>JAOWCC010000577.1:6975078-8407434 GCA_030867875.1 Actinernus sp. WN-2022 | reverse complement strand
CCCCTTTACGTCCACCCATTGTTTTATGCTTTTTTAGGTCAGGCAGGAAAAACAGTAATGAAATACACGGGAGTCACTTATAAACAAAGTATAAAACAAGCTTAAAGCTTTAATAGCTGCAACTGTACAGTCAGTCAGTACCTCGAATTCCCGTACGAGCTCATTTCGGATCTTGACTAAAATACTCATTCGGACACGACTATAAAACTGAGTTTCACTTACCTGGAGGTTTGAGGTATTTCATGATACTTCTAATCAAAAGACCTTGTTGAAATTTCCGGGAAATTAAACAGAAATTGCGCTCTAATGTAGATCTAGCTGACTAGAAACGTTTGATTAAAAAGTGTACTTCTGTTGATGAAAAAGTATTTGTTCTAAATGCCCACTCTAACGTCCCATGCCCTTACCCCCTCCCCCCCCCCCCCCCCTAAACGTCCGTTGTGCGTTAAGCGGGGCATTTCGAATATGTCGACGGCCCCTAAATGTAAGATGTATGACTTGGGCTTCCAAAATGTACAGAAGTCCTTCCCCTAAAGAGCTTTACAAATTGCAACAAAAATATCCCATTAACACCAAAACTGCTCGCTGGCACTAAAACTAGTTTCAAACTGATCTTCCTTGCCAGACTTCACAACCTGATTGAGGTAGTTTTTAACCCTGTGTAACTAAACGCATTCAAGATAGGGCTAGATAAAACTCGGTTTAATTAAACAGGTTTAGTTGGTGTACAGTAACAGTGTTATTAACTTCGTTGTGACATTGGTTGTGGTCATTGTGACGGTTTCTCGTGGTATGTTTATCACTCTTCTCTTTCTTCAGGTCAGCAGGTTCATGTACGGCAGCAGTGTTTCTAAGGTTCGTTCGGTTTTGTGAAGGCAGATTGTTTCCCTTTAATTATTTAGTACTTAGTATTTATACCATCATATATATAGATCTGTTTTAGCAAAACATATATAATTTTCTTGTTTAACTATGTTTTAAAAATAGCAACCCCTGTGTAATTGCTTAGTAGTCAGCGGAGCACCACAGAGAGAGAGAGCAAAACCTCGCTGATTCATGCCCGGCACGCTGATAGCTTATTTGTGAATCACGTGACTAATGATCGGCTCTATGACCGAGTGATAAGAGCACGTGGCTTCGCTTCCGATAGTTCGCTTCCGAGTCCAGGACTCAGCGATTTTTTTCTTATTTTCTTGTTCATCTTTTCCTCTATTTAAAAGTGCCTATGAACCGTATTATTTTTATTTCAAATATCAATTCCTCAACAACCGAATAGTAGAATGATACAGTATTTCTTTATTTGAATGCCGTGCCAATGGGTTATCCAAAATGCTAATTATATTACATCAAAGGAAGCATTTGTCATTATTTCTTAATGGTCGTATTTGCTGATATATAGGAAAACAAATTTGTAAAAACACAAACACTGATAATTCAAAACGATCCTTTATCTGTAACAACATTTTCTTGTAAAATAAATTATGCCTATACCCAGACGGTCATGCAATTACCATTTTGGAAAGTAAAACCTCAATAACTCATTGGTACGGCATTCAAATAAAGAAATAGTGCACCATTCTACTATTCACTTGATGTAGAATTGATGCTATTAATAGTGTACCATTCTACTATTCACTTGATGTAGAATTGATATTATTAATAGGCTTTTTTGCATCAATTGATCACGTGACGATTTTCCAATAGTAACGCCTGTGTGGAGGGCAAGCCGTTCTAAACATTCCTTGACAACAGAGAAAGCGTGAGAGACGCGAGCGTGAAACCTCAATACTAGAAGTACTGCCGGTTCCTTTGTTATTCATTTTTAGCCTAAATTTATCAGAACTATTAGCTTTTTAAAGCTAAAAATCTTATAGTTCAGTGTTAGAGGATTTTAAGAGCCGTAAGACGAGCAGAAATAGCTTTCTGAAGTCAAAACCGAACCGGACTCTGCGAGTTACTCGCAACATGATGGCGGCCTCAACAGACAACAGGTAAGAAGCTGACTTCGGGAATGTACTTTTCTTCCACGCTTTAATAGTCTTTATCTTCTAGAAAAAATAATGCGATGACAGGAGATGTATCTATTACTCTACCATAGCCGATGAGGCGCTAGGAGATGCTGGTGTTGTATGAACTGGAACGCGTTACAGCATTGCCAGAAATCTGGGACAAGATGGCCGCCGCGCATGCGTTTTACTGCATAAAAAATACAAAATGACTGCCGTTTTGTATAAGAAAATGTATGGGAAAAAATAACTTTTCAGAATTTGTAGCCTTCAGAGGTTTAACATACTCGTTGCTCGACTCGAAATTATTAAAGTATCGATCAAACGTTTGCACTCACCTTATTACCGATCTACAACGAAGACCAGATTTTCTTCCCGAGCAGTTTGTTTTCTTCACCTTGAAGCTTCCAGATTTCCCATACATTTCCTGTTAGATCGTCCAAACCCTACGCAGTTATCGGTCAGTTTGAGGTAGAAGGCTTTGCTACAGCAGAAGTGCTCGACTCGATGTCAGTAAACCACTGTTTGATGCGTTCTAATCGCCGGTAAAATATGTAATATCGCAATTCCATTTACTTCCCGAAGGCCCTGAACTTTGGATACAATTAAATGGTAAAGACGCCATGTTGAAATCTAGTTTTGAGTCAAAATGGCAAGAAAAACGAGGAAACAAACTCCGCTATACCTTCAAAAGCGGCTAAATACAGGAATCGCTCACTTAATTAATTCATGGAATGACCATATAAACTAACTAAAATTAGCAGTGGTTTTAAAATGTACAAATTTAACAGGCAATTGAGCGACGATGGTTGTTTAGTGTAATGGTTGCGACGTTTGCCTTACGAGTAGGAGGAGCGGGGGTTCGATTTCCAGTAAATTTCTCAAAAATATTTTTACCTCAACATTTTCTTGAGAATTTTTTTCTTGAGAACCCTAGCTCTAGGTGGGTAAGATCTTGTTTACTGACCGGTTAGGGTTTTTTTATGGTTCAGGGTAGGATTTTAGTTAGTTTATATTGTCATTTCATGAATTAATTAAGTGAGCGATTCCTGTATTTAGGAGCTCGTTATACCTTCGGCATCCGCCATTTTCTTGCTTACATGAGTTCTTAGTGCATTGTGGGATTACACACAGGGAGTCCGAAAGCTTGAAGGATATAATTTCGATGTTTTTTTCGTGCAGAGACTTAGTGCATTTCTATGAGAACAAAGAGACCTTTGAGTTTTCGCCCTTATTCTTCTGCTTTTATTTCTATGTACCACAATATTTTAGTGTTTTAATAAAGAAAGCTTTGGCTTAGCTTAAATAAAGAACAAATATCTGGCCCTCTCTGTTTTGATTTGTGGCAGGAATTCCACGTCACCGTACAGGTTCGTGAAGACTTGTTTATACCAAAGTTCTTACAATATGATGTTAATAATGTCTGACCTGCTCGAGGATTACAAAGCAAAGGAGATTGAATGGAAGCTCAAAATAGGCACATAACTGCCCCTAGATTATATAAAGCAGCAGTCTGCCTTAATGCAAGAGTATTTATTTTGTTTTATGGTGCTTAACCGCTAACATTATACCGCGGGCGCGGCAATATCTGAGCCAGAGGAAACCGCTGGCTCATGTCCCAGATTTCTGGCAATGGGCTACAGGGATAACTGTCAAAGTACGAATAACAACTTGATATAGGTTGTCGAGTAGCTGGTTTTCCTATGTGGCAGGTTCTCTTTTTTTTTCAGATAACCATCAACACTAGAGTCTGTAATCTTGAAATAAAGCCCCTCGTTACTTCGAATTTTGGTGATCCACTGAGACCTTAATCCCATGTTTGTACTGGGGAATTTTTGCGATGAAAGGAAAGTCCATCGTAGCGTGAATTACCACTGCATTTGTGGCACACAACAGTGGTAGCGCGTTCCAGTTCATACAACACCAGCGTCTCCTAGCGCCTCTTCGGCTATGGTAGAGTAATAGATACATCTCCTGTCATCACATTATTTTTCTAGAAGATAAAGACAATTTAAAGCGTGGAAGAATAGTACATTCCCGAAGTCAGCTTCTTACCTGTTGTCTGTTGAGGCCGCTATCATGTTGGGAGTAACTCGCAGAGTCCGTTTCAGTTTTGGCTTCAGAAAGCTATTTCTGCTCGTCTTACGGCTCTTAAAATCCTCTAATACTGAAATATAAGATTTAAAGCTAAATAGTTCTGATAAATTTGGGCTGAAAACGAATAACAAAGGAACCGGCAGAACTTCTAGTATGGATGATTCACGCTCGCGTCTCTCACGCTCTCTCTGTTGTCAAGGAAAGTTAGAATAGCTTGCCCACCACACAGGCGTTGCTATGGGAAAATCGTCACGTGATCAATTGATGCAAAAGGCCTATTGTACCATTCTACTATTCACTTGATGTAGAATTGATGATATTAATATTGTACCATTCTACTATTCACTTGATGTAGAATTGATGATATTAATATTGTACCATTCTACTATTCACTTGATGTAGAATTGATATTAGTAATATTGTACCATTCTACTATTCACTTGATGTAGAATTGATATTTGAGATAAAACTATTACATTTCTTTAAGTCGCCTTTCAGACTGATCTTCCATATTATTTCTTGGTTTTCTCTTCATTTTCCGGTATTGCGATTTTACCAGCTATCGAACCTGACACAGGTACATTGTAATCCAAGAGCCGATAATGGCCTCTTGCAGGAATGCAATCACGTGGTTGTACTGGATGGCAAAACAATCCGACTTCATTTATTTAAAGGCACTTGTATGAGATCAGTAATGTTATCAGCAAAACCTGTTTGTAAATGCTATTTTCCACCTCCAATCGATTGTCGATCTTTCTAAAACAGCGTTCAGAAGTTTGTTTACCATCCGGTAAAGCTTTTCCCATGGGATTACGAGCTCAATTGACCTATATCATTATGACGTCAAATCAAAACAATTTATTGTTAAACGCTAAGGATCACGGTCGTGGAAGGGGGACAAAACAGCAACAACACAAAGGAAATCGCTATCAAATGCATTTTGTAGAACGTAGAATAGCGGTAACAGCCACCAAATACGGTAAATATTGTGGGATAAACATTGATACAGCTGATATCTGGAAACCAGACAATGCGAAGATAAATTTTCCTCAGCAGAGCAGATTTAGTTCAAAATTCTATTGTTCAAGTCGATTCTGTCCCCCTCATAAACAAGCCGTGACGTCATAATGATATAGGGTAATTCATTGGTTATTGAAGTGATATATCAGCATGTGACTGTTTCCAGTAAAGCCTTTCCCATGGGATCACGAGCGCGATTCATTGGTTACTGAAGTGATATATCAGCACGTGACTGTTTCCAGTAAAGCCTTTCCCATGGGATCACGAGCGCGATTCATTGATTACTGAAGTGATATATCAGCACGTGACTGTTTCCAGTAAAGCCTTTCCCATGGGATCACGAGCGCGATTCATTGGTTATTGAAGTGATATATCAGCACGTGACTGTTTCCAGTAAAGCCTTTCCCATGGGATCACGAGCGCGATTCATTGGTTATTGAAGTGGTATATCAGCACGTGACTGTTTCCCTCAAAAGGCGTATTCAAGTTCCGACCAATCGTTTGGAATATCGATCTAAATCCTTTTCCTGGTAAAAAAACCTGAGCACGCAAAACGTTTTCAGAACTCTTCAAGCAGTTAATCGCGACGTCCATCTCATCGAAATCTGTCATATCTATTAGACCTAATTCGTTGTTTCCCCAATACAGATCACGTGATGTCTCTAAGGGTTTAGGGCTTTGTGTTGGAGTTCGAATATTAATGTATGCATTTTCCCACGGAATATAGAAAAATAAAGAAACAGCTCTCAAGGGTTTGGTCAGGTGATCTGTATTGGGGAAACACTGAGGGGAGCGAATTAGGCCTATTGCGCCGACCATAACATCTGCTCTCCATTATTTGCAGGAGTTTGTAGAGTGTTCCCACTGGGCACATCTCGACATCGCTGGCGTAATGCATCACACGGACGCCCTACCGTATTTGGCTAAAGGAATGTCAGGTATGCCACATTCTATGAAATGTTTGATTAATGTCCTATGTGTGCTCAGTACTGTGCTCTGTGCGAATATATGAAGTTTACTCTCGAGAGTAAAAACATTTCACGAGTGAGCGCAGCGAGTCCTCTATATAGAGGATATTACACGGTGGTGCGAAGATATGAAGTTTATCCTCGAGAGTAAAAACATTTCACGAGTGAGCGCAGCGAGTCCTCTATATAGAGGATATTACACGGTGGTGCGAAGATATGAAGTTTACTCTCGAGAGTAAAAACAGTTCACGAGTGAGCGCAGCGAGTCCTCTATATAGAGGATATTACACGGTGGTGCGAAGATATGAAGTTTATCCTCGAGAGTAAAAACATTTCACGAGTGAGCGCAGCGAGTCTTTATATAGAGGTATTACACGGTGGTGCGAAGATATGAAGTTTATCCTCGAGAGTAAAAACATTTCGCGAGTGAGCGCAGCGAGTCCTCTATATAGAGGATATTACACGGTGGTGCGAAGATATGAAGTTTACTCTCGAGAGTAAAAACAGTTCACGAGTGAGCGCAGGGAGTCCTCTATATAGAGGATATTACACGGTGGTGCGAAGATATGAAGTTTATCCTCAAGAGTAAAAACAGTTCACGAGTGAGCGCAGCGAGTCCTCTATATAGAGGATATTACACGGTGGTGCGAAGATATGAAGTTTATCCTCGAGAGTAAAAACATTTCACGAGTGAGCGCAGCGAGTCCTCTATATAGAGGATATTACACGGTGGTGCGAAGATATGAAGTTTATCCTCGAGAGTAAAAACATTTCACGAGTGAGCGCAGCATTGTCGCACGATTTTTTGCAATTATGCCTGACTTCGACACGAAAAACAATGTTATTCGCGCTCTCCAATTGTATTTTTAATTGCATGAAATAAGCAATGGAAGGCTAAAATTTAATACAATAAAATAAAAACAGGGTCTATTTTCAATTCATAGGCACTTTAGTTAAGACGTTACAAAACAGAACAAAATAAAGGAGTACGCATGGACCGACGTTCATTTTAGAATGACAACCGAATTTACGACCTTTTTTTTTATAATTCAGATTGGGAGTAAAGTAACCTTATTCTAATGATTAATGTAAATACCTCTTGCAGCGATACGATCACGTGGTTGTACTGGTAGCAAAACAATCTGACGTCATTTATTTAAAGGCACTTGCACGAGATCGGTAGTGTTATTAGCGCATTGGATTATCACATTGAGCCAATCGAGAGTTGGTACATGTACCACGTGACCCGCACACCGCAACTCATTATCCTAACGAGTTACTTGTTCTCCTTTACTTATTTTACAGGACGCCCAACTCGTGCATTGGTTGAGTTAACTAGAAGGCTCTCACAGACTGATAGGTTCGAGTGATTTGGACAACAACTGTACTTGTGAATTGCTTCAAAGGATCGGAGTATCGCGTCAGGCGCTGCCGTTCCATCACAGCATATCAATACACAAACATTTAATCCGCTATCGTTTGCATGAAAGAAATGGTTTGAGATTAAACAAGAGCCCATCTGGGCTTTCACTCGGGCCACATGAGATTGAAGATGAAATACACTTTCATTTGAAATCCTCTTAGTAATAACCAAAGGGAAGAATTATTAGCTGAATTTAGCGGTCTTTAGGAGTGGCCGGTAGCGCGGTGACTTTCATTCTCTGCTCCACTAGTATATATGTAATTTAATATTTTTATTTTTATCGTATGTTGACCTTTTAATTTATACACTACTTATTCGTTTAACACACTGCATTTGAGCAGGCATATATTCATTGTTTTGAACCCGAGAATTAACCGTACTACCGTACTTCGTGGTCCCTTTCTTTAGTAGTGGGTTGTCGGTCAGGTGATTGTAAACTCTCGTCATTTAGCACAGAAAATGTATTCTGATGAATAGGGATCGGGTTGTCATGTAAGAAAGATGGCTCTTGAACAAACTGATTCGTTGCTAAAGCTTCAGTAGGTTGGGTAGTCTCGGAACACTGAAGACCTTGGTCTTTCATTGTCTTCTTTTTTGTATTCTAGATATTTTTTTTAAAGTTTGAAAGTCGGATTTCAGCTTTATTATATCCGCTTTCAACTCACCATTTTCAACTTCTAGGTCAATAAAGGTGATGACAGCATCTTGATTTCGGTCTTGTATATATTATCTTGCTGCACTAATTTGTCTTCCAAATGACTGAGTTTCGTTTTCATGTGACGAGAGTAAGAATTCATTACGCATATCAGTTAGGTCAGCCTCCATGTTACAAATCAAGGTCATTAAAGCAGCGAGAGAGTTCTTCAAGGGCACCCAACGAAGTTTTCGGTTAAAAAGCTGTTCGGGTGAGTAAGTTAGCCTAAAACTTTCGGATTTAAAAACAATTTCCCTAGAAAATTGTTTTCTGAAATACTGGCTAGAAAATTTGTTTTCAATCCCTAGAAAATTATAGAAGAAAAGGGAGACTAAAAGGTTTCCCCTAAAATATTCGTACGTCCCAATTCGTCTGATCAATAGAGTCAGAACAACACATTTTCATTCCCTAAGAATTGCCTAAAGGAAAAAAGAATCCCTAAAAAATTCGTACCTCCACAAAACTTTGCAACATGAAGTTACTTAGGCTAGAAAATTCTTATTTCTGTTCTAGACTACTAACAAATTCGTAGGCCGGGAATATTTTGCCATAGTATTTTCGGTTGACTCGATTTCCACCTAGAAAATCCGAACAGCTAATAGCTTTCTAGAATACGTCAAAAGACAAAGTAGGCGCCTTAAAATGGCTAGATAAGCTGCAGACAACTGGTTTCAAACGAATTTCAAAAAGTACTCGTCGGGTGCCCTTGGTTCTTATTGCGGGCTAACAACCCTCGTGAAGAATCTAAACAATTCCGTCTCTTCCGGTTTGAATTTGACTCATGTGTATGTTGTTTTTGGAGTTTCAAGGATATGTTGATCCAAAACTACAGGCTCTTGGGATTTTTCATTGACTTGTGAACTTGCAGGCTCTGTAATTTGTTTTGTTTTCTTAGTATAACATAAAGTGTTGAACATGTTCATGTTCTCAAGCATGTCGCGCGTGACCTCTGTTTCTTCATTCATTAAGTTCTCTACTTTCATCTGTAATCTGGGAAACTCAATCTTTGCCCATGCCTTGGCACATAACTATTCCTGTTGTTAAGTAGACGTGGATGATTATAAGTAAAATCCTTCGACAGCTTGTACCGTTTCCGCTAGGTCAATATCCTCGCTGGAACGAAATAACTTGATCTCAATACTCTCTGATTCTTCCCGAGAAGCAATTTATAGAACGATTCTACATATATCATTCATAGAACGATTCTACATACACCTGCACTATAATGGATAATTTAGCACAATTTTAAGTGATCTTTTGAAGTGGCGGGGTATTCGATAGTTGTACTAGTATAGTAACTAATCTCCCGAAATGTCATGGTATTAGTTTGTAATACTTTGATCTCCGAGGAAGTGAACTAATATGCGGGAAGCTTAGTTTCTCTGCATCAACTACGACATGTAGCGGTTGGGTTGCTTTCAAGATGCTAATTATACAACTTGTTCTCATCAAACAGTGTTCAGAAAATGAGCACGTGAAATTGCCTAGTGGTGTGATGAATACGGTAGACAAGAGTAATACAGACCGGTTGAAACCTGTATTCTGATTGCTGTATTGTTTTTGTACTGCACGTTCTAAAGTATTGTTGGGTAAGCCAATGCTGTGACTAGTTTCGAGCGGTACAGGCCGGCTCGTAGACAAGATCATATTAAGCAAGCGTAAATTTCACTTAAGAATCCCACATGGAAGACGGGGATAGGAATCAAGACATTCTTTGTGCAGTCATAAATCAACAGCGAGCGCAGGGTTAGATGAAATCCACTACCCAGTACTTACTCTAACCCGATGCGGTCAGGGGGGACCTTGACGTTCCCTCGCCAGCTTACGTGCTCTTCCAATATGTTTTCTTATCAGCTCATGCATATTAGAACTAGGTGTCTCATGCATTTTAATGAGGGAAATTTAGTTCTAATTTTCGGAGATTTTTGTGAACGTATGCATGCTGATGACGGATGTTAGAGATTAAATGTCCCTCGTAGAACATAGAAAACCGAGGCCACCATGGTATTATGAAACTGATGCCATAGAAACAAATCCACACGCGATACAGTAAGGTAACTGTTTATTTAAGAGAATAATTTAATGTAGCTTAAATAATCTCCAGCTCGTGTGTCAGGCTTTTGCTTTGGATTACTCACCGCGAAGCAAGATAGAAATGTAATGTGGTGTTTAAAGTGCATATAAGCCCAAATTAGTTGTACTTGGTATCGATTGTACATAAAGTGGATAGTCCAACGGTAGAATATTTCTTGATTTGGGTGTTACGTCTCAGTACGAGATATAAAGATTTATATTTCCAATATGCTAATGTGTGATGTCATCACCGACACACTTATTATACAAAAGCATGCTAGTAGAGACAAATTACCTATTTTTAAATTCTAAGTTATATTTGAAGCTTATCAAATTGATTTTACACAAAAAATATATAAATTAGAAAATAGCTTAATTCACAAGCACAAAGAAATTCAGCAAATGTCGGTGATGACCACATCATTAGCATATTGGAAATACAGTATAAATCTTTCTCGCAGACGCAACACCCAAATCAAGAAATATTCTACCATTGGACTATTCACTTCATGTACAATCGATAGCAAATATAACTAATTTGGGCTTATATGCAATTTTATTTCTGAACAAGATTTCTAGCTTTAAAAAGGTCCTTAAAAAGCTATATCTGGCGTAGAAATAATGTCCACTCTTTTACAAAATAGACAGTTTTATTAAATTCGCTCCAGACTATTTTGTTGCAGAAGACGGTTAAACTGAATATATTCTAATTCATAGAGTACGTGTCGGAATACCGTTACCTCAAGTCAACATACGAGACAGCAGCATATATTCTTAGCCCCTCTGTACATGATCACGGGTTGGATGCCAACCCGGGTCAGGTCACTGCCAAGGGATGACATTTACGTTAGTGTACATGAACCCGGGTTTGCCTGTCGTTCGAGGCGGGTTGATCCAACCCTGCCATCTTGTTGATATAATTAGTTCGTTTGCGCATGCTCTATATTATCAACGCGAAAGTCTCAGCCCGGGTTGGCTTTTCGTCAACACTTCACGTAAACCCGGGTCAGACGAGCCCGTGTTTGCACGAGAGAATTTTGCACTTTTCCAAAAGTTACGTACTGTTTAAAGGCAGCAATGAGGACTGGACGGCATTTCAAAGTCCGCACAATTAGTTGAACTAATTGCGAGGACTTTGAAATGCCGTCCAGCTGCGCCTCGGACTGGAACTAATTGCGAGGACTTTGAAATGCCGTCCAGCTGCGCCTCGGACTGGAACTAATTGCGAGGACTTTGAAATGCCGTCCAGCTGCGCCTCGGACTGGAACTAATTGCGAGGACTTTGAAATGCCGTCCAGCTGCGCCTCGGACTGGAACTAATTGCGAGGACTTTGAAATGCCGTCCAGTCCTCATTGTCGGCCTTTAAACGACTTCTCAAACTACTTAATAATTTCATGCTTGTTTGGTGGTTGTGGGATAAACAACACAACGATTTTAAAACTTCATGCATTTAGAGTTTCGATGTTTCAGGCTTGTAGGTTGTACTTGTGCATTTACATATAGTTGCTTTGTTTGACTTAAGTAATCAAACGTCCATTGTTAATGAAAAGACGGAATGTTAACAATTATGCGCTTGTTCTCGTGGGAGTACATGTTTACAACCTGGCGTGAAATTTGATGAAGACATTCTAGTTTGGCGCTACAGTTGACGTCACGGACATGCGCAGTGTCAGAGCAGAGTGCAAAAAAGGTCCTACATTGAAGAGACGGTCTGTATGCATCGAGACAGGTATTGTACGTTATTTTTTAGCGCTTGGGTAAGTCGGTGATCAATCGTGAGACCTCCCTTTGTTCAAGTTATTTGCCTTCAGTACTTTGAAATTATTTTGTAAGTCCAAGGAGTTTGAACTATGAATATTCATAGTTCAAACTCCTTGGACTGGAAAGGGATTTCAAAGTACTGCACGTGGTACAAATAGAGACCTCTGGTTGGCTACTTGCCTCATGAATTATTAAGTAGTTTGAGAACATTGTTTGAACTAATCGGAGAAACCTTGATCTGGCGTTTCATTGGACATCGAGATTCATCTGTCATTTGATTGGACATCAAGATCTTCATGGAGTTTCATTGTTTATCAAGGTACATGCACCTGACCAAAATTGGATGACGTGATTGGCTGTTGACCTCATTAATTATTCATGATTTGAGAAGACAAAACTCGTATCTCCGCTCGGCCATGTTATTAATATCCTCTGTTTATTTGGTGTTTGCTGTTGTGTGTCTTCATTCAAATGGCTAAAAATCCTCACTGGACTCTTTGAAAATTAGAATTTTGAGATTGAAACACGATTCGAGTTCTTGTTTCTTGAAAATACTTTTACCCTCAAGTTGACGTGTTGTCATTTATTTTCCGTTTCGGTATCTGTTTCCGAATCACTAGAACGGTCTCTTTCTTCGCGACTCTCCTCTTTTACTTCAGGCTCTTTTAAGGGTAGGGTCTCGTGCACGTACGTACAGGGCCCTCCCTCGGCAAAGTCCCCCACTGTGTGTCCTTCTCCGTTTAGGACCCACTTGGAGGTCAAAAGTCCTTCTACACCAACTGGACCACGTGCGTGGATACGTGCCGTGCTGATACCGACCTCGGCACCTACAATAGCAAGACAAAACGTTAAAGGAGCAGTGTCACGATTACTATTCATGCCCAGAGCTTTGAAAATGTGTCAGGTGGACAAGAAATCAAATGATGTTACAGAAGTAGAAGTCCGTGAGTAATCCGCTTGCATCGGCGTATTTGCACGATATCTCGAGCCGAAATTGCTTTAAAACTATACTTTAGTATTATATGGTTAGGTTTGATGTTATATTTTTATAAAGCAGCATTTTATTTATTTCAATCGAAAGGGAAATTTGCAGTGCCGCGTGACATAGCGTGATTTTTCCATTGTCTATAACAACCAATCAGAATCGTGACACTGCTCCTTTAATTATGACTGAAAACATTGTTTATACGATAACGACTTGAACAAAAAAGGGGGGGGGATGATTATCTGTTCTCACATTAGTGTACATCGTATGTATTTATACGTTCGGCTCAAATGAGTGTACACCGTATATGATTATCCGTTCTCGCATGAGCCGTGTACACCGTATGCATTTATACGTTCTCAAATGAGTGAATTTATACGTTCTCAATTGGTGCTTAGTATTACCAAACTGACGCGTTTTTGGGTGAGGAAATTTGCTATCATCCGACCAGGTGAATAGCCCATGTTGACAATGTTGCGCGCGCAGCTAGAACAATGGCTATCTGTTTTAAATAACAAAAGGCTGATGAACCAGAACGAGTCTCAGGCCCTGTCCAAACTAATGCGTTTTTGAAAACCTCCGTTTTGGGTTCCCCGAAAACGGATAAAAAGCTATGCGTCCACACTAGCGTTTTCGCATCGTTTTCGACCGTCCACACAAGGGGCTGAAAAACGATGATCCAAGATGCGTTTTCGTCACCAGGCTCTGCTCGGACGTTTTTTCTGTTCAATACGCATGCTCCAATAGCGCCAGCGATACTATCGGCTATTCCCGCTCTTTTTGAAGCGCGAAAACACTGTAAACAAAACGCGTGCACTCGAAGTTTACAGCAAAAATGGCGAAATCTTCAAAGAAAAAGACGTCAGAAAAGGAAACAGTTCACTTCATCTGGACTGATGATGAAGAGGAACTTTTACTTAAGATAACAAATGAGTTTAAAGTAAAAAAAGCGGCCGAAAACGTAAAGCTACTGCTTGTAGATTAATCAGTGCCACATTCAACTCCAGGCAAGCAATCAAGCTAGAAAGAAGGCTAAACATCATAAACACAAGCTCGTCCGCCATATTGAATAGTGGTTTGTTTACGCACTAACGCGGGAAACTGGGGCTTGCATAATGAGTTGTGACGTAGCGTTTTTGAAAAGCTCCGTTTTTGCCGTCCACACTAAAACAATAGACCTGCGTTTTCAAAAGTCTCCACTATGGAAAGCGTTTTCGAAAGCCTCCGTTTTCATAGATAAACATCTCCGTTTTTGATCGTTTTAGTGTGGACGATCGGTAAAAACGGATAAAAAAGTATGCGTTTTCAAACGAAAACGGATTAGTGTGGACGGGGCCTTAGCAGCTCGCGTCTTATTGTTCTACTGATGCGTGCGCAACATCGTCAAAATGGCCTCAATCAGTACCTTTATTTTTTTACCACAACTGCCGGTAATCTCGCGATCTGATTGGTTGAAGTACGGTGGTAAATGAGAGTCCAGACAACGGTGCTGACGCGAGAAAGTTATAGACAACGCTGGCTCTTTCAAAGCTGTCACGCTTTGTAACGAAACTTCCTTGTACGTTTTCTAATATCGTTGTAAAAAAATAATTTCCTCTGGTTTTCCGTGGTGTGGACTCTTATTTACCACGATTTACGTCATCACATGGTCAAAATTTGTTGTCCACAACAAATTTTGACCATATGATGACGTAAATCGTAAATAAGAGTCCACACCACGGAAAACCAGTGGAAATTTGCTAAATACACGATGATATTTAAAGCTAATGCTTGTGGGGTCGTGTCGAATTACATTAAAACTTCGATCAATTGGCCAAGCATTAATTTACAGCAATTGTAATATAATAATAATAATTAATTAATGTGTGTATATATAAAATATATAAGAAATGTGATATCGTAGCTGAATTCAATAACTTCGTAATTATAGCCTATTGACTGAGTATGAGCAACAGAACTTAACATTCTCATGTACATTCTCATGTACCAATCATTGCATTAATGCATGATATATATATATATATTTCTCTTTTCGTTCTTTTATGATGTACTTGTGAAATTTTCTTTGTGAACAGAGCCCTACTGACGTAGGCCGTCTGGGTAAAGAAAAATATTATTATTATATCCCTACTCACCAAGACCAAAACGGTAGCCATCGGCGAATCGTGTGCTTGCGTTGTGAAATACGCATGCGCTGTCCACTCCCTTCAGAAATCTGCTCGCGGTCATCTCTGATGCAACAAGACAAGAATTGATCGGTCAATCAAGATTGTATATGCAAACTCGGCGAGCACTCTGATATAGATAAAAGCTTTAACATCATTAATGTAAAATCACAATGTGTATTGTTTCACTTTACAATGTTGCCAAAATTGTGCGTGTGGTTACGTAATCAACTAATGAAGTATTGTACCGGTAGATAAGGGTGTAGTCTAATAAGAGTTACCATCGAAGGCATCTCTCTTACTGCCTGTATGTAACCCATGATTCCCCCCCTCTTTATTCAGTCTAGTTATCTTCTGTACCAAAATAATACATATATACATACTCGTTCTATCTGGCAATAAACGACATCAGCATCACTGCAGAGTGATTAGACAATTTAACAAACGAATTGGAAAGCGGTGATAAAATACGTTAGGTTTGTAGCGGTGAATTCAATCGTTCATACTGCAATCTCCAAAAGTTGTCAATTGAGACTGGCCGCATTGTATAAATATTAAATGCACAATGTAAACAAGATGATACTGTAAAGTGGTAATAAATATCACCACGGTTGCCCAGGCTTACCATTCTCGGTGATAATGGCATCCGTGTGGGAGCTGCCATACTTGTGTATATGTGAAATGGCATCCTCTACGTCATCGACGATCTCCACCGCACACTCAAGTGCACTATATTCCTTGCTCATTGTAGAGGCGGGGATAGGACCGAGAGGTAAAGCCTTCACTATCTTGGGGCCCGCATTCACTTTGACCTGCGTTCACCCACAGTAAAATAAAGGTAAAGCACATGTTACGTTGAAAAAACATTTTGGAAAAAAAGTCAACTTCGACGATAGTTTTAATAATATTCCAAACGATACATCAATTTTCTACTATTCGATGAATTCTTAATAAAGTCCTACCTCGACGAAATTCAACCATTTTTTGGGGCACATTTTTGTCTTACAAAAGGACAAACTGGCGGAAATATCCAAATCAGTGAAATTTTTTGCCGAAGCACAACATTAGACTGATTTTTTTAACGTCAGAATCACCATTACTGAAGTGTGTTCCAAATAATTCGCGATTTTCGTCCAGCGGTTTGCTGTCGTGTCGTCATTTTCTCAACAGCCATATTTCTATTCAAAACTTCGTTCCTTTCTTTCCTTTGTGGAAAAATAGTAAAAGATAAGGTTTGTGTGAAAAGCAGCCCCGCATGTTGTTGTGTTAGTAAAATGACGTCACTTCCGCTAAAATTGGGCAGGAATAGGACAGTAATCCTGTACCGCTCGAGACCTGTATTCTGATGTCAATGCTTTGGCTCGTTTCGAGCGGTACAGGTCGGCTCAGTCCATAACCTGTATTCTGATTGCACCCATTATACTGTAGCTCTCTTGTTTTTGTACTGCACGTTCTAAAGGTTAGGGTGTTTTGTATTGTTGGGTAAGCCAATGCTGTGACTCGTTTCGAGCGGTTCAGGATGGCCCTAACAGGATAGGTTCGCGTCATGGCGGAAATAAACACTCAATATTCGGACTCAAAAAATAAGACCCGACGTCATATCGAAAAACGTTTTGGGCAGGAAAAAATATAACAACTTTACTTTACGCAAAAACATCGCTATATGGACATGTGATCGTAGTGGCACTCTAAACATCGCTATATGGACATGTGATCGTAGTGGCACTCTAAACATCGCTATATGGACATGTGATCGTAGTGGCACTCTAAACATCGCTATATGGAAATGTGATGGTAGTGGCACTCTAAACATCGCTATATGGACATGTGATCGTAGTGGCACTCTAAACATCGCTATATGGAAATGTGATGGTAGTGGCACTCTAAACATCGCTATATGGACATGTGATGGTAGTGGCACTCTAAACATCGCTATATGGACATGTGATCGTAGTGGCACTCTAAACATCGCTATATGGAAATGTGATGGTAGTGGCACTCTAAACATCGCTATATGGACATGTGATCGTAGTGGCACTCTAAACATCGCTATATGGACATGTGATCGTAGTGGCACTCTAAACATCGCTATATGGAAATGTGATGGTAGTGGCACTCTAAACATCGCTATATGGACATGTGATCGTAGTGGCACTCTAAACATCGCTATATGGACATGTGATCGTAGTGGCACTCTAAACATCGCTATATGGACATGTGATGGTAGTGGCACTCTAAACATCGCTATATGGACATGTGATCGTAGTGGCACTCTAAACATCGCTATATGGAAATGTGATGGTAGTGGCACTCTAAACATCGCTATATGGACATGTGATCGTAGTGGCACTCTAAACATCGCTATATGGAAATGTGATGGTAGTGGCACTCTAAACATCGCTATATGGACATGTGATCGTAGTGGCACTCTAAACATCGCTATATGGAAATGTGATCGTAGTGGCACTCTAAACATCGCTATATGGACATGTGATCGTAGTGGCACTCTAAACATCGCTATATGGACATGTGATCGTAGTGGCACTCTAAACATCGCTATATGGAAATGTGATGGTAGTGGCACTCTAAACATCGCTATATGGACATGTGATCGTAGTGGCACTCTAAACATCGCTATATGGAAATGTGATCGTAGTAGCACTCTAAACATCGCTATATGGACATGTGATCGTAGTGGCACTCTAAACATCGCTATATGGAAATGTGATGGTAGTGGCACTCTAAACATCGCTATATGGACATGTGATCGTAGTGGCACTCTAAACATCGCTATATGGAAATGTGATGGTAGTGGCACTCTAAACATCGCTATATGGACATGTGATCGTAGTGGCACTCTAAACATCGCTATATGGAAATGTGATCGTAGTGGCACTCTAAACATCGCTATATGGACATGTGATCGTAGTGGCACTCTAAACATCGCTATATGGACATGTGATCGTAGTGGCACTCTAAACATCGCTATATGGAAATGTGATGGTAGTGGCACTCTAAACATCGCTATATGGACATGTGATCGTAGTGGCACTCTAAACATCGCTATATGGAAATGTGATCGTAGTAGCACTCTAAACATCGCTATATGGACATGTGATCGTAGTGGCACTCTAAACATCGCTATATGGAAATGTGATGGTAGTGGCACTCTAAACATCGCTATATGGACATGTGATCGTAGTGGCACTCTAAACATCGCTATATGGAAATGTGATCGTAGTGGCACTCTAAACATCGTTATATGGACATGTGATCGTAGTGGCACTCTAAACATCGCTATATGGACATGTGATCGTAGTGGCACTCTAAACATCGCTATATGGACATGTGATCGTAGTGGCACTCTAAACATCGCTATATGGACATGTGATCGTAGTGGCACTCTAAACATCGCTATATGGAAATGTGATCGTAGTGGCACTCTAAACATCGCTATATGGACATGTGATCGTAGTGGCACTCTAAACATCGCTATATGGAAATGTGATCGTAGTAGCACTCTAAACATCGCTATATGGACATGTGATCGTAGTGGCACTCTAAACATCGCTATATGGAAATGTGATGGTAGTGGCACTCTAAACATCGCTATATGGACATGTGATCGTAGTGGCACTCTAAACATCGCTATATGGAAATGTGATGGTAGTGGCACTCTAAACATCGCTATATGGACATGTGATGGTAGTGGCACTCTAAACATCGCTATATGGACATGTGATCGTAGTGGCACTCTAAACATCGCTATATGGAAATGTGATGGTAGTGGCACTCTAAACATCGCTATATGGAAATGTGATCGTAGTGGCACTCTAAACATCGCTATATGGAAATGTGATCGTAGTGGCACTCTAAACATCGCTATATGGAAATGTGATGGTAGTGGCACTCTAAACATCGCTATATGGACATGTGATCGTAGTGGCACTCTAAACATCGCTATATGGACATGTGATGGTAGTGGCACTCTAAACATCGCTATATGGACATGTGATCGTAGTGGCACTCTAAACATCGCTATATGGAAATGTGATCGTAGTGGCACTCTAAACATCGCTATATGGACATGTGATCGTAGTGGCACTCTAAACATCGCTATATGGACATGTGATCGTAGTGGCACTCTAAACATCGCTATATGGACATGTGATCGTAGTGGCACTCTAAACATCGCTATATGGACATGTGATCGTAGTGGCACTCTAAACATCGCTATATGGAAATGTGATCGTAGTGGCACTCTAAACATCGCTATATGGACATGTGATCGTAGTGGCACTCTAAACATCGCTATATGGAAATGTGATCGTAGTAGCACTCTAAACATCGCTATATGGACATGTGATCGTAGTGGCACTCTAAACATCGCTATATGGAAATGTGATGGTAGTGGCACTCTAAACATCGCTATATGGACATGTGATCGTAGTGGCACTCTAAACATCGCTATATGGAAATGTGATGGTAGTGGCACTCTAAACATCGCTATATGGACATGTGATGGTAGTGGCACTCTAAACATCGCTATATGGACATGTGATCGTAGTGGCACTCTAAACATCGCTATATGGAAATGTGATGGTAGTGGCACTCTAAACATCGCTATATGGAAATGTGATCGTAGTGGCACTCTAAACATCGCTATATGGAAATGTGATCGTAGTGGCACTCTAAACATCGCTATATGGAAATGTGATCGTAGTGGCACTCTAAACATCGCTATATGGAAATGTGATCGTAGTGGCACTCTAAACATCGCTATATGGAAATGTGATCGTAGTGGCACTCTAAACATCGCTATATGGAAATGTGATCGTAGTAGCACTCTAAACATCGCTATATGGAAATGTGATCGTAGTGGCACTCTAAACATCGCTATATGGAAATGTGATCGTAGTGGCACTCTAAGTCCTTGTAGACAACTAAAGAGCGAGCTTGTGGGATGAGATGGAGGCGGGATTTCCCAGAGAACATAGTTGGGTTCCGATTGGTCTAAATTATTTTAAATTGACAGGTGTAGAACTATGAATTCCGAGCCTAATAGTATATAACGACAGCTGGGTCATACTTTAGCATTGTGTGTTGATTCCAATAAAGTGCATGATTGACATAGCGACATACTCGCAAAGCATAATGGTCTAAATAAAGTTTTTCAAGGGGAACTCAACCCAACGACTATACAAAGATGTATTCAAAAGAAATAAGTCCTGCTATTTTATTTCTCTGTGTTGTTTGTCTATGAAAAGAAATTAGTTTTCAAGTTCGAAAAATAACCGATTCTCCGCTGATAAATCAAGCTTGTGTGGCGGCTCAATTCAGTGTAAATTTCCTCATAGCGTACGTCACACATAACAAGGGAAAACTCACACCTCCAGCAAAACGAAATCGCAATGTTCCGCAATTAGCTAAATACGTTGACACTTAAATAAAGTCACTTACTTACTTACTTACAATTAGTTTTCAACAAAAAATCCCGACGGGGAACACAATAAATTGAATTATAATCTAAGGCTGTTCATATATACATGTAGATTGTTTAGTACAACTAAAGTTGATTTAGGGTTCAGTTCCACTAGCTTCCATAGAGTATAGCCTGTATTAGCAATACCTACCCCTCGGTCCCTGAGGGCCGCCAGTACTCGATCAATAGAAGGCTTCCCCAGTAGGTCACGGTGAATGAGTAGAGTTTCCATTGCGTTACACGCCGCCGGGTAATCACATTTGGAGTCAACCACTGTGAGTAACGTAAGGTCGAATACCTTCTTAGTCACAACGATTTGTAAGAGAACTAAACATCGTGTACATAACATGATAATAACACATCCAGCTGAGTCCGACATGGAGCGCGTAAAGCATTTTATGTCAAGCCAACACTTCCAATTGAAGACTTTAATCGGCCGTAGAGTTAACTCAAAATCATTTTCTCTTTCAAGAAAGTAATTATGAACAATTTCCCCCATTTTCGATGATATTCTCTGAGTACGTTTCTTCGCCGGTTTAATGGAACTTCTGCAATGCGACAGAAACGGCGTTGATTGGCTAATTCAAACCGGAAGTGCAGGGGCAGAATCAGCTGGATATTCAAGTTCAATTTATTTACACTGTTTTATACTAGTTACAAAAATACATACAAATAAGTTAAAATAAGGGCTTCAAAACTGAGATTAGAGATCAGTGTGCAGTGGCCAAAGTAGCTAAAGCTTTCGAGTTGGCCACCGCTGCATTTAAATATATAAGTGAATAAATAAAGTGAATAATTGAGCTTTGGGATTTGTGTAACTTGAATATGGTAGCAAAAAGAGCGTATAATTGAACTTGAAGAGGGCTGTATAGTATCAAAGAAAAGGACAAAGAGAAAAGAAGAAAAACAGAAAACAACAGTAAAAGTGGGAAGGAGTAATTTAGTTATATTGTGCCTAGTTAGTGGGTACGGTTTCCCAAAGTACAGTAGCAGAGTATTTAAAGGTGAATTTTCCTGTGTTAGTCCTGAGTTTTGGGCGGTAAAAGGTTTGTCTAGCTGAGTACCTAGTATTATGATTGTGAATGTTAACCACAGGTATTAAGAAACCATGGAATAAAGAGGGGACACTGGCTGGATTGTTATGGAGCTTGTATGTTAGTGGGCAGATTTTAACTTTTTGTTTTCGAATTTTAGAACATCGAGAAGTTGGTAGTAGGGATTAGAAGACTCCCTGTTATGGATAAAGAAAATACTACGAATGCATTTTTTTTGTTTTTTGTTTGGTGCATAGTTTTGCTAAATTAGTTTGGTATGTATTTCCCAACTCGTCGATCCATAGTTTAGGTAAGGGTAGATAAGGGTATAGTAGAGCTGCTTTAGCAGTTTTTAGCAATTTTATTATTGATGTATAAGATTTTTCCAGTTTAAGTGCTCATCTAGATAGATGCCTAGATATTTGATATTATATTTCCGTTCAATATTTTGGATGTTTACTTGAATGGGTAATTTCCTGGGTGAAGTAATCAACATATAGTTGTTGTTGTTCTTATTAACCGAGAGTTTGTTGGCATTGCAATAGTTGAATACATTTTGTAATTCTGCATTCATGACTGTTTCAAACTCCTGGGTCTTTACTAGAAAAACGATATGTTGGCATCATCAGCGAACATTCTAAAAGATAGTTTTGCTGATGAATTAGGCATATCATTGATATATAGGAGGAATAACAGTGGGCCTAAGGCTGATCGCTGTGGAATGCCACATACAATGTTTAGAGGGCTCGATACAGTGTTTCCAATTTGTACATAAACGTCTCGGTTGTAGTGATTCCTGTGACCGTGTAGAACTGGAAAGAGTGGTCAGGTTTTTTTTAAACAACAGAAAATCCAACTATTCTCAACTGCAGAAAATAGTGTGACTTGTCGCGGAATTCTTCGGCGAATTCCCGCTCGCGCTGATTCACTCTAAGGACTGTATCTGTCTGTTTTCTCTTCTCAATTCCGTCTGCATAACTTTCACAACCTTCCCGTTCCTTTACAATCCGACTCTCTGCCTTGTGCTACATTATGTCACAAGTTCTTTCTGATCTTCAATTACATGTTTTACCCTCTTATCACGTGTCAATCAAAGTACGTCTTAATTAGTAGTTACTTAAAAACTACAATAAGCAGAACGTTAATTACTACATAATTTCCTGACTCACGGTCCGTCGTCCAATCAGACTTCTCTCTTGGCTAAATTAACTATGTCCCTCATTCTTACCCATTGTTTCCTTCGGATCCAATCAAATTAAAGAGTTGCGCGGCGGTACGTACGGTTACGGTACAGTTTTTTGTATTTAATTTATGACACAAGAAAAACGTAAGACAAATGAGAACAAAACCATATTCTATACGTTTTAAAAAGTCACAAACTAGAATCTAACGTCACATGTGTTACGTATAACAATAAGGCCGGTTTCAAAGAAGGTTGCGAAGGGTCTTGGAATCCTCAAAAGACTAAAACCTTTTGCCACACAGTCGTTACTGGTTACTGTTTATAACTCTATTATTGCCGCTCACTTTGACTACTGCAGTGCGGTTTGGGATAGCTTGGGCAAAGGGTTATCTGATATACGATCAAGAGGATTTTATCTTCTCTTGGCTGGAAAAACCTGAAACAGCGACGACGTAGCAAACTGGAACGTTTGATGTATAAACCATGCATAATAAGGTACCAAAATACCTTACTTAACTGATTTATTTACCCAACAATAGACGTCAATCAATGTAACTTACGGCGATCATAGCTGTTTCATTCCTAGACCAAATAGCGAAGTTCTTAAGAAAAGGTTCTCATACAGGGAGGCTATACTTTGGAACAATGTCACATGATGTTCAGGTCGCTTCCAACATCAATCAAGTTTTACATAACTAATAGATATTATAATTAATATTATAGTTTTTAATATCACACGGCTCTCTGGAAGAGCATTTGTAAATGAAGGGACTCCATGTATGTAATGTCAATACTGACCAATCGCAGAAGCCATTTCCATGTCTGCTTCCTTGTCCACGTACACGTGACAGATGCCGTCCGAGTGACCCAACACAGGGATCCCCTTACTCTCCTGCTGTATACGGCGAATCATCTCAGCCGAACCCCGGGGGATGACCAGGTCTATTAGACCTTCTAGTTTAAGGAGATCTCCAACCTGATCACGAGTGCTGATCTGCGTAATTAAATTCACAAGGTTCGATGTAGTAAAACATTTTTTTTACATACACCTATTTCAAAAAACGTAGTCTCGTACATGTTGCATTGCGCATATTCTGTTGGGGAGGGGGGGTGGAGGGGGAGGGGGGGGGAGGGGGAGGGGCAGGGGGAGGGGCAGGGGCTGTGCATGGGGATTTACATGTTTACTGTTGCATTTGATTCCAGAAAGAGAAAAACGTCCTGTTTAAAACTACTATCAGTTGTTGTGTGCACATACTTCCAACGGATGGAAATACGTTGGAGATTCCTTGGGAATGTTGTTGGATGGAAGACGTCCAGTTTTTTCCATTGCATCTCCACAACAAGAACAAACAACCTTCACGCTTTTTCGATTTTCAGTCACTTAAATTATGCTGACCGCAAGCCATGCCATTAGAAATATTACTGACAACTATTTTAATAGAACTATTTTAACAACTATTTTAAAGAAATTAAAATCTATTCGTAATGACTCACCAAACTAACAGCTTCTGGTGGGGCAAACATGGAGATGGCCTCCTGCACAAGACTGTGTAGACACTTGTTGCTGTGATAAGCCTCCTTACCACCCTTCAACAGCAGTCCATTAGCAGTACTGATAGCTAGTGCCGCCACCTAGCACAAGCAATAAACAAACGCAGTCAAATGTCACTTATGGTCAAATATTGTAGAATGCGAAATTGCTGTAGCGTGCGTCCATTAAGTTATCGACGCACACGGGATGTAAGGGGCTATGTCATAGTGTACGCGTAAAGTAAAGTAAAGCAAATTTATTTAACGTAGGTAACTCGTGACAGTCTGGTGAGACTGATAAATTTGAGGCCGACGGGAGACCTACGATTTTACGTCCTTATCCGAGATGATGTGAAGGTCTAACCATTTGCAGCTGTTTCATAAAGACCCCAAGTGTTGGTCCGGCCGGGGTTTGAACCCGCGACCTCCCACTCAACAGACCGGAGCTTCACCACTGAGCTACCGGGAGGCGGTGTATAGAGTCAGTGTTCAATAGACTATTAATTGGCTACAAACAGTAAAAGATCCTTTCCTTGAAGACAATGTCCATACACGGTTTGTTAATGATTTTTGAGTATTTGCTTTGTTTTTAACCATCCCACGTGAGTGCGAGGTTCATCAGTTCATATGAGAATCGCTTAACATACTGGGAATATAAAGACACCTCTATAAAGACTGTGAATATAAAGACACCTCTATAAAGACTGAGAATATAAAGACACCTCTCATCATGATACAGCCTCTTTAAAGGGAATCGCGGCTGAAAAACAATGTTTGCTCTCAAGTGATTGTTATGCATGCCTAAGTCTGTTTCTGTGTTTGTCTCCAGTAAATTATACACTAGATGTCATTTATGCACCGATTTTCCTGTCGATAAAACTCGTTTGAATTTCCTGCACGCCGCCATCTTGCATTATATGACGTCACAGTGTTGTCCCTATTGTCCCTACAATAGCTCTTGTTGTAAAATAGGGACAACACTGTGACGTCATGAGATCCAAGATGGAGGCGAGCAG
Source organism: Actinernus sp. WN-2022 (assembly GCA_030867875.1). NCBI lineage: Eukaryota > Metazoa > Cnidaria > Anthozoa > Actiniaria > Actinernidae > Actinernus > Actinernus sp. WN-2022. Next base: position 8,381,996 of record JAOWCC010000577.1, on the reverse strand, counting down.
GAAATTCAAAGGAGTTTTATTGACAGGAATATCGGTGCATAACTGACATCTGCTGTACAATTTTCAGGAGACAAACACAACAGCATCCATAACAAACACTTGAGAACAAACATTGTTTTTTAGCCGAGGTTCCCTTTAAGCACGCGAAAGAAGCGTAAGAGTCAATGACTATTATAAAATGAAAGTGCACGTTTTATCGTGGTTATGTTATGACAACAGTTTCAGGTTTGCAGTGTCCACTGCTCTGGCTCCTCGTACCTGTGGTAGCGCATCCGGTCTCGACTCGAATATAACCAGCAGCACGCCAATAGGCACAGTCTCCTGGTGCAGGACTAGCCCTTGCGCCACTTTAGTTTTCCTTAACACTCGACCGATGTTGTCGTGTGAGTTGTCAGCGATCTGCTTTAGTCCCTGCGCGAGCGAGTCTAACTTAGCCGGCGTGAGGAGAAGGCGGGCCATCATCGGCGCCGGCAGCTTTCCTTCATCACGGGCTACCTCGAGATCTAGAGTATTGGCGTCCAAGATGTCTGTTTTACGCTGCACTAGAAGGTCGGCGAGCTTGTAGATAATCTGGCTACGCTGATAACACACGATAACAACAGGTTAGGATTAAAAGGATATAGAAAGATAGGATTAAATGGAAAATATAGGATTATGATAATTAATAATAATACTTATTTTTATAGCGCCATTACCTACTAATTGTTCATGGGGCTTTACAATACAAGGTAGTTAAAATAATAATATCGATATATCAATTAAAATAGGTCAATTAAAAAGTGAACATTTTTAGAAATCACTGTATACACACATGTATATTTCTGCATGTGAGGTAACATCATTCTAGTTTGTTTTCAGTTCCACTCTTTAGTAGTAAAGTATTGGCAGTTATGGAATAGCGTTCTGTCCAGTTGACGTCATAACATATTAGCATAATGACAACATTGCATTGTGGGATCGAAATGCGGACAAATATTTCAAAATGGCTGCCTCGGACATAGTTGTTCCTGCGTGCGGTATGGATAATTATAGAGTTTTACTCACAGAAGATGAGGTACGTTCCAGGTGCCAAATAAACCAAACCACCTGGTGAATGTAATGTTTTGGAGCTGAAACGTTGGTTAGAGTGCCACGGGGAGAAAAAAAAGTGGAAAAAGACAAGAATTGGTTGATCGGGTGAAAGGATGTTTTGCTCAGAAAAATTCTAAAAAAACCTTAGAAAATTCACTCAGGTACATACGTGTAAAGGCCTGATGAACTTAATTCTATTGGGTAGAACCAATAGAACGAAGCTCTTCGGCAACGAAGCTCTTGATGTAAGAGATTTCCTTTTCTTTTTCAATCCCATGGCCTGTTCTTCGTCAGTGAGAGATGCCAGTAATGGGTCAGGATATTCGTCAGTCGGTCCTTTTCGCCCAACGAAATGCAAGGAACAAATGTAACTATCCTTTTTGATATGTTTAGTTCGGGGAAAATCCTTCCGACCACAAGCGTTAAGGGACGGGCATTATTTAAGGGGACTGAGTACCGGGTTGGATAAAAATCGTACGGGGTATGATTTTTTTTCCAGGAAAACCTACGGGGTATGGGATTTTTAAATCAACTATGTAACGGGATATGAAAAATTCAGGTCAAAACTCATACGGGGTTTGAATTTTTTGGGGAAAATATCTGACGGGGTTCGAAAAAAATATCTGAAAAAAAAATGTTTTTATCCAACCCGGTACTACCCTTAAATAATGACCGGTCCCTAATTCACGTTTTTGCTGTGAGTGTTTTTTGCATTTCTTGCTTCTTTTTCCAATCAGTCATGGATTGTTTGACTTCCCCAGGCTTAGGAAACCTTATAAAGAAGGTTCCTGGCGGTAATTTATCAGTATATCGTGAATCTGATCGACAAATACCCCCAAAACAGTGCTTCGTAGCACCTGCTTTCTTCATAGCTACACATAATCTTGAGTTGGGTTCTATATTTAGAATCTGGACAGAACGCTATTGTTAAGGTTTTCTAAAGTGTGCGGTTTTGGTATAAGACTCAATCAGGACGCATCATTGGTCGTTGTTATACTAGAGACAGATAATCCACCCAGACCCAACGGCAATGCATGCGTCCATCATAAACAAAGACAGGACAAACTATGAGACGTACTTGGGGAGAAATGGTGCTGTTGTTCACGGAAGTGAACAACGCGGTCTCAAAATATCACGAACTTCTTCTATTATCCGCGGTCTTTTTACACACGGACGCATTATGCGACTAGACCAATTTCGTTCGGTAGTGCGTCGTTTTAATAATCCATCTTGTGCACAAACTTTCGTTTCCTAAATACATCTGGAAGGATTATTAGCCTAGTATAAAAACGGCCAAAAGAATTTATCCGGAGGAGAGAGAGGATGGGTGTATCAAAACGGTTTTTATTACCATATACTTGTTATACTTGTTTCGACTCTCTCTATAGTACAAAATGGCCAATGTTTACTAAACTAGAGCAAGTACTAATAGGTATGAGAACAAGCTTTTTATATTTAAAGCAGTTGTTTACCCATAATTCCTTTGGGTCTTGGCATTACTTTTTGCGAATTTCGAAAGAAACAACACCGCTTTTTGTAAATGACTGTACCACAACATTTCGATACTTACATGTTCTGGAGTCAACAATTGTAGAGCTCTGCCTCCATCGCGAGCTGAAAGGAAATAGAAGTAGTGTTTATGTGTGAGGGATTTAAATCGGCCCAGATTACTTTCACATTGATGGTGTAAAAATTGCACACAAGAAATGAATCAAGAGAATTCAAACTATGACTGCCTATACATAGAGGCAATTGGCCAAGCGTGAGGCAAAGTTCTTTTTTTGCGTGTTTATGGACCGAGACGAACAAAAAAGAACGAGACCAATATACCCCATCTTGGCTTAACCGAACAATCAGCTTGGTAAATAAGGTTTTTATTGCATGGCGAAAATAAATATTTTAAGTCTATTTGTGTCTTGATCTTAGTGTTTTTCGGTTGTTATTCCGAATTAATTACACGCGACTCGGAGACAGGATACTATAAAGCATACTATAAATCACACCACGGCAACATGTTACTGTACGATGACTGAAACCGGGGCCACTTAGACAACGAGAACTAAACACATTGCAAAACGAAAATAAAGCATTCCAAATCCTAGCATATCCATGCGATTTCCTTCATTCGAAAGGCTTTGACTTCAAAACTAGTCCACCAAATCCGCCTTTTACTGGATCGAAGCTCGAGCAAGCCTCTCCATGTCAACACGGTTAACGCTACTATTGATCGTATGTTTACTCTTCACAATGCACAAACTATAGCAATTTTTGAAAATATTCTTTATTTAAAGTTGATACTTCGTTCATTGGAATAATTCAGTCAGGAAGACGTTTAAGATAAATACTGTTTAAGGTACTGACGGCTCAAGTTTTGTAATTTTCTCTTCATAGACGCCCAACACAGAGAAATAACATAGCAGAACAGATTTCTTTCGAAAACATCTTTGTATAGTAGTAGTTGGGTTGATTTTGGGGTTTAGTTCCCCTTTAATAATCAGAAGTTAGTGATCACGAGAAGGTTTATCCTGTTTGGGTGAACAGCACTCTCTTCATTTTTCGATACAATTGTAAACATGGCTGTAAACATAACACGGTTGAAATCTAAAATCATACGTACAAATATCTGTGTTTGGGTGTATTTCTGAATCTTACATATTTTAACACTTATTTAACGTTGGCAATGAAATATAAGTTCATTTGGACGATTTAGGACGACTTTCCTTCTTCGGAAAAGTCTGTTTTGGACTTAAATTTGCGATATTTTGCGATATTTTCTTCTTTCATTTTTTCTTCGTTCTGGCCAAAAGATGCCAAAGTGTAAATAATTTTTCATTTCTGCATGCTTAGATACTCTTATGCAAATACTCTAATTAGCTATTTTTACGCTCGTTTAGGGATAATAATATAAACTAATTGCGATTTTGAGACGCCGATACCGAATTATATTGCCGGCCAGTTGAGAGAAAATATATTTCGTATTGGGCGGAGTCTCGCGAAAAATATGTCGAAAAATATATTTTCTTCCAACGCCGGCAATATAATTCGGTATCGGCGTCTCAAAATCGCAATTAGTTTTGTATCGCGATTCAACAGTTAAGTCGGGAATTGTTAAAGGGATACCCGAGTGAAAAACACATTGGGGCTCAAAAGAATCTTCAACATGTTCTTTGTTCAGAAAATGTATTAAAATTTGATCAAAGGTTTTTAGTATTAAGAACGAGCACCTCAAAGTTGGCCCCACGAAGACATGGGCGCCGCCATCTTTGTTTGCATTTACGGAAGTGACGTCACTTCGTCCCACCAGCGTTCTCACTCTTTCTCTTATTAGGTGTTTTTAGGATGATAAACGCCTTAACTGTACCTCACATACATTGTAGTTCTTATACTTATTCAGAAGTCACTCGAGTCTTTTAAGCCATGTTGTTTTGCTGTTATTAAATGGCAGTTACGAGACCTTGTTGTTCGTCTGATAATTTCTCGCCTTCCCAATGCTTTTCTTCCTCCTCCCAGTCTTCTTAACTTTTCTCATAATGTCGTCTTCATCATAATTCCGGTTTCTGAAAGAATTCCTCTGCAATCTCGATGAAAATATATCCACTTTAATTCCGAGCGTGTGAAAATCATACAAAGACAAGTAGCCGCGATACGCTGGTGGGACGAAGTGACGTCACTTCCGTAAATGCAAACAAAGATGGCGGCGCCCATGTCTTCGCGGGGCCAACTTTGAGGTGCTCGTTCTTAATACTAAAAACGTTTGATCAAATTATAATACATTTTCTGAACAAAGAACATGTTGAAGATTCTTTTGAGCCCCAATGTGTTTTTCACTCGGGTATCCCTTTAAAAGAAAGAAGAGAATGAAGCACCAAACTTATGCTGATTGTAATTTCAATTCTCAAAAGGCGCCTAGTATATCTATGGCAACGGTTTCAAGGCTTGAGTGGAGAAAACTTTCGCGACGTGTTTTGAAATCTCTTCAAAAATTGTGAAAATAGTACTTTTAGCGGATAAGAGTGTTAGATTTCTGACGGAAACTACAATGCCAACCTTATCTTTAGGATTGAATAATTCTTATCTTGTAATTTACAGTGTTTTGAAGGTGAAATTGTAGAAATCTTGGTGTTGAACAAACGACTTTTGAACTTGACCTGGAACCCGTACCCATGTAACTGCAAGGGCTCGCGCAAGAGCCAATCAGAGGCTGGTATTCTGAGACGCCAATACCATGTTATATTGGCGTCTCAAAAGTAAACAAAATGATCAGTGAATCGTGATACTGTGGATTGTTACCTTTAGTGGCTTGCTCCTCCACAGATGGTCCTATGTGTTCTGCTGTGGTGAAGAACGTGCCTACGTTGCGCCCATTGATAATGTCCCTTATAGCATGATAATCCTCACCTGTACCATTCGCTATAACAACAGACGTGCCACGCTCCAGCGCCCACACCGCTGACCGCACCTTGGACTCCATGCCCCCACGGCCAACTCTGGACTTTGCCCCAAAGGTGATTTCATTTAAGTTGTCTGGGTGGAAAGTAGACATGAGATTGGACTCTGGTTTCTCAGGTGGTCCACTGTAAATGCCGTCAACATCTGATAGCAGGACTAGAAGGTCAGCCTTTAGTTCTACAGAAAGCAGGGCAGCCAGGCTGTCATTGTCCTTTAGGCTGATAATCTGGAGAGATAGACATGAGATAAGTGTGATTATACATCGCATTTTTCCCTCAGGGAATAATGACATAGCAAATCATTTCAATGGTTTTATTGTTTGCTTATTTGAATTTCAATGTTAGAGTGGGCAAGTTACGGCAATGACTTATGACACTGTTACTCTACGGCATGACGTGACATTGAAATGGTTTCCCTACTGTTTTTGTCTTTCTGATCCAATCAAATTACAGAGTTATGGTACGGCACGGTTACGGTAAGGCTACAGACTGCCGTATTCCTGTCCCACTCATACGAAATCCACTCTAAAGGTTAGTGATACAGCAGGTATGTATTCATTACTTCAATCAAATGTCAACATTAGACTGATAGAGTTTAGATTAATTGTACCAAACTCAACACTGATAATAGTAGTCTCAATATTGATTAATATTAGTCATGCATGCATAAGTATTTAAGGCATTTTTAAAATGTTGTATCAGATTTTGTCTGTGGGCTTCTACAGATAATTTTATAACGTCATCAATCAAATCATTCGACTGGTACTCTTGCTCGTATGCCCTCTTAATCTCCCCCCCCCCCCCCCCCTCCCAACTAGAAAAATGACATGTATCGACATGTTCAATGTATGCATGGACCAATAATAAAAATGGCCTGTCATGCCATAATTGTGAAATAGGGAATAGGATTAAGTAAACAAACAAATTAATCCTTATATAATCGCTCGCCATGGAAAGTTTGTTTACTTTGAAGGCCTTTTATCAGTAGAAAGAGTCAATTTTACTGTGATATATGTTGGTCGGTTAGTTATTTAAAATTAGTTTTCGTTTAAATACTTTAGCTTGTTGTGCATTCTTAGCTGCAATAATAATAATAATAATTTAATAATAATTATAGCTAAAAATGTTGTAAGAATAAAACATAGTTGTAAATAAAACACTAAAGTTATGAGGCTGTACAGCTGTGAATTACATACATGTTATATACTGCAAATATTCACAGTTGAAACAGAACTATCATATTAAACCTTCGATTACTAATACCGACTATTTTGAGAAGCCAAAACGTGATCCAAGCCTTGGTACCAATTTTTCTTCCAAAAATGAATTGCACAGTACTGGAAGCCAGTTCAGGAATCGATACACGTTCGGAAACATGTACTCTTAATCGTAAACAGACCAGGGGCAAGCTAGCTTACTGACTTACCGGCGATCGCCTCATCTGTGGGGAATGAAATGGGAGAGCAGCGTCAGTTATAGAAACTGTTGTGTTTACTGTGTGACTGTACATCTACATGTGCTTTAATGTGATATCAGGACCGTGACTTAGAATGTCCCACCATGCACTATGGCTTGTTATATAATAATCAATCCGAAACGCACGCTCTGATTGGCCAAGAGCCGTGTTATTATAGAACACACACATGGTGGCGTCACGAGCGCGCGCAACCAATTTCTCAACTTGTTTTGATTGGATATGTTCACAGTTTTTAGTTTGCGATTATTATATATAACAAATAGATTCCATTCTGCCATGCATCTGTCCTCTGATAGATACACAGATGACGAGAACATCAGTTATACTTATTTGTTCTCTTCACGTTGTGACGTCATCTGTGCATCTATATGAGAACACACGCACGGCAGAATACATGTACTTATGGTTACTTATGAATGAATGATAGGTGTGATGATGAAAATTATGAGCATGAATTAAATGGTACTTACAATATATTAATTCAATTATGAATTGTCATAAAATGAAATTTGATTGCAATAAAACGAAATTCAGTTAGACACAAGTTAATTCAATCACCATGTATAAATTCCATCAGGATATTGAACAGTTTGGTACGCCCTGTACAAATAGGGACTTTAAAAAACAAGACGGCGACGGCTGTGACACCGGAAAAAAAGTATTCTCTATTTTATTAAATAGGGGTCAAAACTTGAATATTAATGGTTCCGTGGAATCTATTTTCGAATCACATCGTAGTTTATCTGTTCCTCGTATACAGCTATATCCACAATCAATTTCGGTCTGCACAGGAGAAACCACATAGCACATTTCTCGTTTGTATGCTTTTCGTGTCAAGCTTTTTAAAATTGGTACGTACAGGTCAAGGCTTAGAAAAAATATACTTATTGCAGCTAAGAAAACACCATTATATAGAGGTTATTAGTCGGCTAAACATCTAATACGGCTGTGTATTTTTACGAGTCATGTGGATTTTGGCGAGCCTTTAGACAAAATTAGAATGGGACGAGGAGTAAAAATGCACAACCGTATTAGATGCTTAGCCGACTGAAGCCCGATTTACACGATAAGCATTAGGCACGGCACTCCTAAATTTAGGCCCGCGGGCCGATAGGTTGGGACCGGCAATTTACACGACAAAAACCAGGATTGCCAATAATTTAGGGCAAGCACTTTCATTTACACGACAAAAACCAGGAGTGCCGATAATTTAAGGCAAGCACTTTCATTTACACGACAAAAACCAGGAGTGCCTATAATTTAAGGCAAGCACTTTCATTTACACGACAAAAACCAGGAGTGCCGATAATTTAAGGCAAGCACATTCATTTACACGACAAAAACCAGGAGTGCCGATAATTTAAGGCAAGCACTTTCATTTACACGACAAAAACCAGGAGTGCCGATAATTTAGGGCAAGCACTTTCATTTACACGACAAAAACCAGGAGTGCCGATAATTTAGGGCAAGCACTTTCATTTACACGACAAAAACCAGGAGTGCCGATAATTTAGGGCAAGCACTTTCATTTACACGACAAAAACCAGGAGTGCCGATAATTTAGGGCAAGCACTTTCATTCACACGACAAAAACCAGGAGTGCCGATAATTTAGGGCAAGCACTTTCATTCACACGACAAAAACCAGGAGTGCCGATAATTTAGGGCAAGCACTTTCATTCACACGACAAAAACCAGGAGTGCCGATAATTTAGGGCAAGCACTTTCATTTACACGACAAAAACCAGGAGTGCCGATAATTTAGGGCAAGCACTTTCATTCACACGACAAAAACCAGGAGTGCCGATAATTTAGGGCAAGCACTTTCATTTACACGACAAAAACCAGGAGTGCCGATAATTTAGGGCAAGCACTTTCATTCACACGACAAAAACCAGGAGTGCCGATAATTTAGGGCAAGCACTTTCATTTACACGACAAAAACCAGGAGTGCCGATAATTTAGGGCAAGCACTTTCATTTACACGACAAAAACCAGGAGTGCCGATAATTTAGGGCAAGCACTTTCATTTACACGACAAAAACCAGGAGTGCCGATAATTTAGGGCAAGCACTTTCATTTACACGACAAAAACCAGGAGTGCCGATAATTTAGGGCAAGCACTTTCATTCACACGACAAAAACCAAGAGTGCCGATAATTTAGGGCAAGCACTTTCATTTACACGACAAAAACCAGGAGTGCCGATAATTTAGGGCAAGCACTTTCATTTACACGACAAAAACCAGGAGTGCCGATAATTTAGAGCAAGCACTTTCATTTACACGACAAAAACCAGGAATGCCGATAATTTAGAGCAAGCACTTTCATTTACACGACAAAAACCAGGAGTGCCGATAATTTAGGGCAAGCACTTTCATTCACACGACAAAAACCAGGAGTGCCGATAATTTAGGGCAAGCACTTTCATTTACACGACAAAAACCAGGAGTGCCGATAATTTAGAGCAAGCACTTTCATTTACACGACAAAAAACAGGAGTGCCGATAATTTAGAGCAAGCACTTTCATTTACACGACAAAAACCAGGAGTGCCGATAATTTAGAGCAAGCACTTTCATTTACACGACAAAAACCAGGAGTGCCGATAATTTAGAGCAAGCACTTTCATTTACACGACAAAAACCAGGAGTGCCGGTCCCAATATTACCGCTGGCCAAACTTTAGCACTGCCTAAAATGTTTATCGTGTAAATCGGTCTTAAGGCTCGTCTCAAACGTCGAACTACTTTAAAAGGTTACTGTTCATGCCCTGTTGTTCCAGTCTTTTGTTTCAACTGGTGGGCCACCAATTGTCTAGCATCTGTCTGCCCGCCACATAAACAAAGCATTTGTACAACTGCGCATACATGAACCGTAAACTGGTCTATAGAAACACAAGATAATTTCTTTTGATCTAATTAGGTCATGAAAAGTTCGACGTTTGAAATCGGGTCTAAATTTGATATTTCAAAATGGGTCTGATTTTAGTCTTTTTAATCGTTAAAATTTAGTCTGATATTTCATGTAACATTTATATTAGACATCTACTGCATGTTTAGTAAGATACTGCTTAATGTGTGGTTAATTTTAAATTAGCTAAAATTTAAAGCCCTCGGGTTTGCCAGATCTATAGAGCATTCTTCATGTTATAAGAGGTTTGAAGAGTATATACTGTACTCTGTATTACAGTGTAATTCAATGTTAAAATTAGAGAGAAAATGCACTTTATGACCAGCTAACTCGGTCGACAGAGTAGGGACCTTACGCACCGAGGACGGTAAGGGCCGTGATTACGGGACGTAAAACAGTGTTTTCTCGCGATATTAGGTGTTTATCGTTTCCTTTATTCGCCTTTTCTCGCTTTTAACATCCACATTTTCGAAAAATATGATCAGTAAACATAGAGTTCCGCTCATGCCGAACGAAAAATGGAGTGTTTTACTTTCTTACGTTCGCGTTCTTTTATAACGTGAAATGTGGGGGTTTTTACGTTGTGTTTTTGTAGGTCGAAATGTAGGCGACTGTGTGTATTTTCACGTGCAATTATTGTATTTTGTAATTAAGGCTATTGTTTTATGCCGTCGTGGTTGCTTTAGCTCTTTAATAGGGGTTTAAGCATCGAGGACGGCAACGACGACGGAACGTGAAAAAGTGCTTTCTCGTCAAATCGCTTGTTTATCATTTCTTTCATTTGTCTTGCGTTGCTTTTCACATCCAGATTTTTGAAAAATTGGATGCACAAAAAGTTTCGTTCACGCCGAACGAAAATAAGAACGTTTTAATTTCTTACGTTCACGTTCTCTGCTCAACGAAAAACTTGCGGTTTCGCGTTGTGATTTTAATGAAGACAACAAAAATGTGTGTCACTGCGCTGATTTTCACGTGGTTATTGTTCTTGGTAATTAAGTCTATTGTTTTGTGCCGTCGTCGTTGCCGTCCTCGTTGCTTAAACTCCCTATTGTCAGGCGACAGCAACCTCGTTCCCAGGCTCTTTTCTGCAGCGAGAAAAATAACCTGGTTAAAACTCTGCATTTCTAAAACTCTGAATTTCCAACGAGACCTGAAACAACCATGGGGGCTGATCAAAGCCAGGTCCCGGCTAATCCACAGATCGAATTGGAATTTAGCGTGTTGGTTTTTGCGGAGGGAGAAAAACCGGAGAACCTGGAGAAATCCCTCGGAGCAAGGGCGAGGTACCAACAAACTCAACTCACATATGGCGCCGCGTCCGGGAATTGAACCTGGGTCACAGAGATGAAAGGCGAAGCGCTTAACCACTGCGCCACCCGGGCTCACTCGTTGGGGCGGTCACGTGCCACGCGAAAACTGGCGGGAAATTACTAAGGTCTACTTGGGTCAAATGAGCGAGAATTTCAGGAGGCCTACACCTCTCAAAACCTTGCATTTTATTCATTTCGACTGCACTGACAAAGAATTCCATTGTTTTATGGTTAGGGTTTGCATTGTTTCAGGGTAGGCTATTGTTTGGATAGCCAGTACTATTCAAGGTTCCGAGGAGGTGAAGGCCGCCCCGAGAATTTTGCCATCAAAACAAATTTGTATAATTTAAAGTAGCGCACGTGAATAAAGGTCAGGATCGGATTTACCCTGACTTTCGACTTCATGGCATGTAGCGACCTTCCACCGAATTGAAAAAGGCGGACAGTTTATCTTACACGCTCGATGTACATTATTGCCAAAACTTTCCTTCCTTTGTTAACTTTAGTTCTTCCTGACAAAGTTTGTGGACCGTAATGGGAGAAACTATTCTGCACTCAGTTGATGTATGACGTCACATCAAGTTCAAGCTCGGTTTGCCGATTATCAGCCGAAGGGTCACTCGTTTAGGGTTCCCTGAAAGAACAAACTAAAGCGACATTTAGATTTTTTTTGAACGAAAATACTCACAAGAACGCCTTACTTTAAACCTAACCCTAACCGCCACAAATCCCTCACCACTGCGCCACGAGGGTTTTGTTGCCGATGATCGCTTGTTTAGAACTTTTATCTTGCTTCATTAGCATACACTAATCATTACTATGTATTGTATTGAGTTTTCACGTGACATCATAGTCGCCATATTGGTGTACCTTAACAGTTGATTCTTCGTTAGCTTCTTTTGTTCTGTACACCAACATGCCATGCCCTTTGTCGTTTGAATCTCTGAGGATTGAGTGCACACACGTTGCGTTGCGTTGTGTTGCAAATGCTCTCAGGAGTGACCTTCGGCTGATAATCGGGAAAGCGACCGAGCGTAGCGGTGTGACGTCATACATCAACTGAGTGCAGAATAATTTCTCCCCGAAAAATAGGACTGAAAGTCATGGTCTCCATGTCCAAACCTATTATCGGACACCATAACTGATTTATGTAACAGCTTTTTTGGCATGGATACAATCGAGAGGCATTGGTTAGTCAATAAATCTGCCCTAATTCTAGCGTTTAAAGTGCTTATAACGTTATTTTTTAATCACGATTCTACATCATGTGAATAGGTTTGTATTTCCAATATGCTAATGTAGGGACGTCAATCCAGGAATTTAATGCTTTTTCTTTTTCCTTGTGAATTAAACTATTCTCTGATTTAGTCGAAATATTTGGTAAAATCACAGATACAAAATATAATTATAACCAACATATTCATTTATCTCTACCAGTATGTTTTTGTATTATAAATGATGACTCGATCGACGTCAAACATTAACATTATATTTTGGAAATATAAACCTGTATAACTCAAATATGCGACGCTTAAATTAAGAAATATTCTACCATTCAACAAATCACTTGAACAGCAGCTACACCATTCCAAACAGCGGGTCTCATTTTCACTTCGAGTACCTTTTAGGTTTTGTGGCGCCCCGATAATAAATGTAGGTTCCGTGGAACCTTCTTGAAACGTGGTCTCTGGGTAGCAGAAACCACAACAAATTTGGGTTGAACAGGCTTACGGGATGTTCCAAGTTGTTTTGGGACGATTAAGTGCGAAGTTTTCGGTCCAAACTTTTCGGGAATCTCGTCTTTCTTGTTAATAAGCTCTGGTTAAACGAGCATGAGAGCGCATGAGAGTTGGTGAGAATCACACAAGCGAATAACGTATCAGCGAGAAAGCAACTCTCACGGGCTCTTCTCACGCGGCGGCCATGTCCCAGGAGAATAAAAACCTTTGGTTTCGTCCGGTAAACTCGTTCTGAAACCCACCAGTGCGAGGCTACCGGGGCCAAAACCACTTTAGCCATGATGGCCGAACTGCGATAATTAATGGCCCATGCAGCCGGTCATACGAGCGAAAACTCTCATTAACTCTCATGAAAATTTGAACAAGTTCAAATTCGATGAGAGCGCATGAGAGTCGATGACAGTGGATGAGAGTTTGCGGTCAAACGAGAGTGAGAGTTTGCGGTCAAACGAGAGTGAGAGTTTGCGGTCAAACGAGAGCGCGCAATTTCTTCTTCGGGCTAAGAAAATCTCTGTTTTTCGTATAATACTTAAAGGAAAGAAGTGAAACGATAACGTTAGAATCGTTACGAAACGTTAAGTCTCCGAGGGGTTAAGAAATAATAGTGCCTGTCTGATAATAGGATCACTTACCTTAAATCGAACTCTTGTCGGGTCTGCCGTTTGAAATATCTCTACGACTACGGTAAAACAAATATTTCGTTTCTTTCCGTGGCCGAGGAGCCGGCGAAGTGGAGCTCTCTCCAACGGTATAAATATTTGACACATTTAGTATGTAGGCCATGTGAACGGAGAGTACTGAACAAGTTTAAGGTTTTGTACAACAATTCAGTGTACAACAATGTCTACGAGCCAACAACCTTCTTTCGAGAGAGGTTTCGGCAGTACATGGATCCGGGCCAAAGTGTAATTGAACCACATGCGTTTTCATGTGCAGACTTGTTTTCAAGCGTCGTCCTAGACGTTGACGAACTGTTCGCTTAAAATCTCTGGCAAATGAATGAATTTCCATATCCTGGTTAGTTACATTAACATATTACCATAGCTGGATAAAAGTCTAAGTTAATTCATGTAACTAAAGCAAATCATATCGCCTACCGGAACGGAACAACGATTTTGAAAGTACCGTATATCAGTTTTTCCTCTATTTCTGTCATTTTGTAACTTATGGTTCATAATTCTTACTTGATTTTCTTGTATTTTGTTACTAGTCAACCGTACTGAACGTACCGAAAATTAATACGGAATGAACGTGCTGTAACGCCAGTATTAAACCGAAATGTACGAGTCTGGAAACGTTGTCTTGCTTTCATCGCGGCTCACCGCTAAGTGATCGCCGCTACATTCTTATAGGAAAAGCACGCCTAGCGCCTTTAGAGGTTATGACCATACCACGCTTGGAACTCACCGCCGCTGTAACGTCTGTGCGTATTGGTGTTTCAATGTCTAGAGAGTTGGACCACCAATTAGAGCGGGAAACGTTTTGGACAGACAGCCAGACAGTAATTCGTTTTATCAGTAATGACAAGAAGCACTTCCAAGTATTCGTAGCCAACCGTGCTCAAGCTATTAGAGACCAGACAAGCCCAAATCAATGGAAGTGTGTAGATGGTAAAGACAACCCGGCCGATGACGCATCACGTGGTTTATCAGTCAAGCAGTTTCTTAAACCAGGAAGATGGATATTAGGCCCGGAATATCTTTGGAAGCCCGAGACAGAGTGGCCACAGTGCGAAGTGATTCCTGAAGAAGACGAATGCGAAGAGCCAGAAGTAGAGAAGATAAGTGCGTGTACTACAGTAGTTGATAGCAAAATAGACATCCTTCAGCGCTTCGAGCATTTCTCTCAGTGGTATCGCCTCAATACCGCTATAGCGTGGCTATTGCGTATGATGCCGAGGCATATCAAGGAAGAGAAAGAAATTGTCTCAAATTGTGTGGATCCCAATACCAAGCAAAGACCTCGTCCAGTCACGGTTGGAGAGCATGAACAAGCCGAAGTCACTATCGTGAAGATTGTACAGAACGAAGCCTTCAGAAAGGAAATCGACGCCAATAGAAGGTGTGAACACTGAGAACCTTAACGACAGTCGGTCAGGAGAAAGAAGACGGAGATAAATAAGAGCAGTTCTCTGTACCGCCTCGATCCCTTCGTCGATCAGGATGGTATTCTTCGCGTTGGAGGAAGACTCACAAAATCTGAGGAGCTTTCAGAAGAAACAAAGCATCCTGTAGTCATTCCCAAGAAAGGCCATGTCACAGATTTGATTATTCGCCACGCACATGAGAGGATGGCGCACGCAGGACGTGGAATGACGCATAACGAACTAAGACAGAAGTATTGGATTATCAACGCCAACTCTGCTGTACGACGTTACATCACTAATGTGTTATTTGCCGGAAGTTGCGCGTAAATAGAGGAGAGCAGAAAATGTCGGATCTGCCATTACGTATTGCGCAGTGGACTACTTCGGACCATGTCTCATCGAAGAAAGAAGAAAATAATTGAAGAGATAATATGGAGTCTTGTTTACGTGCTTAGCAAGCAGAACCGTGCATATCGAGAAGGCAAACTCCTTAGACACCGATTCATTTATAAACGCATTAAGACGCTTCATCGCCAGGAGAGGACCGGTCCGGGAGATGAGATCCGATCAAGGTACTAACTTTGTGGGAGCCGAGAAGGAACTCAAGTTAGCACTTGATAACATGAATCACGACAAGGTTGCTGAGATGTTACGAAGGGAATTTAGTGCTGACTGGATGAAGTGGACAAGAAACCCACCTGCAGCATCTCACATGGGCAGAGTCTGGGAACGTCAGATTCGTACAGTCCGTAGCATACATAGGGCATTGATGAGAGAACACTGTCACGTACTTGATGACGAATCCTTTTGAACCCTCCTGACTGAGGTCGAATGCATAGTCAATAGTCGCCCAGTAACAGCTTTGTCCAATTACCCAGACGACTCAAGCCCCCCTCACACCGAGCCATATCCTAACGATGAAATCTAAGGTAGTTCTACCTCCGCCTGGGGATTTCCAGAAAGAAGACACGTATCTCCGTAAGAGGTGGAGAAGGGTCCAATACCTGGCCAATCTATTTGGACGAGGTGGAAGAGGGAGTTTCTGCAGACACTACAGACCAGGTCAAAGTGGTGTAAACCAAGATGAAACTTCGCAGTTGGCGATGTTGCACTAGTCCTTGACGATAAATTGCACCAAGAAATCTGTGGAAACTTGCGCGCGTGACTGACGTAAAAGCGACGCTAAGGGGCTCGCGAGAAGTGTGAAGATCAAGACCTCGACTACGACCTTAGAGAGGCCGATCGACAAGCTGGTGCTTTTGATGGAAGGAGACCAGGGATCGACCCCCATCGAGGAGCCAGATGCATTACAGTGAATGGACATTAGCGTTATGACGATCTAATACATACAAGTTGGACACAAATTCGTTTTGACATTAGAAAGTAGTAGATGTACATTAGATTTTGTTAGACTTGATTAAGTGCTTATTTTCTGTAAGAGCCTTCCGCTCTTAGGGGAGCCATGTTAGTGCCACAAAGCACTAATTGCCCTTTCATTCCTTCAAGAGTATTGGCAATTCATATTCGTTCATGTTATTTTAGTGCAGGTTAGTTACATTAACATATTACCATAGCTGGATAAAAGTCTAAGTTAATTCATGTAACTAAAGCAAATCACATCGCCTACCAGAACGGAAGTACTGTATATCAGTTTTTCCTCTATTTCTGTCATTTTGTAACTTATGGTTCATAATTCTTACTTGATTTTCTTGTATTTTGTTACTAGTCAACCGTACTGAACGTACCGAAGAATAATACGGAATGAACGTGCTGTAACGCCAGTATTAAACCGAAATGTACGAGTCTGGAAACGTTGTCTTGCTTTCATCGCGGCTCACCGCTAAGTGATCGCCGCTACACTATGTCCTTAGACATTAATAATCTGTTCCTTGAAACTCATTCTCTCTCAGAAACCATGCATTCGCTTCTCGGACCAGAGAATATCTGCTGATCATGAATGTCAGTGCATATTTCAATGCCACAAGGAGGTTTTTTTGTTGATATATACACGTACATGTACCAGTTGCCATAAGGGGTTTTATCTACTAATTATATTCTATATATTTTAAAAGAGTCAATGATGTTTATCTCTTGGTTAAGTGCACAGATTTGCATGTTAATTGTGAATATTATAAAATTATAAGTATTATAATGGTAGTTTGGTAATCATTATTAGTGCTTGCCTCACCCCAGCAAGGTCCTGGTCAAGTCCTGGAGGGGATGCCACCACGTCATTCTCATTAATGATAGGGATACAGTTCATGGAGACCAGCTCTTCTACCGTAAATCGCAAATTCTCTCTGGAATAAGCATCACGCAGGTCAGGCTTTGTCACAAGAATCTAGAAAACAAATTAATATACTGCACAGTCATGTATAACACAACTAACATCTCTATTACTTCAGTCATAGGGATAAAATCCATTCAAAGAAAAAATCGTGAAGACATCACAGTGAATAATTATGTACATGATATTGATCTCGTTACCTGTCCACAAATTAGTCCATACTGTGCAAACATGGCCTCGTACAGTGACAGTAACCCCCCTGACCAACTGCTGCACAAGCTCTTGGTTCGATGAAGGGTAAACCCTGGTGATAAGAAAAAATGTATGTATATACATTATGTACTGTTTAAAACAGGAACAGCAGTGTTTTACTCAAGACTTGATAAAACACGTGCTGTGAGTGTTTTAAACGGCTTCAAAAACGCTTTAAGAATGTAATGAAAGAAAGACGCACATCTCAAGGGAATGATTACTTAATGAACCATTGAACCTTTGTATTCACAACGCCATGCAAAATATTCGAGTAATCACCGCCTACAATTACGAACATCTCAAGGGAATGACATGAAGAAATTACCATACTATGTTGTTTGAAGCGGCGTTTCGCAATGCAAGCAGAACTTGCACTTGAAGGATTTGGTGTCGTGGTTTACCTCGATAAAGTTCAAGACTTGGAAAGCGATGTGACTGACATGACGGCAGACTGTAAATTTTTGACTCCGGCACAAAATATGTAAGTTTCAAGCACGTTTTTATTATTTTACGGCTTTGAGTTTGGTTTAATAATTGGAACTAAACAGTGGCTCGGTAAACAAGTAATGGTAGTTGGATAACTTCATTTAAAAATATTATCTGTGTATCTCGGTAGTCTGCTGATATTAGTAAATTTAGTGCAAAATTCATTATCTAGGTACCTTATGTTCCGTGTACTTTTTGCTATCTTTGGGTCTTTATCAGTGAATTCTTAATTAGGATGAAACTTTATATAAAATTTCATGTTCATTGGTATTCTTTATATAAAACGTTCATCCTAATTAGCAATTCAATGAGAAAGCTGAAACATCAATAGAAATTCCATTGTCTCAATCATTAACCCGTTTCCCCTGGGACAGAATTCAAATCCCTCCGCGGGCCTTTTAGAATGATGAGATTTTATCAGGTATAAAGGAGCATGCACGTGACTGATTTGCTTCATCTGATTGGACAAAATGCTCATTAATTATTCATGAGTTTTTGAAGTTCAGTTGAGCCATATTTAAGAAGTCAAAGAAAACGTTCTTTCACCTCTCTTTGCAACCAAAAAAGGACTGTGAACATTAGGGAAATGTTGGACAGAAATAACAAAATTCATTCAAAATAAGTCAATGATAAGTAAAAGTGTGGAAATGAAAATCCAGGACGATTTCATGGTCTCGTCCCACAGAATCTATAATTCAGAATTTACGGAAGACCCATCTTGTGAATCAGACTGTTAATTAAACCATTATCATTATCTGGGACAGTTGGCAGTATGTAAATGCAATTTAGGCAGTATTCTTGCCTAAACATTATATTTTTGTGTGACTGGGTTCCCTGTGTTACCAACTATGATTGATTTTCAATTTAAATGAGCTGTCAAAATAAGTTGAAGTAACATACATGTACATGTACATGTAGTTGTTTCTCTCCAGGGAAATGTTATAAAGCTATAGCTAGCTATGTTTGATGGTAAACACCAGTATCTGAAAACCTCACACTTAACCCTTTCACCACTGGAAGTGTTTGGGCTGAATTGGTGAAATGCAGAGTGCTAACTCAACCCTCCCCCCTCAGTTCCAGTTTGGCTTGCCCGGGTAGTTAAATACTGCTGACTTTTTAAACCAAGGCTCAAACTTTCCCCATGATGCCATTCGGCAGAATTCTACGGACTCGTCGGCGGCAAGTATGCTTTCTTCTGTAGGATTTCCAATGAAATGTGCTCTAATTTTGGACAAATAAGCCACTGTAAGAGAGCTAGAGGGCATCATTAAGTCTGATGATGGCTGAAAAGTAACTTGGTTTGCTTTTAGTAGGCCTTGTGAGGGGTTTCACAGGATTTTTATGTTGTGTTTGTGCTTTGAGACACATGAAATAATTCTTCACTGAAACCCTTGAAATTCTGCAGTTGGTTGTCTTTTCCCCCTGCTCAACCTATTAGGATGTGTTTTTGTCACTTTAAAGCAATGGCTTGAGTCCAAATCACCGCTCTTGGTTGTAGGGGTAAAAGACTTCTAAAAAAATCCTACACGAGTCCCAGAGGGGGGTCCCCTTGTGAATTTTTTGTTGATTACCCAGCATGCAATTGGAGTTGGGAGCAGGAAAACATGGTGGAGAGAAGTGCAGCATTAAGAATAGCATGCTTCACAGTCGTTTGGTGATTTTATGCAAACAAACCTGCTGGTTGAAAGATTAAACAAGGTACTGTAACGACTGAGTGGTTATTTTGTGTTTGCTTTTGATTTCAAGTGCAAATGGGAAGGTTTTCTTGAGCCGATTTTCATCTCCTCAAAATACGCGAAAATAGAAGAAACGAACAGCGATCTCCAAAACAAATGCGTTTTTCTCCAAAGTGGGAGAGTCAAGCGATCCCTGTTATAGCTCTGACTTTGAAGTTATTCATCCCCTTGAAATAGTATCGCCACATCGTATCTCCAGCATGTCTAGGTTTGATGCAATAATTTTTCCCAGGTACATGCTTCATATTGGCCGCTTTTGAGGCCTGTAGTGGTGAAAGGGTTAAGGCACAAAGACATTGATGTGCTTAGTACAATGCAGATACCCTGGGTACCACTAAGGTTCTATTCTTCTCTTCATGAAATATAAGATGGGAAACAGCAAAGTAATGAGAGGAAGAGAATCTCTGGTTCAATTTTATACCAATCTGACTTTCATTTCAGCATTTTGAGCAAACAAGGATTATGTGTAGCTATATTGTGCAACTAAATGATTTCTTGAAAAGAATGCAATAATATAAAATCTGAAAACTCCAATCTCACACCAGGTTAGCTTTCAGAATTTGCAGCCTGATATAGTTAATTTCTGGAACAGTTCATGGAAATATTCCATAGGAAAATGTTATTTGGGGGGGGGGGGGAAGGAGAAAATCAAGGGTGGAAAATTTAGCTGATTGATTGTTGCAAAAAGGTTGTATGAGAAATTGACTTGCTGAGAAAACAATACTGTCACAAAAAACTTTTAACCTACATCTTCCCCAGAGAGAATTAACGTTGCTGTAATCTGATGTCTGCAAGTTCTTAAAAAAATGAGATACTATGAAGGAGTTCAAGACAACGAGTATTTAAATATCAGAGATTTTGAATATGAATGCTGCAGCTATGTATTTACAAATGTACATGTAGCTTCATGCACATGTTGATTATCAGTTGAAATATGACTGTGTACAAGTAATTTCCCCTATCCAGTCGGCATAAATGCCAGAGTGTCATTTCTGACTTTAGAGAGTTGGTCAAAACACATGCCCTTGATAGGGACCCATTTTTTTTAACAGACACAGCTCTCAGCGCAGGTTACCACCCCCTTCCCCCATTTTTGACCATCTATTTTCCATTCTGGGGGGCTTAGTGGTAATTTTAACACAGAAAATGAAATGATAACATAATACAAAACATGCCGTGCATTTGTTTCTAGATTATGCCTTTTAGTTTTGAAGATATTTAAGAACAAATTATTTTTAATATTGAGTTTTCTCTCCAGAAGAGATGGCTGGCAGCAGCCCCCACCCCCCTACTCCAAAATGGGTCTGTTGAGAGGGCATGTGTTTTTACCTGCTCCCTAATATATGTTCAATGTTCAAAGTGTTGATTTCAGATATTTTCGAGTTTAAAATCTTGCTTGTTATTTCTTGCATGTATAGATTTGTCAGTTATATAAAACTTGTCACTTTTGACAGGCATGACATTATGTAGCTTACTTTCATCAACGTTAACCAATCAAGAGAATACTTTTATTGTGATAACTTTAATTTATTTATAGCGGCTATACATGTATGTTGTAGTACATATTCTGTACTTGCTTTTTCTTAGGCACCATCTGATTGGTGTGGTGTGATCAGTCAAGTGGTATTTATTTTGAACCAGAGGCTATACCAGTGTTTATGACTTAAGCTAGTGTCCATTCCTTTGTGGTCTGAACCAACAACAAAAAAATGCCTGGGCAGAACCTCTTGAACTCATGGTATAATAAAGTATGTATACCACTGAAACTGAATTGAGGTAAGAAATTTAGACTATTGAGAAAAAGATATTTCCAAAACCCATATTTCAAAGTTCTTGTGAAAATGAACCCTGATTTCCACCCTGACTGATTAATTATTATGAGTCATCTATAACCTGGAGTTCTACATATTTTTTACACAAAACCTTCACCCTAAAGTCTAAATTAGGTTTATATACCAGTAGACCATATATACATGTAGCTGCCACACATATATATACAAGCATTTTACATTAATAATGAATGCCCTCCCAATGATATGTATGCATGTCTAAAGTACAATCTAAGGGACCGGCCATTTATTAGAGGGGGGGGGGGGGGTGCATTTTCATTTTCCTTAACATAATTTCAAGTGGCCCTGCTCATGTCACTGCATAAAATAATGTGGCCCCCCAAGAGAGTGCACATGAAATGACATGACCCACCCTAAATCACAATAACATTTATAATAGAGTGAAGGACTGTTATACACCAGATTTTGTTGTTTTGTTATTTCATTTTTGATAATAAATTTGATTGTGGTTGATCCCTTCAGGACTGTTTTCTTTAGTAGAAAGGAAAATGGAATGCACAAAATTACATGGCCCCTCAGAAATGGTTGCAGAATTTTGTGCAGCCCCCCATTATTTGGTGCACAAAAAGGTATGACCCCCTCCCCATTTGCACCAGCCCACCCCCCCCCCCCCCCCCCCCCCCCCTCTAATAAATGGCCGGTCCCTAAGGTGCCTTTAAACACTAAGTAAATAAACATATATATACCAAAAACAATTCAACTTTGATACATGTATGTTACCTTGAGCAAGTCCTGTGGTTTCAATGTCTGTCTCACACTTTGTGACAATAAGATCTCATGCCGCAGTTTTTGTTTACCAAATGCCACTGCACCACTCGTCACCAAAAGCATTTGTCGCCCAGAATTCTGCAGTTCAGCAAGCTAAGAAATAATTCATTAAATCTTAATTGCTAATCCTATGAAGTATACATTTCTGAATACATGGTTAATAACCCTTAATATTGACCATCATGCTTTGCATGTTTCAAATGAATGTCATATAATATGAAATCCAGAGCTCGTCAGGGTAAAAACAATAATTGCAATAAAACAGTTTACAGTTCACGCACAGTTGTTCTCACTCACTCAGCCGTCTCGCATCGATATACACAACACCAACTATCAGGATAAATAAGCCGGCTCCAATAAGCCTACAACTTGTAGGGTCTTAATGCACCAGTCATTTGAAATCCCCTTCCCCCCTTCCCCACCCCACGTGTACATAGCATAGCGGGGACATTCACCCAACATGCCATGAATACTAGTGAAGCTCCCACACCTTGGGGCATCAAAATCATGTGAAGACCCCTGACCCCAGGGATCCATATCGAAATGTTGCTTAATCACCTTGTTCCCTTTCCACGAGGCATGAAATTGAAGTCAAAGGGTCAATAGACCAGTTTATCACGAACAAACAAACAAAACAAAACACTGCCGGAATTTCTAACAGGACCTTAAAAACAGCCAGAGGCTGATCAAAGCCAGGACCCGGCTAAATCACAAATCAAATTGGAATTTAGCGTGTTGGTTTTTGTGGAGGGAGGAAAACCAGAGAACCCGGAGAAAAACCCTTGGAGCAAGGGCGAGATTCCAACAAACTCAACTCACATATGCCGCCGGGTCTGGGAATCGAACCCGGGCCACAGAGGTGAGAGGCGAAGTGCTTAACCACGTCACTGTGCCACCCCAACAAACGGTAAATCATACACTTACCCTTTCTCAACAGGCTTTCAAGCAAGTCTGCTGCCACAGCTTTCTTCAGTTCTTCCCTCCAAACTTTGAAAAGCATCTATAGAGTCTAGTCTAACTCTATTTGTACCACTTGAAGGTTGAACGAGTCTTCCATGATAATTATGCAAGTATATGTCAAATTGGCATGAGGTGACGTGGGAAAGTAAATCCCCCACTTAACGAGCATTGGGCCATTCCATTTTATATGCACACCCCCCCTATTGAGGATGTCACTTCTATACCCCTTTGGATATAATTTTGGGCATACCCCCTCTGGATGTTTTTTTCTTTTTTTGGGGTTCGCTGCATGTTTCTCCAGACCCTCTTGGATAGCCTTTCCAGCCCTCTAGGATTTTTCTCCCCCTTGCATTACATTGTATGTCTTGCCCTATTGAGGGAATTGCTTTTTTACCCCCTTGGATACCCTCTCACCCCCTCTGGATATCCAAGTTGCTCAATAGGGGGGACTGCTGGATCTTATATCCTGGCTACCATCCTGGATATCCCTGGTGTGGATATCTATTCACCTTCCTATACCCCTTTGGATATTTTGATCATCCCCGTCTGGATGTTTGTCAGTTTTACCCCCTCCCCCCCTCAAGGATATCCAAGTTCCTCAATAGGGGGGGTGTGCATATAAAATGGCATGGCCCATTGACCCCATCTCCCAGGGATATGAAAAATGGTGAATTTGAAGAGAACATCCCCGCAATGCCCCAGCTATGCCCGGGGTGGGGGTGGGAGATTTTAAATGACTGGTGCATTATCTCTAAGTTAATATTTATAAACGAAATATAAACAAGTGATCATTTAGGGACCGTTAAAAAACATTTCCTTAACGTCCAGATCATTATCCCCTCCCCCCTTAACGTCCAATGGACATTAGTGGAATTTGTTTTGATTTGTCGACGGCCCCTTAAACAACGCAAATGCTATGTACACGTGTATCCAATGTTTACATGTGCAGCGAAAAAGCTGTAACCGGGGTTTACATTTGTACCTGTTCAACAATAGAAGCCAGTCTTCCCAGAGCAACTCCACATTCATCATCTCTTGTTATCACAGCTGATCCCAGCTTGACGATGACTCTTTTAGCTTTTCTCTTCAATTCTGAACGATGTGCAATTCGTCTGCTATCGAACGTCGATGTAGAGGCGACCCGGCTAACATGGTTCGAGCTGATCCTCAAGATTCTACTCGAAATTCTCGACCGAAGGCAACAAGAGAACATTTTTAAACACTTAAAATCACATATGTTAAAATCAAAACAAAATGAAAATGGAAGGTTACAGACGTTAGTGTAATTTTGAAATCATTGTAGACAAAAAAGAACTTATTGACTGATCAGATATGCATTGTTAATTACCCGATGAGCCTGCGATTGACAAGGCTGCAAAACGATTGCGCATGCGTAAATTTACCCGGGAACTCAACCAATTCCCCATTCTCGTTCCCAGTGCCTCCTCAACCACAGGTACCCCAGGCTCATTATGCGTAAAACGGTTATTTCCCGGATATTTGAAATTACAGTAAATGTATGGAGTTTTAGTTCGAATGGCCGTTTGCTCTAAAATAAAATTCAGTAAATCGTCAAAATAGTCTTACCTGTCTCTTGTGTGTTCCTTTCAGTTTCTGTGAAGTTTCAAGCCATTCCGTTCAATATTGAGTGAGTTACAAGAAACATTCCTGTAACTCACTCAATATTGAACGGAATGGCTTGAAACTTCACAGAAACTGAAAGGAACACACAAGAGACAGGTAAGACTATTTTGACGATTTACTGAATATTATTTTAGAGCAAACGGCCATTCGAACTAAAACTCCATACATTTACTGTAATTTCAAATATCCGGGAAATAACCGTTTTACGCATAATGAGCCTGGGGTACCTGTGCCTCAACTAACTGAATAAATCGGAGGCTCTGGTGACGGCTCTGGTAAGACACAAACCAGGCTCTAATTTGATTGGCTTGCCAAATCGGCTGCGCGATGAAGAAAAATAAAACAGTTGCTGCGCATAGCGCTTTCTTCCGGTTTTAGGGGGAAAAATCCCTTCCAGTATAAACCGATTCTCCGGCATGAGACGAATATTTCGTAGTAGTAGAAGTTTAAAAATATGACTGAACAAAAGAACGATTTTATTCAAAAGTCAAGAGATAAAGATTTTCTTAGCCGGATCAAGTGTAGTTTACGACTCCAATCGAACATTTCCTATTGAGAATCACAGGAATCACTAGGTTTGTACCTCAAAATTGGTTTTGGGTTCCCTGTGGCTTTAAAAATTGAAAGATTACCGAGAAATGATACGGAGTTAGATTTTCACTCCTGGAATGAAACTTTAGCTCTAAATCTACTCAAGAAATAAAGATTAGTAGTTATTGGAGTGTTGTGTGGTGTTTTTTAGGGGAAAAGCTTTCTATTTAGCGAGTTTTGCGAAAGAGAATTTCGGGTAGAAATCAGAGAGAAAAAAAAAATACAAGGCAAAAGCAAAATAATTCGGCCCAAAATCACCGGTGACCCTAACCCCACACCGAATTCTGGCTAAATTTCCAAACGTTTCGCCAAACGGCTAACGGCATCTCGTAGAGCCATAGTTTCGCCATGTCTTGACCGAGTTTGGGTTCAATCCCTCCAATTCCAAACGAGAAAAACGATGCTGAAAAACACAATTAGACTTTCTCTTGATGATCAAGTCAAAGATCGAGACCAAAGGAATTCTAAATATTCTAAATATGTGGGTCGTTTTGAATCAGCCAATCAACGCGTCGATGACGTTGGCCGTTTTGTTTTGATCGACGCGTTGATTGGCTGATTCAAAACGACCCACATATTTAGAATATTTAGAAGTCCCGTTCTGCGTCCACTTCGGGTTGATTTCTCTGTTGGTGGTAATAACATTTTGCATCACAACCCCCCCTTCTTTACTACTCAGAATAACATGACCCACCCCTTATTGACTAAAGAAAATGCACATCACCCACCCCTCCTTCAAAATAATGACCGGTCCCTTACTTTGATTTCTGAACCCATATTTCAAATGTCTTGATAACATTCAACCACTGAGGACCAGCAGGAGAGACTCCTATTTGGAGCAGTTATTCAAAATCTTTTTCACAAATTGGGTTTAACATTTGATCGAATTTATACAATGTAGTACAATGTAGCCTGACCATGACTGGGGCAAGGGAAATTACCTCATTTCAAGAAAACTATTTTGATCCACACAAACCTCTGGCTTTACTTGTTGTATAAAGTAGAAAAATAAGACAATGGCAATTATACAAAATAATAGTACAGCAATCCCAGTACAATACAAATCCACTTTGCACTCAGCTTGAATTATGGCAACTTCAGCCTCATATATTGTTATAAACTGCTGTTATCAATGGCAAGGCCAATTATTAAAGGCACATATTCTCAGGGTGTTTCAAATTACCGTAACTTCAAAGTCCTGCAGCAATCCTCAACACAGCACACTGAAGTCCTTTCGTCCTAAGTTTAGAAATTTGCTCCTCGACAATTGCGTTCAGGGGAGATACAACGACCACGATTGAGTTGGATGATCCTTGAACTTGAAGTGCATCACTACACAAACGGTAAACTTTGGTAAATAAACGACTTCCCATAACCGGTCTGAAGGACACAGAATCGGTCCTTATCTAAACTAATTACACGAATAGCTTCCAACTGCTTACTTTTCAAAGAAAACTTTATTTAGCTTTGTAAGTGCGAACTGAATAGCTTCGATGAAGTCCGCTTTTACTGAGAATGCTATTTCAATGTCCTAGATCAATCTAGGACATCCGGTTTCGTGTCTTACCAGAGCCTCCGAATTGCCCTATATCATTATGACGTCAAATCAAAACAATGTATTGTTAGACTCTAAGGATCACGGTCATGGGAGGGGGACAAAACATCAACAACACAAAGGAAATCGCTATCAAATTGCATTTTGTAGAACGTAGAATAGCGGTAACAGCCACCAAATACGGTAAATATTGTGGGATAAACATTGATACAGCTGATATCTGGAAACCAGACAATTCGAAGTTAAATTTTCCTCAGCAGAGCAGATTTAGTTCAAAATTCTATTGTTCATGTCGATTCTGTCCCCCTCAACAAGCCGTGACGTCATAATGATATAGGTCAATTTTCAGTTAGTTGAGGAGGCACTGGGAACGAGAATGTCTCGTTCCCAGAGCCCGCGATCTTTTGGGCAGCGCCAAGATATCGTATCGCCAGATATCGTATGATGCGTATCATTTTCTGGAATTTCCGTTCTGTTTTTGTTTGTACAAAGTCCACTGCATAATATTGTTTCAATTCTGTGATTTTTGAATTGCACTATATAAACGGGCGGAAGTAAAATTTCCTACTGGCATGCGCAGTTTCAATGTCCTGAATCTAGGACATCCGGTTTATGTCTTACCAGAGCCTCCGATTTTTCAGTTAAGTTGAGGAGGCACTGGGAACGAGAATGCGAGATAGGCCCTTTGCAGCTAACAGTTAGGTGCTGATAAAATACTTCACGAATGAATTGAGCTCGTGATCCCTATGGGAAAGACGTTGCCATGGATTCTGGAGAGCAAGCGAGAGTTTTAGAAAGATCGACAATCGATTGGAGATGGAAATAGCATTTACAAACAGGTTTTGCTAGTAACACTACCGATCTCGTACAAGGCCTTTGAATAAATGAAGTCAGATATTTTTTGCTCTCCAGTACAACCACGTGATTTGATAGCTGCAAAGGCAACCTCGTTCCCAGGGGGCTTTACGCGCCTAATCAAAGATGGTGTCGGAAAATATCCTGGTACAGGCTGGTCATGTTACCCAAAAATATGCCCAATATATGGATTTAGGATTTGGCCGTGCCATTTCTAGTTTGCATTACCAGATCCTCTTCGGAGAGATCCACATCGCTATAGCACTTTGCTCACATCTCCAGCTCCCACACGTGTTAGCGTGGTGGCTGGAGTTTAAAGCAGCTCTTTAGCTCGCCCTTGGATTTTAATTAAAATCAAACAAATTAGACAAAAACGTCAATCATATGTTTGGATTTTTTTTAATGGGCGCGGGAGGCGGAAAGTAGCCTGCTATGCAGACGTATTTTTTCACTCTCATAAATTCGAAGAAAAAAATAACTTAAATAACGTACGTTACTTTTTTCTTCGAATTTATGAGAGTGAAAACATATGTCTGCATAGCAGGCTAGGCGGAAAGCGGCAATGCAAAGAATTGTGTCAGGCCCTCTTTCCCTTCCTTCCTTAGGGGGGAGGCGTGGTGAAAAGGAAGGGGGAGAGGGACTGATACTCAGGTTAAACAAGGACGAAACAGCTATACATGGTTGCAACTCCACGGGTAATAAGATGTGAGCATGCGTGTTAGACGCTAGCTACGTTCGTAGTGTGTGTTGGGCAGTGTCATTATTATTAAAATCACTTATTTCACGGTATTGCTAACAGCATAACGCTGATTTACATAGAATCCGTGGCTAAAAATACATCCGTAGTATATAATTATAAGTAATTCCTAATACTATATATCTAATTATGTACTTATATACTCGTACAAACAATAATATATAAAATAGTAGTAACAATAACAAATACAAAAGTAAAGTAACATATAATAAAAAATAGTCTAAAAGTCAATTTAAGAGAGAGGCAGTCGCAATGTTGTTCTTAAAAGAAACCAACGACATAGTTTCGCGTAATTCAGCTGGAAGCTGGTTCCAGAGCTTTGCTCCATTGTAGTAGATGCTCTTTTTCGCAAACTCAGTTTTGGGGAGGAGCAAGCAGAGTTTGGTATCTGCCCCCCTCAGGTTGTAATCTGTTCTGCTTCCAACTGTTTTGAATAATTCGGTGAGACTGGTCGGTGCACAGTTATTTTGGATTTTGTGCATCAAGACAGCCTTGCGTTTAGCCCTCCGTTCATCAAGTCTATCCCAATCTAGTATGTCAAGGAGTAGACTGGAGCTCGTTTTATAATCAGCCCTTAGAATAAGCCTAGCAGCCCTATTTTGAATTTTTTGAAGTTTATCACAGAGGACCCTCCCACGGGTATCCCAGACCTCACAGCAGTAATCCATGTGAGTTTGAATAAGTGAATTATATATTTTCATTAGAGT
The DNA here is from genome assembly GCA_030867875.1 of Actinernus sp. WN-2022. Classification (NCBI taxonomy): domain Eukaryota; kingdom Metazoa; phylum Cnidaria; class Anthozoa; order Actiniaria; family Actinernidae; genus Actinernus; species Actinernus sp. WN-2022. The sequence continues at coordinate 8,352,508 of JAOWCC010000577.1, read as the reverse complement.
GTCTTGGGACACAAATGGACGGATCCTCTTTAACGCTCCTAGACCCGATACAACCTTTTTAGTTAAGTGGTCTATGTGGTCAGACCAACTTAAATTTTCGTCAACAACTACCCCTACCGTTTTGCTTTTACTGACCCTCTTAATATTTTTATCTCCAATTTCTATTATGGGCTCCTCGTCCAGATTCGATAAACGTTGACGCGAGCAGATCATCGTGAATTCTGTTTTGGCCACGTTTAAGTGGAGCTTATTTGCTTTGAGCCAGTTGTTTATTTTGAGCAATTCGGTATTTGCTCTGACAACAACATCAATAACATCTGCTCCACTAAACGTGATGCTGGTGTCATCAGCAAACATACAGGGTGTTGACGTTTCGAGGAAATTTGGTAAGTCGTTTATGTAGACGAGAAACAACAATGGGCCAAGTATCGATCACTGTTGAACACCGCAGGTAATCAAACGCTCAGTGGATTGAATGTTCTCCACCGAGCATGTCTGGTATCTATTTGAAAGGTAGGAGTGTAACAGACCAAGTGACCCATTGTTAATTCCGTACAATTTCAGCTTCTCTAGCAATAATTCATGGTTGACCGTATCGAAGGCCTTTTTCAGATCTAAAAATATTACAATATTAAAAAGACCTCGATCCATATTGATCAACCACGAGTTCGTAGAGTTTAGAAGAGCTGTCATTGTAGAGTGAAGTTTACGAAAACCAAATTGCTTATTCGATAGAAGGTTCTGTGAAGAGAGAGAGCTATATAGTTGATCATACAGAATCCGCTCAAATACTTTGCTAACGACCGGCAGAACAGATATTGGCCGATAGATATCCATATCATTTTTGGCGCCGCTCTTGAATAAAGGTGTAACGCGCGCTTTTTTCCAGTCTGCCGGAAATACACCTGAGTCAATTATGACGTTAAATAGGAAACAAAGATATTCCGAGACAACTGCCGAGTGACGCAGCGGCTTTAAGAATTTTCGCTGGGATACCATCGATACCTGTTGCTTTCTTGGGAGACAGTTTCTCGATTTGTTTGATAACTGTTGACAGATTTGTAAATGTAAAATCGAACCTGCAAGAGCCTGGCTTGATATACTCTCTAAAATCTAGCGAATCGTTTGTTAAACTTTGTGAGAGTCTAGGACCAATCTCTGCAAAATGTGCATTGAATTCTTCTGCTATTTTTGCCGGGGATGAGATCGATTCGTTGTTACATTTTATCTCTGTTATAGTTTTATGTTGAGACTGCCGTCCCATTAGGTTATTGACTGTCTTCCAAGTGGCTTTAGGGTCGCTTTTGTTTTTTTCAATCTCATTGTTATAATATTCTTGCTTCGCTTGCTTCAGTGTTGCATTAACCTTGTTCCTTAGGCGAGTGTATTCAAACCAGAAGTCTCTGTTTTTTTGTTATTGCATGCTTTCGTTTCATTTTATCGCGTTCATACATCAATTCCTTTATGTCTTTAGTGACCCAAGGCAAATTGTGAGAACGCACTCTTTTTGTTCTAATAGGAACAACTTGCTTGGTTTCCAATATATGGGCATATTTTGAAGAACATCCGCCATCTTGGATTCATTATCGCTAAAGAACGGTTAGCGGTTGAAGTGTAATCCCAATGAATTACAACGTCTAGCCAATCAGTGGTCGAAGGCCACAAGCCTGTGGGATATAACTTAAGAAACTCAAGCTATAATGTATCTGTACCAAGACCGCACACTGAAGCTGGAAAACGCAGCTTTCATTATAGGGGGGCTGTTCTCTGGAATAGTTTATCCAATGATACAAGAAGACAGACAAGCGTGGCATTATTTAAATATACGCTATAATTTAGGTTAACAAATAATTTTTGAATAAGAATTATACAATTTATATTAGGATAATATATTTTAGGGATTTACACTTTTTACAACACATTTTTAACTAGGGATCCATTTCTGTCATTTTATTATTAGTTCATGTATGCACGGCTCTCGGGAAGAGCATTATATGTATGATGAGACAACGCGTTGAAATAAAGATTATGTATGTATGTATGTATGTATGTACCAGGGGTACTGTCGATACCATGCATCTTGGATTAGGCGCGTAAAGTCAAGACCCCTAGGAATGAGGTTGCCTCTGGTTCAGGCTAGTGGGATTCGGTCGCTGATTTACTAGACGTTTAGCGGGCGCTGATTGGAGAATATCGACTAGCGAGTGCATTTTTGATGTAGTCTTTCGCATTGCGCGTTCAAAGTTCGAAGTTTTTAAAGTGCCTATGAACCGTATCCTTTTTTATTTCAAAATATCAATTCTGCATCAAGTGAATAGTAGAATGGTAAAATATTAATAATATGAATTCTGCATCAAGTGAATAGTAGAATGGTACAATATTTCTGGGTTTGACTGCCGTGCCAATGAGTTATTGAGGTCTTAATTTCCAAAATGCTAATTACATATTGTCAGGGTACAGTAGGCATCATTTATTATACAAAAAAAAGTTACAGATAAACGATCTTTTTTAAATATCAGTGTTTTAGTTGTAGTTTACATAAACGATTTTACGAATGTGTTTTCCTATATCGGCGAATACGTCAATCACGAGCATTAAGAAATAATGGCAAATGCCCAGTACCCTCACGTCATGTACTGTTTAAAACACGAACAGCAGTGTTTTATCAAGTTTAAAAATTCGAGGGCGAAGCCCGAGAATTTTTAGACTTGATAAAACACGTGCTGTGAGCGTTTTAAACGGCTTCAAAAACGCTTTAAGAATGCAATGAAAGAAAGACGCACATCTCAAGGGAATGATTACTTAATGAACCATTGAACCTTTGTATTCACAACGCCATGCAAATTATTCGAGTAATCACCGCCTGCAATTACGAACATCTCAAGGGAATGACATGAAGAAATTACCATACTATGTTGTTTGAAGCGGCGTTTCGCAATGCAAGAAGAGCCTGCACTTGAAGGATTTGGTGTCGTGGTTTACCTCGATAAAGTTCAAGACTTGGAAAGCGATGTGACTGACATGACGGCAGACTCTAAATTTTTGACTCCGGCACAAAATATGTAAGAGTAATGCACGTTTTTATTATTTTACGGCTTTGAGTTTGGTTTAATAATTGGAACTAAACAGTGGCTCGGTAAACAAGTTGGGTAACTTCATTTTAATAATATTATCTGTGTATCTCGGTAGTCTGCTGATATCAGTAAATTTAGTGCAAAATGTATTATCTAGGTACCTTATGTTCCGTGTACTTTTTGCTATCTTTGGGTCTTTATCAGTGAATTCTTAATTAGGATGAAACTTTATATAAAATTTCATGTTCATTAGTATTCTTTATATAAAACGTTCATCCTAATTAGCAATTCAATGAGAAAGCTGAAACATCAATAGAAATTTCATTGTCTCAATCATTAACCCCGTTTCCCACTGGGACAGAATTCAAATCCCTCCGCGGGCCTTTTAGAATGATGAGATTTTATCAGGTATAAAGGAGCATGCACGTGACTGATTTGCTTCATCTGATTGGACAAAATGCTCATTAATTATTCATGAGTTTTTGAAGTACTTATAAAACGGCCAGGCTACGAAACGGTTATATAAAAGCCCTGCAAACTCTTTCAACATAGCACTAGCATTTTGGAAATTAAAACCTCTATAACTCATTGGCATGTCATTCAAACCCATAAATATTCGCTTGATCTAGAATTGATATTTGAAATAAAAAAATAAGGTTTATAGGCACTTTAAACAGAAACCATTCAAGAGCCGTTGAGAACTGCTCCCGCGATTTCTACCGCTGACTAGACATGCGCAGCATTTTGCAGACCTGTCTCGGGACAATCTCGTTCCCAGAGCCCGCGCGTTTTTCGGCCAGCGGTGACCAAACGCTTTGAGGCTCTGGTATAATCCATAACCGGAAGCAGGATTTTATGCTTCCGGTTTGAGAGCGCATGCGTGAAAGGTCGTTTACTGAGCATGCGTCGTGTATCTAATGTACTATGAATATGCGCAGAGAAAGCAACCGCTGTGGTAATAGAGCGCTGGCTTACTAAACTGATAAAATGGCCGACGGCTGAGAAAAATATATTGTTCGTCCATCTCGTGGGGATAAAAGAGAAAAAGATCCTAACGACAGTGGAACTGCTAAAGGTACCTTTTTGCCAATCGATACTAGGTTCCCTCAGAGACAAGAAAGGTATGATTTAAACTGCCGTGCTCCAAAATTCACGAGGAGGCGCTAGGTCTTATGACTTTTATGTACACAGTGTTGGTCCGAACAAGAAGTTTAATAATTAATTGCTCCACGGGCAGTCCTTATCGTGTCCTGGACGTGTAATTTTCTTGAATCGGTTGAATAAATGTTGTTTTAGTTGATGTGGTATAGTTATCGTTGAATATTTCGTGGTGTAACATATCGCCGGGATATCGATAGCGGATATAAGTGAAACGTTGATTTATTTTGTTACTTTGCCTTTGCCCCTTTGGTTGATTGTTTTATATAATATTCAAATATAAGTTACATGTTATTCCGTTTACATAAATTTACAATCAGCTTTGTTTTTGTTTTGGGTGAGTTTTAATAAGCTTAATTACTTTGTGCTAGAATTAACTTTTAATACTCTTCTTTAATTAGGAAACTTTGCATTCCTTCACCTTAGTATAAGCTTATGTTGTATCAAATATATTTTATTCATTTAAATCTTAAAGAATGTAATGTACCTATCAATGGGGAAATTTCAGTCAAATTCTCAAGGGTGGTGAAACATTGCTTGTTTAGTTTTTAATCAAAATGTACCACCCAGAACCTACATGTAGTTGTTCGAAGTAAGGGTAAGCACTACCCCGGGGTTAAATTGCTAACCAGATGGTAAACTGAACAGTTTTAGCACTATCCTAGGGATAAAGTTACCCTTGCTTCGAACAACTGGGCCCTGGTCCAGAAAGACTACAAGCTTATGCAGAAATCCAAAAGAGCGAGCTCAAGCACAGGAATAATAATATTGTAAAATGTATAGTGCTTTAGAAATGGCTTCAATTTATTTAACCCAAATCTGAATGAGAAAACAAATTTACCAAGCTTAAAGCCTTATATTTTGGGAAATATAACACCAAGGCCTTGTTTTAAGATGTTCTGTTTGTCTTACTGGGAACTTACTCAGAACTATGAAGTGCAACAAAAATATGACGCTCGGTAACCATTATTGAAGGTTGGGCCCATACTTTTACTTTTCCCAGTCAAAGTCTTCTACAGTTTGTAATGCCTTGACCCTGGGCCACAATTCAGGATCAAATGCCTGACTCTGGGGATTCAGGGGTGGATTGAAATGGGGTGCACCATATGAGCACCATACACACAGGGGGGATGGCCCCCAATATTTTTTGAAAATCAGGTCTCTGAAGTAGTATTTTCTGAATTTTGATACCACTTGAATCTTAAAAGGGAGTGCATCCTCCAAATCACCTTGCCCTCCCATAGATGGCGAGGTCTAGAAAGTATAAGTGGGTCAGATGTTCTTTCCTAGTTCTTTTACAATCCAGGGTGGAACTTGTATATAGTTGGTACAATGCATGTGCAGCCATGGCCATGGGGTCCTAAACTGGACCCAGTTTTACACAAGTTTGCTCCAAACCCTGGATTTCCAAGTTGTTGTGAAAATGAACCCATTTTCAACATGATGGATTATTTTGAGCTGTCTATATAAACTCAGAATTCCACAGTTTTACACAAAAGCTAGACCTTAAACTCTAAAGTAGGTTCAAATCTGACACACAATATATATCATAAGTAAGTGTGTCCCTGGAAACAGACTGCTGGACCACACCATGTATGTTCACAAGCTGCCCTGTTAGTGTGAAGTCTGAATGTACACACATATATATTTGTTTCTGCTACACAAATGTTTGAATATTTCCTACTAGACATGCTGGAATTCTGATAATGCAAATATTATTTCAATGGCAGATAACATTGATTGATAGGCCCTTTGCAGGGCCTGGTCGTGTGACCTTTTTAGCCTGTCAATCAAAAAAAAGTTGGTGCTAGAACAACATGAACGCCAGAAATGGAATTAAGAGCAAGCCAAAATTAGTAAAAAGCCCAAGTTTTAGGTTCATATCTTTAAAACTGAAGGAATGGTAAATTTTTGAAAACTCTATAATTTAGCTTAATTTAATAGAGTTTGTGAGGCTTTTTTTGCTGACTGGCATGGCTTGCCATGGCACAAACTCTGTTAAATTAAGCTAAATTATAGAGTTTTCAAAAAAATAATTTTGATTGACAGGCCGAAAAGGTCACATGACCAGGTCCTGCAAAGGGCCTATTGACTCCAATCTTCGTAAAAACACACTTTCAATTTTTGTATTTCATTTCTTTGAATTTTACCAAGTTCAATATGCTAAAAATAGGTTTAAAAACTCTTCCAGTTCGCAATTAAAATCTATTAAAAGCACTGAAACACAATTTAATCTATCCAACTACCATGTTTGTTTACAGAAAACACATCAAGTGACTGTGAACCCACGTGGCATTCTGACACTGCATTTCTCTTTACAATTTTGCAGCACCAATCCCAAAATGCATTGTGGGTAATGGACAAAAATCCCATTGTCTACTGTGCCAATTTGGGTTAAATACATAGTACTAACCCCCCCCCCCCCCCCCCCCCCCCCCCCCCCCAGTCCAAGTTTGGCTAGCCCTGTTCAGTTACAAACTGCCAAACCATAAAGTCAATGGCTCAACCTTTCCCCAGAATGCCATCTGGGAAGATTCTGCAGCAATTTCTCTTGTAGGATTTTGAATGGAAACTGCTCTAATTTTGGTCAAATAGGCCACTGGTAGAAAGCCAAAGGACATCCTGAGGTCTGATGGTGGCTGAAAAATACTTGGCTTGCTTTTAGTAGGCTTTGTGAGGAGTTTTCATTGGGGTTTTCTCTTGCATTTCTGCATTTGACACACCAATTGGTGATATTTTTACTTGTGAGATTGTAGGAAGAAAAACCCTAAAGGTGATGTAATATATCCACTTCCACCACAGTGCAAGTGCAAAGGAGCAAAAAAATAAATTGTGCAGGCTGACTGGTAGGGATCGAGCGAAGCAGCCTATACATCTGTTGAAGTGATCAAAACTTCCTTGTTTGACGATCAAATACTTGCATTGGTTTCCAATAATGTCAGAGATTTTTTCTCTTTCTCTTTCCCTTAGCACTACAGCTTACCACTTTACATCACATTCTTTCCAATAATTATGATTGGCATCTAAAGGTATAAAGAAAATAATTTATCACTGGTAATGGCTCTATCGATTCCAAATCTGCCCATCTTCCCAGGCATACATTTTTGTATGTGGGGTATTGACTGAGTTTCTGTCCCAGGGATGGGGCATTTGCCAGCAAAGAAAAGTTGGGAGGTGGGGAATTGGTCAAAGAGAGTCAAAATAGTAAGTGTTTATAACATGGTTGCCACCCATCAAGAAAAAAAATTCCCCTGACTTTTCCCCGACCAGAAAACAATTTTCACTGACCATAATAAGACTGTTCAACATTCCCTCATCCAAAACAAACGTCATTAAATACCAAAACCTGTAGCCTCCCCTTGCAGACACTTTGAGGCATGAGAGGCCATCATGGAAACCTAAATATAAAATTCCCCGACTTCTTCGTGACTTTGACAAGAAATTTAGAATTTCTCTGACCAGATGCAAAATTCCCTGACCTCGAAAAACATTTTTTTTCCTGACTTTTCCCTGACCTGTGGCAACCTAACCCCTGATACTCAGGTTAGTGGCAACCCTGTATAAGAGATTTATACTTGTTCCAAAGCCCACAGAGGGGCATTTGCATAGCTTAGCTGACCCCCACGAGACTGACCCAATGAGGCACTTGCAATGCTCTGAATTCAAAAATGTCAAGTGCCCCACAAATGCCGGGGTGGGGGAGTTATATGTGTAATAATAATAATAATAATAACTTTATTAACGTGTCTAAAGGAATTTAGCAAAAAAAGGGAATTGGGGACACAAATTAAAGAGTAAATTAAAACAATCTATGTATCTATATCTATGATTAAAAAGGTAAAACTGATGGATATACACATTCTTCTGTGACCTAATTCTAACTAAGTTGTAAATATCTGTATGTCTATCTGTGACTTAAAAACATTGATAAAATAGAATAAAATAGAACAGTATAGAATAGAAATAATATAAAATAGAACCGTACCAGTATATTACATGTTGCTGTTATCATTGTGCTGAAGTGGACTTTCTCAGTTTTCTTCTGCTCAAGGCTGAATGATAGTTATTATTCATCTACTACATGTAGGCCCGGGATGTAGGCCTAATAGTAAATACTTATGTACTGTTTAAAACACGTTTTATTCTTGTTTTCACTTCACAAAAAAGATGCACACACGTTTTATTCTAGTTTTCACTCATTGTTTTTATTTCCGCATCTGCCCAGAGTATAAAGTCAGGTATTCAAAACTAATTTCAATCACTAAATCAGCAATTTACCTAGTGGCAATTTTTCCCTCGCAGTTCTAATTAATCTGGTAAATATTTCAGCAGTTGAATTTCGTCAAAGATTCTCCCGAACATCTGACCTGACATAGCGTGCTTAAAAGCCTTCAGAATGTGTCTCTTCTTGATTTTTTATCCAGACAGTTCAACACGATGATTACTTACTTGACTGCAGCAACGGCAAGAAGGATAAACTTGATTTTTCACCACTTTTTAAGGCCGGTCTTTATATGGCCGATCGAACGAAGCAACTCCATGGCGTCGTTGTTAATTTACTTCCGGTGAGATATGCTAGCCAATCAAATTTGACCTCGATATAGATTATCCCAGAGCTCTGTATCTTGGCGTTGGCCAGAAGATCGCGGGCTCTGGGAACGAGATTGGTCTCGGGACCTTTCCGTTGGATCACTATCGCAAGCGAATCTGCGGTATATATGATGCAATATTGCTCGTAAAAAGCCTTTATTTTATAAGTAAATAGCTGATGTAACGTAAAGCCCGGTTCAAACGTCGAATTTCTGCCGCATTTTGTCGAATTCTAAGTTGGGCAGAACTGAATGCGACTAGTCGAATATGTGTTGAACGTTCGACTGGCCTTGTCGCATCTCTTTCGTAGCCAGTTATCTTACACTGGAAAACAAAATGACCGACATAAGAAAAGTAATAAATATGGTCTGCCATATCGTTTATTAGGGATGAAATTTCAATGACGTCATTTAAGGGATAACCTAATTATAGACCTTTAGCTTTTTTTTATGTCAGCTCAACTTATTAAAATATCTTTCTCTAATATTATAAGTATCAAATGTCTGACACCTGAAAAATAACTGTAAAATGAAATTCAATGCCTTTTTTATAACTCAATTCATTTTCAAATCATATTAGCACAACGTCCCCTAAATGACGTCATTTCAAGAATTTGCAATAGACTGATAAAGTGATGACGTCACAAAACAAAAAATTTTCGCTTTAACAATATTTGAACACTGAGTCTGAAAGACCGCCGTTGAAATAACTTTACATACCAAAAATGAGGCAAATTGGTTGAAATGCGACTGAGATATGAGCAGCTGAATACATAATTTCCTTTAACAAAGCACTGTATTTTCAGCTCTGTTCTAAACTTTTAGAACAGAGTCGAAAATACAGTGATTTGTTAAAGAAAATTATGTATTCAGCTGCTCATATCTCAGCCACATTTTAACCAAAGCATTCTTTTGAGTTGTTCTTTCAATATCGATGGACAAAAAGTTAAAAATTCATGACGTCACACTTTACCACTCTATGCTGTTTATGGCACTATTACGACCATAAATCTCCCCAACATGGTTGAATAAGAATTTTTAACACTTTACTGCGTCCAAATCAATGATTTCTCGCTAGGGCTTATATGAACTTTAAGCATTAAAAAGGTAAACTGATGAAATGCGGAAATCTTTCAGGTAAATAATTATCCGGCCGTTTACCCGGCCAGATCAGAGTTACAGTCAGACATACCATTAAATTATTATTGTATATGTTATGTTACCGTACCCAGCCTCGATTACCTATTTATAAAGTTACTCTGGATATTAACATATACCATATATAGTTTTTATTTTTGAAATATAAATAAGTCTTGTAAAATTATTGCTATAAAATATTTAACGGAAATGAAACAGATCTTCCGTGTTTGCACAGGCTCATGCAAACCGAGGTATGTTTGGGAGAATTCGAGAGCAGAACAAACACGAGACCGCCGAGGTTTGCATGAGCCTGTGCAAACACGGAAAATTTGTTTCATTTCATTTATAAAATAACTATTTTGATAAAAGAAACACTTACGGTGTGACGTCATTTCCATGTTTGTACATGCTAACGAAAACATAGTTATCAGCCAATCAGAACGCACGTACTATCTAATATATTTTATAAAGTATGTTGTTGTTGTTGTCATTTCGGGGCCTGCACGAAACCTCGTGTAGTTATCCCCAAACTCCAGAGTGATTTTCAGCACTATTATGTCCAGTACATATCCTCCTATACAGACAACTCTACATCAGTAGTATGGGATGCATGGAATTAGCCGGTTTTTGTGGTGGTATCTCATTAAAATTGAGGTGGTATCTCATTAATTCAGATGACGTCATTATATATTGTCTTGGGCTCATGAACAAAGTGCGGGGAAATACATAATTAGTAGGGAGAATAACTTATTATCACTGACGTGATAATTATCTATATAGTCTTTCCGCATGAACAAAGTGCGGGGGAATCTCATTATCTATTGTTTGAACCTATTGTTTCTGTGGATGAGGTCATGATCTATTTTGGGAGTTTGATCGTTTGGAGCGGCTATAAAACCAGAACCAGCCCCCTGCGATCCATTAAGTAATACAAACCTTTCAATCGGTTCTAGCAAGCAAAGGAGAAAAAAATTAAAACATTTCTCGCAATATCTGAAGCTCCTTTTTAGTGTAAACAGTAAGAACACTACTCGTGATAGGCTCTAAAATGTTTTTATTTTCAATTCTGCTTTACAGTAACACCGCTACGGTTGTTATAGGGATTGGTCGCGTGCAAATTCAAGTTAAGTTTTTGTGTGAGGGATTAGTTGTATGCAAATTGGTAGTGTGCAACCAATCCCCAGAGATTCAAATAACAAAGACGTGGCCGTCATGTTGGATGAACTACAAGAGAAGCTAACGAGGAATCTTTTGTTAAAGAGAACCAAGATGGCGGCGCGATGACGTCACATGCACCCCAGCAATTCATGATAAAAGAAGAGGAGCGAAACGCTCTCTTTTGTTTGGAGATTTATTTCATTAAGTTGGAACATGAGAATATTTACTGGCGCATGTGTTCAGTTAAAGGTCTGCCTAACTAAGTGAAGGACAAGAGACTGGTTTACAAAGAGTGAATGGTACATAAGCTCATAAGAGAGTCTAGACACAACGCCCGCGGCCTTCTCCTCCCTCCTTCTCCTCCCCCGAGAAGGAAGGATCGAGGAGATAGGAGGAGGGAGGAGGATGAGTGGGCAGGGGGGCGGGTGTTGTGTCTAGGGTAGCTAGACTAGACTAGACTAATCCTTTCACACCCAAGATAAAACTAATTAAAAAAATAAAACATTGTGAATTTGATTGTTTTTGAGGGACAAAAGGACCTTGAAAACGACCGAGTTCAGTTGACTGTGACAAGTTCATCAACGATATAGAGAGGTTAAGAACTATGAGTAAAAAAGAAATACAAAATAACCTCAGAGTTTGTCGTTGTGCTCTCACTGCTTGATTCGTCACTGATATCCTGGTCAAGGTACATTTACTCTTGTTACTCATTTTTTAATTTTCAAAGATCTAAAAGAACCCATTCCATAACACACTGGGAATGAACCATTGTTAATTGCTAGCTTGTTTTGTCGGTAGGGTATCGTTGTCATTCTCTTGACCTGTTTTTTCCCTTTCCCGTACTGATTCTTCCACCTCATTGTCCTTGTCAATATGTTTCCCTTCCTCGCTTCCGATTTCTACCTCTGTTTTGGAGACTCCACCTGCCCAGGCCTGTCTTTCACCAGAGCACATGATGGCATAAAACACAACAGCTACTATGTACACGACGAATGTTATCCAAAAAACTATTCTCCATTCTTCTTGTTTCTGTTGATTAAGGAATCAATCATTCAGTCAGCTAGCTAGTCAATCAAGCAAGCAAGTAATCGATCAATTAATTAATCGATCGATCGATCAATCAATCAATCAATGAAGCAGTCAATCAATCATCAATAAGTCAATTAGTTAATCAATCAATCAATAGAGCGGTTTTCGATTGAGTGCCAAAAGTAACAAGTGACTGCTTTGGTTTTGCGTTTGCTTAGCTTTTCTATTGGCTGTGAGAAATGTTTTTCAGTTATCAGCCAATCAAGTTCTAAACTAAAACCAAACGCAATCATGCAATCAGGTTTTGTTTTAGCGATACACAGGTACATTAAGGCCTGGGTCTCAATCTTTTCCAAAATGGCCGCCACAAATCAAGAGGGGGTGGTCTATCTCTTCGTGCTTGTAAGTTGTTTTCATGGTACTTTGACAGACTCGATAAAGGCACGAGGCTAATAATTTCTAGTGACAGTTTCCATGGAAACACGTAATGTGACCTTTGAACTTTAATTTAAGGAAATTTGAAAAAAAGCCTCGGGGACGAAGGTAGAGAGTTTTAATGTGGCGGGTATTTTACTGTAATCGAATCAGGGTTAGTGCATACTTTCTTAGTCCAACTAGAACGGTTGGCAATTTTAAGAGGAAGGCCAATTAAGGTAAATGTGAAATTTGATACCCTCAAGTTTCAACGAATTTAACATACTTTTCCACGATGTCTAGTTGGACTGAAAAACTACATGGTAAACTGCATTAGTTCCACCCGTTTTAATGTGTGCATAAGGTTTTAAGCTTTAGAGCAGGTTTCAATCGACTGTAGTAAAACCAAAACCAAAGCAATTACAACGAACCAATCAGGAACTAAAGTGAATACCGATTGGCTTCTCTGGCACGAGAAAGCAACCATCAGGAGGAAAAGTAAACGCTATCGTGGATTGATGGCGTGACGGACCAAAACCAAAACCACGATTGGTTTTACTCTGGAATTTGTTTCGCTGACTGATTACAAAACATTTTTACAGCCAATAGTATAGAGTAATGATAGAGTAGAGTAATAGATACATCTCCTGTCATCACATAATTTTTCTAGAACATAAAAGCGTGGAAGAAAAGTACATTCCCGAATTAAGTCAGCCTCTTGCCTGTTGAGGCCGCCATCTAGTTGCGAGTAACTCGCAGAGTCCGGTTCGGTTATGGCTTCAGAAAGCTATTTCTGTTCGTCTTACGGCTCTTAAAATCCTCTAACACTGAACTTGAAGATTTAAATCTAAATAGTTCTGATAAATTTGGACTGAAAACGAATAACAAAGAAACCGGCAGACCTTCAAGTATTGAGGTTTCACGCTCGCGTCTCTCACGCTCTCTCCGTTGTCAAGGAATGTTAGAATGGCTTGCCCTCCACACAGGCGTTGCAATGGGGAAATCGTCACGTGATCAATTGATACAAAAGGCCTATTAAGTAAACTTAAATCTGTAAAAGTTTGGGGCTATGCTTTAAAGTAGTTTTGTTGTTTTTGAAGAAACATTTCATAGACCTAAAAACAGTGATGTTCTTTCAGTTTGCAGGGGTAAATGGCGTGACTCGTGTGCGCATGCGCCACGTGACTATTTAACTCGGACTCAATCTCCTGGTCAGGTCACTCGCGAGATATAATCATGCATCCGTGTTTGGATGGCTTTGCTCACCTTATGCTTAGTAACAATCCCTGTAATCTGTGGACTAATAAATCCTGGCGTAGACGCGAATGTATTAGTTAATCCCATCAGCACGCCTGCGTACTGGGGTGCGATGTCCAAATGATTGACAGCGTAACCGATGGCATTAAGACCAGAAAATCCTACGCCCAGAACTAGGAAAATGACACACAGATGACGCTTCTCTGTGTAGCTAGTAGCGACTATGAACACGCCAGCTACAACACAGCCTGTCGAGGTAAATATACGTGAATCAATTCTCTGCTATGTAGCTATCCCCCTTGACTTATTGATATACTTTATAGAATCGCGTAGTCACAGCTGACTCGCACTGGCTGAGAGGGTGGTGATTCAGAGTGGAATCACCACTGTAGGCTATACGCGCTATTCAGATAACTTAGTACTGACAATATCAACAAAAGTACTAAATCATCAAGTAATTCATCGGACTATGCGAACAAAGGAAAATCAGATACCTAACTCGGTAATTCCAGGGAAAATTGCACTCGATATCGGTATTCTCGTACAATCTTTCGTTTAATTACCTCGTCAGGTATGTGATTTTCCTATAGAATTACGTGACATTAATTGGCTATGTAATCATAACTTCGTAGCAGAGCTCCTTAGCAAGCCACATGCGAAGGCTTATAGAAAGCAAAACCCTAGATAAGAAAAATAGACCAATCCGGTTGGAAATCATGCTCGGGGATCGCTTGCCGGTCACACGTTCCTTCCATGCTAGTCTATATGCAGCGAATTATTTATGCCGTTGATTATTTTCACATATGTCATGGTTGTCTAGCAAGAGAGGATGATGTAAGAGAACGAATCCCCATGCCTCATTAGAAGAGATGATGAGGTAAAAGAACGAATCCCCATGCCCCATTACAAGATAGAATGAGGTTGGAGAACGAATCCACATGCCCCATGACAAGAGAGGATGATGTAAGAGAACGAATCCCCGTGTCCCATGATAAGAGACGATGATGTAAGAGAACGAATCCCCATGCCCCATGACAAGAGAGGATGATGTAAGAGAACGAATCCCCATGCCCCATGACAAGAGAGGACGAGGTAAGAGAACGAATCCCCATGCCCCATGACAAGAGAGGGTGAGGTATGAGAACGAATACCTATTACAAGAGAGGATGAGGTAAGAGAAAGCATCCCCAAGCCCCATGCCAAGAGAGGATGAGCTAAGAGAACGAATTTCCATGACCCATGACAAGAGAGGATGATGTAAGAGAACGAATCCCCATGCCCCATTACAAGAGAGGGTGAGATAAGAGAACGAATCCCCATGACAAGAGAGGATGAGGTAAGAGAACGAATCCCCATGCCCCATCGCAAGAGAGGATGATGTAAGAGAAAGCATCCCCAATCCCCATGACAAGAGAGGATGAGCTAAGAGAACAAATTCCCATGAACCATGACAAGAGAGGATGATGTAAGAGAAAGCATCCCCAAGCCCCATGACAAGAGAGGATGAGCTAAGAGAACGAATTCCCATGACCCACTCTAAAAATAGCTTTCCTATAATTATCATTGGAACAGACCCATTTATGGGGATTCGTTCTCTTACCTCATTCTCTTGTTGTCTAGTGATAATGGTAGAGCGCGCAAACACTTTTTCATGGCCGTCTTTAACAGGAAATGTTGAATTTTAAGGTTGCATTGCTTTATTCTTATTTCATAAACATGAGCTCTCACATGTAATATTGATAAAGAATAACATAATTTTCAACTACTATAAGTTAAATATATTTATCCACAACATCTCTGGAATGCAGCTTTCAAAAGAGGCAGAATATTTTTAATGCGTATATGTTATTAAATGTTTATATAATTAGACATTGTGATTTCAGCTATTTAGAACTTCCTTATTCTTTAATTCACCGGGATATAAGGGCATACCTACCTACTGAATAAAACATCACGCGCACAGTACCTATCCTGAGCACCTTGTGCTTAATAAGAAAATCAGCAGAGATACCTCCTATTGGGGCGAGAATCGCCTTCAACAGATATGGGCAGGCTGCGAGGAAACCCGTCTGGGGAGAATCAAACCAAAAAAGATCAATGACACATGTTATTCATAGCTCCGACACAAACAATAGCAAAGCAATCAGCTGGCTATAGAGCGTAGCAGTTTTCTCACAGGAATATATCATGTCCCACAAACATAAACATGGACTGATTTTTAGCGTTTCACGAGTTTGTTGATGAAATACGATTAGAATACCTAAAATTTAAACAAGACACATTTGTGCCATTTTCTGGTAAAAGCTGATGACGTGTGGGACGTAGCCTCCTACAGCAGCCGTTGTGTAGCGCTTCCGTTTCATATGTGGGACGTAGCAATAGTAACTATGGGGCATCGGAAATATCAATCGAAAATTAAGACACATGAACTCCATTGGAGTTCTCCGAGGGCCTACGATTTAACGTTGTTATCCGAGAAGACTTGAAGGCCTAACCATTTTCAGTTCGAAAAGTAAATTGTTTCGCAAAGGCAGCACCTTCTACTCAGTTATTTTAAGACTAGCCAGGGTTTGCCGAACCCTCCCGCACGTCAGACCAGTTTACTACTGAGCTAACCGAGAGGCAGTAGGTAACTTAGCCTGAGAAACCAGCCGATCTTATCGCTCCCCACTCGCGAAAGAGACGTCTGGGCAACGAGGCAGAAAATTCCATACTGGTGACGTAGCAGATAGCCGTTTTACGATGCATAAATTAGTTGCAATTCTCAGAAGTCGAATGCGAACAACAGAGTTCTTTTCAAGATATATAACTACCGAGGCTGCTCGTTTGCTTGGCAGTGGATCACCGTTATGAACAACCATGAAATTCAAGCCTATTTAATTTAGTCTATTTAGCGTGTGTCGGTAGCTAGTTTACTTCGTTCTTTCAGCGGCTCGGCCCGGTCAAGCGAATTTGTCCTACGACTGTCAAAATATAATAGTTGTTTATAATTTCAAAACCTACACACAGCACAGCAGGCCACTTTTCAAGCCAGCTCTTGCCAGGTCAGTAGCCGAAGAAAATGCAGTTATTTTCAAGGTATACTACCGAGGCTGTCCGTTTGCTTCGGTGAACGGCCATCACCACAGGCAGCCCAATCTATGGGTTTGTGCATGAAAATAGAAGATATGTATGGCGTTTTATAAATTCTTTCAAATTGCCGTACAATGTATAAATAAACATACCTTTTTGCTTCCATGTTGTTTCCTTTGTGGTTTTTCTTGCCTTGGAGCCATTTTAGGCTGTTTTGGGGAGTTTTTCATCCACCTCGACTCACCACTCTAAGAAGAAGAAAAGGCTGGAATCTTCCGAGGACTTCTGCCACAATCACCTACAATCTTCACCTCCAAAACCTCACTTCTCGTTATCGAAATGCCACGAAACTCCTGTCGTCGCTAGAATAATAAATAAACTAAGCTCTGCCTGAATTACAGGATCCAGCGATCCCTCATTCTGGAAAAAATCGAATACTATTTCGCGACTTTTGACCAACTACAGGGCTACATACTAATGAATATGGACACGGAGCGCCAACCGTCAAAATAGCCTCGTTATGGTGATTGACGATTAACAAGGATATTTTGACGGTTGGCGCTCCGTGTCCATCTTCATTAGTATGTAGCCCTGTAGTTGGTCAAAAGTCGCGAAATAGTATTGTTTTCCAGAATTAGGGATCGCTGGATCCTGTAATTCAGGCAGGGCTTAGTTTATTTATCATTCTAGCGACGACAGGAGTTTCGTGGCATTTCAATAACGAGAAGTGAGATTTTGGAGGTGAAGATTGTAGGTGATTGTGGCAGAAGTCCTCGGAAGATTCCAGCCTTTTCTTCTTCTTAGAGTGTTGAGTCAAGGTGGATGAAAAACTCCCCAAAACAGCCTAAAATGGCTCCAAGACAAGAAAAACCACAAAGGAAACAACATGGAAGCAAAAAGGTATGTTTATTTATACATTGTACGGCAATTTGAAAGAATTTATAAAACCCCATACATATCTTCTATTTTCATGCACAAACTCATAGATTGGGCTGCCTGTGCCATCACGTTCGTGATTCATAGCGCACTTTAATACATGTAATGTTTATTCATAGCTGAGATTCACTGCCTATCAAAAGATCCGGCTTGAAAAGTGGCCCTGAACGATTTATCCAGCAACAACAACTCAGCCAGTGTTCTGTGATAGCTCAGTGTGTGTAGGTTTATATGAAATTATAAACAACTATTACAGTACCAGATTTAATTTGATCACTTACTTTTAAATGTTTTGACAGTACGACACTTCGCTTTACTAGCCGCTGAAAGAGCTATGCAAAGGAGCCACCAACAGCACCGACACATACGCTAAATATGCTTGAATTTCATGGTTGTCCACTGCCAAGCAAACGAACAGCCTCGGTAGTTATGTTCCTTGAAAAGAACTCTGTTGTTCGCATTCGGCTTCTGAGAATTGCAACTAATTTATGCATCGTGAAACTACTACGTCATCAGTATGGAATTTTCTGCCTCGTTGCCCAGACGTCTCTTTCGCGAGTGGGGGAGTGATAAGAGTCGGCTGGTTTCCCAGGCTATAGGTAACTGAGAATACTGAAAATGTTTATTGAATGAGAATCATTCATTTTGCTCACCTGCTCGATGTCATAGTCAAGAACATCTTTGAAGTATGTTGGCATACCAGTAAATAGTGTGTAATATCCCCAGCACGCCCCGAAATGACCTATCACTATACCCCACACAGCTTTAGATCGCAATATATGGCTCCAGGGAAGACCATCAAACTAGAAAGAATTGGATTGAAAATCAGTCGAACTCCAATTTACGGACACCTAGCTCGTTATTATGGAAGATCCGATATCCGTATTAACAGGGTTCAACTGCACATGTATACACAAACAACGTTGAAATGTTAATGCTGTGCAGAGTATATGGTAGTGGGAAGTTTACTAAAGAAATAAACTCCACAGAATGAAACTAGAACGAGTTGTTTACTCTCCAAAATACAACGGGTAAAATCTCTGATCAGGAAGTTTGTTTGCCGTTGTGTGATGCACAGCTTGTGAAGCAATGGTTTACAATAAAGTTACAGTTTTATTTGCAACCGGCCTTATTCAATAGCATAAACTAATTAACTGGAAGGCCTTAGAAAAGAAAACGTTGCTGGAGTGTCAGGTGTACCGTACCTCTGTTTTGTCGTCCGAAATAGAAATACTTTTTTCAATATAGTCCTTCTCATCTTTTGTTATTGTTGGGTGACTCGCCGGTGACTCGTGTACTACCGCCTCCCAACAAAGGTACCAAATAATACCAGAGGTACCTGGAGTAGTAAAAGCACAACAGGAAATGAGTATTCAGTTAGCAAATGAGCAAAAGTGAAGGATTTATTCTCTCGATTTATTCTTAACAAGCACGGAACATAAATATAGCCCCTCAATGGAGAACTCGTGGATACAATGTAACTATTTTTAGCAGGAGTGCATTCAGTGCATTATACTGTGCGTGGTTCCAGAAAATATTCATAACCCAACGGAGGTTTTTTGGGTTGGACCATTCCACCCACTGGAGTTCCGTTCTTGGGGCGAGTTTATTTATTAATAAGCAATTCATTGTCTATTCAAGAGACCTTTTCGTAGTGATAAATTTCATGTATTTTCGTAAAGCCTGGGTTTCAGTGTAGGAGATTGTTTTAGAGAGCTCAGATTTTGAATTCTTCAGCTCCAGTTTCGCATGTTTCTGTTTGCTCTAGAAGTCAAACTAGCAAAGCACGAATCTAGTTGACATGTCGTCTGGACTCACAACTAAGCGTTGTGAAGGAACGGCGCCAACTGTTTTGAATTCAAAGCAAAGCCGGTTTGAAAAGTTAAAATGAAAACTAACAGAACAACGTACAAAGCGATAGCGCATCATAAACTGAATGGAGAACCTCGAACAGAAGTAAGTCATGAATGCAAACTTCAGCATAACTAAAGAAACCTTGTGAATCGGATCACTCTCTCTGGTGGAAGTCACCAAAGTACAGTCTCATGTTGTCGACAGACCAAATAAAATCGTTGTATGATTTACAAGAATTATTCATGCTGGTTTAATGCCCGGTTTATGGGGTCTTTATTCCCGACGGTCCCTATATACTTTGTAAATAGTTACCACGACTCTTGTTTATACCCTGCGAGCAAGATATCCGAGGCGAATGCAATTTAACTCAAGTCAAGCCGGAAACTTCCCTGCTTGTTATTTGACCGGCCAATCATATCCGGTTCTACATCATGTATAGTATGGCGAAGCTCGCCAACAGCCCTAAAATTCGTCTTACATTGCGGGGGAAATCACCGAAATAACCTAATTAAGCGGCACCATTCTTCTATTTCTGAACATATTTTCTGCCGGTAGGTATCGGGAAAGATCATTCACAAAGATACGAGCTAATCAGTTTCACGAATATGCATATCGAGATGTTAGGAAGGCCGGCAATGGAGACCTGGAAGCGAATTTAAACATCGACTGTTGAAATGAAATATTGATTAATTGAATATCGATTGCTACCATCAAGCTCCTTGCCAGACTCTTTGGCGTGCTAACACCTCAGTGAGTGAGTGAATGAGCGAGTGAGTGACATATTTACCCTAATTCCAATAACTCGTTTCTGCACTTGCGCGCATCCACGAGTTAAAAATGTTTTTTTTAGAACTTTGACTGGTGCATTACTACTCTTGTTACTTCGGTAGCATCAAGTCATCTTTGCTTTGACACCACTGTAGCACATTCAAACATTTATGTATGAAATTACAATAAAGACTGAAAACATAAAGGACAAGTGTTCTTACCAAAACAATAGAATACCGAAGGCCATCCTCCGTCAAACCCGTATTTAACTAGCAGACCAGTCAGTGGAATTGCGACGATGTTACCAAATGGACAACCTGGTAAGACCAGAACAAAGTCAAGATGACGCCACGAAACGTCTAGTTTAATAAAAGCTCTACTGGATACTTTCAGGTAGACAACGGAATTAGTAATCAGAGATTTGTAAACTGCTTATAATTTATCCATTTTAATGTTGATGTCTGTCAAGTTTCATAGAGTGGTATTGAAGAATTATGTTCAGGAGCAGTAAGGCTGTTTAATTATGTTATAAAGTCATCTCACGACATGTTCCTACTGGCACAAGTATATCTGGATTTGATATTTACTGTCCATATTCATTATATATACTACTGCTGAAAGGACTTAAGTCAATAAGTTCCCTGGGCACACGAACTGAACGCACGCTGTGCAAATCAAAGCACCACGTAGAAGTTTACACTTTCAACATATGGGATGTAGTTCTTCAAACAAGTGGATCAAGCGTGAATATTTTGGATATTTAACGAGGCTGGAATATCGTATGTTATTTGCTAAGCATAGTCCCCCTATTCTCTAGAATATTTTGATTCACAACTTTTATGATTAAAAGATCATCACTACTGATTTTATGCTAACGCAATGAGGCTATTGACTGATGCCCCTCTCTTCATGCATATGAAATCCATATCCCTCTCTTCGTATTCATAATGAAATACTCCTTACTCAGTATTACACTCGGTATTAGTACACTATATATACACAGTTACACTATTACTATACTTCGACGTCATGTCATGTGACTGGATGGAAGATAGGATAATTCAAATAACCTCTATATGCTGCCTTGTATTCAATCAACATTCCAAAAGTTACTGAATGTAAATTATCTTCTCACCATTACAGGGGTTCACTGACCTGCTATAGATACGGTAATCAGAGTACTCCTCTCGAGTGGAGGCGCCCATTTACTCCACATGGCGTGGTTACATGGGAATGTGACACCCTACAACAATATTTCGAATACGGCTCATGAAACTTCCATATACTGTCGCTAATATTTAAAGTGCCACTACGATCACATATTGAGATAGAGATGTTTTTGAATATTTATAAAGTAAAGTTGATGTAGTTAATTTTCAGCGGAAGTGACGTCAGTTACTCAACGCAACAACACGTGGGGCTACTCACACAAAAAACCTTTAGATAGATAACACATAGTAAAGCAAGATACGTTACTATTTTTCCACAAAGAAAAGAACGAAGTTTGGAATAGAAATATACCTTCAAAAGAGCGACGTGTCGAGAAAATGACGTCACGACAGTAAATCGCTGGTTGAAAATCGCAGGCTCATGGGAACACACTTCAGTAATGGTGCACGTGTTTTTGACGGTAAACTCTGCACACTTCGTGATCTAATATATTAATGTGTTCCTTTGGCAACCTTTTTCACTGTTTGTGCTTTTGGAAGACAAACGAATGCAAAAAATGGTCAAATTTCGTCGTAGTGGCACTTTAAGTTTAACTGGCATGAAATGGCTTATTTTCTATCGAAGTATTGGCCGGTGTAAGAGCCAGCAGAATAAATATTCATAATTGAATTGCCTTACCAAAAAGAGACCCTGAAAAATTCTCACGCCAATCAGGGCCATAACACTGTACCGGGCAGCAATTGGAGTAAGCAGAGCCAGGAGGGAAGTCAAAAATACCCCGTAACCAAATACCCGTGTACCTCCGATACGTATAGCTAGCCAAGCTCCTGGTATTTGCAACATCCAATAACCATAGAAGAACGAGCCAAGGACAAGACCTGTAGTAAACAACCAGCACAATGTTTAATTACTAATTCCCTGCTAGAGCAGAGATCTCTTCCTTCCCACGACGAGAGAGTGAGAGAAAGGGAAGAGACCTCTGCCGGTGTATGCCGCTTTCTTTATCGCGCATGGAACCCGAAGTCAATCAACTTACGTGGGCTCAAATAGTGCAAACTTCCCATTCGCATCACGCATTCCGGTAAAACCGGTTTCAAAACCTGTTTGGTTCATCCAAGGTTGTGGACTGCGGTATATCAAAAAAAGTATCCTACACCGGCAGAGATATCTTCCCTTTCTCTCTCTCGCGGTAGGAAGGAAGAGATCTCTGCTAGCATCGGGAAGTTTACGAAAGGTTATCTATGCAGTAGATTTCCCACAGATTATTGCCAGGAAAATAACCGAACTGACAGATACCTTATTTGTTCCTTATGAAAAACTCTAGATATCGAGTGCTTTCTCAACGTCACCTGAATGATACACGTTCTTACCTTGAAGTGTTGAGTCCCAGTCGAATTCTGCTTCCTGAATTAATGAGAAAAAAAATGAGATAAAGGCCATTAAAAATTCGTTAGAAAATGTCTGTTGGTTTGTGCATTAGACTGTCGTTGTTCAAGGAAAAAAGGAAGCTAGAAGATCCAGAAGTAGTTGATTGCTGTTCTTACTCGTACACAGCTTCTTAACAAACAAGACACATTATTTATTTATCTTAGCATTTCTGTTAAAGGTGAAAGTGCTTAAAAATTCTTAGCTTAATTTGTTTTCTTCTTCCGGCGTGCATATTCATAATCATAGATCTTGTTATCAGACACGTAATAGTTTCTAGTTCGTCGCCATTTTTGTATAGCACGAAAAGCCCCTCCCATGTAATAACATTTTATTTTGAGTTACTTATGGGAAATCACCCGTACGTGGTCAGATCTTCATGTGATTGCTTTTCGCCCTACTATCTGCCCCTTTGTTCTATAGTTCTAGCTCTCGAGCTTTATAATCTCTTCATGGTTAGTGAGATCGTCAGGATGAAAGAACATACGCAAGGTTATGATGATCAGTGTATAAAGTACCTATATTATAAAGTACCTTGATAAACATTATTCTTCCTTTTTCAATAGTTTGGTTGTTGACCATCCCAACAATAGCAACATTGAGGTTGACTCTCATAGCGTATATATTGATAAACCCTAGCCACGTCATAATAAGAAGGACATATCTCTTGGGGACCCCCCAGGGGGCTGGCTTGTCCAGTTCATCTTGATCGGAGGTATTCTCTTGTGTGTTTAGGCTTGACTCATCTGTACTTTTGATGTCAGTGTTTCCTATCTCTTCGTCATTATTCATCTTTCAAACTGTTCAACATGTGAGTCATGGAAATTAATTTAAAGGAAGTGAGCTTATAGTATAATTAGTTTGAAGTCTTTTTATGGGTATTGTAGATAAATCATACAGATGTATGGAATATCAAAGTAGTGGATCACGTTAGTTTGAACATAACTGGTACCTGAGAGTTTCAAGAGCTAAATGCATTTTGGCAGTAGATTATGATTAATATGAACATTTTGAAAACACGAGGACTGAGGTTCACGTTTCATCCAATGATTTCTAAATAATGGAAAGCTTTATTAGTTTTATGTACTTTCTTTACGAGTGTAGCTTTCATAAATACTAAATAGGATTTCACGGCAATAAATCATTATTTTATATTAAATTCGCAATCCCGTTTCTGATTGGTTGAAAGGAGTGCAATAAATGTCTCAATTTTTTACGGCGCCCGCGACATTGGCGGAAGACGGTTGAGAAATTATCTTCTGTTGAAGAAGGAAGGTTCGCTTCCCTGCCGAAGAAATAAAATTATTTAGGACAACTGTACACACAAAATAAACATAAAAAGAACAACTTATACAGTACTCAGTAGCCAAGGCTTTATCGACGATTGTTTGAGGGGGGAAAACTTAAGATCGGAAAACATTAGCACGTTTTCTACGCCAGATTCTAAGCTAAAAAGCAAACGGATAGACGTGCGAAACCGAACTGGAAAGCAGTCCAAGCTCCATAACATAGGATGTGTCCTCTCATCTGGTTTGAATTTGGTGATTTGGTTTTAGACTACAGTTTTTTTTTATATTATAAAAGGAAAGGAGTCGGAATAACTCAACCAAGTGTGTTCAGTACAGTCTGTTCAGCTACCGAAGAAGGAAGGGATATGCATCAGTTAATTCTGGTAATGCCCATCTCCTCCGGGTATAGTGGTGGGAGAACTTTATATCGACCCGGGGGTCGGGCATAAGAAGACGTTCATAAATCATGCATAGTAACCGGAAGCCAAATTTTCCATTTTGGTCGCGTGCCGTGTAACGCCAAGTCACAAACGTTAAAACTGAAGGGTCTTCCTGATCCCATCCGTATTAATCGACAAGAAACGTGTCCGAGGTTAGTAAGATTTGACCACCGTTTTCAATACAATTTTCTCTCAGTGATAATCCATGTTTAAAAAATGCTCTCTAATATTCTACCTCGGGTTGTAAGGAGGGGGGGGCAGATTTTTGGGTAGGGGTGTGCCGCGGAGACCTCAAAACCCTGACCCTATCCCAGACCTAAAAATGCCGTTTACCATACCCTATCCCAGACTTGAAGCAAAAAATCTATACCTATCCCTGACCCAAACCATAGATTCATACTCAATTACACTAGGAAAGCCGTTGTTTTGTTTTAATATGATATTTTAAGCTGTAGCGTAGTCGATAGAGCTCTAAGCATGGCGTCAAAGACAAGTATATCAAAATCCATACCCTATCCCAGACCAAAACCGTAAAAAGGATACCCTATCCCAGCCCTCAGCAGCTCAAAAACCATACCCTATCCCGCGGCACACACCCGTATAGCCCATATAAGGGAGTATAGCCCATATAAGGGGGGGGGGGGGGTGGGGCAGTTGGGCATTTTACACTACCGAAAATAATTATTGGAAAGAAACTAGCTATAGCCTCGTGGTTTTCCTATTTTATAAGCTCAATCCCGACTCGTATTCATTTCAGTCTGATTCAACTAGTACTCGTACTTGTCCATTTATACGATTCAAAATCCTTTCCAGGGGAAGATATATATATGGATGGTGAAGCATTTTCCCTATTTCTTTGGCACCACCGTGGGGCATTAATTTGAACAGCTTGCTTGTCCTCACCGGAATTTCCTTTTTTTTCTTCAAAATGATTAATGCCCGGGGGTTTCTCGGACGGGAGGGGATAGGCATTGCTGGAATTGTCTGGTGTATTAGAGAAAACAGAACACAACTTGCAATTTCGTCAACAAATACAAGAAGAATCTCAAAAGGCGTGTAACTGAGCAAGAAGAATCCAAGAGTTCTTCACAATAGCTGTTCTTTGAGAGAATGCACTTCTTTCGTCGTACTAGCAATTAGGTAATTACAGTTTTGTATGAATATTTTTATATTCCTTGACATTTTACGTTCAGGCAGTTTGCCCCCCAGAGTTCAAGTATGTTGTCATCAGTTTATCACTGTCTTAAAAATAATCTTAGCTTGTAATAAAGATGGTGAATATATAAAAATCAGTTATTGGATTCAGCCTTCGGTCCCACTCGGGTTGATCCAATAATTATTTATTGTTATCGTCTGCTGAAACGACAATGCCTGTGTCAATACATATCAGTAATAGTGAATACATTTTTTCTGAAATATTAAGACAGTGACTGCTAACGTTTCTGACAAGATACTAACAGTGTATCACATCTTCATTCTTCGCAGCACTTTTTAACTGAAGACGAGTTTACAAGGCCTTTTCACGGGCTGTCTGAACTACTTCCACTCATACAAATCCTGAATTTATCAAACAAACATATAAACATCTACTGTCACTTGTCAAAATACGAAAATCAGACGCAGTAAGAAAGTGTACAGAGCGCTGGAAAGACTGTATACACAAAAAATCCTGAAGCAAAATTTGGCTAGGTTTGTGTGGGCATAATTTGTGGGGAGATACGTAACAGTACCAGAATAGGATTACGGGTCTCTCCACTTTCAGTGGGGTCTTTCTATCAACGTCGTGTTCAGCACGCAAAGAGTTTTAATGACTCGCTGATCAGAGGTCCATTCTCCACAACGACTCGTCAATAGTAAAAAGTGGCTTTGTTTGCATATTACTAGGTTTGCACTGGGTTTAAAAAACCTGCCGAAGCTGTACTAGACGTGTACAAATGTTACATTACTCCACTACAGCAATAAACAGTAGTTCAACGTAACTTTATCGGGAATATATTTAACACAATTCTCCTGATTTTCAAAATCTTTTCTTTTCACTAAACGTCATACTATTTTCCATTGCATGAGAGTATACCAGGATGTGAATATTATTACTTACACAACATACAATGGCAACAAACACAAGCCACAAGTATACATGATAACTAGCACGACATTCTAACACTAATGAACTATCATATCATATAAATACCTTTAGAAGTTGATTTCTCCTTGTTCTACTGTCTCAAATTGATGTTGAGCTTTTCATCACTGTGTTGTAACATCCTTGAAGGCGTTGACTTAAGTTGTCTTCATTGGCTCCAAATTCTGATACAGTTTCTAAGATTGGGCGACTTAGGATTCTCTGGTTTTCATGTCAGAACTTCAGTTTGTCTTCGAAACAATTTATCGCTTGAATTATTTCTTGTTTTCGTTCAGTCGGTGTTCACTTGTCCAGAGGTCATACCTTTGTTCATAACCCACGGGTGGCACTGGCAGGTGCCGGGAGAGTTGTTGTAAATATTCAACTGTTTGCCTTACTGCGAACGTATGACCCACTTCCTTCAATACATTAGATGCAACTTGGTTCTGCGCTTTGTATTGCAATTTAAAATCGTGGTCACAAACGACGAATTTCAAAACGATATCGAATCTCTTTGATACGGAGAGAAAGATTGCAGGTACATATGCCACGGAATGGATTGTACTCACATCATCAGCTATAACGGTCACTAACAACATGGCAGGAACTGGTCTGTAACCATGGTAATTCGAGGCTTAGTAACCTTGCAGCGTAAGCTTCGAAGTCATGAAATATAATGGGAAAGTAGGATTAATTGATTGCATTTTTGAAGCAATTAATTTTAATTTGCAATTTAATTATGTGAAGCGCCATGGGCAAGTATTGGATTTGGCGTTATATAATAATTATAATAATAATAATAATAATAATGATAATAATATTAATAATAATAATAATAATAATAACAATAGGCCTCGTCTTGAAGCTAAACCATCCACATCCTTCATGCTGCACAGACAAGGATGAGGAAATACCCGAAAGGAAAATCAAGGCGCGGCTGAAGGATTCCCAAGAGAGACAGCTCCTGGAAGTAGTGTGATAAGAGAAGTTGCAGGGAAAACTACTAAAGGCCAGATGGGACGACGATGCTGATTTGAGTAGACACGGTTGCTTGGCGTGGTTAAAAGAATGGGAATCGTGCCCCATGCATACCATCACAGGGATATTCGAGCCGTAACGCGGCTATAT
The DNA here is from genome assembly GCA_030867875.1 of Actinernus sp. WN-2022. Classification (NCBI taxonomy): domain Eukaryota; kingdom Metazoa; phylum Cnidaria; class Anthozoa; order Actiniaria; family Actinernidae; genus Actinernus; species Actinernus sp. WN-2022. The sequence goes on along the minus strand of JAOWCC010000577.1, from coordinate 8,324,485 downwards.
ATACTAAACTCTAAAGACCCGGACTAGTCCGGTCCAAGTGATGTGCAGACTGTGCGGCAAGGCCCTAGAGAGTGTCCCACGTGTGCTGGCTGCTTGTTCCACATTGTCCCAGAATAAGTACCCAGAGAGACATAATGCAGCATTGAAGATTTTGTTCTTCGAAATCTTGAGAGATCTTGAGCTAGTAGGCCAAGTACCACCCTAGTACTCACCAGTGAAGCCAAAGCCAGTCTATGAGAATAGTGACACTCAAGCTTTGTGGGACATTCCAGTATATGCGGAGCATACTGAGGTGAGGGCGAACAGAGTGGATGCCCGTATAGTTAACCATACGGCCAAGAAAGTAACAACGCTGGAGATGAGCTGCCCGTGGATGGACAACCTATCTCGCAAAGACGCAGCGCCGGAAGACTTTGAAGTATGGCCCCCTGAGGTGGGAACTCAAGCAGCAGTTCCAACGATATGTTGTAGAGAAACATAATATAGATGTCCTTGAAGGATGGTCGAACGAACTCGAACGAACGATGCAGGAGTTGCTGGGGGCGAAGGGCAAGACAGTGTTAAGGAAGATGTAGAGATCCGTAATCTCGAGCAGCCTGAACATCGCACGTACGTATAAAGTTTTGACGTGAATCCCAATCACTGAAGAGTTATAACTGAGTTGTATTTTATAGCTTCCATCTTAGAGAAATGCTATCCTATCATACTGTTTTATATGCATAGACTCTGCTAGGTTATCACTTGCTTAAAAATAGAGACGCTTTTTAGAACAATATACGTTGCCGATCCGGAAAACTACTTTAAAAAAAAGTTTGTTTTTATTCTCTTTGTTCTTACTATTGCTAAATAACGCTCGTATTCATATATAGCTTACGCGTTGCGTCCTATTGTGCTATTATAAGGTTCAGCAGACAAACGTTTTATACTGCTACATAATAATAATAATATTATCATTATTATTATTAACTATTATTATTAAAGCTGAGTGTTGTCGGCCTTTTTCTGGTCACACTTTAATTCTTTTCTCGCTCATTTTAAGCGTTCACAAAACACAGAAGAACAGACACAGATAGGAAGAACAGGCTACTAATACAGATAGGGTATATGTTTGGAGCCACCTTATTAACACTGCATTTTAACTGAAGAGTTGGTTAAGTAGGTTTGTTATTTTTTTTTAAAGAAAACAAACGGTTTAGAAAAGAGCATTATTTGATGAAAGCTACATCAATGTAATACTGATTTTATTATGGTGTACAGCGTCATAACAACAGCACTGTGTACTTAGAAGTGTTATGTCAAATTGCAGAGTTAACATAAGCAGATGAATTGAAGTTTGTACCGGATCTATCTGATACATATATTGATAGACCTGGCCTTTAGCAAGCAAAGACTACAGAACATGATTACACTTCCCAAAGATTGTGAAAAAACCCGATTTTGCTATATCTGGAAAATAGTATCTAATTGACTTCATTGGAATTTTAAATATCCAAATAATTGGCTGCGTACAACGGCTTCAAGTGGACATTCGAAACCAGGCGCGCGCGGTCTTCAAAGCCAAATGTTAGGAGGGTTCACCACAGGTATCCCAAACTTACTACGAGTGCCGGGTTTAGAAATTTGTAATGAAGTATAGGATTTTTCGTAGTAAAGAAAAAATATATATAAACGATCTTGAAACTTCACTCACTTGTGTTGTTCTTTGTGTTGTTCTTTGTGTTGTTCTTTGTGTTGTTCTTTGTGTTGTTCTTTGTGTTGTTCTTTGTGTTGTTCTTTATCTCTGGAAAAAGAATGAAGCCATTTCGCCTGAAAGATTGAACTGGTGGGAATTAGAAAAAGTCAAATCGCTCTAACTCTCTCAATTTCAGGCGAAATGGCTTCAAAGTTTCACCAGAGATAAAGAACAACACAAATAACAAGTAAATGAAGTTTCTAGATCGATTATATTTTATTTCTTTTTTACGAAAAATCGTATAATTTCATTACAATTTATAAAGCATTCACAGTTAGCCTGCGTCGCATCCGAACTGAATCGCGGTTAAGTCCGTCTTGGACCCCCAGCGGAGTAGCACGATTATATGTACCCTCCTTTGATTGGTTTTTACTAATGCTCATTCTTACACGTCTTCTGAATGGCCATTCAACTGTCACCAGTGCGACTTACTGCTAATTTACATTTCAAAATATGGCGGCTTTTATAGACGTTGAGAAAAGCAATGGCATCTGTACAATATCAGTTTGAAATCAAGATTCGTTTGCAAGAACAAGAGCAGTTGACCGTAGTTGAGTTCAGATGTGGCACATACTAAACCACAGCCAGCCTATTATGTTACATTATAATTACTTCAAAACCTGACCCGAAATTGAAATAAACCTAACTTTCTCCGATAGTAAAACATAGGGAAATGACGACTGAGCTCGTCTAGGGCGAGAAATCCCAAGTAAACAGCTGACTCACATGCAAACGAACAGTTTCAATCGAGCGGCCTCTGACATGAACTGCCCATCATAACAATCTCCGAGGCTGGTGACAGTTGAATGGCCATCCAGAAGACGTGTAAGAATGAGCATTAGTAAAAACCAATCAGAGGAGGGTACATATAATCGTGCTACTCCGCTGGGGTCCAAAACAAGCTTTCGCTCGTCAATTCGCAGCATGATACCTGCCCGACGTATGGTCATCCAAATTCAAATAGGAAAACAGCGTTGTTTGAGTGAGCACGAAAAATGGATACGGAAGAAAAACTATCCTTCCAATATGCGGACCCCTTTACAGCGAGGAAGAATGATCTTTCTTCATGTGTCCAATTTTTTCGCCAGGGTCTATTTCCTGATGTCACTCGCAGTCATTCTTTTGATGCAATGGCTTCCAACTTTTCCGCTTATGCTTCCAGTTACAGGAGTCAAAGGAATAGTATTTTATGGAAAAACTTTGTGACGTGCTTATATTGTAATTAAATACGCTTTCTGTAAATCGAGATATCCCAAATATGTTATTAATAATACTGCTAAATTGGTGTCGGTGATAGGCTGCTGCTGTCTATCGTTATCAGACATGCATGACTGGTTACGCAACCAGTTTTTTAACACAAAAGCTTCTCATAACACACCCGGGAAGGATCTGACTGGTGATAAGACAGAATATCTATCCTCTAGGCACGACAGAAAATCGTTATTTAGATTTATTTTTCAATCAAAAGGAACGAGTATGTAGAAGCGGTACAGTGTTCCAAGATCAGTTTTACGTTTACTATATTTGTAGCCCTTCTCCAGCAAAAGGTACGGTGAAATAATTTTAGTTAACCTGTGTTGTTTTTAAACTTAGCCAGGCATAAAAGTTAAGTGATAAGTGGATATATTAAGACACCATTACAAGCAAAGTCGAATATTTATATGAATAATAATAATGATAATTATAGCATTCGATTATCTGGGAAATCTAAAGCACCTTAAAAGTTTAATATTCGGTTAGATTATTTACAATTTTATGAAGTGGTTATTAATATGTTAATGCTACAAGATCAACAACAAATTGTTCGGTTTTGTTTTGTTGATTTTGTTACATGTAAATATCAGTCGAAAAAATTGAACTGAGTAATTTAAAAGAAGGAGCATGGCCAATGAGCCATGAAGCATGGAAAACACAATAGACCACCTGGACACACACATAGTGACTCTATACGTGAGAACGTTTGGGAGACATGAAACTGTCAAAAACCATTAGAACATATGAGCACGCACCATCTTCTATTTGTCTTATAATATAAAATTCGATCTACGCGGAAAGAAATTCTCGAGATTGCATTAACCGAAAACCTCTGTGAGAATCATCTTTATCGGTATTCTCAGTTTACTGATGGAAAATACAACGACATAAGACGAACGTAACTGACTCTGTGTGTGAATATTGCCACCTTAACAAAATTTAAACATCCTTTTCTTAGATATAGTTTATTTCCCAATCGAATCATCTACTAACTAGCACCACCTATCCATAAAAGTGCATTAACAACGATGCACACACACGACACAATTTTCACTGCGGTCTCGCAATCATATGCTATCAACTTTTTTTGAGCTGGTGCTGTTGATATAGAAATAGATGAGAAAGAAGCCATTTAGTTATGATGAAAGACAAAATCGAAGCCGAGTCTCTTCTCTATCAGATATCAAATAATCCATTAGAATAGAATACGAGTACCACTGATCGATAATAACCATTATAATACCAGTACCACTGATCGATAATCCATTACGATACCAGTACCACTGATCGATAATAACCATTACAATAGGTACCAGTACCACTGATCAATATTCCATTACAGTACCAGTACCACTGATCGATAAACCATTACAATATCAGTACCACTGATCGATAAACCATTACAATATCAGTACCATTGATCGATAATCATTACAATAACAGTACCACTGATCAATAATTGCTAATAATCATGTATGAAGTATTCTGTTGTTCATTTTTCATAGGATCAGAACACTGACATTGAATGAAACAAGACGAATCCACCGTTAGTAAAGATGCATCCCTGTTCCCTACAGACACCATCCCACAGTCAACCTCATGTGCTGAGAGAAAAACGGTATGCATTCTAAACAGACATCATTTAGAATTCAAAACTTTGATCCCCATACTGACTCTACTCTACCATCCATATTTGATATGAAGGAAATCGTTCCATTTTCTGTTTTTTTTGCCATGGATGGTTTAATGTTACGCTAAGACTTCAAAGTTTATGCTTTCAAGAACGTTTCCGTATAGAAAAGTACCGTAACGAAGAAGCAACCGGCGATGGGGACTTGAAAGCGAACATTTTAGCCTCGTGAATCGAACCATGACTGATAAAACTTTAAAATCGATATGTCAGTATTGAATAAATCGAATATTGCTTAATTGCTATCATCACTCTGCTTCCCAGGTGCTTTGGCGTGCTAACACTATAGTAAGTGAGCGATTGAGTGACACGATTTCCCCTAAACTTACGCGTTTTGCAAGGGCATCCAACTCTTTTCTTCCCTTATTTTTATGAGCAAGTGCTCTTATAATTGCAGAATAGCTTATCCTAAAAATCACAAAGCTCCAAAGCTAAGCCAGAACATTAGTTACGCTTCGCGAAAACAGTACATGAACGTAATATTTTCAAATGCATGCAAATATGATTCATATAGACTCCGCTTGGCAATGAGTAATAACTACGACTTCTATAGAATTACATGGAGTCGTTAAACTACAATTGCTTCTTGGTCCGAAAAAAAAACGAGAAAAAAAAAGTGAAACCGGGCTTCCTGTGGTAAGAGAGAGACGAGCTAGGGTCTGTGGACGAAACAAATGAGGGGGAGGGTTTCGCCGCTCGTCTGGCTTCGCCGCTCGTCTGGCTTCGCCGGTTGCCGGATCTAAAAAATATTAAGAGTTGCCTGCGGAGGAGGCTAGATTTTGCGCTATCTACGGCGGCCGGCAAATGAAACGTCTTCTTTGGGTCTTTATCAGTGAATTCTTAATTAGGATGAAACCTTTATATAAAGATTCACCTTACTAAAAATGTTTATATAAAGATTCATCCTAATTAGAAATTCACTGATAAAGACCCAAACTTAGCAAAATGAGATCAACTTAATTTTCGATTCTTAGGCTAATTAGGTTGTATCTGTTTTGTAGCTTTATTTTGTTGCGTTGGATTTGAAATCTTCTTTCCTTGACAAACGTTAATCAATGGAAATAGGTGCCGAGCATAAACTTATTGATGTATTTATACGTTTAGATACCAGGAATCCCGAAGCGCTTTATTCTTGTGGTGCTGTGTTTTCTGGGACTCTTTCAGATGTACGCGATCAGGACCTGTCTAAGTGTGGCCATTGTTGCCATGACAACTAATAAAACAGAGGAGGTGCATGGAAAAGTGGTTGTCAAGGTAACCTTGACAACACGACAGTGTAGTTTGTTTACAATGCACAGACAGTGTAGTTGTTTACAGGAGTCGTATATAGAAGCTCCGGAAAGCTGTATGCGCTCGGCTCAGAGAGAAAAGAGTCGCTTTATGAACTTTATTCATATTTTCGCCTACACGGATTTTTTTTTTATCTCGAGTTCATAATAAAAAGTTAATTGAATTGTCGAAGAAGAAAAAAAAGGATTTTTTTCTTAATCCCGATTTCCTTAACTGTACACGAGCTATTCCTGTCAGCAGCTAATATGGCGTGGAGAGTCATCAACGGAGTCTTATTTGTACTTGGTACGCTGCAAGCTGTGTCAGTATTGCCAAGCTGTATTCCTAGTAAGGAATCGAAAAGATACTTAATTCCTCAAGGGAATTAGAAGAGGGACAGTTTGCATCTTATCAACCGGCCACCATACTCACGACACGTGGTAAGAAGAACGGACAAAGAACTCGGGAATAAGAACTCGGGATTAACACATGTTTCGAACAATTCAAAAAACATTTTTTTCAAAAAAATTCCCCAAAATTGTGAACAAAAACGAATCGTTTTTTTAATGCGTCACCGTACGCATACATGTAGCATATAGCTTTTAAATTGTTCGAATGAAATGTATTTTGTAAGGTATGACTTATAAGGTGAATTATTGACTGAGTGGGAGGCTCTGACGGGACAATATTTGTCTCGAGATCATGACGTACTGACCGAAAGCAGCGTACAAATTGACCGAGAGCCAAACATATTCCCGTCCGGCCCGATCTAACTCAGTCAATAAGGTTTTTATCATAGAGCGGATTTCAATTGAGTGTCGGAAGTGTTTTGGTTTTGCGTTTACTAAGCTCTCCCATTGGCTTAGAAAGTAAACCAACCAATCAGATTCCAAAGTAAAACCAAACGCAAATTGGTTTTACCTTTGCTTTGGTTTGTCATTGGCTCACAGGGAAGCCATTTACGAGTTACTTGTGATTACTCGCTCCTATGATTGGCTGGCTGTGGGTAATTTGCGTTTGGTTTTGCTACACTCAACTGAAAACTGCTCTATGACCACTTTAAAATGGCAAAACATCGATTAAAAAATCAAGCGGGCCCGGACAGCTTTTTCCGGCCGTCACGTCAAACACATACGTACGGTCCCCATCACGTGACTTTTGTTAATGAAAGGAAAGCGCACGCGGGGTCGTACGGGTCACATGATAAAATATATTACTATCGTGACATTTATCAAAAAGTGAATATATATGATACAAGGTGGACCGTATATCCCATTTGCATTACTCTTATTAAGGATTTGTTGATAATGACAATAGTATGTCCCATCACGCTTACAAAACACGTGTAGCTTATGCACTAATAACATTTCTTTCCCTAATAGATGGCAGAATTTAACTGGAGTTCTGAGATACAAGGTTGGTAATTTTTTATCAGTGTTAATTAATACTATGAATGTGGTGATTCGGTATAAAACAATTTTCTCCTATGAGCTCAGCCACGTTGCCTCCGTACATACAATGTACGTGTCACGCTCTTATCATATCAAAATCATTGCACACAGAAGAGAACATTTGGTATTGGTGATCGCTTTGAAGTAAACTATAATGCGATTTTACTTGAAAGAACAACTTCAGTGGCATTATACGTTTATAATGTGACTTACCTGTTGATTCCGTAACTATGCGAAGTGGAATTCTCTCCTGTCGTTTGGACTCTATCATCTGCTTCTGGAGCTACCGCCATGCCAAAGGTCAACACAAGAGAAAGATTAAGAATTGGACTTTAAAGGCGATTTACCATACTCTAAACTCGAGAAACCTCGACGTTCTATACATCAAAATGCTTGAAATTTTTGTTCTTGTTTGAATCTGACGGTAGGAAGTCAGTTCAAGCATGCGTATTCAAACTCAGTTTTTCTCTGCTTGGTGGTTCCTAAACCAGTAACGCCCTGTAAAAATTCACTCCAACCATCGTAAAAAAAATTGCCATGTCGAAATCTTAACATAATCAGTCCAAACAGTTACGAGTCTCAGATTAGATGTTACTAACTTAGATTCGAGGATAAGAAGAAGTTATGAATTGTTTTATTCGCTAAAATGGCAACATTGCTCCCAAAACCGTGTGTTTTCGAGTGAGTTATATGAGCTAGTAGTCAGTTCACCGGTAATCGATATATAGGCTTTTGTATGCAATGACTTTGGTATGGTCACATCCTTAATTCTTCAGGTCTTATACTGGGATCGTTTTATTACGGATATGCAATTTTGCAAATCCCTGCCGGGTGGTTGGTACTCCGTATTGGTGGGAAGCCCATATTTGGTTTCGCCATTTTGTTCGCCTCAGTACTGACGATGGTCACGCCTCCAATTGTACGCTTCAGCTTCACGGTGTTCATTGTCTTGAGGGTTGCTCAGGGACTGATGCTGGTAAGACAACAACATACTTGTATTGCTATAGCAGATAATTGTCTTGAGGGTTGCTCAGGGACTGATGCTGTAAGACAACAACATACTTGTATTACTATATAAGATCATTGTTTTGAGGATTGCTCAGGAACTGATGCTGTAAGACAACAACATACTTGTATTACTATATAAGATCATTGTTTTGAGGATTGCTCAGGAACTGATGCTGTAAGACAACAACATACTTGTATTACTAAATAAGATCATTGTTTTGAGGATTGCTCAGGGACTGATGCTGGTAAGACAACAACATACTTGTATTACTATATAAGATCATTGTTTTGAGGATTGCTCAGGAACTGATGCTGTAAGACAACAACATACTTGTATTACTATATAAGATCATTGTTTTGAGGATTGCTCAGGAACTGATGCTGTAAGACAACAACATACTTGTATTACTATATAAGATCATTGTTTTGAGGATTGCTCAGTAACTGATGCTGGTAAGACAACAACATACTTGTATTGCTATAGCAGATCATTGCTTTGAGGATTGCTTAGGAACTGCATGATGCTGTAAGACAACAACATACTTGTATTACTATATAGCAGATCAATTATTATTTAGTCATTATTGTAACGGCTGACCATGCTGACCATGGTTCCCTTCACTAGATGATGTATGGCATTGTGAAGAATAAAAGTAGATGTAGATGATTGTTTTGAGGATTGCTCAGGGACTGATGCTGTAAGACAACAACATACTTGTATTGCTATAGCAGATCATTGTTTTGAAGATTGCTCAGAAACTGATGCTGTAAGACAACAAAATACTTGTATTTCTATAGCAGATCATTGTTTTGAGGATTGCTCAGGGACTACTCTGTCCATTATTGCAATCTTGCAATCTTGAAATCCTCATGTTTACAATGTAGTTACTGTTCTTATACTTTTTGAAAATGTATTATAGTATCAGTGTTACAGTTTTATCGTTTTTATTTTTATTCTAGACTTGTTAATAATTGTTTCATAGGAAAGGAAATTTTGGTGAACCCAATACCACTTCCGCTCGTTGCACGTCCTCCTGTATAAAATAGATCAACTGTTTAGAAATCTGAATTAAAATGTGATCCCCGATGTTTAGGGTACAATAGCCGCTGCCCATCACTGCATCTGGGCCACGTGGTCACCGGTGTGTGAACGCAGTTCTCTGCTTACTATATCAGCTGCAGGTGAGGCAAGTCATTGACGATCTTCATGCAGTGATTTGGGAAAGTGTTTACATTGGATTATATACGTATTTACTTTAGAAAAGGTTCTAAGTTCCTGTCAGCTTGTATAGCATCTATCGATCTATCTACAACGAGACCATCTAGCTAAAATGTTAGCTATTTCTCCTTGCATCTGTCCTTTAAAAATCCAAGTAGAAGGAAAAATCCTATGTTGCCTATACTAAACTCTCAGAAAACGTCCTGCAAGATCACAAATTTCCTAAACACTTCTTCTGTCCTTACGTTACCATAAGAACTGTCATAGTATTTGGATTACACATCACTTTGACTATGGTACCTTTTAAACTATTCCTTTGTTTTCCAGGGACTTTAGTCGGTTCTGTTGTCACTATGCCTATTACAGGATTACTCTCTGACAGTAATGAAGGCTGGCCTATAACATTCTATTTCTTTGGTAAGACAGTTGCACGTGGATATCAAGGTTGGCTAGTATCTTGGAAATGAGGGATGGGCGGTACCTCTAACAGTTCGTTGTGTAACGACGACTTTAGCAAAACGTAAAACCAAAAATTTCTTTAAAAAGTCGTGTTAGTTCTACAGCTAACAAGGAGGCAAATCAGAAGCGAGATGAATGGTATCACGCTTGCGAGTTAGCTCAAACAGAAACATTATCTTGTGGCTCATGGGGTTTGGTAACTACGGAGACCACTGAGTAGACGAATTATTCGCAAACATCAGAGGGGAACACCGCATTAATAGACCCATTCAGCTTGCCTGTTTGTTGCCTCATTTCAGATCACCTGACCCTTAATTGAGTTATGTTCTTTTGTTTTTCTGTATCCCAAGAGAAAATGCATACATTTCTAGAATGAGAAAACAAAGCACCGAATCCTCTGGAGAATTATCACGTGATCTGAAATGGGGCAACAAACAGGAACGCTGAAAGGGTCTATTAGTCTATTGGCAAAACGTCTGGGTTAGCTAGCGATTTATGGAAGCACCCAAGAACGCACTACTCCATGGGCTAAAAAGGTTGAGCTGGTCGTGCTTTCTTTTACTTTTATAAATTATAAATGCATGCTTGAGCAGGAGTAACACGTGATTATAACATCTAGCCATTGAGTATCGAAGCTTTCTACTGGATGAAAAGCTGGATTTGCAAATATAATGCAAAGGCTAAATACCGTACTTTCTCAACTCTTGCAAATCAAATATATATTTTGTCCAGTACATTCTTCCCCGACGCCCCCTCATCTGGAAGGCTCTGGCCGCTTAAATGAATAGAAATTTTCAAAATCGTTTTGCTAAGAAAATTAAAGGATCTAACGAATCTTCCCCTAAGTGTCTGGCTTCGTTAAAGTGGATTTTTCTGGGGTGTTTAGTCCACCGTTGAATTTCAGTACAAAATACCTTCCGAGGCTTCCACAGTCATCAACTGGATGGAGGAAGAGGACAACCTATTATTTGACAATTATTCACTGAAGTCGAAGTGACTATTGAACAATTATTCACCGAACTGGAGGTGAACAGTAATCCAGCACTGCACCAATCTGGCTGAGCTACTACATTATAAATAGCATCATTTATAATGAAAACACTAATAATTATTTTAAATTCATTATTTCTCGGTTGATGCTTTAGGGTCGTTGGGAGTCCTGTGGTTTGTAATTTGGCAAATATGGATGTATGAATCTCCTCACCTTCATCCTTCCATATCACAGAGTGAGCTTGACTACATTGGCGAACCGTGGACAGTCAAAGCCCATTCAGTAAGTTGCTATTTTGTTACTTGTGGTAATTCAAATGTTCTACAATCTGAATCCAGCCGGAAGAGAGAGTATAAAAATAATTAGCAAGCGTTGTCTACTGCTTCGCCGTCACAATGTTATCAATGTTAAACTAGCAAGAGTTTACATGATTTTAAATGACGTAACGTTTAGTATAGAGCTACTGACTATTGTTACGCGAGAATGCACCACACGGAGTTGTCTTTTGCAAATTGCACTTAAGGTAAGGTCAGGTAAGATCTCCACCAAAGTGACATATCAGTTGACATTCTGAGCACGAAAACTAAACCTTTAATATACAGATTGCTTGTTAAAATAATCTTATACATGTAGATATTATTGCTCGTAAATACTGACCACGTACTGTTGGTTGTTGTCACTGCTCCTAACGATGTTCCCTGGTAGTTCAAGCTGTTCAGGCTACCTTTCCAATGACTTACATTTTTATTTTAAAGGACAACAAAATCCCCTGGAGGGATATATTGTGCTCTCTCCCTGTCTGGGCAGCCAACATTACCATGTTTGTATCTGACTGGTGCTTCTACACTATGTTGATATGTATACCTCTCTTTATGAAGCAAGTGCTCCAGTTTAGTGTGTCTGAGGTGAGACTTCTTCACAACAACAGAAATGCTCTTGACAATTATGTAGGTTTGGAGATTCAGTTCAGTAATGGAACTGAGCACTTATGGGTCTCGGTAACATTCGTGAAGTATAACCACTCTTAGCTTCTTAATCAGTTCTGTTTTATTCAGACAGGTTTTGACAGCGCTCCACCGTTTCTAGTAATGTCCATCGTGTCGCCAGTCAATGGTTAGGGTTAGGGTCTTAGTAACATTCGTGAAGTATTCTGTTTTATTTAGACAGGTTTTGTCAGCGCTCCACCGTTTCTAGTAATGTCCATCGTGTCACCAGTCAGTGGTTAGGGTTAGGGTCTTAGTAACATTCGTGAAGTATTCTGTTTTATTCAGACAGGTTTTGACAGCGCTCCACCGTTTCTAGTAATGTCCATCGTGTCGCCAGTCAATGGTTAGGGTTAGGTCTTAGTAACATTCGTGAAGTATTCTGTCAGTTTATTCAGACAGGTTTTGACAGCGCTCCACCGTTTCTAGTAATGTCCATCGTGTCACCAGTCAATGGTTAGGGTTAGGGTTAGGGTCTTAGTAACATTCGTGACCCTGTTTTATTCAGACAGGTTTTGTCAGCGCTCTGCCATTTCTAGCAATGTCCATCGTGTCACCAATCAGTGGTGTCTATGCTGACAAACTCAGAGCCAAAGGAATTATAAGCACAGGCAACATTAGGAAAATATTCCAGACCGCAGGTGAGTTATTTAACTTTTCAATCTTTTCGATTTGATTAACACTATTTGTAGATGGTGCGTCTTCTTATGACTGATCTTTCTTACACGTTAATTTTTATAGAACCAATTTTGGAATTCAGCAGTTTGTTGAGTTTCATTAAAGGGGCTATGGCAAGGCGTTGCGCATGTCTTGAGTCAATGTTAGATTAGTGGCTGTTAATTGGCCTAAGATGCCTACTCTCTCAATGCTTGATTGAAATGATACGCAATATTTTCCTTGAAGACGTCTATACAGTGTGTTAGTCATTTCTGCATTGTTGCTTCACCAACATGTGTTCAATTAAGATTGATATGAAATTCGCTGAAAATTACTGTGTCCGGATCAGACCGCCAAGATAAGGCCTCCCATCGTGAAACACACCCCTTAACGTGAAATTATTACAGCCAGAGTTCTTTATTTAATTGACGTAAACAAACCTGCAAACAGTCAGTGATGGCACGTGACATATTCTTCATACTGATGCGTGTTGTTGATGTCAGGTCTGATTTGCAGCTCAGTTTTCGTCATAGCCGTTGGCTATGAACCCAGGCCCGCCGTATCACTAGCGCTGTTGACGTTGGGTGTTGGCGCCTTTGGATTAGGTAGCTCGGGTGTGTATCCCAACCTTATCGACCTCTCACCCAAGTATGCTGGGCTTCTGATGGGGATCTCTAATACTATGGGCTCGTTATCGGGATTCCTTGCTCCTGGTATAGTTGGACTGCTTACTACGGGAGGCGTAAGTAAATAGATTTCAACACAATTTTTAAAGAATTAGTAACGAAAGACACACGCTGCAATATTGCGGGCAACATTGCCGGTAATTGGTCTGAGAAAGGGTTGACACATGCTGTAACATTGCCTACAACAGTGTGTGCAACATATATAAAAGGCGCAGCTACCACGTCACAGTATTTTGGTTAGCGATGTGCTAAATGGGTGGCACTTCATTGGCTGAAAGCGTCATGCCATTGCCAGTAATGTTCACACGGTGCATCAGTTTTGGTACGTGCAATGTTGCAGAAGTAGAGCTCGATCCTACTTCTGCAACATTGCTGGCAATGCTGTGTGCAATGTTGTAGCGTGTGTTCGTATCTTGTCATTAATTAATATCCCCTCATTTTATTGACAGTTGATTAAACGCCAAAAACCTAGAAAACCTAGCATTTGTCAATAAAATAACGAGGTATAACTAGGGGTCTCAAGGCCAGATCTCAGAAGTAAACAAACGTTGCAAAATGGGATATGTACGAAAACAATCATTATTTTGGTAAAGACAGTTTCATTCAAGGAGATGACTTTTAAAATAAATGTTAACAAATTGAAGTTATTTTTTATGTGTCTGGTGGTCCTATTATTAATGATGAATTTCGTCATAAAATGGTCAAAATAGCTGTGGATCGATAAGACGTTTTCAAAACACTTTTAGATTCAAACAAGTGCGTATAAACTGCCTTCGAATCGAAAAGCCTAAAGCGTAAACGACACTTTTAAGCCTAAACTCTACGAAAATCTCTGAGTTACATACATTTACTCTAAAGTGTTTGTTTCAAGAGAGGGTGGCACAGGGGTTACGCGTGACGCGCGATTGGGGCTAAAATAAGTGCGTGATACGTGATACGTGATACGTGATACGTGAATTCGTGAATGTGCCTCAAAATTATACGTGAAACGTGAATTTTAGAAATATTGATGCGTGAAACGTGATGCTGACCCCGCTCTGCCACCCTCTTAAGAAGGCTACATAAATATCCTCAAGATGAGATTTTACTCTTTGAATACACATGTTCTATTGTTTCATTACTTTGAATTTGTATTTCTATTGTTTATTAATATTGTTACCCTCAAAGTTAACCATTGGATATTACTCTCTCTAGACATTAGAGGAATGGCGTTTGGTATTTTGGTTAACAGCACTCATGAGCTTGGCAGGAGCATTGGTGTACATCGCCTTGGGGTCTGGAGAGAAGCAACCTTGGGCAGACAAATAAAAACTACAGAATTTACAATATTTTCATCTCATTAACCGATCAAGGTTAAGGTGACCCACGGGTATCGTGACAGCCAGCCAAATCATTCATACTTTTCAGCGGGAAGTTTTTAGCCGATCATTGAGATTGTTTGGACTCCAAGAACATAACATTTCGGAGATATAACTGCTTCTTTCGACCCCTTGTTTTTAGGTAAAATGCGAAAATCTTGAAAACCAGAAGATTTCAAGAAGTTAATTCATAAAATAAAATCGATATAATTGATTTAAAGGTTAAGTGCATATGAGCCCTAGCCAGTTATCTTTGATTTAAAGGTTAAAGTGCATATGAGCCCTTGCCAGTTATCGTTGATTTAAAGGTTAAAGTGCATATGAGCCCTTGCCAGTTATCGTTGATTTTAAGGTCAAAGTGCATATGAGCCCTATCCAGTTATCGTTGAATTAAAGGTCAAGGTGCATATGAGCCCTAGCCAGTTATCGTTGATTTAAAGGTCAAAGTGCATATGAGCCCTATCCAGTTATCGTTGAATTAAAGGTCAAGGTGCATATGAGCCCTAGCCAGTTATCGTTGATTTAAAGGTTAAAGTGCATATGAGCCCTTGCCAGTTATCGTTGATTTAAAGGTCAAAGTGCATATGAGCCCTAGCCAGCTATCGTTGATTGAAAGGTTAAAGTACATATGAGCCCTAGCCAGTTATCATTGATTTAAAGGTTAAAGTACATATGAGCCCTAGCCAGTTATCATTGATTTAAAGGTTAAAGTGCATATGAGCCCTAGCCAGCTATCATTGATTTAAAGGTTAAAGTATACATATGAGCCCTAGCCAGTTATCATTGATTTAAAGGTTAAAGTGCATATGAGCCCTAGCCAGTTATCATTGATTTAAAGGTTAAAGTGCATATGAGCCCTAGCCAGTTATCATTGATTTAAAGGTTAAAGTGCATATGAGCCCTAGCCAGTTATCATTGATTTAAAGGTTAAAGTGCATATGAGCCCTAGCCAGTTATCATTGATTTAAAGGTTAAAGTACATATGAGCCCTAGCCAGCTATCATTGATTTAAAGGTTAAAGTGCATATGAGCCCTAGCCAGTTATCATTGATTTAAAGGTTAAAGTGCATATGAGCCCTAGCCAGTTATCATTGATTTAAAGGTTAAAGTGCATATGAGCCCTAGCCAGTTATCATTGATTTAAAGGTTAAAGTACATATGAGCCCTAGCCAGTTATCATTGATTTAAAGGTTAAAGTATACATATGAGCCCTAGCCAGCTATCATTGATTTAAAGGTTAAAGTATACATATGAGCCCTAGCCAGACATAGGATACAAAATTATCAGCGTCTGTCAAATTTCAATGACGTCATGTAAGTCACAAGCCAATTTAACGGATTTGTGATGCATTTTAAAGGAATATTTAACAAATAGATTCCATTCTGCCGTGCATCTGTCCTCTTATTGCTGGCTTTCACGTGATGTCATGGCCGCCATGTTGGTGTACCTTTAACAATAGATTCCTCGTTAGCTTCTTTTGTTAGGTACACCAACATGGCCGCCATGCCCTTTGTCATTGGAATCTCTGGGGATTGAGTGAAAGCCAGCAATAGATGCACATGAGTCACAATGTGGCGTCACTGATGTTCTCTTCACGTTTTGGCGTCATCTGTGCATCTATAAGAGGACGGACGCACGGCAGAATGGAGTCTATTTGTTTTGTATAATCGCAAACCAAAAACTATGAAAATATCCAATCAAAATGAAATTGGTCGTGGGCGCTTAGGACACCACGCCATCCATGTGAGTGTCCTCTAATAACACACCGCTCTTCACCAACCAGAGCGTGCTTTTCGGACTGATTATTGTATAATACGACAATAAATCGCTCAAAAATTGGCCATTGAATAAAATGTAAAACACTTTACTGCACCAAAATCAACGATTTCTTGTCTAGGGATCATAGTCCTCTTCCTTATAGATTATAAAGTGCTTCTCAATAATTTAATCGAAATTCAAGAAAGCAGACTTATATGTAATTTCGAGCAAACTCGTTTTGTAAAGATTAATTTGCTGTATATAATAGTTGTGATCACGCATTCAACACATTTTCGGGACATGTACTGCATGCTGATGTCGCTTTGAAACAAATACTACGTGACTGACCCTTCGGGAAGCAGTGAATCTCTTCCCGGTGAAAACAGAAAAGTAAAATGGTCAGTCATTAAAAATATAAACCGATTAGGTTGTGTGAAAACACCTCTTTACAATGGTTGTCATGGAGACTGTACAAACTACAAAGGACGAAATGTATTGTGGTTATAACTGTGCAGCGATGCGGAACACGGTGTTTTCTGGCGCTATTAAACAAATCGCACTTAAGCTTCAAATGAGTGCGTAATAAACTGCTTTCGAGTCGAAAAAGGCCATTGAAAGTCAAAACGTAAACACTTCTAATTACCGGCGTCACAAAGTCTGCACCACAAATTCGCCGAAACTTTCCCACTCAAGAGAAACTCACATTTTGCCAAATGGCACACTACAAAGAAGTTTGACTTACCGATCAACTTCTTCCACAGGCAGCCCAAGCTCTGTATTTGCACTGTGTGACTATTATTTCACAAAATTCTCAGATAAAGAAAATAAACTTACCTTAAGAGTTTGTTGTTGTCCTGTTGTTTCTCTGGGGTCTAGAAATGGCGGTTATGGGGCATTTCTCTCACTTTGGGTTTTTCTCTCTTCTCTGTCTTAAATAAAGGAAAGGCTGCACACTCCAATTCAAACCACGAGGCACTTGAGGCCGATTTTTCCCACGAAAACCCATCCGATAGGCGTAATTTCCTCCGTCAGGTGAAAGGTAGATAGTTTTTCTTACCCCAGAAGTTTACAGACTTGAGAAATCATTATCCTAACTCTTCCAAATGAACTCATTTCTTTGAAAAAGCCCTCTCATTCTTCGTCAGAAACTACGTGTTTGCTGCTAGTCGGTCATGACGTAACAAACTCGGCTTTGTAGCCTGGTCTGCTGACAAAATTCCTCTTTCCGGCAGAGGGACAGTCAATAAATTGCAAGGTACTGTACTCTCTCCCCACGGGGTCTAACGAATGGACCACATATTTCTTTACACATGTGTGTTAATTTACTTCGTGGGTTTTCTCTGCAGATTCCACCGTTCAGCGATTGGTCAATAAGCCGTGAATATAGAGCTTAAGCATCAACGACGGCGACGGCAGCGAGGACGGGACCTAGAAAAATGTTTTCTACCGAAATGTGATGCTTACTATTTCCTTCGTTCGCCTTTAATTACTTTTCACATTCATATCTTCGAAAAATATGACAAGCATAGAGTTCCGTTCACGTCGAAAGAAAAACGGAGTGACTTACTTTATACGTTGGCGTTCTCTTGTAAACGTAAAATGTGGGGTTTTCACGTTCTGTTTTTCCAGACAACGGTTGAAATGTAGGTGACTGCGTGCATTCCCACGTGCAGTTATTGTATTTTGCAATTAAGGCTATTGTTTCATGCCGTCGTCCTAGACGTTGCCGTCGTGGTTGCTTAAGCTCTCTACTTTCTTCTCCAACTCCCCGCGAAATAAACGAGGTGTCGGATTTCTTCGGCACTATTTCGTAACTGCTCCCGAGGAAAATCCGTGCCAAACCCCCTTTGGCGACCTGTTCTTCGCCACGCAATTGGCTACTCAGTACAATAGGCGGCACGTTAGACCCCGTGGGGAGAGAGTACAGTACCTTGCAATTTATTGACTGTCCCTCTGCCGGAAAGAGGAATTTTGTCAGCAGACCAGGCTACAAAGCCGAGTTTGTTACGTCATGACCGACTAGCAGCAAACACGTAGTTTCTGACGAAGAATGAGAGGGCTTTTTCAAAGAAATGAGTTCATTTGGAAGAGTTAGGATAATGATTTCTCAAGTCTGTAAACTTCTGGGGTAAGAAAAACTATCTACCTTTCACCTGACGGAGGAAATGACGCCTATCGGATGGGTTTTCGTGGGAAAAAATCGGCCTCAAGTGCCTCGTGGTTTGAATTGGAGTGTGCAGCCTTTCCTTTATTTAAGACAGAGAAGAGAGAAAAACCCAAAGTGAGAGAAATGCCCCATAACCGCCATTTCTAGACCCCAGAGAAACAACAGGACAACAACAAACTCTTAAGGTAAGTTTATTTTCTTTATCTGAGAATTTTGTGAAATAATAGTCACACAGTGCAAATACAGAGCTTGGGCTGCCTGTGCTTCTTCTAGTAATGAAATGCTTGTGAAATCCTAATTGTCTTGTTTTTGGAAGCGAAGTTAACACCCATTTGAATTCACAAACCTCGCCGTGAAAGCACTTTGCAAAGCTACCACGGCTTGCGAGTGACGTCATTTTCATTGTCCGTACTTAAATTGCATATAGCGGAGAGCCAATCAGAAAGCGAGAAAAATGGATGTTGTTGTAAAAACATTCTTTCATTAGACTCGTATAAATTACAAACAAACTTGCCAGTAAATCTACTTTTAACACATGCCAACATTTATTAAATGTTAGCATCCTGATTTGGTCTCGATGGTGATTTCCTTCGTCAAAAGGAGTAGAAGTAGAGAAAGACTATAAAGATAAATAAACTAATCAATTAAGTCAGAATTTAAAGGATTTTATTTATTGAGTATATGATATGTAAACTCTTTTGCGGTTCTTAACCGTTGTGAACTGTTGACTGCACCCAGTACTTGAGATCCACGAGGTCAGCGTACACTCCATATCTACCCTTGCGTGCGCAGCCCACTCCCCAGCTGATGGCTCCCACAAGGTACCATTTGTCGTTTCTCTCACAGACGAGCGGACCACCACTGTCGCCCTGACATGCGTCAATGCCACCTTTGCCGTAACCTGCACAGCGCATGCGTGAGGTGATATCATAGTTGAGGTCTTTATATGCAGCCTGGCAGACTTTCCGTGACACAAGTGGGATAACCGCCTATTGAAAAGGCAAATTTTAATAAGACGACAACGAAAAGTAATATATCGCTTTATCTTTAAAGGAGGTACTCAGGAAGTTACGAGTTTCCTTTACGCCGTTATCAGTTGATCATTAACCTTTTAGTTGAGGGGTGTGCAATATATAGGTTGAGAACGTCATTTTTTTCGGCTTTCAGTTGCTGAGCGTACACCATAATTATGTTCCTATATCACTGTAATTTATTTATTTGATTGCAAATGTGAAACATGTTCGATTCCCCCTCTTTTACAGCTTTGTGAGAAACAGCTTCACACAAGGCTTCAATAATTCATTTGTTATTACTTTTTACCAAGAACAAGAAGGGTTATAACATATAACAACGTACCTGGTGCAGTACCCAGGGGCCATGCCAAGACGGATTATAACAACGTACCTGGTGCAGTACCCAGAGACCATGCCAAGAAGGGTTATAACAACGTACCTGGTGCAGTACCTAGGGGCCATGCCAAGAAGGGTTATAACAACGTACCTGGTGCAGTACCCAGGGGCCATGCCAAGAAGGGTTATCACAACGTACCTGGTGCAGTACCCAGGGGCCGTGCCCAGAAGGATTATAACAACGTACCTGCTGAAGTACCCAGCGGCCGTGCCAGGAAGGTTATAACAACATACCTGGTGAAGTACCCAGGGGCCGTAGGGTTATAACAACATACCTGGCGAAGTACCTAGGCTGTGCCCAAACGGGTTATAACAACGTACCTGCTGAAGTACCCAGGGGCCGTGCCCAGACTCTTGCAGGTGACCCCAACCGCTTATGTAGCAGTTCGTGCCGGCGTTAAAATCGTTTGACGGCAGACATACGGGTCGTACACGATTATTGTACGTTACAGGAGACTTGAGCTTCATAAGGGCGACGTCATAATCATGATTATTATGCGGGGCGTAGTTAGGGTGCTTGATAATGCGCTCTATATCTATCTTCTGCTCGTATCCATCAGTGACGTTGAGATCGTGTTCACCTGGAAACATACGTTAAATATGTCATTAATTCGTGTAAGGAGGGCCATACCTAGAGTCGCATGACAGACGAGGCAACGTTTATAAAGGCGGGAGTCTTGGGGGGGGGGGGGGGGGGGGGGGGGAGGGAGGGAGGATCCCCCTAGTAGGGTCCACGGGTGTAGCTCCCGGAAGCTCAGCGTACATCAGCATTTTGGAATGTAAAAATAGCTCCCTGTTTGGGAAAAAATATAGGCGTGGCAAGCACCTCATCTTGCCTCTTACTAGCTACGGCTAGTACAATGATATCACGCTGTTATGATCTCATATTCGTTCGACGAATGAACGAGTTAACTTCTCTCTGTAGTTGCACTTCGTGCATATCTTTTTTGTCAAAATTGTGTTACACAAAACGACAACTTATCTTTTCGTACCAGAAGGAATACGATGATCAAAAACGGAACTTAGACTCAAAGAAAAATGAAGTTGGAATAAAACCATAAAAACGCTTTTGGAGCTAAGGTGTAAATCTGGTTCACTTATATTTTCACCTCAACAGGCGATACCATCGATGCTTATGTAAACGCCACATAAGGAAAACAATAAACTGACAGATAGATACCCATGACCACAGTGTAATGCTTTGGATCAACTCCGTAGACGAAGCAGTGAGCGGCCGTTACGATCCACTCAGGGGCGATAATAGAACCTCCACACCAATGGGGTGTGTTAGCTCCTGAATTCTTGATGTAATTCATTGTGATTTGCCACGGCCAGGCTCCCTTCTTAGCTCTTGTGCCACCAACAATCCTGGTGTTTCCCTTGCCTTTGGAGCCACACTCAACGCTTCCTGGGTATACGTACAAAAAAAAAATTAAAACGAAATTCTTAAGGTAAAGTAATTAAAAGTTTTTTTGTACGTGATTATTGAAACAACGCACTAGTCTTAAAAAGGTGATTAAGTAATGTTTCATGTAAG
The DNA here is from genome assembly GCA_030867875.1 of Actinernus sp. WN-2022. Lineage (NCBI taxonomy): Eukaryota > Metazoa > Cnidaria > Anthozoa > Actiniaria > Actinernidae > Actinernus > Actinernus sp. WN-2022. The sequence goes on along the minus strand of JAOWCC010000577.1, from coordinate 8,302,857 downwards.
AACGATAGCACCAACAGCAAAGGAATGCAGTGAGGTGTTCATTTTGTATTGTTAAAACTCTTGATTTCGTTGGTTTTAAAAACATAAAAGAGCAGTATAATTTTCTCTGATTTTATTAAAGTTTAATGAAATGATTTACATGGTGGTTCCATATGTCGTTTATAAAGGAAATCGTATGCGAGGAACCTTATCAAATGTGCCAGTTTCATAGCTTTTGTGTTCGGCAATTCCTATTGAAAAGGATTTCCTCATTAAATTGGAATGAAACAAGCCGGCACTTTCTACAAACTTTATTTCAGAATATTCATCCCTATCGCCCAGTGTATCTATATTCTACAACACACGAGAATCCTATGTGAGGGAGGCTCATTGCCGCAGAACAGTGGATTCTGCTATAGTTCTAGTGATGAATCATTACTTAATAAACAAGGACACGCACTATAAAAGGGCGTCGACCAGGTTGAAACACCTTCATTTGGTCAATCAGCCTTTCTCAAATGAACGTCTGTTCAAAGTTCTGCAACATGTGATGCTGCGCTTGAGTGATCTCTGACGTTTGGTATCACGCGAAATTCAAATCGAAACCTTGAATGTCTATTGACAGGAATAACCGAGCACCTAGCTTCCTGCTTTTTCCTTTTAGTCTTGGCTTATTTTAATTTTAGTATTCTAACAAGAGAAGACTGATTACTTGCTTGACTGTTCTGAATATAATATTGAAATTTAGGATCCCAAAGTGCGAGAAGGGAGAGGGTCATCCCTTTTATAGTGCGGGTCCTCGTTTATTGAATGATTCAATTTGCTCACCTCCCGGATTGCTGGCATACCATTATTACGGACACAAATCAGCCTGGTTCACACTAGCGACATAAGTGTAAGCAACATACACAGACACAGTAAAGCCTGGTTCACACTAGCGACATAAGCATAAGCAACATACACAGACACAGTAAAGCCTGGTTCACACTAGCGACATAAGCACAAGCAACATACACAGACACAGTATTAAGCCTGATTCATACTAGCGACATAAGCACAAGCAACATACACAGACACAGTAAAGCCTGGTTTATACTAGCGACATAAGCACAAGCACAAGCAACATACACAGACACAGTAAAGCCTGGTTTATACTAGCGGCATAAGCACAAGCACAAGCAACATACACAGACACAGTAAAGCCTGGTTCACACTAGCGACATAAGCATAAGCAACATACACAGACACAGTAAAGCCTGGTTCACACTAGCGACATAAGCACAAGCAACATACACAGACACAGTATTAAGCCTGATTCATACTAGCGACATAAGCACAAGCAACATACACAGACACAGTAAAGCCTGGTTTATACTAGCGACATAAGCACAAGCACAAGCAACATACACAGACACAGTAAAGCCTGGTTTATACTAGCGGCATAAGCACAAGCACAAGCAACATACACAGACACAGTAAAGCCTGGTTCACACTAGCGACATAAGCATAAGCAACATACACAGACACAGTAAAGCCTGGTTCACACTAGCGACATAAGCACAAGCAACATACACAGACACAGTATTAAGCCTGATTCATACTAGCGACATAAGCACAAGCAACATACACAGACACAGTAAAGCCTGGTTTATACTAGCGACATAAGCACAAGCACAAGCAACATACACAGACACAGTAAAGCCTGGTTTATACTAGCGGCATAAGCACAAGCACAAGCAACATACACAGACACAGTAAAGCCTGGTTCACACTAGCGACATAAGCATAAGCAACATACACAGACACAGTAAAGCCTGGTTCACACTAGCGACATAAGCACAAGCAACATACACAGACACAGTATTAAGCCTGATTCATACTAGCGACATAAGCACAAGCAACATACACAGACACAGTAAAGCCTGGTTTATACTAGCGACATAAGCACAAGCACAAGCAACATACACAGACACAGTAAAGCCTGGTTTATACTAGCGGCATAAGCACAAGCACAAGCAACATACACAGACACAGTAAAGCCTGGTTCACACTAGCGACATAAGCATAAGCAACATACACAGACACAGTAAAGCCTGGTTCACACTAGCGACATAAGCATAAGCAACATACACAGACACAGTAAAGCCTGGTTCACACTAGCGACATAAGCATAAGCACAAGCAACATACACAGACACAGTAAAGCCTGGTTCACACTAGCGACATAAGCACAAGCAACATACATAGACACAGTAAAGCCTGGTTCACACTAGCGACATAAGCATAAGCACAAGCAACATACACAGACACAGTAAAGCCTGGTTCACACTAGCGACATAAGTGTAAGCACAAGCAACATACACAGACACAGTAAAGCCTGGTTAGCACTAGCGACATAAGCATAAGCACAAGCAACATACACAGACACAGTAAAGCCTGGTTCATACTAGCCGACATAAGCATAAGCACAAGCAACATACACAGACACAGTAAAGCCTGGTTCACACTAGCCGACATAAGCATAAGCACAAGCAATATACACAGACACAGTAAAGCCTGGTTCACACTAGCCGACATAAGCATAAGCACAAGCAATATACACAGACACAGTAAAGCCTGGTTCACACTAGCGACATAAGCATAAGCACAAGCAACATACACAGACACAGTAAAGCCTGGTTCATACTAGCGACATAAGCACAAGCAACATACACAGACACAGTAAAGCCTGGTTCACACTAGCCGACATAAGCATAAGCACAAGCAATATACACAGACACAGTAAAGCCTGGTTCACACTAGCCGACATAAGCATAAGCACAAGCAATATACACAGACACAGTAAAGCCTGGTTCACACTAGCGACATAAGCATAAGCACAAGCAACATACACAGACACAGTAAAGCCTGGTTCATACTAGCGACATAAGCACAAGCAACATACACAGACACAGTAAAGCCTGGTTCACAATAGCGACATAAGCATAAGTACAAGCAACATACACAGACACAGTAAAGCCTGGTTCACACTAGCGACATAAGCATAAGCAACATACACAGACACAGTAAAGCCTGGTTCATACTAGCGACATAAGCATAAGTACAAGCAACATACACAGACACAGTAAAGCCTGGTTCATACTAGCGACATAAGCATAAGTACAAGCAACATACACAGACACAGTAAAGCCTGGTTCACACTAGCGATATAAGCATAAGCAACATACACAGACACAGTAAAGCCTGGTTCACAATAGCGACATAAGCATAAGCACAAGCAACATACACAGACACAGTAAAGCCTGGTTCACACTAGCGACATAAGCATAAGTACAAGCAACATACACAGACACAGTAAAGCCTGGTTCACACTAGCGATATAAGCATAAGCAACATACACAGACACAGTAAAGCCTGGTTCACAATAGCGACATAAGCATAAGCACAAGCAACATACACAGACACAGTAAAGCCTGGTTCACACTAGCGACATAAGCATAAGTACAAGCAACATACACAGACACAGTAAAGCCTGGTTCACAATAGCGACATAAGCATAAGCACAAGCAACATACACAGACACAGTAAAGCCTGGTTCACACTAGCGATATAAGCATAAGCACAAGCAATATACACAGACACAGTAAAGCCTGGTTCATACTAGCGACATAAGCACAAGCAACATACACAGACACAGTAAAGCCTGGTTCACACTAGCGACATAAGCATAAGTACAAGCAACATACACAGACACAGTAAAGCCTGGTTCACAATAGCGACATAAGCATAAGCACAAGCAACATACACAGACACAGTAAAGCCTGGTTCACACTAGCGATATAAGCATAAGTACAAGCAACATACACAGACACAGTAAAGCCTGGTTCACAATAGCGACATAAGCATAAGCACAAGCAACATACACAGACGCAGTAAAGCCTGGTTCACACTAGCGATATAAGCATAAGTACAAGCAACATACACAGACACAGTAAAGCCTGGTTCACAATAGCGACATAAGCATAAGTACAAGCAACATACACAGACACAGTAAAGCCTGGTTCACACAACGACATAAGCATAAGCACAAGCAATATACACAGACACAGTAAAGCCTGGTTCACACAACGACATAAGCATAAGCACAAGCAACATACACAGACACAGTAAAGCCTGGTTCACACTAGCGATATAAGCATAAGTACAAGCAACATACACAGACACAGTAAAGCCTGGTTCACAATAGCGACATAAGCATAAGTACAAGCAACATACACAGACACAGTAAAGCCTGGTTCACACAACGACATAAGCATAAGCACAAGCAATATACACAGACACAGTAAAGCCTGGTTCACACAACGACATAAGCATAAGCACAAGCAACATACACAGACACAGTAAAGCCTGGTTCACACTAGCGATATAAGCATAAGTACAAGCAACATACACAGACACAGTAAAGCCTGGTTCACAATAGCGACATAAGCATAAGTACAAGCAACATACACAGACACAGTAAAGCCTGGTTCACACAACGACATAAGCATAAGCACAAGCAATATACACAGACACAGTAAAGCCTGGTTCACACAACGACATAAGCATAAGCACAAGCAACATACACAGACACAGTAAAGCCTGGTTCACACTAGCGATATAAGCATAAGTACAAGCAACATACACAGACACAGTAAAGCCTGGTTCACAATAGCGACATAAGCATAAGTACAAGCAACATACACAGACACAGTAAAGCCTGGTTCACACAACGACATAAGCATAAGCACAAGCAACATACACAGACACAGTAAAGCCTGGTTCACACTAGCGACATAAGCATAAGTACAAGCAACATACACAGACACAGTAAAGCCTGGTTCACAATAGCGACATAAGCATAAGTACAAGCAACATACACAGACACAGTAAAGCCTGGTTCACACAACGACATAAGCATAAGCACAAGCAATATACACAGACACAGTAAAGCCTGGTTCACACAACGACATAAGCATAAGCACAAGCAACATACACAGACACAGTAAAGCCTGGTTCACACTAGCGACATAAGCACAAGCACAAGCAACATACACAGACACAGTAAAGCCTGGTTCATACTAGCGACATAAGCACAAGCAATATACACAGACACAGTAAAGCCTGGTTCACACTAGCGACATAAGCATAAGTACAAGCAACATACACAGACACAGTAAAGCCTGGTTCACAATAGCGACATAAGCATAAGCACAAGCAACATACACAGACACAGTAAAGCCTGGTTCACACTAGCGATATAAGCATAAGCACAAGCAATATACACAGACACAGTAAAGCCTGGTTCATACTAGCGACATAAGCACAAGCAACATACACAGACACAGTAAAGCCTGGTTCACACTAGCGACATAAGCATAAGTACAAGCAACATACACAGACACAGTAAAGCCTGGTTCACACTAGCGACATAAGCACAAGCACAAGCAACATACACAGACACAGTAAAGCCTGGTTCATACTAGCGACATAAGCACAAGCAATATACACAGACACAGTAAAGCCTGGTTCACACTAGCGACATAAGCACAAGCAACATACACAGACACAGTATTAAGCCTGATTCATACTAGCGACATAAGCACAAGCAACATACACAGACACAGTAAAGCCTGGTTCATACTAGCGACATAAGCACAAGCAATATACACAGACACAGTAAAGCCTGGTTCACACTAGCGACATAAGCACAAGCAACATACACAGACACAGTATTAAGCCTGATTCATACTAGCGACATAAGCACAAGCAATATACACAGACACAGTAAAGCCTGGTTCACACTAGCGACATAAGCATAAGTACAAGCAACATACACAGACACAGTAAAGCCTGGTTCACACTAGCGACATAAGCACAAGCAACATACACAGACACAGTAAAGCCTGGTTCACACTAGCGACATAAGCATAAGTACAAGCAACATACACAGACACAGTAAAGCCTGGTTCACAATAGCGACATAAGCATAAGCACAAGCAACATACACAGACACAGTAAAGCCTGGTTCACACTAGCGATATAAGCATAAGCACAAGCAATATACACAGACACAGTAAAGCCTGGTTCATACTAGCGACATAAGCACAAGCAACATACACAGACACAGTAAAGCCTGGTTCATACTAGCGACATAAGCACAAGCAACATACACAGACACAGTAAAGCCTGGTTCATACTAGCGACATAAGCACAAGCAACATACACAGACACAGTAAAGCCTGGTTCACACTAGCGACATAAGCATAAGTACAAGCAACATACACAGACACAGTAAAGCCTGGTTCATACTAGCGATATAAGCACAAGCAACATACACAGACACAGTAAAGCCTGGTTCACACTAGCCGACATAAGTGGAAGCACAAGCAACATACGCAGACGCAGTACCACTAGAGACCTGTATTCTGATTAGACCATTATACTGTAGCTCTATTGTTCTTGTACTGCTCGTTCTAAAGGCTAGGGTGTTTTGTATTATTGGGTAAGCCAATGATGTGGCTCGTTTAGAGCGGTACTGCCTGGCTCCCAAAAGAACACGTACGATTATCGTCTATTCCGGCTATTCTTATTCCGGAATAGTTCCAAACGAACGCGGCATAAATTGATCTGTTTTATCTTCGTTGATTTGCTTTTTGCTTTGTCTTTCAGACTAGTTTTATGATGATGTCGAAACTGATTCAGAATGTCAAGATGTCAGTATGCATGAAGGGAAGAAAATTCAACTTGCTTGTTGAATTACATGTAGCTCTAGCGAACGATCGCTTCATAACGTACATTTTTTGATGATCTATAGTTAACACATTTCTACTCCACAAGTTCCCAAGCAGTGTAGTGGTTGCGCTCTTGATTAGCGAATCGGAACACCGGGGTTTAATTTTCGGTTCTCCCTTCTTCCCCACTCGTTTTTCTGCCTGTTATTTAATTCGAGACGTAATCCTTGCATTCATCTTAACTATCGCCTAAGTGTACCTGTGCCGTCACGAACTTTTAGATCACGATAGCTTTCTAGTGCTTATTATGTACAGAGAGACTTTAAGAACATCCCATGACCTTCATCGTTTGCATTCATATCGTTTGGTTTCCCTTTCTGTCAGAACTTTACTGATAGGAACATATTTAGCATTTTTGTCTTTTATAACCATTCATTATTGGATGTTATCATTAGCTTAGGTTTCCGTGCCATTTAGTACCACTGCTGTAACCTTAGTCTCAGTTTCAATCAGTGCTTTCAGCGTGTACAACCTTATACAGTTCATTCCGTTTTTACCAAAATAAATTTGTCAAGGATTATCGACGAGTTTAAGGTTATACTGCCGTACGAAGTCATAGCACCAGCCGAGGTACGGAACAGTACCTATATAAAGATACCTGGCGCATTAAACAAGCACACTAAGGCTTATGACCAGGAAGCCTAAATTCACATAAGCCCTTCATGGTTTCTTTTTAGGCTTCCTCACCACTAACCTATTGTATATTGTGATTCATATATTTATTTACTTTGTAAATTTTATTAGTGGGAATCAATAAAATACAATACAAAAATACAATACAAATCATTTCTTGTTTTGTTTTTGTGCCTTTTATTCCGTTTATTCTTAAAATCGTTTGATGTAGAGTTAGTCATTATTAGAAATCAATGGATGAATAGTTCACGTAAAAACTAGTGTTGGTTTGAATCGGCGGGGAATATAAACACTGGTTAATCAACTAAAGTCGATTAAGGTATGCTAACCGCCGTGGGAATAATTAGAGAACTTAAGCAACCACGACGGGAACGTCTAGAAAGACGACATAAAACAATAGCCTTAATTACAAAATACAATAACTGCACGTGAAAATGCACGCAGTCGCCTACGTTTCGACCGTTCTCTGGAAAACCACAACGTGAAAACTCCATATTTTACGTCTGCAAGAGAACGCCAACGCAAGAAAGCAAATCACGCCGTTTTTCGTTTGGCGCGAACGGAACTCTATGCTTATCATAATTTTTCGAAGATATGAATGTGAAAAGTAATTAAAGGCGAACGAAGGAAATAGTAAACATCATATTTCGGGAGAAAACATTTTTCTAGGTCCCGTCCTCGCTGCCGTCGTCGATTCTTAAGCTCTCTTATAGCGATACTTCGTGTTGATAAACATTGCAATTGTTATGCCATGATTTCAAAAGGCCGCTTTGTGTCAGGAACCAATGGATCTCTGGTTGGCACACTAATGACAATGGATGACGTGCAGTAAGTATCGCTATTGCAACTGATGTTTCGAGCGTTGGCTCTTCTCCACCAGTTATTATTAGAAATAGACTGAATTCAACTGAATAGCATTTTTATAGCACCAGTTACGGATCGCATTCCAGGTTGGGATTCGAAAATCTATGAGCAATACGTCATACTCTGTAACTATTCTTCGTTTGCAACTGACGTCATGGCGGCCATGTTGGATAACAATAACAAAAGATTCGGCAATAGATCTTTTGTTATTGTCGTCCAACATGGCCGCCACGTCTTTGTCTCTTAAATCTCCGGGGATTGGTTGCAAACCAAGAATAGGAATTATAATTATTTGGATTCAGTACTTTATATTTTCTAGAATTTTCCTGTTCAAATGTAAAGCATTTCTTACCGGGATCTATTGGCTTCTCCGTTCTTGGTTGAGTAGTTGGTCGTTGAGTTGTTGTTGGTACTGACAGTAATTCAAAACATACAGGTTATATAGCACAAGACAACACTTTTTTACAGTTTCGAAATTAACCTCAGCTTCTAGGATTTATCTGTTTCCTAAGGGTAGTGCAAATGATAATGAAGGTCTCATTAAAGTGTTTGAAAGCCCACCTGGATGGAAAATGAATATCGGAATGAACAAATTAAAACCCGCAAAACAATTGAATGTAATTGCTTGTGACAACAAAGCATCGAAGTTTTAAAGAGTTAAGACAATCGAATGCTGGTAGCTGTACTTTAAATTTTCAAACTTTGAAAACCTGTACCTAAACTTTCTAGGACAAGTTTGTTTTCCTTAATCTGAACATGGAACATTGGAAGCAATTTGTCCATTCATGAACTTTTTGGTGGGTTTTTAAATTCCTTGGGAAGCTTTCACTGCCGAAACAAATACAGTTGTACCTTGATGGTCATGCATGGGCGAAGGAACGTACGCTCTTGGGTTCTCAGGCACTCAAAGGGGAAAAGAGTAATGAGAAGAGAGTGCAAGAAATAGAAGGGGAGTGGAAGAAAATGGGACAGGAGAAAGCACTCTCCATTCTCTCTCCCCTCCCTCCCACTTTTTTCCCCTTCTGTAATACCCCGTCTCCCCTCGTCCTTGGATGGATTTTATAATGCAGCCAACAAAAATGTTCAATCTCGTATGCATGTTAAATTTACTGCATTACGGTACGTAATAAATGATATATGAAACCATAGCAACAGATACCTTGGCAGAACCCACAATACTTTGGGCAGTAGTACTTCATTGCTTTCTCAAAGCTTGCATCCTTGCAGTACTGTTTATAGGACTGACAGTGTTGAATGCGATCAAAGCAAGCTAAGAAACAAATAAGGAAAGTGCGCTTTAACAAATAGAAGATAGATCCTGCATGTTCTATAAAAAGTTATGCACGCTCGAGGTCTTGAAAAGTTGTACATGCATGAGCGGCACGCGAGTGCATTCAGCTGGTTTTCAAGACTTCGAAAGTGCATTAGTTTATAGAACAGGAAGAACCATCTTCTATTAAATTTGTTTTATAGATTCAATCTACGAGGTTCGCCTGCTAGAGCGAGTATTTATAAGAAATTTAATTACGGGAGCATCGGCCTATGTAACGAAGTCGAGATCCATCAACACGCAGAAAAAGTACGAGGCCAATACTCCTCATTTTGACCGTCGGAACAAGCTTTGTCAATTAAGTTTTATTATATGGCGAAAATATATTGCTTGTTCCGAAACGGAATTTACGAAACTCGGCGACAGAACAATTCTTCTTCTCGTCTTCAACGTTTTTCAGTTCACTCACATTTTGTTTTGCACTCATGCGACAATTTGTTTTGTTTCTTCCAAAATGCATGGGTTCTATCGCTATTTGTTTAAGAAGAATTGCGAACGCTCCTGAGCGGACAAGTTGCCCGCTGAGCAACCAATCAAATTTCAGCATGCCCTCTCACTGAGCTGCCATATAATAAATTATAATATACAATATTGTTTGAACTAGCTAGATGACTTCTAACTTTAGACAAAAGTGAAGCTCGGGGAACACGGCGCAACTTAGTAATGACAATAGCAAACAAACTTGCAGAAAATAGTCCTAGTGTTGTTATTTGGGAAAATACTCCAAATAAGTGAAAACGGCACAATATTGTCCAATATCATTAAGAATCTTCCTGTACTATGTATTTCTTCTTGTGTGACACGGTTCTGTATTGTTATTAATGTGCTGAGGAAGTACTTACGCTTGGCGCAAAAGTTGCATGTTTTTTTGCAGTTTTTCTTCAAGTAATCCTTGTAATTATCGTCGTTACAGTAGGATGTGTAGGAACTGCAGTAGTCCATGGAGTCCGCACAGTCTGACAACAAAATTAAATTAAATACAATTATATGATAATGTAACTCTTTATGTTCGGCGATCAATAAGGCCGGTACGATGAAAGTAGACGGTGAACTATATAATGGTGAAATACCATATTACCTGAAGGACTGAACTATATAATGGTGAAATACCATATTACCTGAAGGACTGTGTCGCATAAAGTGAAATGATGGGGGTTCCTTTAGCAATTGTTTAAATCAGGTTTCCAAGGAGAGAAGATACAAGCGCGTTGGGAAGAGGAAGAGGGGAAAGGGAGAATGGTGTATCACATCGAGTGCGTTATCTGCATAGTTCTAGAGTTACGGTATTGGTTTAGCCTCATCATGCACAGGAAAGATAGTAGTCGTTACACATATGGTTACATGTATCTCACAATATTTTACCGCTTCTAGCACGAGAAACACGACACTACTTTCAATTGAACTTTCAATTGAGCATGAAGCCGCATTTCTGCAAGATTTAAATTTTCATCTAATTCAAATCAACATAAACTGTCTTACATAAGTGGAGAATAGTTATTCATTGTCGTCCGCGGATGCAAACCGATCAGGCAATAGTGCCCGCTGAGAGCGGAAGACAATTTTGTGATGAACAATAACGACAAAGAGAGTGTGTTTGTCTCAGAACTATTATACAAATAGGCTTAATATTTGTTTTAAGAACAACTATATCAGCCGATAGTTCCTCGACAGACACACGGCTATTTGTATATATAATAGAATCTTTGAGCTCGTAGTATAATTGTTATATACAATTATTCATCTTCAAGACAAGCTTTGGAGCTTCGCCGAGGATACAAGTTATGCTTAATTATCACCGGCATCACATTATGTATCTACTCTTTTAAATTGACTGTTTGTTTGATGATCTTTTTTTTTCAAACAAGTCACAAATGTTCCCTCGCTGTTTCCAAAATAAGAATATAAATCAGGCTCAGTCCTGCTCACTGTTAATATATTGGAAACTTACCTGATCTCCTGTTTCTTACATGTTCTTGCTCGTAGCGATCTGAGCGATAAGAGACGAGGAAAGAAGCCATCATTTTCACTAACTAAAACTCCGTTTACACGCGCAATAAAAGCAGGCCTAGGTAAAACAGGTAGGCAAAAGTCGGTCCAATGCCGCTGAATTTGCGGCGCGGCACTTCCCGTATACTACTGACATGCTTCATCAAACTTAGTTTTTAATACCAGCTCCTGAACCAACTATGGAAAATATGCATTCTCTTACAGTGGAGCAGCACTTTAGAACAATTTGACAACTGATGTGAAAATTAACCAGCTCTGTTGATGTCGACTACCGTGTATAAATAATTATAAATAAAATAAATCAGTGCCAGAAACAGTGCCTATAATTACACTGGCACCACTAAATTTTCGCTTGTTCTCTCACCAAAGATGGCGGAAACAACTCAATTAAGTGTTTTTCGCTTCTTCTTCTATAAAGTTCCTGCGAGCAATCTAGCCAGCAACACTTAGCGTTAAATATGAAAGAACACGCGACATGCGTCGATCAATACACGAAATAAAATATAAAGAAAAAGTAAAGAAGAACATTTGGTTGCTTATCACAGAGCTGGAATAAAGCTTGTTGAGCGTCATCGCTCATATAAAGTTGATCGATAACGCGGTTTGTCTTTGGGCTTTTAATTTTCACTCCAATGACTGGACCAAGCATGGTACTTGTTTGCGTGGACGAATGTATGGTCCAGTACCTCGGTTTACCTGTACGCGAAACTCCTACTATTTAGGACACTGATGCCTTAACATATTTCGGACTGCTTTTGTTTACAAGTTCAAAATTACGGGTGCCGTGTCCCAATTTGTGGTTTAAATAACAGAATTAGGAGAAGACAAAACTGCTTTAATACCGGCTTTATTGTGATATTGTTTATAGATCTAGTCAATGTATGTTATGATTGGATTAATTGTATTTTACTTGAGTTTTTCCAAAACAATTCTGATCTTTTAATACAATTATTGGTAAATGAAACCACACATAACATTTAATTTCAATACGTTCAAGCAGTTTTTAGCGCTTTTTCGCTTCAAATTTTCATTTTAACAAAACCTACTTTATAGAATCAAGAAATAGACCCATCAGCTTGCATCTATCGTACTTTATGGAATGAAAAATAGACCCATTCAGTTTGTTTCTTTATTGCCTCATTTCACATCACCTGCCTGTACCCTTGAGTGTTTTGTTTTGTTTTTCTGTATCCCAAGAGGATCTAAATTTATAATTTATCTAGAACTCGAAAGCAAAGCACTGAATCCTTTATCACTTGTCGGTATCGAGGGAAGCTAAATCGGTCTATGGTTAAGCCAGGTTCAAGGAATTCAGATCGACTAATTAACTGTAATACTGGTTTCTCCGTCGGCTTCTTATTCGTGAATAACTAGCAAAAGTAATTTAGTGTTTATGCAATATATGTTTTTGTCTTGCTCAATCTTCGCCTTGACAAATATTATGTAAAAGCAGTTATTCTTACAACCAATAAATTAATTTTGTAGCCAATACAACGATTTCATTCACAAGAAACGTAACATTTTTACGTTGATCGAGAAAGCCATAAATGTAGTTGCTTTTTAATAATATCCAGACCACGGGATTTCATCTTACGTAATGCTTGTTTCACAGGACACATTTAACAAATCAAATGGCTGAATTACATACCTGCCAACTCTTCAATGCTTGACAATTTCTCTGAAAAAGAGATTCCAGCTGAGAAAACGAAGACTATACAAACCGTTGTGATCATATTGCAACCTTCTTCTTCCAGGGAGATTTCTTTCAGAACGAAAGCTGCCCGAATTCGAGTTTCGTTTAAGGCTTTTTTAGCACAACTGAATAAACACGTGCTCACATGTCGGAGTTTTGTTATTAAAGCTTTAACATTTCTGATTGTTTGAGGTGTTTTCAATATGAGAGTTGTCAAAGCTGGCGACATTCAGTAGGTCAGCATCTACACAGAGAGAATTAATTGCGTATCATATAAGCATCTACATGGCAGCGTTCTGCCTAGTTTGCTAACACGCGCACAAAGGTAAATACGGTGTTTATCCACCTGACAAATGGACGTTTGACTAATTCATAGCAAAAATAGAATAACTCCTCTCGTTCGTAAATGATTCACAAATGTACACTAAAAAGAATCGGTCCGATCCAAAATTCATTTAAATATATTGCCGGCTGACTTCACTGCACCTGTTTGTAACGAAAAAATAAATACTTTTACTGTATAATAAAACTGAATTTCCATGGTTACCGGTATGTTAACTTTAAATGCTACCCTTGGACAAATACTCACTACAAATCAATAGATGGTTTGCAATCAATCCACAGAGATTCAAATGACAAAGGGAATGGCGGCCATGTTGGTGTACAGAACAAAAGAAGCTAACGAAGAATCTATTGTTAACTGTACACAAACATGGGCGCTATGACGTAAAGTGCAAAGGGTCTATAGTTTGATCTTTAACGTCCGTTTCAGACGACGGACTTTACATGCGCCGAATTCAATGCTAATGAACCATAACAATAGGTTTAACCATTAAATCTAACGAGAAATAACAATAGATTGAACCATTAAATCTAATGAGCCATTACAATAGATTCAGCCATTAAATCTAATGAGCCATTACAATAGATCTAATGAGCCATTACAATAGATTTATCCATTATATCTAATGAGCGACTGCAATATATTTAGTCATTAATCACATTAAATCTAATGAGCCATTACAATAGATTTAGCCATTAAATCTAACTCAGGGACGTTAAGGCATGGGTCTCCAATATGGCCGCCGCAAATCAAGAGTTATCTCACAAGCACAAAGTCTTGACATTTTGACATATTTGATAAAGTAACAACCTTAACAAATTTTTGTGACAGTCTCCATGGAAACGTGTAATGTGACCTTTGAACTTTAATTTTAAGGAAAATTGGGAAAAGCCTCCTGGAGGTCGGTAAAAGTTGTTGATATAGTAGATATTTTCATGTAAGTGAAACAAGGTTAGTGCACACTTCGGTGCTCCAATTTGAAAAGTTGGTTATTATTGGAATGTTCGTTAATTCGGTGGAAACTCGAGGATATCAAATGTCACACTTGCCTTAAATTGCCTTCCCCTTAAAAAAAAAAACTTTTCAAATTGGAGCAGCAACGTGTGTATTAACCTTGATTCACTTGCATGAAAATATCCACTATATTAACAACTTTTACCGACCTCCAGGAGGCTTTTCCCAATTTTCCTTAAATTTAGAGTTCAAAGGTCACATTACACGTTTCCATGGAAACTGTCACAAAAATGTATTAAGGTTGTGACTTTATGGAATCTGTAAAAGTGCCGAGACTATATCTAAGAAGCATGACGAGATAGACCACCCCCTCTTGATTTGCAGCGGCCATATTGGAATAGTTTGAGACCCATGCCTTAATGCCCCTGAGAATGAGCGACTGCAATACATTTAGTCATTAAATCGCATGAAATGTTCGCCCTCTGAGACGGACCTAAGAAACTTTAGGTGGCTCGCGGGTATCGTGACAGCTCGCGGGTATCGTGACAGCTCGCGGGTATCGTGACAGCTCGCGGGTATCGTGACAGCCGAATTGGCATCATAAAGATTCGCACTTTTCAACCGGAGGTTTTTGGCCGATCTTTGGGATTTTTTTGATCCATGTATTTCCTGACAATCGAAGAATAGAAAACGCAAAACTGAATTTCAAGATACAAAATTGTTTCGCTGACGTAAGTGCTTCTTTAGCCCCTTGTTTTTACGTAAAATGTGAAAATATAAAAAACGACACGATGTACTGTTTAAAACACGAACAGCAGTGTTTTATCAAGTTTAAATTTAGACTTGATAAAACACGTGCTGTGAGTGTTTTAAACGGCTTCAAAAACGCTTCAAGAATGCAATGAAAGAAAGTCGCACATCTCAAGGGAATGGTTACTTAATGTACCATTGAACCTTTGTATTCACAACGCCATGCAAAATATTCGAGTAATCACCGCAGGCAATTACGAATATCTCAAGGGAAGGACATGAAGAAATTACCATACTATGTTGTTTGAAGCGACGTTTCGCAATGCAAGAATAACCTGCACTTGAAGGATTTGGTGTCGTAGTTTACCTCGATAAAGTTCAAGACTTGGAAAGCGATGTGACTGACATGACGGCAGACTCTAAATTTTTGGCTCCGGCACAAAATATGTAAGTTTAATGCATGTTTTTATTATTTTACGGCTTTGAGTTTGGTTTTAATAATTAAACTAAACAGTGGCTCGGTAAACAAGTAATGGTAGTTGGATAACTTCATTTAAGAAATATTATCTGTGTATCTCGGTAGTCTGCTGATATTAGTAAATTTAGTGCAAAATTTATTATCTAGGTACCTTATGTTCCGTGTACATTTTGCTATCTTTGGGTCTTAATTAGGATGAAACTTTATATAAAATTTCGTGTTCATTAGTATTCTTGATATAAAGTCTTCATCCTAATTTGCATTCTTTTGTAATGCCTTTGTGCCCCATATTCCCCTGGTACCGAAATCAAAGCCCTCCCCGGGCTTTTTAGAATGATGAGATTTTATCAGGTATAAAGGAGCATGCACGTGACTGATTTGCTTCATCTGATTGGACAAAATGCTCATTAATTATTCATGAGTTTTTGAAATATTTTTAAAACATTGCTGTTATAGATTAACTAACACATGATCTTTGGTGGGAACGAGTTTCATTAAAATCGATGGAATGGAAACTTCTACAGCAAGAGATATATATATATAAATGTTACTGGAAAATATTATGTTCGACAATTTCTTGTAAAACCTCAGGCAACTATGATCGCCGCTTCCAATTCTACCCGGTAATCTATAGATTAAACCATGGGAAAGTACTGTGTTAACTACAAGAAGATTGAGAAAGCGGCACGGAGTATATCACTAGGTGAAGGAGGTAAGGTTAATTGTGAATATTTGGTGAAAAGCGTCAATTTTGAATTTATGTAAATATTTAAAAATCTAAATGAAAACGTTGTCCTCGTTCACGAGTATGTTGTAGGACAACATATTTTGTGACACCGTGTGAAATTTCTTGTCGTTTCATGAAAAGCCTTTTCTCCTCAGAGTTATCTAATTATGCGTCAAATTCCTCACGTGTATTCAGTCACCCATTCACAACGAAAACTAATGTAACTACCTTGAGGAAATTAGCATATTTTAAGGATACCGGTGTACCAGCGATTTCGCTCCCCCCCTTCCGTGAATTCGCCCCCGGGGGGCGAAATCGCTAGTGAATTCGCCCCCCCCCTCCCTTTCCTCGGCCCCCTCTAGCGAGTTCGCCCCCCACTCCTCTCCGACTGTTGCCGACTCGCGTGCTTTGTTCTATTTCAATTGAGCTAACGGCGCTTGTTAATTCGGTAATTAGATCAGTTCAAACTAGACTCATCGTGACTCAAATCAAAAATATCACTGATTCAGTGTTATTGGACGGGTGACTGAATACACTGAGGAATAGACAATATTCGTATTCTCACGGACGAGCTGGAACGAGCGCTCAATGGAGGCTCATGCGGGGGAATCTTTTCTAATGCTAAATAGTTTTTAGCAAATTCCCCCGCATGAGCCTCCATTGAGCGCTCGTTCCAGCTCGTCCGTGAGAATACGAATATTGCCTATTTGAAAACAAGCTTACGAAATGTACGATTTTGCGCATAATTAGAAAGAGAAGAGGCTAGGAAGGTTTCAACATTCCCGACCTCAGTAGTGCGCAAAAAACGTAGTCATAAAACGACATGAAATTGAAACTAGCCAACTCCTATATGTACTGTACTTACACTGCAGTGAAGCTATCACAGCCCTCAATGAAAGATATATGCATGGCAACCCCAACAACTTTGGGGACTATCATGAACACGACCGTTATCAAACATACCCACTCTGCTCCGCTCGGTGGAAGGTGTGAACGGAGTCGAATTAAAGTTTGGGTCTCATGTGGGTCACCGACCATAAGTACGCTGTCGCACAACCATCGTAATAATTGCAGGAAGCATTGTCTGACTAAAGGCATTCTGAAGTCCAATACTGGCCAGACCTACACTTTATCTGACCTTACAGACTTGCTTAAGACCGAGTCACATCACCAAGCCATTCCGAACAGAGCAATCGTTAGTTACACAGACACCTCGGCAGCTAGGCAAGGAAGAAAGAATGAAAGGTCCATTCCAAGGGAAAGGGAGAACACAGCGACAATGCTTATGCCTTCTGAGCAGGAGAAGATCTTATCTGAAACTTCAGCGTCTCCTTCCACCCCTAAAGAGAAGTCTAAAGGAAAACCAAAACCTTACTCAGTGCCTTTACTGTGACAAGGTACATTATTTATCTGAGTGGTTGCTATGAGATAAAGCGGCTATTTCAGGATTCTCGGTTGCCTTTTTAAATAACGGAATGACGTTAGCGTATTTCCACTGATGAGGAAACTGGCCTTATAAAAGGATTCAACAATTCCGTCATCTAGAGCATATTTTAATGATTTGCTAGCCTTGGTTTGATCTAAAGATTCAATTAACTTGAACATTTCTTCTTGCGAGGCCACAACGAAAGATAACATCTTAGCAGTTTGAAAATACTGCATGGGTGGACGTTCAGCATCTTTATTGTTTACCATTGTCTGACTTGCGAAATATTGGAACATATTTTCCATAACTGATGGAATCGAGGAGTCCGTTTGACCAGCAAAAAGATACCTAGCAAACGACCAGCATTGTTTTGTACACAAGGGATCAGCGAAAGTTTTTGTAATAGACTGTCTTAGCAGTCGTATAATTTCATTGTCTTCTATACTTGATGGATGATGGCAGCTTTCTCGATGCCCTACGAACACCAGAAGTCATCCCAACACAGCTACACCCTCAAATTATTATCAGTTAATATTTTACCTGATATCTTAAGTTTGCAGACAGTGAATATTTCAGAAATTCGATTTTACGGATTTCATTTGGCATCGGATTTCCATACAAGGGGTGCCATGCTTGCACCCCTTTCAAAATGTCGGAATTAACCACGAACTGGTCTATTTTGATACTCTTTGAAAATCTTACTCGTTCAAATTAATCCCGAATTGCACTCGAATCCATGATGACCTATTCTCGAACTAAGTAATAATTCATGAAGCAAGTAGCAAACCAGGTCTCAATTTGTACCACGTGCAGTACTTGGATGCACCAAAACAGAAACACTAAAACAGAAGGCAACATGTTTCAATAGGTGCTTCTAAATCTGATGATCTTACTGTTACTCATGGTGTCCCACAAGGGACAGTACTGGGCCCACTTCTATTTCTCCTGTATATTAATGACTTTAGCAACTGCTGCTCTTTATTTGATTTCTACATCTTTGCAGACGATACTAATCTGTTCTGTTAGTAGTCTGCTTGTACTAGAATCTCTTATTAATGTAAATTTAAGGCATGTCTCAAACTGGCTCATTGCAAATAAGCTCTCCCTAAATCTTGATAAAACTAATTTTATTATTTTTCATCCTCGCCAAAAATCTGTAAACTATGCACTTAGACTCCAAATCAATGATAAACAGATAAAACAAGAAAAATGCATCAAATATTTTGGTTTTTTTATTGATTCTTATCTTAGCTGGAAATACCATGTTCAGCACATTACTAAGAAAATCAAACGATGCGTTGGCTCGACATTTTGTAACTTCTTCAATTTTAACTCAACTATACTATACCTTAATTTATCCATACTTATCTTATGCTGTAACAACCTGGGGAAATACTTATTCAACTACCCTTAAACCTCTTATTATCCTTAAAAACATGGCAGTCAGAATAATAACCTTCTCTGATTATAGAGCTCACTCAAGTCCACTGTTTCATCGTCTGGGTCTACTCAAATTTATTGATATAATTTACGTAAATAACGATCTATTTATGCATGATTTCCAGGCAAATGCCTTACCATCTGTTTTTCATGACTTCTTTACATGCTTAAATAGGGTACACCAACATAATACTAGACTAGCCTGCACAAAATCATATTACATTTTTAAAATAAGAACCAATTATGGCAAATTTAACATTCGTTTTCTAGGCGCTAAAATATGGAACTCAATTCAAGAAGACTTTAAATCAAAGAGACATAATCAATTCAAGAAACTCCTAATAGATTCTATCTTGAATAGCTATTTAGATATCTGATGCACTTTTTCTTTTTTTATGCCCTTTTTGTATTTTTGTATTATTGTATTTTTTGTCCTTTGTATTGTATTAATGTTCAAATTTCGTGCATTGTACAAAATCCAAGCATGTGATTGGCTAATGAGCGTGCATTATTGGTGACCACAGCACTCGACCCAGACCCTCTCTTACCTATAGGGAAAGGGAGACCTTAGTCCTTCGCTTAGTTACGTGTTTGGACGGCTTGGAAAACCTCATCGCATATTAAACAGTGAAAATGCAGACAATTACTAGAAAGGTAACGGCAGGATTGAACTCTGTTGCCTGTGTGACAGAAGATATATATTTTGAGGCGAAAATTTGCATAATCGCTCGTTGGAAATGGCTGATTTGCGAGTGCTGGAAGTACAACTTTACAAGTCAACATGTGTCCGAGTGAACAAAGGTTTCTACAACACTCTAGTAGTTTTACTTAAGAAATGGATTGTATTTCCGAGACCTTACTCTGTCAATAAGAGGAGAAAATTAAGCGAGAATTCAGTGGATGGTTCGAAAACCCAGGATATTTGATTTGGAAAATGTTTGCATCGGAGCCGAGCACATGGCCGGAGGCCGGTTTCGAGTCAAGATTTCAATTCACTGCCCCACTGGAATCTGCAGGTTAGTTATTTTCGAATGAAAGAAACTGTTAAAGAAAGCAGACTATCTAGGAGTTAAGCCGGCTAAATAATTGATATTTGAATATATGGCTCCAAGAGAAATGTTTTCGAGTTAAATGTACAATCATACTATTCGCCTCGCATTATGTTTTCAGGCAAACATTTGCATAATCGTTCGTTAGAAATGGCTGATTTGCAAGCGCTGGAAGTACAACAACTAACAAGTCAACATGTGTCTGAGTAAACAAAAGTTTCTACAACACTCTAGCAGTCCAAACTGAAGAAATGGATTTTATTTCCGGCGAGACCTTACTCTGTCAATAAGAGGAGACAATGAAGCGACAATTCAGTGGAAGGTTCGAAAACCTAGGATATTTTTATTTGGAAAATGTTTGCATTAGAGCCGAGCACATGGAGGCCGGTTTCAAGATTTCAATTCACTGGAATCTGCAGGTTAGTTATTTTCGAATGAAAGAAACTATTAAAGAAAGTAGACTATCTAGGAGTTAAGCCGGCTAAATACTCGATATTTTAATACATGGCTCCAAGAGAAACGTTTTCGAGTTAAATGTACAAACATGTACTCGCAAGGCGTCAAGTAAACTGACCGAACGCCAAAGTAAATTATTCTTTGCAAAGTTATCTACTTCTGTTTTTATTCATTGTCTATTGAAATGACTTTTCTTTGTGGAGATATTTACCGTAAAATGATTTAATTCATGCGAAATATTTGACTTCTTTATGAAATTGTTATTGACAACTGATTTCAATTGAAATTCACGGCTGACAGTGCACTCAGTTTGAATATTAAAAGGGTTAGAGACTTTATGTTTGTGCTTTATCGGCAAAATACAGTCACTTGCTGACTGTACGATGAACTCAAAATTTCTTCATACTGCATTCGGCCTTCGGCCTCATGCAGTATTCATTATTTTTCGTTCATCCGTACAGTCAGCGCGTGCCTGTATTTGTCGATAAAGAACTCACAAGCAGTCTCTAACCCTTACTTATATTGCGTTTTCTTTTCCTTTCAATTACTATATTAAACATGATTAAATGCTGCATGGCCTAGCTACTTAGTCCGACTAGCTTTTAGCTATTTCTAAGTAGCTGTGCTCTTCATTTCTAGAGTATAAATTACAGTAATATTCTTAGCATGAATAGTGCATGGTTACAAGGCAGAGAGTACAACGCGTAGCCGCATTGGACTGCAGAACATGAACATGTATGTATTAACAGGTCTGGTTAGAAGGCAAAGAGTACAACGTGTAGCATTGGACTGCAGATGTCTTGGGGTCAATTAGTTTCAACATTGCGAGATTTTAATTCATGCATTCATAACTTCAAAATTAGATTACTGTAACTCACTATTAGCTGGCCTTCCGAAACACCTTATACAACACCTTATTGACCGGCATACATACAACACAAGGTATGCATCCAAACAAAATTTATGTAAACCACGTGTTCGTACAAATACTGGAAAACAAATGTTTTCCTACCAGGCAATTGATCTTTGGCACGAGATACCTCACCATCTGAAAGACCTCAGTACATTTTTCTTTACCAAAGAAATAAAACATTATTTACTGTCAGAACAACGCCCAAAGAAACTTAAATAGATACGTTCTTCATTTTTAAAAGTCATTAGTTACCTTTACACTAAACATTATTTATTAGTCCCAGTTCCTCTTCCTTGCTGCTTCTTTTATATATAAAAAAACAACAAACTTTAGATAGCTACTAGGGGCTAACTCGAAAACCTCACGGTTCCCTTAGCCTCTAGGCTCAAACAAACATTCTATTTTCCTTTGTCTTTTCCTTTTATAACTTATAATGTATTTTATATCATTCTTGTAATTTATAGTGTGAGTCAATAAAAGATTGTTGTTGTTGTACAAAAACTTCAGTACGTCCAAAATTCTGCTGCACGCCTTCTCACGTACTCGCGTAAACACGAACATGTCACGCCTATACTTAAGGAACTGCACTGGCTACCGATCGCCGAGAATCGACATTAAAATACTTTTATAGACTTTTAAATATTTTAATAATATGGCACCATTATATTAGTCCCATATACACCTTTAAGGACTTTACGCTCGTCTAATAAAAACTTACTCGTCATTAATAGATTTAATCTTAAGTCATACGGTCTAAGGACATTTTCTGTCGCTGTCCCTATGCTCTGGAACAGTTTACCCGATAATATTAGAAGCACTAAGTCGTTAAGTATTTTTAAGAGTTGAGTCAAAACATTCCTTTTTAAACGTACATTTTAATTCTTATTAGTCTAAGCTCACAACAATACATGTAAATGCAATTTAGAATAACTTATTTTTAATTCTAATTTTAGTAAGTTTTACTAACATTGTAAAGCGCTGTTGGTCTTCTAGTGGAAACAGCGCTCTATAAATAAATAATAATAATATTATTATTATATTATTATATAAGCCCTCGCACTTCGTTCTCGGGCTTATATTTCTTTTAAGAACATAAAATTTCCGCGGGCAACTATCAGCCAATAGTTCCTCGACGGACATACTCTATTTGTATAATAGAAACCTCGAGCTCGCAGTCTAATTGTTAAGTATATGAAAGGTAAAACATTTGATGACCTCCCAGTAGTAATTAAAAACGTTGATAACCCCCAGTAGTAGTTAAAAACGTTGATAACCCCCAGTAGTAGTTAAAAACGTCGATGACCCCCAGTAGTAGTTAAAAACGTTGATGACCCCCAGTAGTAGTTAAACACGTCGATGACCCCCAGTAGTAGTTAAAAACGTCGATGACCCCCAGTAGTATAGTTAAAAACGTCGATGACTCCCAGTAGTAGTTAAACACGTCGATGATCCCCAGTAGTAGTTAAAAACGTTGATGACCCCCAGTAGTAGTTAAAAACGTTGATGACCCCCAGTAGTAGTTAAAAACGTCGAACCCCAAGTAGTAGTTAAAAACGTCGATGACCCCAAGTAGTAGTTAAAAACGTTGATGACCCCCAGTAGTAGTTAAAAACGTTGACCCCCAGTAGTAGTTAAAAATGTTGATAACCCCCACAAAGACATTCAAAGTGCAATTGCTTTATTTGTTCCTACAAACATTTGACATTCACTTTTTCTCTCTTTCTTATAACTTTTATTTATACAGCTTGCGTTGCGCATTTTTCCTGTCGTCTGGAGATTAAAGTGACTTTCTTTACAACGATTTCAAATGTTTCAACTATAATCCGGCACAGAATAAATAACGGAGCCCAGTTAAGCCTATTATAAAATACGACATAAAATTGATAACGGTTTGTCAGATTTCCGAGTAATCAACCGTAAAGAACCAGGGTTAGGTTAAGTGGCGATACGCCCAAATGTTGTAAATAAATAAAATAAAGTAAGTTCCCTTGTGCCTTCTTATTAATAGTCGTGGATATTAAACCTTGCTATTTCTACTACTAATTGTAACATTTACGTTAATTAAACAACCTCAAGATGTTTTAATATTAAAATGTTTAGACTTTCATGAAGTAATAGTTCCGTTTCGCATTCGAAATTACCGCTGAATGCGATGACCAGACGCATTAGAACAGTATGAAGTCCCGTCGGTACAACAACGGTACATCGCTACAACATCGCTACAACATCGGTACAACAACGGTACATCGCTACAACAACAACATCGCTACAACATTGGTACAACAACGGTACATCGCTACAACAACATTTGTTGAAACTGATCTTGAAACCGTTTGAAAAATATGGAATACTTTGGAATCTGCCAATCGTCGCTACAATGGTTTTCTTCGTATATCACTGAGCGTAGACAATCCATATTTGTTAATGGTAACCTATCAGACCCCTCTATGGTTCTTATTGTGGTGTTCTACAAAGGTCGATCTTAGTCCCACTACTATTTTTGATCAATATAAATGATTTCTCTGCATCTCTACTCTGCACCAAGATTGTATATACGCTGATGATACTAGCCTTTCTATGGCACCTGATAACCCTATTGATTTTGAATAGCAAATGAGGCAAATAAACATAGTTTGTATATCGTAAAAACGAAATACATGATCATAGGTAGTCACCACAAACTAACGCACCTCCAACACAAATTTAAGATCGTAGTTAACAACCGAGATATATCAAGGGAGGAAGCCTACAAATACTTACGCCTGGAACTTGACCAAACTCTATGCTGAGAACACCACATTGACACTATCTCTAATAAAATATCAGCTGGTATAGGAGTTTTAAAATGAGTCAGGCATTTGGCACCCTTCAAAGTTTCATTATCTGTGTCTACTAGTACTACCTTATTTCGAGTATTGTATGGCGCAATCTGGTGCTTAATCGTGTAGTTATTATTATTATTTTAATTAGATTGTAACACTTTACATTTATTGAACAATATATAGTATATTAACGTTTTAGATAACATATTCCCGCAAAAATTATGTTTCTTACTGTAAATTACTTATAAAGATTATCACACTCATTAATAATTCATGAAGGCAAAACAAAGGAAATCAATGTGCGATAAGTGATCTGTAAATCTGATAGATGCGTCCTGATTTGCATAAACGTTTGCTCCGATTTTCTCGGCCAAAATATGAAAAACATGACTATACATCTAGACGTTTGATGAGCCATATATAGAATTCGTGTTCGTCCTTTATCGCATTTACAAACTCTCGTCTCGGGATTGAGCCTTATAAATCCCATAAAGCACGGCTACTCATACTTATTGATCGCTTGATTGAAATGGCCTCTAAACGAAGTCAAATTCTCTCCAACACGCTTTCAATATCTTTCAACCATTTCAAACAGTTTCAAGATCGGCTTCAACAAATGTTGTACCGATGTTGGGTATATACTTCATGGTAGTGTTTCGTTCCATATAGTCTCCCTGCATAACCATTCTCTCTACTGTTTTACAGTATTATGCAGGGAGACTATATGGAACGAAACACTACCATGAAGTATATACCCGATGTGGACACAGTTACACCGAGGCTTTAGTCTCATTCTGAAGTTAAATATTCACAAATACCAGCGAGGAGGTGTAAAGAACACGCAAAGTTGTGAATAATGCGCCTCATCGCTGGTATTTTCGAAGGTTTAACTCCAAGATTAGAGTGGACAGCGGTATTTTTCGAATACGAAACTGGACAATGGTCTTTTATCACGCGGCGGCAATGTTGAGTCCCAGGAGAATAAAAATATTTGTTTTCGTCCGGTAAACTTGTTCTGAAACCCACCAGTAGTGTGAGGCTATCGGGGCCAAAACCATTGTTTTATCCATGATGTTTTATCCATAACTGTGATAATAGCCCTGCGCTTTTGTTCCAGTCTTTTGTTTCAACTGGCGGGCTACCATTGTCTAACATCTGGTGGCCCGCCAAATAAACATTTGTACAACTGCGCACGCACCGTAAACAGGTCTTACAATAGAACCTGGCTGTGCTAGCCAAAGCCTCGCTTTGACTACATGATAGGGACTTTAAGCAACCAGGACGGCAACGGCAATGATGACGGGGCGTAGAAAAGTCTTTTCTACCGATATTTGGTGTCTACTATTTCCTTTGTTCGCCTTGAATTGTTTTTTACAACCAGATTTTCCAAAAATATGATGATTATAGAGTTCTGTTCTGTTTCTTTCTTAAGTTCACGTTCTCTTTAAAACGTACAATTTGGGGTTTTCGCGTTGTGTTTTTGCAGAGAACGCTGGAAATGTAGGCGACTGCGTGCATTTTCACGTGCAGCTATTGAATTGTAATTAAGGCTATTGTTTTATGCCGTCGTGGTAGACGTTGCCGTCGTGGTTGCTTAAATGCCTATGAAAGATGTTAGATATCAATAGAGGTTGTGCACCACCACGTGATGGCAGCCATGTTGGTGGCCAGAACAATAGAATGTTATTCCTTTGAGATTTAATTTTTCACATGATTGAACAAATCTCATTGTTCTGGCCACCAACATGGCTGCCATCACATGGTGGTGCAAAACCTCTATTCTAAATCAAGTGAATAGTAGAATGGTAAAATATATTTTGCTTCGAATGCTGTGCCGCTGAGTTAAGGAGATTTTAATATCCAAAATGCTAATTACATGACGTCAGGGGAGGTATCTGCAATGGGCGTTTCTACTAATATAGGAAAACAAATTTCTAACATCAATTTATTTCAACCATGGGTATAAACACTGATAATTTGAAAAAATTGTTTAATTGTAATAAAAAAAAGTATAATAATTGATGCCTCCTTAACTCAGCGGCACAGCATTCAAAGCAAGATATATTGTACCATTCTACTATTCACTTGATGTAGAATCGATATCTAAAATAAAACAATAAGGTTCATAGGCACTTTAAAGTCCCTATTCTTACGTGCTGAGAATTCATAGTTCCGACTCAAACAATAGCGAACCAATCAGAGCGAAGCAGTGTTCCCACAGGAATATATCATGTCCCACAAACAAACACAGACTGGCTATTTTAGAAAGGTTTTTAGCATGTCACGAGTTTGATGATGATATACGATTAGAATACCTAAAATTTAAACACGGCATAAATATTTTAGTAATCAAATGTATTTTTGTGCCGTTTTCTGGAGTAACATTGGTGCGTCGGAACTATCAATTGTGATTTCAATTCACTAGGATTTATCTTATGGGACGATAAAACAATTAAGTACGTCACGATTGGTGATTACACAATACAGCTGAAATCACAATTCTCAGCACGTGAAAATGTGTAGTCCAAACTGAGACTTTGACAAGGACGGCCAGAAATATCAGGAGTGTCAATTTAGGGCACGGTATTCTTCATGTACACGGAAAAACCAAGGAGTGCCGGTCCCAAACTTATCGGCCCGCGGGCCCAAATTAAGAGTGCCGGGTCCAAATTAAGAGTGCCGGGTCCAAATTAAGAGTGCCGGGCCCAAATTAAGAGTGCCGGGCCCAAGTTAAGAGTGCCGTGCCCAAATTAAGAGTGCCGTGCCCAAATTAAGAGTGCCGTGCCCAAATTAAGAGTGCCGTGCCCAAATTAAGAGTGCCGTGCCCAAATTAAGAGTGCCGTGCCCAAATTAAGAGTGCCGTGCCCAAATTAAGAGTGCCGTGCCCAAATTAAGAGTGCCGTGCCCAAATTAAGAGTGCCGTGCCCAAATTAAGAGTGCCGTGCCCAAATTGCTTGTCATGTAAATCGGGCTTGAGTGAGCAATAAAGGACCCATTGTTAATTCCAACCAAAAACAAAAACGAAATATTATCGATGCGCCACATGTCTTATACACACGGCGGCCATGTTGAATCCCAGGAGAATAGAAACCTTTGTTTTCCCCGTCTAACCTCGTTCTGAAACTGGTTTAGTGCGAGTCTACGCGTACGAAATCTATTGTTTATTAACCGCCATAAGTGTTTATACCACTGAATTTCTACAGAGACCTGAAACAACCACGGGGGCTGATCAAAGTCAGGTCCCGGCTAATCCACAGATCGAATTGGAATTTGGCGTGTTGGTTTTTGCTGAGGGAGGAAAACCGGAGAACCCGGAGAGATACCAACAAACTCAACTCACATATGGCGAAACGTCTGGGAATCGAACCTGCGCCACAGAGGTGAGAGGCGTTTACCACTGCGCAACCCAGGCTCCCAAACATGGTCGCCGCGTGATAAAAGCCCATGGCGCCTTACAAAGTTCTTCATTACAGTTATTAAATTGTTTCCCTAGCTTAGTTTCCCCATTTGATGTTTCTTGAAGAGCGCGCTGGCTGTAAAGATCATGGAGTCGATAATGCCGGCTACTGTAAACGTACCGCCAACAATGGCACACACCTGATGAGCAGAAATCAAACGTGGTTGGATTACGTAACTAGTGTGGCAGTCGAGTGGTATAAACTAAAATCGAGCACATGTTACACGTTCAAGTGTTCTTAAAAGCAACAGAAAGCACCGGACAGTAGTTCCCTTCATTTGGCTACACATAAAAAAACACTGACAACTCTGTTTTTAACTAAGCGAATTTCGCGGATTTCGGTTACGACAGTGACTCTGAGTTGCAGCACGGTTATCGGCATGCCATGACACTGAAATGGCTTTCCAATTGTTTCTTCTTTCTTTCTGATCCAATCAAACAACAGAGGTACAGAACGATAAAGCAGTGTCCATTTCCGGTACAGCTTGCCGAATGTCCTTCCCACTCATACGAAATCTGCCCAAAAGACTTTGAATTCTAATGGACCTGAAAGAACCATAGAGGCTGATCGAAGTCAGGACCCGCCTAATCCATAGATCGAATTGGAATTTAGCATGTTGGTTTTTGTGGAGGGAGGAAAACTGGAGAACAAACCCAAAGTCTAGTTGCAGACGGCCTACTTACTGTGGTAATAAAGTGGTAGATAGGTTGGCGTCTCTCGATGTACTTGACAGTGATAGGACTAAGATCATACCTAAACCAAATGGCTACAACACAACACAACTTTGATCAGTCTTGAGTTACGCTTGAAGTTCAAACCATTGACATTAAAAATTTAAATAAATTTTAACTTACCGGGTAAAACTTGACCCCCGTGCGAGTATGAGATGTACTCCTAGAAAACAACAATAGTTTTAATGAGTACTTTTACATTACACTAAAATTACACACAAAACTGCTACTATACCCCAGACAATTATTAGCAGTCATGGTCAAGACCGAACTTATATAGTAAAAATACAAAAGGAGATCAAGAGCGGGGAGGAACCTGATTTATCCGAGGGCTATGGCGACACGTGAACAACTATTGCCTAGCGCGTTGAAAGTAAAGTTGCATATAGCTTCAAAAAAGGTTGTTGGCAAATTTCACTTAAGCCTACGCAACCATAGCATGGATAGAAGGTCAATTTTGCTATCCAATGGTATTTTTTTGCATTTTGGATCCAGTAAGCAAGAACAGATGACAGAGCTTCGCTTGATGTCAGAATTTAAATCTGCTATCCCATACTCCCTTGCGGTCTGGTCACGTAGACTTGAGCCAAATTGATTTAACACTCAATCCACCTGCAAGTGTACGGTAATGTTAATTTAGAATGATGTTTCCCAGGCTAAAAGAACGTTTATAGGAATTTTACAAAACCCGTGAAGTACAAAACAATACAGAGAGTAGTTGATATTAGACCACACTAATTCCATTGTGTTTCATTTTGTCTACGATATGTTGACTATATAATATATATATTTGTACTAGTTCAGTAAAGTCTTTATCACTCTACAGGAAGTATAGGTACAACGGTTGTGAAAATACGTATAGTTTGGTATGTCTTACTTTGTAGGCCCAGGTATATTGATAGGAGAACGTGGTTGAGCCATTGAGTTTTTCATAAATTGTCGGAACTATCTTCAATATATAATCATGTGAGGCCAATGCTGAAAAGCAACAACACATCTAGTGAGGAATGAACGTACTGGAAAATTCGTCAGTGAAATTTCATCTTGAACATACTCTGGCTTAAAACAGTCTTCACTTTGGCCTTCGAGGGTGTAAAGAACATCGTGATATATGTGTTGGAGACATGTCAGCGGACGGACTCGAGCCGGCAAACAAAAACTAGAACATGGTCGGACTGTCGAGATGTAAACCAGCTACGCCAAAATTGTTTATGTTTGATCACTGCATGTAAAACTTTATTTCAAAGAAGTTTTCTTTTTATCTGTTTATATTTAGTCTGTTTTATTAAAAAAATACATCACAACGGCGTTCTTTGTTTTTGTTTTTAAGACTCGAGTTTTAATTTGTCGTTTCGCAACAGCAGTGGTTTACATTAAAAGAACAGGCTTAGAAAATTATCAGTACTTATAAAATAAACAAATAACAGGATGGAAAATGCTTTGTACGATTTTTATTCACTCGTAAAGGCTACTCGTGAATAAAAGTCGTACGCGCGCATTTTCCATAAAGTAATCTTTATATCATCGGCTTCAGACATCAATATCAATATTTCAAAATCCGTTGACGCAAAAAGTTATACGAAGATCCCAAGAAATGAGGGTCGTCGGTAGCTGCATCAGTCACTACTACAAGTGCACTAATGAAATGTGAATCCCCGATAAACCTTTTTTCAGACCTTATTCATGACTGCGTATTTCTGTTTCAATAGTTAATCCACGTGTACAGAAAATATGAATATTGTCATGTGAAAGAGCATGTCGATATTATTAGTATAGATAGACAGAGACTGGTTTATTTGAGTCACTTCGCAGTAAAATACTGAATTGCGTAACAATTACAAATTGTGTACAAATCTAAATGATACTGAATAATAATATAATTAACTACTACAAAACTAAGTACTACTATGAGAACTACTACAGCTAGAATTATTATAAAAATTATGGCATTAAACGAATTACACAACTACTACCGAATGTATGATAGCCATAGCCTTATAACACGTTGTAGGCATTACAACTGGAAATAATAAACGACCTTATTCATAAATGCGTATTTCTGTTTCAATAGTTTATCCACATGTTCAGAAAACAGGATCATTACCACGAGAAAGAGCATGTCGACATTAGTGATCTTGTGAAATCGAGTGTTGTAGCTTAAAAAGCAATGACGTTACAACCATTTGAAAGTTGAGAGATTTGTATGAGAAATCTAGCCTCGCTTTCATGTTTTTTTTTCTGCATTTGAAATCGGCCTAACTCAACAATGAATTGGCATGATGACGTCACATACTAGAACGCAAATGTCATATTCTCCACATTTCTCTAAAACTGAACACATGCAATGACTAGTTTTAATGGCTCTTTCATGTGGGAGCATTAGTTTTACTTTATATATTTATCTTCCAAATTATGCAAATTAGAAGGCCTTTGTTTTACCCCGTCTAACCTCGTTCTGAAACTGCTCACTGCGAGGCTACACGTGAGAAATCTATTGCTTCTTGTCTACATGGTCGCTGTATCGGTGAGAAAGGTTTATGGCCATTTAAGGCTTCAGGGTGCGTTTCCAGTGTAAAATACGTAGCGCCTCGATGAAACACTGTAGTACCTCAACCATATATATATATTTTTTTTTTTTAATCGGCTACAATGATATATAAAGATTTTGTAGCTGAGATATCAATTGACATTTAGTGAAAATTTCAGACAAATCGAACTAATTCGTTTTGAGTCGGAACTTTTTAAAAACTATATTTTGGACGAAAATCGGAAGCACACAGCAATTGAAAAATCTAGCTTACCAGCGTCAAAATCTGTCCACGTTTCCCACCAATGCCGATATTAGATCAAAGCAAAGTAGTCGCATCCCGAAATTATATAGTAAGTTATTCGCCCGGTTGTTCGTAGTTTTCTTCTTGTGTTAACGGTTATTGCCGTATTAATTGATCTGCTGTCAATCAAACAGAAGCTTTTACTTCCGGTTAAAACCCTGCTTTTGGTATTCCTCCGTCAATATTGATTCAATTAACAGAGTTTTTGGTATATGAAACACTGCTACTAAAACTACATTTCTGCGGGAAAACATTTCTCCCCATCTTTTTCGTTTTGAAGGTATCCTTAATGGCGAGTAAGTTGCATTGCCGATGTGCTAATGTTGCATCTATTGGTGGTTTTCATCGTCATGACAACGCGATCGCAAAATTGGTTTGCATTGATAAAATCAAATAAAACATCTTGGTCCTTGTAGGACTACCAAAAATACACTTATACCCACATTTTGGAACATTAGATGATTTCCTAACGGATTTGTGGGCCAATGAATGCACGACAATTTTACAGTACTTTGTATGCGGCCGCCAGCTTAATTTCCCATCAAAATCATTGGGTTTCACTTCAAAACTCTTTGAATGCAACTTTTAAAGATTTATCGAATTAAAAAAAAAGAAATTGACACAATTACATGGATTTTAATGCCTTTTGGAAAACACGCTGGGTCGTTCCGTAATAAAATTTATTTACGCCGGAACAATACACCCCATCGATGTGAAATTTTCTGTGTAGACTTTTATTATCGATGTATAGAATATACACAAAGAACAGCTTTGTAGGACTTATAGTTATAGACTTTAGGTTTTTGCACAATGCACGATTAATGCATAACACACTGCATTCATAGAATGCTCCAGTATCTATTATCATAAAACACGTGCATAATAACAATAACTCACCGTTCACCTCCTCCTTGTTGCGGCCTTTCAGGGCAGTAAAAGCACCAGGAAGCTTGTCCTAAAAAGCACCATACAATTCAGAGAAGCCATCTACGAGTTATCACTATCAATAGCATGGGTCCCGCTACGAACGACATGGGTCCCGCTACGAACGACATGGGTCCCACTACGGACGGCATGGGTCCCGCTACGGACGACATGGGTCCCGCTACGGACGACATGGGTCACGCTACGGACGACATGGGTCCCGCTACGGATGGCATGGGTCCCGCTACGGATGGCATGGGTCCCGCTACGGACGACATGGGTCCCGCTACGGATGGCATGGGTCCCGCTACGGATGGCATGGGTCCCGCTACGGACGACATGGGTCCCGCTACGGACGACATGGGTCCCGCTACAGACGACATGGGTCCCGCTACGGATGGCATGGGTCCCGCTACTGATAACATGGGTCCGGCTACCGATAACATGGGTCCCGCTACTGATAACCATACTTGTTATCACAGAGGGGTTGGAAAGGACGCTTATTCAAAAGGGAGCGTTTTCTAGGGTGGGTTCTAAATCGAGGAAATACGCTACTAGGTAAAATCTTCAATCACACATCAGAGAAAACCTGTCGGCTAGGTATAAAACAGCTACTTATTATTTCCAGTAAGTCAAACCTTTATTCTAGTTCCAAAATTTAACGAGTTGACTGTATGTCCCATGTCAGGCTCGTCGGGCTGTTGAAGGTAAGACAACATGTATTTGATAGTGTACTCTTAGCATCTATTGAGCACTATTGTGTTCAATGAGTGGGCCTATACTAAAAGATGGTGTACATACACAAAGACACCATAGTATTAGTACCACTATGACGAAATTCAACCATTTCTTTTGGCACTTTTTTGTCTTCCAAAGGGACAAACAGTGGCGGAAATATACAAATCAGTGAAAAATATTGCCAAAGGACGAAATTAAACTGAATTTTGCGGAGAGTTTAACATCAAAATCACGTCCGCCATTACTGAAGTGTATTCCAAATAGTTCGCGAGTTTTGTCCAGAGGTTTGCTGTTGTGAGGTCATTTTCTCAACATGTCGCTCTTTTTGGGCAGGAAGTTCCGGTATAAAAGGGCCATGGCCACTGACACCTACTGATTGGTTATCACAAACAAATCACATCAAACACATAAATGTTAAACTTCAAAGGGCTACACAGTTCATAAACAGTCATAAAGTCAAGACAGTCATTAATGACTCAGTTCAGTTGTTTTTACTTGGTAAACCTTAGATATTTAGCATTCTAACAGGAGAGGACTGATGTACTCACTCTTCACTGCTCTGCGGTTTGAATTTCAAATTTCGAGTTCAAACGGCGTGAAAAGATGAGGGCTAACCATGTTATACATTAAGGCATATTTCTATTCAAAACTTTGTTCTCTTTCCTTTCTGGAAAAATTGTAAAAAAAATATACTTTACTTATAAATTCGCGGAAAGGTTTTGGTGAAAAGTAGCCCCGCATGTTGTCGAGTTGAGTAAAATGACGTCACTTCCGCTGAAAGATAGCTCTGTCACAGGAACGGTTAGGGTAATGGCGGACATAAAAACTCATGCAAGATTTGTACTAAAGAAATAAGACTTCCCGTCGTTATATTGAAAAACGATTTGGACAGGGAAAATGGCAACTTTACTTTACAAAAACATTGTATCTCCAAATGTGATCGCAGGGACACTTTAAAGTGCATATGAAGCGAAAATTAAGTTGATCTAATGTTAAAATGCTTTCGAAATGAGGAATAACGATATTTTCTGTTTGTCAACATTCCATCTTGAATAACAATTACTGAAAATTTGCACACGTATGGCACTATGGAAAGTACTCACTATTGTGCAAATTATGGTGTTGCCATGGAAACTCTCATGGCCCCACACACACCTTTCACCTTGAACATAAAATTACAATTACTTTCCTTGTTACAAAACACGTTGCTTAAACTACTCACATACAATGCCTACCCACACCAAACAAATTGTGTTTGACAAAGGAGAAATTAGGGAAGTTTGTGTTATTTGTAGTGGAAGCCTGGGGCCAGAGTGTTTCCATGGCAGCACAGTGGTGTGTATTTTCCATAGTACCACATATGTGCAAAGTTTCAATAGTTTTTATCCAATATTTGTAGAGATATTCTTCATTTTGTGATTGTCTCCAAGGCTGCGCAAACAATATGACGTCATAGGTCATCTCATTTGCATATTACAAAAACCTGAATATCTCTGAAACGAGATGAGATGTTGACAAACGGAAAATTTCATTATTCCTCATTTCGAAAGCATTTTTACATTAGCTCAACTAGCCAACCTCAAACAAGAAGTTCCGGTATTAAAGAGTTAGTCCCTCCTCTTACTTGAAATTTGAATTACAGAGCAGTAAAGAAAGCAAGTGAGTACATCAGTCCTCTCCTGTTAGAATGGTTTAAAATTAAACATGGCAAAAAATGACCAGAGGGAAGACAGTTGTCCATTTATGACTGCCAATGGTATTTTATGACTGTTTACCAACTCTGTAGTCCTTACTCTGAAGTTTAACATTTATCTGTTTGATTTGATTTGTTTGTGATAACCAATCAGTAGGGAGCACTCAAGCGGAGCATCACAGAGATGTTCACTCCACAGAGGCTGAGTGACAACTGAAGGCGTATATTGACGCTTCTCACATGACGGCCATGTTGAGTCAAGGAGGACAAACAGCTTTCTTTGTTGTTTTGCTAGGCTAATAAACTCGTTCTGAAACTGCTCAGTTCGAGGCTGACCTTGCAAAACGTTTTGTTTCTAGCCGCAACGTGGCTTTAACTAAGCGAGAAGGGTCCATGGCCTGGACATGGCCCTTTTATACCGGAACTTCCTGTTTAAATCGTTTGAAGGCCTCGAAAGAGTCATTTGAAAGTGCAAACTAGCCAGTTCATTAACCCTTTTAATTTCGATGCGATGATGCTTTACAAAATAGTTGCATGTTAATTCGTACACATAAACTTCACAAAACCTCCAAGAAGAACCTTCAGATTTACACACCTGCTTTCCAGCTCCATGTGTAGAGATGTGAAAATTACCAGGAACCTAAAAATAAAGGTTGGAAACAGTAAACACTTCATCAAATGCATTACAGTTTCACAGTTTTGCTCTAAGAGATTCATTACACCATTAAAGTTAACATACAAGATATGTTATTGTGTAAATTGTACCATGTTGTTCAGGTCGCCTTTGTGACCATTCATTCATTCATTTTGGTTGTTGAATGCCCTAACGTTCAATGTCTTATTCATTATCTCCAGGTCAACGTTGAAGGAAAACAACTCGCAAGGCACTAACACATATTCTGTAACACATTACTATTGTTGAACTTAATTGTTATACATGCTGACTGGATTGCGCTGACGAGGGAGCTGCCCTGTCACTCAATAGAGGCGTAACGATTTTATCCTTAAAAGAAGTCACAAATCGTGAGGTTCAGGAGTCAAAAACGGCTACTATTGAAAGTGTGATCTAGAGGCCAAAGATGGAAAAGTCACCAGCTCCCTACAAGCAGCGACAACAAAGGCTTATGGAAACAGCCACCCGACAAGTGTGAATACTGTAACAGGATCTATCCACCAGGTAAAAAAACTTTCCAGCGGCGACCGTACGTTGTGACAAGTGCAGCAAGATGGTACATTATGCTGTAGTGTGCAGGAGCTCACCCGCCACAAATGTGAATCAAGTTCAAGAAAACCAGTACACTTCTGTTGTTCTCGTAACTACACCTCGTACATTTGTGAGCAGAGTCGACATCCACGGACATCCTGCAGATACTAAAAACAGCTCAGTTCATACAGATAAAGTTGGTCTACACCCATGCCAATAATAACAGTGTAATACGAGGTGATAAGCATCCACCAGACACCTCTGTAGATGATACACCACAAGTGATAAAGCTGATTTGGGTCAAAAGGTCCAACGTACACAGTGATCTGGGATGGAAACGGGAGCTGACGTGGTGTACTGATCAGTACACCACTGTTACAGAGACCTGGTCCACAGGTCTCTGTAATGCCAGAATCTGTCTACAGGGAGTTATTTGGCAAACTATCAGGACTCGACAGAAAGCTTGTAGGCACTGAAGATGCACCACTATAAACCATCGGGTGGGCCACCATAAAATTCACACCAATTGAGAAACGAGTATACGTCGTCAAAGGATATGCCATCCGCAGCCTCGGCCTGATTCACGAGATCCATAGTTCGTATAGTTTCAGAGCTATCCACTGTGAACCCTCATGAAGCCAAGGAACATAAAACAAATTAGACGAAAGAAAGTCAAGGAGAGCTATCCGAGCTTCTTCAATGGCCAGGGCAAACTAAAGGGAAAACATACAATACGACATACGATACGCCTTAGAGAAGGAGCCAAACCGTTTTGTCTCGCAACATCACGAAGAGTACCACTGCCATTCCAGAAAAATGTGGAGGAAGAGATAAAACGAATGGTTCAACATAGAGTTATTGAGTGGGTTGACGAGCCCACCGACTGGTGCGCCTCAATAGTAGTGCCAAACGGAGATGTGAGAATGTGCGTCTACCACACAAAGCTTAATTAACCAAGCAGTCCGCAGAGAGATCTACCAAATGCCAAAAGTAGAATAAATACTTGGCGGTTTCACCAAGTAGTCCCGAGTGAGTGGAGTGCCAAGTTGACGACTTTTATTACATCCTTTGGGTAGGTGCCGACGCCTTCGTTGTCGCATCTCATCTGACCCAGAGTACTTTCAGAAGAGAATGGACCAAGAATTAGCTAACGCGTAACAAAAGCAACTAATGAGGAATATTTTGTAAATGTCCACCAAGCTGGCAGCAGTGACGTCACGTGCCAATGAAGAATGTGCCTTTGCAACACTGGAAGCAACACACTGCACTGTGATTCCGCTCCCTTATCTCCCTGAGCCCTGTTGTTGGAAGCAAGGGTAACTTTATCCCTAGGATAGAGCTAAATCTGTAATCATTATTGTAAGTGTACAGTTTACCCTCGGGTTAGCGATTTCACCCCGGGGTCAACCGAACCCAGTAACTTAAGTCTAAATTATTCTTAATTTAATGGTAAGATGTGAAAGGACGACTGATACCTTACCTTATTGATGTTAAATTTGGTATTGAATTCACAGCCACCTGATCATAGGAACCAAACAAGGAGAGTAACCATTAGACAAAATCATATTTGGGGCAAACATTATGCTTGGCTGCACCTTTAAGAAACAAACTTCAATTTACAAACTGTTCAGTGCTGTAGCGACATTCTGCAATAGAGTGGTTTTATGTGTACTCAGCTGATGACATTACAACATGCAAACCATATTACCATGAATAATTGCCTGGATGAAATGTTTTTATATTGTCATATTTGGCACAAAAAAGGGGGCGATCATTTCTGATCTATCACTGATACCTTAAGTCTATTATAAATGAGGATTGGCCAAACATGCACCGGTGAAAAAGAAAAGAGTTTGTAATAAAAAAAGTCCGTGGATAAACGCTAACCTAATAAAGCTCATGCTTTCTAGGGACGTTTCAAAACGTAAGGCAGTAAAGTCAGGAATTTTGGAGGACTGGAGCACTTACAAAAGAATGCGAACATTGAAATAAAGCGCGCGAAGTCGGCTCATTATAATGATCGCTTAAAGAAAGCCAAGGGAAACCTGCGCGAAACATGGCGGACGGTTAATGAGTTGACTTCGCGAAAACAAAACAGCTCTACCATCCACGAAATTGAAGTCGACGATTCGAAGTTTTCCGACATCGCTGAAATTCCTGGGCTTTTTAATAAGCATTTTGCAGAAATAGGCGAGAAGTTATCCACTGATATTCCCGCTAATCCTTCTGTAGACTTCCTTGACTTTATAACAAGTCCGAATTCTACATTTAATTTTCGTCAGATTCTTAACAGTGAAGTTCTTGAGTTTTTCAAAACATCGATGTCTCCAAAGCCGTTGGCATCGATGGGATTTCTGGCTCAGTCCTGAATGGAAATATGCTAAAATTACTCCAATCCATAAGAGTGGGAAAAAGTCAGACATGGGTAATTACCGGCCAATCTCTGTTATACCGATCATTGCCAAAGTTTGCGAAAGACTAATTTACAATCAGGTTTTTACGTATCTACAGGACAACAGTATTCTCAGTAATTGTCAATCAGGCTTCCGCTCGTTACACTCTACTATGAGTGCCCTGCTTGAGGCAATTAACGAATGGAGCCTTAATACTGACCAAGGTTTAATTAATGCAGTTGTCTATATTGACTTGGCCAAAGCATTCGATACTGTAAACCACAACATATTGCTGAGGAAACTACAAAAATATGGGATAGAGGGGAAAGCCTAGATTGGTTGTTCCTATTTGTCGTGCCGTTATCAGCAGCGTCTTGTCAACGGCGTACTCTCTAAGCCACACCCCATTACTTGCGGCGTACCACAAGAGCATTTTGGGTCCGCTCCTTTTTCTTTTATATGTCAACGATTTGCCGAATTGTCTGAAATTTGCAAAGCCCCGAATGTACGCCAACGACACGAATCTCACTGTCTCATCAAGTGACTACAATGAGATAAACGACATGATGAATAGTGACTTATTACGCATTAATGACTGGCTTAAAGCCAATAAATTAAGTTTGAACGTCGCTAAAACTGAATTATTGTTGATTGGTTCGAGACAGAGATTGGCCAGAGTAAATGATAAAATTAATATTTATATTGACAACAAGAATATTAAGAGAGTCGGGACAACAAAATATCTGGGCGTTATTTTTGACGAATGCCTCTCTTGGACGAGTCACGTCGAGTATATCGTAAAGAAAATTTCATCTGGCCTTGGTGCCCTTAGAGAATGAAGCCCTTTTCTAATAACTATTTATAAGACTATAGTTATGCCTCATTTCGAATACTGTTCACCAGTTTGGGATATCGCAAACAAAGAAATGATTGAGAAATTACAAAAGCTACAGAATAGAGCAGCCCGAATTATTTCGGGATTGCCATTTGATACTAGCAGAGTCATTTTATTGGAGTCACTAAACTGGTTGAGTATTTCTGAACGCCATAATGAGCTAAAAGTTATTACTATGTTTAAAGTCTTGAACGGTTTACTACAAAAATACTTTGGGGCACAATTTGTTAACTTGTCAGACACCACTGAGTATAATCTTAGAGACTTGCCTGACCGGTTAGCACTGCCTGCCCCAAAAACAAATTATCTGAAAAAGAGCCTACGATACAAGGGTGCTTCTTTATGGAACAAATTGCCAAAAGCTACTCGACAAATTAAGTGTTTGCGGGCTTTTAAGTCCCGTCTAAATAAGGAATGACCGTGGTAGCCTTCTGATGTCCGGTTAATTATATTTTAACCACGTTTTTATCTACTTCTATATTATTATGGCACGGCATCCATGTAAACCAGGTGTTATACTCTGTTGGATCTCCGTGGATAAATAAAGTTGTCTATGTCTATGGCTAGGTTTCTCCTGCTCATGCAAGCATGCATTTATTTAACAAATAAAAGATGGTTCTCCATGTTCTAAAACGAATTAATATTCCAATCTCGTGCATTGTACAAAATCCAAGCAGGTGATTGGGTCATGAGTGCATTATTGGAACCAAAAAAAATATTTTTAATGAGACCTGAAACAACTATGGGGGCTGATAAAGCCAAAGTCAAAGTAAATTATTCTATCAAAAGCCGTCCTGTTCCATTCATTGTTTATCGAAAAATGATTTTATTCATCCGGAATATTTGACTTTTTCGTGAAATTGTTATTGACAACTGACAATTGCTGACAGTGCATGCACTCAGGTTGAATATTAATAGGGTTAGAGACTTCATGTTACTCAAAATTTCTTCATACTGCATTCGGCCTTATGCAGTATTCATTATTTTTCGTTCATCGTACAGTCAGCGCGTGCCTGTATTTGCCGATAAAGAACACACAATTAAGCCGTCTCTAACCATTAAATACACTGGCACGCTCGAGCTACGTCTTGAAAAACTGCGGATGCACGAGCAGAACACGAATGCATTTAGCAGCTTTTAAAGACTTCAAAAGTGCATTATTTTATCATAGGACATAGGAGAACTAAATTTTATTTGTTTTATAATATAAAATTCGATCTACGCTGAAAGGAATGCTCGAGCGTGCATTATAAGAAAATCAAGCACGCTGAACCGCCAATGAAATCACGCGTTCTTAGGATGCTCCCGTAATTTATATTATAAAAAATATGTAATTTGTATAACAATAAACA
The DNA here is from genome assembly GCA_030867875.1 of Actinernus sp. WN-2022. Classification (NCBI taxonomy): domain Eukaryota; kingdom Metazoa; phylum Cnidaria; class Anthozoa; order Actiniaria; family Actinernidae; genus Actinernus; species Actinernus sp. WN-2022. The sequence continues at coordinate 8,261,942 of JAOWCC010000577.1, read as the reverse complement.
ATGAGCTCAACCTAAAGGGACTATGTCAGCTATTTTAGCATCATTTGAAACTAAAAGAAACTAAGAAATAATGGTGTAGATTTATTAAAAGCGTTTTCCTCAGTAAAGTTAAGCTACAAAGAAGCTAATCGGAAATCGGACAATGGATGGCCAGGATGGAAATGATTACGATTATGAAAATCTTGAAAAAGTTAGGCAAATTTTTTCACATTTTTAACTATTGTCTTTGATATTAGCTAATGTTTCTACTCCAGCTTGCCGTCTCTTAAATTAACACCGTTTCGTATCACTTAGTGTATAGTGAGTATCTTTCTTATAATTAAAAAAATCTACATTATTATTTGACAGAAAATCAGAAAAATCCTGATGACATAGTCCCTTTAATAGCCAATGAAACTGTGCGTTAATCGTTGTATGAAAAGACAGTAGTGATTACGTTAATATTCAACATGTCTCTTGTAAATACAGTCACCTCCATCATTGATGTCTTTGCGGTTTATATTTTCCTGAAACCCAACCTCGTGCCTCCCCATTTCATCCTGAATATCCAAACCAACAACTGAAATGAAAATAATTAGATGCTGTTATTACATGACTGCACTCAACTGTGCAGCTAACAAAACGCTGATTGTTGTATGATATCTAGTCCACTTCAATGTTCTACATTAATAACATACATGGTAGAATCATCACAGGTATCCCAAGCTCACTACTAGTGGTTTAGAAATTATATATAGTGAATGTACAGGTTTTCTTGTATTAAAAAAATTGAAAATCGACCTTCAAATGTCATTCACTTGTTCTCTGTGTCGTCCTTTATCTCTGAAAAAAAATTGAAACCATTTTCCTGAAAGTGGTTTGACTATTTTTTGTTTCCACCAGTAAGAAAGAAGAGAAGTTGCATGTACTCACTCGAACCATCAGCGAGTCCAGATGTTCCCACTAAAATGCTCATAAATCTTTTGAAGATCAATATAACACCAAAATTCTTTCGGCTAACGTTAGTCCAGTACATGCCTGATAATTGAAGGGCTGTGTGCCACAAGGGACCAAGTGCCCTTTTCAGGTCGGGTTTTTTAAGCTACTGTGTGGTACTCACTTTTGGTATTTGTAATGGCAATTTCGAAAAAAGTCCTGAAAAGGACACTTGGTCCCTTGTAGCACACAGCCCTTCAATTCACACTGCCATTTCACGCCTTCCCTTGCTTCTCGCTATCTGCATCAAGGAGGCACATTTTTGTGGCTTATCCCGAAATGAAGATGCGCGCATCCATAAGCCCAACGGCTGTTCAAAATGCGGATACGAGAAATCCTGTCCATTCACTATAATTTTTAAACCGCTCACAGTGAACTGTGGTTGACTCGAAAGCTTTCGCTCCTTCGACCACTGCGCACATTTCTATTATTTATTTAATCTTATCATTTCATGTATCTTTTTTACAATTGGCTATCTTTGTATATGTAATTATTGTGTTGTAAATAGTGCGAAATAAACTGAATTGGATACGCGTGGCATCAGGCTGCGCCATTGCTCCTGATTCCCGCTTTAAAAACACATTTGTCCCTTGAAAAATAAGATAAGGGTAAAATTGCCCCGCTTCCAAAGGAAATTAAATGCCAGCTCACTCGCTATTAGGGCTGGCTCAATCTCTGCATTCTTTGTAATTTTTGCAGTGTCGAAAAGCTGTTTTCTCAAAAACTGTTTGTTCCAATCAGCATGTGATGTAGACGAGATGGAAGCTTGTATTGTATGATGTAATCAATGATGTACTGTAGTATACATACACATTAGGAGCATTCTAACATGGACCAACCTGGAGTGTGGATTAAACTTTGATCCTGACATGGTCTCGGAGTTTTACCGTTCAATACCTTATTGAAACACTGTTCAACATTATGCCCTCAAATTTTCTGTAATTACATGTACTATAAAAGGCTGGTTCACACCTGCAACATAAGCATGTTCACAATTGTGACCTAACCATAAGAAAAGCAACACACGCAGGCGCACTGTGTGCTAAATTACTCACCTGTGAGCTATGCTTATATTAATATCGCCTAGTTTCCTTATGCTTAATATGTTGTCCGGTTCACACTTGTGACATGACAACCAGTTCATTTTTCTTATTATTATGTCACGCCGGTTCACACTTCTTTTTCTTATGCTTAATTATGTCACAAGAGTGAACCAGCCTTAAGTGTGACATTTTCTTTTGAATTATAGAATGTATTCGTAGCTTGAAGTCTGATTTATGCTAATGAGGCGAAATGTAAACAGTGACATACAGTATCATCTGAAATTCGCCTACATGTACATCCAGCACTCCAGGCCATGTGCGAGAATGCTTATAAGTCACCTCAAATGTAGTAAATGGAAATGTTTGTCAATACATACATTCACACTTCATCCTTGGTAATGTTATGTTGAGGACAACAGGTAGATGTTCATTTTCAGAAGGGTTGTCCACAAACAGTTCACTTGCTCTGGTGACGTACAATGTAGGGATTAATCCCACATATAAGCCATAGAGGTATGTGCCGTGGGATAGGGTATGGTTGTCGAGGTGCCAGATCCTTAAATAGGGTCTCATATTCTGTATTCCTTAAGTAGGAGGGGGGGGGGTAATCCCAAATATAAGCCATAGAGGTATGTGCCGTGGGATAGGGTATGGTTTTCGAGGTGCTGGATCCTTAAATAGGGTCTCATATTCTGTATTAGCATCCTTAAATAGGGTACGTTTTTTTGTTACCCTAATTCTTGATATGCAGTATGGTGCATTTGCTCAACGCCCGCTAACGTCACAATCTTCAATAAACGTAAAGTATTACACAGACTGAGAGAATAAAAACGATCTGCTCAATAAATTCTGAGTATTCACTTGTCCCTTAAATAGGGTCTGCTACTTTAGTTTCAATCCTTGGAGAGGGTACCCATTTTACGATTTTTCACCCTTACATAGGGTCATGGTTTCGATATCACCACGGCACACCCTATCCTAAATTTCTGGGAGCATGCTCTCTCCCCCCCCTGTGACTGGCTCCACCCCTGACTAGATAAGAATTAAGTACATATACATGTAGGTAACATGTCTTACAGTGATTTTCATTATTACGTTGACTGTCAGCTGAGAACCCAAAGGTTAACCAACATTTGGTATTTTACACAGCCAGTAATCATAACTACATGTATGATGGTAACCAAATGGCTGTATGTCCCCCCGAGGGGGGGGGGGGGGGGTACTCTACCCTGTAGGGGTGTGCCGCTGGGGCTCTGAAACCCTTACCCTGTTTAAGACAAAAAAAACTCAAATTTCCATACCCTGTTCAAGACAAAGTGTTAAAATTTTTGTATCCCTTATAAGACAAATAACAAGATATCTATACTTGGATGTCAGTGTTTGTGATCTTGTATAATGAGTGTCATAACTAAATAGTCTTCATCAAGCATTAGACTAAATAAAGCACTAGATAAATACCATAACGTGTTCAAGATCTGTCGATGTGAAAATGGATACCCTGTCTAAGACTAGAAACTCGAAAAACCATACCCTGTCCAGCGGATCATCCCCGTATAGTCCATATATGGGAGTACGAATTAATGATAATCAAAATATTTTAATTGGCTTTTACTATAAATTTTAGCATTTAGTATCACACAATTGTATTTATATTTAGATTAACATTAGATTAGATTAGCATATTTCTATTAGGCACGGCTCCCCAGGTTGAGAATCTTGTCAAGATCTTGTAAGATCTTGTAAGATCTTGTAAGATCTTGTAAGATCTTGTAAGATCTTACAAAGATCTTACCTGGAAAGAATCTTGCCAAGATCTTACTAAATCTTGCCAAGATCTTACTAAATCTTGCCAAGATCTTGCCAAGATCTTACATAATCTTACAAAAACATGTTTTCCTAAAAAGATTTAATCTTGACAAGATCTTACAAAGATCTTATAAGAACTTATAAGATCTTACAAGATCTTGGAAAGATCCTCTAAAGATCTTATAAGATCTTGAAATATTTTCTTGTAAGATCTTATCAAGATCTTACAAGATCATGGAAAGATCTTATAAAGATCTTACAAGATCTTGGAAAGATCCTCTAAAGATCTTATAAGATCTTGACATATTTTCTTGTAAGATCTTATCAAGATCTTACAAGATCATGGAAAGATCTTATAAAGATCTTACAAGATCTTGGAAAGATCCTCTAAAGATCTTATAAGATCTTGAAATATTTTCTTGTAAGATCTTATCAAGATCTTACAAGATCATGGAAAGATCTTATAAAGATCTTACAAGATCTTGAAATCATGTTTTGTAAGATCTTACCAATATCTTATCAAGATCTTACCAAGATTTTATCAAGATCTTACAAGATCTTGGAAAGATTCTCTAAAGATCTTGCAAGATCTTATCAAGATCTTCTCAAGATTTGGAAAGATCCTTTAAAGATCTTACAAGATCTTGAAATATTTTCTTGCACGATCTTATCAAGATCTTACAGGATCTTGGAAAGATTCTCTAAAGATCTTGCAAGATTTTATCAGGATCTTACAAGATCTTGGAAAGATTCTCTAAAGATGTTACAAGATATTGAAATATTTTATTGTAAGATCTTATCAAGATCTTGGAAAGATCTTATAAACAATCTTACAAGATCTTGAAATCATGTTTTGTAATATCTTAGCAAGATCTTATCAAGATCTTACAGGATCTTGGAAAGATCCTCTAAAGATCTTGAAATATTTTCTTGTAAGATCTTAATTATCAAGATCTAACAAGATCTTGGAAAGATTGTATAAGATCTTGAAATCATGTTTTGTAAGATCTTACATGTACATGTACCAAGATCTTATCAAGATCTTACAATATCTTGAAACCTTTTTTGTAAGATGTTATTAAGATCTTAAATGATCTTGCTGATATCTTGATGCGATTATGTTAAAATCTAACGAGATCCACACCTACCATTAGCCTCACACTTTTCCCATCGTTTAATTAAGCAAAATATTGCCATCCAGCCCTTTAAAAATGTCTGCTTTTGTTGAGAAATTCAAATAACATGGAAGACACAAGGTCCACTTTAACCACTGCACTAAAATGGTAAATAAAGTCATAAAATCTTACATGTGTGTTGAGAAGTTGTTCCTGTTCATCACTGATGTGTTTATTTCGGGTTTGAGGCAATTTTACAATTGTTTTAGTTTGGGCTGCCTGTGCTTTAACGGAGTGGCCTAGAACCAAGTCTATCCATATATGGTAGCACTTGCACTTTTCAAATTATATAGCCTATAGGCGCCATCTTTGGTTCGTTGTGCGTGCTTGGAGTTTTAACAGCCCGCTTAGAAGGTCATTTAAACAGCATTTCAATGGCAATATTCATCAGATGAAAGATAATAATAACTGCTCCAAGTGAGAGGCAGTTTCAGTTCTGGAAAGAGATGAATTCCTGAAGATATCCGTGAAGTAGGTGAGCAGAAAATTCGAAGTTGATGTTCGGTTCGTTAATTTGTTCATATTGCTCACGTCACACTAAAAGGAACACCACTAAAAGTTCCTAATAATACAGCCTAATTAGTGTAGTTGGAGTCCTGTGATCAGTGCATGTACTTGAATATATTCCAAGATATATTTGAAGAAACTATTTATGAAAGCTCATATATGTGTGTCATAATTGTAATGTGGTCAAATGAAACCGGTCAAATACTTGCAATAATTTGCTCTCCCTCCCAAGAAGGCAATAGATCAAACAAAGCTCACATGATCTTGTCCTGGGTCTTGTTAATCCAGGGCTCGACACTAACTTTTAAGACTGGAAAGGTAAACTGAGTAAATATAGAAGATATATTAAAAATATACTTCCAAACCAAACTTTACTTGCCACATGAAAATTCTACTTTCCACTGGTGATGACTGATGGGGTATTAAACTGTTAGTGTGGAGCCCTGTAATTCTCTTTCGAATTTTATCATTCTAAAAATTTAAAATGTAAATTATCGAACTCTGATCAACACAATCAGCCACAAAACCGAAGTCATTTTGGTAGAAACGGAATTGGGATGTAGAAAAATATTTGTCGCTCTCCAGTTTCTGGTTGGCAAACTGCACAAGACCTAGCTTATACAGCACAGTACTTGTCTAACATTGCAATTCTTATTTTGGTTTTAAAATTGTTTTTTTACAGGTTTGAATGAAAGATGCAGGACCAAAGTTTGTAACCCTTTCAGCCCCACAAGTCATCTAAATTCTCTATACATTTGGATAAATTTTGATCAACTCCAAGTACACTGTATGTTTTTATACATGTATAATTAACAAATCACACACATTTTGCCATTGTCTGTACTCGTATTGATCATAGAAATGACGCCATAAAATGTTCAAAACTCAAGTGGAACAACGAGCGTAGCGAGTTTTGGACATTTTATGGCGTCATTTCTATGATCAATACGAGTACAGACAATGGCATAATGTGTGCGATTTGTTTTTTACAATGACGAAGCACTTATAGCTTCAAATGAGTGCGTAATAAACTGCTTTCGAGTCGAAAAAGGCCATTGAAAGTCAAAACGTAAACACTTATAATTACCGTTGCAGAGAGAAAGCTTTCTTAGACAAATGGCAATTTGGGTCACAGATTAACTTCTGTAATTGATGGAATGCATGTGAAATCCTTTCTTTCTTTTTTTTCTGGATCAGAAAAGTTATTGTTATATAATTCAAAACTTTTGAGCTCTGACTGTCTGAGAGAACTAGTCTTGTCACAAAGTCTGACTACAAATTCGCCGAAACTTTCTCCACTCAAGAGAAAACTCTCGTTTTGCCAAATGGCACACTACAAAGAAGTTTGACTCACCAATTAACTTCTCCTAGTAATAAAATGCTTGTGAAATCCTCACTTTCTTGTTTTTGGAAGCGAAGTTAACATCCATTTGAATTCACAAACCTCGCCGTGATTGTGAAAAGCACTTTGCAAAGCTACCACGGCTTGCGAGTGACGTCATTTTCATTGTATGTACTTATTTTGCATATAGCGGAGAGCCAATCTTATGTTATGCTGCTTCCCTTTGATCACCCTTGGGGCTAAAGGGTGAATTATTGAAATCGATAAGTTAAAATTTCCATAAATGTCTCAAGAATTAAGGACAATGTATATGATTGCTTAAACCATTCTAAGTAAATGAGTAAAATAATCAAATGTAATTTTATCCATTATTTTTATAGTAATACTTTTAAATAAACTGTTATCATAATGAATCTGTTCTGACATTTTTCTCTTTATGAAATTCATATCATTCTTTACAAGACTTTATGATTAGGCATGTCTGATGTCAATGCAATATATCTTGTGGGATCTTAAGATTTGGCAGGATAATGTAAGATCTTGGCAAGATCCTACAAGATTTGGCAGGATAATGTAAGATCTTGGCAGGATAATGTAAGATCTTGGCAAGATTCTACAAGATTTGGCAGGATAATGTAAGATCTTGGCAAGATCCTACAAGATTTGGCAGGATAATGTAAGATCTTGGCAAGATCCTACAAGATTTGGCAGGATAATGTAAGATCTTGGCAAGATTTGGCAGGATAATGTAAGATCTTGGCAAGATCCTACAAGATTTGGCAGGATAATGTAAGATCTTGGCAAGATCCTACAAGATTTGGCAGGATAATGTAAGATCTTGCCAAGATTCTACAAGATTTGGCAGGATAATGTAAGATCTTGGCAAGATCCTACAAGATTTGGCAGGATAATGTAAGATCTTGCCAAGATCCTACAAGATTTGGCAGGATAATGTAAGATCTTGCCAAGATCCTACAAGATTTGGCAGGATAATGTAAGATCTTGCCAAGATCCTACAAGATTTGGCAGGATAATGTAAGATCTTGCCAAGATCCTACAAGATTTGGCAGGATAATGTAAGATCTTGCCAAGATTTGGTAGGATTGCATAAGATCTTGGCAAGATCTTATAGGATCTTGCTAAGATCCTATAAAATCATGTAGGATCTTGCCAAGATTTCGAGAAAGATATTGTAAGATCTTACAGGATCTTGAAAGTTCTTTGCAAGTTCTTGCAAGTTTTGTGATAAGATCTTGCCAAGATCTTTCCAGGATCTTAGTAAGATCTTGGCAAGTTCTTGTAAGATCTTTCCAAGATCTTTCCAAGATCCTCAACCTGGGTCTTATTGAAATCAGTTTTATTAATGTTACTGTTAAGATTCCGTGGATAAAATTTATAATAAAGATTGATTGATTGCTACATGTACTTGCATGTATAGGGATTGAGCCTTGACTTTAAGTGTATGCATATCTGAGTATCAACTACATGTAGTAGAAGTAACGCTACATGTATAGGCAGCCTTCATGATCAGTTCTCTTTCCTTTATAATTATGGCACAAAACAACAGGCAGCATTATTGCCTTTGCACGTATTTTCAACTTGCACAGGGAGATAATATTTTTAAAGTACCAAATATTTAAAGCAATTATTGGATGAGACTGAGCAAAATATCATGATTTGTTCGTTAAATTTATACTTATATCATCATGATAAATTGTGTATTTGTTCAGATTGTACTAATACATCATTCAATATAAAAACGAAACCATACATTTAGCTTAATATGTACATACAACCATCTACTCTTACTAGTTAGCAGGTTTCATGAATTCATAAGAGTGGGAATGGAACAAAGTACAGTACGTATATGTTCAATATGTGTAGTGCAAGTGACTTTTGATCAAGTTCTAAATTCTCCTGTAGAAACCAAAAACATAAAGGAGAATTTACAATGTGATCAGCAGTCACTTTCTTGTACATACATGTATGAGAACCTTCAATTATATGAGAACTTACATTTCTGTACCAATAAAGCTGTAAAACTCTGATAAAAACAGGAATGTGATAAAAAGGCAGCTACAAATGGAAACTGTTGGTCAAAGTTAGAGAAAATAAATGTTGTTAGTATTTCAAGATAATTAAGTTATATGTAATTGTACTAACATCCACAGCAGGTGGCAGGGTTGTGGGGCCAGCTAATTAGCTACTGTATATAAGTCCCCGAGAGAGTATACTGCTTATAATTACATGCATATAATGTACACTCAACACATTCTCGCAGTTAAAATAATGATTATCATTAATTGTCAAATCGCTTAAAAATAATGATTGTAATTATTATTCTTAAAACCAGTCAAGGATAAGGATAAAGATAAAGATTTGTCACATTGCGAATGGTGGTAGAGGCGCTTAGTGTAGTGGTCACGATGTCTGCACCACATGCAAACGGTGACGAGTTGGATCCCCATGCATGCAGTTAGGACTGCTAAAAATATATTTGTTCTATTCTTTATACCTTCTCTTCCTGCATTTACCTTATATAGGAATCTGCATTTAAATATACAAGTAATCTACTATTTTAAAGTCTTACTGACTGCTCCTGTATACGTTGGCTCTGTTAGATCCTTTGGCACTTTTCTATAGATGTCAAGCCTGCATATCAGACAGAAAAAAAAATCAATAATAATAATCAATTGGAATAAAGTTCTGTTTTGATAATTACACTGATTACATTGTACATTATTTTAACTATGAGCACTTTGTAGTTCGATCATTAAATAAATATAAGGTACCAGCTTTAAGCTCTCATACATTATTTATTAATCACATATATGTTATAATTTACTCAGTTATAATTTACTCAGATATAAATGTATATATTACTGTACATGTCAAAACATAATCAATCATTAATGAATGTGATACCGAAATGTGTTAGAAGAGCATTATCCAATATACATGTTAATTACTGAACAAAAAGGGGCCCAATATATTGATTCCCATTAAAAGAGAATTCTATTTCAAAGATCAGCAGTTCAAACTCAACACAACATAGTGTCATCTACTATGTCATCACTCCTTCGGTTTCATCACTCCTTTGGTTACATTTCAGGTTATATATATATATATACAGTACTGGGCAACTTGTATGTGATGACATCAATTATCTTGAAACTGAGGGTTATAATTCTGGGTAAAAATCTCAAGTCTGAAATCATGTAAATATGGAATATATGATAATTAAGCATGGATTAAATATTAGCCTATGGTACATGTATTAATGTACATGTAATAGATACAGAATAAGTGGCTGTGCTTTATCGGATTTATAATCTTGAGCTGAAAGCAAGATTTTATTTATATTTCAAAAACTCATGCATAATTAATGACCATTTTGTCCAATCAGATGAAGCAATTAAATCACTCACATGCATGCTCCTTTATACCCAATAAAACGAAAGCGTCTTTATACAACTTTTCACTGTACGAGTGTGGCTCTAATATAAAACATCATGGTTGAGGCCTTTTTCCTTAATGTTCAACAAAGGAAAAAGGCCTCCACCATTAAGTTTTATATCGGGCCACACTTGTAGAGTGAAAATCATATAAAGAGTGTCCTTCCTAGTCAATCCCTATAACACCAAGGGCTTCACCATGAATCTTTATAAAGACCCTCACTTGCACAGTGAAAATCCTTAAAAAGACCCTCATGGCAATCTCAGTTCATAAGATGATCAGGGTTGCTCAACCAACGGCCTAAGTGCAATGACTTGAGGAGCTTGAAGACAAAGGCCCCTTAGCTTGGTTCAGTTGTTCATACGCAACCAGCCTAACATTATTGGACACAAAGTATGTATAAGTATGTATAACTTTTGATAAACTCCTATGGGACATACATGGTCATTTCAAGTTCCATAATTAGAATAAAACAGAATCACATAACAATGGTCATGTAATCTACCACTTAAAAAATCTCATGAATAATCAATGAAGCAAAAACAAAGGAAATCACTGAGCGAGAAGCGACCTTATTATCTTCCTAAAGCTAGAACCAATTACGGATTATTTAATATCAGATTTCAAGGACCAAAAGTTTGGAATTCAATTGAAGAACATATTAAGTCTTCCTCAATTCGACAGTTTAAACTGAATTACATGACTAATATACATCTAGACATTCTAAGCTATTTACAAAACTCGCAGCAGTGTTTTATCACATCTAAAACACTCGGGCTGCACCCTGGTGTTTAAATCTGATAAACCACCACTGCTCATTTTGTAAACTAATTACATTATTAATAAATTATATACTTGCAAGCAAAAAGCTCCTGCTAGACTGGCATATGTTTGTTTTACAGAATAAACATTTGAGCTGTACCCAGTAGCTTAAGCTGGTACAGAGTGTGAGCTGATAAAGAATATATTTCGGCTGACAGAGCTAGCAGAATTAATCTCTGATGCATATAATATACCTCAGACCTCCTTGCATATATTCAAACTTAAGTCATGTATACATTTACTGTACATATATATTTAATGTTTGATCTACAAAGTTATACATTTTATACAGTGCTGTGAGATACATCCACATGTGTACAGGAAACAATTAAGATTGATACAGTATACACAAAATAGCCATAACAACTAATTTAATTTATTTATACTTATTTAGACCTTAATCTTTCATTCATTCTTGTTGAGAATACTGGGTAATCAAGGCAACCTTTTAAATAAAAATACAGTTCTCATGTCATGTAGCAATAATAATTATTATTATAATTATTATATATCTACAATGTATATATATAATTTATATTATTTTATACAGTGCTGTGAGATACATCCACATGTGTACAGGAAACAATTAAGATTGATACAGTATACACAAAATAGCCATAACAACTAATTTAATTTATTTATACTTATTTAGACCTTAAGCTTTCATTCATTCTTGTTGAGAATACTGGGTAATCAAGGCAACCTTTTAAATAAAAATACAGTTCTCATGTCATGTAGCAATAATAATTATTATTATAATTATTATATATCTACAATGTATATATATAATTTATATTATTTTATACAGTGCTGTGAGATACATCCACATGTGTACAGGAAACAATTAAGATTGATACAGTATACACAAAATAGCCATAACAACTAATTTAATTTATTTATACTTATTTAGACCTTAAGCTTTCATTCATTCTTGTTGAGAATACTGGGTAATCAAGGCAACCTTTTAAATAAAAATACAGTTCTCATGTCATGTAACAATAATAATTATTATATATCTACAATGTATATATATAATTTATATTATTTTATTTAATATAATGTATGTGTGTTTAATTCTATGAACTTTGGCCTGATTCAACACTTAATATAATTTATGTACATTGTAGTTTACAGTGAAAACGTACAGGTCTTGAAAGTGTTCCACTACAGAGCAATAAATGAAGTTCATGATTCGAAATTTGATTTCATTCTTCGTTTCAAACTTCCATAATTTTAAAACGAAACTTGCAAAATTCAAATTGAGCCCTGAGTGAATCAAATTTTGATCAGGCCTGGAAATAATTTTCCTTACTTGGCAGGACAATAATGTGTCCTAGTGTCCAAACCTTTCTTTTGATCTGACATAATATCAAAATTGGTCGGACACATATCAAAATTGATATGACATTAATTAGTATAATGTAATTTGCATACAAAAATAATAATAATAAAAATGGTTTGCAATGTATAAAGATATGGTGATTTTTTTAAGTTTACTATCATAATCTAGGAGCCTTTTAGAAGAAAGCCGAAACAATACTATGGATTCAATTTTTTATGTTTTTGGAAATGTTATTCATTAGGGGCCGTTGACAATTATTCACTTTTCCATGCTTAATGTCAACTGGGTGTTTAGGTCAGACCACCCTCCTTAATGTCCACTTGGAATTTTGCTAAATTGTGTACAATAGAAAATGTATGGGAATGGTTTTGCATCACAACACGATCAAAACAAACAATGTACCAATTTAATAAGCTTGTATGCCAATCAGCTTCATAACATTCCTTATGGTGAAGCACTTTCCATGAATTTCACTTAGTTCTCCTCAAAATACTTCTGTTTCCCTCTCAATTGCCTCTAATTCTGGCTATAAAACTCCTGCTCAACCAACAAGTGGAACAGTCAAGTGGAAGGTCGCCACCATTTTGTGCACCCAATTCCCCAATGAATGCTGGGATACCACAGGCAACCCACCACTATATTTTTCATGCTCATGCCCAAGCCACAAATAGAGCCAGATTTGCGGCTGTATTAATTTCACTTATTAATTAACTAATTATTGATACACTAGAACATCACTACCAACAACCAGTTTGTTGTTTCTCTCTTTTTGTTTTCTTTTTATGTTCTGTTATCAACATGAAGTAAACTTCGGGAAAGAAAAACATAATTTTTGACAAAAATGTCACAGGCTAACGTCCACAATTTCACTCTCTTTACCCCCTCCCCCCAAATGTCCAGTTCATGTTAAACATGGAAAAAATCGACAGACCCTTACACTCTTAGTAATTTTTTTGTTTGGACATGAAAAAAAAGGCCTGACACCATGTCCGAGCAAAAAAATGACTAAGCAGAGTGTAATGGGCTGAAGTTTAGGAGAAATCCCAATATTTAAAGTGGAATAAAATAATCTAATGCCTAATAATAGCGCTGTGTATTTAATATGTAAGAAATTTAAGTCAAATTCAACAATAACAAAAATTATTGTCTTCTATATATTTGCGTATTGCATATGTTATGAAATGAAATAAACAGAAAATTATCTTGAAAGGGGAAATCGTCGTTTAATATCACTCAAATCCTGACATGTTTTTATGGCCCGTATATCACATCCTGTATAATGTAGACGTGCACGTACAGTGTACACGTGTGCGTTTATTCAGCTTTCAGCAGTTTATTAAGAAATTCTCATAGCTAGAAAAAATGCTGCCTCAATAGAAAAAGAAGAAGACACCACTAGTCTCTGGGAAATAATTTAAGAAATACATGCCTCTTTCAAAACAATAATAACTTATAATTTATAAAGCATTTGCGAGTTGACATACATGTACGCGAGCCAAAATACAGCTTGGATATCAGTTTTCTCTTACCTACGAACGTCGAACTGCATACTGAATCCTTTATCGGTATGTGAGCTTCGTCGTCGAGAGAGAAGTCAGTCGAATAAAGCTTTTTTCGAAAGGCTTTCGCCTGAGACGTTTTTCACTGCTGTTTCACTGTTGTTGTTTTGCCCGCCATTGGTGTCTACCACGCGGTGAGCTCTGATTCGTCAGAACATTGCAAGTCGCGCAATTCATTGTGGGAGATGCTGCAGGGAAAGATCCCAGGTGCTTAGAAACAGGCGAGTAACTTTTTCGCAGCTGTGGATAATAGTGAAGGGTAAAAGAAATAACGAGAATGGTTCATTCAAGGCAGATATCGAATAAGTCACCTTCTTTTAATGCCTTCTTTTAAGTCTGCTGCATCATATTCATTACAAAACTAATTATTACCTTAACAAATTACCACAAACACTTCCTGTTCCTTCCTCAACTGCATGATCTCAACTGAATGTATTAAATCGAAATATATACTTCTGACAAACATCAAATCAATATACTTGTGAATGTCTGTTTTCAGGTTTTTCGTTGAATATCTGGGCCAGATAACCCCAAGGTTTATTCAGAACGAACCTACTCAATTGTAATATTGGTCAATATTCTTTGTCTATACTTGTGAAATTGCAAAATGAGTAAGCAATCGGATCGTTATTTTGTCATTTAGTTTTCTAAACACGTAGTGTGTTATGTACATAATAGTTGAAAGAGTATTTTTTTCCACAGTCAATCCCAAAAAGGTTTTCCAGCAGAACATAATATAATACTTTAATATCCATCGTTCTGGCCTATTGTTTTGGCCTAGACAATAGCCCAAAACAATGGATATTAGAGTATTATATTATATTCTGCTAGACAACCTTTTTGGGATTGACTGTATTGACTGTATATACAGCGAAGTGCAAAAACTTTGATCCCCCGCTCGGAACAGGCAGGAAAGTTTAAAGTAAAGTAAATGCACTCTCTATTTTCTGTTTGGACAAATATTTTTCCTGATTTTATATTATAAATTAATGTTTACGTTAGCAGAACGTAACGCGCACGGAACTTCATCTGCGAAGCAAGAATTCAACGCTATTTTTGAAACTGTTTCGCGGAAAATTGAAGAGATTAAAATAGCTTAAAGGTTTACACAATTTCATAAATTTATTGACAACAAATTCATAAAACATTTAATTATTTTGATTAAGAAACGGATAGAATTAACGTATCCCATATCATTGCCATATTTTATGGTATTAAACGATTCTAAAAAGTAATAAACTCTTAGTTATTCCTCTTGAAATTCTCTTATCCAGTTTTATTCAAGGTTCGGAGGGATCCTGTTTTTATGGTATATTTTTTTAGTAAAAGCTTTTATGAAAGGTACGTTCGATAATTCTTGGATTCGCATCGCTGAATGTTCTTATTATAAACACAGGAAACCCAAGCTCTGTTTATGTAAATTTAATTTATAAGGGTTTGTATGGGAATTTTTTAATCTGGTTTTTCGATAAATATACTGTAATAAAGTGAATAAAACTTACCTGGTGTCTATGATCTGTGACTTGGCTGTGTCTGTACGTATACGTAGTTTCAGCGAATTTGGGCGAATTTTGAATCCCTTACTCTTCATACTATAGAAGAAATGAAAGGTAGGAGACGAACTTCAAATCTCGGCTTCAAAGCCACTCACGTTTGGGTCGATTTTTTCACGAAAATCGCATCGATTTTACATTCTATCCCCATCAGCATACGCCGTGATAAATTTCCAGTCTATCTGTGCCAACCAAACGAAGATATCTGTATTTGCCGAGCTACAATCCACTATAGGCGAATCCTTGTTTACGTTTTTACCTCATTAGCATTCATCAAACTTCAAGCGACGTACATACAAACAAACAGAGTACATAAATCGAAAGAGATTGTCACACTCGATAATCACCGAAAATTTGAGAGTGATATGATAAATATATTTTGAGGAATGAGCGTTTAAAAAGCTCAAAATTAACAATGAATGTATGGCTGTCAGCAACTCTTGCCCCCAGCCCATTTTATAGTTTTGAAAAGTCAATTTCTCCGTAAATATTTAACATATCAATCTCAAATTTTCGGTGGTTAATCAGTTTAAAATTATCTTTCACCTGATATAGTATGTTTGTTTGTAGCTTGAAGTTTAATTTATGCTAATGAGGCAAAAATGTAAACAATGACGTCAGCAAGGATTCGCCTATTGAGTCGGCCAAAATCTCGCCATAAGCAGCCATCTATGCCCGTGACTCGCCAAAGTGGTACCAACACAGGAAACCCAAGCTCTGTTTATGGCTATTGGGAATTTTTAAATCTAGCTTTTCGATAAATATATTGCAATAAAATGAATAAAACTTACCTGGTGTTTATAGCCTGTGTCTTGACTATGTTTGTATGCAGTTGCAGCGAATTTAGGCGAATTTTAAATCCTTATTCTGCAAAACGAAAGCTAGATTTAAAATTCCACAGCTTGGGCCTTATAAATTAAATTTACATAAACAGAGCTTGGGCTTCCTGTGTTATAAATAATTGTTGCACAGTTTTCTTTCATTCTTAAAATGTATTTTGTATGCTATTTAAATCTCATAATTGTGACGAAACTGTTTATTTAGCTTCGTCATTAAACCAAAAACGTTAGCAGCTATGGTCCCATTTAACAACATCACTTTATTGTGAATCCTAGTTTCCTAATTTCGTAGATAACGAGCCGCGACAAACTTTTGAATATATAATTTTCGAAGTTTCATTTTGTAATTATATTGCAGCTCCAAACAACATCAGTTTTTTATCAGATTGTGAATTTCGTCTCATCGGGATCAGCTAAACATAAACATTACACAACAGTTAAATAAAACGATTCGATGTTCAAACTGTATTAAGAGGTTTCCTTACGTTACACTATAAAGTGTTTATTTTGATTTGTCGATACGTTTTCCAACTATAAGCCAGGCTCTTGTGCAGTCTGTGCATCCGGTCAGCTCCGGTCAGTACATATGAATCATTTCATTCTGCTCTTTGAAACGTTATATCAGTCTAATAACACTGATCAGTTCAGTCTTCACAGAAGTAGAAGACAGAGAACGGAATACCTGCGCTGATATCGAGCTGAATGTTTTCATCACTCTCAGTTTTGGTTTAGAATCACTGACAACGAATGTAGAATGTCAAAGTTTCAAACGAATTGATATTGGCCCTGAACCCACAGATCAGGTGTAATCATGTCTCCTCTTCATGGGTTATCTCGATATTTTAGGTCATCAGAAGATATCCTAACAGCTACACAAATAGCTCTGAATTCACGCTTCGAACCTGAAACTTCGGCATGATCATTTCCCGTTCTCTTTCCGCCGACTAGGGATATGTTCTGTTTTGCAAATATTCGATCTAACAGTAAATATATAGAGTGCATTTAAATACTCTGGTTTATTTAAGCTGTCCTGTCCTAGGTTTGTTGGGAAAAGTTAGTAAAAGAGAAACATGCTCACGAAATATCAAATGGGTAAATTTCCATAATAAAGGTGTTAAGATTCTGGGTATTTATTTTTCTTATAATGAGAAATGGTATTATGATAACAACTTTATACGTATATTATCTAATTTTAAAACTACCCTATCAATTTGGCGGGCGCGTGGTTTAACCTTATACGGCAAAATACAAGTGGTGCGTTCGTTAGCACTATCCAAACTATACTACGTATGTTCAAAAATACACGTCACAGATGGGTTCATTAAAGATGTAGAACGTATTATTACTGACTTTATTTGGAATGGCAGGAAACCGAAAATAAAGAATCAAACGCTAATTGGGGAATATTATAAAGATGGTTTAAACTTGCCTGACCTTGCTTCTTGGATTAAAGCTAGTCGTATAAAATGTGCTATTAACCTCATGAAGCCGGAGGAGAAAACATGGAAAATTTTGCCTCTCTTGCATTTAGAAAAAATAGGAGGAATTGATGTGATATGCAATAATTTCGATGTAACAAGGATTCCATCAAATATACCAATTTTTTACAAAAGTGTCCTCACGAACTGGGCTCAAATTGCCACCATTGAGGTAGTAGATAATCATTTACTGGTCTTAGAACAATATCTTTGGAATAATAAGCATATTAAAAAAAAAAAAAAAAAAAAAAAAAAGCTGTCCTGCCTGTCCCGAGTAAAAATGTTGTATTCTAGATGAAATCTTGAACTTTAAATCAACTGCATAAGTCTTCGCTATGACGATTTGCAAACGCGCGCGGATATCGGCTGTAGTTGCATCAAGTAATGACTTTACTCCTACCCATAATGCACCCGATATAGTTATATAGTTGAGGTGTGGGGGGTCAAAGTTTTTGCACTTCGCTGTATATATATATGTATACGATATATATACACTGAAACACTAAAACTCGGCAAAAAACTTATATATATCATATATATATATATATCATATATAGATAAATAAATGTTTCGATTAATTCTATCAAACAGTGCTCGATACAATGCTGTAGAGCAATAATACTAAGGATTCGGAGTATTTAAATTTTTGGTTGATTCATATTTCGCTCTACAATACTGTTTCGTGGGGACCAAAGTCCTCACTCGTCAGGAGTTACTTCGTGAACTTCACGAAGTAACTCCTGACGAGTGAGGACTTTGGTCCCCACGAAACAGTATTGTAGAGCGAAATATGAATCAACCAAAAATTTAAATACTCCGAATCCTTAGTATATCATATATATATATATATCCTTTCATTACCATCAAACTCTCTTGACAGTTGTTACTTCGGTAGAGACAAAGAAACACAATAGACTATCGTTTGGTTTTGTCTTATGGCAATTTACTGAGAGTGAATTTTACGTGCGAATGCCGCACTGAGCAGATTCAGAACGAGTTTAGCCCGCAAAAACAAGGTTTTTATTCTCCTGGGACTCGACATGGCCGCCGCGTGAGAAGGGTGAATATGTCTCTTACTATGGCTACCTCTTGAGTTTTTCATACCGAAACAATACGTCTAGTCTTAGCACTCAGGGGCTTTCTTCATGTAAACAGGTCCTTAGCGAGATAAACAAAAAGTATAGTTATCAACATCTCTGTTAACACGTCCCATCACAATTTACTGAAAACGGTTCATTCTAATTGCGCTATTGATAGACTGAGGTAGAACCCAATTATGGTGGAAGCGAACCCTTGCCTACGAATTCGCCGTTGCTTCAGCAGTCGGACAGCGTACATGGACGTTAAACTGTTCGGCCGAGCGATTGATCGTGAATGGCTAATATATTTACGATTCAACCGTAAATTCCTCAAGACTAAACCAGAAAACTAATAATAAAAGGAATAAAGTTGATTCTTTAGTAGCCTGAATTTCAGCCGTCTCCTCCGGTTCAGTCGTTCATATGCGGCATTCGCACGTAAAATTCATACTCAGTAAATTGCCATAAGACAAAACCAAACGATAGGCTATTGTGTTTCTTTGTCTCTACCGAAGTAACAACTATCAAGAGCGGTTTGATGGTAATATAAAGGATATATATATATGATATATATAAGTTTTTTTGCAGAGTTTTAGCCGTGTTTCAGTGTATATACTGATATATATATATATATATATATATATATATCAGTTCTGAAAGTACTTCAGCCAGAAGGAAATCAATATCAAGTCATTATTTTAAGACTGTTTTTGTTATAACATTTTATGTGACAATTTTTATTTTATTCCATTATTTACTGTTCATGATTTCTACGGTTTATCGCTAGCAGTAGCACACTCCGACGGAACGTCTGGATGCCGGCCACTGGCCTGACCTAAAGTTACCACTCCATACACGCATTTAAAATGTTACATATATACAGCTTTGTCTGCATGGGAAAAGGGCATTAGGGAATAGGGCATTAGGGTATTCCCGGACCGAAATGAATTATGGTCACGAGGAGCTCAGGCCTCTAAAAAAATACGCCTCCACCAAATTTCAGAGGCGTTATGTTCTGTCAGTCAGTTTCCATTTAACGCTTCTGAAATTGCTTTATAATAAACAGAAGCAATATGGCGGAGGAAGGAGCACTGATTATTGTCGACGATACCCGAACTATCTGTTAAAACTGACCAAAAAAAAGCTACAGAAAAAAGGTTCCTAAAGTATTTATTTCTTTACTTGGTGGTATTTGCAGTGTGTTTTGGGAAGACAGTATCGCACTAACCCCAAACGCATATATGAATTTGAATTTTGTGCCGTCTGTTGGCGGCCATGGCACTTAGTGGTTCTCCTCACTCTGCTTTCTTGACTGTATTTATACCTGAGCCTTTAGGACTTGATGATCCCGGTCATTCTTTCAATAGTCATGCGCTTTTTTAGCAATGACTAACCAGTTAAGGTTACCGGATACCTTCAAAACGAAAAAGATGGATTTTTTTTTTTTTACACAGAAATGTAGTTTTAGTAGTAGTGTCTCATATACCAAAAACTCCGTTCAAAAACAATTAATATTGACGGAGAAATACCAAAAGGAGGTTTTTAACCGGAAGTGAAAGATTCTTTTTGATTGACAGCAGATCAATAAACACATGACAAGTGCTCACTCACCCGTAACGACGGTGTGGGAAATCGGCACATATTAAATTCATTTCATATACCAATGTTTACGTTTATTGAGAAAAGTTTTTCCACACACGATTCCACAATTCCATCGGATGTTGGCCTTACATCTTACAAAAAGCAAGCAGGATGCCATAACCCTAAACCCTTAGCTTGAAAAACAAAGAAAAAAGAAAAGCAAAACGAGGCCAAACAATGCATACGACTACAATTACAAAGCCAGATTGGAGTCCTCGCAAAACCCGACAAGCGTTCGTATTTTCACTTTCAGACAGAGTGCCGAGTGGTCCACATCTGAACATAAAGTAGAATTGATAAGAGCCAGCCGAGAGAATATTTGTTTCCAAGGAAGCTTAGATGGAAACGTAGTCCGGCGTGACCCTGAATCGGTTGAACCACGATCTCGCTATTGCCGTGCTCTTTCAGACGCCTGCAAATCGCTGTCTCCTCTACTAACTATGCTGGCATTCAAGGCGTCTCTATAGTTGTTCACCTTGGCTTTGCCCCTCGAGGTCTTTTTGTCTTTCCATTTTTCTAGCCTGGGAAACCAGCTGACTCTTACCGCCACCATTTTTTAAGTCGCACAAAAAAGAACAAACATTTTCTCGATGCGGCGCGTACCTTTGATCGGAAATCAACATTGGCGGGAAATCTTGACAGATAGTTGAACTGTGATGAGAAATGATTGGCCAAGAGCTCGCTAATTGTTGGAGAGGCGGGGCTTCAGATTCACGCACGACAGACGGGTATATTTTTTGAAATGCTATTTTGTCGCTTTCGATTTTCAATCAAAATAGAGATTTTTAAAAGCTCCCACTCAAGAGGAATTTATTCGATTTGTGCGAAATTTTCACAAAATGTCAATTGATATCTCAGCTCCAAAACTGTGTCGGGGAATTGGGAATTTCTAAAAAGAGAGCTCTTGACGACGTTTCCCGCATATCTACTCGGATTATTTTTCGCCTTTTCACGCAAAGCATGACAACTTTTGAACTAAATCGAATTTTGTAATTCCCCGACACCCTTTTGTAATACGATTCCTCTGAAATACGACAAAGTAAACAGATGTTTAAACTTTAAAATATTTTCGGAGTCGGAACTTCTGAAAGCCATCTCACTAGATCGGTGAAACGGGATGGCGGAAAATTCGAGATTTTCAAAGAACTCAAAACTTTTTATGTATTCTTTAAAATGATACATGAATGATTTATCTACGATGTTTCTTCGAGGCGCTACATAATTTAGACCGGAAACGCACCCTGAAGGTATCCGGTAACCTTAAGACATTATATATTCTGGTGCGTGTAATCGTGGCGGTGATTTCGTAACTCGGCTAAAGAGAACTAGCATCCGAGGCAGTTACGAAAGGTTTTCTCCTTAAAAAATACAAAAGAAATTGCACAAAACATTCATACTTTACTGATGTGTGACAAAGTGCCTACACTTTAAAACAAAGTATGATGCAAAATCGTAAAATGCCGTATAGGTCGTATAGGGTCAAGGTTTCGATATCTTTGCGGCACACCCCTATCCTACCTTTCTGGGAGTAGGGGGGTGGGGGGTGGGGTTAGCTCCTACGTTTCTTTATCAGAAATATCTTTTCAGGGGTAGTATATCCTGTCTGTATTATGGCAAATAACTTTCGTATTTTGAGATTGTGACGATGATGAGTCGACTGATGAGTCGGTTTCCCGCCAGAATAATTCATTGCCTTGGGGTCAATGAAAAGCACACCGTTTCATAGCCATGTCCGAAACAAGTATTTGTCGATATTTGACGGACGGCCATTTTCCAAAATGGTGAATGGAATTACTTTTCACCTTTGGAAAGTCCACTGGATAACTCAAAGCGAACTTGCGCCTACCAATCCAGTACTGATTTCAGTTTGGGGTTTACTATCCACAGATTCTGAAGCTAAGGACATACCCGTGATTTTCTGCTGGTATCATGTATTAGCATTGGATTCGGCGCATGAAAAGTTCGCCTTCTGAATTAAACGGGCCTGGCAAACCAGGAGCCCATAACTATAGGTGCGTCGATATCTCCTATATATAGCTGTAACAGCGTTTTCACAAGTTGGGCTACTATTTTTAGATCATTTTACCCGCCAATTAGTAGGTTGCACCAATGGCGGAACAAAAAGATGCCTCATTAGCGGTTTCCGAAGAAATCACTCGACGTCACTCACGTTAACTCATCTAGTTAACAAAATTACGTCGGCCATTGATCGAAACGAAATTACTGCCGGTGTGTTTTTGGATCTTTCAAAGGCTTTTGACACTCTAGACCATCAAATGTTGTTTGCCAAGTTGGAACATTATGGTATCCGTGGTTTAGCCCTGCAGTGGATCAAAAGCTATTTCCTGTGCCGTAAACAATTTGTTCAATTTAATCAAACTTGTTCCTCGGCGCAAACTATTAAATGTGGTGTACTTCAAGGGTCTATTTCAGGTCCCCTATTTTTTATTCTGTATATTAATGATCTTCCCAATGCCTCAAAATTGACAGTCTTTGATTTTTGCAGATGACACTAGCATTTTTTATTCTCATTCAGATCCCAACCTTTTAGAACTCGTGCTAAACGAGGCATTGTATATTTTTGACGTTTGGATGAAATGCAATAAGCTCTCCGTTAATATCAAGAAAACTAATTACATTATTTTTAAAGCAAGACAGAAGAAAATTACCAACAAATTTTCCCTTTACCTTGGTAATCACTTACTCAAACAAGAAAATGTAATAAATTCTTAGGTGTGTATATCGATGAACACCTTACTTGGAAACAGCACATCAGTCATGTTTGCAAAAAAATATCTAAGTCAGTTGGTATAATATATAGGCCTCGCTTTTATTTATCTGCTAAAACAAAATTAACTCTGTATTATATATTAGTATACCCTTATATTAGTTACTGTAACATAGCTTGGTCAACCACGTATGTAACTAATCTAAATAGAATATTTAATTTACAAAAGCGTGCTGTGCGAGCCATGACCAATTCAGATTACCGAGCTCACTCTGCTCCTTTATTTGCTCAGTTAGATATACTAGATATTTTTTAAGTCAACTCATTTCATGTAGCATAGTTTATGTTTTGTTATGATAATCAGTTGTTGCCTCAGCTTCGACCTTCCTCAATTTATTCGTAACTAGCAGTCAAGTACATAACTACAACACTAAATCAGTATCCATTGGCAAGCCTGTCCTATTTCTGTGGCAAAATAAACTAGTTAATAATTTTGTTATACAAACAACATAGCAGCTTGCAGCCCAAGAATATAGGTTATACAAACAACATAGCAGATTGCAGCCCAAGAATAGCGGGAACCGTTCTAAAATAGCCTAACTTGAAAAACGCTGTGACATAGATTTAGTACTGATACCGAGGCGGAATGGACGCTCCTGGTTATGGGCTCCTGCACAAACCATGCATGAAGTAAAATGTCATTGGAATAGATAACGCGATTGAAGGTCGCTTAAGTGGTGCATTGCGCGGGTACAGATTTTCGTAGTCATGCAGGTCTAAAAATGGTATGGAAAATCATATATTTTGCCCTGAAATAGGGTCAGGGTTTTGAGGCCTGGACGGTATACGTACACCCCATCCCCCGTCCTCCCCCCCCCCCCCCCCCCCCCCCCCCCGTCCTCCCCCGGGCCTTGGCTTCGTGAAATTATACGATCCTCGCAACGCCGTTGCACGCAAGTTTCTGCGAAAATGTTTAATCGAGTAACAGTAATAGCAAAAAGATCAAGTGAATGAAGTATTTACATAATAAATGGTACGTATGTGCGGACCCGTTTTACGAGAAATAGTTAGCCCCAAAACCAGAATTTCCAAGTTAATGGGATTTTTTCTGTCCCGAATAAGATGATATTACGATAATGACCCTGATTAATTATTCTTAGTAGTCTTTTACCCTGAATTCCAGATATTTTTACGCAAAACCCGGACCCTGAGATCTAAATTAGGTTCGAATTCGGACCGGCTATACCGGACCGGACCCGGAGTGTCAAACCCTCCCCTCCCCTCCACCACAACCAATTGCTTCGTTGTCTAATCTTTCTCTGCCGACTATCAGTTTAGAGCGACGACATCCTGGCGCCATGTCCACTGTAAGAAAAAACAGATCACGTTATCGGATCACCGCACAATTTATTCAAACTGAGCCAACAAATCTTGGCCCTTCGCGGATTTCCCGATGTTACCGGATTGGCTTGGCAAAAATTGTTTTTAAATGAAATGATTTGTCCTATTTTGGGACTAAGGCTAAATGGTTTATGGCACGAGATGAAGGAGATGCTAATTCAGCCAGCTTACTTAGTACCCTATCTTTAAAATATAAAACAAAATATATGCCTTTCATTCTTAGGGCACTTTCCATTTACGCGAACTGACTGGTCTGATACGCGTCAGTTCTAGGAACTGACTGGACCAGTTCTCAGAACTGACACGTTCCATTTATTAAGAACTGGCCGGCCATCAGACCATGCAGTCAGTTCGCATAAATGGAAAGCGCCCTAAGAGTCGCGGTTAAGTTATTTTAGACAATGATCTCAGACTGAGTAGCGAGGTCCAGTGACGTAGTGTTTACGTATTGACCATAGGAGTAAATTATGACAACGATAATTGGTATTTTATTATTGATCAGTCATATTAAGCCGTCAGTTGACTAGAAAACAAAATCTGCATCCCTGTACTATAACTATAAGGGAAATAATTAAAAACACTTGAATGTATAGATAAAACAGCAATGTAAAAAATGAACTGGAACGAAACACCAACTGACCAGTATAGTACGTTTAAAATAAACTATATACGTTGTTTCAGCTTTGCAGTAGTACTTGGACTTCTCGCTGCCATTAATTATTCTTTGGCTGTTGAGATCTTCATACAGATCCAACGTTGAACAAGCGGGCTATTCGTCCACGGTTTTTGCTTATTCGCGAGTTGTCCAGTTTCAGTGTAACTCCAATCGATCTTTCTAGAACAGCGTTTTTAACTCGTGGATGCACGCATGTGCAGGAACGAGTTATCTTCCGACGGTTGTAACCCGTTTGGCCGAAGATGTATGTTAGCAACATTCGTACCATGTTCGGAATATATTCGGGATATGAGATTTTCATGGCTAACTCGCTTCATATTACTGGCATGTGGCTCAAACCTGGACAGACATGGTAATGGGTCCCTATCAATCACTTAGTGGTGATGACGTAACGATGACGTCTCGGTCACGTGATTTTTAGTATATGCCCGTATCTCCCTCATTTCTCATGCCAGTCGGCTCCAACTTGGGCAGGCATGGTGCTGGGTCCCCACGATTCACTTAGTAGTGATAACATAACGATGACGTCATCGGTCACGTGATTTTTAGTATAAACCAAAATTGCTCACTGACCCGCGAGCTGGCCTAAGGGCCCTATGTTTAAAGTGCATTTTCTCATTAGTGCATTATTCTCCATGGCGCCTTTTTATCACATCATCATCGATGCATTGAAAATATTCAGTTTTTGAGTTGATAGTAAAGAAAAAAGTCATTTTAGTCAACGTGTTAAGTATTTCTTCAAATGATTGCAAAGCCGAATTAATTATATGACGTCAAGATGAAGTCTAACCAGGTTTCGACCCAGGCTTTAACTTACGCGGTCATGGGTCAGGAAAGGTCACATTTACACGATTTCAAACAAGCGTAGAACATAAAGTATTCACTTTAAACCAAAACTTTCTTCACAGAAGTACTCAAAACATTTCGGAGGTTCATAAGCTATTAAAATTGCAAAAGGGTGATAGGCACTTTAAAGATAGCTTTGGGGATCAAGAGCTCAATTCATTCGTTAACGAAGTATTATATATCAGCACCTGGGTGAAAGATCTCTTATTTAGGGTCGCAGACTTATTGTAGCGGGGAAGAGAAGTCATGGTAAATACCATTTCTGTTTTACTATGTAACTTGAAAGATCTTTTTATTATTTAGGGTCCACCTAATTGTAGCGGGAAAGAGAATTCCTAAACTAAATCATAGTTAATAGAGTGGAATGGTTAGGAAACTCAGGGACCTTCCTGGTTATATGTCTTTGTTTTCAACCACTACCGTGCACAAAACACAATAGAAATTCCAACATGTTAATCAATCAGCCAATAGAAACGTGTGAGTTCAGTCGTTCAGGGAACGCTAATGAACTATGATCGTGCACAATCTTTTGTCTTACCCCTTCCAACATAAATCTCAGCACCTTTGTTTGCCCTTTTGAAGTTTGCCGGGTTTCCTAACCATTCCACTCTATTAACTATGACTAAATACAGTTGTAAGAGGGAAATCGGTATCTTTTTTCTCAGGACGGATTTATGTACCCTGGATGCCAGAGGTTCTACTGCCCTCTCTAAGACAAAGTTTAGGAGGGAGGGCAGTAGAACCTCTGGCACCCAGGGTGGGGTTTATGTTGCGTGATGGCTAAAGTGTGTTAAGTATGAACAGGGACTCGTGGCCAACTGACTGAAGTTGTCATAGCGTGGCTTATTTCATCAGTACTTAGGTGATCACTGTGGCTAAAGTAATGTTCTCGTGTGTTTAAAGTCTTCATACAGAGGAAAAAAACAGCCTTTACTTCAAATTCAATGTTCTTTAATTTTCATTTAAAATTATTTTATCATTAAAAAAATGCATAGGACTTCTCTCCCATCTCAGTTATGTAGTTTTCTTTTAAAAAAGCATATGAAATAAAACTGTCATCACCGAGGCAAAAGGGTTGTAAACTATGTAACCGAAGTTGTTGTTTGACACATTTTTTTAAGTGTATATAAGGTCCAAAATTGTTATTAATATTGATTCTGCATCAAGTGAATAGTAGAACATTTCTCGATTTGAGTGTTGCATCATGAGTTAGAGGTTTATATTTATAATATATTCAAGCCGGTGACGTAAAACCAATCTTCAGTTATTTATTACACAAAAACATGCTGGTAGAGATACAATACCTTTTGTTATATTTGAAGGCTGTATCAGTGATTTTACCAAATATTTTGTCAAAATCAGAAAACGGTTTTATTCAGAAGGAAAACAAATGACAATAAATTCCCAAATTACGTCATCATTAGCATATTGGAACTATAAACCTCTATATAATCATGGACGCAACACTCAAATCAAGAAATAACCCACTATCCACTTCATGCACAATCATTATTTGTTTTTAAAAATTGACCTTATACACTTTTAAACTTTCACGGTTTTCCGATTTAAATATAAGTTCACAGATCATGCTTGCATTCCGACACGCGACAAAACGGCTTTCTTTTAATTGTTGAATTCCTTTTTTGGTAGGTAAATATTTTTTAAGACTCAACTGAATGTTTTTTCTTTAATTCAGTGAAGTCCCTATAGTACAAGGGCAGAAAGTCCGCTCACAATGAGATTTTCATCTGAGTACTGATAACTTGTCTGGACTTATTACAGTTACAAAACTTTTGCTTTGTCATTCGTAATTTCATATGCACATTTATTTGTCTCGTCATACAAATCTATCTAACTATATATATACATTATGAAATATTTATATATTACGTTCTATTTATATAAATTGTCCACGAATATTATGTACAAAGTGTTTTCTTTACTTACGCTTTCTAATTCCGTTTCACATCTTTTTCTTTTAATTATTTCAGAACCACACATTTATTTTATATAAATTAAATTCAAGTCGTGGTTCGCACGTAAAAATTCTGTATTAATGACTTTCATAATAGTTTCAAAGTATGTACAGCTAGAGTTAACAAGTATACTTGAAGATAAGAAAGAATCCGAATCGACACGTGACTAGATGTTATAATCATATATAGATCTCATAATTTTCAGTTTCAAGCCTTCATTATATAGGTGTTGATACTAGTCCTGGAGATTTACTATTGGGCACAATTTCGGAACCACACGGAAAAGAAGAAAAGTTGAAAAACCCAAACGGGCTTTGGCAACTCTTAACTGGAGTTTTTAACTCGCTTCCTCTCATTGCAGACTGACTCTCGGACTCCCAGTTCAATAACTGTCCCATGAAGTTGAAATTCGGCGAAATAATAGAGCGACGCTTTTTCACGAATTCGTAAGCTTCATCGAGTCGGTATCTTAACCTACTTATTAAATAGGCAAGACAGATGGTGGCTGAACGGGAAATACCAGCTTGGCAATGAACTAGAACTCGACCTCCAGAATTCTTGACAGTATCTGTAAGGAGAAAAGGAATACTATATTTAGACAACTGTCACGCTTCACTCACAAAAAAAAACACTAACAATAATGTACGGAAAACCCTAGTTACACGGCAACAGCTATACTTCACAGATTCTTCACCTGTTTTACCCACAAGTAATATTTGCGTTCTCTTGTTGAGCAATTACCCAATTTTGTTTTAACAGGTCAGTATCACTGCAGAATTGCTGCAGTACTCTTCCTCGCGTTCCCTCGGCCTGCTTTTCGTCAGTTGTTTCTCATTTTAACTTCATGTTCTCCCTTATTTTTTTCTGCCATTATCACTTCACTCTTCTACTTGATCTCTAACTTGTCCACAGACATCTTTCCCTTTATTAGAAAATGACAGAATTCCCCCACCACACTATTGCCCCGGTACTTCATTCCTTTCCACAGGCAGCCCAAGCTCAAAGTTTGAATTTATTTGACAGTTGAACTACGAAGGTTCAAACATCCAGAATATCTGGTATTTTATCGCACTAAATGGCAAATTAATAACACAATAAACTTGCTTTGATAAAGATTAAGTTGTTGTGTCTTGAATTTGGGGGTTTGGGGGCCGATTTAACGAGTTTCTAGGAAACCTGGATTCACTCTACCAAAAGAGAGGAAAGGCCGGCAAGCCGATTGCGATGGCGTATCACATACCTGTCAGCTCCACGGGAAAAATGACCCTTAAAATCCACTCAATCGACGTGATACTTCCGGATACCGTAGACATATCACCTTGCTACGTATCCTCCAAGTTTCATGACTAAACATTCAACGAGTACCGAGATATTATTTTTGTCACCTCGCATTTCGCCGTCCCAAACACCTCTCACACTTTGATGAGACACCGGAAGTCCAATCGAAAGGATGCCTCGTTTTGGAGCTTTCCCATCCAATTGGTGCGGCGGTGATTTTCAACTCCAAAACGAGGCATCCTTTCGATTGGACTTCCGGTGTCTCATCAAAGTGTGAAGAGGTGTTTGGGACGGCGAAATGCGAGGTGACAAAAATCATTTCTCGGTACTCGTTGTCTGTGTGTGAGCTGGCGTGTTTTCTAAAGGCTGGTTCACATATAATCGCCCCGATCGCCCGAATCGCTCCGATCGCCCGAATCGCATTAAAAAATGTGCAAGCGATCGAGACGATTCGAGCGATTCGCTGTTCACATATGATCGCACCTGATCGCATGTGAGTTCAATTTCACACGGCCATTCCTGGACCCGAGATGTATTTTCGCGCCATATTGACACAAAATGGCGGCAGAAAATCGAAGAGAACAGCTTATTGCTTGTTATTTACTGCTTTTGATAACATTACGACGCAGGAGAACAAGGGCTGTTGAACCGAAACGTTTACGTAGGCTCTGGGTGCGACATATTTTCCAAAAGTGTTAAAGTCTTCGCTACTTGCCGCCATTTTTAAATGACGATAACAATGTTTGGATGTGAGAATAATGCATCTTGGGTACATGCAGTGCATTTTGGGACATATTTCGATCGTCCGAATCGTCCGAATCGCCTGGCCATGTTCACATATAATCGCTCACGATTGCTCGTGGCTTTTTCTCGATCGCACCGATCGCCCCGATAGAGCAGTGTTCTATCGGGGCGATCGGTGGCGATCGCGATCTTCCCGATCGCCTGGATCGTCCCACAACTTAAAACGTGTGTTCACATATAATCGCCCGGATCGCCCGCGCACTATTTCAAGCGATTCGGGCGATTCGGGCGATCGGGGCGATTATATGTGAACCAGCCTTAAATCAACTTTCTCGGCCGAACCAGTTCATCCTCAAAAATAGAAAAACAAGTTTTCGGCTTCGTACTTACCAATAAATTCAGCGGCTTCCTCGAACCAGCTTCCGATATCAGCATTATAAGTATCGTCCACCGGTATGGTCTTGTAAACAAAGGTATCTTGAAATGAGTTCGGGATATTCCTGGAGACATTCATGATTGAAGTTATTCCTAAACGTTCTAACACGTCCCTTCTGGATGCGTGAATTTCGCTGCCGAGGTAAAGATGTGGCAGAAGTTCGACTGGTCCGCTAACATTTTCATCTGAATGGGGAGGGCGTCGTTCTCGATCAATTTCAGAGTCAAATCGAGGACTAAAAGGCTTCCTTCCATCTCCACTTTTAAGTTTCAGCGCTAACGGGCTATGATGTGTTGTGTGGTAGTGTTGAGGCTTGACAAATTCACACATCGTGGGATACAGAGCGGAGAATCGCTCGAATCCTCCTAAAAGAAATAGAAAAATGATAACACATTAATGAGTGTACATAAGCTAATACTATACCTAACACGCAAAAAGAGAAATCATATTAGAGAAGTAAAGTTCACGCAGTAAATGTATTAACTGAAGAACTGACTGATCAACGAGACACAGAACGACGACCCGTAGCTAGTCCTTTAGAATTTGTGATCATGAACTGGTCAAATAGTCGACCAGGTAAATTAAATCGAAATGTCCTTACTTTCGCGTAAAGCTGATCTCGGAGAAGTAGAACTCTGCCGACACGCATTCGCGATGTTTCGAAGAAGAAAATTTTCAGTCGATTTGAAGTAAATCTTGGCGTTTTCTGCTCTTCGTGTCTTTCTCTACTGAGCCGTATATAGTGTGATCAGATATATAGTAGGCTTCAAAAGTGAAGTTATTTTTAACTCACTCCATGCTATGCTGTAATGAGCTCCAACCCAATTACTCAAAAATGAGCATTTTCGGTAGAAAAACAATGAAACCGACAGCTTTTAATTATTTCGTGTGGGGGTCAGGAAACGTCACCAAGACTCGATCATGCAGTCAGGTTGTTTACAAACTGACTATCTACGTTCTTTTACACACGTACGAACAAACAGAGGGACGTGGGAAGGAAAACTGTTCCTTTTTGGGCATTAAGTGAGGTTTTGAAACACTGCGGAAAACATATGCTAGAGTTTTTTCTACTCGAAGTTAAACACTAACGAGAAAACAATCACTGTTTGAAATATCATTTTGCCAATGAAAATGTGTGCAAATAAAATGAACTTGAACTCCTGGGCCGGGTTGTTCAAAGCCCGATTAGTGTTAATCCTGGATTAATTCTGCACAGAACCTATTGGTTGTCATGGAAATTAGCACTAATCTGGCTTTGAACAACCCGGCCCTGGGCCTTAAGGTTCTTTATTGTTGTCTCAGCCCATCGATGAAAAGCGAACATTGTGTTAACATGAAATTATCATCCCGGCAATAAATGTCATCCCTGTGCAAGGATGAAATCGTCCCGGATGAAGGAGGTGGAGGGATTCAGAAAATAGATTGGACCGAAGACAGGACAAAGGCACCCAACGAAGTTTTCGGTTAAAAAACTGTTCGGGAGAGTAAGTTAGCCTAAAACTTTCGGATTTGAATTTTTTTCCCAAGGAAATTGTTTTCTGAAATACTGGCTAGAAAATTTGTTTTCAATCCCTCGAAAATTATAGAAGAAAAGAGACTAAAAGGTTTCCCCTAAAATATTCGTACGTCCCAATTCGTCTGATCAATAGAGTCAGAACGATCCAAAAGAACCCCTAAAAAATTCGTACCTCCACAAAACTTTGCAACATTAAGTTACTTGGGCTAGAAAATTCTTGTTTCTGTTCTAGACTACTAACAAATTCGTAGGCCGGGAATATTTTGCCATAGTATTTTCGGTTGACGCGATTTCCACCTAGAAAATCCGAACAGCTAATAGCTTTCTAGAACTGATACGTCAAAAGACTGAAGGCGCCTTAAAATGGCTAGATGAGCCGCAGACAACTGGTTTCAAACGAATTTCAAAAAGTACTCGTTGGGTGCCCTTGACAGGAGCCCATTACCCCTGCCGAAGACCATTTCCTAAAATGTTTTGGCTTTACAATATGCTCCCTTTGTGACCGCTGCATACCTACCCTGGGTGTCACACGTTCTTCTCGTTATAAAGTGCGCCTTACGCGTCTCAGTAAACTTAGCGAGAAGGACACTGGCACACAAGGTACCTCGCGAATTTTTCTAAACTCCAAAAAAACATCCTTCAATTCTTGGTTTGCATGCGAGGTCATAAAAAAATAATCAAAATTTAAACTATATAACTCCTACAAACTGTTCTTTGTATATATTCTAGACATCGACAATAAAAGTCTGTGTCGACGGATCGATAAGGTGTTTTGTTTGGCGGTAGACAAATTTTGAATTTTATGATAGCCTGCGTTGCGGCTCTGGAGTATCGGAGCGCAGCGAGCGGAGATTAGGGGGATTGGGGCGAGGAAAAAAAGAGAGGGGGGAGGGGATGGGGAGGAAGGAAGAGAGAGCCTGCCGGCAACCCATGGTTATTTTGATAACTCTCGGCAGACTCGCTCTGATAGAGCAGCAGATTTCGGAATATGAAGACCAATACTTTTGGAGGCACCAGCTAGAATTATTTAAATCTTCGGCTCTGTTTTCTTTCTGAAGTCTTGAACAGATTCTCGCCGTGGAAATATTTGAATTCCCAAACGCTAGCTTAAAACATACATTACATATCCTGCAAAAGTCGTTGACATTTACAGGTTTAGGACCTGTCTTCACATGTTTTTTTCGGAGTTTCAGACATTCTCCAAGTTCGTATATTTTTTGTTTTGAATTTAACGCTCGAGTATTACACACGTGAGTTTGACAGATATTAAACATGGTTTTCACTTCCGCCGCATGATGATTGGATGAATCGGTCGAATGACTTACTAATTTTATGTATTTTAATTAGTGGGTGGATATCAAAATAACCATGGGTTGCCGGCAGGCTTCTCTTCCTCTCCTCCCCACTCCCATGTAGGCAACACATGAAGTGCTATCAACATACCCCCTCTTTTTTTTTTCATCGCCCCAATCCCCCTAATCTCCGCTCGCTGCGCTCCGATACTCCAGAGCCGCAACGCAGGCTAATTTTATGACAGAACCGGGTCCAACTTGTTTTTCGAAAGCATAAAAACCAGGTACTTATGACGATGAAAACCACCAAAATAATGACGCCCTCAAGCAAAGTTGTTTAGTAAACTTCCCCTGAAACCACTACCCCCTGCGAGGAGATAAACGAGCACTCGCGCAGCTGTGGGTGTCAAGCCGGTTGTTTGTATACTACAAACAAGGGTAATAAGACTTCATAGCTGGACCCATGTGGTCAAACTCGTTTTAGTTTTGTTTTGGCGGGCGAATCAGACGTTCAAGACTAATTATCTTTCAACAATAAAACACTAATGGATTAAATTACATAAACGGCAAACCCTAGAGCGATACAGTTGCAAAGCTGAGTAAACTTTTCTAACCAAATTTTAGGTTGACTCGGTTCGGCTAGAGTGGTCGTAAAACAAGGCATTATGAATAAAGCACTTGGCACATATCGTTCAAAACGAAAACGACAGAATGATTGACAAATAGCACAAGATATACACCGCCTATTTTTCACCATTTCTTTTCAATTCAGTTTCTAAATGGTGAGCAGAGGCAGCTACTAATCCACTTATGTACTAATTTCTTCCTTATTATTAGCGTAGATAAACGTATTCACGCAGAATAAGAATACATAGAAAATCACTGGAAATCACTTGTTCAGGCACATTTTGCAGGCTGAAAAATCTACAACACTTGCTGACATATACCCTGGTCCCAGAGGTTTATCCGTTGCTTTAATAGAGAAAGCCGCGGTAGCCGACTTATGGTATTCAGGATACAGTTAGTATTCCAGTGACTACAATCCTTATATATATGCGATAATTGTAGTGAAATTTTTTATGTGTATTCTTATTCCGGAATCGCACCCTAAATCTTTGTTAAAGTCACAAGGAGAAGACAAATTTTTTTTTTTTTTCAGGAATCTTCTCGAATCCCCCTCACTCCGGAAACCAGTGGTAGTGATTTTGTTTTGTCGTTGAGGCGCTCTGATTCAGTTTTAAGAGGAGGGAAGGAAACGAGTCAGAATTGTTGGCACTGTGTTTTCTGCTTCAACTAAAACCAAAAAACGGAAATCCGAAACAAGACAAAAACAAGTCACAAAAAATAAGGTTAATGTTGTTTTTAGTCATTAGACGAGTTATTTGGGTACTTTCATTCAAGTACAGTTCAAACTTCAGTTTAGTAATGGTAGTAAAAAAATGTGTTTCGATTGGACGAATAAAGACCACGCATGTTACACGTGTTTTCTAGTTTTACTCCCGTAAAATCAAAAACATTTATCATCAAAACACATTATTATTTGATCTTTCACCGCATTCGTGGGTTTTACGAAGATCAGAGTATTTATGTAAGTTAAAGAGAAAATGCGTCCGTTATGAAAGACTGAAATCGTAAAATCACGAATGGCGCGAAAAGGCACGTTTACGAGAGGGCTATGAACAATGGACCGGTGGTTATTTATGCAATTGTAAAGCTATCCCGCAATCCCGCCAACAAAGACCGACCATTCATTCATGAATTCTTGATACGATTATGTACATAAAATTAAAATCAGTGATTGTTGGCGCGCTGCAGTCGAGCAGTGTTTACTTGGGTCTGTGATCAACCAAGTGAACCATGCACTCGTTCTTTTAGTTTTGGCTTTGAGCAATAAATACCTCACCCTACGATAGTTTTTAAGTAACTTCAAAAACGTACCTCATTTCTTAAACTTCCCCACAAACAGAGAACAGATCTGGTATGGTCATACTGCTCATTCCACGTGGCGCACGCAGAATAAAGGCGGCACTGTGAGATACGTTGAAGTGCATAAAAAAACTACCTTTATAACTAATGGCAAAATAACTTTTACAAACCTTTGATGAAGAAGTAAGATGCTTTCCTCGTTTCCCGCCGAAGTAGTCTAGTTACTATTTTAAGCGTAGTATCGTTCTCAAGTTCTTTCCACTCGTATGTCCTATCATCGTAGAATACCAAAGTTTCGGCCTCCTCAATTGTTATCCTAGACTCGGGACACGTTAATAGTGTTGATAACGTAGCGCTCCCTCGCTGTAACCTTCTTTTAAGAATAGGTGGGCAGTGAATGTTAAGGGATCCTCGAACACGGGCCACGTTAAATGCCAGAAATGATCGGCAGTCTACAAGTATGCACCGATGTGGCTTGGCTCGGACCATGTTTATTGCAGAGAGAGGAGAGATCGGTGTTACGAGCTCACTGGACTCCATTGCAACCATTTTTATCCCTCCAAAGCTATGTGATGTGGTGGTCTCTTTGCTGTGGTGAAAAATAATGACTTGAAGTTAGACGGTAGTTAGAGTTCCATGTGTTACTCCCATAACACAACAATACCATCTATGTTGTGTGTTCATCTAATAGTGTTTATAGCACGCTGACCCAGTGTTTATATACGATTTCTAAAAAACCGCTGAACAAAACATTTGAGATATTATTACGTCAGAATTAGTAAGGTGCGCCTAGCCTGATCTCTTTCGAGTGACACATCACTCCATTTGACAATGACATTATGTTCCTTATATGGCACATAACAGATCAAGGGCCAATCAAAGAAGGATTGGGGAACAAAATGGATCACGCGCTTAGAGAGTTATTCTAATGCTGACGTATACTTGACGAAGTGTGATAAATTATCTAAATACTGTGCTATAAAATCAAACCTACCTCTTACTGATACAATATTGTACACATTCATTATGTGTTATATTAGCACTATT
The DNA here is from genome assembly GCA_030867875.1 of Actinernus sp. WN-2022. NCBI lineage: Eukaryota > Metazoa > Cnidaria > Anthozoa > Actiniaria > Actinernidae > Actinernus > Actinernus sp. WN-2022. The sequence continues at coordinate 8,225,459 of JAOWCC010000577.1, read as the reverse complement.
ATGTGCTATATTGTCTACGGATGGCAAAAAATGGTTACTCAGTCATGATTTTCGTTTTCAACTGAGTATCGAAATTCAGATCACGACGCCATCACAGACAAAGTTGCGTTCAGATTTTGTAGGGCGACTTCGTCGTGAGTTGTATTAGAATGATATCCTGTGTGCTAAAAACACTCAAATGAACGATTTATTACACCAGTTTGTGGGCCAGTAAAATGTTCAAGGATTTGAACCTGCAGAGACGTGTTAATTACATGAGTTATTATGGTTGCGTTACACCACAGGTTGCCCAAGGAGCGATTACAAAGAATATATGGAAATTTCACTATTATCGTTATATATAAAATGTTTCAAAACCTTCGCTTTCTCTTGCAGTCATTACCTTTCGTGTCCATGGCGATTCTTGGACCGTTTAACCTTGATTCTAGGGTGGTTTTTGAATTCTCGATTTTCTCCCTCTTAGTTTATAAATTAGTGCTTGCATTCCTGGTCTCAGACATTTACGAAGAATAAGTGGATCCCGGTGGTATCCAGAGTATTTGAGTGCTCTTATCTTACGGTGTTTTAATTCTCAAGCCTGTACAATAAAAGGAAGTCAGATAGAACACTCGAACTAATCTACCCTTCTTCTTCCAATAAAACTCGCCTCCTTCTACTCGATATAGACCAAACTGAAATAAATAAATTAAACAACTTTATTTACGTGTCTATAGTCTTCTACACGGATTCCTCGGTCGAACTGGAATTTGGGTTGATTTTTGAGGAAAACCGGAGGACCCAGAGAAAAACTCTCGAAGCAAGGGCAAGTAATATAATGGCTCATTCCAAACTCAACTCAACTCACATGTGTCATCGGCTTCCGTAGGCCTATAGCTACAATCTTGGACAAAACCCCCTTGCATTTGAACCCAAAAATATTTATCCTCCCCCCCCCCCCCCCCCCCCCCCCCGTATCAATGTTGTTTTATCGGTTGTGCATTCGCGAGAGGTGTTTGTGTGCTGCTCAGCCAACATTGATTATTTTGGGGACTGAGGGGGAGCCGGTGGGCAAATTTTCGGAAGGGTAGGTAAAGCGTGCAAAAATGACAAAAAAATGCACCAAAAAATTAAAAGAGTCTTTATAATAGTTTTGTCCAAGATTGTAGCTTGATTAAAATTGCCCCTCCTGTACTCCTCCCTCCCTATATCATCGTCTGAAGAGTCTTCGAGAACAACGTTAATTTGTAAAAATGCCAATATCAAATCTACTTTTCAGGCGTATATCGACAGGGACGGCTCTCAACGGCCGTATCGGGCTTCCTTATAAGCCGTGCAAACCGATCTCGAAAACCCTCCCATGCACTATGATTCACTCTACTCCACCATACCCATCCTTTCACGCACTTCATAACCATTGTGCTTTTGAAACTCTATAAAAATTATTTAGCAATTAAAATTGTTGTACTTGAAAATAACTTTTTTCTCATTTTCCATCTCCGGCACGCGGTCGTCCGCTCACGACCTCGTACCGCCTGAAAATCAGGCAAGGATTGTAAGCGCCCTTCAGAGGAACCTTCACAGTTTTATGACTCATGAGTCAAGGTTAGGTTTGAGTTAGTTCTAGTTTTAGTTGTAAAAATTAAAAAGACCCGAAATTTTCAACTTGATTCATGACTCATCGACTCATGAAAACATGGATCTCCACTGAACGGCAATTCCAAGTCATTCAGTCAGTATAACTGATTGAAGATTTTGTTAGTGTCATATACATGTACGACGGCAAGCCTCCATAGTTAATACTATGCAATACCGATCAAACTCATAAATAACAAAATGAATGCAGTATAGCGCTAAATTTAACTTGTACCGCAATACTGAATTATACTGGGAACGCCTACAGGATCGTGAAGGAAACCGTACGGAGGGAACTAACTTCCGGGGAATGGCGGTTTCTCCCTCAATTGTAGCATTATATTGATGTGGATGAACACAGGTTCGACGCTACACGAGGAAGCGTGTAAGATTAGGATCAAGGATCCGCATCTTTTAATAGAAACAGAAGTAGGCGCTTACAATTTTACTAAAGAAATGATAAGACATGCCGGTGTACCAGCGATTTCGCCCCCCCGTGATTTCGCCCCCCGGGGGGCGAAATCGCTAGTGAATTCGCCCCCCCTTCCTCGCCCCCCTCTAGCGATTTCGCCCCCCCCCCCCTCCCTCTAACCTTTTAAAAGGTTATGAATACATGTTTTCCTTCTTTTTATTACTGTAATGTATTGGACGTGGAGAATAGTAATACAAAAAACTATCAGTAATGTGTATAAAGGCATGAAATTCAATTTTATTTTAAAATCCACGCTTCACTTTTCTTAGACAAAATTCGTGTTGGTAGCTACGGTAAGCGCTGCAATTTTCATTCGCGCGAGCAGTGCAACATACAATCTTCGTCAATCTTCGAATGATTAGTTGTTAGTATTTCTTGCCTGAAGCCAACATGTAGATGGTGTAATTATTGTGGATACTTAAAGGTTTTGACAACTCGTTTATCCGCCTACTTTGAAAAGACTTTGCCGAATGTTCAAGTGTCACCGACTCGCGTGAAAACTTCCTGAATATGCAAGCTAATGAAGTAATTAAGATCTAAAACGGCGGGAAGTTTTAAAACTTACCTTAGCTTGCAGCGAGTGGACTCGTATTTGGAAACAACTGCCAAATAGCCTGATGATTTTTACATGCATGAAAACCATAATGAAGTTGACGTAATTATCGTGGTATGTAAGTTTTTATAACCCGTAATGCTCGCATCGATCCATCTATTTTTAAAGAACTTTGCCGAATAAAGGAGTGTTGCCGACTCACGTGCTTTGTTCTATTTCAAATGAGCTAACGGCGCTTGTTAATTCGGTAATTAGATCAGTTCTAACTAGGAAAACCTTTCTGGATAAACAGCTTATTAACTAATGAGAAGATAAAACGGCGGTATAAGTTTTGCAGTTTTCTAGCAGTGTAATTAACTCAAATTCGGAAAGAATTTGAAATGACTTTCCGAAGAAAAGGAGTGTTATCGACTCGCGTATTTTTGTAGTCAGTAGTAGTAATAGTAGCTAAAGAGGTCTTACACTTATATATTTTTTAAACTTTAGAGATTCCGTTGACATGTACTGCCTCTATTTTCTGAGGCGGGGCGATTTCAATAAGGGGGGGCGAATTCACTGAAGGGGGGCGAATTCACTAGTGATCTCGCCCCGGGGAGGGCTAATTCACTAGTGATCTCGCCCCGGGGGGGCGAATTCACTAGCGATTTCGCCCCGGGGGGGCGAATTCACTGGGGGGGCGAAATCGCTGTGACACCGGAATTACGCCGATGTTGTGAGTCGCGTTGAAAACAGAAAGAAGTATGCATTACAGTCATTATATTCAAGAGTGTATTTTTGTATGAAGACTTGAATGATAAAAGCAATTTCTAAAACAAACTAACTAAAACCATAATTATACCTCAAGCGTGGACACCAAATCACATGTGAAGTCACACGGCCCATTAGTCACATGGCTATTGTCCAGATTGAGAATGATTTGCGGTTCTTTGAGGTAATTTACTGACACTGCAGGTTTGATTAGAGTCTGTTCTAAATATAGCTCAAACCGGTATAGCTCATTACGGGCCTAGAAAACGTGTTTGTATAAAAGTACTTTTGAAAATTTTCAATTCCGTAGTGACTCCCGTGTTACTTAGTATATTGTTGTGAGATTTGGGGAGTTTACTGTTTGGGAAAATTATCTAATTTTGAAGTTTTAAACAAAAAAATTACAGCGGTAAATTGTGTAGAACAGCTGTATCTAAAATTTTGCAAGCGTGCTTTAGGGGTCCACCGCAAAGCAACAAACCTGGCAGTATATGCCGAGTTCGGTAGAGTGCCATTAATTGTACAAGTTTCAACTTTGGTCTTGAAATGTTGGTTAACGTTACGTTAAAGTGATCCCAACTATAATGCTACCCTTGTCGGCAAAGCCTCGAATTTATGTCTGAAATTAAATTATCAGGGTGTAATGTTCACCAACTATCTACTACAATTTTACGATCGTTCCGTTAAATTATGGCAAAATCAAGTTAAGAAAAATAGGAGTAACCCACACGCACATAATGGTGGTAAATGACGTGCGTACACTTCAGTTAAATCAAACATATACTTTGAAAAGTATCTAAAATGCATCACAAATAGTTAAAATCATCAGGCAGTATCTAAAATTAGAATATCAGCACATAAGATACCAATAGACTGAAACTGGACGATACAATAATACCCCAGTTGAAAAACGCATTTGTACCATTTGTGACTCAAATCAAGTGGGAGGCGAATACCATTATGTGATGATTTGTAAGAATAATGATTTTATGAGTTCAGAAGAATTCATCGACAAATTGCATGTAATTAATAATAATTTTAAATCATTCGATACAGTCTTTATTTCTGTACTTACTATCCATGAATATGAGTCTATCATGAATATATCTGCTAAATATTTTTACGATATTATGGTACGTATTAGTTGGTAAAAACCTAGTTCGTTAGTTTGTACTTAATTACTGTAAAAAATCCAATGTACTATTGTTGTATAAGGATGAATAAATTATTATTATTATTGCGATGGAAGATGGACGCTCCTCGCTGTCATTCTTACAGCTGACTTATTTCTTTTTTGAGATGTGTTTTTAGGCATTAGACTTACATGAGTAATCTTACTGCATAACAAACTAAATCTCCCCTTTGTTCAGCCGATCACGCCTAGTCATGACGAAAAATATCGCGAAAAACGCCGCCCACTGATAGCAACAATGCAAACCCGTGAAGTCAAGTGTCCCTGCCCCAAACACGAACCTTCCCGCAAGTAAGTTATCAACCGAACTTGAGTAGTCTCGGTCGATCGTTACGCGACTCTCAACAGCAAATTTCGTACAAAATGAATTCCGAGCCATACGAAGTCGGAAAGCGTAAAAATAATAGCGGTATATGTTTAGTGTAGTATTGTTTTTATTATTCCCAGAAGGTATGTATATAACAACTAACATGGTACCTATTACAATGCAGTGATGTGAAGTATTAAACTAATCAATGGCAGTGCATTGTACACTATTTAAAAAAACATATTTATCATGCTTCTCGTTCAATCTGGCCGCTCACTCGGCTTCCATTCAATAAAAAAATAACAACAATAACTAGAATATATAGTATGTGACCATTAATTAGAACACTGAATATTCTCGTTAAAAATATTTCGTCAGTAGGCTCTGCATTAAAACGCATCAACATTTTATAAAAGTCCTTGTCAGTCCTGGTATACTGGTACGATTAGTGCATCTGTTTGATAACGAAAGACTGTGTATCAATACAGAATTGTGGCTAGAATTTAATATCGTTATAATCCGGCGCATTTGATATTGAAAAAAACATTAACGGTACAATATTAATGTCAATTTATTATTCACAACTTTCATGATTTTAGACCAAAATGCTGTCATTCCATACACATACGTACATGTACTCTTCAGTAATAGTCACAGATCCCCGGTAGCACACAGACCGCCGGTAACGTACAGGTCCCCGGTAGCACACAGACCGCCGATAACGTACAGGTTCCCGGTAGCACACAGACCGCCGGTAACGTACAGGTCCCCGGTAGCACACAGACCGCCGATAACGTACAGGTTCCCGGTAGCACACAGACCGCCGGTAACGTACAGGTCCCCGGTAGCACACAGACCGCCGATAACGTACAGGTTCCCGGTAGCACACAGACCGCCGGTAACGTACAGGTCCCCGGTAGCACACAGACCGCCGGTAACGTACAGGTCCCCGGTAGCACACAGACCGCCGATAACGTACAGGTTCCCGGTAGCACACAGACCGCCGGTAACGTACAGGTCCCCGGTAGCACACAGACCGCCGATAACGTACAGGTTCCCGGTAGCACACAGACCGCCGGTAACGTACAGGTCCCCGGTAGCACACAGACCGCCGATAACGTACAGGTTCCCGGTAGCACACAGACCGCCGGTAACGTACAGGTCCCCGGTAGCACACAGACCGCCGGTAACGTACAGGTCCCCGGTAGCACACAGACCGCCGATAACGTACAGGTTCCCGGTAGCACACAGACCGCCGGTAACGTACAGGTCCCCGGTAGCACACAATCCGCAAATTTTTCATTGCCGGCTGACAGGACCGTTACCCGCGTTTTAGACCCGTCGGTTTTTCATCATCCGGCGGATGCATCAGGTTGTGGGATGTTTCCCATTGATTCCTTTCATACCTTCTTATCAAGTCTAGTATCTCCTTTATCTTATGGCAATCAATTATCATTAGGGTGTGTTGGGACACTTTATAACCTTCAATCAATTACTGTCAACACATTCTTCTTGAAATCGTATTTACTTTTTAGTATGGCAAGTTATTAAGCCCGAATATTCCTCCTTATCAAACCGACATACATCGAACAAAACCAGAGACTAGATAATCTGCACGTTTGTTTAGCTATGTGAAATCGATGAATGAATTAGTGTCTTACGTTAAGCTAGTAAAATGAGCTTTGCTCAACCTATGAACACTTAAAACATCCGACGAATTCACTCCTCGTGTAATGATATGTATGGCACGCATAACTGAGAAGTTTGCATACGGTTCGATCAAGTTGAACGGAATATAAATGGCATACGTATTGCAGAGCTTTCATATTACTGGTTGCTCTATGGATATAATCAGTTTGTTAGGTGAAGTTGGTGATGTATGCTCCGTTTTGTCATTCACTGCAAAAAGAAGCAGTAGTTGTCCTTAGTTTTGTAATGAAGCTCATACTAACCATGTTCCACAGATTTCTTTTGATTTATATATTACTATAAAAGGTCATTTGTTTTGTTCTCGAGAAAAAGACCGACTTGACCCTAACTGCTCATGCAATTTGCTATCATGCAGTCTTGTCGCCGATCCGGCTAGTAAAATTAGTCCAACGACGACGTCTAAATTTCAACATTTCTACAAGTGTTCAAATTTAACTAAACATTATATGTTCACTTGATGTTTCTTTCTACTTACGTACCTCTTGGTTCTACGAATATTTTCTGCTTTGGGCATTTATCACACTGTTGTCTTCTAGCCGAGATGCAGCGGACTTTGAGTGATCCAATCTCTAAGCACTGAAAAGGTCAAATCTGAGCGATGTGCGCTGCCTGTGTAGTCCGCTTCTTCTACCGCATACAAGTTAACAACATGTATTTATACAACGTAAGACAGTAGAGTGATAGATGGTTTGAGGAATTCCGACCAAACCTTTACCAGCATCGGAAGCAAGAACACGAATAACAGCTTTGTAACAGGATTTAACACCAAATTTTTTAAGCGGTTTTTTGCAGTTTTGTCATTTAGGATTAGATTACTAAGGGGTAAAAAACAGATATCTATTCATTAGGAATGCTTCCAAAAGGCGTGGCTCTTCTGAAAAGAGGAAAAAATGTGGTTAGCTCTGCCAAGGCAGTTGGCCATTTAGTATTAAGAAAGTTCACGAAAAAGAACATTTAAACTGATTTGAAGGAAAAAAATTATACATATCCACTGATTTGTTACTATAGAAAGCACTAAGTCAGTAGTATTCCGGCCACAGATTACAGTCAATCAGTATATCAAATGCAGATCAGAAACCTGCATGCAGTCAAAACAAGTTTAGAAATGTGTGTCAGCTCACACTCTATATGCCTGCTTCAAGAGGGTTTGGCTGCCCAATTTGTCTGGACCGGTAGTGGATCTGGTGTCCTAGCTGTTGTTTGATATTATTTGCTGCTAATCAGTGGTGTGTTATGTCCGGTCCAAAACTTGAAATTTCAGTACTGATATCGGCTACAAGTAAACAGTGATATTTTATAATTAAATGCAAAAATTTCAACAATTTATTATTAGTTACGTACTTAGTACCTCTAATTTATGTAGTTTTATTTTATTGACAATGTGGAATTTGTTCCTCCGCAAGTTGTTGTTATACTGTGTTCGGAATGTGCACAAATAATATTAACGCTTTAGGATTGATTCATGCAGTTCAAGCTGAAGGTGATCAGTGCGGTCTCGGGGTGATGTGTAGTGGTGAGTCTGTGTGCATGCGGGAAGTTGTGGGTTTCAACGACGGTCCAACTGAGTAGAAGCTGTTGCCTTTTAAATAGTAGGAAGGGCGACGTAAAACAGCAGGACTAAGTCAACAGAGGGCCACGTGATAGATCACTGAGGTTCAAGGTAAAAGTAACTCTAATTTTGTACTTTAGTTTGTTTTAAAAACTTCAGCCTCAACAACGAATTAGAAAACCCTGATGGAATGTTTGCCTGTAGAGATTTCAAGCGGTTGCTCTCAGCAAGGGATCGAAAGGGAATAGCCAACTCCAGGTTGAATACACTTGAGCTAACGTATGATCTAACTGAGAGGAATAAGGCCCAAAGCCTGATGAGAGGGAAGATTTAATAGTGTTAAAAGCACTGATCTGATATGTAAGACGACGCAACCTGTGGTAGCCTGATACTGTAAACCGAAACAGCATTTTCACATATTGTATATATACGAGTAGCAATCAAGTATCACACACGCGCGCTATTTAAATTGATATGCACAAAACTCGCTTAGTTAAACCCCAATTGAAATAAAGCGGCTAGACTTTAGAATACCCTGTCACTTTTTTAGCTACCATAAAGTACTGTCACCGCGGTCCGTGGTCGCGCGCGCATGTAAAACGTAGGTTTCTATTTACGTTAATTGACATTGACTTCTAGGCGATGTTCATGCAACACAAATAGTATTGTCGTTCTCAAAAGATCAAGGATATTATCGACTGCGAGAATGCGTTACGTTCAATACTGATACAAATGATAATAGTATTGCGTCATTCTCAAAAGATCAAGGATATTATCGACACCGCGTACCACCGCGCTACTCAAAGATTCTTACTGTTATTATTGCCTCGTTCTTTTGCCTCTGTGCCAAAAAAATTACACCTCCTTCATAACAATTAGCCGGTAACAAAACGAGCGGGAGACTGGAACCGAGTCAGTAAAACTAATTCAATTAACGACTAGTCAAAGTGAGCGACTTTTGAATACCCTGTCACTTTTGAAGGCACGACCTAAAAAACGATGGAACCAAGGTCATGCAATAAGTATAGTATAGAGAAAAATATATATATACGATGTAAATGGAGATGTAAAGTGCTAAGTTACAATTTTGTTGTATAGATCCATGATTTATTTTATATGCACACTATATTAACTTTAAAAATATTTTCGTCCTTCATGGAAATAATGTAATAAAATAGACTAGTAGGTGAATTGACTCGTTTCCTACTCACGGGAATATAGCGTGAGTTCCAGTTAGAAATATACAAAATGCAAGCCAATGAACTACATCTCAATAGAACTCCAGTAGCAACAAGGTTTTAGAAATATACAAAATGCAAGCCAATGAACTACATCTCAATAGAACTCCAGTAGCAACAAGGTTGCATGGTAAGGTTAAGAGAACGTTATCACTGAATCTCAAATTAAATGTGACTGAATCTGATTTTTTTGTTCTCAAAATCAGCACGTCCATGCCAGGCTAGGGTGTTTGTATTTCCGGCCCATCCACGTACCGTTAGTGCAGCATTGGCCGGGACCGGCCGGGTAACAAAGTCAACTAAACAAACACACCGGACATTCTGAACAGTTGGACTTCGCTGATTTTAAGGTCGTATCCTATTATATTGGACTTCCCTGATAAGTAATCCCATTGTTTTAGGGTTATGTATATAGGGTTTGTATTGTTTTAGGGTAGGCTATTGTTTGGGTAACCAATCAATATTTCAGTTTGCAAACAGTGAAGTCTGCCCCATTCTGAAACGGGCTTCCCGGGGGTGGGGGAGGGGGTACTCCCATATATAACCTATCAGTATGTGCATGTGTCGATCTAAAAGGTATCGTTTTCGAGCTGTTTTAGTCTGAAATATGGTCAGTATAAATGTTGCCTTTTTAGTCTGGAATATGTTCAATATGCACAGGTAGCTTTAATTATCTGAGTGGTGCATGAAATAGGGTACAAATAGATACCTCCTCCCCCCCTCCCCCCCCCCCCCCCCCCGGTTGCTGCGGCTGCATTAAACAATGAAGAACTCATGTGCATTGGACTGATTGTTAATTTTTGACAACGAAGTCTCAGTCAGTTTATTTAAATTTTTAAATGCTGATGCACAAATGTGAATCGTGGAGTCATGGAAAACATTACTAAACATCAGCCTATTCGTAATTCTACTGAGCCGTCTTCACAGATAAATTAAAAATAATCACACTGTAGTATAGTCGGAACACGATAACTGACTCGTAAATTCTCGCATAAGTCGCCCACCATCCAATAAACGCATCCTTTTAGTAAACGCCAAGGTAAAGAATCAATAAGCAACCCTCCAGGCCAAATGTACGCGCCGCAAGTGGGCGGCTGCACGAGAAACTCTAGATATAGCTCAGATATGAGTTTCTGCCAAATATTGGATACATCACCCCCGATTATGAAATATAATTTTTCACGGTGCTAATTATCAATGTTTCACGTTAGCCTCCTCTGCAGGCAACTCCTAATTTCGAGAAAAAAATCTGTGAAACCGGGCTTCCTGTGGTAAAGACCGGCTGCCGGTATAAGAGTTGGCTGGAGGAGGCTATTTTCACGTTATGTTGTCCCATAACGGTATGCGATTACACAAGTGTGAATGAGTCACACTATTTAAGGGCTGTGTTATTGACACTGTGTATAAAATTAATTAAAAATTAATTGTAAGTAATTGTCCCTATCGTACAACACTGTAAAAGCGTTATTTAGTTGTCTAATAAACGAGATGCCCTGATAACAATATAATGGTGGTGTTATTGATATATTATAGGTTAGTTAAACATTATTTTGTTGTCGTTTCACTGCAGAGTGATTAGAATTAGTCGTCAACCAAAAACAATATCTGTGAACTACTCGGAGTGCATTCACGATGTCAAAACTGCATGAAAACAATGTTTTATATTTAGTTTATAATTATAAAAATAGAAGTCTCAAAATTCGAGTTTCTAACCATGCACGCTTGTGCTTTACATAATCTCGGGAAGCACGAGTAACAGCCAGTAGGTACGAGCGCGATCATGTTTCTGTTTCACATGAATACGTATCCAGTCGAGTCCTATCAAGAGGAAGTGGTGATTGACCTTGGACTACATTACAAGCATTACAGACATACCAGTTGTACTAAGGCACTCTAGCTCTATAGTGAACACCGCGTGTAATAAACAAATATTTAAAGAAAGTGCCAGCGATCTGTCTGAGAGGTGTCAAGGCCGGTCTCGCGGATCCATATTCATAGCGTTTACACATGCAGAAGGAACTGGCTACTGAGCACGCAGTCTTTACTGTGTATGTCAGTCATGAGGAAACAGAAAACAAATCTCAAGTGATTATAGAATAGATATGATTTCTCAAAGCTGCACAGTGCGTTTGTACCAAGGCGGTAACTAAAGAGATTATAATTTTTAAAAGCTAGTAATGAGTGAAAATGGACGGTGCTCGCCTTTGCTTTATGCCTCTATCAATTCCAAACCTGCCACCTCCACACCCCCACCCTCCTCCCCCTCCAGCATATGTGGGGCATTTGACAACTCAGTCTGTCCCGGGGTGAGGCATTGCCAGCAAAGAAAAGTTGCGGTTGGGAATTCGTCAAAAAGAGTAAAAGAAAGCGATTTTTATATCAGTGTTTTTAAGAGATATGCACTCGTTCCAAAGCCTGCCCCATGGTGACCAACCCGGGGGGGGGGGGGGGGGGGGATACTTACATGAAAAATGGGTATATATGTGAGGCCAAGAGGCTCAAACCCTGACCCTGTTTGACCCAATCCGAGCTCCAAAACCCTGATTGCCCCCTTTTTTGGAAAAAAACCTTATTGCCGCTTCTTTAAATTGTTTTCAAAACACGGTCGGATATATACCCCGGCCGGTATACCGCGTACCGGGATTGCATGCAAAATACGGAACATTTCAAGTCGGGACGTGTCATTGGGTAAACAAATCAGCAGATGAAGTACATAGATAAGTACTGAAGTACGAATTAGCGGCGTCACGATGTATGGGTACCTCAGTGCTTGCATGTGGGCAGGCGATCAAAATGCGGCAACAGAATGTCTTTTTTTGACATAGTAGCTAAGGAAAACTGAACCCTAACTGCCTAAAAAATACTGAACCCCGACCCTGACTGCACCCAAATTATACTCAAATCCTGACCCTGATCTGCCCAAATCAGGTCAAAACCCTGACCCTACCTGCCCAAACCGAGCTCAAAACCCTGACCCACCCCCGCGGCACAGAGGGTGTTGGTGTCATGCAAGAATGATGGTTTCAATGGCGCTCATTACATCGAAGCGTTCGTGTCAATACAGCTGAAACTGCTATTCGTAGACGCCAAGTGCTGAAATACCAGCTATTTGTTATTGTCAGGAGTATATTACACAGGAGTGTTCCTAGGCCCTTGTGTTGGCCCCTAACACAGTAGATGGTGTGTCTTATAGTCGCGAAGTTCTGGTATGCGATTACGTTGTCTTTTGTTCTCTTGCGCTTTAGTATTTTTAGCAGTTTGAACCGTACCGTGTTAATTACAATTTTTCAGTGTGTCCTGATTGGTTAAAAGTGACGGCCTTCGTTTCTTCTCGCGGGAAACTCTATGCTAAAACTAACTCTACCGTCTTCAGTGTTGTGTGACAATAAAATGTGGGAAGAGGTACACTCCTCTGTAATATACTCCTGTCAGTTGTTTGTTATTTGTGTGTCTGTCTGTCTGTCCGTCCGTTACGATAACATCTTTATTTGACCAGGTAACCACGCCTCCTAACAAACTATTGAATGAACGGCTGTGTCTCATAACACATCAATCCTCTACATTTTACCCTACCTCAGTTTCAGTAACCCAGTTCCGTTTCTTCAGTTCCTTCTCATATCATTTTCCATGTAATCAGACGATACATTCCGGCAAAGAAAAATGATTACTGATGATCTGTTTCATTCGGACTACGAAAAAGTATAATTCATGCAACAGTCGGAATAAAATTGAGCAAAATTACGGAGCCAAGGTTAGTCTGAAATGAATCATATAACCCTCGAGAAAGTGATGTGTAAGCCTGGTAATCTTCCACGTAATTACTTGTTACTCACTCATTGATGTTTGTCAATCATTGATGTATATCCGCGGCCAGCTGATATATCCATGTTGTCATTTATTTAGTAATTCTTACTAGCCAAGTTCTAGGAACTGACGGTAAATAGAATTTAAATGCACTTAAAATTCTTAATTACTTTGGCTTAATTTCGCAGTCAGTTATTAAATTATAAGCGACTTATATATTGGAACATTTTATCACTAAAACTAGTACTATAAATACTTGGCGGTTACCAGCAATTAGCGGGAAAATGTTCACTTTCACTACCGGAAACAGAAGTAAACATTGGTTATATAATGCCAAAGACTACAGTCAAACTTTGAAAAAAAAAATCAGTACACTCTTCAAAGTGAGATAATTTCACAGAGGATATCAATCACTGACTTCTGACTCACCTTTTTTGAAATATTTGTGGCTTTTATATAAGAACGACTTTCATTCGCCATTGTAAAGACGAGGCTACTTCACCGAGACAAACAAAAACCGGAAGTGAGCGGACAGACCCGACAACAAAGCTAAATGGCAGGTGCAGGGCGGTCATTCACGGTCCGTTGTTCTCCGGCACGTGTTATAGCAAAACAAAGAAGAAAGAACACAACCCCATTTCATCCGACCACAAAAGCGCTCAAATTTTTCTTCCTCAAATTACAACCTGGAAGAACTTAAAAATGCCATGAAAATACTGAGTGAATGAGTTCATGGAAGAATTTTGGGTTTCGTATTAAGATATTAGCGAAAAATCAGGAGATAACCGGTACCAGTAATCATCATCCTCGTAAGATTAATTAATGGAGGACTAATAGAGGTTGTTTGGGGGTTTCTCGGCTTTTGATGTTGTTTCTGCGAATTATTTACGAATTACGATCTACTAAGTCACGTTCTGCGTCTGATGGAGTTAACTATGAACGAGCAATTACAGGCACAGCTTAATAATAATAATAATAATAATAATAATATTTTGACAGGAAAGCTCCACTCACAATTTGTGATTTTCAGAGAGGTCCCGTATTAAAAATATATATTTCTCTAATGTATGGAAAACAGAAAAGATAAATGGTTGAAATAAAATAGAAATAGAACAAGGATTATTATGAAATTAAGTTATGTGCCAGTAAGATTTAAAAATTGATAATGTAGTTGATTGTATAACTTCAGAGTCTAAAGAGTTCCAGTCTAATAGTGCATGGTAGGTAACTTGTCCCCAATTCCTACGTGCGAATGGTAAATGTAGATTGTGCTGACGGCGTGTATTATATGTATGAAAGTCGTGATTCTTCTTTAATTTAAAGTTGAAGTCCACCATGCTATTTAAGCATTTGAAGATAGTAATACAGCGATGATAGCGCCGTCGAAGGTACAGTGGTTTCCAGTTTAATAGTTCGAGTACTTGAGATGCAGAAGAGCTTGAGGGAAAGTCGAGCGTAAGTCGAGCAGCATTATTCTGAAGAGCTTGAAGGTGATTCATGAGGACGGTATTATTCTTATCTCCCCATGCAGACGATATCGGCATAGTCAAGTAAGGGAAGGACAAGCGATTTATAGAGAGTTAGCCGCGCATGCAAGGGCAGCGAATGCTTTACCCGGCGGATGATGCCAAGACGTTGAGTGACTTTATTACTGACTCTATCCACGTGTTCTGACCAACTCATGTTCTGACTGACTGTCACTCCTAAATATTTAAAAGAGTCAGTTCGGTCAAGAGCAGAGCCATCTATGGTCAGTAAAACCTCTCTGAAATCCTTGAGCTTGCGTGCGCTGCCATAAATTACGAAATTGCATTTAGATGTATTCAGTGTCAAGAGATTGCTGTTAAACCATTGACATATGGACAGAAGATCAGCGTTCAATTTATCTTTAAGTTCCTGGGCATTAGTCGAAGAGCAGTAAATTACTGTATCGTCAGCGTAGAGGGACACATCGCAGTAATTAACACATGAGGGTAAGTTATTTACATAAACAAGAAATAGTAGTGGTCCTAAGACGCTTTCAGAGGAACTCCGACAGGAACTTTCTTGGGAGGAAGAGACATTTGCTTCTCCCTTTGATCTGAAAAGCCGGGCTCGCTAAATTGTTCGAAGAAATTGTCAGTCGAGGGAAACAGCGAAAGTTGAGGGAAACAAAACTCACTGGTTTCCCGAGCGACCAGATATTAAGTATTTTGCTTTATAATATCGCGCGCTCTGATTGGCTAAAAAGCCATGTTTTACCAGAGTATATAACATGGTTTGCCGTGTTTTATTGTTTTAATAAACTGGCGGTTTCCTTTCATCGCGCGTGTAAATCTATATTATAAAACAGATAAAGAAGCCTTAAATCCATGTTTTATACCGCAGTATCATAAAACACTCTGGTCATTTGAGAACACTCGAGAAATGTTGAAAGCACGCGCCTTCGGCTTGTGCTTTAACATTTCTCTCATGTTCTCAAAATGCCCATCGTGTTTTATATGTAGTAGATAAAACATGGCTAAGGCTTCTTTATTTGTTAAATATAGACATACATTTTACTGCCTCATATCGACGAGGTTTGTCGTCTTATCTTCGGGAAGCTATACTGCCAGAATCTTATTTTAGCTACCAATTTCTTTCTCTTACGCTTGATAAATATGTTTTTTTTTTCTTTGGAGCTGGTTCCATTTTAAACGCTTTCTTTCAACGAAAAAGGAACGTTTTTGATGAAGATCTAGATGTTTTGGTAAACAAATATTTCCCGCCTTTAGCTAGCCAGTTATCACGACATGATCATGTGGCGGGCAACAACTAGGAATTGCCCGATGTTATAATAATAATATTAAATATTAGTATATACCACACCAGTGAATATCACTTTTCGCGCACTCTGATTAGCTACTCAAACAGTGAATATGATTTCTTATTACATGGCAGCTCCGTGAGCGGGCAATATGACTCTGAATGCTGCAATCTGATTGGTTGCTCAGCGCCTCAGGATTTTACAAAACCGCTCACAATTCTTCGTAAACAAATAGCGATAGAACCCATATATTTTGAAAGAAACTAAACAATTTGTGACATGAAGGCAAATACTAATTTAAAAATCGTTCTGCCTTTTCGTTTACAGCTAAAATTCACCTTTTTAGACGGATTTATAATGCAGTTTTTTCTGGCTCGTGCAAGTTCGATGAAAACAACTGCAGCAAAAGCGACTGAATTGAACGAAGCTGGACTTACGGAGATAAACAACTATAGCGAAGCTGAAATGGCCGTGACTTCAAAAACACAAAGAAAGGTTCGGCTACCTCACAACGCTACTACAATCGTGGTACAAAGAAATAAAATTACTACGGAAACGAGTAAGCTTAGCACACAGTTTCATCAAAGAAAGCAGGTTTTATATTGTACGAGCTAAGGAATTCAGCATTTACATTTGGTAAATGGCTTACAAATTAAGAGTATTTACTAGATTAATACTTACAAGTTTGTTTGTATTCTTCTACAGCTCTATTTGTCAAGTTTTGCAGTGTGCTTATCTGAGTTATCGCCACTCGAGTGATTTCAACGCCGGTTTTCAACTTTCAAATCTTCCACAAATATGCACATTTTTGTCTCTAGTTAATGCATTCGGCCTTCCTGATGAAGTTGTCATTGAAACTCAGTACATCTGAAGTAAAGTACAGGTCAGTTTTCATCCATAAAAACGCATTTTTTTACGTCGGAAAACAAACTGTTTTGAACGTCACAAGGTTGAACTTCAACTTCAAGTGAAAAGTCGTCGAGACTCAGTCTAATTTTAGATTGATTTCTATTCGCTCTTCAGTTTACCACGCAATGGGTTCCTGGCGCGTGTGTCAAAGTGTGATTTTATTCATTTGTGCCATATAATAAAAACCTTATTGACCAAGCTTGTTCGGTCAAGATGGGGGGATATTGGCCTAGTTCATTTTTTGCGTTTTTATGGACCTCGACTCCGTCTCGGTCCATAAAAACACAAAAAATGAACTCGACCAATATTCACCTCCGAGCGAAGCAGCGTTCTGTGGAAAGCCGCTAACCTGTCAATAATTTCAAATAAGGAAACTTTTTAAGTGTTTCTTCGGCCTGTAGTAAAATCACATGTTTTTCTTGACTCACAAACTGAGTCTTATTTTAGAAGTAATATGTTCTTGCAGTGCGCCTACTTCTAGCTGTAAAGAGTGCTAAACATTGCTTATTTGGAACGAGATATTTGCGAATTTCATCAGGATCACGTGACTGATGACGTCATATTGTTTTTGTTTGTGCTGTTTGTCTTCTTTTCAAGAAAGTATGAAATTGT
This sequence comes from Actinernus sp. WN-2022, assembly GCA_030867875.1. Classification (NCBI taxonomy): domain Eukaryota; kingdom Metazoa; phylum Cnidaria; class Anthozoa; order Actiniaria; family Actinernidae; genus Actinernus; species Actinernus sp. WN-2022. Next base: position 8,207,970 of record JAOWCC010000577.1, on the reverse strand, counting down.
TTTACCTATTCCGGAATTCTGCCCTCCAATCCAAGTCCGTTCCCAAAATTATTTCAGGATCATCTCAGGTACTTGATGGGAGTCATTTCGGGTTGGGGATCATTTCGGGTACGATTTGGGGATTATTTCGGGTTCGGGATCATTTGGGGCACGGGATCATTTCGGGTGCTGTACAGATCAACTCGCGCGAGTTTTTGTCCATTTGACAGAAAATAAAATAACTATCTGGTGCTGGCTATAATTCACCTGTGTGGTATATACTAAAACAATTATTCACCTCAGTGTCGGTGAATACACTATTCACCTCCGCTTTTAAAAGTATTTTGCCTTTTGGGGTCCCTGTTTCACCAGCCTAGCACCCAGTCTCTCATATCATCGATTCATTAAAAAAGGACAAAATGGCGGCTGCAGAACCAGAAAGAAGCTCTGTTAGTGTTGTGATAAAATGGAGTGGTAAAGAATACCCAATAGACAATCTACAACCTGGTCACACAATTAGGCATCTAAAGCAACTGATTAGAGATAAGACAGGTGTGTTGCCGGAAAGACAAAAACTGCTGGGACTGAAATATAAAGGTTCGTAAACTTGTTGAAATGCACTAAAAACCTAACCCTGAAATTTAAAAAAAAACTAACCATTTTCGACTCCAAATCATTCATAGAAGCTAATTAACTGAAAGGAAAATGTAAACAACCGTACGTTAACACGTACATACAACTACACGTTGCTTGGGAACTGTGAAAGACCTAGTGGCTTTGGGAGCAACTGCAGAATACAATTATACATCTCAAATTTTCATACAAACCTTCTAAAAACATAACTTAACCCCAAATTGAAAAAAAACCTAATCATTTTAAACCCAAAATCATTCAGAGAACGATTCTAAATACACTTGAACTATAACGGAGAATTTAGCATAGTTTTTAAGGGAACTTTGCAAGTGGAACTGCAGTTGTGATGTATTGTGCAGTTTAGATAGCAATACTTCGTGTAACCTGAGTATCAGGCTCTCAAGAAGGGAAGATGGGGTAGAGAAAAGAAAAGAGAGAAAGGCTTTCTTGCCTCCAAGCTTACATGTACATCATTGAGCCATCACTTTTTAACCAATGAAATTTGTTTCCGGTTTTTGGAGATTGACATAACTGTCATCACGAGCCTCAGCAATTTATAGTTTTGAAATGTCGGCTGGATTTTACATCAAAGTTTTTCGGTGCCTGTAAAGAACATTTAAGACCTTAGTATATGGTACTTGTATTTCTGTTTCTTTGTTTTGTGCTACGACTAACATAGCCTGCTTTCATGATGGTGTTTTTTTTGTGCAGCAAACGGATCATTGAAGCAGCCGCCATATTGGCCGAGCGTAATTGAGACTTGGGATCGAATGACAAATGGAGGGGGGAGGGGGAGAAGCAGAAAGGAAAGACTGCCTGCACGAAAACCCCTGGTTTCTGAATATTCGCCCACCGCGCACATGAGTTCCGTTAACTTGTAACCCATTCTTAATTGACCAATAGGAGTCGACATGTGACAGCCTGCCAATTTTGATTTGGTTTATGAAGCGTATTCAAAACAAACTTCGCTCGCTGTCAAATGCAATGCAAAATGTTGGTAAAATTGTCAATTGGTTCTCAGATACGGAAATTTTAATAAAATCAGCTATTTTTGTTCAAAGTTCTCTATGGAAAGGACTGCGACAGTACCACTTTAGAATATACCTAAAATATACCTATGTAGACAGTTCGGTTTTAGCTTGTTACGTTCACCCCATCAGTCTCTCAAAGAGCTTGCAAATGCTCCGATTACATACCAACATCACAAGCGAGCTTAATTCTTTTAAGGAAGGAAGCAGCCGCTCGTATTACAACTCTTCTGGTTCGCCAGACTGTTGCTGCGGTGCTGGACTGCTCTGACTCAGAGCAGTCCAGCACCGCAGCAACAGTCTGGCGAACCAGAAGAGTTGTAATACGAGCGGCTGCTTCCTTCCTTAAAAGAATTAAGCTCGCATAAAAAAAGTTCAGAGGACAAATACAGGATCAAAAAATCTCTAAACTTCAAAGAAAAGTCCGATGGAGACAATGTTTTCTCAGAACTTGATATTGAAGAACTTGTGGACAAACAAACTACGAGTGCAAAGTACATAGGTAAATGTTGTGACAAGAGAGTAGAAACGAGAAGCTCTTTCTCTGAGAAGTCGAAGTCCATCTTAGTGAATGTTTGCCGAAAGAAATGGACGACCGTACATTGCATACATGTAAATGTATTGAGGCGGATTTCTGATTATTTTCCTAGTTCAACGGCCGTGAAGTCAATAGCCGGATTGCATCTCTGCAATTTGGTCGACAATAATACTTTTCAGTGGTGAATTAAATCATGGTTCGTTGTTGAGTTCTCTTTACCGTAAATGGCATACTCTTTCCAAAGCCTGTCGAAAGCACAGCCATATCTAGAATATCTTTACCTAGAAGCCTAGGCTCTGTATAGCTTCCTCCTGCTCCGTTTTCAAAGTACGCGGCTTTACCCATCCGCGGAGAAAGAAGCGAGCAGCTGTGTTCTCTCTAGAAAACCTCTGGAATCAGGGTAAAGGCGAAAGCAAACTTTGAAAACGGAGCAGGAGGAAGCTAAATGTATATACAGAGCCTACTTCAAAGTAAAGATCTTCTGGCGCTTTGGAAAGAGTATGATATTTACGGTTTACGAACTTGCGAAAAGAGAACTCGACAACAAACCTCTCGCAGTTCGCTGCCTTCGCTGCTCTTTCTCCGTTGCCGTTCTCTCTAGAAAACCTCTGGAACCAGCGTACGTACTTCACCTTAGTCTTAAAAAAAGACAAAGCAGGCAGTCTTTCCTTTCTGCTTCTCCACCTCCCCCTCCCCCCTCCATTTGTCATTCGATCCCAAGTTTCAATCACGCTCGGCCAATATGGCGGCCGCTTCGATGATCCATCTGCTGTGCGAAAAAAACACCATCCATCGTCTGAAAGCAGGCTATTGACTAACACAGAGTTCTGCTGTTCCTGTAATTCTCTCAAAGCTTTCGATTTTGTTATGTTGCCATGGAAATTGTTTTGTCAAAGGCGCAAAGGAATGTGCAAACTTGCACAGCATTCAAGCGGCACAGCTTTGATACCAGTCGCTGCAAGCTGAGAAACTTGCTGTGTTTTTATCAGCTTCAGTACCCTGGATACCAGAGGTTAGGTAAGTGTTTTGCCCTTTGTTGGTAATAAATAGCATTTATATTAAGAAAGCAGTTCGAGTTGGCAAGCGAGACAGCAAAATGTAACTTCGTTTGGCTCACCAATGAGTCGCAATTTCGGCGATCACCGTAAACAATATTAATCAACAAAAGGCAAAACATTTGACCTCTGGAACCCAGGGTACAGCTTCAGTGGACTGACAGCAACAATGAAGATTTTTGTTTCTCCTGTTGTTCGGTATCCAGAACTGTGAGAAGATCTTGGGAACTCCAACTCAGATATGAAATTCCTGCCGTTAACACTCCAAGGACATCCTTTCTTTCGAGAAGCCAGCCTTCGAAACAAAGTTTTTGTGCAGGCTTAAGACTAATATTTTGGCAAGAGCTGTAATGCGCCTTCCAATGCTTTTATGAAATCCAGTTTCTTACTTTAATAGGGACCATTCCTTTGGTCGAATCCAAATCCAGATTTTGAATCCTAAAATGGATTTTACGTTCCTTTGGACAAATCTGAAAATGGATTTGAATCCAATCTGAGTAAGCCAAGGTTTCAAAGGATTCTTTGGATTTGTAATCCAAGCGTTCCTTTGGGAAAGGATTCGAATTACAAAATAATACAGATGGTCAGCGGTATTCAAAAGGTTTGGCTTGGTAGCTGCTGTGTTTGTTTCGCACACATGCATGACTTGTCTTGGAAATAAATCCCTTTCTGGATTGTGCATTCCTTTGAAAACTGCAAATCTGAAAAATTCTTCATCACAAATCCATTTTCGGATGCACCCTTATATCGTGCCAAGATCTTGGCAAGACATTACAAGATTCCCTATTCAGGAAATCCTGAAGCAATATATTCAGACAGTACGGAATAAATCAAATATTAGTTAACATGAGTTGGAAGACTGTGTTGCAAATTTGAGTGCAGTTGGTCCTGCACAAGAGGAAGTGATGTGTGACATACGTTTAACTGGTCAATAGAAAAGATGTCCGTTGCATGCACAGGATCCTTTCTCTCTCTCTCCCTCTAAATTTTATGTTGAGAGAGAGAGGGGGAAGGAATCGCTGTCTAGTAGGGTATCATCAAGATAATAAAAAGGGATCTCTTATTTTTTTGGGATTCATAAAAAATAGGATACAATAATTTTTTTTGGGTGGTGGGGGTGGGGGGAGTTAAAAAAAAATACACTTGAACCCCTCCCCTGAAAAATATCTTTTGACAACCATCCCCTCCTGGTGCAACAAAAGCAAATTTAAACCGGTTAAAAAAAATCCTTTCGAGCCTTGTAAAAATGCAATTTAGGCATCATTGGCTAAATATCCAGCGTACACTGGGTTCCCTGTGGTGGTGTTCGCGTAGCCCTGGGTTGGCACAATAAACTAACAGTCCTGGGTGACTGATTATTGCATGTTGTTTTGCATTTTCTTGTTACGAAATGGGCTTTCTGCTTTTCCCTCCCTAATTCCTCCCCTCTTTATAGTGGCCACCCAGGGCTAAAAATAACGGCCGGTCATCGGACAATGTCCGGCCAGAATTGGAACTTGTCCGGTGAAATCTTTGCCTTGCCGGTCATTTTGACCAGTCAATGTTACTACAGTTTCAACCAAATACTGATCTTGACCGGCGACTGACCGGCCATTATTTTTAGCCCTGCCACCTAAAATAACTAAAATGCTAATCTATTTTGGTGGCACTTACATGATAAAACTTATGTATGGCATCAGATGGAGCATGGTATTTAATCTAAAACTAGGAGAAAGACCTGATTACCGAGCGCTTGGAAAATTGCTTCCATGGTGGGTGCTGATGCATGCACACAAAAATGATGGCCTTTCTCAACAATAGCCTAAACTGGCATCTTTAGAATGCATTGGACAGCATAAAGACACTTAAAACTGATCAATATAATTTATTTTAAATAAACTGTTGTCTTTATTTTGACTTCTATCTCTCAAATTATAATAAAGTGCCATTTTAATAGGCCTAGGGCAAATTTGAGGTTTTGCTAGCCAAAATGTGTTTGAAATCATAGCCACAAGGAGCCCAAAACCAATTCTGAGGATGGTTAAAAGCCTGTGGTCTGATACATTGTGTAAATGAACTTGGGCACTTTAACAAAATTTATAACTAATGAACAGTTTCCTGTATTTATATATATGTACATGTCATTATGTGCATTGTATAATGATTCAAGCTATTATTAATTGATAATTATTTTACTTCCTCAAGGGAAGCTCCCAGATGATGACACTCGCATCAGTGCTATTAAATTAAAACCCAACTCAAAGATAATGATGATGGGAACGAGAGAAGAAAAACTGGTGAGTTAAAGTGATGATGACACATACACATCAGTGCTCTTAACTTTATACCCAACACAAAGATAATGATGACGGGAACAAGAAAGAAAAACTGGTGAGTTAAAGTGATGATGACACATAGACATCAGTGCTCTTAACTTTATACCCAACACAAATAATCACACATACAATGTAAGTGCTCCCAACTTAAGATCCCATGTAAAGATAATGATGATAACAAGAGAAGAAAAACTAGTAAGTTATTATTATTATAATTATAATAATTATAATAATTACTCCAGTGCTGCAGCTAGGGCAGCGGCCGGAGTCTTAAAATGCAGTCTGTGTCTTTTTTTATTATTAAATAAATGTTCAGTTCTGTGAACATTTTGATCAGTTCTGACCTTTGCCACTAACAATGTGGGTCAGAGACACTGTGATGAGCGATAAAGCAGGAGGCATGCGCATTAGTTGAAAGATAAATGTTCGCTAGAGAGTTTTAGAGGGTTTAAGGCTACCGTCACGTCATGAAGTACTTAATTTGCCTCAATCGTCTCTCTAACCGAATTATTAATATGGAGGAAGTATTGTTGACTCAGGCGAAACTACAGCGCCTTCTAGTCTAGGACCGCATAAGTAATTGACATGTAATTAATGACTGTCAATGGTCTTAAACTGAATCAAGATAAGACTGAACTAATACTCATTAGCTCTAGATATAGACCTAGGCCTTCGCTGGAATTCATTCAAGTTTGTGATGAGAAGATCTTTCCTACGAAATCGGCTAGGAACCTTGGAGTCATTGTTGACCAGAGTGCTACTTTAGATGAAAATATGTAAATCATGCTACTATCACTTGTGGAATATCTCCAAGATTAGGAAATACCTGTCTCAGGAAACGGCTGAAATACTTATTCATGCTCTCATTAGTTCTAAATTAGATAATTGTAATTCTTTGTTGTATGGCCTTCCCAAGTACTTGTTAGATAGACTCCAACTAGTTCAGAACTATGCGGCGTGCATAGTAACCTTAACGAGAAAGTATGACCATATAACACCTAAGCTGATCAATCTGCACTGGCTTCCTCTACGATTTCGCATTACTTTTAAAATGCTTCTGCTAGTTTATAAAGCACTGAACGGCTTTGCGCCTTGTTATATTAGTGAATTATTTAGGTATAGGATATCACCGCGTCTTCTTAGATCCACATCGCAGAATTTGCTTGTTGAACCTACTGCAAAGCTTAAAACCTATGGAGATCGAGCCCTTTCGGTCGCGGGCCCTAAGCTCTGGAATAAGTTACCTCTGGATATTAGGCAGAGCATATCAGTTAATTTATTCAAATCTAAATTGAAGACTTACTTGTTCAAGGAAGCATATTAGTATCGATCATTAGTTATCTATCTATATGTAGATATATATTTGTATTGACTTTAATTTACTTGACATTAACTATTTTATTTAATATCCTAGGTTTTTTTAATATAGTAGTGTAAAGTGCTATGAACAATTCGTGAATATAGCGCTATATAAATGTTTTTATTATTATTATTATTATTAATTGATAAATCTACAATGACTTGAAAAACTTAGGTATCGAAATACAATCTGAGGTCAGATGTTTTAGGCGGATGCCAGATAACGGGATCAAGCAATTAGATGAAACGTGATCAGTGGACAGATAACAATTGGTTTATTTTGGGCACCTCTTGATTTGATTTGACGTTGCGTTACATACCGCTATGGTCTGTCATGTCTTGTTCCAGTTTTAAAATTATTATATTTGTGTATATGTTGTGGTTCAATTATTACCTCTGGTACAAATATATTTGAACCAGTACAAATTTTTTGAACCAGTAACATTTTTTTTAACCAATACAATTTTTTTTAACTGGTTAATTTTTTCAAGATTCTAAAAATGGATTTTTAATTTTTTGGGGATTCATAAAAAAAGGTACTTCCTACCTTCCCTTCCCCAGTCCCATCCCCTTTTTCCCTTGTCCCCCCTGACACACCTTACTGTACCACTTACCTTGACGGTCACCCATCCACTTACCTTGACGGTCACCCATCCACTTACTAACCTCGTCCGGTCGGGCTTAACTTGAGACAGGATCACGATGAATGCCTGGTAGATGTTGATCCAGTCGATTAACGCACTGCACTATAGAAGCGCTTGTTGATTTTTACACCACCCGTTTATTCTATAAGTGACTAATCGTCGAACCCAGTCCCTCTCCTTATGCTAATTTGTTTCCAGTCTCTTAATTGTGCACTGTCTGCTAACAAAATAGGACTTGGAAATAAAATTACATGGATGACAACACGGACAAAACTGTATTATATGGCCCCTTATACAGATGAAGTTTGTGTTGACTGCATTCTTTTATGAAAACTGCAGCAACTCAGGGGAAGTAAGAAAGCTAAATCCAGAAAAATACATTGTTTATAGATGATCAGATGTACTTTATGGCTCCACTCGTACTTCAAAACAAACTGTGTCAACCGACTGATCACAGCTGAGAATGAGCTAAATGAAAGCAAAAGAAAAGCAAATCACCTGACTAACATTGTATCTGGAAGAAGACTTCTACGAAAGAGCTAATAAAGAGTATCTTAAAGTATTAAACGAGTGCAAATGATCTTGAAGTAACCCCTCGTACTTGTTAGACTCAGCTTACCAAATGGAATAAAACACTGACTAGAAGTAGAAGAAAATGTGAGTACGCAAACAACAAACTTCTAACTAAATCCTGACAACAAAGAATCAAAGTGGCTCAAAAAACTCTAAATTTCTAAATGGGATCTGAAACAACCATAGCGGCTGATGAAAGTCAGGACCCAGCTAATCCACAGATCGAATTGGAATTTAGCGTGTTAGCTGTTGTGGATGGAAGGAAGCCTGATAAAAACCCTCAGAACAAGGGCGAGATAATATGGCACCATGCACCACCGGCCCGAATCAAAGAAATGCTGTAGCTATTCTCTTCTTCTCTCACCAAAGAATCACCCACAGAGGATGTGAAAAGATGCAAAAATGGATAAATGATCAAGAACTACACAGAAATAATGCAAAAAATACAACATTTCTGTTTCGCTTTGCCATTCCAAGTGGAGACTGTTCACAAAGGACAATAACAAGCAGATTTATTAAAGCCAGTTAGCACACAGATAACCCAAAAATACATAGACTACAGGATAACAACAGAACACAGGTAACCCGAAAATACAAAGGCGGCAAGCACTGATACCACAGGTAACCCGGAACAACTAAGCCGAGAACACAAGTTTGATTATTTTACACTGTATTATTATTATCATGTGTTAATTAAATCATGAATCGCTACGTGTGGAATAGCCCACTTCTGCGATATGCTTTACTTTTCACACACAAAGGTTTCAATACGAGGCTCCGTGCTCTGTGAAAAGAATAAATTTAATTTAGCACGGCGCCTCGTATCGAAACATTTGTGCGTGACAAGTAAAGCATATCGTGGAAGTGGGCTATTATATTTCAGATCCTACCGTGATAGTATTTGGATCCTAGTATTTTTGGGCAACCTATAAAATTATCCTAGGTACCCTGGCTTACGTGAAGTTGCTCATGTTTATTTTGTGTTCTACTTGCGTTCACTCGTGTTCTACTTGTGTTCACAACGTCTACACAAAGATGTATTCTAAAGGTATAAGTTCTGCTATGTTATTGGTCTGTGTTGCGCATCTTTGAATAGAAAATTAGTTTTAAAGTTTGATTCTCCTCTGATAAATCTAGATTGTGTGGTGGGTTAATTCAAAGCAAATTTTCCCATATCGACCTCCAGCACAAAGAAAACCAGGAGTATTATATATTACACAATAATAATAATAAAAATGTAATATACATGTACTCCTGAGAAAACACAATGGTTCGCAATATTAGGAGCCCGTTAGTCCAGCTTTTCAATGTTGGGATTTGACGTCACAAAATACCACACATGAGCCGTCTGAGCGGAGGCTGTGAGGAAGGTTTCAGATTTTCTCTTCACAGATGCGCAACATAGAAACATTAAATAGCACAATTTATTATTGATTTTAGGTGTGTGCAGCTTCTTGTTACTCTGGCGCTGGTACGTGATGCGACTGTGCATGCATACTTTTGCATCTGATTGTCCAATCCAATTGACTGATATGCATGTGTGCTAACAGTGATCTGGTTGTGTGCATGCTAATAACGATGTGAACACAGGTAGCCCTAAAATACAATGAGAGAGACCTTACTTAAAACACAGTTAACCCGATAAAACTAAGCCTATAGCTAGAATAACACAGGTAGCCCAGAAATACAAAAAGAGGCTACCACACTGATAACACAGGTTACCCGAAACAACTAAGATGATAAAACAATTATTATAGTTTTTATTATTATATTTTTTGCAGTTAATTAAATTATAAACCGCTAGCTGTGCACTCGTGTTCACTCATGTCCTGACTCATGTGGATTTTTAGATGAGATCATCTTAGTATTTGGATCCTAGTATTTTTGGGCTACCTGTGTTATCCTAGGGTACCCTGACTTACTTTAAGTCGCTTGTTTTATACTAGTGTTCTCTTGTGTTCTGACTCGTGTGGAGTGTTAGTTGAGATCAACTGTGTGTGCATACTTTCGCATCTGATTGTACCTTGTAATATAAAAACCACGAAGGTATCTGAGATTGTCCGCGTTACAAAAGATACGCCAGAGTTCAAGCTGTGTGCAGCTTCTTGTTATTATTATTATTACTACTATTATTATTATTTTATAATATTCATTATTATAATAATAATTCATAAGGAGATAATTAACTAGCCAATCCAGACCCATCATTCCAGTCACATGGATACACTGTAAACCCCATACATAATTCTAATAAGCCCTATTAGTATTCTGTATCAAATGATACAGGGTACTAACTATAAGCCAACTAGAATCCTGTATGGAATGATACAGGATACTAACAATTGCTAGCATTAGTATGAGGAGGTCTCATGACCGATTACTGACTTCCCCTATCCTGGGCCATTTGAAATGACAAAGTTCATCTGCTCTCTTATTATGTACACACCATCTCTTCCATGTGGGACTTGTTTTTCTGCACGCTGTGCTTGATCTGTTCTCTTATTGCATACACACTGTCTCTTTAATGTGGGACATGTTTTGTGAGAAACAAATTCATCCCACATCAATAGCAAGGTGGGAGAAATCAAAGTTTAAAATTTTATGTGGTCATATGCATATCATAACTAGTACATTTCAACATTCATGGCAATGTTGTTACAACATTTGTGGCAATGTTGTATCAGAAATACAATGGCCATTGTATTTCCGATACAACATCACCACTCATATTGTAAATAGTACATAATCCTACTGTATGAATTGTGGCATTGAAACAATAATTATGTAGTGTCCATACATGTATATGTTACAGGTCAAAATTAACATCAGGTCATTTTTTTCAACCTATGTCATTTTTTTTCAACCTAGGTAAAAAAAATTTCAACCTAGGTCAATTTTTTTCAACCTAGGTACTTATCAATCATTCTAAAAGGGATTTTTTAAATTTTTGGTGATTCATAAAAAAAAGGGTTTATTTTTTTGGGGGGGAATTTAAAAAGAAAGAAAATCCACCCACCCCTCCCCCCTGCAAAATACTTTGACCACTCTCCCCTCCCTCTACTGTACTCAACACTCTCCCTCCCTAACACCTTTTTCCTTCTCTACCCCCACAAACAACTTAGTAAATCACTCATTAATGACACCTCAATTACTACTTACTTTTGTTTCACTTTTTCATTCACCGGTAGTGGGACTCGAACCTGCAACCCTTTGCTTGGAAGAATGCCTTGGAAGACCAGAGTGTTACCAACTGCACCACTGAGACTTGCGTTGGAGTTCCAGTCAGGTTTTTGAAATAGTATAGCTTTCCTTATGGAAATTAGTTTCTAGTTCCGTCTCGGCCACTTAATTTTATTCAACGCATGCACACTATACTAACAAAGTCGGATTTTGAAAACATCGCCAAGTTGCATTCATGATTAGAAGCAGGATATTGTGAACCAAACCGACTTTTATAGAGTTAAAAGCGAACTAAAAGAAAGCCAGAGAATAGGATTTCACCTCTCACTTTATATTTAGAAGAAAGTTTCTATGGAAGTGAAGCGATATCTGTAAAAAGCGATGAAAATCTCCGACACTGTTTATAGACTGCAGACTGACTCTCATCTCGAGTTGGAACAAAATACTTTGTTTGACAAGAAAATTATAAGAAGTTATGCACAACTAAAGGAATGAATTTCAAACTGGGAGCAACTATAGAATACCCGGCCATTTGGGTCATTAATAACCCGTTTTCTCAAATTTTCATACAAACCTTCTAAAAACGTAACCCACCAAAAAGGCAATTTAAAAAAACCCTAACCATTTTCTACCCCAAAATCATTCATAGAATGACTCTACATACACCTGCACTATAATGGAGAATTTACTACAATTTAGCCTGCACTATAATAGAGAATTTACCACAGTTTTCAAGTGACAGTGGCCGGAGAAAAGGGAGCTAGAAGTTCCGTCCTGTCATCAGATCTAGATAATTATATACCGCATGGAGGACAAGAAAACGTGCCAAAAATGGTTGTGAATGAAATCAGTCTCAGGCATGCAGGTACTCAAAATGTTATCAACTGTGTCGTTCTCTGATGACCATAAAAAAATGATTACAAGCATAATCATATGAGTAAAAAACAGTTCACCAGCAAGCACTATAATGTCCCTAAATAGCATTGATAACAGCTAGTGGAGTAAATAAAGTGGATCTTATTAAATACAGATTTCCGCAATTGTCTATAATTACGTGAACAAAAACATGAGTGAACTGTACACCTACTACACAATTATTTCCCTGCACAAGACTTATTTTTCATAAGTACAATAAAGTCAAAAGTAACAAAAATATTGGGGCAACTGCAGAATACGTAAGCATTAGCACTTATGTCCTGTGAACTGATACAAACCCTACCCCTACATTTAAGAACACCCTAACCGTCCACAATGGGTGCTCGCTAATTTAGGGTGTTTACTAGAGCTAGTCACTAAATAACAGACTGTAATCTTCTTCAATGGTCCTGCATGAGAACTAATACAAACCCTACCCCTACATTTAAAAAATACCCTAACCGTCAACAATGGTGCTAACTAATTTTGGGTGTTTAGAGCTAGTCACTAAATAACACAGACTGTAATCCTTCTTCAATTGTCCTGTATGAGAACTAATATAAATCATAACCCTACATTTAAAAAATACCCCACTAAGTTCCCAGGTAAGCCAAACCAAACCACTAAAGAATTATGAACAACACAGACATTTAGGTAATGTACATGTATTTTTATTGCAAAATACATGTATTTCTGACAGTAGAACTTGATCATCTTCTTAAATTACTGCAATGCCATCCTCAACCTAAACATCTAAACATAAGGAACTATGAAAAAATAATACTTGTTTAGGAATTTTGAAAGGTTGAGTACAGTTTGATTTGATCTAAGTTGATTCAATTCGACCTAGGTTGAATCAATTTGACCTAGGCTGGAAAAAAATGACCTAGGTTAAAAAAAATGACCTAGATTTAAAAAAAATGACCTAGGTTAAAATTAATTTGACCTGAAACTAAATTTGACCTGAAACTAAATTTGACCTGTAACATATTTGTAGTTCATATGTCTTGCACATATCACAGAATAAATAATGTGCCATTCATGATCATTTAACTGCTTGGTGAAACAACTAAGCATGCATAACTAATCCAGCAATAATTGTCCCTAGATTTGTAGTGTAGTGTCTATAGATCCAAAGTAAATTACACCAACTCATTGTTTATCATTGTTTGAAGTCAAATTATTTTTACAAAAAATAGCCAATTTAACCTTAAGGTTATTACAATAATTTTGATACATGTGTATGTTAGGTACTGTAACCAAGATTTCTGTGGTTACATGTACAAGACATTATAGGCATGGTTATTTAAACATGGCTAAAATAATATTTAATATCCAGCGTACACCGGGGTCCCTGTGGTGGTGTTTGCACAGCCCTGAGTTTGAGTCAGCTCGCAAGCACTGACCCTGTGCTCAGCTCTGCATGGTCACTGAATACAGAACCTCTAACTAAGTTTTATGTACTGTTTAAAACACGAACAGCAGTGTTTAATCAAGTTTAAAAATTTGAGGGCGAAGCCTGAGAATTTTTAGACTTGATAAAACACGTGCTGTGAGTGTTTTAAACGGCTTCAAAAACGCTTCAATAATGCAATGAAAGAAAGTCGCACATCTCAAGGGAATGGTTACTTAATGAACCATTGAACCTTTGTATTCACAACGCCATGCAAAATATTTGAGTAATCACCGCCGGCAATTACGAATATCTCCAGGGAAGGACATAAAGAAATTACCATACTATGTTGTTTGAAGCGGCGTTTCGCAATCCCAGAATAACCTGCACTTGAAGGAGTTGGTGTCGTAGTTTACCTCGATAAAGTTCAAGACTTGGAAAGCGATGTGACTGACATGACGGCAGACTCTAAATTTTTGGCTCCGGCACAAAATATGTAAGTTTAATGCATGTTTTTATTATTTTACGGCTTTGAGTTTGGTTTTAATAATTAAACTAAACAGTGGCTCGGTAAACAAGTAATGGTAGTTGGATAACTTCATTTTAAAAATATTATCTGTGTATCTCGGTAGTCTGCTGATATCAGTAAATTTAGTGCAAAATTTATTATCTAGGTACCTTATGTTACGTGTACTTTTTGCTATCTTTGGGTCTTTATCAGTGAATTCTTAATTAGGATGAAACTTTATATAAAATTTCATGTTCATTAATAGTATTCTTGATATAAAGTCTTCATCCTAATTTACATTCTTTTGTAATACCTTTGTACCCCATATTCCCCTGGTACCGAAACCAAAGCCCTCCCCGGGCTTTTTAGAATGATGAGATTTTATCAGGTATAAAGGAGCATGCACGTGACTGATTTGCTTCATCTGATTGGACAACATGCTCATTAATTATTCATGAGTTTTTGAACATCATTTAAGACTGATGGGCTTCTCTCATAGTTTATTGAGCAGCTCACTGGTTTTATTTATTACATAATATTTAACTAAAATTGGTAGTCAGAATACTAGTATTAATAGTATTCAATGTCACATGTTACTGGTCATTCACTGGCATTGTGTAGCACAGATAAAAAATTAGAGAGGGTCAGGTGAAATATACATGTAACAGAACCCTGGTGAAAATCCTGGGCAGGATCCTACAGGATCCTATTCAGGATCCTACATAGGATCCTGTACAAGATCTTGAATAGGATCCTGTAGGATCCTCCTCAGGATCCTGGACCATTCCTACAGGATCCTAGACCATTCCTGTAGGATCCTGGACCATTCCTGTAGGATCCTGGACCATTCCTGTAGGATCCTGGACCATTCCTGTAGGATCCTGGGCTATTCCCTGTAGGATCCTGGGCTATTCCCTGTAGGATCCTGGGCTATTCCCTGTAGGATCCTGGGCTATTCCCTGTAGGATCCTGGGCTATTCCCTGTAGGATCCTGGGCTATTCCCTGTAGGATCCTGGGCTATTCCTGTAGGATCCTGGGCTATTCCTGTAGGATCATGGGCTATTCCTGTAGGATCCTGGGCTATTTCGACCTATAGGATCCTGGGCTATTCCCTGTAGGATCCTAATACACCCAAATTGTACCATACATGTAGTTGTCATATAAACATGAAAATAACACAGTAATTGTTTTAAACTCTATGTATAGTTTAATAGAAACATGCATGTAAGTGAGTTACATGTATCATTCATTACAATCACCAGACAGTAAAATACTCCTATTTCTATAAATAAGGTAAAACTATTCATTTACAAACATGTACGTGTAGTTCAATTTATACAATCATGTAAACTACATACAATACACGTGTAGTCCAATTCAAAAATGTCATAAAAATTTTTTTTACTAGTCTAAGAGTCTTGATGGTCTGACTATTTACTAATCAAAGTTAATGTCACCTAAATTAGAGGGTAAGACCTCATCTCTAAAAACCTTACATTTTATTGGACTCCCTTTGGGCCACACTATAAAGAAGTTTATTAATTGCTTAGTGAATCAAAATTACAGAGTTGAGACTTAATAATATGTAACAAAAACTGCATCTCATGGAAAATGTAGGAATTCTATCACCTTAAACTGGACTTCAGTGACTCTGAGATTAAATTTGAGCTTTTCAATCTGACTAGATAGATTCTTAAAACATGCTCAAATTGCTGTAAAAAATAAATTAAAACTGATCGATTTATAATACCTGCATAAGTACAGACTTCTAATGGTTTTATGTGAAAAATAATATGTATACTAAAGGTTAGAAGTTAAAGGGGTTGTGTCATGGTGGTCATGAGAGGCATTTGTAATGATCTCCTTTTTTTGTGAAAAATATTAGATTTGGAGAAAATTTAAAAACCACCGAATGTACTTGGAATGCACAGTTATTTTCAGCAATTTTGAAATGAACTGAGGAACCTTGCACATAGATGTATGTGGAGTGGTTAAAATGAAAGCAAAAATGACAAACAAATTGTATGTAAAGAGAATGACTATATACAGGTGTAACACCTTAACATAGCCCCTTTAAAACCTAGCTTACATGTAGGTTTAGGCAAAAAGTAACAGAGATAATAATGAATGTTCCATGCCATTCTAACTTTTTAACTTTTAGTTTATTACGTCATATAGCTATAGGTTTTACAAACTACATGTATACAGTTTTAATAACAAATGATTCTGATCTTCACTCACTACTTGGCAGTCAAATTTTCCCTGATTAGCATTCATTGTTGGTGATGATTTCAAGAATTAACCCTTTTAAGCCCCAAGGGTGATCAAAGGGAAGCAGACAGATCATGAGTATTTGGAGTTGATCAAAATGTATCCAAATGTATAGAGAAAAGAATTTGGATATCACTTTTGGGGCTGAAAGGGTTAAAAACTTTGGTCCTTCATCTTTAATCCAAAGCCTGTAAAAACAATTAACCACAATAAGGCCGGATTACGATTTTAGATGAGTGTCACTACTGTGGTGTATAAAGTCCCATGCGGTTTGCCAACCGGAAACTGACAAATATTTTTCTACATCCCACTCCTGTTTCTACCAAAATGACTTAGGTTTTGTGGGTGAGTGTGTTGAATAGGGTATTGAGAAGCACTCCAACATCAAACATTTTAGAATGATAAAATTTGAAAAGGGATTAACAAGACCCGGGACATGATCATGTGAGTTTTGTTGTTCCAAAAAGGTAAAATGTTTGAATAAATGATTACTAGTACAGTGAATCTCAATGAAGCTACATGTAAGTCCATCTCAACTCTTGAAGAAATTTCAATTGCAATCATAAACTACACTTGACCTCTTGAAGCTTTCATAAATAGTTTCTTCAAATATATCTTGGAATATATTCAAGTACACTAGCTACAGGGCTCCAATCTATAGGCTATAGATAGCAACTTTCAGTGTGTTCGGTTGAACCGATTGTTAATTTGTTCATGTTGCTCATAAACTTCCGCTCACCTAGTACTGCACAGATTTCTTCAGGAATTCATCTCTTTCCAGAACTGAAACTGCCTCTCATTTGGAGCAGTTATTATTATCTTTCATCTGGTGAATATTGGCATTGAAATGCTGTTGAAATTACCTTCTATTAAAGCGAGTTTAAACTGGCCTCTTGCTATTTGAAATGTGCAACCAAATATGGGTATAGACTTAGTTCTAGGCCACTCGGTTGAAGCACAGGAAGCCCAAGCCAAAACATTTATAGAATTGCCTCAAACCAAAATTAAACACAACAGTGATGAACAGGAACAACTTCTTAACACACAGGTAATATTTCATGACTTTATTTCTTGTTTTACTACAGTTTCAGTTTTTTTCTAAAAAATCCCATACATTCCTAAATCAATAGCTTGGACTGCCTGTGGTTAAAAACTCTGAGATGGTATAAGTCTCATTCTCACTGGCAGACGACAAAGTGTGTGGATAAATGGGGAGATGTCGGAGACCCACCCAATTGCCCTCGGTGTACCTCAGGGGAGTATTCTAGGTCCACTGCTATTTAATATTTACATTAATAGTCTACCAACAGTTGTGGAGAAGAGTTGAATGGTTTTGTACGCAGATGATGCCGTTTTGGTTTTCGCTGCGTCAACACCCTTTGAACTTCAAGAGGCTTTTGGACGTGATTACAGCCTAATCTCGGACTGGTATACGGACAATAGATTGACCCTGAATGATAAGAAGACCAAGATAATGCTGGCAGGTAGCAAAACAATGTTGTCAACTTTTGAGGATTTTGAGTTCTCTTCGGATGGTGGGCAAATAAATCGCGTTCATAATTTTAAATACCTTGGAGTAACATTGGATGAAAAGTGGAACTGGAAGAAACACATTAGTACTAACTTATTACGGAAACTAGGCCATCGGTTATCGGTATTTAACCGTATTTCACACATGCTCGATAAGAGAACTCACGTGGTGTATTTTAATGGCCTTGTGCTCCCCCACTTAGATTATGCAGACGCTGTCTGGGGAGACCAGCCTGGTGTGAAATCAGAAATGGAACAGCTACAGGCATTCCAAAATCGGTTTGCTAAAAAGATTGAAGGAGGTAAGCTGTCGTCAGCTGAGGCCCTGGCATCGCTTAAATGGATCCCATTGGTCGGAAGGCGTTTTGGACATCGATGTGTTGCTGTTCAGAATGCAATCAAAGGGGATATTCCAGAACACTTTAATATTTTCAAAACTACTTTAAGTCAGTCGCATGGTCATAATACAAGGAACGGATATCTGCCGAGACTCCCCAAGCCGAGGACAGAATGGGGAAGGCGTGCTTCATACTTTAGGGCAACAAACGATTGGGCTTCCCTGCCAAATGAATTAAAAAAGCCCATGCCTAAGTTGATTATTAAAAGAAATATAAATAAGTTTTTAATTAATCAGTATTTATGCTAGTTTTATCTTTTTATGATCGTTCTTTCTTATTAATATTTTTATCTATTATTCTATGTCCATTTTGTCTTTTTAATTTTTAATTTTATGTTATAGAGGACCCTCCTGAAAACTACTTTTGCATAAGTGACGGAGGCCTCCTCTCAAAAGATTTATTATTATTATTATTATTATAATTTTATTAGGAGAAGATTGTTAAAGTGCCTATGAAGCTTATTTTTTTATTTTAGATATCAAGTCTACATCAAGTGAATAGTACAATGGTACAATATATCTTGCTTTGAATGCTGTGCCGCTGAGTTAAGGAGGTTTTAATATCCAAAATGCAAAAGATTATATAATTTTTCAAGAATTTCCTATGTTATAGGATTCAATTCCTATAAGATGCTACTTGGATTCTTATTCATATTTATATGTAGGATCCTATTCAATTAAGAGCTGCATTTTTCTACATGTATATGTAGGATCCTGATAAAGGATCCTATTCAAGATGCTGTTCCTATGTAGGATCCTATTCAGGATCCTGTATAGGATCCTATGTAGGATCCTTTTCAAGATCATTATATTCAAGATGCTGTTCCTTATATGTAGAATCCTACTCAGGATCCTGTATAGGATCCTACGTAGGATCCTTTTCAGGATCCTATTCAAGATGAGGTTCCTATCTAGGATATCCTACTCAGGATCCTGTATAGGATCCTACATAGGATCCTTTTCAGGATCATATTTATTCAAGATCCTGTTCCTACATAAGATCCTATTCAGGATTCTGTTCCTACATAGGATCCTATTCAGGATTATGTTCCTATGTAGAATCCTATTCAGGATCCTATTCCTACATTATAAGGATCCTATTCAGGATCCTGTTCCTACACTGTACATAGGATCCTATTCAGGATTATGTTCCTATGTAGAATCCTATTCAGGATTCTGTTCCTACATACATGTAGGATCCTATTCAGGATTATGTTACTATGTAGAATCCTATTCAGGATCCTATTCCTACATACATGTAGGATCCTATTCAGGATGCTGTTCCTACATAATCCTATTCAGGATCCTATTCCTACATAGGATCCTATTCAGGATCCTGTTCCTGTTCAGGATCCTGCTCAGGATCCTGTCCCTGTGTAGGATCCTACAGGATCCTACAGGATCCTGTCCAGGATTTGCACAAGGGAAAATGCCAAATATATCAGACAGTCATGTACATGTACCACTGGCATGAAAATGCATAATTTTACTTATAAAGTGAGTTACAATTATTAATTAGTGTCCATAGATCTATATATGACTTAGACTAGAACTACAGTATATACAGTTAAGGTTACGTAATAAGCTGATGAGTTATTACTTTATACATGTAATACATGTAATACATGTAAGTTAGATACAAGTTTATTGTGGTTTCAAGCATCCAGAAACCATAATTTAACTCTTGGTTGAGGTTGACAGTTCCTTTAATAAATAACGTAAAAAATGTAAACTCAAAGGTGATTCAGGAGCTTGAAGGATAAGTTAAGAATGATAAACACTCAGTTAAAAAGGGTTAATAAACTGCAACCTGAAGGCATTGTTTTCCCTATTTTTCTTGATGGTGTAGCATTGTGTTTTGAATTAACTTTCTCTCCTTTCACAAAAAGAAATGTGAGAATACCTGTTCAAGGGTGCCTGTATTGTCTGTAGACCATTTACACAGGGCTTTAATACTTCTGTCATCAATAACTAATAAAAGCTGATTGTTCAGATAAAATGGAAATATAATATACCAACCAACATTTTAATTTTACAACAATAACAGTCTTGCATTTGTGATTTCAGAAACTTCAATTTTTACCCTTTGTGCCAACACAATGTGTATACCCTGAGTGTGTTGATCTTGCCCAGGCTATGCAAAACACCAAAACTGCTACATGTAATAAATAAATATGAATCGCAATTCATCGGACTATGCGATTCAAGGAAAATCACATGCCAGACTCGGTAATTCCATGTTAAATTGCACTCAAAAAACTTTGCGACTTGGGCAATATCGGTTTTAATTCTCATGCAATTTACCATGGAATTACCTACATGTAGCTAGTCAGGAATGTGATTTTCGTATAGAATCATGATAGTTTATTTTGTTATACATGTAGGTAGATGTGATTTCTCCCTCAGAAGAGCTTTTAAACAATCAAGTTGTTAATGACTTTGATATTGAAGAAGATGAGATTATGGTGGAAAACAGGTAATCTTCCTCAGTTTTTACATATAATTTAAACTATGAGTCCTAAATTGAGTATGAAGTGAAAAAACTGATCCCATGTTTTATGGTAATTAAATTAAATTTTAGTAGACCTTCCCTTAGTCATTTTGTGCAATTATAAATAAATTTGGATAGCACAAACAAAAATTTTTTCTGTGTCTAAGTCAGGCATAATTGTCAAAATCATGTGACATTTTTTATGCCATTAAAGAATGCTAATTACATGCATGCCATCAATTTGTTTGCACATTCATATGTATATGTCTTCATAAATAAGTTTTTTTGTTTAATTCTCACTCTAAATGTATAATTATGTCTTTAATACTTGAGCAGCCTTGCCGTATGACATATTTTTTCTCAAAGAAGCCTTGCCATCAGCCATATTTTACTTTAATTTGTGAATATGAAATGTACAAACCACTTTGACGTCAACTCAAATGTTTTCTTTGGTTCAGATCAAGCCACTTGAAAAACGAACCTACATGTACATGTAGCTTTCAAGTTATTTCTGATACAGTTCATTTTTTTATCAGTAAAAACTGGCATACGTGTGTGCTGGCGTAGCACTGAATCTGTGCTATTCTTTAATTTTGTAATACTCGGAATATGTCCAAAAAACTTGTTTTAATAGTCTTGATTTTTTAATTAATAGTTTACTAATTTATTGCTGATGTGCTTTAGGGAGGAAAATCTGACAAAGATAGCTAAAAGAGTGTCTGACTGCAAAATAAATATCCTGAATGAACCAGAAGAAAACAAGAAACTCCTGGTTTTAGATGTCGACTACACATTGTTTGGTATGTACTGCAGTACAATGTACACAATGTAGGTGTAATATGTACATGCAGCGACTAATATTGCCTCACGACCAGGTGCGTTGAACTCTGTGAGGCTTCTAATTGAGTGCATTTGGAATTTCTGCTTGGGTTAATTACCAGTGTTTATATAATTTATATTTAACAACTAAAGAAGCCTTAGCCATGTTTTATTCTTATATACTCTGGTAAAACAATCATGGCTTTTTAGCCAATCAGAGCACGCATACTATCCTATCTATAGTATAAACATGTATATGTATATAGTATGTTGTGGTTTCATTTTGAACTTGGTCTGGTATAATTTTTTAGACTCTGGTTAATTGTTTTTATACTGGTTTAATTTTTTTAACTGGTTTAATTATCAAGATTCTAAAAAGGGATTTTTCATTACTCTGGCGCTGCTAGGGCAGTGGCCGGAGTCTTAAAATGCAGTCTGTGTCTTTTTATTATTATAATTTTTTTCCTGTCCTGTAAAAAATTTGATCAGTTCAGACCTTTGCCGCTAACAATGTGGGTCAGAGATGCTGTGATCGAGCAATAAAGCAGGAGGCATGTTCATTAAACGTTATAGATTTATTTAACACTGTTTGCATCACATACATGTAATATCATCACGGCCATATAATTACCACTGTGGGAATGTGAAATGAGCAACACGTGAGACTTCGAGGCGCTATCAGTTCTTTTTAACTACTTTTTAATCTTAGGATTCTTGTAAAGGAAATGTTACATGTATAGACCTAAAAATACACGAAAACGTAATACATTCGATCTGCACTGTCTGAACAGGTTTAATGCACAATTAGAAACGTAAGCAAAACACAATCTCAGCTTAAGTGTATCCAAAGCCGTTTAGATATAAAAGGTATCGAATTATATTTTCAGGTTAGATTTCGTCAGGCGCGCTCAGATAAGAAAGTTCAAAGCTCTCAGACAAGACGAGACAAGGAGATATCGATCGATGAGTCATTGTCAGAAATCTATTCCCGGCCATAAAATTAGGCAATCAGTCAATGGTGAAACTGTTGACAGTTTGGGTCAGGTCAACTACGTACACAGCTAAGGCATGTTTTATGACAGAATAACCTAGCTAGAGAGTCTCTACTGGATTAAGATACTGTTACATGTCTGTGATATGGAGAAAACTGAAGAAACCCTCATTGAGCCTGATAACCATGTACAAGAACAATTCTGCCGGTAAGATGTTTTTAGTGTATACCTGAATGCTGTGCTCGTTTTCTGGCTGAAGAAATAAACTAAAGGTGACCTCTTTAAAGAAGTTTATCGACTCGTAATAATTAATTTACATTGTATTGAACGGAACTGCGTCGAACAAACTGGAACTGTAGCTTTATATTGTACTGCATTAGCTAAGTTTTCCCTTATCCGAGTCTGAGATGTAGTTTGAGTCTTGTCATCTTACTATATCGTATATTTAGTTTAGTTTAGGTGTTCTAGTGGAAGTTGTGAGCACATTAAGTTGGAAGACAAAACAATTGTAAAACATACGATAAATAGTACTGGGCGTTAACAGAGCAGACATGGAGAAGTTTGTGCAGTGTACTGTCTAGATCTAGTGTGCGAAAACTGCAAACTACTTCGGTCCGACATGCAGCTTGAGACTTGTCATCTAACTATATCGTATATTTAGTTTAGTAATTAGGTGTTCTAGTGGAAATTGTGAGCGAATTAAGTTGGAAGACAAATTGCAAAACATATGAAATCTGGACTCCAGACTTTTTTGGTATCTGCTCCTATTTTATGGAACTCGTTACTACTGGAAATGAGGTCTATTGATTCTCTTAGTTCTTTTAATTCTAGTGTTAAAACAAGTCTTTTTTTAAGAAAGCTTTTGGCATCTAATAATAATAATCTTTAATCGGTGGTACATAGGATAAACTACGAAGTCATAAGTATATATACTTAAGAAGTGGTGCAACTATTAAATATAATAGTTAAGATACAGTGGCAATACTTTGCATCCAATTTCATAATAGACATCATGCATTGTCAGGAAATACAAGAACAATTCTGTTGTACCAAACAAATGGAACAAAATAATATTTTTCCAAGTATTTAAGCCAAAATTATTATTATTATTCAATTTTCCTTTTTGTATAAAATAGGGAATTACTTGTAAAACGATACATTACAGTATCTGTATTATTGCTTGTATTATTTTAATACTTGTTGTAGTGTAAAGCGCTATGGGACTTTAGGGAATAGCGCTACATAAATCGATTATTATTATTATAATACATGTACGAGCTTTTATTTATGCGTGCGTTGATAAACAAACTCATTACGGTTAAGCAATCTCGTAAAGTTTTCTCAACTGGCAATCCGCATTACAAAAGATATGCCGGTGTTCAAGCTGCGTGCAGCTTCTTTTTTTTTTGGGATTCATAACAAAAGGGATTTGGTTTTTTGGAGGGGAATTTAAAAAGGAAAAAAATTCACCCACCCCTTCCCTGCAAAATATTTTGACCACTCTCCCTCCCTCTCTACCATACTCACTGTTCCTCCTCCCTAACTCAGGGTTCTCCCAACACAGGCATAGTAGGGAGAGAGAAAAATTTAGTAGGGTTTTTAAAATTTTAAGACCAGGCAGTTTCTATTAATAACGGTAAGTAAAAAGAGTATTGTTAAAGAAAACTTGTAGCCGGCATGGTCAAGTAGAGTACACAGAGAAAATCACTGGTGCTTTGGGAACTCTACTAACCCCTTTTCTCTTCCCTTAACCCACCACAAGCAACTTTGTAATTAACTCATTGATGACACATCGATAACTATTTACAGCCATACTTTTGTTTCACTTTTTCATTCACTGTTAGTGGTACTTGAACCTGCAACCCTTCGCTTCGAAGACCAGGACCCGGTTGTTTGAAGCAAGGGTAACTCTTTCCCTAGGATAGCGCTAAATAAGTAATTCTAATCTGTACAGTTTACTCTTGGGTTAGTGATTTACCCCTGGGGTAGCGTTTACCCTGGTTTCAAACAACTGGGTCCTGGCCTTTTATACCAACTGTGGCACAGAGACTTGTGTTGGAGATCCAACACTTGTGTTAGGGCTATTAAGTCACTAAACAACAGACAAAATAACTCTTCAGTTCTTCAATGGTCATGTGAACTAACTAAAAAATCCCTTTTTAGAAACTTGATAATTGAAGAGTCCGTTTAAAAAAAATTAAACCAAATATAAAATTTAACGACAACATATGTGTTGTTAAGGGCCAAAAAATTCAGGTTACATGTAAATTTGTCAAAACTAGGTTATTTAATTCTAATTCAGTATTTTTCAACCTAGTTTTTTGTTGGATATCAACTATTCTAAAAAGGGATCCTTTCTTTTTTGGGGAATAATAGAAATTGGGGGTGTTTTTAGGGGGCATGTACAAACTAAAAATGACAAGAAGCTGCATGCAGCTTTAACTTGGACTGGGTTTTTCTAAACAATTGACATTTTTAGAAAGATGAATCCTCGTGTGTTGAAGCTATTTGCATTTATGAATAATAATGAAAATAACCTAGCTTCCAAAATTCCAAGTTTGTTAATTAATCTTGAAAACTGAGGGTTCTGATTGGTCAGGCTATTTTATTGGGAAACCTTTCAAACACTCCAATTAGATTGGTTGCTCATTAATTGTCATAGTCAAGGTGTCCAGTATGATGTCGTGTTCTACAAAGTAGTGAGCTCGCTTGGGTTTCTTGTTTTTAACTGCAAAGGAATTGTGCTGAAATAATAATCAAACTGACAATATTTAATCAATATCTGTAGCAAATTAAGGTTGGGCAAATTTAGATCGAAATTGACATCAACAACATGAAAATTGAGGCTTCTGCATTTCATGTATTACATACATGTAACTACATGAACATGAAGACAAGTAACATGATTACAAATGTATAAGGGTTTTTTGCACCCCTACATGTACTGTAGATGTAAAATAAATATAAAATATGTAAAATTGTATTCTTCATTCTTTCTGTCCAGAATACTGCATGGCTGGTGTCAGTTTAGGTTGAAATAGAATATATTGGTCCTGATAGGTATCAATCCCCAAGATAACTATCAGACAGTTCATATTGATTTACATTAATTAATGTATATTTACTTGACTTGCATGATTTCCAGACCACAGATCTGTAGCAGAAAGTGGGCTTGAGTTGATGCGGCCATACCTACATGAATTCCTTACATCTGCATATGAAGATTACAACATTGTTATCTGGTCAGCAACAAGTATGAAGTGGATAGAAGTGAAGATGAAGGAGCTCGGTGTGACTGGGAATCCCAACTACAAGATCTGCTTTCATATGGACAGCAGTGCTATGGTTACGGTACAGGCCCCCAAGTATGGCATTATTGAGGCAAGGAATCTTCTTGTTACCTTGGCTTAAAGGGATATTTATACTGCACTTGTCTAGATATGAATGCAGTAGCTCACTTTCAGTAATTATATGCTTCACTTGTCATGTACAAAGGTTTCAATATGAGCCATGAGGCTTCAGGGTAAATTAAATTATACTCAATTTACTTTACCCTGGATCAAGCCTAATAATTATATTGAAACTTTTTGCATGACAAGTGAAATATAAAATATATCAAAAATAGACTATTATTTCATTTTTATAGAATGATATGTATGATTAATGATAATAAAAATAGAACTTAATATGTCTATCTGTTTATAATTATAATGATGATAGTAATTCATGACATTTATACATGTAGTGATCAAAATATTCCATCATAGAATTGTTTCAATGTTTCCAGCCTAATTATAAACAAAAAAGCTTCTGTCATTGCATTTACATGATTGTAAAAATAAGGAATAGAATACAGAATGAGTGGCTGTGCTTTATCAGATTTACAAACTTGAGCTGCAAGCTAATAGTAATGTCGGAGCTCGACCCGCTCAGGTGGAGCACCATAGATATAGGATGAGAGCAAACATTGGCTGACTTCTGGTTTCCATCGTGCCTGAACCATGATGCACTAGTGATTGTGCCTGGAAACCAGGTGACCCAGATTGAAACCTTAGCTAAGTAGCTAGCTACATGTACAAATGTAGTCTTTGATAATTTTTTCTTTCTCTTTTTTCATTTTCCGTTATCTTCTTTTTCTTTCTAGACCTCTTGCACTGATTTCCCTTGATTCTACCAGTTGTTTTTCTGTTTTTATCTTTGTTTTCTTTATATATATATTTTTTGGTAGATTGTTACCTCAAACTTTCAGATAATTGGGAGCTCCGCTTTTAGTCTTTCCTAGTAAATATATAATATAAATATTACATCTAGTAAATGTTAGTGTCAATTAACTTTTTTTTTTTCTGTGCACAAGGGATCACCTTAAACACAAAGTTCAGGTATAAAAAGGGGAGCCCAGGGGTTTGTCACCCTTGAGTTGTCAATTGGCCTTTGTGGAGTGAACATCTGCATGATATTGCTCTGCTTGAATGCTCCCTACTGATTGCTTGTCATGCGAAATTCAAATTAAACACAAAAATGTTTAACTTGAGTGTATATTAGGGCTAGAGAGTTTGCAAACAGTCACAAAATACCATTGGCAGTCATTATAATAATAATGCTCTTTATTTGCACCACTATTTAGAATTTTAAAAGGAAAAATTATCTTATAAATTACCATATACATACATTACAAAGGAAAGGCAATGAAAGAGAATGCAGGGGAGCTGGAGTAACCTAGGATTTTGAAGCCAACTCCCCATTAAATAAATTTCACATATACATGTATAAAGTCAAGGTGCAGTATTTCTGTGAAGGGGACATGACAATAAAATAAGTTAACATATAGTATTTTAATTAATCATAATTAATTAATCTATAATCGAGAATACAATAATATAAAATAATTAATTATAATAAATAAGCAAGTCTATGATATAATTAATGTCAATTATATCTACATGTAAGTAAACAAAATTGTTTGATTTCTCTTTTAAACTGGTTTCTTGAGAGATTTCTAATTGAATCTGGGATTGAGTTCCAAGTTTGTATACCAGTGAATTTGAGTGAAAATTTTCCATAGTTAGTAGAAATTGAAGGTAAATGATAGTTACGTGTGGAAGGTAAGTTATTATTAGTATAATCATACATGAAATTAAGGGAAATTAAGGTAGTCATAAATGGACTTGTTAATTTAAACCTTAAAATTTTAAACTTGCTTGCATTCTTCACTGCTCAGCAATTTGAATTTTAAATTTTGAGCTCGCCATGCATGAAAAGAGGAGGGGCTAACCTATTTATACTGGAACTTTGTGGTTAACAATGATAATCAAGAGCTAGATTGAATAATTATGTGATGATATTAATTAAATGACAACAATATTAATTATGATAATAATGTTTAAGTTTATTAATAAGTTATTAAGTTTCTCCACCAGATAGCTCACATTTTTGTGACTTTCTTTCTTTTTATTCTAGACAAAACCACTGGGGGTTATATGGGGCAAGTTTAAGCAGTTTACTAGTAAGAACACAATCATGTTTGATGATCTTCGAAGGAACTTCCTAATGAATCCACAGAATGGCTTAAAAGTTAGTAGACAATTAAGTCACCCTGCAAGCACTGAGCCTTCTAATCCCACTAAAAGAGAAAAGAAGGCTCTGCTGAAATCCTGTCAAGTTTAATTTGAACATTCTTAAGTCTTAATTGTCAAGTTGCAGCCACAACTTCTGGGATAGTAAGGCTGGTTTACCATGAGTGCATGATAGTCAAACTGGTTTTTACAGTGCAATTGCATGATCTTAAAATTGTATCCAAGCAATGTTCATTATAAACTTGACAGATTTTGGCAGAACTTTTTCTCTTGTAATATTAGTGGGAAGAATTAAGGCTCGGCTCGCAGCTACAAAATGTAGCTGCATTTGTAGGGTGTAGGAAAGTGTAGCTTTTGTAGTTTCGTGGTCCAGTCATGTGATTTAAGGTTACCGGATACCTTCAGGGTGCGTTTCCAGTCTACATTATGTAGCACCTCGAGGAAACATCATAGATAAATGATCCACATATCCTTTCAAAGCTTATAAAATTGGCTACAAGAATACATAAAAAGTTTTGAGTTCTTTGAAAATCTCGAATTTTCCGCAATCCCGTTTCTCCGATCTAGTGAGATGGCTTTCAGAAGCTCCGACTCCGAAAATATTTTAAAGTTTTTAAATCTGTTTGCTTTGTCGCATTTCAGAGGAATCGTATTACAAAAGGGTGTCGGGAATTTCAAAATTCGATTTAGTTCAAACGTTTGCTCTCCGTGAAAAGGCACAAAATAATCTGAGTAGATATTCGGAAAACGCCGTCAAGAGCTCTCTTTTTAGAATTTTCCAATTCCCGACACTGTTTTGCAGCTGAAAATTTCAAAAAATCGAATAAATTCCTCTTGAGTGGGAGCTTTTTTAAAACTCTATTTTGGTTGAAAATCGAAAGCGTAGAAAATAGCATTTTAAAAAATCTAGCCGTCTGTCGTGCGTGAATCTGAAGCCCCGCCTCTCCAACAATTAGCGAGCTCTTGGCCAATCATTTCTCACCAAAGTTCAACTACATGTATCTGTCAAGATTTCCCGCCAATGTTGATTTCCAATCAAAGCTACGCGCCGCATCGAGAAAATGTTAATATAGCTGGTTCTAGTTTTCTTGTGTGACTTGAAAAATGGGAAAGACAAAAAGACCTTGAGGGACAAAGCCAAGGTGAACACCTTGAGACGCCTTGAATGCCAGCATAGTTAGTAGAGGAGACACCAATTTGCAGGCGGCTGAAACAGCACGGCAATAGCGAGATCGTGGTGTTGGTTTCGAGCGATTCAGAGTCACCGTCAGACTTTACGTTTCCTTCTAAGCTTTCTTGGAAATAAATATTCTCTCGGCTGGCTCCTATCGATTCTTCTTTATGTTCAGATGTGGACCACTCGGCACTGTCTGAAAGTGACAATACGAACCCTTGTTGGGTTTTGCGAGGACTCCTATTTGGCTTTGTAGTCGTATGCATTGTTTGGCCTTGTTTTGCTTTTCTTTTTTCTTTGTTTTCCAAGCTAAGGGCATCCTGCTTGCTTTTGGAAGGCATTAAAGGCCAACAACTGATGGAATTCGGGAATTGTGTGTGGAAAAACTTCTCAATAAACGTAAACATTGGTATATGAAATAAATTTAATATGTGCTAACTTTCCCATGCCGTCGTTACGGGCGAGTGAGCACTTGTCATTTGTTTATTGATCTGCTGTCAATCAAACGGAACCTTTTGCTTCCGGTCTAAAACTTCCTTTTGGTATTTCTCCGTCAACATTAATTTTTATTGAATGGAGTTTTCGCTATATGAAACACTACTACTAAAACTACATTTCTGTGCGAAATAAAAATTTCCCCATCTTTTTCGTTTTGAAGGTATCCGGTAACCTTAATTCCACAATGGTTTGTCTCCCCACACTGATACAACTGAATAGCATAGACAGTGGTTTTATACCTGTCCAATACGATATTATTACTAATGACTGCTAGCAGCCTGGTACCTTTAATATATATGTTTCCTTGGCAAAGATAAGAGTTGATTCACAGAAGAAGAGGCATGCATGATCATGCAAGGGTAGGGAAAGCTCTGAACCATGGTTTTTTGGTTGCAGTTACATGTATTAAGGGCACTGCACAGGTGGCATAGTACATTGTAAGTTGTACTAAAATTTAAGCGCTTATGTATAATCACATGAGGTGCAACATTTGCTTTGAGTTTGTTGGTATCCTGCTCTTGCTTTAGGAGATTTTTCTTCAGTTTTCCTACCTTCACAAAACCAACCTAAATTCCAATTTGTGTCCTGATTAGTTGTTGATATTATCCCAGCTCTTACATTGTTGTTTGCAGCTATTTTTCTTCTGTGAGAATTACTTTTTGAATAGATCATTAATATTTGTATCAAATTGGTCATGTGACCTTGTCAATCCAAAATATTGGTGCTTAACATCAAGCTGGATCCCAGAAATGGAAAAAGTGTACATTAGTTTCATCTAGTTTACTAATACATGTATGTATCTCTAAAATTTAAAGAATATATACATGTACATTTTTGAAATCTCTAAAAATTTAAAAACTAGTGTTTACATATATGAGGCAGGACAGCATGGCTTGCAGTCCAGGTCACAAAACTCTGTTAAATTTAGAGATTTCAAAAACTTATAATGAAAGGGCTGTGTGCAACAAGGGCACAAGTGTCTCCAGATCAATCATTCTAAATTCTCCTTCAAATTCTTTATTTGCTAAGGGAGAATTTAGATTATTTTGTGATCAGGAGTCACTTACACCCTTGCTGCACACATATCCCTTCAATTGCATCAATTTTAGAGATATCAAGATGTGTTAGTTGCTCATTTTGGTATGCTCTTTCCATTTCTGGCATCATTTCAAGCTAGCACCAATATATTTCTGATTGACAAGATTACATGAACAGTTGATGGAAATGGCCTATTGACCTTGATCTTTGCTGAGAAACAAATTTAATGCTAAGGAAGCCAGAGTTGAGTTATAGACCTATATTAAGTCTTGCTTTCTAGATTCGTCCCTTTCGAGAAGCACACTTTAACAGGGACAAGGACAAGGAGCTACTCAAACTGTCCAAGTATCTAAAACATATTGCATCCCTTGAGGATCTAAGCCACCTTAATCACAAGTACTGGGAGAGGTAAGTATAATTTTAGTTCCACATCAGATTTCTTTTATATTGTTTACTAAGATTAATGTTAACTACGTGTAAAGCTGGAAACAGTCCATCTGTACAAGATGGGGGTACGTACATGTACACTGTGGTTCTCATACAGTGATGTTCTGTTGCTCTGGTCAGTCTTGCAGTACTTTGAATATTAAAAAAATCCTAAAATAAGAACAGCAATTTGAAAGCCCAATAAGTGTCACTGCCAGAGGTGTATCCAAAGTGCATCATTGTGCCCTAGGATGCAATATTTTCATTGTATCTACATGTAGTCACACACAAACCAGGTATGAATAATAACAAAACTGTATGAATATTTAAAGAGAACACTAGCTGCTTTGTGGAAAACATTCATGCACCATGCATCTCGGGCAGATCCAAGTGGGTGAAACCCCCCTAATCCTCTCCCTCCCTTTTAAAAAGAAAAACCAAGAATTGCCATGATCAAACTTCCCCTCCTCTCCCTCCCGTTTATAAAGAAAAACAAAGAATTGCCATGATCAAACTCCCCCTCCTCTCCCCTCCCTTTTATAAAGAAAAACAAAGAATTGCCATGATCAAACTCCCCCTCCTCTCCCTCTCTTTTATAAAGAAAAACAAAGAATTGCCATGATCAAACTCCCCCTCCTCTCCCTCCCTTTTATAAAGAAAAACAAAGAATTGCCATGATCAAACTCCCCCTCCTCTCCCTCCCTTTTATAAAGAAAAACAAAGAATTGCCATGATCAAACTCCCCCTCCTCTCCCTCCCTTTTATAAAGAAAAACAAAGAATTGCCATGATCAAACTCCCCTTCCTCTCCCCCCCTTTTATGAAGAAAAACAAAGAATTGCCATGATCAAACTCCCCCTCCTCTCCCTCTCTTTTATAAAGAAAAACAAAGAATTGCCATGATCAAACTCCCCCTCCTCTCCCTCCCTTTTATAAAGAAAAACAAAGAATTGCCATGATCAAACTCCCCCTCCTCTCCCTCCCTTTTATAAAGAAAAACAAAGAATTGCCATGATCAAACTTCCCCTCCTCTCCCTCCCGTTTATAAAGAAAAACAAAGAATTGCCATGATCAAACTCCCCCTCCTCTCCCTCTCTTTTATAAAGAAAAACAAAGAATTGCCATGATCAAACTCCCCCTCCTCTCCCTCCCTTTTATAAAGAAAAACAAAGAATTGCCATGATCAAACTCCCCCTCCTCTCCCTCCCTTTTATAAAGAAAAACAAAGAATTGCCATGATCAAACTCCCCCTCCTCTCCCTCCCTTTTATAAAGAAAAACAAAGAATTGCCATGATCAAACTCCCCCTCCTCTCCCTCCCTTTTATAAAGAAAAACAAAGAATTGCCATGATCGAACTCCCCCTCCTCTCCCTCCCTTTTATAAAGAAAAACAAAGAATTGCCATGATCGAACTCCCCCTCCTCTCCCTCCCTTTTATAAAGAAAAACAAAGAATTGCCATGATCGAACTCCCCCTCCTCTCCCTCCCTTTTATAAAGAAAAACAAAGAATTGCCATGATCAAACTCCCCCTCCTCTCCTTCCCTTTTATGAAGAAAAACAAAGAATTGCCATGATGAAACTCCCCCTCCTCTCCCTCCCTTTTATAAAGAAAAACAAAGAATTGCCATGATGAAACTCCCCCTCCTCTCCCTCCCTTTTATGAAGAAAAACAAAGAATTGCCATGATGAAACTCCCCCTCCTCTCCCTCCCTTTTATAAAGAAAAACAAAGAATTGCCATGATGAAACTCCCCCTCCCCTCCCTCCCTTTTATGAAGAAAAACAAAGAATTGCCATGATCAAACTCCCCCTCCTCTCCCTCCCTTTTATATAGAAAAACAAAGAATTGCCATGATCAAACTCCCCCTCCTCTCCCTCCCTTTTATAAAGAAAAACAAAGAATTGCCATGATCAAACTCCCCCTCCTCTCCCTCCCTTTTATAAAGAAAAACAAAGAATTGCCATGATCAAACTCCCCTTCCTCTCCCTCCCTTTTATGAAGAAAAACAAAGAAGTTAAAATTGCCATGATCAAACTCCCTCAGGGAATCGTGGATCAAATGTATGTCATATGAGCTAGAGCAGCCATGTACAGATTAAGAGAAAGAGTACTCATATCCACAAGCTTACTTCTCCTCTTTCTTATAGTTATAGGTGATGAAATAGAATGACAACAAAGTGAGTAATGGAGAAACACAACCTTGCCATCATTCAATACTTACCAAATAGATTCCATTCTGCCATTTGTCTGTCCTCTTATACATGTAGATGCACAGATGACATCACAATGTGAAGAGAAGAAAGAAGTGCACCACAAGATACAGTCAAGTGGCGTAACTGATATTCTCTTCACATTTTGCCATCTGTGCATCTATAAGAGGACAGATGCACGGCAGAATGGAATCTATTTGTTTTATATAGCAAAGAAGTGCACCACAAGACGCAGTCAAGTGACATAACTAATATTCTCTTCACATTTTGCCATCATCTGTGCATCGATCTATAAGAGGACAAATGCATGGCAAAATGGAATCTATTTGTTTTATATAATAATCACAATTAACTTAATAAACTATAAAAATATCCAATCAAAACGAGTTGAGAAATTGGTTGTGTGCACTCATGATGCCATCCATGTGTGTCCTCTAATAACACAGCTCTTGACCAATCAGAGAGTACATTTCAGACTGATTATTATATAAAACGATGTAAATACTGTACATGTAGCTGGACTAATATTGGTACTTAATTGACACCATATGTATGTACATTGGTATACATGTAAATAAAAGCTTTGGGAAACTGAATTAAATTTTGTGAAGGTGAAATGGGACAAGGAAAATGTAGAGGTTCCACAGGGCTTAGCCTGCTATGCAGACGTATTTTTTTCACTCAGACCCATAAATTCGAAGAAAAAAGTAACGTCTGCTTACCCAAATGCTTAATTAGTTTCCAATATGCAAGCATGACATCAGCACATTTTGTTTTATTTTTCTGCCCAATCAAAGCCATTATTAGAATTTTAGTGAATTGGCGTGCCAGTGAACACTCCTGTGATTGGTCAATGGCAAATGTATTGTCTGAATTCCTTTTAAATGTAACATATAGTCACTTTCCAGGATATGGAAGGTAAAATCTGATTGGTCCATAACGCAATGAGGTGTGCATATTGGAAACTAATTAAGCGCTCAGGTAAGCAGATGTTACTTTTTTTCTTCAATTTATGAGTGAAAAAATACGTCTGCATATAGCAGGCTACACAGGGCTTGGCAGTATATTCAAAAAAATATTCAAAAAAAATTCACAAGGATATGGACCTTATTTATAAAGGACGGTGTATTACTGTTTCAATACTTTAGGTTATCCACATGTATAGAAAACAAAAATATTAGCATGTGAAAAAGGATATCAACATTAGTAATCTTGTGTGTTGTTAAGTCAGTGAAGTTTATACAGTGATTTGAAATTTAAAGAGATGTAAATGGTAATAATAATAATAATAATAATAATAGTCTTTATTAACAAATATACCACATCAAACGTGCAATATTTACAAAAAATATATAAAAGAAAAAAAAATGCTTTTCTAGCCTTTATTCGTTGTCTTATTTTATCTAGCAACATTTAAAATGTCCATTATGATCTTTCATGACTTTTGTCTCCTCTACATATTATGCAGAATTACTGACCATACAGCTACTCTTATTGACAACATCTTCTTTAACTCTCTTGAACATTTTGCTATTGGTGGTAATATAATATATGATCTTACAGATCACTTACCTAATTTTTTAATTGTTAATAAATTCTCTTCCTTACCAGCTAATATTAAAATCTTTAAGAGGGATTACTCTAAATTTAATGAGTCAGATATGATTAATGAAATTCAGTCAGTTAACTGGGAAGAGCTTTTCTCTTCTAATACTCTTAATCCAACTCCATTATTTGATTTATTTTATTCTAAAATATCAGAAGTTGTAGATAAGCATATTCCTCTTAAACAACTTTCCAAGAGAGAACTGAAAATTCAAACCAAGCCATGGATAACATCTGCTATCAGGACTTCTATTCAAGTTAAAAATAATTATATAAAATATATTTTAAAACTAAATCTCCTTATTATCACTCTAGATTTAAATTTTATAGAAATAAACTAAATCATCTCCTGCGAGTAAGCAAGTGCCAATATTATAATGACTATTTTATCAAAAACTCAAATAATAGTAAGCTAGTGTGGAAAGGAATTAAACAAATTATACACTTGAACCCTAAATCTAGTCAAACACCTACTAAGATTATGGATAACAACTCTGAATTAACTGATACAAAATCAATTGCTGATGCCTTCTGTAAGTATTTTGCTAATATTGGGGATCAGCTTGCAAGCACTATTCCTATTGTAAATAAATCACCATTAGATTATATAGCTTCACCAGGCTCTGATAGTTTTTATATTTTCCCTGTCACATCTTTAGAAATTGAAGAAGAAATTTCTAGCCTAAAAAGTGGCAAAGCCTCTGGGCCTTCCAGTATCCCAGTTAAAATATTGAAAATACTTAAATATGCCATATCCAAACCCCTTGAAATATAATTTAATATTTCCTTTTCTACTGGTGTGGTTCCAAACAGTTTTAAGGTAGCCAAAGTTATTCCAATCATAGTAGTCAATGCAACTATCAACCAATTTCTCTTCTTTCGATATTTAATAAACTACTAGAAAAATTTATGTATAATAGACTCCTCAGTTTTCTTGAAAAGAAAAATATACTTTATGATAAGCAATTTGGTTTCCGTGCCCATCACTCTACTGATCATGCAATCTTAAGCATCATTGATCAAATACAATTAGCAATAGAGGAACAGAACTATTCCTGTGGCATATTCCTCGACTTCAGTAAAGCCTTTGATACGGTCAATCACAATATATTAATTAAGAAGCTTGAACGGTACGGAATTCGAGGAATAGCAAAGGATTGGTTTGTATCATACCTTAGTAATAGACAACAATTTGTTTCATTGAATAATATATCATCTGATCTATATACAGTGGAATTCCCCAAGTTCAGTTCTTGGCCCTCTTCTCTTTTTATTGTATATTAATGATTTTAATAAGTGTTCAGAACTCTTGGATTTCCATCTTTTTGCTGATGATTCTAATTTATTTTATAAACATAAAAACATTTCAGTTCTTCAATCTAATATAAATAACGAATTAAATAATATTCATCTCTGGCTTTGTGCTAATAAACTTTCCTTGAATGTAGACAAGTCTAACTTTGTCATATTTCATCCCCCACAGAAGAAAATAATATTTAATATCAAACTAGACATTAATGGCAAACAATTGAAAAGAGAATATTGCATTAAATATCTTGGAGTTTTGATTGACTCTCATCTTAACTGGAAAAGTCAGGTTGATAGCATTGCTAAGAAGATAAAAGGAAGTGTAGGTATTATGTCTAAAATCCGTTACTATGTAAATATAAGTACTCTCCTTAACCTCTATTATATTCTAATCTATCCATTTCTAATCTATGGCATAATTGTTTGGGGTAATACTTACCCCTCAACACTGCAACCTTTACATATCTTACAGAAAAAAGTTACACATATAATGACTTTTTCTAAATTTGATACACATTCTAGCCCACTCTTTAAATTTCTCAATATAATCAAGTTTCCTGATCTTGTTAACTTACATATTACAATATTTATGCACAAATTTTATAATTATCTTCTACCATCTATATTTAATGACTTTTTTTACCTCTGTTAACAAAATACATAATTATAATACAAGACTTGCATCTAAACGGTCTTACTCTCTTCCCAAAACTAGAGCAAACTATGGAACATTCAATATTAGATATCAAGGAGCCAAAATATGGAATTCTCTTGATGAATGCACTAAAATCTTATCCCCTTCCCAATTAAAAAAGAAATTAAAATTTAAGTTTATTAATGTCTATTAAGTTTCCTCTGCTACTGTTAGCCTCTTCCAATTCTGAATGAATCATAGATTTTTTTTTTATTTTTTTTTAGTATTTATTTTCTCTGTTTATGTGTGTTTTGTGTGTATGAGTGTCCTGTGTGCATGTGAGTGAGTGTCTCGACCAAAGTATAAATACATTGTAAATTAACTGGCTGCCTGATATTTCTAGCCCTTATGGTTATTTCCGGCAGCCAGTACCCTAATTATGTCAAATATTGTAATTTTTAAATATGTATTTTCTTTTTCATAGGGTACAAATAAATAAAAGCTTGTTGTTGTTGCAAATGAGCTATGGTCAATTATTATTTTATGATAAGGAGAAGCTGTTTAATTTCTCATCACATTAAAGGGGCACTGTCATGAATCCCCAAATGATAAACTTTCTCATGATGAAAGACAAAAATAACTGCATTGTACTCAAATTTGCAGAGTATGCTCTCCAGGTACGTTAATTTTGCAGATGCACTGGAGAAATTTGAGACAATTTTGATGAAGCATGGCAATTATAAAGATTCAAGTGGATGAAAA
This sequence comes from Actinernus sp. WN-2022, assembly GCA_030867875.1. Taxonomy (NCBI): domain Eukaryota; kingdom Metazoa; phylum Cnidaria; class Anthozoa; order Actiniaria; family Actinernidae; genus Actinernus; species Actinernus sp. WN-2022. Next base: position 8,170,122 of record JAOWCC010000577.1, on the reverse strand, counting down.
ATACTGCTTTTAAGAGAAATTTAGAGCAACTTTAAATTGGTTCACTGTAAACCAAAATCAAGTTTCGAGAAACATATTTTGTAATCCACTTTGATCTTTGCCATCCTCTCTCAAAAACTTTTAAAAGCATATCAGGACATTCACATTATATTTCTCTCCAACTAAAGGGGTTATTTTTGCAGTTTTGTTTTAAAGAAACTTATAGGTTCAATAGTCCAGTTTCTTATTTGAAAAAATTACCTACTGAATGCACTGACTACAGATGCATTTATAGTTTGACCCTTCGTAAATACCAATGAGAAGGTGCAAAACGTGAGACTACAACAAGATACAGTTGTGAATAGCCCACATTCTTGCTGGTATTTATAAATGTTTAACTAAGAATGAGGCTAACCCTGTACCACTGAATGCAATGCCTACACAGACATCCATATTTTTCGAATACGAAACTCCGCCCCGGCGAAACGTTGATGAACAATTCATGAATGGTTCATGAATTTATGTCCATGAACATTCATGAAATATTCATGAACTGTTCATGAATGGGAATGAACATTAAATGGCCACATTCATGAAAGATGATTTTCATGAAGATCTCGTGACCTAAAAGTACATGAACATTTCATGACGATGGTTAATGAACAGTTCATGAATCAGGCATGAACATTTACAGGCACTGTTCAAATACATTTGTGTAGATTCATGAACAGTTCATGAATAAGGCATGAACATTTACAGTCACTGTTCAAATAGATTTGTGTTAGTTTCGTGAACAGTTCATGAATCAGGCATGAACATTTACAAGCAGTAATTCATAAAATTTATTAGATTTGGTAGATCCATGAATAGTTCATGAATCGGACATGAACACATCAGACAGCAGATTTGACCACGGTAAATAAAGTAACCTAAAAACAACAACAATAAAGAGTTAATGCGTGTTTCATGCTAGTCCAGCTTTTAGTTTATTATCTATATCATAATTTCTAGTTCTAAATACAAGTGATTCGGTTTTTCAGTCACTACATCATGTGTACTGATGCATTTGACTTGCCCCTGTTTATTTCAGCTTTGCTCTCAGGGTATTAAGTAATGGTCCAGATAACAACTGTAGTAGAATCTATTGTTCTGCGGCAATGAGCCTCCCCCACATACGATTTTGCTTGAATATGCCTTAAGTGCTTTAGGAGGTATGTACAGTCCAAACTACCTCTCGAAAATAAAGTATTTTTATGCCATTGGCTCTTTTTTTCTGTGAAAACGCAGAGAAGCCACCATCCAGCCAATCGGATATAGAGAAAACAAAGGATTTTTCAATCGTAAATTTGAGAACCTTCCCCACACAATATTCTTCGAAATTCAACCATAGTTAGTTTGATCAAACATAAATTCAAACCACAAAAAATATCGAATGAAAATGAATTATTTCGATGGGTTTCTATTGAATTTATAAGTATCAACCAATGAAATTACGAGAAAGAATAATAGAAAATTAACACCTTTTAACATTCCTTGCCGTAGACACTACAGTTCTTATCTGGACATTTACTTAAACGTGTACCGGTACATGTACACTCAACGAGTGATTAAGAGGAAGCCAACTTTTGCAATCTAATTGGTTCCTAAGAGGTCCAGAAGTTTTTTATTGTGACCTCAGAATTTAGCAGGACCTCTTGTCAACTTTGTTAACAAAGAAAAACTGGCAAAAAATCTAACCACTTTATTGAAGTGATTTATAAAAAACCTGAAATATGAACAGTACATAATTATATGTACATATAACAAGTTTCAGAAAAGCTGAAGTTAAAACGTGAATGTGGTTGGCGTTCTTTTACAGATATTTGAAATAAAGTCGTTTTTCTACTTTATACCGCATTGTAAATATTTTTTTTTATACTTCTGTCAGTATGTACATAACTCTCATGTAATAAACCTTGCTTGTTCTGTATTGGGGGATATTGAACTTGGTTTTTATTGGCTTGGTCCATGCATTCACACAGTGACACAAGAGAAAAAGACCTCATGCTTGGTTAGGGACGGACCATTAGATTATTGATGGGGGGGTTGCGAGAATTTTACTTCCTCGATTTATTTTTTTCTGATTCTAGCCCTGCACGATACTTTTTTAAAGCGTCATGACCTTGCACGATATTTTTTTCTGAACTTACCTAAATATTTTTTCAGTTATATTAATGCAATATATTTTGTACCAACAATCCTATATTTTTTTAGCGTGACTGGTTTTTTTTACATTGCACGCACTCCCGCTCGCTCAAGTAGCATTCCAGGTTGGGCCTTGGAAATTAAAGAAAGCCACATAATTAATGGCAAATGCCAAAACAAAGCATGGATATTCTGTGGCTGACAAACGGGCTAAGAGAAAAGGGGGAAAAGGACAGTCAAAGCAAGAAATCACCACATAGAGATCAGCCCTCTATCAGCAGAAGTGATGAAACACAAACTGGTACCCAAAACCTATCATTACCATTTATATTTCATATAAATATTTCAACTTGATCTATTTTTTGATCAAAAATGTTACTGTTGCATTAAGATTACCAGCAGAAGTGAAACCAGAAGAGCCTTGTGTCCGGGCCTTGTGTATAAACCTGCGAACATTTATAACCCAGATCATGTGTGCTGTACGCAATGTCGGCCGATAGGCGGCCGAGGGTCGGACGAGAGTCGACCGCTACTCGGCCGAGATTTGGCTATTCTGTATGTCGGCCGACATGGTTGATGATGCACAGACAGTCGTCCGATTGATCACCGACACTCAACAGCTATCGATAGTTTTACGACAGTCGGCCGAGGTAACGGTGACTGATATTTTCAGCTACCGTATATGTACTTCAAAGGTTGTAGAGGCCACAACTATTAGTGCTTTCGTACAAGGCTAACCTTTGTAAACTTAAGATAGCATAAACTAGCAGCTCTTTATTTATTTTCCAGCCATGCGCCTCTGCATTATAGTCCGATTGGAGTGCGCGGAGTATATATTAGAATTAGAACCGAGCCCTACAGTAAAAAATTGATGCTTATTAATAAATCGTAGCGACCCCAATATTTTCAAATGTTATTTTATGTTGAATACTGGGAGCCGGCGCGGGGTTTAAGTATCGACGAATTCATTGGGATAGCTCGGCCTATACATGTGTCAGTATTAGTCGCGAACTTCAGTTTAAATTGACCCATTTATACGGATCGTTCGCTGCTTATGTATCAGTCAATTCCAAACTCGTGCATGGCCCTCCCGGGCCACCCCCGGGCATTTGAACATTTTGAAAAAAATGCGATCAAATGCCCCACTACCAAGGCAGAAAAACTGTTCAAATGCCCCACCATCGGGGTCCGGACTGGAACATTTCCCAAAAATTTTCGACAAAGAGAAGGCAAAGACTATTAACAAATATATGAAATCATTGCTTTATTGACAATCTCTGACTCAAGCAATTCACAGGAAACACTGGCGGTGAAAACCACCTTCAACCGGTCAGGAATGAGAACAATCATTTCTACCGGCTCGATCGTTCTTGGTTTCCGTTATACTTTATAATAAACCTAATGGTTTGAAATTTACCGATATAATAATTATGTTTTTAACTCACGCGCTGTCTAGGGTCGCAGCAAATTCGACTCATCACAACTCTTGTCACGCACTTAATATCACGCAGTCGGTCAAAGTTAACGAAGTAAAGGAAAACAACATAGTTTATAGGTTTAAACATAAACAAATTTGGCAGGTTCACTCTTTCAAACCAGGCCTCTTCGAATGCGCAATCCTTATCTTGGAAGTCCTCGAAGACACGGCGCACGTTCGCCATTTCGACGCGAGCGATGCAAATTTATAGACAGACAGAATGTATTTCTTAAACTCCGATCAAATGCCCCACCCCCTAGATACTCGTCAAATTCCCCACCCTCAGGAGCAAACCTCTGATCAAATGCCGGGGGTGGCCCGGGGGGGATGCACGGGTTTGGAATTGACTGATACATTAGCTAAGCGGTGCGGCTAACTTCCTCTAGTATAAATGGCCCTATTGTTGCTACTCTATTCCAGATTCAAGGCGAAATCTCCCCTTCAGATAAAAAAAAATCGGTACCCTGTTCCAGACCAAAACGGTGCGATATAGCGATTTATATACGCAATCGATCTTGCGCGAGCGGATGTATAAAAGACACTAAAAAAACACAAATTAAGATATTAAACGTTGCATTTGAAGTAATTTCATCAGTCACTATGAGAGATTTAATTGTATAAAGGAACATTTTATACCGCAACAGAAAGGAATATTACTATACTTAGACTGAATTTTATTCAATACAGTAAACCTTCCAGGTAAAAAAAATCCAAAAGAGTCACTGTTTATTTGAGTGAAAACAGTATGCAGAATAGTTTAATTATAACTTAACATCTCACCGATACCCCACCGACATATAACCGACACCTTACCGATATACCACCGATCCACTATCGGCCGACACATACACAGCAGGAGGGGGAAAATCGACCGACGTGTCGGCCGACACACGACCGACTGTCGACCGACATGTCGGCCACCCCTTGACCGAGCCGCTACCAGCAGTCGCCCGCGGGTCGGTCGACAGTCGGCCAACCATCGACCGATACGTCGGCCAACATTGCGTACAGTACACATGATCCTATAACACTATATCCACTAGGCCAGTGAGAACTCATCGTTTACCAGATAACTTCTTTCCGAAATATATACAGTCAGTTAATACAGGGTAAGTTTCGATTTATGAGTGCATGTGACTTTTTGCGATCGATCGTCCCATCAGTTTATCTGCTGCCTTGATTACGGCCATCTTGGATAATCATACATATGTTGACTGATTCCTGGTAACCAGTCTGTGTGATCTTCAGATCTGTATTGTGTTTCCTGTGGAAATTGTTCATGACAACTGAAACCAGTCTTCTTCCCTGGTTTATTTCTTTGCCTTTATTAATTTAATTTGTAAATGCGTATGAGACCAGCTAGTGCTTGCTCGATTTTTTTTTCTTGATTATTGTGTTGCTCGATATATTTTTTCCGATAGAAGAGCTTGCTCGATATATTTTTGGGGATTTGCGCAACCCCCCCCCCCCCTCCATCAATAATCTAATGGTCTAGACATATGTCTATGTCTAGACATATGTCTATGTCTAGACATAGAACTGCCATTATGTTACTTAATTTAGAATTCCCTGCAATAATGAGCCACCCTCACACAATTTCATCAAGTCTTGAAGGCTATCTAATGTTCTCATTGATGTACAGTTCCCGATTCTTTGATACAACTTCTGGTTATTACAATTCGAGATATAAATAGTTTATTGGCAGGTAAACGTGTAGAAGCTGTTTTAAGAATGGGTAGCTTAGCTGCCTGAGTAACATTTTGATATGCAGGAGCTTGCTTAAAGTAATGCACCTATCAATGTTAAGCCGCAGGGGGGGGGGGGGGGAGGCCGGGCATAGGCGGGGGATTTGAACTGAGATGACTTTTTCTGTTCAAATGCACGTCCCCAGGGAAATTGTCATTGGTCAAAAGAGTATCAATTGCCCCGCCTCCAACAACAGACATTTGTCAAATGAATGAACCAGAAAAAATACAAAAATATAATGTTTATTGATCAACAATCGTCAATTTCACGTTAACATACTGTGTCAGTTTGAACTATTAAATTCATTTAATATGTACTCTGGCTGGTGCTTAATATTCTGTTGCATTACAACAATCTTTATTTTCGTCCGGTCCAATATTTCATCGACACAACTGATATCCACCCAAGTATCCCATTCACCATCATAGCGCTGTGTTATTATCTTGTCATCACTCTGTATTTGAACGAAGGTCTTTCTTATGAGTGCTTCGAGATCGGCCATATCTCCACGTTGGATTACGGCCTCTTTCCGAGATTCGCCAAATTCAAGCAGCACCTATAACAAAATGCTAACGGTCAGACAAAGCTGCTTTGTTATGCTTTGTTATGTAAATGTTGACCTTTCAAAACCGCATCAATTATTTAAGTAAGTTTATTAAAAATGAAATAGGGTCAAATGTCAGTTATTTATAGGTCTAAAAAGATTTAAGTCTTGCTTCGTTGGGACACTTTCAAAAAGAAAACTACAGATTACTTCCCAGCGGTCTCTGCGCCCTTAATCCAAGATAGCGTCTTGGTTGGGGCCCAGGCCTCCAACTGTCAAAAGTCAAAAGACCCGACCCTGGGCTTCGATAGACGATCAAAATTTCCTACCACGGACAGACTTCCTATGTCAAATCCCCCGCCTATGCCCGGCCTCCCCCACCTGCGGCTTAACATTGATAGGTGCATAATACTGAAACAGCTGCAGTTATAGTGATTTGTGTACATTATATCATGGACTTTTCTTTCAAATTGTAATGTTCAACAAACTGACCGTTGCCAAACAAAAAGCATTTCTGTTCTGCCGGCTGAGGATATAACAATATTCAGAGATTTTTCTAGATATTTTTCTTCACAACAAAAACCTCTCAGGATTCAAAATCAAACTTGCTTTCTTCAATGTTAAACACAAAGTTCCGGTATAAAAAGGGGAGCCCAGGGGTTTGTCACCTTCAGTTGCCAATCAGCCTTTGTGGAGAGACGCGTCTCCGTGATGTTGCTCCATATGAGTGCTAGCCTGCTTTCAGGCGGTGGATGGTGTTTTTTTCACGCAGCAAATGGATCATCGAAGTGGCCGTCATATTGGCCGAGCGTGATTGAGACTTGGGATCGAATGACAAATGGAGGGGAAAGACTGCCTGGTTGTCTCCTTTCTGCTTCTCCCCCTCCCCCTCCATTTGTCATTCGATCCCAAGTCTCGATCAATCATGCTCGGCCAATATGGCGGCCGCTTCGATGATCCGTTTGCTGCGCGAAAAAAAACACCATCCACCGCCTGAAAGCAGGCTATATGAGTGCTCCCTAGACTAATTTCTTATTTTCAAAACTGAAATTTGTTCTGTTTTGAAATTCAAAACCAATAAATGTTAAACTTCAGGGTATTAGGCCTAGGGTTACAGAGTAAAAATACCATTGACAGTCATTAATGAACAACTACAAAATGTATCTTCGCTCTGGTCACATTTTTTGTGGCTTTAATTTTTAAATTCTATCATTTTAAAGGAGAGGCTGAAATGCTCGCTTGCTTTATTCACTCAGTCCTCTCCAATTGAATTTTAAATTTCGAGTCCAAAGGCATGAAAAGAGGAGGGGATAATTAACCCTTTTATACTGGAACTTCATGTTCAAGAAGAAAGTATTGTCAGATACTGGCAGTAGGCTAATGGGCTCATACAGTAGGCTGCTCATGTGGGACAACTTAGTGTTAGCTGTCATACAATGTTTGTCATGATCACTACTTGGTTGAAAATGTGTTTTATCTATATAAGGAGGGCAAACACTAAAAGTAAGTTTTGACAGTCATCAGCTACAAAACTATCACTCATTGCATGGGTACAAAAGTGTTTTCAGTAAAATGTTGTTCTTGAACTAAACTCAGCATGGACTCTGGGAGTTCATCACACTACACAATGTATTGTCATCTTTATGAACTGAAGACAATTCATAGTTCCAACTCAAACAATAGCAATCCAATCACAGCATAGCATTTTCCCCACAGGAATATATCAGTACCTCATTGGCTATAATTATGAGCTCATATATGTCTTAAATTATCAATTACATGTACCGTATTTTATCACGTATAAGCCACACCTTTTTTGACTTTCAGATTTTGAAAGTAATATATAATGAAAAATTGCTTATTTAATAAAATATCAATTGTTATAATAATTATAGCCATTCACATATGGGCCGTGCCAAGCAAAAAGGGACCTTGTGAATATTTTTGGACAACTGATCTAGATAAAGGAAAGAATGATTTCTCCAAATTCAGTTCCTCAAGTAGAAAAAAAATTGCTGTTCAAAAGTTGCTGCTCAAACGACTGTCCTCAAAATCGTTCTTGAAAAGAGAAAATGTGAGCTAAACGTAATATTTCTAGCTATCATGCAAATTTATAGTTGAGGAAAATGTTAAACTTTGTTTTCAAGTTAAGCTGCTTCGAAAACTACTGTAGATCACGAAAACGTCCTCATGGCTTCCTTTCACAATCTGACTCAAAGTGCTGACTCGCCATCACCTCAATTCTCAAACTCATTCTCTGCAGCATTAAATTAGCAATCCTCAATTTAAAATTATCTTTCAAGATGCTCCGTCAGTCCAACAACCTCCTTGAGCATCATTGCTCTCATCTACACAGAAAGCCTCCAGTGCAGTTGTTATCATGAAATATTCAAGGATAAAAGTTGAGCAACAGCTAGCAGACACTCAAACCAGCGCTTGCATCATTTGCAAGCCAGTTTGAAGTCTCTTACAAATTTATTCTTCATTTGAAAAGCTGTTTCTTATAAAAGGTATTTCTCATGAATGAAAACATGTGCTACTAACATTACTCTACGGGTCCACTTTCCTTTCATTTTTATCTGATTCAAACATCTGTAGAAGTAATTTTGATTCTACTAATTCTTTGGTAGCCTGTAAACCGCTTGCTCTACTAATTGCACATTTTTCTTGAAATGACATCACATGTCATAAGGTCCCTTTTCGCTTGGCAAGGCCCATATTACAGTGACAGTGCACATGCACAGAGTTCCTTCCCATTTTAAGAAATGCTGCATTTCATACTTATAGCCAAAAGAAAGTTTGTATTATTAAGGGAAAGTTCAATAAATATGACAAGGTGGGGAGATGAAGAAATTGAAATTAGGAGCATAACATTTCTGAAGCCCCCTTTCCATCTTTTCAACTTTTTGAGTGCCCCCACACCCTGTAGTAGTGATAAGAAAGTTTGAAAACCCAAGCCCCCCCCCTGCACCTCAAAATATGCCCATATATTGGGCATATTTTTGTCACATGACAAAAATATTCTTTTGACACCATCTTGGATTAGGCTCCCTAAAGTCCCCTGGGAATGAGGTTGTATTTTTCAGGAATACCGAAAAAGCAAAAACCATGGTCTTCAACAATACAGGAAAGAGAATGAACAACTATGTTTTTAATTACGACGTCAAAACCCTGGAAAATGTTCGAGCATTTAAATACCTTGGTTTAACGTTCAGTACGTACAGTAACTTCACACTAGCCAAGCAAGAACTGAAAAAGATAGCACTAAAAGCCCTTTTTAAACTCCGCAAAGAAATGGGTGACCACTTTAGAACTGACCTAAAGCTCACACTGAAATTATTTGACTCTCTTATTCAGCTAATCCTCCTATATGGAAGCGAAATCTGGGGAGTCGACTGTAAGGGTCCTATTGACAGAGATCCAATAGAGTCAGTTCATGTTAAGTTTTGCAAATGGCTCCTAGGAGTAAATAGGAATGCTACGAATAATGCTTGTCGTGCTGAACTAGGCAGACTCCCACTTAAAGGCGAAGCGATATTCCGAAGCATTAAATATTGGCTAAAACTGGAAAATGTGGATAATACGAAATTGGCAACCGAGGCCTACGCTGACTCCAGACTCTTATTCAAGCCGATGGTCTGGTGCCAAAAGATAAGAAGCATAATATGTCACCTCGGCTTTGGCAATCTGTGGCTAGACCAGAATAATATAACCAATTACACAGCACTCGCTAGCAAACTAAAACAAAGACTACGAGACGTTGAATGCCAAAACTGGTACAGCAAGATCCATAATGACTCTAGAAGTAATTCAAATCAGCGAAATAAGTTAAGAACATACAGAATATTCAAGAAATCTTAAAAATTAGAAAATTACTTGAAGGAAGTATACAATGTGAAGCACAGAATAGCACTAACAAGGCTAAGAATAAGCAACCACAAACTAGAGATTGAAAAAGGAAGGTATGCAAGACCATACAAACCAATCGAGGAAAGATTATGCCATTTCTGCCTCTCGGAGATTGAGGATGAAACCCACGTTGTCTTGAAGTGCAAGAAATATGAAAACCTAAGGAAGGAATTCTATGCTTCACTAAAGAATAAATTTAATATAAATGCGGCACACCGATCTGAAAATATTATGCACAATCATGAACCCTGACAGTAGAATTTCTAGTCTTTCAGCAAAATTCATTTATAACTGCTTCAACATCAGAGCTGAAGCTCTAATGCAGTGATGCCTGTTCCCACTAACAGAGATATACATAACTTAATTTAACTGAAATTTATTGGACCCATGTCGAAGTATTTTCATGTACAAAACACCATTATAAAATAGCTTCGATAGTATGCACGCTCTGATTGGCTGTAAGCCGTGTTTCTATAACTCTATAGAAACATAGACAGTTGAGCGCGCGCTTGAGCTAGTTGTGAGAATTTACGTTTTGGTTATCAAATTAAGCGAGCATTTCCATGCTTTTATTCGTTTATTTTATAAAGGAAATAGAAAACATTTCCCCCTTGTTTCTATAGAGTTATAGAAACACTTGTGGAAGTTTGGAAGATCTCGAAATAGCTGTGGACCCCCAGCCATTTCTCGTTCTCCCAAACTCCCACTCGTGTTTCTATAACTCTATAGAAACGCGGGAAATGTTTTCTATTTCTTAAATAAAATGTGTCTGTCTGTCATAAATGCACTTTTCCAAACAACCCTGCATGTCTTTCTCGAGTAGATACAAATTACTGTGTGATGCTGTCATGGAATGTTGATAAAAATACGGCCACAAAATATCAAGTTCCTACTGGTCGTTAGGAGCCATTACATTATCAGTTTCATGTAGTTGTTCCAGTGACCTTCCAGTGAATCCTCTTCTGTATCCTTGATTTCTATCAAACATTGTCTTGGGCACTTTATCTCGGTAATGTAGTTTGTCTACCTCAGTAACATCCAATAACTTATCCAACTGTCTATCAGACCGTTTCTCCAGTGTACTTTCAGCAGCTTTTTGCCATTTTTCTTGATTCCTGAAACGAGTTTCAAAGATATATCCAACTGCACCGACCGCAACGGCAAATGGGAACACGATATAGGGTGCATATGCCCGCGCACCAGCCATAATTAAAGGCCAAACCATGTCGAATGCTATGAGTATATCCCAGCAACTACCAGGCTTCCTTGTATTTGTGAATAACCGGTTATTTCGCCACAAATAAGGGAAAATTTCAGCAACTTCTCCAACTTTTCGCCAGTCAGAAGTCGATTCTCCTGGGAGCGAGGTTGGAGCTGGGTGCATATAGAGACTGGGGTCTACTCCTTTTCAATCCTTCGCGGATTCATACTCGAGGAACGCCTTGGTGATGATAGTCTTTTGACGTGTCGTTCCATTCAAGGTGTCCTAAATTGGTGGCGGTTTGGAGGATTAGCCTCCATCTTAGGGTGGAAATGAGTCATGGGTTTCAGGGTGGTTACCCCGAGGAATCTGGTAACATTTTCTCTTTCCATGGTTGCCGTAGGATTTGTCTGGATTGCCCTACATTGTTCACAAGGTAACTGGTGTAAAATGTGTAGTACTGGTATATATATACATGGCATGTGCATTCGATAAAATCGATAACAAGTATTTAGATGTATCGAAAATCGATAAAAATCGATAAGGACATGCGTTGTGAATAATCAATAATTATTGATTTTCAATTTCAATTGTCGATTTTATCATATGAATCGATTATATCGATTTTCAAGTTTTTCTAAAGTTAAGGCAACAGAGAGACTATGTTACTTGCTATATTAGGCCATTCCAATAAAATGTTTCGTTTCCCATCGGCCCTCTCTCGTGATGGTCGGTCGGTCGGGGAAAAAAAGGTTAGGGTATCTGGAACCAAGCCCGGCGTATATACGTAGTCAATCAATAAAATTCCAATCGATAAATCTATGTCAATCGATACCAATCAGCTAAGTTTATCGATTGACGTAATCAACCAATGATCAATCGATAGTAAATTACCAAATGTTAATGCTCAATTTCTGTCTCACAATAAATAAGCCTGTTTTTAAACTGTTGAATCGAATGTTAGTTGTGTTCAGTCCACTCGTTTCCAAAATTTTCATTGTACCACCACAGGCAGCCCAAGCTCAAGTTACGAAAATATAACTTTATAATGATTTGTATGGGAGCGTAGCGAACTCCGTTTACTCGCCAGAAATACTGTAACATATTTGAATAAAAATGATTTACCTTGCCACTGTGATGTCTTCTGTCATGTTTCTCTCCTTGTTGGGTGGTTTTAAGCTGATTTCAGTCGGGTGTTTTTTCGAGAAAAAAAACGGCTGAAACCACCCAACAAGGAGAGAAACATGACAGAAGACCGTCCTGTAGCCGTGCTTTTCGTCCTGTTTTTACTGTTTTCAGTCATTTAGCTTCTCTGCGATTCCTCGGATTAGAGTCGGTTTCTTCTTGTTCAGTCGAGCGCCAAAACATCATTTCTCGTGAAAAACGGAATAAAAGATATATAATTTTCACGTTCTTTGACTACTGTTAACTTTGTGAATATCCTGGTTTGTAATTTTAACTTTATTTGTCTCTGTTCGCGATAATAAAAATAAACAAAATATTTACGGCGGGCTTCCTGTACATCGTTGAATACAGCTTTTCAAAATTGAATTCCACAAAATATTAAACGCTTCTTTAGCCAATCAGCGCACGAGTTTGCATCGTGCTATGGGATTCTAATCGATATGACAACCTCGTTCCCAGGGGTCTTTGCGCGCCTAATCCAAGATGGCGTCGAAAGTACACTGGTACAGGCTGGTGGTGGGATTCGGCCACTGATTGGCTAGACGTTTCGCGCGCGCTGATTGGAGAATTTCGAATAGCGCGTGCATTTTTGATTTGAAAAATAAACTGGTGATGGATCAGAGAAAAATCGTCCAAACGGGCTAAGATCGTTAGAAAACCAAAGATCAATGAACTTCACAACACGGGTAATATTTCATGACTTTATTGACCATTTTAGTACAGTTTCTGATTTTTATAAAAATTCGCATACATTCCTTGTACAAATCATTAGCTTGGGCTGCCTATGATCAGAACTTAGCGTTTTTGCCTTTCTTAATACTCACTTCGCAACTGGGTACAAGTAGAAAAATGTACGGTTGGAATTATTTGGGATCACACTTCGATCGCTAACCGTTCCCCAGTCAGCGATAACGAATCCAAGATGGCGGATGTTCTCCAAAATATGCCCCAAAATTGGTTATATTTTGGGTCACATGACCAGCCTGTACCAGGGGTACTTTCGACGCCATCTTAGATTTGGCGCGTAAAGACCCCTGGAAACAAGGTTGGGCCATCGATTATCAATATCAGTCGATTGATAGATATCAGTTGCTATTGTTCGATGTTGATTTTAATCGATCATCGATTTTATTGATTGACTCGCGCAAAAATGATCATGTTTTCCTCGACTACTTTTTCCTCTACTAGTTGTGGATTGACAGTTTGCTAATGAGAAAGGCAAGAAGCTAATACGTAGAGAGCTAGGAAAAGAGGAGTGAAGTTTAAAACGAAAAAGTTAAAGGTATTCATTTATAAAGCGCAAATTCTATATGAATATATTCAAATGCGCTTCACAAGGTTATTTTTGTGATACGGACTGCTATTGTGGGGCAATGTGCTGCCGTTTAGTTTACAATCATGAGTGATTGTAATAGTACCTCAGAATACCTGGCGGTTGTGTTGGGAGACAATCCCCTACTCTTTCTCGAAATAACACAACAGGTTCTTTCACGTCCCCCTCGTATAGATTAGAAGAGGAAGGAGACAAGGCCAACGACTTATACATCCCTGCCCAAGGACGCGGTTGGGATTTGAACCCCCGACCTCCCGCACTCTAGACCGTGCTCTACCAACTGAACTAACCAGCGAGTCGATCTTTTTTTATTTTACTTTTTACTCCCCCCCCCCCTCCCCCCAAAATGGGTCGGTCGGGCGATGGTAAAAGAAACATTTTATTGGGATGGCCTAATTTACGTTTTTTTTTATAAAAGTTAAAATTTGAGATTGGGGTTTGGAGTTCCAGGAAAGCTCTGAAATTGTTTTTCCTCCCCATATTAGTGAGAACTCGTTTACCTGTGAACCCAAGCCTCGAGTTAGCTAAAACCTCGTCGTTTACCTGGGAACTTATGTTCAATACAGTACAATACAATACAATACAATGCAATGCCATGCCATGCCATGCCATGCCATGCAATGCAATATTCTTTATTTACAGAGGGAAGACACGGACTGTTTATAGGGTATTTTTATGGTTCGGGTTAGCGTTTTAGTTAGTTTATATTGTCAGAGGATCCATTCCTGTATTTAGCCGCAAGTCTTCTTCCCTCACGACGACATGTTGTTTACGAACGTGTCACCGAACTGATACCCATGGTGCATCGCGGCAAAACGTCACGCGCATGCGCTGTTGACGAGCCGTAGCGTATAGTTTCCCGCCGAAACTAAACGAAACCGTATACGTGAAAGGTTTTGCGAAAAATACTTTATAATAAAAGATAATCCTAAGACTTTAACAGGTTTAAGTTTTCTTAAAGGGATACCCGAGTGAAAAACACATTTGGGCTCAAAGGCATCTTTCAGATGTACTTTGTTCAGAAAATGTATTAAAATTTGATAAAACTTTTTCAGAGTTGAGAACGAGCCCCTCAAAGACCTGGGTGCCGTCATTTTGTTGATATTAATTCCTGTGACGTTTTTTACGTCACTTCGTCCCACCCTTATTTTCTTTGTAGAATTTTCACACGCTCGGAATTAGAGTAGATTTCCATCGATATGGCAGAGCAATTTCGTACTAGAACAAAAATATCATGAAGACGATATTGTGAGAGAAGTTCAGAAGACTGGGAGGACTAAAAAAGTTTAAGACCTCGGAAACTTGTATTTGAACTCCAGAGCCTTCGTTCTTTCGACCAGCGGAGCGTAACGTTTTGCCGCGGTGTGATGCGCATACCACTGGAACTCAGTCCTTTCCTCGTTTCGGTCATGCCCAATGTCAGCATGAGGCTAGTTAGTCCAGCATGAATGATATTTAAATTGGATGCCATCTTTCTAATGGATCTACATGTTGTCACACTGGGCTAATGTCCAAAGGAAACCCATTGCCACAGGGGTGGTAAACTTGTACGTCATTTGTATGTAATGTTTTGTGTGCATTTGCAATAATTTACATGTAGGGTTGTTTAGGAGTTGGAAGTCTGTCACCCGATTTTCCTAAACAAATTTATAGACACCTTTATATCTAGACTCTAGTGGACCAGATCGGTTACAATCATTGAAGCTAGCTATAGGGAGCCGGGGTGGCGCGTGGTCCGCAGTGGTTAAGCGCTTCGCCTCTCACCTCTGTGGCCCAGGTTCGAACCCCAACAAACTCAACTAACATGTGGCGCCACGTCCGGTATGTCGCCCTTGCTCCGAGGGTTTTTCTCCGGGTCCTCCGGTTTTCCTCCCTCCACAAAAACCAACACGCTAAATTCCAATTCGATCTGTGATTTAGCCGGGTCCTGGCTTTGATCAGCCGCTATGGTTGTTTCAGGTCCCGTTAGAAATTCAGAGTAGGGGTCTCTGCAAGAACAGCATAAGTGACTTGATCAAGTTTCAATTCTCCTTTAGAAAACAAAGAATATTTAAGAGAATTTAGAATGTGATCAGCAGTCACTGTTCTTGAAGAGACCTTTTAAAAATATTCAACTTTAAACTTCCTTGTTTTACAGGTTCAACTTTTCAGTCCAAAGAATTTAGTAATCAAGTATACCATACCAATCTACAGAGCCTTAAGAAAAGAGAACTACTTCTACAAAACAAAGAAAGAGAGATTATAGAGAAAATGAAGCTGCTTGGGATTTCTGGTATTAAAAAGTTAACAGAAAATATGCCACTTATTTATGTAGCCACACCAACACATGAAACCTTCATACAAAAGGCAGATCTAACAAGATTGTCACAGACGTTACTTCATGTGCCACAACTGCATTGGATTGTTATTGAGGATTCAGAGACAAAAACAGATTTGGTTTCAAGATTCTTAAAGCAAAGTGGAATTAAATACACTCATCTAAATGTGAAAACACGTAATGAACTGGAACGAAAAGGGACTGAGCCACGGTGGCTCAAAAACAGAGGAGTTGATCAGAGAAATAAAGCAATTCAGTGGATCAGGGATAATTCTGATCTACAAGCTCATAAAGCAGTTGTATACTTTGCAGATGATGATAATACATATGATTTGAAGATATTTGAGATGGTAAGATCAACTTTTCTTTTGTTATCATATATGTACTGAATGTGTTTTAGTCTAGTTATTTGCGGTCGCCGCTATATATGAAACTCACAGGTCGCCCAGGATCACTGATAGCAACAGTGTTTATGTGGAGATTACATCTGACAGTCACAGTGTTTATTTTCCGTTCTCGATTTTCAAGAGAAATATTTGATAAAATACACAAAACTTACCGTGTGTCTTGATGTGGTTGTTCTTTATATCTGGACCGAGTTTAGGGAATTTGATCAAATTTCCTACCCCTTTCATAATAGGAGTAGAAAAAGTTGACCGAATTCCCTGAAACTCGGTCCAGACAAAAAGAACAACCACATCAAGACACACGGTAAGTTTGGTGGATTTTTATTAAATATTTATCTCGAAAATCGAGAACGGAAAATAAACACTGACTGTCCGCAGATGTAATTTCCATATAGACACTTGTTACTATCAGTGATCCTAGTCTTCAAGCTGACTTACTAACCAGGCTTAATAACACTAATCTACTTACTGTAACAGGTAGATACTAGACAATTACCTTCTTTGAATTAGCTCCTTTTCGTTAAACATTATCGATGATCTAAATCAATTACCATGATCTGCTTGAAATTGTCGATTTCATTACACTGAAACATGGTCTATACAATAAATGTTGGAAGGCATCCACAGGGTCCAAAACCCTTCTAAGACTAAAAGAAAATGCTGCAAAAACATGTTATTGCTTTCATTGAACTGGTTTTCTTTTTGTTCGCCAGTTTTGTAAACGGGAAATTGCAAAGATAGCAAAAAATCAAATTGCATTCAAACGAGTCCGTGTCGCATTTTTGCGAACTGTGCCGACCAGTCGCTTATTCAATACTCCTGGATGTCGGTTCCCCTTTGTAGATAGAAACATAAAACATTGTGGAAATCTTACAGCAAACGGGAGCTCTAGAGAATTGTCAAACTGTGGCTGGAATCTTTCGATTTTAGACGAAAGTCTTCAATAGACTTCTCGCAATGTCCCTATTTCACACTTGTTTGTGGTTTCTTAACAGGCCGTTCTCGTACATGATGGGATAGTCGTGATGAAAGTGTGTAAATTAAAAGTGGTCAATCACATACATTTGCGCGTCGTGCAGTAGCTGGCTAGAAGAGAAAGTACAGGTTTTCTAAATCTATAAGCGAAGTACATTTTCAACATTTTCAAATCGTCACTTGCCTCTTTTTTCCACTCACCCTTTCAATTGATGTACAGTGAACTTGTGTAGGATCTAGCTCAAGCTTTATTACTTGTTAGTATATAACTGGCTGTTGACCGATCCAGAACTTAGAAGTGGTAGAACACTTTGTTTCAGGCACAAAATATTATGGATAACACTCTATTTTAATTACTCTGATAATGATTATACACTGACTGAAGCTAACGAGCCTGCTGGAGTTAAAGGTGTCATGTTTATGTGTATAGCATTTAAAACAGTGTAGATTCTCTTTTTGTGCCACATGTTCTCCCATGTTACCCCTAATTACAGTTAAGTGTTAGAGCGGTTTTCTTTGAGTGTGTTAAAATCAAAACCAAAGTAATTGCAGAGCCTATCACAGGAGCAAGTAAAAACGCAATGAGCCAATCACGAACTGCAGGGATTCGTAATTGGTTTTACTCGAACCAATCACGCGAGGAAAAGTAAACCGATAAAACGAAAATTGATTGTACGAGGAACCAAAACAATGTATGTTTTAGTTTAGAACTTGATTGGCTAATGGTTGAAAAACATTTTTTCACAGCCAATAGAAAAGCTAAGCAAACGCAAAACCAAAGCAATTACTTATTACTTTAGACATTCGAATTTTTTTTTAAAGATAATTGATTTTGTTTTTAGATGAGATACACGACAAAAGTTTCAGTGTGGCCAGTTGGCCTTGTTGGAGGGTTGTTATGGGAAGGTCCAGTGTGCAGTAACGGCAAAGTCATCAAGTTCCACACTGATTTCGAACCTGAAAGGCCACTACCCCTTGACATGGCAGGATTTGCTATCAATGTCCAATTACTAATTGATAAACCTGAAGTAGAAATGGATCCATACGCAGTGCGAGGTTATGTGGAGTCATCGATAGTAGGGCAGCTTGTTCCAAGAGAGGAATTAGAGCCTATGGCAGACAACTGCAAAAAGGTAAACATGTAATGTTGGTGATGAGAACTTTTTGCTCCAGTAACTTATAAATTAACATGAAGTCTTTATTATGAATTTGTATGTTTATTATGAATTTGTATGTTCATGTATGTACAGAGTGTACTCGTTCACTAGCCTGCGTAGCGGGGCAAGGCTGTTAGTTCGCTGATATTAATGTACATGTAGCTATTATCATAAATGAGAGTATACCAACGCCTTTCTTTCTCTTCTCATGTAATGTCATCATACTATTGAGGTCAAACTCTTTATCTATCCGGTCATACGCTGACTCTATATAGGAAAATCACATGCCTGACGAGGTAATTCCACGTTAAATTGCATGAGAAAACCGGTTTTTCGAGTGCATTTTAACGTGGAATTACCGAGTCAGGCATGTGATTTTCCTTGAATCGCATAGTTCGATGAATTACTTGAAGATGTAGTACATTTGTTGATATTTTGCTAAGTTATCAATAGCGCGCGTAAGTCTACAGTGGTGATTCCACTCTGAATCACCACTCCGTCTCAGCCAATCAGCGTCTGATTTCGCAAATGCACCGTGCGATTCAGCTTTGGCTATGCGATTCACGGATATAGTACATATGGACGGTCCTGGTAATGGGCTCCTGATATTAGCTGTAGGGTGTACTTCGTGTTAGCGAGAAGGTATTGCTACTCGGGATCTTCACTTCTGGCTTCTTTTATTTCACGTTTTCTTCTATAACTTCTCAGGCACACTCTACTGCTACAGCAATTCTTGGCTTTCTTTTAAGCTATCGGACCAGACAGTATACCCGCGGGAGTCCTTAGATTGGGTAACTTTTGAGGAGCTATGTCCTTTTCTTTTCATAATTTTCTACCAAATAAGGTTGAATTTTTTTGATGTTTTGATAAAGTTGTCAATGATGCCAATTAAATGTAGGTACGCACGCTGGTGTGATACTGTCTGTTCCTGAAACGTGATTATTGTCGCGTAACATTTTGATGTGGTGTGACTTATTTCAGGTCCTTGTTTGGCACACACAGACTGCAGCACCGAAAATGAAACGCGAAAAGAGACTACAGCGTTTGGGTAGGGGCTCGGACACCGGTATGGAAGTATAAACAACTCTTAACACGAGAAGGGATGAAGGTACTGTATCTTAATCGCCAACCTGCACTTCCTAAGGCTTTGGTCGCCTTTTGAATCAGTTGACAGTTAAGAAAATTAAAATCCCCAAATCGGCTGGGCTCTCCTGGAGGCTGGAGGCACGATTGAAAGACACCTTACCTGTAGGTGTAAAGAATAAATATTGGAAATCGAAACCTGAATAACTCATAGACGCAACACTCAAATCAAGAAATATTTAGGGAGGCAAGGGTGGCCGAGTGGTGCTCGCCTCTGAAGAGGTTCAATTTCCGGAGCTGGCGTCATATGCGAGTTGAGGTTGTTGGTATTTCACCCGTGCTTCTAGGGTTTGTCTTCTTCCTCAAACACCAACCATGGAGTTCGTCGGAATACTTAAACATAAGCCTCTGGCTTGGGTGACCGGTAACGGCGCAAAAAATAAACCATTTATCATTTTATTATTCACCTATTTACTTGATGTAGAATCGATTTTAATGTTTTAAAAATAAAAATGGGCTTATAGTCACTAACACTAGTACACGAATCTAAAATGGTTCTATTGAGCCTTACCTTCTCTTCAAAGGGCTTCAGTGTTCATTTAAACAAATACCTCCTTCCCGCCGTTAGAAAGAGTTGTATTCATTAAGTTTCTGGCTATGCAAGATTTAATATAAACGCTCAAGTTAAGTTTCGAGTGGAAAACAGCCGGGATCATCGTAGTGAAACTTAAGCCCGGATTACACGACACGCATTTGGGGCACGGCACTCCTCACTTGGGCACGGTACTCCTAACTTGGGCACGGCACTCCTAACCTGGGAACGGCTCTCCTAACTTGGGCACGGCACTCCTAACTTGGGCACGGCACTCCTAACTTGGGCACGGCACTCCTAACTTGGGCACGGCACTCCTAACTTGGGCACGGCACTGCTAGCCGCTACTACGGATGTATTTTTAGCCACGGATTCTATGTAAATCAGCGTTATGCTGTTAGCAATACCGTGAAATAAGTGAATTTAATAATAATAACTTGGGCACGGCACTCCTAACTTGGGCACGGCACTCCTAACTTGGGCACGGCACTCCTCACTTGGGCACCGCACTCCTCACTTGGGCACGGCACTCCTCACTTGGGCACGGCACTCCTCACTTGGGCACGGCACTCCTAACTTGGGCACGGCACTCCTAACTTGGGTACGGCACTCCTAACTTGGGTACGGCACTCCTAACTTGGGTACGGCACTCCTCACTTGGGTACGGCACTCCTAACTTGGGTACGGCACTCCTCACTTGGGTACGGTACTCCTAACTTGGGTACGGCACTCTTAACTTGGGTACGGCACTCCTAACTTGGGTACGGCACTCCTAACTTGGGTACGGCACTCCTAACTTGAGCACGGCACTCCAAACAGGCGGCCCGAGACTACCTTTTCACATAGATTTTCGGGCACACGTACACGGAATATTTCCATTTACACGACAAAAATCAGGGGTGCTGTGCCGTTAATTTTTGGCACGCGTAGCCAAAATTTAGGAGTACCGTGCCGGGAATACTTGTTGTGTAAACCGGGCACTAATCTGCCTTCGCATCTTCTAATGTAGTTCATTTTCATATCACCCAAAGAGGGATAAATGCTTGAAAATAACATTTTTAATTGTATACTCGCATTGGGGAAAGGAGGAAGCCAAGTAAACAAATTTACTAAATTAAGGCTGTTTACGATGTAATACTTGCCTCTCTATGCAAATGTATGAATCGCCCACGTAACTCAAGCAACGGATATGACGTAAGGGACAAGCTCAGATGGATTTTTCTCTCTGGAAAAGTGCTATATACCTCAAATGGAATCAGCACATTCCAAATCGAACGACATCTACTGTCCTGTGGCGACGTTTCCCCATCCCTGACCCAAGCAACAAGCCAACCTCAAGATACCCATGTCGCGAATGCAGCAAACCCGTTACAAAGAATCAGGACGCCATCTTGTGTGCTCCGTGTAACAAGTGGTCCCACGCCAAATGTCTTAATTTGTCTCGACCAAATTTATTGTACTACTTAAGTCACCCTGACATTGACTGGGAGTGCACATTATGCGTCCTACCATGCAAATTCAGCAATTTCTTTTTTCTATCTTCTTTGTGTTACTTCTCTGTACTCTAGGAGATGCGTGAGGGAATAAGTCGAGGGTAATATACATTAAAATGTAAGGGGAATATGTGTTAAAGCATTGATAAGATGGTTAGCTCAGTTGGTAGAGCATGGTCTAGAGTGCGGGAGGTCGGGGGTTCGAATCCCGGCCGCGTCCTTGGGCAGGGACGTTTATAAGCCGTAGGCCTTGTCTCCTTCTACTTCTAATCAGTATTTGAAGTGGACGTGAAAGAACCTGTTGTACTACTCGAAAAAGAGCAGGGGATTGTCACCCAGTACAGCAGCCTGGCCATTGCACTAACCACACTCAACATTGTAAACTGCGTGGCAGCTATTAGCGCCGTGAAGCAGTCCGAAATAATTCACTGACGGGATATGTCAGTCATATGTAAAGCGCCATGAAACTGTGGTTGATATGGCGCTATATAAATATGGCCATTATTATTATTATTAATATGCAAGGGAAATATGTGTTAAGGCATTGATAATATGCAAGGGGAGTATAAAGGACAAAGAGAAGTATTGTCTTAGTAAAACAAAGGAAACAGAGAGCCAAAGTAACAATAATAAAGGAAACCAAGTGGCTGAGCCACGCATATGGAGGACGGAGTTGGACCTGCACTGATACAAACCCTCTCTCAATTTAAACCATGCAAAAGGAGGGTCATTCAAAGCGTGTACAATTTATGAAGCAGGTGATTTTTTGAACCCTCATAATGCGAGAATTAGCATTTCTGAGGATTCTAAATTTCTCTGACCCGCCAATAATTTCACTACAGCGCCGCCCCTGTATTCTATGTGATTTCTCATTGTTTAAATTACATGTAAGACTTCTGAAATTAAAAAAAAAAACACCCCTAGATGGAACTCCAGGGGATTGAGTGCACCAACCCCAAAACCCCTCCATTGGCGTTATGGATGTTTTCTGGAACCTCATACAGTATAAAGCACTCTTGCTAAAGATACAATTAACATTGTATCTACGAGTACTCCATTGAACCTCATACAGTATAAAGCACTCTTGCTAAAGATACAATTAACATTGTATCCACGAGTACTCCATTGAACCTCCTACAGTATAAAGCACTCTTGCTAAATATACAATTAACATGGTATCCACGAATACTCCACTGAACCTCATACAATATAATGCACTCTTGCTAAAGATACAATTAACATTGTATCTACGAGTTCTCCATTGGTAGACAATGTTTAATAATATCAACAGTAGTATACACGTATTTAAACTATTAATATTGGTAGAACTAAGCTTTTCTTCAATGAAGTGGCAATAAGGAGACCTAGGCCTGTTAACCGATCTATTCCTTGTGTTCACAATAATTGACGTTAACTGACTATAGGTGCACGTGCGTTTATATAGTATTGTTCATTAGAACCGTTTCCGAAGATGGTGATATCGTAAATTAATAAATCACTATCCCAACACCAATTTCAATATTACATGCTACCCAGATGCTGTCTGACTGAAACTTAAAAGTATTAAACGTTCTTAATTTCCTTTTTAGCGAAGAGTTCAGATACAATGACGTTAGTTTAGTCAATATACTTTTTCTTACACTGAAACGATGATGGAAATGAATGCAGTCGTTTCGAAGAAGGCCGTGAATGGCAGATTATATGTGATGCAAATGAAATTCGAGGTAGAAGTCTAAGAAGATGGTCTGACTTTAACTGTGGCAGATGTAGGAAAGTGTCCAACTTCAGCTTTAACTGAATCCACCGTGTTCTGCTCTAGATGCTTCAGGATAACAAACACTTTAGGAAAAAACATGCATCCCAGCAGACCATAGGCAGTTACCAGTGCTGTGGCGCAGGCAACGATAGTGACATAGGACCCCTCGAGTGCCGAATCAACAGGATAATAGGCTACCCAGGACAGCAGTAAAACATACATCGAGAAACCGATGTACCTCGCTTCATTGAAATTCTCGGGAAGCCTCCGCGCTTTGAAGGCGTACAAGGTACAGAGCAGAGATAGGAAAATGAAGTAACCAAACATCATTGCTCTGAGAACAAGGCCAATGTCAGTTTTAAAGGGCAAGCACATGACAAAGATATACTGCTGAGCTTTGATGTCTTCGTGTTTGTGGGGTGGGTCCAAACCAAGCCATAAACCGGTCAAGATTATCTGGATGACGTTGAGAAAGAATACGACAACAAACTGGCGTTTACGATGGATTATGTACTTCTTGAACCACGGAGGAATGACATCGGTTTGGAAAGCACGGACAAGTCTGTTTGTCTTGAGGAACAGCACAGAGACATACGATGTACATGTTATGTACCTCCACGGTTCAAGAACATAACACAAATTGTCTGTAGGGTATGCGAGATGTAGGATTGGCAAGACAAATAACAAGCTGATGATAACCAGCAACAAATAACTGAGTTCGCGATTTGAGCCTTTTACAACTGGAGTATTCTGGTATTTAATAAAAACTCCAACGATCACCAGATTCGACACACAACCGATTGCAGTGAGTCCTAAAACTGTGACTGCTGTGGTATCTTTCCAGTTAATGTTAACAACAGGAAGATCAACACATTGTGTGTTTCCACTGTTTGACATTTGCTCTGTTGGGCATTTTGAACAGTTAGGAGATCCAGGAAAAGGGTTGACGTATCCTTCATGACATGGAAAACACTCCCAACAACAGTATGTCGCTGTAGTTTGTTGAAAACCAGCAGAACAAGGTTCACTACACACCGAAAGTGGTACGTCATTGTGTTCGGTATTCCACCGAATTAAGGAGTCATTGACCTGAAATTTCGGCATCAACTCAAAATCGTTTTTCCACCAACCTATTTTAGCAATAAAGATCTTTTCAGTTTTGTTGCTTTTCTGAAAATTCATCAAATCATAATGCGCAATTGTAGGGTTGCCAGAGTCAGTGAAGTGAACTTTGCCCGTCACACCTTGAAATGTTACATTTCTCAGGTACCGAAGAACATCTCGAGGTTTTATTGTTGCATAAATGTGAGGGCAGCCATGCCTCGACGAGTGAGCGTTTTTGTCCAATCCACATTTTGTAAGGGAATCAAGGGCATGAGCAATAGCGTATACTGCATCCGTGACATATTGTGTATAGGCGCTATACAATTTTACAAAGGCTGACTTTGTCACTTTAACTGACTGATCACATACTGCATACTTTGTTTTCAGAGAATAACTCGAGCAGTTAAATTCGTTATTCCAGAACTCTTCCCACCATGGATTACTGCCTCGTTCGGTTGTTTTCTTTGGTGTAAGACTGTTCAAATGTTTCTCAAGCGCCAAGTCGCCGTACATGTACGACATATATGCCAACGAATCGCGAACGACCGAAGAGTACTTTTCTAGTAACTGAACTCCGACTGTCGCGATGGCATCGCTTAGTACAAAAGTGCGACCAAACAATTCTTGTTTTGTAGCCTCTTCTAGAAATATCTTCGCTGGGTCAGGATTACTCCATACTACAATAACTTGGATTTGAGACTCGCGTTTTAGTTTTGCAATAATGGTCTCGGTTTTCCCTTTGTATCCAGAGCGAGTGAAATAATCTACAAACGCGAGACAAAATGACTTCCTTGTATATGCCTCTCTCTCTAAAGCACGGACCCCATACTGACCGTACGAGTCGTCGTAACCAACGGCAGCCACGTAGGTCCAGTTAAAATGCTCGATAACATCTGCCATGGCTTTAGCTTGCTGCCCGTCAGGAGGTATGGTGCGGAAGAATGTAGTGTAGTAAGGAGAGCTTAGCTCCTCACTTGTAGCAAACGGACTAACTACCGGAATATCGACAACCTAAGAAGTGAAATAAACGTGAATTAGGTATAGTGTCGCGACATTGTGTCCCAATAAAAATTAAGTTTTCATTAGAAATACAAGTAACCAACAAAAAGAAGATCGAAATGAAAAAGTACAAGACAGTAAATGAAATTTACATTTAACAGTTTTTTGCCCATTAAGTACCACATATATATATATCACTACTATATACCTACTCCCATAGAACAGTTTGCAAAAGTTGTGGAAGGGTTGAAGTTAAAGGCTTTCTAGGTGAACGACGCATTTGTTTGAGGGAAATAAGAGATTTTTTCGGCAGAACGCCGTTCCTATTACTCCCCGACTTAAGATGATTAATTAGTAAGGATTCCTAAACTTTCAAATAATAATTCAATTTGCACAATAGAGAACTTGAGTCCATTGTAATATGAATTTTTACCGCTGATACGTGACGAATTTGCACTGATTATAAAGCTTGGTGTACCTTGGACCCCAGGTTCCAAGATTCAGACTTCCCACGTTATTACAAGTCGACTACATGCGAGCGCCTTGAACCACTACTACATCTTGGTGGACGATATTACTTCTCAATTAAGCGCCAAACTGCGTAATGAAACATTTTGGTCGGACACCACTAGCCATATATAACATTCCATGTATGAGTACGTCAGCGTTGGAAATAGGAAATAGGTAGTTGGAAATAGGTAGCAATCCACACTTACCAGTACCAAAAATACCTCCATGGCCTTACATTGGAAGCGGAATGATGGTTTTGACCACACGATGGTGGGCGAAGAGTTATTTCAAAGCAAACTCTGCACCTAGGGTCGCGGTCCCCCGCGTACATGAGAAGGGTGCACAAAAAAGCAATTGCTCAGTGATTACT
Source organism: Actinernus sp. WN-2022 (assembly GCA_030867875.1). NCBI lineage: Eukaryota > Metazoa > Cnidaria > Anthozoa > Actiniaria > Actinernidae > Actinernus > Actinernus sp. WN-2022. The sequence continues at coordinate 8,143,801 of JAOWCC010000577.1, read as the reverse complement.
GACCTCCATAGCGCGCCGCGAAGCACGACTGAATTTGCCGGTATCAACGCCCTGGGATGCCCCCATTTTGAACAAATTAAAAAGGATTTTCTCCTGGACCCCAGTGGAAGCACCCTCCGAGGCAAAGGCGGTAATCTACGCAGAGTGGTTGCGCAGTGCCATTCCAGACAACCTTTGTTTTTTAAATGGTTAACAAAAACGTATATTCAATATTTAACAAGCATGTGAACTATATAATCACAATAGTGTATTAAAAAAAGTCATTATTTCAAAGCATAGGTAATCAACCATTATTACATTATTACACTCCATGGAATTTAAGATAACGTATATTCAATATTTAACAAGCATGTGAACTATATATATAATCACAATAGTGTATTAAAAAAAGTCATTATTTCAAAGCATAGGTAATCAACCATTATTACATTATTACACTCCATGGAATTTAAGATAACGTATATTCAATATTTAACAAGCATGTGAACTATATAATCACAATAGTGTATTAATAAAAGTCATTATTTCAAAGCATAGGTAATCAACCATTATTACATTATTACACTCCATGGAATTTAAGATAACGTATATTCAATATTTAACAAGCATGTGAACTATATAATCACAATAGTGTATTAAAAAAAGTCATTATTTCAAAGCATAGGTAAGCAACCATTATTACATTATTACACTCCATGGAATTTAAGATAACGTATATTCAATATTTAACAAGCATGTGAACTATATAATCACAATAGTGTATTAAAAAAAGTCATTATAACAAAGCATAGGTAAGCATCCATTATTCAATTATGACACACCATGGAATTTAAGATCACTCAAGGACGTAAAAAGGTATTTATTTATTTCTACTTGTTCTTCTTTGACCTTGCACCTACGTTATCCAAAATTTCCATAGCTACTATAGTTTTTCGCATGTACGTACGACAAGTATTTAATCTCTAATAAAGAAAACGTATTTATTCAACCTTTGTACTGTTTAGCGACAGTCAAATATATTTATCTTCTTATGGGTTATATTTATTGGACGTATAAAATGAAGTTACTAAACTCTTCTCGACGGAGCTTGAGGCCTGCAAGGGAGGCATGTCATGAAAATGTATTTCACAATTTTAGGCAAAATTCTACTTCAGGGAAAACACAATAATATATACAGGCTTGTGCGCCAAGCAAGACAACATATGTTATCAACGAGATTGAATAGAACATCTGCTCAAGAGCATATTCGTTCCTGTCTCTTACTGACGAATAACTATTGATCATAGCAATAAGCCAATAACATCAGTTGAGTATTTTATTATAGTTATGTACGCTGTACAGTTCTGTACTATACAAGCTGGTTGAACTGGGATGTAATCCATTCTCTTCCTGGACGAATATTGCTTTTCATTTAATTGTATTGAAAGCGCCATCTTTCAAATATAGAATGAGTTACGAATTTATGTTAGAATTCTAAGGGAATCTTTAAATACATATATTATGTTTTGCGCTCAAAGAATTATGTAGCTTTTAATTAAAATAATCCTGTTAAAACGGCTTTATAACCTTACACGGGGAATAATATAGATTTTAGATATTTTGATCAAACTGAATACGTATAGGAGCCTTTTGAAGAATTAGGAATTGACAGCGTCATTATTGGTGGATTCTAAACGGAAACTTTCAAATTTAACGATTACCAGAGCCAAGGAATGGGAAAAAGCACACATAATCATTACGAATGTTTAGGGAAGTTCAATGGAAACATAAATCTTGCTAGAAGAACAATACAAAAATATAGCCTATGCAGCGGCGCAATGGGGAGAAGAGGAATGGAGTCACGCCTTCCACTCTCTAATTAAATATGCACACGACACTGTCCAATCAGACACTTGTGGAACTTGTTTGTTTACCTAATTACGTTTCGTTGAAATTTCAAATCTTCGCACGCGTGCAAAAATCTCCCCGCTTGCTTCACGTAAACGCGGCCTTTCTCTCGTCGAATAGGTAAAGAAGTGTGCCGTATGTGCAATTAGAATTTGAGAGTGACATACGGAGTTCCACGGAAATGTTGTGAACGGATTTTTGTGCGAGGGAGACTCGCTTACGGCGCTAAAATTTGACGAGAAAAGAAAGACATAATTTATTGTCTACTCCGAAAAGAAGCTAATCCGACTAGTCGAAAGACTCGGAAAGTTCGTTCTCCAGATTTCAAGGAACCATCGGTCAGCAAGAAAATCGTGACGGCCATCAACATGAAGGAATCGAGACGTTTGATAGGCTACGCTACGTCATCGAGGCTGCTACGCTGAATCGGTCAACGATCTTAACACTTTTAAAGGCCCTTTTAGTTTATAACCTAGTACAAGCGTTGCTGTAAAATGCAATTTGTATCAGTCGTTCCCAGCTAACAGAGGTCTCTTCCTCTCTTTCCAGGAGAGAGACCTCTGCTTGCAGAAAATTCGATTGCAACTGGTCACATCTATTGGTGACAGCTCGTTAGCCGATGGGATGTTCCGTCCGTCTGAAGGAAGGAATAAAGGAAAGAGACAGTGGTGTGACTACAGGCGCTCCTTTCTCCCCCTTCTCCTTGCGACGCCTCTCAGTCTAAAATATACTACACAACGTAGAAGCGAAAGTGTACAACAGGAGCAAGATGACTTTTTACCTGAAATAAGCTGGCTACATCAGTAGTGCTGCCTGAATCGAAAGGCCCAACAACTGCTACAACAGGAGCGGTGATATTACCCAGAGTGATACCCCGAGTATGCATCAGGTCATTTCTGTGGTTATTGGTGACCATTTTATGTGCCCATTTCATTGCAAGACTTCGGCTGTAACAGTAGTCATACACATCCAAACCGAGGGTGATGTTAGGGAGAAGGTCGCTGTCATTATTGATTCGTTCAATCGCATACGAAATAGCTTCTACGTAGCCGAGTGCGAACTCGTCAAGTTTCCCACACGTATTCCTGGTCTTCTGGAAGTGGACTGGTATTAAGACACCCAAGGTCACATTCCCAGGATAATAAAATCTGGTTTGAGCGTAAGAAGCCGATATGGACTGGCTTAGTAAAAATACAAGGAGTGTGAACTTCATGATGCTATAGCTGCTGGCTTGAAGTGATGCCCTTTCCATTTACCGTATTGTGTTGCCAAGATCTTTATTATTTACAATTCTGTTAACTAATGAGTGTAGACTGCTGACATCGTAGTTGTTTAAGTTACTTTATAAAGTGAAATATATTTTTCCAGTTGATTAAAAATCATACTCCTGTTGGATAATGACGCTATAGCTGCAGCAGGCTTCAGTGAAGTGATGCTCCTTTTCTAGTTACCATATATTGTAGACAATATCTTTATTATTTACATTTCATGCAAACCAAAGGTAAATACATTTTACAGATTGACGAATAATTCGTATGTACATACATGTTGGAATTAAAAAGGAATTTTAAACTTTACACCAGGACACTAACTTTATCGTTGAAGCATCAGATCGTAACTTAAAAAGAGATAGAAAGTAGAGGAAATCCGACGAAATACTAATAGAACGAGTCTAAAATTTTCAAAGGCATACCAGTGCTCCTTGGATTCATCGCAGTACCCGTTAATTAATTTCGATATTTTCAAACGGTATGTGACAAGAAGTGATTGACAAATTTGAATTTCCGTTTCAAACTTGACTACTTGTCATACAGAACAGCTGGCATGCAAAGTTGTGGAAGGAATGAAGATAAAATGTTTCTAGATGAACGACGCTTTTTGGTTGGGGGAAATACGGGATTTTTGCGGTAGAACACCATTCCTAAATTTATTTACTGGAAACGTTCCAAACATAATGGGATACTCGAAAATATACTTTTGGAACATACCGAAATATTAATTGCCGTTTTCTACCAAATCTGGGCGACAAAAATGGACCAAATTCGTATTTGTATTCGATCCGGCCTTGACAGCCAAAAATATTGTGGGCAAAATTTAATAAGAAATACCAATTTCTTAGTGATGAACATCCAAAAAACAATCCGTAGGAAAGAATTACAAGATTTTCCCAAAACTTTGCCATAAATATCTGTTTTTGAAAAAAGAAAGATAAAGGGAAAAAAGCCATAATATACCTTAATATTTTACTGCGAAAACCATGCAAAATTGAACAACATTGTCGTAAATATTTCCAAAGACCCTATTCGTGTGGTAAAATCTTTAAGACAAACGTAACAGAGGTTCTACCCATCTATGTACGCGTGAATGTTTCACGGCCGCGTACACGAACAAGAGAACAAACCTCTGGCACCTAACTAGGGTAGCTTTTAATATACAAAAGTCATGCAGATCACCCAAAACCGATCTTTAGTTCTTTAAAAGAGCGCGTAAGAATATGCAGACAGTGCCGAGAATATCGATTCCCTGTTATCTAGTACTCCTAGTTCCATATATATCTTTTTCAGTTGCTGCTCCCAAACTCTGGAACTCCCTGCCATCACACATTAGATGTGCAGATACTCTTAGTTTATTTAAGTCCTCTATCAAGACCCACCTTTTTCGTGAATATTTTCTTACTTTATAATATATTGTATATTGGTTAGCTTTTTAATATATTTAAGTGTAGTTTTTCATTATTGTAAAGCATTGAGACTTAGTGAAATGCTCTATATATTATTATTATTATTATTATTATACTCGAAATCATTGCACACAGAAGAGGACGTTTGGCTTTGAAGTAAATATAATGCGATTTTACCTGAGAGAGAACGACTTCAGTGGCATTACAAGTTTATAATGTGACTTACTTGTTGATACCGTACCTAATACGAAGGAGAATTCTCTGCTTTGATTTAGACTCTCGAAAATCTCTCCTACTGCAGCTCACGCCATACCAAAGGTCAACACAAGAAAAATTGTAAGAAATGGAACTTTAGAAGCTATTTAATTTACTCTAAACTAGGGAAACCTAGATGTTCTATACATCAAAATGCTGGACATTTATTCTCCTGTTTGAATCCGAAGGTAAGAATTCAGTACAAGCATGCGTATTCAAGCTAAACCCAGTTTTCCTCTGCTTGGTGGTTCCTAAACCAGTAACGCCTTGTAAAAAATCACTCCAACCAGCGTAAGAAATTTCAAATTTGCCATGTCGAAATTTTAATATAATCACTCCAAACTGTTACTTAACTTAGATTCGAGGGTAAGAAGAAGTTATAAATTATTTTATTCCCTAAAAAAGGCAAAATAGATCTCAAAACCGTGTGTTTCGAATGAGTAATTCGAGCCATACCGTGTAATGGATATGTAGGCTTTTGTACGCAATGACTTTGATATGCTGGGTCTGAAACGCACTCTTTAGGTCAACATTGAATTGACTGATGAATTCTTAGACGCCAATCCTGATGGCGTCATTGTTTGTGGTGGATTTGAATAAGCTAAACTTGGAAATAATACAAACGCTGACCACTCTTTCCGCCCTTGTCAGTAGACTTCCCTACCAGAGGAAATGGGACTTTAGATAACTGTCTCACTAATCGAGTAGCACTGTTCGGCAAATGCTACCCCATTCAGCCGCAGATTAGAACTGACCATAAAGGAGTAATTCTGCCGGCTGGCGTAAAATGAAGTCCTTACGATGGAAGAAACTAAATTGAATTCCTTTAAAAAATGTCACTAATAAATCGATCCGATGTTTAAGATATGATAAGCTTTATTTAACCACGTTACATTACTGAGCCTAATAAGGCTCGTTACAAAAATGTAACGAGCGATGTAAACTGTGCAGTCAATAAGTTACAAGTGACTATTCTAGAACTTACGAATCACTGTTTTCCAGTATGCACTGCGTCACTCTCCACTATAGGGACCCTATAGGGATCTCCCCACTCGTGAAATCACTGTTGAGACAGAAATATAAGCTGCCTATTACCAGTTCAGAAAGACTGAATGCTTATCAATCTAAGAATAAATGAAGTCATCTCAGATAACAGAAGGAACTTTGGAACTACAGCTAATATAGGAATCCGGGATTGGTGGGTCAAGGTTGACTCTATCCCACAGAAAGTGTTATAATCGTATCTCCTTTGACAAAGATCATGTCGTAAGATTAAATGAGTACTTCGCTGAACTTTGTTATGATAATGGCTACATAGCACCTACTCCACCCTAACTTCCTGATGAGGTTGACATCCCCGAACTCACTGAAACCCAAGTGTTCCATTCACGTTTGTTTCTCGCGTGAGACCGAATGATCCCATGGCCGTATACACTGAGCTATTTAAAAATAGGTTGTCTCGTACATGTGTCATCTTGCATTTCTCATGTTGCATGTGTCATGCTGCATTATTTTGTCATGTTGCATATGTCTTGTTGCATGTGTTATATTGCATGTGTTATGTCGTATTCTGCATATTATTCTATTCCCATCAGTCCCTTCCATGCCCGCTTAATAGGAGTGCGTTTTAAAAGGCCTCTTAGGCAGGCTTCAGGGCACGCATAGCACCAGAGAGGCACCCGGGAAAAACCTACACTTAAACCCAATCCTTGCCCTCAGTTCAGACCCATACTGAAAATTCACTTACGCTTACGTATTAGAGTTCACTGTGATGTCGAAACGCTCCCACACTTAAGCAGAGCGATCACGGAAAACCCGCGAAAAAGTTCTTCAAAGTGAGCATACCGAAACGAAGACGTCGCTACAGAGAGATTGTCAGAAGTAAGAAGACTGGAGGGGCCTTCTGGGTGCAATACTTGGGCCAGCTTCAAGTAGTACAAGGGCGTGCGGGGAGTTTGCCAACCAACGTGGCTCATGACATCTGTCAACTGCGCGCCGGACAGGACAAGGATGATAGCCGACCCCGCGTGAAAGTTAAAGTTTCACCTTCGTCAATAGCTGTCTCGCGCAGATAAAGCCGCAGACGAGACTGCATGGTAGAACTGGATAGCTGCGTATCCAAAACGCTGCCCTGTGGCGTGGTAGGATGGAAGAGGAATCCCTGAGATATGTCCAACCCCAACTCGGCTGCGATGGCTATGTATGTCTCGACAGCCTTAACCGGGCACTGGGCGGGGTTAGGATGGCGGCGGATACCAAAGAGGTTGGCAGAGCCATCCCTTAGCGTCTTGCTCCAAATGTGGTTGAATAGAAGCAGAATTTCTTGATTCGCAGAAGTTCTTGATTCTTCACGGCACTAAGGTCATTGGCCCTGACCCCACTAAAGAAAAGCTAAAGATAAATGTTTACGCCAAGATTGGCTCAAAGTCTCTCGCAATTCGTTTAATTTGCAGAAAGTATTACCGGAGATTATTCACCATGCACAGTCAGCACGCATATGTGAAGGAGCGCAACATTTTTAATGCAGTCAGAACTATCGATGATATTATTGAGTTTACACAACATACGAATACTGCGGGACTCTTAGTAGCGATCGATTTCGAGAAAGCTTTTGACTTCTTAAACTGGACGTTTCTTTTTAACACACTAACAGCTTTTAATTTCAGTCCGTCCTTCATTAGTTGGGTGAATGACAAATTTAAAAGATATTATTAGCGAAGTCAGCAACATTTTATATGATTTTATCTGGAACGGTCGTAAAGATAAAATAAAGAGGCTAGCTCTGATAAATGACATACAACTAGGAGGCCTGAAAATGCCCGACTTATACCATCTATAATAAACAGACAACATTATTTGCCTTAAGAGATTTTGTGACTACTATCCGAATTCTTGGAAATACCTATTTGAACTCTATTTAGAGCCCGTAGGAGGCGAATTTATCTTAAACTCCGACTTCCAGATCAAGTCTTGCCTCATCACATCTCTCCGTTCTATAAAGATTGTTTATACGTATGGTCTCAGGTTCAGTCAACAGAACCCATCACTTTTCAAGACGTCCTGGAAAAATGTCCGATTTTTAGACGGCATCTTGTCAATCACGGCATTATCAAGCTCGGCGACATCCTCTCACGTTCCGGCAAATTACGCCCCTAGGCCTTCGAAAATCTTAAATGATGCTTTCCCATTTTGTCCTTAAGCGACTCAGATTTCTCTTCGTAGGAAGTTTTGATTCCCTTCCAGTATCAAGTGTGGATCTATTCAGACTTGGAGTAGACTCTACCTCCAGAACCACCTTACTTTAAATTACTAGATGGACAAAACGCCCATTGATTCTCTCTCTTTCAAAGTGATTTATGCGCATTTTATCAAAATCAAAGCTGAAACTAGGCTCGGTTTCCAGCCATGGGGGTTTCGGTGAGCCCGCGATCCTCTCCCCACTCACGGCTGGGCGCGCGAGCTGAGACATTGTCGGGTTTTAGCCAATCAAAAACTTGCCACTAAATTCCTGTCGCTGAATTGATTTGCATAATTTACATTGTAAACTGTTGAAAGCCGGACCAAAGGCTTTCGATTGCTGTTCCAAAATGCGCTTAAATTTGCTCTGGAAAAGTTTGGTTTCGAAGAATTCAAGGTTTCACACAAAGAAGCAGAAAGAGAGTTAGTTTTCGGGTGAAGACACTTTGTCAGTAAACGCACTGGCTCTGGAAGTCACTTGGAAAACTGTCAGCTCAAAGGTCGCGAAGCTCGTAATGTTCAGTCATTTCTCATTTAACTTTACCGATGCAAGACCAAGGTAGCCCGGCTATTCTTACTTCAAAGAAAATTAGTGCTGCCTTTATCACAGGCAGCCCAAGCTCTGTATTTGCACTGTGTGACTATTATTTCACAAAATTCTCAGATAAAGAAAATAAACTTACCTTAAGAGTTTGTTGTTGTCCTGTTGTTTCTCTGGGGTCTAGAAATGGCGGTTATGGGGGATTTCTCTCACTTTGGGTTTTTCTCTCTTCTCTGTCTAAAAGAAAGGAAAGGCTGCACACTCAAATTCAAACCACGAGTCACTTGAGGCTGATTTTTCTCACGAAAACCCGTCCGATAGGCGTAATTTCCTCCGTCAGGTGAAAGGTAGATAGTTTTTCTTACCCCAGAAGTTTTCAGACTTGAGAAATCATTATCCTAACTCTTCCAAATGAACTCATTTCTTTGAAAAAGCACTCTCATTCTTCTTCAGAAACTACGTGTTTGCATCAATTCGGTCATGATCGTTGCAAACACGGCTTTGTAGCCTGGTCTGCTGACAAAATTCCTCTTTCCGGCAGAGGGACAGTCAATGAAATTGCCAGATACTTTACTCTCTCCCCACGGGGTCTAACGTATCGCCTACTGTACTGAGTAGCCAATCGCGTGGCTACAATTTCAAACAAGTTGACAACGCTTGACGACGGCTAGTTCCCAAAGTTCACGGGCTCAGAACTTATGCATATATACCTTATTTTGAAACTGGTCTAGAAGTGAATCGGCTCTATGGTAAAGTAGTATAGACCGCGCGCTTCGAATCCAACGATTTGGAGTTCGATTCCCACACCAGCCCGTAATAATTGTTTTTAATTTTTTTTCTCCTTTCTCAGTTTTATTTAATCTTTTGGCCTCTATTTTAAGCTTTTAGAGCCGCCTTCCACACTAAAACTTTGTCTTTGCATTGGCTTTCAAGCTCCAACACAGTCATGATTAGAAATAAATTATATCATCACGAAGAATAAAACCCATGCAACATGCTACAAGTTACTTTTCTGGTTACTTTAATGTTGATCACAAGAGCGCTAGAAGGAAAGCCTGCTGCGCAGAAAAGGAAAGCTGAGATGTTAATTTTCACGGGTTTTGCGGATTGATTCAAATGATCGCATGTAAAGTACGTTTATCTGTAAAACTGTAACTTGTTCAATACTTTCACCGAATTTTATGTAATTACGAGGTTAACGATATTCTTTCTCATCATTGCACTATAATAATAAAAATAAAATCCAGGTCATGACCGTGTTGGAGCTTGAGAGCCAATGCAAAACAAAGTTTTAGTGTGGAAGGCGGCTCTAATAGCTTAAAATAGAGGGCAAAAGATTAAATAAAACTGAGAAAGGAGAAAAAGAATAAAACAATTATTACGGGCTGGTGTGGGAATCGAACTCCAAATCGTTGAATTCGAAGCGCCTATCGGAAATTACGCCTATCGGACGGGATTTCGTGAGAAAAATCGGCCTCAAGTGACTCGTGGTTTGAATTTGAGTGTGCAGCCTTTCCTTTCTTTTAGACAGAGAAGAGAGAAAAACCCAAAGTGAGAGAAATCCCCCATAACCGCCATTTCTAGACCCCAGAGAAACAATTCACTTGAAAATCACTGCATCAAATGAGTTTTACAATTCTTCAAGTCCTATGTACTAAGTTTGTACAATTTATGTCTCCAAGACATACTCTAGCTCAGAGTTCCGAGATGGCATCTGAACTTAATTTTTATCCCCGTATAACATTTCGGCTTTTTATTTCTGTCAGCGAGTGTCAACAAATAAAGTAGCCTGGTTACAACAGCCGGACTTGGACTGTGAACATGAGAGCTAATAATAACAGGTATTAAATAAAACCTTTACCTACGTCGAATTAATTTCACACTTGGAGTTTTAGTTTAAAGAATTCCAATGTGTTTTGAAAGTTTACGCGGAATCGAACCTACGCTACACGCAAATAAATGAATAATATTGAAGTTAATCAGATGACGTCACGGACACGGTGTGTTGACCGCGCGCCCAGCCGTTAGTGGGGGGAGGCTTTGGAGAAACGACACTCCAACGGCTGAAACCGAGCCTAAGCTGAAACCCCCGCTGCCCAATCCAAATTCAAATATATATACATTGCTTTCCAGATGGATTGGGAAAACATTATGTGGTCCCTTTTAACTCCACTCTAGATCCTTCTCTGAGTCTTTCAATTCAAGATCTTACACTGAATTCTCTACGTATACACTCACAAAATATTATGCAAAATGAAATTGGTTCCCGCCATTCTATGCTCCTTTTGCGGTTTAGTGGACGAATCCCTAGAGCATTTCCTTCCAGCCGGGTCTCCTCGGCATTCTAGGCATTTATGGACAAAAAAACGCAGGTATTTACTCAAATAGACTGTCTGAGGAGGATGTAATGTTTGGCCTGTGGAAAGACATAAGAATTATACTACCATAAACTTCAATATTTTAGTAGCTAAGCAAACAATTCATAGATGCCGCGCCACTTTAACCAAAAACCAAGCCTCCCTATATATTGACTGCAAGACTTAATGCCGATCTAAAAATTCTAGAGCACTGTATCGCCTCCAAGAAAGAAAGAAAGAAAGAAAGGAAATCTAATCACGCATTATAATAAATGGGACAAGTTAATCTCAATATTATAAGTCAATGAGTTGGCATGGCACCGGAAAAAAAACTTATTTGTGTCTTGAATGTGCATGTTCGTTAGTCCATGTTGTGTTTGTGCTTTGTTGGAAATTTGTTGAAAAATAGATGAAAGTTGGAATTTCCATGTTTTTCACATTCCAACTGATGAAAATATGATGGAAATACCTTGGGAATGTCGTTGGAAACTCTAATCTACAAGAAATTTCCATCCCATGGAGGAGGTTCAGTGGAAATATGGTCGCTCGTACCGGAAGTTCGAATGAAATGACCGAAAGTATTTTTATATTTTAGTTATTCAATCAATTGCCAATAGTAAATTACTTTATACTAACCTTACTTGATCGGGAGCATACTGGGGACTCTCGGCCGTCGGTCTGACACTGACGGACCCAGCGTACCGAGATTCTGCACGGCCTCCCCAACTTAGTAAGAAGGTTAAGAAGTAAGAAGGTTATCAGTATTTTAACCGACGTCAAAACAATGGTTGCATGTAGTGCGAACGGCCAGCATAATTAAATGAAAGGCATTCTAAAGGAAAATAAAGTAAATGGTAAATGATTAGAGAAAGAGGAATAAAGAAAGAAAACTGACGAATAACAAAGTAATTATTAGCAGAAGCCCATAATCAGAAGTCTCGATCTGAATGCGGCCATTAGTTTACGGTATAATCTATTTTTAGAACGAAGCTCAAATTACTTTCGCGAGAAAAAACATGGCGCCTGAAATTTTCTCAAAAGATTCTTCCTTATCTTGTCCATTGTTTGCATTTGATTCATGTGGGTGCAATTCATTCTTCTTGGCCTCGTATACATGTTTACGTAAGTTGTCGATCATAGAGACTATGGTGAATTTGCGATAAAACGACATGAAGCGGCTCACGGGCCCCGAAAGCAGAACCACAAATACGATTAAGAATGTTTCTTTCCTCAGTATTTTTACCAGGTTTCAATAAGTCATCTCACGCAGAATTCTCCTTTTTTATCTTCGATTTTTATTTGCTTTGAACGCAAAATCGCTAAACAATGTTTCTTAAATTCAGCGGTTATGAGTGACAACAGCACCGGAATTTTTTCTTAAATTCAGTGGTCATGAGTGACAACAGCACCGGAAATTCTTCAGAAGCTGTAACAACCTTCAGTGAACGTCACATAATTGGGGGCTTATTTCTCGTAAGCTTTCTAGGCAGTTCATTGCCGACTTCTCTGGCAAAATCTGAACAAGAATCCAGAAGTTTAGCAAGTTCGGCTTCCAGGAGCAATTTCTCTTGTAGTAATAAATCTTTATTTCAACACGGTACAGTGTGTATCTCGTTCACTTACATCATGCTCTTCCAGAGAGTCGTGTAATAATAATCACTAAAACTAAATTTACAATATGATAATCATGGTAATAAAGGTAACCATGCTGGCCGATACAATTTATCAGACAACCCTTTACCACAGCTTCCCCACATTAATTGCACCGGGACAGTAATCGAAATACGGTAACACGAAATACGGTAACACGTGCACAAGGAGTTATACACTACAGTATACATACAATTACATCAAACTTTAGTGCCCTAGGCTATGTCTATGAAACTTCAATTGAAACGACTGTAATGTACGTAGAGTTTAGTGAAATTTCTCTTTTAGACTTAAAAATAGTGTCACGTACGTATACCTGTTCAAGGAAGCTTTACATATATATACTTGCCAGTGACACGACAAATTAGATATGAAGTCTGAAGTGAAGAGGGGACAACACACTACACTGATGTACCTCACTCGAAAGGATTGTTAAGAAGAACGGGCTTAACAGACAGATTAAGATTATGAAAATTTTAAATCAGCACTATCAACGAACAAAACGTCCTTTTGTCGTAAAATTATATATCGCTTCTGTCGAGAAAGTTGCGATTTTTTGGAAGGACTTTGCTCTTTTTGAGTAAGCAATGGCGGATCCCGCGAAACGTCCCGCAACGATTAAAACAATGCCATAGTTATACAAGCGACAAGAATATTTAACAGTTTATACAAACATACTACAAGAGGCACAAAGATCACAACACTTTAGGTTAAGTAGTGAGTAATGGCGTAATTAACCTTTAGTTTGACCTTTTTTCCTCTGGCTCCGCGCTGTCCCGATGCTAAACTCAACAAGCTACACACAAAGCGCGCTCTTGTTGCTATGTGACGTCACACTGGCAGTGAGGACTCGCCACTTTTGCTAATTGAAAAACAATGTGAGACGCCCCCTCCCTCCTGGGCCATGGCCAGGCCACCTTCACTTGTCACTCAGCCTTTGTGGAGTGAACATCTCTGCGATGCTCCGCTTGAGTGCTCCCTACTGATTGTTTATCGCGCGAAATACAAATCAAATACATAAACGTTAAACTTTACAGTAAGGGCTACAGAGTTTGTAAACAGTCATGAACTGTGCCGCCTAAAGTCTTTAATAAACAACCGATCTATAATGGCTTGGGAAGGTACGTTTTTTATTGGGGGAGGGCTGGGGGATTTGCAACAATTTTTTTCAAAAAAGTCACGGCTCTCGCCTTTTCATTAGTAGGTAAATTCATGACCCTCTATTCAAGACATCAAGAAAACATGTGACCCTCCCCCCACCAAAACCATTTTTTATGAACCACGTGTGGAAATCTTTACCTCCCTCCTTTAGGGCCGCTACGTGGACTAAAAAATATTTGAATAGAATATAATTCAGGTGTCATTCCTGCAAACAAAACCCGATATATATAATATACCACGATATAGCGAATGTATATTTAATTAACGTTATTTATATCGGTCACTTTACTGCCCGGAAGCCACTTGGCTCACATATCAGTGGGATTCTCAAAGAATCAATTCACTATGGGCAAAGATTCACGAGGACTTGATCAGGGAAAATGTGCTTGTGGCGAGTGCGAGGAGTTTGAAAGAGATACCGCAGTGTCTTGCAGTTATTGTAGTTGTCCTCCAGCGCGACATGCCAAGCAGAAATCGTCTTGTGTGGCCAACACCACTGTTGAAAGTGATATATCGAGCACGAGCACCAGACAGGGAGCAGCCATTTGGAAAGATGAAGCGCTCGGCTGGACAAAAGAATCCACATAATTAAAATACACTCAGATGTCATGAATGTGGGATACTTTCACTGTCTTTCTATCTGTTTGAAGCAGCTTAAGAACTGGCAAATTTAACAGCCAAACTTTAAAAAAGACAACGACATCTCGGGGGAAAAATGTTGACCCTCCCCTGGCTTTCAAAATAAAAAGGCTTGACCCTCCAAAAAAGTTCCAATTTTTTCTGATGACCCTCCCCTCTGAAGCCCCAGCCACCCCCCCAATAAAAAATGTACCTTCCCTTGCCGGTTTGATTTTAAATCCTCAAAATTTCGCATTTTTACAGGAGAGGCTGATTCACTCGCCTACGTCTTCACTGCTCTGCAATTTGAACTTCAAATTTCAAGTTCGCCATGCGTGAAAAGAGGAGGGGCTTACCCTTTGATACCGGAACTTCCTGTTTAAGGGGTTTGTGGTTTACTTCAATTTGGAACTGCTACTATGATATATTTAGTTTTAACCACATCTAGGCTAAGTTTATTAGCTTTACAATGTGTGCATTTCATGCACACAGGTCATGACTCGTTTGTTGCTCTAGGACATTCTCATAGTAAGGTATCATCAGCATACATTTGTACTTTAGGATATAGAGGTCGCCACCCTCTTTGCTTCCTTCAACTTCGCATGAGGGTTTGATTTTGAAGTCGATGGCTTTTTTCATCTTCAGACTCAGAATAATCCGAATCCAATATTGTACAGAGATATCAGTTTTGCCTTCGCTTTCCTTCTCTGAATCACGTTCACTCACGTCTCAGGTATTTACAAGAAATAGGTTTTTTCGTCCACGAAGGTCAAGACAAGCGCGGAGGATTCTTCGCTTAGTTTCCTCGGCACTTTCATACTCCGTACTCCTCGCAGTGTCCGTCATGTTTTCTTATGAATATGATATTAGTTCGAAATTATAGTTCTCTCGTAGAACAAAGGCTTTTAGACCAATCGAAGTTGCTGAAACGCAATTACGGTTAGCTATTGATTTGGCGGGAACTGTGTGCTAAATCATAGTTAATAGAGTGGAATGGTTATAAAACCCGGCAAACTTCAAAGGGGCTAACAAAGGCGCTGCGATTTATGTTGGAAGAGGCAAGACAAAAGATTGTGCAGGGTCATAGTTCATTAGCGTCCCCTGAACGACTGAACTCACACGTTTCTATTGGCTGATTGATTAACACATTGGAATTTCTATTGTGTTTTGTGCAGGGTCACGGTTGAAAAAAGCTAACAAAGACATCAGTAACAAAGAAGGTCGCTGGGTTTCATAACCATTCCACTCTATTAACTATGGCTAAATATAGCTTATACCGTAAACTGATGGGCCAAGGTCTAGCATGAGAGATCGAGACTTCTGTTATTAGTTTATCAAATCAGTTGCCTTCGGAAGCAAAGGCACGCGCTGTTTTCAAACCGTGGCCTTAAAAGAAACAACAAGATGCCAAAACAAACAAATGCTAAATTAAATGCTTTACTCCAGTTCCGAGTAGTTTTCCCAATAACGGCAGAACACACTCATTGCAGTGTGAAATAGTTCTGGACTTGGACCCGACATGCACAATACTTGACGAAAATTTGCGATTGGTTTCGCAACTCGAAAATGCAACTCGTAACTGCAACTCGCAACTTCTTGACTCGCAGTTTACCTGTTGATTAACAGAAATATAAATATTCAAACATAATACGGTAAATGGCAAAGGAGCACCACTTCAAGCCCGTAGCTGGAGCATCATGAAGTTCACACTCCTTGTCTTTTTACTAAGCCAGTCCATCTCGGCTGCTGTAGCTCAAACCAGGTTTTATTATCCTGGGAATGTGACCTTGGGTGTCCTATTACCAGTCCACTTCCAGAAGACCAGGAATACATGTGGGAAACTTGACGAGTTCGGTCTCGGCTCTATCGAAGCTATCTCGTACGCGATTGAACGAATCAATAATGACAGCGACCTTCTCCCTAACATCACCCTCGGTTTGGATGTGTATGACTATTGTTACAGCCCGATTCTTGCAATGAAATGGGCACATCAAATCGTGACCAATAACCACCATAATGACCTGATGCATACTCGTGGTATCACTTTGAGTAATGTCACCGCTCCTGTTGTAGCAGTGGTTGGAGCTCTAGATTCAGGCAGCACTACTGATGTAGCCAGTTTATTTCAGGTAAGAAGTCCTCTAGCTACCGTGCTGAACTTTCGTTTCAACGTTCGATTCCATCTTTTGCCATATTTAATTTGTAATGATTATGTTTATTTTCCAGTATTAAATTCAAAGCCGGATCAATGCTCAGTCAGCTAATACATTTACAATAGTATAGCGTACTATATGTCCTATTATATGTCCATAACTTAGCTTTAGTGGGGCTAAGTTATGGAATGAGCTGCCTGAGGATGTAAGGCAATCAACTAGTTTAAATAACTTCATTTTTAATCTTACGAAATCGAGTTATTTTAACCTTATGCAAATATTTCTTATATATGACATTCCTATTTTTCTTATTCGTCCCTGCAACATGGCTTTCATGTAAAACAGTTTCATATTTTAGTGTTTTTTATCTATGTATGTAACTGATGATTTTCCATGTATAAATAAAGATGTCTGTCTGTCTATTATTTACCACGAGTTACATAATCGCGTGGTCAACATTGTTGCCGCTCGTGGTAAATAACAAGACATACCACGGTAAATTGTTTATTTTTGACAACAACAAACGAGAAATAGTTAGGCGGCAGAATCTTGCAAACGCCGAGGGAAATTGCAATTGTGAGATGAAAGTGATTCTAGCGCGCACTATTACGTAATTGATATTAATTGTGCAAGCGATGACGCAACCCATGCTGTGTCGCCTTATTTCCAATGGCATTTTAAACTTGATGCTATCATACAAACACATGTCTGCAAGGCCACAAGTCATCTTATAAAATTATTTTGAGTGGTCAAAGCAAAACTTGAAAGTAGAATTCGGATGAATAATATATTAATAAAGAAAAGCTTACAGAACTGAAAAGTATTCGTAGTCGTATATTAAATCAACGAAGAATATAAAAGAACAATTAACAGAAGATCAAAGAGCCACTGAGTCACATTTTCCAACGATAAACACAAAAACATTGTGTATTTATACTGCATATTAAACCGCGGTCAAGTTCGAGCTTTCCTCGAGTTTCATTGATCAATAGCTAGCTTCTAGGGCAGCTTCATTGCAAGGGTCGCTTTAGTTTGTACTTTCAGGTAAGTAAACCCTAGAAATTCGGGTTTCTTACACCGAGAAAATACCAAATTATGTCTACATATTAAATCTCAACGAATCGAAATGCTCGAGTTTGATCCCCGACCAATCAGGTCGCTGACACAAACCAACATACAAACATATACATAAACTTTAATAGTATACATACACTCAGGAACATTAGGCCTGGGTCTCAATCTTTTCCAAAATGGCCGCCACAAATAAAAAAGGGGTGGTTTATCTCTTCGTGCTTGTAAGTTGTTTTCATGACACTGGCAGATTCGATAAAGGCACGAGGCTAACAATTTCTAGTGACAGTTTCCATGCAAACCTGTAATGTGGGAGGAAGCCTCTGGGAGGAAGGTAAAGAGTTTTAATATGGCCGTTATTTTACCGTAATTCATTCAGGGTTAGTGTATAGTTTCTTGGTCCAACTAGAACGGTTGGAAATTTTAAGAGGAAGGTCAATTAAGGTAAATGTGAAATATGATACCCTCAAGTTTCAACGAATTTAACATACTTTCCCACGATGTCTACTTGGACTGAAAACTACATGGTAAACTGCATTAGTTTCACCGGTTTTAATTTTGACCTTTGTGCGCTCTACTTTCCTCCCGAAGCCTTCTATCATATTTTCTTGAAATTGAGATCAAAGGTCACAGGGTCCGTCGCTACTGTGGTAACCATCTTTACCAGAACGTTAAAATGTGGACTCTACATGAGATATAGCGAACTCAATCTTATCGGGTACAACCAAACGAAAGTCATTCTTTATCCAGAACTTAATATACCTGAGCACACATGAGATAAGATAAAAGGGCTATGAACTATTCAATATAATTTACATTTAGCGGCATTTGATCTTTGTTTTATAGGTTGATGATGTAAAGTCCAACATGCTCAACATCAAATGCGGAGTCTCTTAGAATCAACACTTGGTCCATTACTTTTTCTTTATATGTGAATGACATGCCCAATTGTTTAATAAGATCTCTTTCAGAATGTTTGCAGATGACACTAATCTGTTTACTCATCTGATAATCCAATAGAATTAGAGACAGTAATAAACGAAGAATTTAAACATTTGTTAGATTATTGTGCTGCTAACAAATTATCCATTAATTTTAAAAATACATACTATATGCTTATTTCATCACATCGTAGGAAAAATGAAATTAACATACCTAATATTGAGCAAAAGGACTACATTAAATATTTAGGAATATATATGGGAACCCCAAATTCAACACATCAACATCTCAATAAACCTGGGAATTATTAATAAACTCAGATATTTTCTAAATTATCAAATGCTAAAACAACTATATTATATATTGATTTACCCTTACTTACAATATAGAATCATAAGTTGGGGCCGAAATACCTACAAAAGTAAACTAACTAAAATTAGGACAAAACAAAATAAATGCATACGTAGCATATTCTTTGCACACAGCAGAGAGAGTGCCATTCCCTATTTTAACCTATTGGAGATTCTAACCCTTGAAAATATTTATAAATTAAGAATAGCAATCTTTGGTCACAAAATCATTACTGACAAATCAAGAGTTCCAAGTATTTTCACCCAATATGTCACACCTGTATCTGAAATACATACTTACAATACCAGGTATGCAAAAAAATATAAATCTGTATCGACCCAATGTAAGAACCAACTATGGCTTATCTACATTTAAATTTTCTTTATCTAAAATTTGGCAAATTATCCCTACTGAATTCAAAAGTTTAAATCTCTCAGTTAAAAAAAATCAAAACTGTACCTTATCCAGTCCCAACTATAATGTATTATTCTAATAATTTATTACAGTAATTGTTTAAGCGTGTTTGATATTTTACATTATATACTACATATAATTCTGACCTAATCTTACGTCTATACTACATGTAAACCCGACATAATCCTAGCCTTATTTATTTTCTTTGTGGCAGTGGTTAACTCGAAAGCTTAAGCTCCTTTAACCACTGCACACCTTCATCTACATTATTATGTTTAAAATAACTAGTTATTCCCATTATTTAATGATACTTGAACCGACTGTATTATAATTAAATGAATAGTGTAAAATAAAGAAAACTGAAAAACCTACTCGTATTACCAAGTAAAACCGTTTGTTTTTACTGGAATACAATGTCACAACACTATACCTAACCACATTTATTTCACTTTTCAGGTTGTCGATGTTCCTATAGTTAGTCCGTTTTCAACGAGTGAGGAACTAAGCTCTCCTTACTACAGCTCCTTCTTCCGCACTGTACCCCCCGACGGGCAGCAGGCTAAAGCAATGGCAGATGTTATAGAGCATTTTAAGTGGACGTACGTAGCTGCTGTTGGTTACGACGACTCATATGGTCAATATGGCGTTCGTGCTCTGGAGAAAGAGGCACAAAGAAGGAATTCATTTTGTCTTGCCTCTGTAGATTATTTTACTCGCTACGATGGTAAGATGGAGATCATTATTGAAAAACTCAAATACGAATACACAGTCCAAGTCATTGTATTATGGTGCAATCCTGAACCTGGAAAGATATTTCTAGAAGAGGCTAGAAGACAAGAATTGTTTGGTCGCACTTTTGTAATGAGCGACGCCATCGCAACGGTCGGAATTCAGTTACTAGAAAGGTACTCTTCAGTTATTAGGGGTTCCTTGGGATTTGCGCCGCACATGACCGACGACTTGGCATTTGAGAAACATTTGAACAGTCTTACACCAAAGAAAACAACCGAACAAGGCAGTAATCCATGGTGGGAAGAGTTTTGGAAAAATGAGTTTGACTGCTCAAGTTCTTCTTTGAAAACCAAGCTTCCAGTGTGTGATGCGTCAGTTAAGGTATCAAAGTCAGCCTTT
This sequence comes from Actinernus sp. WN-2022, assembly GCA_030867875.1. Taxonomy (NCBI): domain Eukaryota; kingdom Metazoa; phylum Cnidaria; class Anthozoa; order Actiniaria; family Actinernidae; genus Actinernus; species Actinernus sp. WN-2022. The sequence continues at coordinate 8,123,353 of JAOWCC010000577.1, read as the reverse complement.
GTAAAATTACATAGCGCCAATACACAATATGTCACGGATGCAGTATACGCTATTGCTCATGCCCTTGATTCCCTTACAAATAAATGTGGATTGGACAAAAACGCTCAGTCGTCGAGGCATGGCTGCCCTCACATTTATGCAACAATAAAACCTCGAGATGTTCTTCGGTACATGAGAAATGTAACATTTCAAGGTGTGACGGGCAAAGTTCACTTCACTGACTCTGGCAACCCTACAATTGCGCATTATGATTTGATGAATTTTCAGAAAAGCAACAAAACTGAAAAGATCTTTATTGCTAAAATAGGTTGGTGGAAAAACGATTTTGAGTTGATGCCGAAATTTCAGGTCAATGACTCCCTAATTCGGTGGAATACCAAACACAATGACGTACCACTTTCGGTGTGTAGTGAACCTTGTTCTGCTGGTTTTCAACAAACTACAGCGAGATCCTGTTGTTGGGAGTGTTTTCCATGTCACGAAGGATACGTCAACCCCTTTCCTGGATCTCCTAACTGTTCAAAATGCCCAACAGAGCAAATGTCAAACAGTGGAAACAAACAATGTGTTGATCTTCCTGTTGTGAACATCAACTGGAAAGATGCCACAGCAGTCACAGTTTTAGTACTTACAGGAATCGGTTGTTTGTTCACGTTGATGGTCTTTACAGTTTATACACTATTCAAGAACACTCCAATTGTAATGGGCTCAAATCGTGAACTCAGTTATTTGTTGCTGTTTATCATCGGCTTGTCGTTCGTCTTGCCAATCCTACATCTCGCATATCCTACAGACAACTTGTGCTACCTTCGTCAACCGTGGAGGTATATAACATGTACATCGTGTGTGTCTGTACTGTTCCTCAAGACAAACAGACTCGTCCGTGCTTTTCAAACCGATGTCATTCCTCCGTGGTTCAAGAAGTACATAATCCATCGTAAACGCCAGCTTGTTGTCGTACTCTTCCTTAACATCATCCAGATAATATTGACCGGTTTATGGCTTGGTTTAGACCCACCCTACAAACACGAAGACATCAAAGCTCAGCAGTATATCTTTGTTATGTGCTTGCCCTTTAAAACTGACATTGGACTTGTTCTCAGAGCGTTAATGTTTGGTTACTTCATTTTCCTGTCACTTCTCTGTACCTTGTACGCCTTCAAAGCCCGCAGGCTTCCCGAGAATTTCAATGAAGCGAGGTACATCGGTTTCTCGATGTATGTTTTACTGCTGTCGTGGGTAGCCTATTATCCTGTTGATTCAGCACTCGAGGGGTCCTATATCACTATCGTTGCCTGCGCTACAGCGTTAATAACTGCCTATGGGTTACTGGGATGTATGTTCTTTCCTAAGGTGTATGTTATCCTGAAACATCCAGAGCAGAACACAATGGATTCAGTTAGAGCTGAGGTTGTCCAGTTTTCAAGTAACTCCAATGCAGTGGAACTGCAGGCTCATAGAAGGAAGGTCATTCCTAACCCTTAAAGAGGTCCTACACTGAAAAACAATCTTTGCTGGCAAATGTTTGTTATGAATACCTAAATCTAACGTATTATTTGTTTCCTGTAAATTGTACACTATTGAAGTCAGTTATGGACCTATTTTCCTGTCCATAAATCTCATTTGAATTTTATGGCGCCGCCATATTGGATCGTGTGACGTCACACGGTTGCAACTGGAGACTTGTTTTGGGGCTATGAATTGGGGAAGTGGGTAATGAAAATGCTCAGGAATATAATTGTTATTTTTATCTGCCCCAGTACTGCTGGATAAGCATGTTGAAATGAAGTCTACAGCCCAAGGAGACACAGGCAGTAGATGCAGGAGGGAGTTGGGCCTCAGCGTGCACCTACGTGAAAGTACTCCTGAGTTGGGCCTCCTCTCTGATTGGAGGGAGTTGGGCCTGCTCTGACCTAGGTTCAAGCAGTACTAACTGGAGGGTTTTGGGGCCTCCAGAAATCGAGTCTATTGGGGCCAAGTGTGACTAAAAGGGCACTTCGTTCCCATTTCCTTCTTTAATGAACAATCTTCAAATAAATCTACATACATGAATTAACGGTAACAATCCTCTGGGCATGCAAAATCCAGTTTACAACTCTCTTAATAAAACATTCTCAATACAATATATTAACTATAGCAATTATCTGAGCAAAATCCAGTTACAACTCTCTTAATAAACAGTCTCAATACAAATGTATTAACTATTGCCTCCTCTGCAGGCAGCTCAATGTGGAAAAAATAGAATGTTGGGATTCCTGTGGTGCAAAATCCTCAGCGAGTCTGGGGTAGTTGCAAGGAATATTATTATAATTAATTTGTTTTGGTCAACACTACAGGTAACCCAACTCCTATCTTCTTTTCTCTCGTTTTTCCTATACAGTTGCCTGCAGAGGAGGCTATATATTGACTATACCGTTTTTGTTTCTTTTTGGACAGAAGCCAGGAACAATGTTTTAAATAAACATTCTAAATCAAATATAATAGCAGTAACAATTATCTGGCCAAAACCAGTTTTTTTCTCTTAGGGACAATGTCACCATGTAGAAATTTTGTTTTTATTATAAGAAAAATACTCATTATACACTAAGTGATACGAAACTATGTTAATTTTCGAAGAGACAACAAGATAGAGTAGAACAATTAGCTAATGTGAAAGATAATAGCTTAAAACATGAAAACGTTAGCCTAACTTTAGCGTAACTTTTTCAAGATTTTCATAATCGAAGCCATTTCCATGTAGCTAAATTTACTAAGGAAAACGCTTTTAATAAATCTACACCATTATTGTTTTGGGTTTCTTTTAGTTTGAATGTAATGTTTAGCGTTTCAAAGTGATGCAAACATAACTGACATAGTCCCTTTAATAGGACTCTCCAATTGTTTTACTAAGCATGACTCCATACATGTAACCTAACAGAGCATTAACACCATACTCATTTTACACTTGTAACTTGAGGTATAGGAATCTATAAAAACATATCTCTAAATATACTATGTGTAGATTTTCATGGTGTTTTAATTAATAATTGTAATGAGATATATACAAGGTGGAATGAAGTCTGGGCAGTTGGGTGGGGTTAGGGTGGGAATTTTAGAAGGCTTCGCTTGTGGTGCCTGGGGAGTGAAGGAATGAAAAGGCTTGTCAGGCTCAGGCCATGCCACGAGTGCTGATTTTTTTATTGGATAAGAAGCACCGCGTGACTGGTTACGGCACAAAAGGTTCAAGGCTCCCAGCTCCCATATACTAGCATAAAATGAAAAACATACATTTAACAGAATGCATGTAAAGGAATGGCTCAGCTGGGCTCGATAGACATCCCTTGTAGAATAACTCGTTTCTCTTAAAGGTCTGGGGTAACGAACCGGTTAACCTAAAAATACCAGAAAACCTAAACAGTCCGATGGATGACTTTGAGTTTTCATTAATAAGATATGTAGTTTTATGTCGCGTGATCTATTCTGCCAAATATTCTCTTAACCATAGGTGGTATTCAAGCATGGTACACAGTGAGTATTGTACTGACTCTGGTTTGTAGCATTAAACACATCGTTTATTATTTTTATTTTTTTGTAAACGCATCGGCGCATTTCCAGTTGTATATATTTTATTGTTTTGGTGACAGCTCATCTGACTTGGCTTTTGTCAAACAAATAGACTTAACTAATATTCCAGACATATACCTACATGACAGGATCATAGACAGGGACAACGTAACCAAGTGAAAAGAAAACTCTGCAAGCCATGTGGCACGATGTGGCACGAATCACTGTAGCGATAAAATAATTCGAAATAGACAGTGATAGAACGTCCTACCAAAACATTTTAAATTGCAGGGCCAATACCACGTCAAATATATAGGGTTGATTTAATTCAGGTTAATATTTCGACTAGAATATCTAGTCTTCTACAGCGGTAGTTCAGAAACCATCGTGGTTTTCAATATATTATTGAACTTTGCCCAAATTTAGGCCAGGGCGAATAAAGTAGTCAATATTTTATCACTCGAACTCCCGCGCTCAGTGAAACATTACGCCATTTTGGTTCTGCCTTAATTCTATCCAACATGGCGGCGTATACGTAGCAACAGTTGCTAGGAAGTCATGTGATGGTGCAAGATCTCTATGGCGAGCTTATTCTAGTTATATGAGGGCGTTGAAATATGTAAGTAGATTTTTTACCATTTGATTATTTTGTTTTGTATTTTAGATATCAATTCGCTGTATGATTTTTCGCTCAATTGTGTTTTGCAGTTGTACAACTTATCGGGAAGTTAACCGACTTCTGATTGTCACAAAATTAAACGTATCCATGTAACAAGCGTCTGTTGTGCTCAACTTTGAAAGTACACATATTTCGAATTCTATGGTTGCTAAAAGTTAGATGTAGGCAGTTGTGTGCTACTTCGCCGTAAAGTAGCGAATGGTCAGCCCAGTTATATCGGTCTGAAGCGAGTGGTATCGGAGACGAACACAGGGGTTCGTTGGACCCGGAATTGTGTGTTAGTAGCCGAATGCGAACGGCCAACGTAGCTTTGGATGTGGAATCCGTAAAGAGTGAGAAACTAGCGAGCCTGAGGAAATAGAAGGGTGGTAGATTGCACACGTAAAGGAGAAACAAGTTGAATGGGTTGTTAGGGAGTGGTCATTATTTATGGCTTGGGGGTCGGGGGGGTCGGTTAAATCATGGGGGGGGGGGGGGCAAAACAAGTTTTAAGTGCTTTTTTTGGGGGGGGGGGGGGGGTCATCAAATATTTTACCTACTCCTTGGGGGGACATCAAGGATTTTACCTACTCCTTGGGGGTCATCAAAGTTTTGACATACCTGTCATGTAAAATGAAATTGCTGTTCTAATGCTAAGCCAATGTTTAGACACCAGAACACAGGAAACCAGTGTTTTAGAGAGCAGTAAAATCTCAAAAATTTGGGTTCGGGCCTTCGGCCCTAGCAACATTTTAAAAACGTATTCTGCTTTCTTTCCTTTATACGCAGGATGGTATTCTCTAAGCTCATGATCAAAGGCACATCCCCATAGGAGAGATAATGCATTGGTGTTCAGGAGATTAGCTTAAAGTGTATATAAGGTCAAATATTTTTATCATTAATATCATTCTACATCAAGTGATTAGTTGAATAGTAAAATATTTCTTGATTTGAGTGTTGCGTTTATGAGTATAGAGGTTTCTATTTCCAATATGCTCGCGATGTAACGTAAATTTGACGTACATTCGGGAATTTACTTTCATTTCTTTTTCCTTGTGAATGAAACAGTTTACTAATTTTGACAAAATATTTGGTAGAATCACTGATATAACCTTCAAATATAACAGATGTTTACAAAAGGTCATTTATCTCTACTAGTATGATTTTGTATAATAAATGAAGACAGAATTTACGTCACCGGCTTGAATATATTATAAATAGAAACCTCTATAACTCATGGATGCAACACTCAAATCAATAAATATTCTACTATTCACTTGATGTGGAATCGATATTAATGATACAAATATTTGACCTGATATACACTTTAATGCCGATGCTGAGCTCTTTTTCATTCATTTATTTATTTATTTGGGACTACGGAACAATGGAATATGATGCACTAGAATGCAATATAATGCACAAATTAATGGTACAATTTCAAATACCCATCCGGGAAGGATGGTGAGGTAGAGATTTTCAGAAGAATACATGTATATATGTGTTTTCTACTAAGCAAAGGAAAATACCATAAATCTATAAACATTTAAAATAGTAACATTTAAAATAGTAAATTTATTAGATTACATGTAAATGCAGTTTGCATTCTTTTTTGCACATCCATCTTTTTTGTCACGGGTGGGGGGGGGGGGGGGGGTCAATAAAGTTTTGAGCAATTGTATAGGGGGTCATCTAAGTTTTAATTCATTCATAGGGGGGTCATAAAAGTTTTAACAAGAGAAGCAGATGAAATGCCCCCCCCCCCCCCCCCCCCCCCAAAAAAAAAGCCATAAATAATGAACACTCCCTTAGATGAAAGGGCTGGGTTTGACGAAGTAAAAGGCAAAATTGTTGAAGTTAAAGTCACGTTAGCCAATTTATGGAGTGCCATGGTAAATATATGAGTCTTCTAAATGAAGTTGGAGACATTACTGAAGTTGCCTTTGCACAGAAGGATGAAGAAGGTGAGATACAATGTAAGGAGGTCATAAGTTTAAAGCTGAGTGAGCTGAGTACAAGATTAAAGGCCACTGCCAAGAGGACAGCCTTGATTGCCCGGGCCCGGGCAATGGAGGAACAACAAGCATCGAAGTTGAAGCGGCAGATTCAAGTGAATCAGGAACAAGAGAAGCTAAAGCTAAAGGCGGAAATTTCTGTACTTGAGGCAGAGGAAAGAGCGTACCAGCTCTCCGAGGAGAATGAAGAGGTCCCTGAAGTTCCAAGTCCTAGAGAAGTACCAATTCAGAAAGCGGCATTAAATCCACTAGCAGCTGAGTGGCCAACATACATTAAAAAAGGGGGGCTGGTACCAAAGCTGCTCCAGTTTTGGTTTCAGACTAGATTCAGAGCTGCATCTCCTCTAGCTTCAGTAACAAATGTTATATATTATGCAGTTACCAAAGACAGAGCTGATGACACTTGATGGGGACCCTGTTGAATATTGGATGTTTATCCAAGGGTTCGACAATAGTATAAAGGAAAAGGAAATGCTGCCATAAGTATATGATAGCGCCAAACGAACTAGTATATTCCAGTACAGTAAAGGGCAAGCACTATTTAGGTCATCAAGTTTTGCGCTGTTGTGTCACCAGCGGAAGGCAAGAAAACTGCTGCGTGAGAGACTTGGTAATAACTATAGGATTTCGGAGGTTTGGGTTAGCAAGGTTACCGAAGGCAGCTGAAGGCCCAGTTGTAAGGCTTGGGGATAAGCGTGCAATTCAGGAAATTGCTGATGACTTGAGAAGCTGCAAAGAGACGCTGGAGCTAGGCCATGGGAAAGATTGAATAGATAAACACTACATATAGGAGACGTTCCTAGCGAAAAAGACCTAGGCGTGACTGTTTGCACCGACCTTACCTTACATGGTCCATTCACATTCGTCAACAGATCACCAAGGTGAACCAGTTGCTTGGCCTATACTCAGACGCTCTGCCGTCAAAGTCAAAAGTACCAGCGCCCGTCCCTGATTAGGTCGAACCTTGCCCATGCCTCACACACTACTTGTATGGAACCCACAAACTGTCGATCTGATGCAGAATCTAGAAAGAACTCAAAGGAGGGCTACTAAGTTTATTCTCAGTCCTGTTGCCCTTCCAAACAGACATCTAACAAATCTAGACTCTTATCTCTAAAGCTTTTACCTTTGTGTTACTGGTATGAATATCTTGACTTCATCTTCTTGTATAAGGCGAACACGGTTTAGTAACCATAGCTCCAGATGTTTTGCCAAAGCTTGTAAACAGGGTGAATTTAAATCTCTCTCTACGTTCGATGGATAACTCACTTAATCTTATAACTTATCAGATTCCTAAATAAATGTAAAGACCCTATGTTACCAAAATAGTTATTTTATAAGAGCTTCCCGAACTTGGAATACACTTCCACACGAACTGTGTAAATCAAATATCTCTTTTATACCGAAGTTTAGATCGTTACTATTTTAATACCATAGAGGACAAATTAATCCCTAATTTTAACTTGAAATTTCACGCGTAATTTACTAATTTCACATGTGAGATTTCAAATGCCGCCTACGCGCGCTTAAAATATTTTTTTTCTGCATCTAATTTTCTCTCCATAGCATTAATGGTAATCAAATAGTAACTCGTGAAATTAGGGATAAATTCACCTGTGTTTGTCCAAATCTACGTAATTTCTCGAAGTAAATTACTTTACTTCGATTTGGACAAACACGCGTGAAATTTATCCCTAATTTCACTCGTCCCCATTTGATTCCTATACAAATATTACGTGTCTGCCATCACTTCTGTATTTGATATCGAGAACCCTAGGTCTTGGAAGTCTGTATGTCTGAAATGTCACCAGGCAAGACAGTTAACCGCACCACTTAAATGCTGCTTTTAGGTTGAATTAAGTATTGTAATTAGGACATTTATTGCTTTAATTTTATTTTTCATAGGAAACCAACGTAATTGGCTTACGCTGTGTTGGTTCTCCTGGCCGAGCTATGTTTTGTTTGTTTTATATTTTACTTTATTCTATTTTGTATCTTTTATTATGGCCGAAGTATAAAAAAATAAATAGGGGTATGGTGAAAATTGTGGAAAGGCATTTCCTACAGGGACGGTGAGAAACGGTGAGAAAGGAAGCTGTGAGGTCACTGGACAAGAAAGGGAGGTATCCCAACATAGTTAATCTAGTGGAGTTCCTTGAAGTGGCTGCTAGGGAGGCGAATGACCCTGTCTTTATTTGGAATCCCTGAATAAAAAAGCAAATAATTTCGAGGGGAAGAGCAAAGTCGAGTAGGGAGCCAGCTTTAACTTCCAAGCTACCGACGGATCAAAGGCAAATAGCCAAGATGCCTCAGGTAACGGTAGAGAAATTAACCCTACTCATCACTGTCAGTTATGTGATGGAATTCATTACCTGGGTGGTTGCAGTCAGTTTAAGAAGAAGTCTGAAGAGGAGAGGCTGCGTTTTGTGAGGGACGAAAGACTATGAAGACGTCACATGGTCCGTAGGTGTGGTATAGACAGTATATGTGTGGCGTAGAAGGATGTTCAGCTAAGCATTCTAAGCTATTACACCAATCTTTGTAGCAGAGCTGGTGAAAACGTTAGTCAGACAAGTAGCTTTGAAGTAGATGGGATGGAGATCAATGCATAAATTGGTGAACAGCCAGTTGAAAGTCACAGCTGTGCTAAACCAGAAGCAACCAAGATGGCACTACCAGGGGTCTGTGCTGGTTAGGGCCAAAGGTCACCTGAAATACATCCAGACGTATTCCTTGCTTGATTCGGGGAGCACCAAGACCTTTTGTTCAAAGGCCTTGGTCAACCAGCTTGGACTGGGAGGAATCAGGACTACACTCTCCCTTACGACTGCCAATGGAAGTGAAAGAACCGATACGGTGACAGTGGCTCTGGAAGTAAGCGGTACTAAGGGTCAAAAGGGCAAACGTGACGTAATCCAACTTCCAAAGGTCTATGCACTAATGCTCGACATTTCCTCCTTCGTCACGAATTATTTACGTATAGATTGTGGATTCTACGATATTTCGGCTAGCCAAACCAGCCTTCTTCAGGTGGATCTTACAAATGAAGAAATCTCACAATGGCAAGTAAGGAGCCAATGTGTATTTGCCACAAGCTGATGTCGATGCTCATAGTGGTGAAGTGAAATAACAGGAAAAGTCGGATCTATAGAATTGATCTACGGCTCAAAACGTAACGAATAAAAAAAAGTAGCAAAACCCGGCATATACGACAAATAAATACGTTGTTCGATCAGCATTTCGGTAGTCCTTGGACTTGTTTACTTATTAGTATTTTTGGCTGATCAATCTCTCCGCAAGATCCAATGGACCACCGACAGATTTGTCATATACGGTTTTTGCTACTTTTTATTAATATTCGTTACCCCTGGTACATGCTGGTGGAATTCGGCCGCTGATTGGCTAGACGTTTCGCGTGCGCTGATTGGAGAATAGTCCGTTTCGTATTCGAAAATGTCCGCTGAATGCGATGACTGTAGACGCATGTGCTTAGTGTCAACCTCAACGCTGAAGTTAAATATTCATAAATACCAGCAAGAGGGTGCACAACTCAAAACTACAACAATATGCAGAGTTGTGAATAGTCCAATTTCTCGCTGGTATTATGATAGATGAGGCTAACAATGAGCACACATGCGTCTACAGTCATCACGTACAGCGGTAATTTAGAATACGAAACGGTAGGTACTTCGTGTAATGTACCACATACAGTATTGGAGGAGGGGTGGTCCTATTATACTACATATAGTAACATGGCGGGCCGCTCAACCCGCACAAACGCAACTACGTAAAGTATAACTTGCCATAGGAATGGTGAACTCTTTCAAATGCTTGTTTTAATGCTAGTGAATAATCGCTCAAATACAATAAGCTTTCGCTCAGAACTCAAAGGAATATTGGGACGAATATTGTTTACTCTAGGCTCTCATGCTCTCATACGGTTAAATAGCTGTTCGGGAGAGTAAGTTAATTAGCCTAAAACTTTCGGATTTGAAAAAATTGTTCCTAGAAAATTGTTTTCTGAAATCTAGAAAATTATAGAAGAAAAGGGAGACTAAAAGGTTTCCCCTAAAATATTCGTACGTCCCAATTCGTCTGATCAATAGAGTGAGAACAATTACACATTTTCATTCCTAAGAATTGCCTAAAGGAAAAAAGAATCCCTAAAAAATTCGTACCTCCACAAAACTTTGCAACATGAAGTTACTTGGGCTAGAAAATTCTTGTTTCTGTTCTAGACTACTAACAAATTCGTAGGCCGGGAATATTTTGCCATAGTATTTTCGGTTGACGCGATTTCCACCTAGAAAATCCGAACAGCTAATAGCTTTCTAGAATACGTCAAAGACATAGTAGGCGCCTTAAAATGGCTAGATGAGCTGCAGACAACTGGTTTCAAACGGATTTCAAAAAGTACTCGTTGGGTGCCCTTGATATTACCTTATATTCCTTTATGTTTCTTTGTATTTCTTTATAAGCTTTTCAAGTTTGCTTTTACGCCTGGCAATACGACAGTGAAACTGTCGGCCCGACTGGAGAGACTTGACCGTAGATATTCTAAGGCTGTGTTGCAAATGTAGGTTTGGCACAAACATGACCGCCCAGGAGTCCTGCCTGTATGATACCACGGAGTCAGTCACGCTCTGTTCACTGGTTGTCATGGGAGAGCTGGTTAGCTTGCAACCCACGTTACTTGTTGGCCCATATAAGCATCGCCATACTGACAATCTGTTGCAAAGGCCTATTGAATGAATATAACATCATTGAATAGTGCTACCAACAGGCAGGCATACTCAATAGAACAACTCGGTAGCCTCGCTTTCATTTCCAAGATGACCGTGGTGTGGGTAAAAAAAGACGTATGTGGATACTAGGCCCTGGCGGTCATCGGTTCTTGGAAAAGACAGGCATATTCTCGGAATTTTTAAACGCGTGTCGCTTCTGAAAGGAGTCAATCAGTTGAATAGAACAGTTGGAGCGCTGGCGAATATTGATGACCGAAGATGGCTGCAACTGTGTAAGTGTTGGTACTTCTGTTTATTTCTTTTCTTTTCGTTTTGTTGTTAATCGTTGAGTGTTGCTGTTGTTTCGTTCCTAAGAGTTTCTACGTGTGACTGGCGTGTTTACCTGGCAGGTAATTAATGAGAAAGACTTACACTGGCTTACACTGTTGTCTGATTAATTGAGGGGGGATACATAATAGCATTCTGAAATAAATCTCAAATGGTGTAAAGATTATAAAATGAACAACCTAAAGACAAAACCACACTGAAACCAGTTAAGAACAGGCTATGATATATATATATATATGGTGGCTCTTTTCGTGTTGTCCGCGAGAATAAGGTATACAAACAACCGTATACTGACGATATTATAACATTCTTATACTTATGACGGGGATTAATTCAGCCTAATAAGTTCTCCATCAGGACGTGGGCTGAAAGCAGCGAAAGTGAACTTCAAGTTGCCTTCGGGTCCACGCCATGCCGTCTGCCTGCGGTCTACGGTAGCGAAATAGCGGGCGAAATAGACCCTTCCACGGTTTCTTTGAACTTTTGATATATACGAAACGTCAGTATCGACGGTTTTGCTGTTATACGTATATACCAAAAGTCAAAGAAACCGTGGAAGGGTCTATTACGAAGGTATTCGTAAGGATATCACTAGACTAAGCTATATAAAATACATTCATTTTGAGTGCAATTTGTATGAGATGAAGAATACAGCGCCGTTCACTAGACAAAACGAAGGAAGCTTTTCCCTTATTTAGTGTGAAACGGTCACGCATTCAACAATTTGGATATAACCAGACTCTAACCAGCTGGCAGTCAGTCAACCACGAAGCTAGTGTTTAATATCAGCAAAACGCAAGACCAAGTCTGACTTATGAATTAATAATTGTCTATGGGTCGTCTATGATTGAAACTAACGCAAATTAACTAATAAAAAAAACAAGAAAAGTCTGTCACTGTTGGCCAGGTTATTTGAATTTTATAGCACAAGAAGACCTGACACACTTTTAGATTGTGTTCATTATTTGACGATTGCTTCAAATATTTATCGTTTACGAAAAGACTTTCAGCTATTAATTGTTTCGTGAGTTGATTGTGTGACACCTTGAAAAGTACCGAAAGCTCTATCTACTAGCCGCATTGATTTTTAACAACTATTCGTACATACCGTAATTTCGACAATTAGGATCTTGAATACTACATGTAGGTGTTTTCTCATCGCCGTACGTACAGTCGTACATTTTTTAAATAAACGACAAAATTCGAAGTAGTAAGGATTAGAAAAGCTCGGTACGTTTAATAGTCCTAATTACAATGTGAGACTCGTGGCCGTGAATAGATTTTAATGGACAACAACACAATCGAGCTGTGGCAACCTCTATAAACATCAGCTGTATATTAAACCATTGCCATAAATGAAATCTGTATGATATGCATGTTAAGTACACCTGGCAAGATCAGTCAGCCCTTGACCTTCTCAGTATTGTATTCCAGGTATTGTTTTAACATGTCGAGATATTTATAAATATTCAGAAACAATTTACATTTATATTTTAATCCCTTCAAATACAGTGAAAAGCTTTGGAAGTCCCTTTTGTTTTAGCCAGTCGCTCAAAAAAACTGAATTTTGTCCTTTGAATGAGTCTATAAATAAAATACTCTCCAGGTCCATGATTTCGATCGAGGAAACCACGCGGAACATAGACATAGACATATCTTTATTTGGATCCTACGCAGCCAGTGCGCCTCGAATGTGAACCAAATACTATTTACACAGATCGATATATATACTAAATAAAATATTTTATTTCTAGTTTCGAGACATTCAAAAATAAAATGGAACCTGAAATCGAGGCAACTTGTTGAAATCCCCCCCCCTCCCAGCCGGTATCAAATTCCCCACCCCCAGGACAGCCACCGATGTCAAATTACCAACTGGCCCCGAGCACGGAAACGAGTCGAATGCCCGGGTATACTTTAAGACAGAATTATACCTCCAACAATGACTCCGAAATGTCAAAAAAATAATCTAAAGGAATTATTATCTTAAGTCTTGTGGTTGCTCTAGCTGCTTTGGCATATTGACATGTTTTGTCGAGGAGAGCGAATCATAATACACAACTAAGTATTCCCTTACTAGTCAGCTGTACCAATATTGAACAATAATGCGTTATTTTGTCTATATCGACATGCATATGGTAATGAGAATATAAATGCTTAGAACAATATTCTCTCAGACAATGAATTCAAACTCTGTTATAACACAAGGAATTATTACCCGGACCGCGTTTACATGCGGGTCTGTTATAACACAAGGAATTATTACCCGGACCGCGTATACATGCGGGTCTGTTATAACACAAGGAATTATTACCCGGACCGCGTATACATGCGGGTCTGTTATAACACAAGGAATTTATTACCCGGACCGCGTGTACATGCGGGTCTGTTATAACACAAGGAATTATTACCCGGACCGCGTGTACATGCGGGTCTGTTATAACACAAGGAATTATTACTCGGACGCGTTTACATACGGGTCCCGTATGTAGCCTGCTAGCGGCTCCTGAGTGTATATTTCACTCATTTGTTTTCGGATTGGGATACCTGTGGCGCGAAAAGGGAAGGAAGGGATGGGGAAGGAGAGACAAGGGGAGAAGAACCCCCCTCCCCCCCCCCCTCCCCAGGTTAATGTCGTCGTCACATTAACTGTCAGACAATCAACCAATATAATAGCAAAGTTAAAATGTCAATAGACCCTTTGTACTTTACGTCATAGCGGCCATGTTGGTGTACAGTTAACAATAGATTCTTCGTTAGCTTCTTTTGTTCTGTACACCAACATGGCCGCCATGCCCTTTGTCATTTGAATCTCTGGGGATTGAGTGTAAACCATCTATATAATTATTAGTTATACCATGGCATGAGGGTATTAGTGATTTAATTGCCCCCGAGAGCCGAGGGAAGATTTGTAAAAGTCCCGAGGCCGCTTTACAAATCTTCCCGAGGCTCGAGGGGCAATTTAAATCACTAATACCCGAAATGCCATGGTATAAGTTCGTTAAAACCATGATCGCCGAGGAACGGAACAAATCTCTGAGAAGTTTAGTTTTCTCTGCCGAAACTAAAGACGTCGCAGTTGAGTTGCTTTCGAAAACGTTTTGTTTAATGCTTGACTGAGCGCCATTGATTGAACGACCCTGGCTTCCCTTGGGGACAAGCGTGTTGTTTTTGAGAATAGGAACACTAAAATACAATGTAATTATGCGGTTGACTAAATATTCAAAGAGCATGCACGTTTATGGTTTTAAGTATCCCACATGGAATAAGCGGGCTTGAGAAATGAAGAGAATAATGCGCAGATTGAAATAGCTCATCCCACATGGATTACGTTAACGGGTATAATGAAGACAGGTCAGTTTTCACCCGGGAGCGCAGGGCTAGTCGTGCCAGAGGGAGCAGGAGTTGATGCTTTTGACCCTCACTTCCAGCCTGCATTCTCTTCTAATTTTCCCTCATTACGCATGCAGGGAAATTTAGAAGTATGCAGGGAAATTCCGAGTAAATGCCTATTTCTAAATATCCCTCCCATCAGGGAATATTAGTGGTTTAAATGTCCTCGGAGAACAAAAAAATCCGAGGCTACCATGGTATAACAATACTTTCGCACGTATGGGGCAAAATAAAGAGTAGAAAGGAAAGTCAAACTGTTGCACAACAAATGATTTTCACGCAAGCAGGTTAGTACTCTGTATGTTCTTATTATTACACGGACCACGTAAGCGCGTCCGAATCTTACATTCGCCTCTGTGGCTTCGTCAGTATGCTATAGGGGTTGATTCAATAGAGTTGCCTTTCTTTGGAAAATTCCTGGTTAAATTGGGAAAATCCTGGAAAACCTGGGAAGAGGAGGGCGACTGGAGACTAGTAGTGTATACGATGTCATCCAGAGGTTTGAGCGTGAGGAAAGAAATAAAGAAAAACAAGAAGAAGAGGCTGAGGTAATAGGCCTTTTGCATCAATTGATCACGTGACGATTTTCCCATAGCAACGCCTTTGGTGGAGGGCAAGCCATTCTAACATTCCTTGACAACAGAGAGAGCGTGAGAGACGCCAGCGTGATACCTCAATACTAGAAGTTCTGCCGGTTCCTTTGTTATTCGTCTACAGCGCAAATTTATCAGAACTATTTAGCTTTAAATCTTATAGTTCTGTCAGTGTTAGAGGATTTTAAGAGCCGTAAGACGATCAGAAATAGCTTTCTGAAGCCAAAACCGAACCGGACTCTGCGAGTTACTCGCAACATGGTGGCGGCCTCAACAGACAACAGCCGGCGCCGGCAAGAAGCTGACTTCGGGAATGTACTTTTCTTCCACGCTTTAAATCGTCTTTATGTTCTAGAAAAAAAATGTGATGACAGCTAACTAGGAGAATAATGTATCTGTTACTCTACCGCCATAGCCGAGGAGACGCTAGGAAACGCTGGTATTGTATGAATTCGAACGCGTTACAGGCTACAGGGATATTATAAACTGATGTACGAATAACAACTTGATATAGGTTGTTGAGTAGCTGGTTTTCCTATGTGACAGGTTCTCTCTTTTTTTTCAAAT
The DNA here is from genome assembly GCA_030867875.1 of Actinernus sp. WN-2022. Lineage (NCBI taxonomy): Eukaryota > Metazoa > Cnidaria > Anthozoa > Actiniaria > Actinernidae > Actinernus > Actinernus sp. WN-2022. The sequence goes on along the minus strand of JAOWCC010000577.1, from coordinate 8,107,512 downwards.
CACCAGTAACACTAGAGTGTGTAATCTTGAAATAAAGCCCCTCGTTATTTCGAATTTTGGTGATCCACTGAGACCTTAATCCCATGTCTTTACCTGGGAATTTTTGCGATGAAAGTAAAGTCCATCGTTGCACCACTGCATATTTGTGGCACACAACAGTGGTAGCGCGTTCCAGTTTATACAACACCAGCGTCTCCTAGCATCCCCTCGGCTATGGTAGAGTATTAAATAGATACATCTCCTGTCATCAGATAATTTTTCTATAACATAAAAACGATTTAAAGCGTGGAAGAAAAGTACATTCCCGAAGTCAGCTTCTTACCGTCTGTTGGGGCCGCTATCATGTTGCGAGTAACTCGCAGAGTTCGGTTCGGTTTTGGCTTCAGAAAGCTATTTCTGATCGTCTTACGGCCCTTAAAATCCTCTAACACTGAACTTTAAGATTTAAAGCTAAATATAGTTCTGATAAATTTGGGCTGAAAACGAATAACAAAGGAACCGGCAGAACTTCTAGTATTGAGGTTTCACGCTGACGTCTCTCACGCTCTCTCTGTTGTCAAGGAATGTTAGAATGGCTTGCCCTCCACACAGGCGTTGCTATGGGAAAATCGTCACGTGATCAACTGATGCAAAAGGCCTAATGCGTCTGAGTCTGGGTCTGAATGAGTGATTGCTGGAGTGTTTCTGATAGTTCTTAGTGTTATAGGTTTTCTACACTTTGAAGAAAAAAGAAAAGAAGTCTTAAACACAAAGCCAGAACCTGTGTCCACTGCAATGGAACAAGGTGAGGATGAGGTGAAAAAAAGGGTCGCACAGGGGTCTAGTAGTCGCACATGCCTTCCTCGTGCAGCAACTAGCCCAGAGTTCTTACCTGTTATCCAACCTCCCTATAACTATTCTAAGATTCAGAAGATTCGGAAATTTATGAAGAGTGGGGGTTACATACCCATGGAAACCCCTGAGGGGTATTATGACCATTTTCTTAAAAAGAGGTACCCCGCAATAAAAAATGTTCTGTTCATATAAGGAGTGGTAACCTAGGGCGAACCGATAGTATTTGACCAGTGGATCAGAAACCTAACTTGTATACTGCGGGATTACAATCCCGACTTGTATACTGCTGGAAAATACAGTGTTTGACTCGTGGGTCAGAACTCTCAGTCCGAAAAAGGCTGGTCCAAAAAGTGTCTCAAACGTGTCCCAAAAATTACAGTGCTTGACCGGTGAATCAGAACAATCACAAGACTACAAAATATAAGATATAAAATTACAAACGATGATGTAATTTTATGTATACTACTTTCAAACACGTTTAAAATTCTTAAGTTTTATATTTTTGAATTCCCATCTTGTTGAGAATGCAATCGAAACCCGGTTTCGCTTGGTTAATGTTGAATTTCGGTCATTTTAGCGCCAAAATTTGGCGGGAAACAAACTACACAAAATCATTTATAAACGGTCTTCAAACAACTTTTACAATTTAGAAAATTTTGCATTACAATCTAGCCATATTATCATATTTCTCATTTACTTGTATATCCTACATTTATTCTCTTGGTTTCTTAGTTTTCTATCACGCCCACTCATGTAAAGTGCAACCTAGTTAGCCTTATTATCATATTTCTCATTTACATTGTACATCCGGTATCCTTCATTCTCTTGTGGTCTTAGTCTTCTGTCATGCCCACTCATCACATCATCATCTGTAATTTTATATCATAGTTTGTAGTCTCATATTCGCATATTTGTATTTGCAACGGTTTTATATTTTCCACAACTTGTAAACCCTTACGAAGCTTGACCGTGTCAGCCAAAATATTGATCAAATATAATTTTTCCCAAACCATACAAATCAGTCTTGCATCGTCCTTTATTGATTTACAATTCTTGAGAAGAAACTGTATTTTAAGGACCACATTTCATTAGCTCATTTTTATCCGTAGTTTTTAAATTTGTTGTAATTCATGAAATTTCTATGAGTCGATTATTACAGTTTTTTAATCTTTTATATCTTGCATTCATAATGTAGTTTTCTAGTATTGATATTTTCATCATTTTTGTAAATAAAATGTAGATTTAGCTTTAAGGTAGGAGAGGGCCACTAATTTATTAGTGTTCTGCATTATTATGTGTTACCCTCCATAAATAAAGTCTATTATTATTATTTATTATTATTATTATTATAAACGCTTAAAATTGACAGTGAAAAACCGGTATCGTCGTACGATTTGAAAACGTCTAGTAAACACATATATATATGAGTATTTAGAGATTTATTAAAGAAGTGTATCGATGTGTCGTCTAAGACACCGAGAAGCCGCAATATGGTATTTTATGTATATTACAATATAGAAAGCATGATTTATGTCAGCACAAATACATCATAGGAAAAGTAAATTCTTAATAACTCTCATTGTGCCAATCAAAAATATATCATTTTGTCGATAGGATCACATGTATTTCAAATATGTATTTAACGGAAAGTTTCACTTTAAAAGGAGTCAGTTATTGTAACGTCAATATACATACCGCCCCCCGGTTAGCTCAGTGGTTAAGCTCCGGTCTGTCTAGCGGGAGGTCGCGGGTTCAAACCCCGGCCGGACCAACACACAGGGTCTTGAAATAACTGAGTAGAAGGTGCTGCCTTTACATAATACAGTGTTTGACTCGTGGGTCAGAACTCTCAGTCCGAAAAAGGCTGGTCCAAAAAGTGTCTCAAACGTCTTCTCGGATAAGGACGTAAATCCGTAGGACTAGTGTCCCCAATTAGCTGCAAAGCTAAATACATTGACACTTAAATAAAGTCACTTACATACATAACCGATTAATCAAAAATATATAATTTCATTTTAATATTTACCTGTGAAAATGTCTTTAAATTTGAGATCAAGTGTAAAATTCTGTCTCAGTTTATAAATTCTTCTTACACCGAACCTGCTCGTATTCGACCCCATTTATGCCATCGTGATTCATGTATTTTTTAGTAATAACTCAACCAAAAACAAACGGAAACTAGAAAAAGGGCCGCAGAAGCAGAAACCCTCCAAAAAAAAACAACTTCCGGCAACAACAACAATGCCAACGGTTGTTAAATATTTTCCCCAATGAACGTTAAACGAGTAAATTCGAAATAATGGAGCTCAGAAAAAAACCGAGAAATTTAAAACTCAGAAAACTCTCATGACTAAACTGATGGAGAAATGGTACCGCCGCTATTGAGATTATGCACCTACATACATACATACATACATACATACATACATACATACATGGGTTTTATTTGGATCGTGTACAAACGTTGTACATTGATTGTTTGTTCCAAATAACGTTAGTGTTACGATAATTGAAAAAGATAATTTTACAATAATTTACATTTGACTTTATAACTAGTTTTACAAATTCTATCAGAGATAACTATATTAAATTACATTATCGGATGTCTCCTCTCTTTTTTTATGACAATCGTAAACATATTTAGCTGATGCCTTTTGCAGTATTTTTTGTGGGTTTATCAGTGCGAGAAACAATTGTTTCTCTGTCATTGTCTCGTTTTTTTTGGGGGGGGGGCAAGTCTAAATGTTGAAAATAAATTTTCTCTTAGCTTATTATAAATTGGGCATTTTATCAAAAAGTGCATTTCCTCTTCGATATCTTATTGACATTTTAAACAGATTCGTTCTTCCGGTTTTTTGTATTGCTTCGAAGGGGGAAACTCTCTTTAGTTTCCCCCTTTCCTGGGACCGGGATCGTTACTCCATAAAGAGCAGACGAGGCTTGAGTTGGAGTTCGCTTGCTTTATTCACTTTTCCTATGCGGACCTCCCGCACCAACCAACTGACTCTACTTTCGTTCTCTCTCTCTTTCTCTCTCTAAATTGTACAATGCTACTGCTTAAGTAGTAAAAGACATACACGCGTGTTCAAGCTTGCAAGTTATGCTGGGAAAACAAGTTATAAACCTGTCTTACCAGATATACAGTTTCATGACGTAACGTAAAATCGTACGCCCACTGACGAACCTTAAAACGAATTTTAGAGTATTTTAGAATTATGAAACGAAACAAATTTAACGATGTTCGTTTTAAGACAGTAAGACCTAACTGTCCAAGAAGAAATATCTAGGTTAAAATCGAAAACGAGTGAATTCAAGAGGGTGAAAGTTCCATCTAGTCAATGACTAAAGAAACAAAATGACATACGCTCTGACATGACATACCAAATTGTCAGAGGAAGAAAGAATGGCATGTGAAGGGAGGATGACTGTTAATGAATGTTTTAATAGTCTTAAGGCAATGGGGTCCTCCAAAACACCAGGAAACGATGGTTTAACAAAAGAATTTTATTTAAGTATATGGTATGATATCAAGGAAGATTTGGTCAACTGCTTAAATGATAGTTTTATAAAAGGTTCATTAACAACTTCACAGAAACAAATAATAATTACATTATTGGAAAAGCAGGTAAAGATAATAGATTCATAGATTCATGGCGTCCAATTAGTTTAATAAATGTGGATGTTAAAATATGTAGTAAGGTTCTTAGTAAGAGGTTATCTCATATCCTTCCTGGTATAATTCATCATGACCAGACAGCTTTTGTTAAAGGGCGAGTAATAGATGAACCAATTAGAATAATTGAGGATATAATGTTTTACGCAAAGAAAAATTGTCTCCCCTTGATCATGTTTGCAGCAGATTTTGAAAAAGCCTTTGATTCGATAGAGCATCCTTTTATATTTGCAGTTTTGAAAAGTTATGGTTTTGGTGACTGATTTATAAAATGGATACAAGTTCTTTTAGAGGATAATCGAGCGTGTGTTTCAAATAATGGTACAGCTACTGACTTGTTCGCAATTAAAAGAGGTACAAAGCAGGGAGATCCTATCTCTCCATATATCTTTATTTTAGTTTTAGAAATAATGGCTTTGATGATAAGAAATTGTAAAGAAATACAGGGAGTGGAATTAGAAGGTAATGTTCGGAAGTTTGTAATATTTGCCGATGATACAACTTTCTTTTTAAGAAATACTACCTCGCTAGAGAAAACGTTAGAAATGTTAGATCTATTTAGAGTGTTTTCATCTTTAAAGATAAATGTAAAAAAATCGGAAATAGGATGGATAGGGAAAGAAATTGTGGAAGAGGGAAAGTTTAAGGATTTTAAATGGGTAGATTTTGAGAAACGAGGAGTTAAAATATTAGGTATTTATTTTACTTACAACAAGGTATTACATTATAACAATACTTTCCAGTTATATATGTGGCGGAGTAGACCTTTAACATTATATGGTAGAATCAGGTAGTTCGTTCATTAGCAATATCCAAGTTATTATACATATGTTAGAAAATAGATGTGAAAGATGAGTTTATCAAATTAGTTGATTGTGAATTGAAACATTTTATATGGAATGGTAAAAAACCTAAAATAAAGCATCAAACGTTGATAGGCGACTATGAATTAGGGGGTTTAAAAGCACCTGATTTTGAATCAATTGTTAAAGCGAATCAACTAAAATGGGCTACAGCGCTGTTAAGTATAAAACAAGAGGCATGGAAATTCTTGCCCTTAATGTTTTTAAATCAAATTGGGGGTATATTAGCAATAGATCAAAATTTTGAAAAAGAACGAATTCCAAAGTATCTCCCTGATTTTTACAAAAGTGTATTAAGATTTTGGGCGGAGTTTGCTAGGGTAGAAGTAATAGATATTTCTGATATTTTGCAACAATCTTTATGGAATAATAGATATATTAAAATTGATAATAAATCAGTCTTTTTTAAGACTTTTTCGCAACTCAATATTTATAGAATAGTAGACCTATTGAATGAATCTGGTGAATTTAAATGGGAAATGGTAGAGAGGAAAGGCCTCCAAGCTAAGGATTTCTTTCATTGGGCAGATTTAGTACACTCCATACCAAGAAAATGGAAAGAAGTAGTCAAAAATATAGGTATAATAGAGGGTACTATAGATATAGGAAAAATATACTTAAAACTTGGGCAAAAGTCGTTTGATATAGAAAATGTTGAGAACTCAAAAGAAATTTACAAATGTTTATAATTGGTGCGAAGTTTAAGTCACCTACCTCCCAAATAAATATTATAAATCGATTAAAGCCTGAGAGCCCATTAAGTTGGAAAGAGATTTATATGCGTATATATTCAACGATTGATTCTTATTCACGATATTTTCAATATAGAATTTTGAACAACTGCCTTTATCTTAATTTTGATTTATTTCGTTTTAAATTAATTGAGTGTTCACGTTGCTCTTTTTGTTTAATTAACCAAGAAACAATAGATCATTTATTTGTAGAATGTATAGAGGCGAAAAATTTATATTTTGAATTACGAACTTGGTTAGGAAAGCACGATATAAATCTACCACCATCGAATCTTGTAAATATCATATTAGGGGTAAACGAACAGCCACAAAACTTTATTATCTTAATCTATAAATTAGCTTTATATAAAGCAAGAGAGAAAAGAAAAATACCTACATTAGCTCTATTTATAAACTTTTAGCGTATTTTGAGAAAATTGAATCCAACGTAGCAAAATCAAGGAACAAAACCCTGGAACACCTTAAGAAATGGGAAAAACTGTTAATTGCAATTAGACATTTTTCTGAATAGGAATAGCTGGCTTAGAGTATTTTCTTTTCTCTTTTATTTTTTTATTTTTTCCTTTGTCTCTTTGTCGTGTCTTTTAGTGATATAAATTTTGTGTAATATAATTTAGTAATTAGAAATGTTTACAATAAAAAAAAGTTAAAAAATATATATAAAAATAAATAATAACATACGCAAAAGGAGGTGCTTATTCGCTATTCGCGTGAATATGCACAACCTGCACATTCAGAAGTTCTACTAAATCTGTACGTGTTATTAGAAGATAACAACAGGATGCAAAACTACATTAAGATTAACATTAATTAACAAGCCAGTAATTACTAAGCTAGTATTACATTGGGCAAGAGACTAACTGCTGCCAGGTAAAATATCGTCAAAGACACATTTAGAATATAAAAAAGAACTCAGTTGAAACGCACAAGATAAAAGTACGTGCATTGATTTAAAGAGGAATTTCCTCGGTAAAAGCAGTAAAAACTAACTTTAACTTAGGTTAAAGACTAAGTATAAGTTTTTGTAAGAACGCCCTATACAAAACATATATGTTGAAGCATAAGGAGAACATCCGTAGGATTTACAATTCTGACCACAATATAATCAGATATGTCACTATTTTTAATCCCTTAGGCCCATTAATTTTATCTTCCAATAAGGCCGTCAGGACGCTCTGGCGCCATAATGACAGCTTTCTTTGCAACAAGACCTGCGGTGTCACTTAGTTTCACTAATCTCGAGCGCCGATAATTAGGTATCCAATTAGGAAACATATGCTTTTTAATTTTCCTTTTATCCGTAGTTTTGTTTTGCCATTAAAATTTAATTTGAGGAACTGATATGTTCTCGGAACAATACTAGCGAATCCTGAGGACTGGATTCCAAATCCACCCGAGAGAATTAACTTTAAATTCTAGAATTATTTATCGTGTAACAGTATGGCCTTGCGTGTCTGCCTTTTTCTATTGCTAGGTTGTGATTACTAATTCTTAGTCTAGTCAGTTAGGGCCGTTCTGTGTTTCAGATTTTTAACTTCTGTAAGGTAATTCTCATATGTATATGTTGTTTTAAATAAGTGGTATGTTCTTAATTTATTTCGCTGTTGGGGTCTGTTCCTATCATCATTATACACTTCGCTTAGCCAGTGTTGGAATTTATTATCTCTTAGTCTCAGTTTGATGTGCTTAAGCCATACTTTTTGTTGAGTAATATTGTCTTGATCATACCAAAGATTTCCAAAGCCGCAATGAAATAATATTTCTTTGACTTTTTTACTCCAGTACGCTTTGTTATTTTCGTTTTTTGTTTCATGATAGATACAGTAAGATAATTTTTGGACGTTATCTAGATCAACAAGTTTTATCCATAATTTTATGCATCTATGTTTTGCATCCACATTTAGGGGAAATCGACCTAGCTCAGCACGGCACGCGTTATTGCTTGAGTATTTTACGGCTCCAAGTAACATCTTGCAAAATTTGATGTGAACGACCTCCAAGTTATCTCTGTTTGATATTTCTGATTGGTCTGCACCCCAAATTTCACTTCCATAGAGGATTATAGGTTTCACTAATGCATCAAAAAGTGACATTGTAAGTTTGAGATTTGTTCTAAAAAACGTTCCATTTCTTTTCTGAGTTTATAAAGTGCTTTCAGAGCAGTCTTTTTTAACTCTTCTCTGGCTAAGTTGAAGTTACCGTAGGTACTAAAATGGAGGCCAAGATATTTATAAGTTCTTGCATTTTCTAATTCCTTATCTTTATAGTAAAAGCAGTAATTACTCGGGCCAGGCCTTCGGCCGAGGCACGAGTCAGAAATCGCAAGTGTTTTATTATTATTTGTTATTTTTTGTGTCGCTGATTTGCGCCGGCAACCAATCAGATTGCACTGGTCACGTGACACGTACGTTGCGCCAGCCATGTGACATGTGATTTTCAGGTTTTTCAAGATGGCGACGAGTGGGAGTTAGCAAAACCTTTAATATCAGCTGTTTTTTTGTGTAAACCAAAGGTTCCTTCAAGTGCAATACCAAGATTTTTGTCTTTTCTAAAGCTGAGAGGTGTTTCACGGGCTTTGGACGGGAATTTATCACATATCCAGATCCACTCAAGGAAGATCTTAGCCATCTAATGATCTATGTCACGAGTGGATATCAACACTAATACTAATAGGACTAAGAGTGAGACAACAGTTTGTAAATGTAAGTAGTTAAACAGAACATGATAACTTTCATACCAATTGACTGTGGTTGTGTTGTTATTCATTGTTATTAACCTCTCGGAAAGTATAGTAGAAATGACGCGATTTCTCAGTTCTCGATCTGACAGGGTCCTTTTAAAATATTATATGCACATGTTTTTATAAATTCGGGAACGAAAATCTAGCAGGATATGGCGTGAACTCTACCCAGAGGTTCTCACTTCGCAAAGCTTAGGCACGAAGCTTTTCCACCGAGGAGCGAAGCGACGCTTGCTCCTCGACACTTTGTCCTCGCTTCGCGTCACGCAGTTTTTTGTTTACCGACGATTGATACGAACGGGCTTCAAACTCCGGCTTTATTTATCTTCTTTTTATTTTGCTGAACTGCACAGAAGACCTTGAAATTACCGTTAAATAAATCTTCCTTATTTATCCTAAAAAAAGCTTTGATTTTATATACCCTCGAAGAAGGAATTAATTTTACTTTCTTCACTTCGCCTTCTCTTTCCGTTAACAATAGGGAATGGACAATCTGAAATCTACAATGAACCTACAATGTTTACCGTCTCGTTTTTCTCGGCCAATGGAAATCGAGATACCGTGGCGCTGTAATCGGTTCGGCGGCAGCTATTTTCTAATTTTTGATTTTTTTGGTATAATCACTTTGATAAGTTATAATTTAAAAATAGGTAATTTGTCTCTACCAGCATGCTTTTGTATAATAAGTGTTGGTGGTGACATCACATCATTAGTACTAATTTGGGCTTATACATGTTTGCACTTTAAGATAACCCTAAGGACCCACCTCATAATTGTATTTCTTATTATGCCTTATTACTCCACATTTCCATCATCTTATGAGAAAATAATATTGTTGTTGTTAGTAATGGCATCAAATATAGTAGCAAATGGCCCAATTCCTCAGTTCTTGGATCTGACCATTCCAGTATCGGCACTTTCACTTGGTCAGGAGTACCAGTACTTTTTACAGTGCGACTACTGAAAGCAGGGCCACTTAGACAATGAGAACCAATCACATTGCAGAACGAAAACAAAGCATTACAACTTCGGTAACTTTAGCCAATCAACAGATAGCAAAGAACAATGCTACTTGACTTGGCAGAAATCTGAATATGCTTTGTTTTCGTTCTACAATGTGATTGGTTCTCATTGTCAAAGTGGCCCCACTTTCAGTAGTCGCACTGTAAGAATTATTCGGGAATGAAAATTAAACTTGCTGTGACCCCAATGATAGAAAAGAAGGAGTGGAAATTGCATGTTTGTTTGTGGCCTGCCATTGTAAGTTTCAGTCTCCTTCAAGATGTAGAAAATGAACACTAGTGCTGTGCTCGCTAATATTTGAAAATGGTGGTCTAGCTGTAGTTTACAACCCCAATCGTCTCCTCTGGTTCGTTATTGAGAATTACTCAAACATCTAGACAGATCTAGATAGATGACTTTATTTCACATGTAGAATGACACATTCTAAATATTCACAAGGAATAGCCGAGAAACATTATTTGGAATTACTACTCAAATGTTAACCATTGCACTTCAATCAACAACACCCATACCAACTTTTTATAATTCTAAAGATCCTCAAGGAACTATTATTGAAAAGAAAGTAATATTAAACTACATACATGTAATAATTATTGAAATAAATTGTGGCTGAAATGTACATGTACAGCATGTATGTGTGTTGTGTGTGTATTTTGGCTCTATCATTTCCAAACCTGACCCCCACCCCCTCCTTTCTGGGCATACATGGGGCATTTTGACATTTGTAGTGCCATTATATATAAATTATCACAAGAGCATCAGTAGTGAACCAATTCTCGGGCTCCCCTAGCACAAACCATATATGACAAAATATGCTAGAACTCTATGTATTCAATACCTAGTTACTAAGAGGATTTCAAATGAAAGTGTATTCCATCTTCAGTCTCATGTGGCCCGAGTGTAAGCCCAGATGGGCTCTTGTTGTTCATTCTTTTGCCGTTATTGTTAAAAATAAGCACTTTGGTTTTCTCGAGGTTCACATCTATTTGAAATTCATTACAAAAGCTCTCTAGTTTGTTTAAGTAATTTTGTAAACCAACAGCACTTTTTGACATACTAACTAAGTCATCTGCATATAAAAGGCAACTTAGTGGTGCGCCACCGGCTGTGATATCATTATTATTTGCGTCATTTAACGTTTCAGGAAGGTCGTGTAAATAGAGATTAAACAGGGTGGGGGATAACATGCACCCTTGCTTGACACCTGTATAACATCTAAAGGCGGGTGTTACCTTATTGTCTAGTTTAACTACTGAAGAGTCATGGGAATACATCGAATTAATAATGGAATAGAAGCGTCCGTTCACTCCGGTTTTCTTTAATTTGTCAAATAATTTATCTCTTGGAATGCTATCGAATGCTTTTTTGAAATCAACAAAACACGTAAAGAGGAGATTACTTTTCTTTTTAGGTTTACTTTTTACATATTTGTCGATCATTGTTTTTAGGATAAATATATTATCGGTCGTACTAAAACTTTTCCGAAATCCACCTTGTTCGCGTTTCAGAATTCCTTTCTCGTTAAGGTAGTGGTATAATCTTCCGTTTAAAATTGATGTAAACAATTTACCGAGAGAAGACAGGAGTGTGATTCCTCTATAGTTATCCATATTAGATTTGTCTCCTTTTTTGTGTATAGGGACTTTGAGTCCCAGTCCCCAGCTTTTCGGGTATTTACCTGAGTTAAGTATCGCATTGAATAACCTTTTCAGCGGTGCTTTTAATTGTTTTTTTCCATATTTCAGTATCTCATTTAGTATATTGTCTTTTCCCGGAGCTTTTTTATATTTTAGCCCGTTGATTGCATTGATTATCTCTTCCTCACTTATTTCGTCGTCTAATGGGCCGGTAACATTTTCATCTTCCTCTGTATTCTCCGTTGTACCTGTTGGTTCTTACTCATTCGTATCTCTCTTCTTGTTTTGCTCTTTAAAGTAATCAAAACATTCTTTTATTCCTATTGATTGGTTTGGCTTTTTCTTCTTCGATAAGTCAAAAAGATATTTTAGTTGTTTCCAAGTATCCCGGGATTTCGTAAAGTCTATATTTTCTAGTTTCTTTCTGTAGTGATAATTTGTCTTCCTCCTGCATAGTTTCCTGAAGGTTTTTTCTTTGTTTGTAAGCTCCTCTTTAATTCGGGGTTCTGTGGTTCGCGACAAATCTGTTTTCCCAAAGATTCGAGATTTTGTCTTTCGGTTTGGCATTCTAGGTCGAACCACATTTTGTTTTCATCAGAACTTTTTTTTGTATTGCTGTTTTGGTAGCATAACTCTGCTTGCTTACTGATGTCTTGAAGAATATTCGTAAAATTTCCTACCAGTTTTTCTGTATAATCCGTTTCACCTGTGCAATTTTTCAATATTTCCTCAAATTTGTCCTTCGTATTCTCGCACTCCAGGAGTGCTGGTATTTTTACTTTGGCTTCTTCCTTCCAGATTATATTTATATGTTGCCTTACTTCAAAGTTAACCTCGGTGCTTTGATCTGCTTTATTTTTTATAATTGATAATTGGCAGTGATCGGACATATGTGGTTTCAACGGATGTATTTTAAAATATTGAACATTATCGAGCAGATTTGATTGGCCAATTACGTAGTCCACAACGCTACTTACATTATACGTAAAACATGTTTTTTACCTACACTGTAAGTGATCTCCCATGACTCTTCCGTTAAATATTCTCAGATTATGTGATGTGCAGAGTTCGATCAGCAATTTCCCTCGTTTGTCTGACGTGCTTTTGTCCTCGGATTGCCTTTTGTATGGTATGTGTGACTGATAGTCGTCTGGTCAATTTAGAAATCTCCCTGTATAATGATATCGCCTTTCTGTGAGAACTCGATAATTTCGTTATCTAGCTCGTTCATAAAATCTTCATCGTTGGCTTGTTCATAATTAGTTGGGCTAAAATATACTGTTCCGATATATATGTCCTTTTGAATTGAGAAGTATTTTTTGTCTATCTTACACCAAATAATATTTTTACCTGCTGTTGGTATGTATGATACACCTTTGTATATCCGTTTGTTTATATAAACGGCGAGGCCGCCAGCTTTTCTGTTTCCAGATTTGTCGCGGCATTTGATAAAGTGCTTAAATGCATCCATTGATAGATCTGACTCGCCATTTGCGTGAGTTTCAACTATGCCAATTATATCATGATGTTCAAAGAACTTTGTACTTTGTTTATTTTGTTGCCGAGTTCCTTGTGTTTAAAACCATGAATATTCCAAACGCCGATGCGTAGGAATCCTGTCATTTTGATTTGGTTTGAGTCTGTTCACTTTATGAACGTGAGGAGCCGAAATTCCCGTTCTCTCTAAACCAGTTTGTAAGAACGTTTAATGCATGTTCGATTTGAGGTTTAGATTGATTATTAATATGCTGATTGTGTCTAGTTTGATCATAATGGTCTTTAGGGTTCCTATATCTAGTATCTGAAGGATTTCTATAGTCTAAAGATCTTTCACCTTGGAAGAGATGATTCTCCCCGTGATTTCCCCACCTGCGTCGTGTACCACTCTCTTCTCGTCTGTTCTGTGTGATTCTTTGATAAGCTGTTCTGTGCTGTGGTAACTCTTGTCTTGGATTATATCTTGCTTGAGATCGACGCAATCCCATTTTTGCTTTAAGGTTAGCTACCAGCTTTCTTGTTCAAATGTAACTCATCGTAATACACATCATCGTTTATGAACCCATTGGCACCTATCAATGTTAAGCCGGCGGTAGGGGGGGAGTGAGGGCATAGGGCGGAGATTTGATAGTCATTGTTGGCCCGTGGGTAGGGCTTTTGACTGACCTTGCTGTCCCCGGGGTAGAGTCATTTGAATTTGTTTCTTTGCCCGTGGTGGGGGCAAACAAAAAACTGCGTGACGACATAAATAACGGCTGCGAAGGATACTGTGGGTTCTTGCAGAACCAGCGAGCATCGCTTACGTGCTCACTTTCTCACGTGACTTGACTCATAAATAATCCCGACATACAGAGAAACAAACAGACAGACAGACATCGCCGTACTTTCAAACTTGCAGCGATTATATGCTGGCTCGCCTTGCGGCTCGCCAGCAATTATTAGAACAGCGCGCTATTTGAGTGTTGAACTAAAAGGATAAAAAGTTGAAATCTATCGCAAGGAAACGTCGAGTAGGCCTGGATCCGATAAACAGGCCTGGTGCGAACTTTTTAGACATGCCGGCTATAAATCAAAGACGTGCTCTTGAAGCCTGAACCCGAAGGCACATTCTTCCTCAAAAATCGTCTATAAGCTGTCCTAATGTTTTTACTCGGGCTGCATGTGGCAGGCACGAGTCTAAATCTGCAGGCCGTTATTTTTTTTGTTCTGTGCAGCAAAATTTCTGCGCATGCGTTAAATTATGCATTAATTGTTGGCGCTAATAGAATTATCTCCAGTCCAGTCGCCATCTTAAGATTCTGCGGACGCTATCAGCTTGTTTGAGGTACATTTCGTAGGTTTTTTGCCACATTTCATCACATTTCATTTTACTCGTTCATAATACATACCAGCGCAAACACCGTGATCGGTAGGCCAACACTAACATAATTTTGACCGTGTTTTTGGCTGGTTTACCGATCTCGTACGATCTCTCTGTGTACGTTATACAGGTATACTGAATAGCTGATTTATAGCGAAATATAGCGATTTACTAGCAAATATATAGACTGTGGTTGAGCAGGTATGGGTTACTATCCTCTATCGAAGTCTGAAGACATCTGAACTCCTGAACTGTGAGAGCAACACTGTCGCTCGCCAACACGAAGCCAAAAATACACACTCAGCACAGAATAATTTATGATTAGCCAAGCAATATTCAACTCTCAAGGTAAACTTAAACAAGAAACCTCTCACGGCCGAGGTTTTGGTTCGAGAAATTAAAGGCTTCCAACAATTCCCTTTATAGTTCTGTAATATAATGAGCAGACTGAAGTTTTGGGAATAAGGGTAAAGCTTTTAATTAGAGATCCAACAGGCATTTCAGTTAATAATCTTTAATCCAACAAATACCAATATGGACTCGTAATGGCTCATCATGTATAGCAAGAACAGCAGATAAAGTTACACAGAGGCACACAAATTGACATAGCTCCATCACAGGATGGACAGGATACAACTTATAATATGGTACAAATATAAACATACATTCTATTTTCTTTCGCTACATATGAATAATGATAACAACGTTTGGAGGGAGCCGCACAGCTGACAACATCGTTTATTACATTAAGGTTACAGCAGTAATTGGTGTTATAACTAATAACAATAGTCCAGTACAATAATAGTACAATTGCGAGCTAGAATTTAGATGGTAAATTACCGGATACGAAAAACCGGGATAAAAATCCCCCAGTTGAGGAAAAACCCGGAAACGTATTCTCCAAACCAGTGCAAATTCACCTCTACCTCTGGAGTCTAAAGGTTTAAAGCATCCTATTAATATACTTTTAAGAACAATATTACCGCACAGCTGACGGCATCGTTTATTACAAGTTATTGCAATTGTATACGTACTCAGAGACAGTTTTACGTACTATTAACTCAAACTATAAAAAGGCTACAATATGTCAAGGAAAACTAAGGCCGCTGCTGAAATGCGACGTCAAGTGGTATGAACGTGTGAAGGAGTGGCATTTATAGAACTCCTAATTGATCCCAAAGGGATAATGCAAAAACATGTATTCAACATGTAACAAAGAGAAAAATATTTTGAGACAATCATCTATTAATACTCGGAACCTGCAGTATAACAGAACAGCAGACTAAATTGTAAACGTGTGTTACATGAATAAGTAGGGTCAACTTCTTTAATTTACATACGAGAAAAACAAAAATATTAAATTACATATATATACTAGGGGAGCAGAGAATGAAAGTCACCGCGCTACCGGCCACTCCTAAAGACTGCTAAATTCAGCTCATAATTCTTCCCTTTGATTATTCAGTATTAAGAGGATTTCAAATGAAAGTGTATTTCATCTTCAATGTCATGTGGCCCGAGTGAAAGCCCAGATGGGCTCTTGTTGAACTTATTTTGAGCCTCACTTGTGCTTCTCAGCCATTTTTGCCCAGCAGTTCTCCTTCATCTGTTTGTTCTTAAAATCTTTGCTGTATTTGTTGTAAATACAGTCAAATTTCTGTACTTCTTCCATGAAATTGGCGTTGTCTACTTGTGTTTTGGACGCCATTTTGCCGAAAGTGCACACTGATGGGATACAAGCTTTGGTGTGCAATGTTTTCTGGGACATTTTGGATCGCAAGGATCGCAGAAATGTTTTCATCTCTGCGATCGCGATCGCAAGGGTCGTAACGATCGCAAAGTTATTGGTTTCCATATGATCGCAAGGGTCGTACAACACTTTTTTCTGCGATCGCTGCGATCCTTGCGATCGTTACCAGGCTTTACGATAAACTCTAATCCCTTCGACACAGCGAAACAAGAAGCGCGAAGCCAACAAGCGCGGGAAAATCCTTCCAATCCGGAAGCGATTTTGATAATAATTTCCAATCATGCAGGAATAAATTGTTCAGAAATCTAGATGTCCCTTAAGACAATATCATTCTGTTTAATGTGACAGTTCGTTACGATAGGATTTTTATTTCCCAAAAATATTACAATCACCTGATTGGGCAGGAAAAAAGACAAAAGTGCTTACGCGAGAGCTTGTATATTAGAAACTAGGATACCCATAGTACCTCCATGTTTTGTTAAGAACTGTTAAAAGTATTAATATTAGATTCTTAATACTTAAAATTATGTCATCTATTAAATATCATTTATGTCTTTTACGCGGGAGCTTCCTGGTCGGATGCTATAAAATTCCTTTCGGCACCATGAACATAGCGAGCGAGCTAAACAATTATTTGCATTCGCTTCCATCTGTCCGACCGAATCGCGAATCCCTCAACCCGCGCTGCGCGCGCCACCTTCAATTGTCCCATACATACAGTTGATTATGCCTTGCATCTCAGACGGCAGAGCGCATGCGTGGTGTACAAGAAGTCGGGGGTTCGAGTCTCGAAGAGGATAATTTGTTTTCTTTGTTCAACTGGACAACATTTTTAGCTCTCCTTTCCTCGTTCTGGTATTTTTCTTTCTTATCAAAAAAATATTTGGAGCACGGCCTATAGGCTGCCTATACAGCTATTTCAAAAAGGTTGTCCCAGACAAGTGACGGTTCCCAGACCGAAATGGATTGTGGTTGTAACTGTGCAGCTGTGCGAAACGGATAAACTACGGTGTGATTCGAAAATCGATTCGCAGGCTCCATTAATATTCGTCTTAAAGTTGTTGATCCAAAAACAAACGATTTCAACAGACTTTCAGCTACAACCACACTCCATTTCCGTCTGGGAATGTCGTTTATCGTTGTACGAGACAACCGTTCTTTAAAATAGCTGTATATATATACTAGGGAAAACGTTCAGTTCCATTCAATATTTTCTTTATTCTTTCAGGAGCAGTGGCAGCGCTGTCCAAACCTGTATATTGGATTCCAATCTCTTTGACCTCGGCTGTTTGGCGCCTTCGGTAAGTTACACATATCACTACAAACAACCCTGATGAAAACAGCTATATTAATGTTTATGCTTTATTCAATCTTATTGTTTGAAATACCCGGTTTTGTTTGTTTGATATATATATTTGATAGTTACACTTTTACAAAGTTTGGTTAAATCTTAACCATTTCTTATAACTTGAAATTTATCTCGCATAACGTTCTAAACTTGTTAAATGCAAGACGTTGTTATGCATCGCGAACACCAAAACGAAAACCGGTCGCGTTCAATTCTGCATAAAATATTTTTCATCAATCATTGGAATGACCTCTCATTAACAAACTCGAAAAACAGAAACGTGTTCTCAGTGAAATTCTAGCTCGTTTGCAGACTTCATAACGGCAAAAAATATTTTAGCTGCGCGTGGCTTTGAAGGCTCTTGTTTTATAGGCAGAATCGCAAATGCTGTCGAACTACGATCAGATAAAACGTGTTTCATATTATTGATAATAAACTTAAACTTGGGCTCCAAGGTTTGAAAGTAAATTGGTGAATACCTCAGCCTTCTTCAGGGAAAGGAATAAACCTAGTTAGTGCGATGTGGAGAAAGTATAGTTAATATTTTCAGAATACAGTGAGTTCATTGAATTCGCTCGACCACAGGGAGCCCAAGCGTAGTTTTTGTGTTATCAGTGTAATATATGAAATTGTAAAAATAAAGTTTGAATATCGTCTGGTTGTTATAATTTATGTTAATTTTGAAATTCTCCCCTTCTTAATTAATGGAAAGGGCGGAGAGTTCATCTCGAAAATCGATTCCAGCAATCACAACCAGCTCCACAAAATGAAACATTTCACTAAAAAATTCACGTCGAATAGAGCTCAATCTTATACAGCACACAGTACGATAATTATCTTACCTTTGTATGCATATACAACGGTAACATCACAGCTACTCGCGAAGCGAAGCCCAAACAAACTCAGCTAAACTTTCTCAAAGCAGTCATTTTGAATGCGATTCACCGAAATCCGTAGCGTTGGCGCGGTCGTTCCTTGAGCCAAGAAGCATAATTGATTCCACTGGGAGGTGTAGCGCAATTGTTGACCCGAAATTGTTTTACTCGTTTCTTTTCGATCACTGGGGTCTCCTTTCCCGAATTCTTACTCATGTCATTATTAAGTCGGACCGAGTGAAAATGCCGACGCTGGCCTAGAACAACAGGAATCGGGCCTTTACGCTATATTTGATGCCATTACTTTTAACAGAAACGAATATTAAACAAGAAAATGCTCATATCGATATTTAAAAGTACTCCTGACGCTTACCGAGAGGATGTACTGAAGCTGGCCTCAGATAAAAGACGAAATCTACGTATATCTACGAAATTAGGAAACTATGGGATTCAAAATAAAGTGATGATGTTTATATGTAAGTCCATATCTGTTAACTATTTTGGGTTTGACGAAGCTATTCAGCTGTTTTTACAGAATTATGAGATTTAAATAGCATAGAAATCGAAATAAATTTTAATAAGGAAAGAAACGGTGTCGGATTACATCCCCATGAGGAGGATACTTTACCATGGATCAATGGAACAATCCTCAATTTGATCAAGAAGAAGGATACAGTGCGTCAAAAACTGAAGAAATCATCTAGCTCTAAAGATGATGTTACACGAGACGATTTTTAACGACGATTTTTCGCGACGATTTTTAATGCATGTTACACGAGACAACTTTTAGCGCAACATTGATGCGGCAACGTGTATGTTTCACGAGACGATTGTTAACGCAACATCTAGCTAGCACCTAGGCTCCTACTCCGACACCCTCGCTTAGAAACATGGCGGACGAGTGGAGTCTTTGTTTGTTGACGTAGCCTCGTTTTTGTGGGCGTAACATACAGGTTTCTGGGATGATGTTGCGCGAAAAGTCAACGGCGAGGGTGTTACATGAAGCAACTCCAACAAAACTCGCGCAAGAATGTTGCAAGTTTTTGAAGGTAATTCAAAAACGTGCAACATGTTGCCGCAACGAAGATTGCGTTAAAAATCGTCCAGCGTGCCATGTGACACTATGTTGACTTTTCGCGTAACAATGCAAAAATCGGGAAGAATTAAAAAACCTGCGCGCCGAGGTGAAACGTTTGCTGCGAAGAAAGCCGCAACAAATTTATCGGCTCCCTTGAAGGTGGCATTAGATCCAACCCAAAGCGTTTCTGGACAGTACTGAAATAGAGGTCTAAGTCACGTGATGTGCCGGATCAGCTCTCCATGCCAACTGTCCCAGCTGGCACAACCGCTAATCAGGCGCCTCCTTTGCCAAGAGTCACCGCCGGGAGCCCAATAGCGATTGCTAATTTATTGAAGCGCTACTTTGCGTCAGTGTTTACAACAAGCAGTGTCCAGCATAACTACTCCGTCGAACCCGATGCCGACCCAGTCCTGTCTGATTTAAGGTTGACTGAAAGTGAAGTCCAAGCTGCCCTTCAGTCTCTCGACGTCACCAAGACAACCGGTGCAGATGGAATTTCAGCCAGGCTGCTGCGCGACACCGCCCCTGTCATCGCATCATCACTATGCAGTCAGTTCAACAAGTCCCTCTGCCTGAGGATTATACCTCACGAGTGGAAGCTGGCCAACGTTGTACCGGTGTACAAGAAAGGGGACAAGGAGTACACGGAAAACTATAGACCGATATCGTTGCTATCCGTAATATATAAAGTCTTTGAATGTTGTGTTCTTAATAATATCAAAGCTCGTCTATACGAAATGGCGAACAACTGTCAGCATGGATTCATCACTGGGAAATCATGTGTGACTAACTTCATTGAGGCTTTAGAATACATTGGTTCCATCTTAGATAGCGGCGGTCAGATAGACGTAATCTACTTGGACATGAGTAAAGACTTTGACAAGGTAAACCATCAGTTGCTAAACTCATAAACTGCGTAGCCTTAGGTTTGGAAGGAACTTATTAAAGTGGTTTCTGAACTATTTGACAGACCGCATTCAACGAGTAACCGTACTCGGTACGACATCGGACCCACTGTCGATCACTTCAGGAGTACCGCAAGGATCTTTACTGGGACCCGCTTGTTCCTATTATATGTGAATAAACTCCCAGACGTTATTATCTCTAGTCAAGTCGTAATGTTTGCGGATGACACGAAAGTGTTCAAGGCCATAAAATCTGCTGACGACGACGCATCTGCCCTTCAGACTGACTTGTCGAACTTGGACACCTGGTCCTCGACTTCTGGCCTAGTCGTCAACGCGACAAAATGCCGATCACAGTCTGTAACCCGTAAGACAAAGCCAGTTGTCGCCCAATACAAGATGAGAGACAAGAACTTAGATCTAGAGGCGACATACAGCGAGCGGGATCTTGGCGTATGGGTACTGATGCGGAGACCTGTCTTGGAAAAAAAGTATTTGAACAAGCAGCTCGTGCAAACAAGACACTGGGTTGCATTAAAAGGAACTCTCGCTGCATCAGTAACACTTCAGTCAAACGGACTATATACCTGACTTTAGTACGCCCTCATTTGGGGTATGCCACACAGATTTGGGCACCCCAGTCTGTAGATCTCATAGTTAGATTAGAGCGGACTCAGAGGCGCGCTACAAAGTTTATACTCGGATTGCCGTCACCACCACGATCAGCTACGCCTCAAGGTTGCAATCTCTGTCTTTACTCCCTATATGTTATTGGCATGAATATTTGGATCTCGTTTTTCTATTTAAAATAACGCATGGCCTGGTAAATGTTAAACCATCTCTCGTTCCACGCGTGCGTACAAATACTAGACACACTAAGCTACACTAGATCTTCAAATACCCCTAATACGATATACGTTGTACCTAAGAGCAAGATAACAACTTAAAGTGCAAGTATCATGTCAAAAAAAAATATTGTACTATTGTGTTTGTTTCTCACAAAAAGGTATTAATCTTGCAGATTTTGTAAAATCCCTAATGTTAGTTACTTGTCGTGGATCCTGTGACGTCATAAGATGAATCAACTCCCTCCCAAGAGAAAACTACTACAATAAAACCCCGCAGGTTTCCATTGTGGCATCACAAGATGAATCAATCCAGCAATTCGGGTTCCTTTTATTCTAGTTGAATTGACCTATATCATTATGACGTCAAATCAAAACAATCTATTGTTTAAACGCTAAGGATCACGGTCGTGGGAGGGGGACAAAACAGCAACAACACAAAGGAAATCGCTATCAAATGCATTTTGTAGAACGTAGAATAGCGGCAACAGCCACCAAATACGGTAAATATTGTGGGATAAACATTGATACAGCTGATATCTGGAAACCAGACAATTCGAAGTTAAATTTTCCTCAGCAGAGCAGATTTAGTTCAAAATTCTATTGTTCAAGTCGATTCTGTCCCCCTCATAAACAAGCCGTGACGTCATAATGATATAGGGTAATTGCTTCTCCAGTCTCTTGGATAAAACTAATTTAGACAACTGAAGTATATTAGAAATAGAATTTGGAGCAAAAAGAGTTAATGTTGTTTTATGGCGCTACTTGCACTTTAACAAATATCTTTCTCTGTACGAGTCACTAGGGCATGGAACATTTTGGCTGACGAACTTGATATGAGCCTGGACAATCTGAACTCTTTTAAATCTGTAACAAACAAAAATATTGTGCATTTTGAGCAAGCTCGTGCGCAATAACAGCAATTCTTAAAAATAATAATTTTCGGTACTGAATTTACAATCTTTCCCCTATCTTAAGGCATAAAAATAATTTTAGAATTCCTATTTTGGGTCTGCGTACGGACCCGTTGAATATACTACCTTCGAGTAGTCGTGCTCAATATGAAATTAGGGCCAATTTCAGATGGCTGTATCTCCGCTGGTATATGTATTTCTCAACAAAAAAAGATGTGCCTTTATAGCTGAACCATTCTAATTTTCTGTCTTCAAATATCTATTTTGGCCCGCAAAAAGCTTGCCGTCCAGAATCAAAACTGTCTAGCGTATTTTGACCAATTTCGTATGTAGCCCACTAAATGGGTTGTCACGCTAAACCGTCAAATTTCACTAAAAGGTTATACTTTAAACAATTCAAAGAGATTAGAAATCAACCATTTCCTTTTCTCCACTGCTCTGTCGCAGTATTCACATTCAGTTATTTTCAATAACACAACATCACCTCAAGATATTAAAAAAATGCATAAAGACGATCCAAACTACAAGGTCAACAGGTCAGTCGCCGGTCACACAACAAGAGAACAAGAAAAGTTTAAAAACACCAGCTTCATGTTGTTACAATATGTTTTTTGCAAAACTTATTAATTATTATCGATTTGCTACTTTTATTCTATTTTCTCGAATTTCCAGCCTAAAATTTATAGATCTCTTTATATGGATCAATTCAAACAAACGGCTGTCGCGATTCGGCAGAATAATTGAAAACACCAGGAATCCAAGTTAACAGTATACTTTGTACATGTAGAATATTTAAAATGATCAGAGAAAATAAATTTGCCCTTCAAGTCCATAAAAGAAATCAAGTATCTTTGTGAAATTGGCCGGTTCGCATTTCATCTATGAAGATCAGATTTTGGTGAGTTATATTTTTGACGTAAAGTCTACATCGGGGGGGGGGGGGGGGGGGGGGGGGGGGTTGTAGATAGATAGATAGATAGTTTTTATTTGGAGTCGTATACATCTGTACATAGACATTTATCCAAAAAAATGTGCACTTCGCAGTGCTACAGGTGTTTGGGGTCTTTCAGAATTATGAGAGTCGAGGCAGAATCGATCAGAGTTCTTTGAGGCCATTGTCTCTATACATAAAACATTCGTATATGAATTTTGCAACTATAGCTGCTGTCCTATTGTTGGGGCTTAACATTATTTTTAGCCGACTTTCCTCGGATAACTTTTCTATGTTTATCTGAAATTCATTTTGCATTGAAGCATGGAACGCATTTCGTAAATGGTTATATTTATTGCATTTTACGAGGAAATGAGCTTCATCCTCAATCTCCTTTCTAGGCAGGCAGAATTTGCAAAGTCTTTCATCGACCTTTTTAAATGGCCTAGCATGTCTTCCTTTTTCAATTTCTAAATCATGGTTGCTTATCCTAAGCTTTGTTAGAGCCGTTCTATGCTTCAAGTTTCTTAAGCGTAGATAGTCTTCGAACTCGTAATTTACTTTAAAATTTCTGTAGGTCCTTAGCTTATTTCTCTGATTGGCATTTCTTCTTGTATCATTTGTAAATATCAAGGGCACCCAACGAAATTTTCGGTTAAAAAGCTGTTCGGGAGAGTAAGTTAGCCTAAAACTTTCGGATTTGAAAAAAATGTCCCTAGAAAATTGTTTTCTGAAATACTGGCTAGAAAATTTGTTTTCAATCCCTAGAAAATTATAGAAGGAAGGGGAGACTAAAAGGTTTCCCCTAAAATATTCGTACTTCCCAATTCGTTTGACCAATAGAGTCAGAACATCACATTTTCATTCCCTAAGAATTGCCTAAAGGAAAAAAGAATCCCTAAAAAATTCGTACCTCCACAAAACTTTGCAACATGAAGTTACTTGGGCTAGAAAGTTCTTGTTTCTGTTCTAGACTACTAACAAATTCGTAGGCCGGGAATATTTTGCCATAGTATTTTCGGTTGACGCGATTTCCAGCTAGAAAATCCGAACAGCTAATAGCTTTCTAGAATACGTCAAAAGACATATTAGGCGCCTTAAAATGGCTAGATAAGCTGCAGACAACTGGTTTCAAACGAATTTCAAAAAGTACTCGTTGGGTGCCCTTGAAATATCGCTGTGCCAATTTTGTAACTCTATGTCGCATAGCCTTTGCTTAAGTTTCTTGCAAATTATTGATGTGTTATCGGCGATAGTGTTTGAGGGGACTAAGATATTTCCAAATCCGAGCTTGAGGGCTATCGTACTTATTTTTTCGTACCAACTTGCGGGATTATTTAAGAGGCTTGAGTCCAAAAAAGCGTCCACTGCAAGTTTGTCGGTATCGCAGACTTGCAGTTTCAGCCAGAACTTTAAACTCCTGGATATTGCTTCTGTTTTAAGAGGAAATCTTCCTAATTCGGCTCGGCATGCATTGTTTGTTGCGTATTTGGATACTCCTAAAAAACATTTACATAATTTAATATGTACTAGTTCGATAGGGTCTCTATCTAATTTGTTGTTGGAGTCAACCCCCCATACTTCGCTCCCGTATAGTAGAATTGGCTGAATTAAGGAGTTGAAAAGTTTGAGCGTTAGCTTTATATCTGTTCTAAAGTGATCTCCCGTTTCTTTGCGGAGTTTGAATAAGGCTTTTAACGCAATTTTTTTCAACTCCTGTTTAGCTAAAGTGAAGTTTCCGAATGCACTAAAGGTTAGGCCCAGGTACTTATATGAGGTCACGTTTTCCAGAGTTATATTATTAAATTTAAAAGTATAATTATTCATGCTTTTCCCCGTGTTATTAAAAATCAAAATTTTAGTTTTATCCATATTAACTGTCAGATTATTGAGGCTGCAGTAATCACCTAATTTATCTAGGTATTGCTGCATGCCTTGAGCAGAATTTGCAAGTATCACTAGATCATCGGCATATAACAGGCAACTAACTGGTCTGTTTTGTATGTTAATTTGTTCTGGTACTTTGGTTTGATCCATAAAGGCCGGTAGGTCACTTAAAAATAAATTAAACAGTGTGGGGCTGAGCATACACCCCTGTTTCACACCGATATGGCAACCAAAATCTTCAGATACTGTGTGCCCGATTTTCACGGCAGCAGTGTCATTTGAATACATTGATTCTATAATTGAGAGAAAATTTCCTCTGACACCAGAGATATAGAGTTTGTTTAATAGTTTGTCCCTCGGCACGCTATCGAATGCTTTTTTAAAATCTACGAAACAGCTGAATAAAAGATTTCCTTTCTTTTTTAATTTGGCTTTGACATATTTATCTATAATTGTTTTCAGAACAAAGATACTGTCTGCGGTACTGTGCTTTTTTCGAAAGCCGCCTTGGACTTTCTTGAGGATTCCTTTTTCTACTAAATAAGTATAAAGCCTATTATTAAGTATGGAGGTAAAGAGTTTTCCTATGGAAGAGAGCAGGGTTACTGATTCCTCTATAATTATCAGCTAACGTATATTATCCCCTTTTTTGTAAATTGGTACGATGAGGCCCTTGCACCAATCACGCGGGTATTTGCCTGATTCTAGGATTAAGTTAAACAGCGATTTTAACCAAGGCCTGAGTTGAATTCTACCGTTTTTAAGGACCTCGTTTAGAATGTTGTCCCTTCCCGGAGATTTATTATTTTTTAATTTTCCGATTGCATATTCAAGTTCTTCATCAGTGACTACGCGATCCAGCTCTTCGCTCTCGTTGTTCATCCCATTGTCGTGATTCCCAACGGTGTTGGTGCGGGTAAGGGTTTCCGAATCTGCTTTCGGCTCGTTTAGTTTTTTGAAATGTTCAAAGAAAACTGCGGTTCTACTGGATAGGTAGAGCTTTTTTGTTTTGCTTTTATATTAAAAAAATTGTGGATCTGTTTCCATGTAGTTTTCGGTTTTTTTAAATCCAACTCGTCTATTTTCTTATTAATGTGTTCTCGTTTTTTCCTTTTGCAGAGCTTTCTGAAACGTTCAGTCTTTTTGTTGAATAATTGATTTCTTAGTTGCTCGCAACTAGGCGATTCGCATGTCTGCCGGCCTAATGAGTTAAGATTTTCTTTTTCAGTCTTACATTCCAAATCAAACCAGTCTTTATTTCCGTCAGAATCTCCTTTTTTCGGTGTCTGGAAGCGTAGACAAACTCTTGTAAGTCACCGGTGCGCGCGTTCAAATCGCCTTGTAATAAAATGTCTCCTTTTTGCGCAAAATTAATGATTTCGTTTTCTATGTCGGAAATACAATCTTGGTTGCTTGCTATGACCGAGTTTTCGGGGCTAAGATATACTGTTCCAAGGTAAATATATTTTGGTCGATTAACAAATCGCTTATCGAGCTTGAGCCAAAGTACATTATCGTTAGCATTCGGTATGTAAGAAACGCCCTTGCAAATTATGTTATTTACGTATACAGCAATGCCGCCGTAGTGTCTGTTCCCGCTTTTTTCGCGGCTTTTACTATAATATTTAAACGAATCAACTGATATATCCAATTCCTTTCCGACATGTGTTTCATTCAGTCCGAAAATATCATGTTGTTTGACAATATTAATCACTTCTGCAAGCCGAAGTTTGTTTCCAAGCTCTTTGCTTATTACCCATGAATATTCCAAACACCTAAAAAGTATCATCACAGTTGGGCCGGCAAAAGCCGTTTCACAGCTGCGTCGACAGGGACCAGGCATGTTCGCCTGCGTACCAACCTAGTGCTTAATTAATGTGATATAATTATAATAAATATAGATATTGATAATACAAATACTATAAACCTAGAACTTCTAGGCTACAATATGCGAGAAGCAACTGTTACACCGTTTGTGTAAGCACGTTGCAAACTGCACGCCAGTAATGATTGATTCAGTATTGCAAACTTGGTACTAGATAATATAGAACAATTAGTCTCGAAATGGGAAATAATATACCTAGTATGTTGTGAGAAGGAATTTGGATCCGACAAACCCATCGACAGGTTTGTATTAAAGAGAAACAATTTCACGAGACTATCTGTCCTGAGACCAACCGTTGCGGTACCTTAAGGCTTCACCTCGCTCATAGTAATCGTGCCAATCACCGCTACCGTACCCGTTTCGATAGTAATCATCATTGTAAGGCTGATGATTGTAAAAGTTTTGCTGATCATCATAGTTCTGCCTTGAGTGGTAGTTCTGTTGCGATTGCCAAGTCTCCCCACGAAAATGGTCATTATGACGGGTGTATGGGTCTTCGTACTGACTTCGGTCTCTTCTGTCTCTGTCTCGGCGGCTGTTTCTGTCCTCTGCCGGATTACTGTAGTAATAATGCTCAGTTCTGTTCGCTATATGGCTGTTCCGCTCTCCAATTGTATGAGGTGGTCTCGAGCGAGGTTGACTCAATCGGCCTCGAGGAGCCCGTAAACCCATATGATTTTTTAGGTTTCCTACAATTTTCTTTGTGCCAATCTGGTTATTCAAGTGCACTCGGTCGTAGAAAACCCTTGGGTCGATATTACCATATCTATCTTGCGTAACATGGGCATTGTCCACAAAGTTAGCGTAATTCCGTGAAATACATAGATTGCTCAACTGTGTGTTTATATCATTTATCGCAATGTTCTTGTACACGTCGTCACGATGGAATGTAATCCCTGAGATATATATTTTCACATCGCGCCATTTTTCATGTAAATTTTCTACTATGCTTCCCATATTCGTGACAATATTTTCATTAGACAATACTGAAACGTCATTCGTTCCTGTATGGATTACAATTTGTTTGTAGGGAGTGTTATCATGTAATCTTTCAATGTGATCCAACACCTCTTTCGTCCCACCTGGGATGTATTGTTTATCGACGTACTTGGACGGAGCAAATTTTCGTTGTAGTACACCTTTCAAAATAGAATCTGAAAGTCTTAAAATCGCTTCAGCATCTGCCCGATTATTGGGTGTAACTCCTCTGTGTCCCGTTGTGGATTCTATTGAGACTCGCTCGCTACTTGCATTTCTGATTTCCATGCGGGTTAGATTTTCTGTTTGCCTTTGTGCAAATTCTTGGCTTTCAAAAGTATGTTCAGTATCATGGTTTTCAGATTGATCCACGGTCACTGCATTGAAAGTAAAATGTTCCGCGTCCGTTTGTGTCGGCGTTGATACTGTTGTACCGCGGGGAGGCTCCGCCAGAAAGGGGTACCTTTTCAGGCTGGAGGTATATACATGTAAAAGGGTATAAAAGGATTTCACGAGTTGAAGTATAGAAAAGGGTAGGGAAAACTGTCATTTAGGTATTTAAAAGGGGCTTTCAAAATATCTCGAACAGAATCATTCAAGTATTTTAAAGAGGTACTCGAGTGAAAAGTTTAGTAAAAGGTATATGAAAGGGTTGCCCCCCCCCCCCCCCCCCCCCTCCGGGGTCTACATGCAGTTTTATAGAATATCCCAGGTTGTCTCACCTGAACGCGCTGTGCTTTCTCGCGTCTAATGATTCTTTTGGCATGATTTCCGAACAGGGAATTATCATCATGTTATTCAGTTTAAAACATTACGACCACAACATGTGATCATAACCCGGCCATATACAAAACGAATGTAATTTGAGTCGGAAGCGTCGCACGCTTTGGAAATGAAAATTCCTCTATGCAGTCTTCAAGCAAGCCATCCCCTCGTTCCCCTGAAAAAGTATTTCGAGAATTAAGAATTGAGAATAGAAACGGTTAGTAATGAGGATTAAGTCCGTTTGTAGCGATTTCTTTGCCCGTTTCCTTTAATATGACAGAAGACAAGTGTGCGCTCGGGACAAATCAAATGTATATGCTACCTGTTCAGTTTCCCCTTTTTTGCGATCACCTTTGTAACATGGGCTTATGGGCTCCTGCGCACTATGACGTCATAAGCTACTCTATATGGTAAAATGCGGTGATGGTAAAAGGATGGAATGCCTTGCGGAATGGCATGTGGTGCGGGATGACCGTGGAATAATATATATATATTATTCTCCTGACGAGTGAGGACTTTGGTCCCCACGAAACAGTATTGTAGAGCGAAATATGAATCAACCAAAAATTTAAATACTCCGAATCCTTAGTATTATTGCTCTACAGCATTGTATCGAGCACTGTTTGATAGAATTAATCGAAACATTTATTTATCTATATATATATATATATATTTCGCGCCATTTTCCCCACTTTTTAGTTTAGCCCTTGTTTTGTATTTCCCACTCAGTGAGAACTCGTTGCCCTCTCCTGATTCTAAGGCCCTGTTTACATGAACCCTGGTTGGATGCCAACCCGGGTTTGATCACTGCCAAGGTCTGCCCCTTCCGGCAGTCAACCTTCCGCCGTCAACTGCCATGCCGGGTAACCCGGCCGGTTCGAATCCAGGGTTGACCAGGACTGAAGGGGAAAATTTGCAAAACTCATTCATATTCAATTCATTCACTCGCTCCACTGACCCTGGGCGAGCTAAAAAAAATTGCGTCAATATAGAGCATACGCAAGCATACTAATTATATCAACCGAATAAGGTGGCGAGCAGACAAAAGCTGACCCGGGTCAGCCCAGGCCACGAACGACAGGCAGCCGGGTTTCATGTAAACAAAAACAATTTTCAGCCCTTAGAAGGTTGGATTCCAATCCCGGTCACGTCACCGGGATCATGTAGACAGGGCCTGCTTGGGGAGAACTCGTTGTTTACCAGGGAGCTTGCTTTTGCAATGGTTAGTGTAAGTTTTATGGTTCGGGTTCGGGTTTGAGGTAATTTATATTGATCGGTCAGACGCAATGTTGACTTCATTGACTGAAACGAACATGTACTGAGTATGGTGAATATAAATTAATTCAAACCCTAACCTTAAAACTTAACCATGTCCAAAACGACGATAAACAACGAGTTCTGATGATCATTGATAGGGGAATGCAAAAATATCTATTTTTCTCAAAAGTTACCGTCCTCTAGACTTCAAATTTCATTCATCCAAGCTTTAACTACCCAATAAAATGTTTCGTTTATCATCGACCGACCAAATTTTTTTGGGAAAAGCAAAAAAAATGAAAGGTTGAAGACCGACCCAATGTTTTTGAAAAAGTAAAATAATTGTAACTACACCTCTTTTCCGAGCTCTCTACGTTTTAGTTTCTTGCCTTTCTTTTGCCAATTGTCAATCCACAACTAGTAGAAGAAAAGGTAGTCGAGGAATACATCACGAGCCAGAGGGCGATGGTAAACGAAACCCAAAACATTTTACCGGGATGGCCTAAGTACACTGACCCCCTTTCACTCATTCCAAAATCAAGTGGCCTGGGTTTTGCCAGTTTGGCCCGCATTGTTTAGAATCTTCAAGTAAGGATCAATAACTACATTTGTACAAGATGCCATTTTACTAGGTAAGAGTATGATTTGTGAAATGACCGTGCCGGGCGTTATTTAAAAATAAGGATTATCCTATCGGTGCAACAATTTGTGAACCCGTACGCATAGCTATCAACCTCGGACGGTTCAGTGTCAGTTGACACGTATACGTATGGGTCGTCTATCTTAGTAGTTGATCAACCCATCAAACCCTCATGATCATGCATGTGACGAAATGTGATTAACACTAAACACCCGGATAAACCCTCGGTTAGAGTTAGAGTTTAGTTTGAGGTTAAGGTTAAAGTGTTATGGTTGGTAGGAATATGACTTCATAAGTCCTACGCAAGTAATAATTATGTTATGTATTGCGTAGTTGGTCCGAAAGTATCGTTCCCTCAAAATTCCAAAAAATAGCCAAAATGTTTCGGTGGAGTATGCCTCCTCGGAACCCCCTAGCTGGCAATGCGCTTGTGCGCGTCAAGTTCTCTATCCCACCAAAGTTATATTCTCCCTTCCCCTCCTTTCGCGATTTGATGCCAATGAGGGCACTGAATGAACATCGTCGAGGTGTTTCGAGTTTGGCCCGCATGGTTTAGAGTCTTCAAGTAAGGATGAATAACTACAATGCCATTTTAGTCGACAAACAAAAGCATAGCATAGCCTATGAACCTAAAATAATTATATTTGGCTAATGTCGCTGCACTATGACGTCGTAGTGCGTCAATTATTTCTTTAATGTAATTAGACCCCCCTCGTTCCCCTCAACTGTATTTTGAGAATAGAGCACGCACAGAAACAGTTTCCGTGCGATTTCTTTGGACACATTCAGGCCAGTGTACTCAGTGGCAGGTTGAGTGATTCAAAATATATATCTCACCAATTCTTCATCGATAAAATGCTAACTGACCAATTTCATAAAGATACTTGATTTCTTTTGAAGACTTGAAGGGCAAATTTTCTTTTTTAGTGATCATTTTAAATATTCTACATGTACAAAGTTTTATACTGTTAAGGTTACCGGATACCTTCAGGGTGCGTTTCCAGTCTAAATTATGTAGCGCCTCGAGGAAACATCGTAGATAAATCATCCATGTATCATTGCGTTCGACGAAGGAGAACGCATACTAATATTGCAGTGGACTCCCTGTGGTCATGTGTGGGCTACCTGTGCATTCACAGGCGAAACAAATCGAGATTCGTGTATGTCCGTCCTCATGTTTTTTGGAATAAATTATCTCGGCCGGGGGACTAGTAAATACATGATGCGCGCGCACGACTTTACAGGCATGTGCTCTGCGTTCCGCCATTGGCATTGTTGAGATGCCTTTCGAATACAACCCACCAGTCGAGATCGCGCTAGCTCTGTTATTCCAAGTATTCACTGGATACGTTGACAACGATTCGCTAAAAATTACAATGTTAAAGCTTACATAAATCATATTCAAAGGTCCAAAATAGTTCTCCAAAATGACTCTAAATCAAACAGAACTTCTATACTTACACATGTGCGGATCTCAGGTTTCAAAGGACAAGACAAATCCGCTAAATTCTTTCACGATACTAACATAACAAGAGGCCCTGATTGGCCTTAACTCGGGCCACCTATAAATAGGTTAATACATGGAGTTCTAGTATATTTTTGTGTCATACATGATTTGTGCTAGGGGACCGGATAATTGGATTCACTTCTGATGCTTGTGATAATTTATATATATGCAGGAATGCAATAATGTGGCTGTACTAGATGGCAAACAAATATTTAAAGGCACTTGTACGAGATTGGTAGTGTTATTAGCAAAACCTGTTTGTAAATGCTAATTCTCAACCTCCAAAGGTGGTCACGGTCACTTACAGGAGCTTCTAATTACAAAGTTTTACTAAAAATTAAAACCAGGTTGCATAAGGGTGGTCGCTGAAGGGACTGGTCAGAAATTATCAGGGGGAGGATTGTATTTTTTTGAATCCCCAAAACTAGAGGGTCATAAATAATGGGTAACTGAAAAAGGATTGGTTATAAGGGTCAAAATATGTCATACTAATTTTCCAGGGAGGGTTATACAATTTTAGACTTTTTTTATCTCCACCCCACCCCCTCCCCCTTTGCACCTCCCCTGCTAATTTTTGACCAGTCCCTAATGTTTAATAAAATATTGTGTGCATTGATTTCTTGCATGTAGACCACTTGGAAAATAAAATTAACTTTATTTAAAGAGGGTAACACCAACTAGTACACACAGAGAAATGCATAGCCTCCCCCACAGTCGTTTTTAGGGCCTACATGTAGGTTTATATGAGCCCCTAAAAACGACTGTGGGGGAGGCTAAGAAACACGTGGCCCTCCTTGTTATTAAAAATTCGAAACAAATGTAGAACATGATTTAAATTAATATCAATTAAAATATGTCACTAATTAAGCTAAATATTGTCTGTTTGTGACTGTATTAATAATATCAGTATACAAGTGAATGCATATAAATTATATATCACTTCGATTCGTTATCTGAAAACATAAAAACTTCTGAAATACTATAAAAGTAGATTGGACGGATTGGGTTAGGCTTGGAGGGTCAGTAATATGCCCCCAAGAGAGAAATGCACAGGAAATCCATTGTCAC
Organism: Actinernus sp. WN-2022; assembly: GCA_030867875.1. Classification (NCBI taxonomy): domain Eukaryota; kingdom Metazoa; phylum Cnidaria; class Anthozoa; order Actiniaria; family Actinernidae; genus Actinernus; species Actinernus sp. WN-2022. The sequence continues at coordinate 8,074,497 of JAOWCC010000577.1, read as the reverse complement.
AATTTCAAAACCTAAATTATTCTGTTTTTAGTATTATACAATTTTCTGATGATGGTCATTCCATTTTTCGAGTCAGCTCTAATTCAATTTTCTTTTTTCTTCTTTTGACAGTCCTACATTTGTCTTCTTTCTTCAGTATTTCATATTTTTCAGGGCAACAGTGTTCGTTTGGTAAATAAATCTCCACACCCAATTCTATTTATGATTGTTCTAATCAGTTCCAGTATCTGTGTATAGCTCTACCAATTCCAAACCTGCCCATCCCCCAAGGGTGGGTGGCATAAGTGGGGCATTTAACTTAGTTGTTGTCCCAGGGGTGAGACATTTTGGAGCAAACTAAAGTTGGCAGGGTGAGGAATTCATTTGTAGAAAGAGTCAAAATAGAGAATTTGATAAGAGATTTGCACCCGTACCAAAGCCCCACCGTGGAGCACTTGACCCAACAGTGGGGCATTTGATGAGGTTTGGAATTGATAGAGCCATAACTTATATAATTGTACTCTCCAGTATGGCTTTACACAACAAATCCTGCTCTTCTTTTGACAGTTTCACATCCAATTCAATTTTAATTCGGTATTCTCGGTTTGTAAGTCATATCCAGTTCTGCCGGTTTATGGGTATAATTCGTAGTAAATTCGAATGCCTCTGTATCTTCCGAGTTCTGTTATTGTTTTGACGCCGATCGATTTTAACTTTTTCCTTCTTGGTCTCTATAAAGTCACATACAGTTCAACTTACGGACGATTTCATTTCCAGTTCGAATTACAGTCACCATTACACTTAATATTTTTTTACAAGTAGGGAACAACTCAACAAGTAAGATTTGTGTGCGCATATATAAATACATAATTTCAACCTCACCAGTTCTGATTTCCGTTCGCGTTCAAAGCCAATGGTCAATCACTGTTCACTTCCAGCTTTTGCGACTCTTGAATTGAAGTCTTAGTAAAGTTCGGCATTGGTTGACTGGTTTAGTCAAGACTTCCCAGTTGTATAATCTCAAGAGTATTTCATTTTCAGGAGAGGACTTCGCAGTAAACAATTACAGCCAACATTGCAAACAATCAATCCCTCATTTGACTTCCTCACAGTGTGTGATGATAATGAAGAGCATTTCAACAATATCAACAACGCAACACTGCAATCGTATGGCACTTAGATGCAGCAGTACAGGCATTTTCTTTCAGTTTCCGTGGATTATTGGACCAAACCATCACTCCTCCGGCCGGCTAGACTAGCTTTAATAATAATAATACTGTGCGACATTTGGATGGCCACATCCCTTTCGTAAATGTGAGAATTTTCCATCGAAAGCCCTAGAATAACTGAATATCTTGATATTTCATTCGAAGAAACCTTTGGTTTCAGCAAAATAATAGTTCAGAATGAACCCAAACCTTCGCTACGTTGCTGGCTTTGCCGAGCTCCACAACCAAGATCTGGCGGGTGTCGGATCTGATTGGTTGATCCTGTCACGTGTTGGGAATCGAACAATGGGCTCCTGTGTAATCTGATTGGTTACTGGCGCCAAACAGCGACACAAAAAAAATAAAAAAATAAAAAAAACGGCTTGCATTTTCTGACTCGTGCCTCGGCCGAAGGCCTGGCCCGAGTAACTAGTGTTCTGGTTCAAGTGTTCTACTCTCATGCCAATGGCCGCCTCGAAAACCCCCCAGAAGACCTCGCACTGAAATTTAGACTTCTGCAGCCTCCAGTAGACATATCTTGGTAACTGGGCGCTTGAACGTGGTGCCCTTAGCTCGCACATCCACGTTCCTCACTAGGCCATCCAGTCCTGGGAACACGTCAATAACTCTTCCAAGCACCCACTCGTTTCTAGCAGTGTTGTCATCTGCAATCAGAACTAGATCTCCTACACGTAAGTTCCTCTGCTTCTGTTGCCATTTACTGCGTTCTTGTAACGACGGTATGTATTCCTTCAGCCAGCGCTTCCAGTAGTGATTTGCTAAGAACTGAGCCTGACGCTACCTCTTACGACTGAATTTGTCCCTCTCGTCCACGACTTCAGGGGGGAGATTCGTGAAAGGGCGCACATTCAGGAAGTGGTTCGGTGTCAGGGCCTCGTCATCATCAGGACTTGAAGGATTCCGGGTCAGAGGTCGCGATGCGTTCGGCTTCTGTAAACACAGTGCTCAGGATTTCATCGTTCATTGGCTCTCTCCCAAGGATGGCCTTCGAGCTTCGTTTGACTGTACGCACGAGCTTCTCCCATACTCCCGACATATGGGACGCTCCAGGGGGTGGAAGACCCCTTTACATCCTTGCTGCATGAGTTCTCGCCCGACTTTCTCATGATCCATCTTCTCGATCGACTCTCGTATCTCCCTCTCAGTACCAACAACATTTGTCCCACTATCCGAGCGCAGCTCCTTCACGTGTCTCCTCCTATTTCAAGAACCTCATCAGCACTAACATGAAGTCATCAGTCTCGAGTGATTTAGCAACTTCAAGGTGGACCGCTCGAGTGTTCATACCTCTTCCCCTCTTCACATAAAATGGACCGAAGTAGTCGACGCCCGTATACGACAATGGAGGCTCATATGGTATCATACGCACCTTGGGCAACTCCGCCATTTCTTGATTTACCTTTGGAGCCATCTGTTTCCTGCAGTGGACGCATCTTCCCAGAACCGCTTTGATAGCTATTCTCGCTTTTACAACCCATAACTGTTCTCTCAACAAAGATAGAACTTGCTCAACCCCGCAATGTCCATTGCTCTCGTGGGTGTGGCGGATAAGTATGGTTGTGATGCGGTATATTATGGGGTACTTGGAATCCTGAGAAATCGGAGCTAGTGATATCCTTCCTCCTACCCTGATTATACCATCCTCTTCCATGACTGGTTTGAGTCTAACGATCTCACTAGAAGCTTTCACTTGACTCTCTTCTTTTAACCGCTTCACTTCCTCACTTCGCTTCTGCATCAAAGCAGCAACTCTTCTCTTGGCCCTTTCTAGGTCTTCCTTGTCGATTTCACTAGTCACATCTATTGCTTCAGGATCAGTCTTCTTATTCGTGCGTGCTTTGATCCAACCAAGGAATTTCAGTACCCATGCAACCTAGCGGAGGGTCTTGTTCCAGTCAGAGGTGTTATTGATCAGATCGTCCACAGCTGACGCTTCCGGGTTGGTGAAATATATGTCCCTCTTAAACTCAAGATTGCTGACCGGTACCTCTTCATACTTGTTCTCTGGCCATTCTTCTTCCGGTCCCCTCAGGAAATCTGGTCCTCCAATCCATCTCTCGTTCTTCAGAAACTCGTCCATCTCTAGCCAGCGGCTAACGTCATCTGCAGGGTTTAGTTTTCCTGCGCAGTGTTTCCATTGCTCTGGACTGGTCAGTTCTTGAATTTCGGTTACTCTATTTGCCACATAGGTCTGAAAGCGTCGGGTTTCATTCTTGATGTAGTTCAGGACAATCATCGAGTCTGTCCAGAAAATCACCTTCTTGAACTTGAGGTCTAACTCACTTCTCAAAGCACAGTCCACACGCGCAGCAAGCAACGCTCCTTGTAATTCCAGTCGTGATCGGGCCGTTTTTTTTATTTGCCCATGACGAAGGAACACTCTGTTGTGCCATCTGGATACTCTGCTCGCACGTAACTCACAGTACCATAGCCAATTTCGGATGCGTCGCAGAAGTGGTATAACTGCAGTTTCACTTCTTCATGATTTCGTCGACCAAAGTATCATCTTGGGATACTCATGATTACAAGACGAGGAAGACAGCTCTTCCATCTCTGCCATTCTTGCAGTATATCTCCGCTCAGGGGATAGTCCCATGGTAGCTTTCGTCGCCATAAAACTTGCATAATCTGCTTAGCTGGTAAAATCACTGGTGCTGCGAAATTTAGGGGGTCAAACACTGAGCTAATGGTAGATAGCACACCTCTCGTCGTGTTGGGTTTATCCAGATTCGCGACTTTGAACCCGAGTGTATCAGATTCAATGTTCCATCATATGCCGAGTGCACGATCGACTGGCAGTTCATCCAGGTCAAGATCTAATGACGGAGTCGCTCTCTTCTCTACTGGTATCTTAGCCAAGACCTCACAACTATTGCTTAGAAACTTAGTGAGATTAAAACCTCCTCGTTCGCAGAGTCGTACAAGCTGCTCACTAAGTCTGACAGCGTCCGCATCAGTAGGCACAGACTTCAGAACATCATCAACGTAAAAACTGCGCCTGACAGTCTCTACAGTCACAGGGTCAAAGTCCTCTGCATTGTCATCTGCAGTTCTCTTCGACATTGAGTTCGCAGAACAAGGCGAATCAGCTGCTCCAAACATGTGCACGGTCATTACATATTCTTCTGGAGGGTCATCCGTACTTCCACTCCACCAGAGCAGTCTTTGCGCATCTTGGTTATTTAGGCTGACCTTGATTTGACTGAACATGTTTTGGATATCGGCGATGACCACCGTGTTGTCTTGTCGAAATCTCAGTAACACTCCGACTAAGCTGTTTGTGCAGTCTGGGTCTTGAAGGAGGTTCTTGTTGAGGGAAGTCCCCTTATACTATGCGGCGGCATCAAAAACTATGCGGACCTTGCCGGGCTTGTTCGGATTGGTGACAGCAAAATGCGAGAGGTACCAAGTTCTGGGACCTGTCTTGGCAGCTTCTTCTGGTGACAGTTTTCGCGCATGTCCCTTAGTGATGTATTCCTCCATTGCTACACGATATTTCTCCTCAAGATTCGGTTCACGGCTGAACTTTCGTTTCAGGCTCTGAAGCCTTCGCTCTGCCTCCTGTCGGTTGTTCGGCAACTCTATGTCATCCTTGCTCCACAGCAATCCTGTCTCATAGTGTCCATCAGTAAAGTTGTCATTTCAAGTATATTAACTGCACGCATGTCCTCTATGGACAAATTGTGAGACACACCCATTGACTGTACACTGCTGTCCGTTCCATGAACACTCCCTGTCCCAAATCCCTCCAGCTTCCAAAAGTTATCGACTTGATCATGTAACTTTTTCTCACAGCTAGTAAAATTAACATTAAGCTGCTTAGGACCTTTGATACTCTGCACTGGTCCAGTTATGACCCACCCCAGGGGGCCTCTCAGAGCCCTCAGTTGGCTAGCAGCAGAACTAGGCTTTCTTACTTCAAAAACCTCGTGAGCATAATCTGTGTCCTTCCCGATTAAAACAGAAACTTTGTCAACCTCAACTTCAGGAATTTCAATATCCCTTAAATGCGGGTGATATCTCAGATCAATGTCCTTGGGAAGATGCTGTTCTGAAATGTTAAATTTCGCAGAGACTAAACCCCCTTCAACAGTTATTGTCTCTCCCATGCCACTAGCAGACTGAAGTTTGAATTGTACAACTTCATTTTTTTTCATTCTCACCATGTAAGCCAAGGCTCTTCGCAATGCCACTGCTAATCACAGTTCCGCGTGAAGCGTTATCCAACATACCATACGTGGTCACTGAGCAACCATTTGGCGCAATCACTTTAATGGGAACAACATGAAGCAAAACAGTTTTTGAAGTCTTCTCAGTTACAGTAGCATAATGCTCAGTGGTCTTTTACTCAAAATGTACATCTCGCTGGTCCTTTTGCGTTTCTTGGCTTGGTTTGTTTTCAGGACTCTGGTTATTTTCGCTACTGTTTGACCTTGGAGAATTATGTAACAGTTCGTGATGCCTTCTGTCACTGCCGCAACGACAGAAGGTGTTTGATTCACATCTTGCGCGCATGTGACCAAATTTCAGACAAACATGACATAACTTATTCTGTTTCACAATGTCCCAGCGTGATTGTAAATCTTTGTTATGGAAATCTGCACACTCAGTAAGTTTATGCTGCCCAGAGCAACATACACAGGTTTTGGAGGTTGAATCACGTGGTGTATTGGTGTCCTGGAGGTTAACATTTCCATTTCTAGCTTGATCAACATCAGTGACAAAGTGTGAGATTTGCTTGTTTGGTCGGAAGCCTATGGCTTTGTTGCTTGTCTCGTGTTGCTTTTCGGTACGGTCCACAAACACGTACCCAGGGTCGTTCTTTATTGCGGCCTGGCGCTTAACAAAGCTCGCTAGGTTGGACAACTTTGGTACTTCACCCCTTTCTCTGATGTTGTATGAAAAGTCCCCCCACTTGTTTACAAGGTAGCTGGGAGTCTTCTCACAATTTGCTTCAAATTAGTCATAGTAATAGCTTCGAGTTCATAAGACCCTACAAGTTTCTTCGAAGCTGACAAGCAGTTCTGCAAAGTTACGCAGGCCTGTGTAATCATTGTTTGCCAATCTTAGACCTGTAATCAAGTTGCCAATGCATGCAGCAGCAACGGTTGCTGGCTGTCCATATCTGTCCCCCAAGATATAAATAATCATACGAGCAACCAGAAACCCTCCCCACCACCTCATAAGCCTCACCAGCTAGGAACTTGGGTAAGAATTCTACCTTCTGAGTGTCACTTAAAATCCCATCTTCCAAATTGTCCTTTATTTTATTCCGAAAGGTTGGATACTTACTGGGATTGCCTGTAAATTTAACTGGCTGCATGGCTTGAAGCATAGTCAATTTTAACATAACTGCTTGACTGTGCAAGATAAGATCATTATTCCTGTAGGTGAATGCTTCACCTGGGGGGATCTCCGCTCTGGATCTCACTGCCCCTTGGACAGGAGGGCTTTCTTTCAATTCAGGCAGGGGTTTAAAGGTGGTACTAGAGTTTATGGCCCCTGGGGGATTCTGGTATGGTAATGAAACAAACTCTGGGACATCTGGGTTCATGGGGTTTGCATCATAACTAGCATTCCATGATTTGATCTTTTCTTCATTTGTCAATGGTGGTAACAACTTAATATATTCTTTCTTTTCAAGACCATGAGCACTTCCAATTTTAGAGCCTTCCTCTTCCAAACATTCAGCTTCTTTCTCTGCTATTTGTATTTTAAACTTCATTTCACAAGCCCTTCTTTTCCTTTCAAATTCCATTTCAATCTTTTTCTGTTCCATTTCCGCTACAAATCGAGCTAACTCCTCTTCTTGTTCATTACAAGTAATAATTTTCTTATTTCAATTTCCTTCTTCATTGCTCTTAATTTTGACAGCCTGGAAGATCCTACAGACTTTACAGATTTTCCTTTTGCCACTTTAGGCACACTCACGGTTTTCAGTTGCTCGAATCCGTCGTTAACTGATCCCACACAGTCGCAATATTCGGTCTCGGTTTCAGTATATTTCTTGGCAACTCGTTCATGTTCATTTTCAGTTAATTCTCTAAAAATATGAGAACTTTTTTAAAAACTCTATTTTGGTCGAAAATCGAAAGCGTAGAAAATAGCACTTCAAAAATCTAGCCGTCTGTCGTGCGTGAATCTGAAGCTCCGCCTCTCCAACAATTAGCGAGCTATTGGCCAATCATTTCTCATCACGGTTCACGGTTCTGTCAAGATTTCCCGCCAATGTTGATTTCCGATCAAATCGAGAAAATGTTAATTTTGCCTTTTCTTGTGTGACTTGAAAAATGGGAAAGACAAAAAGACCTTGAGAGACAACGCCAAGGCATAGTTTATATAGAGTGGAATGGTTAGGAAACCCGGCAAACTTCAAAAGGGCTAACAAAGGCGCTGCGATTTAGGTTGGAAGGGGTAAGACAAAAGATTGTGCACGATCATAGTTCATTAGCGTTCCCTGAACGACTGAACTCGCACGTTTCTATTGGCTGATTGATGAACATGTTGGAATTTCTATTGTGTTTTGTGCACGGTAGTGGTTGAAAAAAGCTAACAAAGACATATAACAAAGAAGGTCCCTGAGTTTCCTAACCATTCCACTCTATTAACTATGGCCAAGGTGAACACCTTGAGACGTCTTGAATGCCAGCATAGATAGTAGAGGAGACAGCGATTTGCAGGCGGCTGAAACAGCACGGCAATAGATAGATCGTGGGATCGTGGTGCATGGTGTTGATTTCAAGCGATAATTATCAGAGTCACAGTCAGACTTTTATACGTTTCCATCTATAAAGCTTTCTTGGAAACAAATATTCTCTCGGCTGGCTCCTATCAATTCTTCTTTATGTTCAGATGTGGACCACTCGGCACTTTGTCTGAAAGTGAAAATACGAACCGGGTTTTGCGAGGACTCCTATTTGGCTTTGTAGTGGTATGCATTGTTTGGCCTTGTTTTGATTTTCTTTTTTCTTTGTTTTCCAAGCTAAGGGCATCCTGCTTGCTTTTTTGAAGGCATAAGGCCAACAACTGATGGAATTATGGAATCGTGTGTGGAGAAACGTTTCTCAATAAACGTAAACATTGGTATATGAAATAAATCAATATTATATGCCTAGCTTTCCCCACACCGTCGTTACGGGCGAATGAGCACTTGTCATGTGTTTATTGATCTGCTGTCAGTCAAACGGAACCTTTTACTTCCGGTTAAAAACTTCCTTTTGGTATTTCTCCGTCAATATTGTTGTGGCGAAGCTATTAGGGACTTTAAGATACTACGACGGCGACGGCTGCGACGACGTGATGTGAAAAATGGTGTTATCGATAATTTGTTTATTATCGTTTATTTTCTTCGACTTTTGTTGCATTTCTCATCCACTTTTTCGAAAAATAGAATGTGCACAGAGTTCCGATTAGGCCAAACGAATAGCAGTGCAATTTACGTTTTCATGTTCTCGTTCTCTACGGAACGTAAAACTCAGTGTTTTTGCAGACAACGGCTAAAATGAATGCAGCTACATGCATTTTCACGTGCAGTTATTGTATTTTGTAATTAAGTCCATTGTTTTACCGCGTTGCCGTCGTCGTTGCCGTCGTGGTATCTTAAAGTCCCTAATAATAATAATAACGTAAACTGCCAATCAAGTCAAACAGTCAGCGATCCGTACCATACAGCAATTACCACGAACGTACTTTCGATAAATCTATTCAATCAAATATCATCCCATAAATAACAGGATCCCAAACCTACCAATAAAACTGGATAAGAGAATTTCAGTGGAAATACTACATGTAAGAGAGTTTGTTTGAAAATTTTAAAATGTTTAGTAACCGTAAAATGCGGAAATTACATGGGGTAATTCAGAAACGATTTATATCCGTTTCGTTAGCAAAATAATGATATGTTTTATAAGCTTGTTGTCATTAAACTTATGAAATTGTGTAAACCTTTAAAGATAAAATGGAAAAATAAAACTGTTCATTTTGATCTAAATATGCAGCTTGCCATCATCTTGGCTCTGAGTTTCCTTAAAGAGAGAGTTCAGCTGAGGCGTGATATTTGTGGTGGAAGACCTGCATTAGTCATGTAAGTAAGCATGGTTATGCCTTTTTCTTTAATGCTATTTTGTTTCGAAGATGTAAGTATCACCACTCACAACAGGCAGTTATAACATTGTATAATTACAAATGCAATAAAATTTACGGTACAAACGATTTCACCAGTTAAATTAGGCATGCTTAAACATCGAAAACTCCTCCTCCTCAACAAGTATCATTTTCCTCCTCCATTGATAGCACTATAGGTAAGTAGCACATCCCCTACAAATGGGTGAGCATGATTAATTTCCCTTTTGATACAAAACTTTGTCCACTTCGTGATCCACGAAGCCGTGAGCAATTCAACAGCTGATTGTGATACTCCTCTTATGCTTAGGTCATCCTCTAAGTGTCTTTTGAAAGTTACTGCTTGCAATCTTAAGAGTTACGGAGCTTTCTCAGTCGCTGCACCAAGACTGGAATGAACTCCCACTTCATATTAGATTAATCGAGTTTTTAATTGATGTTGTCTACTACTATTAGTCTGAATTTAATAGCATTTTTACATTTTTTATTATAAATTGTAAATCATAAAGTTGTATTTGTATTATTTTTAAGCTTATCAATTGTAAAGCGCCATTGAACGTTTTAGGATTATGGCGCTCTAGAAGTTCACAAATTATTATTATAATTCCCGAGAAAATTCCTAACATTTTTCAATGTTAATTGGCCCAGTAGGTATCCCGGGAATTCTCGATGCACATTTTTAAAATTCTTGATTAAACAAAAAGAAAAAACAGTTGAAACTCCAGGGAACCTTCCGAGAAATAGCTCCGGTAAATTAACGGGCGATGTCAGCCAGTCTGGCATATGAGGACGATGCTTTAGGCATCCTCACGCAAATCAAGCTTGTTGATTGCTACTGGTATTATAGGATATACATGTAATATACATATATCAACTATATAAATCATGTACCTAGGTTATTCATTACTAATATAGCATATTTATAATATTGCAATCACGGCTGTACCTGCATGCATGTGTCAGTCATTTACATTAATAGTTCTGTTTACGTGTAATTTCTTTCTAAAATAGTAATTACTATTTAAGGTTAAGTTCGATATAATTTGGTCTTTTGAATCATTGGTAAAAATACCATTGGTCTTTTCCTTTGAGCAGGAAATATAACCAGTGAGTCTCGCCAAGAGCAAGGCGGATGTATTAAATGCAGAAAGAACATAGACTGTATAATAATTGCAGAGTTGTAGATTAGAGTACAGAAATCGCTGCGGCTGCCAGTCGTCCTCATATGCCCAGCATATCTCGATTTAAGCTGTCTAGGTACTGATAGAGGAGAATTTTCCGGCAAGGAATTATTTTTAATTTCTGTGTTGGGAGAATTTTCTATGTTAAATTCGAGTTGGACAGGACGCCGCCGCAGATTCAACTTAAGATAATCTGGATTCGCCATGTAACTCAAAATGGACTCAAAATATATAACTAGGATTGATTCGAACTATTTGTAACAACAAATCCAAGTTTACTTACTAGTATCCCGGCTCTTATTCCTGTTTTTAAAGTAATATAAAAGCCCCACGCTATACATATTCTGCATTTGAAAATCCGAGTGACACATCGACCGTCAGTGTACTTGTATCCTTACGAATGCCTGCCGCTAAGAGTCGCCATGGCTGAACTCAAAATGAATAATTGGGCTTGCGATTCATATTCACTTTAGCCAGTACACCAAGTTCACTTACTACTATTACCGCTCTTAAACCAGTACTGACGTTCTGTATTCTGCATTTAAAACAACACCGACACGAACGCTTACATTATTACTCAGAAACTCTTAAATTACAAACGGCTGTAGTTCCCATCGATTATGGAACAAAAGTACGAATATTTATCTTAAATTTGCGCGTAATACTAAGGATAAGATGCTAAGGAATCCATTGTATGAAGGTAGAACTAGTCCGGAAACTAGTGTAGCAATTCCACACAACTTGAAAAGCCCTAACATTTAGTCAAACTCCTCTCAGGAAACCAATGCACGCAACAAAAGTACTCTGCGATCCGATTGGTTGACGTCAACGATTAAGTAAACACCGGGTTAATAGGTCACACCATTCCCGGGAATTGTCGGGAATATTCAGACATATTTTTGTTACGCAGACTCCGGAGATTTACCAATAATTCCCGATACATGATTATTACGTATTTTATCAGTTAAAAATCGTTACTGGGAATTCCTAGGTCTCTCAAAAAATCACACATCGAACTTGGGAATTCTCGGGAATTCTTGATAATTCTCGAGAATTCCCGGGAATTTATATGTTTTCTCGGGAAAACACGGGTACTGAAGTTGCCTGGGTTATACAACGCGTACGTTCAATGTTGAGTGCCCCAAGTCAACTATTAAGTTCGAGGTAGAGAAAAACGTGGTGCATGTGGTACAACATTATAAACTTGTCTAATGAATGTATTCAAATCTCGACCTTAGTTCGTATCGTAATAATTTCAGGAGCCCTGACTTGGAAAATATATATATTTACATATAAACAGGATTCCAGAGCATTTGCTTCGATGGTAGATATACTGACACAAATAACTGCATATTTGTATGGTTTCAGGAGACTTACGAAATATTGAGAGAGTTTGCAAAAGCGGGACACAGACAATTTGAATTTTCGCTATTGGAGTATTTTCCCGCCTGGTAAACGGGGGAACAAATATGTGATTTTCCACCATTTCCTTTACTTTTTGGAAATGTTTCGGGGCATGTGGTAGCCTTTGAACATTAATTTCAGGCAGCAATTTTGTGTGATGAAATCGACAATTTGAAGCTGGTCACGCTAGATTGATTTACAGCATCGATAATGTTTCCCGGTGGCCATACATGTGCACGGGGTTTCACCTCTATTTTAAGGGGGTATGATGTTGAATATTTGTATGAGCACCTCAACGGAACTTGTAAGTCACACATGCGCCGTAACAAGAGACCGAGCATGTAGGTGTTAAGAGATACAAGAGAACAAGAACGTTTGATGCTGTGTAAGCAGACTTGGTTGTAGATTACTGAAGTTCTAGCCCGAAATAAAAGCAGTTAGTAATAAGCTTTATTCGTGATGATCACTCGGCACGCTTTTGTGATCACCACCAAGCCTCAATTTGGCACAACATTTCCTCCCAACACAAACGTGAGGCCTTGTGGTGATCACAAAAGCAATAACATCATCACGCATCAGGCCTATTAAATGACCTCGTTCATACTTCTCAAGTGTATTAAGGCTTGGTTTGAACCATGAGAGGACGCTTGACGTTTGAACCATGTACTGTAAGTACGTCGGCTAAAATCCTACCTTATCCCGCATTCCATTCATACTTCCCATTAGCCACGCTGTGTTTCAAGTTTCGGGGTGTCTAAATCCCCAATAATCCTATTAGACGATTCTACACGCTTCTACATCAAAGGGTAAACCAGATCAAATTGCTGAATCAATCCCAGACCGTCAGTAGATGATAAACAAAACCGGAATACATTTTTCCTCATGGTTTTCCAAAGGCTTAGATTTAGATTTTGACTACAAAATGACCAATAATGGTAAGTACATCGGTAGATAGTCATCGATTTAGTTGGAAGCCGGTTGAGATATAAAACCGGCAATGCATCCCCCGGCCGTCTTCGAAAGATACTGGTCCGGCACTGGGCTTTATTTCTTCTTCCTGTATCCCAGTCGTATTCACCGGGATAACCCGGATTGGCCGACTATAGTCTGCAATTTCACTTAATTTCTCACACAACGAGTAAGCAATTGTTATTTTGTCATTTAGTTTTCTATCACTGAGTGTGTTATAGACAGAATTAGAAGAGTTGAAGGGGTTAATAATTTATTAAAGTACATTTGACCTCCTGGTTACAAAACCAGAAATTGCGCTTAATAAGGCCTAAAATTTGCATAGACTTTGAAGTAGTAGTGTGAATGTGTTGATTCCATCTTAATTTGCTGTCTAGCGTTACACCTAAATAAGCCGGTTCATAAGTAGGTTATCAACCTCATGAATTTATTAACGAGGTTGATAACCTACTTATCAACCTGGAGATTCAATTGTTGGGGTTGATAACTTAGATAAAGACCGTGAGAGAACAAAGGAAACCGAGCCAACGAGTATGTATAAACATCGTTATCGCGCAGCGCCATGATGAGTCTCAGAAGAATAACATCCTTTGTTTCCCGTCCAAACTGAACCTGCGCGAGGCTAGACGGGCAAAATCTATAGAGATGAATTTACATGTAAACATAACTAGTAAACTTGTATTTGTTTGTTCAATTCTCAGACCTTTTAACCTTCTTAGTGGCTCGCATAGTAACAGATTTAGCCTCGCTGTGGCATTTGGAGCTACTGCTGGTAGCTGTATAAAAATGTTTCTGGATGCTCTCGCTAGAGGTAACCTGACAGCTTGGACTGGCTTTGACTCAACTTGGGCTAAAGGTAAGATATTGTAGAAAACAACGTATTAATAAGCATAGTTGCATTAAACTAATCCAGGATGAGGAAAAGATGTGGCGTGGCATTCTTGCAGTTAGTGAAAGAAATGTATATGAAAGAAACTCCATCACGGTATAGATAAAAGGCATCAACTATTATCAAGAGACCATTACCTAAGAGAACCGATCTCCCATATTGAGCTCTCCCATGATAGTTTGCGCCGATTTCTTTTTAGCTTGCATAAATTAGTTGGACTATTTTTACCACTCCATCCAATTGGTGGTTGGAGTCACGTTTCCGAATTGACCGGCCGGCGGGAGATCAGAAGAATGCATTCAGTGTTTTAAGTAGCCGAAGCATTCACAATTTTCTACTTTCACAACAGTAACTCTACAGGTTCGTTTATGTTTATTACGGTGTTGCAAAAGCCTGTCGGTTTGTTTAGGATATTATAGGTTCTATTTCTAACTTCGTTAGCGATAGATCAATCCAAGGTAATTTCCGCCATCTTGTAGGGGGTGCAAAACTATTGGAGCGATCGCGCGGCCAAGCGTGTAAACATGGCGGACTCAGCAGAGCAATAGCTTCTTGTAGCGCTAAAGTCGTTCCATTTCTCTGGTTATTTAGTAAGTATAAGCATTATTGAGTCCATCAACATTTTATTATATTTTTTAACGGTGTATAGCTCTATTTTTCGATGTCAAACCAAGCTCAAGAAACGTTTGAATACGAAGACTTCATAGGCTGGACTTCATAGCCTGAATTTATCTTCGAGTTGAACCCTCGAAGATAAATTCCATATCTCCGCGCGCCCATGTATTATTCTCTATTTCTTCCACCTCACTATCTTAACACACAGTTTCGTTTCAAAATCATGAAATTAAAACTAATACGTTGCCTGGAATGGGTTGTTTTGCCATATAAATATCACATTACATGCAGGTAACGTATTCTTGTGTATCTGTGTCAATGTGAACTTGTCTAACAGCACGAAATATACTAACGGTACGCCTATGCTTGTAGTAGACTATATGATATTTCAAAAAATGCCAAGTTTACGTCATTATTAAAATACAATATGTTTATTTTCTAAATTACTTTTAAAGTCTTCCATGGTATTGTGATGGTGATGGTATATGGGATTATCTGCTACCCATTCTTCGCCTGCCTCATGACGGAATACAAGATGGTTGGCGCAGTACTCGGGCTGATCTACACTGTGATGAGGTTTGTGTTTGATAATGTCCACTGGATGCGAAATCTGGTTGATACTTTTCTCGTAAAGCCCTGGCCAAAACGGAGTCGCAAGTAAACGCATGCTGACCTGAGTTCAACGTACATTCGCACACACACACACGCACGCAAGTCACGCACGTTTCGAAAAAAATCTGCATTTCGATTTCGATGATTTTGTTTTTCTTATGATTTCTTTTGCCGATTCTTGAGAATTAGAAAAAGCGAGTCTTGAGCTAGAGTACATTTTTTTATAACAAAAACAGACTTGGCATATTGTCTGGTTTCCACTTTTAACGTACATGTCATGCGCAGCATGACTTAGGTGTTACTGGGGGCACTCGGTGTTTGGTTAGTACTGGATGTAAGTTATGAACAGATGCTAGTCATTTCAGAGACTAAGTTGGATACTACTTTCCCGAACAGCCAATTCAATGTTGAGGGCTTTCGCCTGTACCGAGTTGATAGGAATATTCACGGCGGAGGTTTAATTTTGTTTTTGTACGAAGTGACATTTGCTTTACTAATGTTAAGGAGTCCCCAAACCTTTCTACTGTTGACTGGGCTAATTTTAGAATGGGTCGATAGATCTCAGAGTCAAAATAGCGAAATTATGACTTACTGTAATTGGTGTTTACAGACCCCCCTCCATTCCTAAATCTCAGTGGAAACAGGAACTGAACTCCGCAATTAAAGTCACCAAGAAAATTTTTGTCACGAAGATCGACAACACAGCTGGCATATCCATGCAGTTAAACGGCCAAAGAAGTTTTCGTATGGATATAATGGCATGTTCATCAAATCCAAGCTGATAATATGGCCCCGAAGAAGTACATCATAATCCATACTAAACCACAGTGTTTTTGTCTTGGAACCTTATTATCATGTCCTCGATACGTTTTGTCAGCGGTTGTAGAAGAAAAAAATTCCGCTGCCCTATTGTTCGCGGGTTTTAAGTGGGTCGGGAGTTGAAAGAATGAAACGCTTGTGAGAGGGGAAAGAAGGCATATGTGTTTACGGGACTCTGATTATGCATGCCGTTCATTCAAGTTGTGGCTGTACAGAAATCACAAAATCACTTATATTTATCCTCGCTGGGAAGCGTGAGGAAAATGGGAAGCTACATTTGGATACATTTACGTGATAAAACGTCCTTTGAACTACTAGAATTGATCGGGGCAAAACAACAACCGCTCGAGTTTTATACTGTAAAGTTAATCAGTGGAACCATGGTAGTGACTGAAAGGAAGGAGATTACAATAAACATGGAGGCCATAAGTGACAGTTAGTAGCTTTTTTATATATTACAGCTTGGGAAGCCAGAATTATTCGTTTAAACTTGATAGAATACGATTTTATAGTAACCAGCATAGCTGAGAAAATGAATCGAACGAGGTATACCCGTCACGTTTTAGGGGACATTCACCTAATCCTCAACCCCAACCCTAACCCAACAGGGTTCCCCTTAAAACGTGACCTATATGACTGAAATGTTGAACATCTCAACATCTGAATATTGCTCTAATTTGGTGTCGATCTGCGCACGCGTGGGATGGATTTCTGACAATGATGAATATTAATAGACCAAAGGAATGTATACACTATCGATTTTTATAAAATAACCCAGAGGAAACGCGCGCGCTGATTGGCTGAAAGCCGTGTTTGTATGAGAGTCTATAAACATGGGAATTGTGAATGAAATCAAAATGGCAAAACGACAAGGAAGAATGTCTTCACCAAACGTTGACTTTCAATGTGATTTTAATCAACAAAACAGACAGATATATTTAACAAAAATACAACCGACCGACATGAAGTTATCATTTATCAAATTTGCTAACTATCTCGGCCGAGATATTTTTAGTCGCGGATTCAAGAAACAAAACCACTTCTCTTAACTTATTTTGTACGGCAAAATTAAAACACATAAACGGCTAACGCGTTTAGTTTTTAAACAACCTCCTGATAGACGAATAGCGTGAGGAATTGAGCTAAAGACTAGAGTAGAAGAGAGGGAAAAGCAACACTCTTTCGATTTTTTTCCATGTCTTTTTTATCTCAAACTAAATGTACGCTTAATAAGTTCAAGTCCGACATTTTGTCGGCGACGAAGTGACGAAATAATAATCCTTTATATAAGGCCAATTGTTATCATTTACCCTGCTTGGTCTTGGTAATTCAGATAAGGTTTTTAGCTTTCTCCTTGCCATTTTATGAACTACTACATGAAAAGAAAATCAGAATTTGCAAACTCACGTGCGACATTTGTTTGGTTTGGCAACCAGATTTTCACAGAACAAAGTGAGCTTTTCCCTCTTACCTTGCACCTTTAGCCTCATCTCATTGGAAGAAAGTCCCAACAGCTAGATCTTTCCATGGAGTTTGGCGAAAATAAAAGTTCATTCAACTAGTTCAGACGGGGACGGCAATCATGTTTCCTCCTGTAAATTCAGCGACAAAAAACATCCAGTTCAAGCGTGTCCTCTACTCCTTGAATGCCTTATGCCATATGGCTTAAATTTCCGGCAAAAAAATGTCTTGAATTCCGAGTCAATATTTCCGGGGAATGTTGAAGCATATATTTTCAAAACAGAGCCACACAAAGCTTGTGTTCGTTAGTTCGTCTCGGTTTCCCGCGCTCTGCAAACTCATCGTCGGTCGATTCTGTTTGGAGAATTGATTTTCTGATCGTGCGTACGTAAGATTTAATTCTCGTGTTTTCCTGTTCGTTATTTTATAAAAGCAATATAACACGCTTTCCATGTCTTTGTTCTCTTATATAAACACTCGGGATATGTTGAGAGAACGCAGAAAAACTTGAAAATCACTCGCCTTTTTTATATAAGAGAACAAAGACATGGAAAGCGTGTTATATTGCTTAAAGGGAACCTCGGCTGAAAAACAATGTTTGTTCTCAAGTGTTTGCTATGTATGCCTAAGTCTGTTTCTGTGTTTGTCTCCAGTAAATTGTACACTAGATGTCATTTATGCACCGATATTCCTGTCGATAAAACTCATTTGAATTCCCTGCGCGCCGCCATCTTGGATTTTATGACGTCACAGTGTTGCCCTATTGTCAGAAAACAATAGCTCTTTTGTTGTGTAACAATATGGGCAACACTGTGACGTCATAAGATCCAAGATGGCGGCGCGCAGGAAATTCAAATGAGTTTTATCAACAGGAAAATCGGAGCATAAATGACATCTAGTGTACAATTTACTGGAGACAAACACAGAAACAGACTTAGGCATCCATAACAAACACTTGAGAACAAACATTGTTTTTCAGCCGAGGTTCCCTTTAAGGAAAAGAGTGTTGAGAAGTATAGAAACATGGGTGAACTACTGTAATTGTGAAAGACGAATAAAAGACGAGTAAGATGAAAGTGTATGATCATTGTTATTGTGTGTTTTTCACGCTAAAGTCCAATTCGATCTGTGGATTAGCCGGGACCTGGCTTTGATCAGCAACCCATGGTTGTTTCAGGTCTCGTTAGAAATTCAGAGTCTTTCAGAGTCAGAGTGGTTGTCGAAGAGTACGGGAGTTGTTCTCACGTGCTTAGAGAGTTTTCGAAAAACCCTCTTGGGGAGGGGGGGCCTATATTACAAGCTATGAAGCGTGAAAACATAATCGCTTGACTTGTTTTTATTCTAGCTATTTTTCTGATGTTTGAGAGATTACCGCTGATCGACTTCAAAGTCCGAGTTTAACCATAACAACGAACGAACGGGTCAAATCATAGATATGCTATGTTAGGAAACAAGAGGCTGCCTGTACTCGGGCCCGGGGGATACCCTCAGCAATTTTGGATGGGAGTGTGCCGCCTGCGTGGGGCTCAAAACTCTGACCCTATTTCAGACCGGAAATATAAGATTTTCCGTACCATTTTTCAGACCTGTTGTCTATTTCATAACAATAAAAATATATGAAGATGTGCAGTCTCATACTTCCTGTGGTGTACGCACTGCATCATGGGAAGGAAAGTGTCCCGGATGTGAGGAGCACATGTGACTCCGCCATTACGAGTGAGTAAATGTTGTTGTAAGAAGTCAGGGTCTTAAATACCACATTTGGCGACGAGGATAAAAAAAGGAAAACGCCTGTAATACGACCAAGAGCCATCCAATAGCAAAAGAAGATAAAAGCGACAGGAAATGGCGGTATGTTTAAGCAGTTTACCGGGTTTGAAACCGTTCGATGCTGTGGGCGAACCAGCGACATTGGCCCAAAGATGGCAAATATGGAAAGCGGAATTCGAGCTGTACGTCGCCACTTCGGGAGTTGCTGACATGACACAAAAACGAGTCCTTCTCTTGCATATTGCTGGACCAGGAGTGCGAGATCCTTTCCAAACATACCCGAGTTCCGTCACATGAGACGCCAAACTGATTATACGAAGGCCATGGACCGTCTGTCAGAACACTTTACACTGAAGAAAAATATTCTCATGACGAAACAGGCGTTTCTAGCAACGAAACCAAACCCTGTTGAAACAATACAAAACTTTGTGACATATACCAGAAAACCCTAGTAGAGCACTGTGATTACGGGGAGGAAAAAGACAACCAGGTGAGAGATCGTGTACTCTCGTATATTAAAGACAAAACCCTAAAATCGAAATTCAAGTAAACTACTAGAAGTTGTTAGTCAGTACCATGACAAAGAGGCACTCACTCTCTTGTAAACAGTGTCACAAATATGACAGCTCGACAAAATTCAAAGGAAAATGATGGAAGTGTGACAAAGTGGGCCACTTAAGCAAAGATTGTCGAATTTCCCGTGAACACAAGTGTGCGAAGTGTGGCAGTGTGAGTCACTTCGAGGTCTGCTGCTACTCCAAGCAAGCACAGGACCGCAGTTCAAGTCGTTGTCGTGGACATGGTCGAGAGAAGAGCCGAGGAAGAGGACGAAGAGATTCATAAATTAAAGCTCAAGCGAGTGTAAACAACGATCAATATTCAGTGACATCATGATTTCTACGCATTCACCATTACTATAGCACTGAAAATCACAACACCTTGGAACTGGATGTGGAAGACAAGCTCATAAACGTTATGATAGATTCAGGAGCTAGTTGTAACTTAATGTCAGAAGAAGTATATTTGAGGCTATAACAGAAAGGAGGGTAATCTTATCAAAGTGTGATAAAAAGTGTATACTTATGCATTTGTTGAGCCCCTTCAACTAAAAGGAAAATATAGCTTAAATGTGTGTGTGCCGCATTGTCACAATGCGCTCAGTTCTTTTTCGTGCCTGTCAAAGCAGCAACTTTATTGGGTTGCGAAACCTCTGAGTTGCTAGATATTCTGAGGGTTGGTGTGCAAATCAATCATTGTAATGTAAGGCAAACCAGCTCAATAGGAGGTGTGGAGTAAGTAAATAGGAAAGGGCCTGGGTAAAATAAGGGTTATCGGTTAAAACTCCATATTGACGAGAGTGTGCACCCTTAGCCCAACCCCTGCGCCGAATTCCCTTCAGCAGGAGGCGAAAGGTCGTAGAGAAGCTGGAGCAACTTGAAGCGCTTGACTTTATTGAAAAAGTTAATGGGCCTTCCAGCTGGGTCAACCCCCTAGTGGTCGTTGAGAAACAAGATGGTGATGTCAGAATTTGCCTAGATATGAGGCAAACAAATAGCACGATAGTGAGGGAGAAGCATCCAGTTCCTACAATTGAGGAAACCTTACAGGAGGTCTCGAATGCTAAGGTGTTCTCCAAACTAGATCTAAACATGGCATTTCAATCACCACGTCGAGCTCTTCCCGACTCTAGGGACATTAACAACATTTGTTGGACCAAATGGTCTATACAGATATAAACGCTTGCTGTTTGGTATAAACATGGCGACTGAGAAATTCCAGCAGATTGTCCAGGTGCGCATAACCTCCATGACGACGTGCGAGTTGTTGGTGCACATCACAAGGAACACGACGAGAACCTTGAAAGAGTCATGTGTAAGCTGGCAGAAAACGGATTGAGACTTAACTCTTAAAAAGTGTGAGATTGGCATCACAAGCATGACCTACATGGGAGACGTACTCTGTGGAGAAGGACTAAAATTGTCAAGCGAGCGGATGAAGGCAATCGTCGAGGCACGAAGACACCATAGCCATTCAAAGATGAGGAGCTTCCTCGGTTCAGTCCAGTTCTGCGCAAAGTTCATCTCCAATTTCGCCACAATGTTGTGACCATTGTGGGATTTAACGTGCAAAGGCATCCAATGGAAGCGGGGCGATAAAGAGGAAGAAGCGTTCCAAGAGATTAAGGATCAGATTACCTAAGCACCGGTGATGGCCTACCTCGAGCAAGGTGCGGTAACCCGTATCAACAGATGCATCACCCATTGGCCTAGGAGCAATACTTGAACAGAAGCAAGTAGTTGGATGTTATAGGCCCATCTGTTACGCTAGCCGAAAGCATACACTAGTTGAGACGATGTACTCACAGTTCGAAAGAAAAACCTTGCCTGTCAGGAGGGCATGTCAGAAGTTTTACCTTTACCTGTACGGAATCGATGTCTGCACAGACCACAAGCCTCTAATAATAATAATAATAATAATAATACGTATTAGGAGCATCATACATAAGTCTCGATGCTCTTACAATAGTAGAATAACTATTTCTACAAAAGACTAATTAATCTAATTACAATATATATAAAAACTAACTACTACAGAAAATAAAGGTCTTAAGTAATAATTTAAAACGTATTAGGAGCATATATATAAGTCTCGATGCCCTTACAATAGTAAAATAACTATTTCTACAAAAGACTAATTAATCTAATTAAATATATATATAAACTATAAAAAACTAACTACTACTGAAAAGAAAGGTCTTAAGTGATGATTTAAAATGGCTTAAAGAGTCTGTGCATCTTAGATGTACTGGCAGCGAATTCCATAATCTTGCCGCAGCAACTGAAGACGATCTGTCACCGCATGTCTTAGTGTTCGATCTAGGGACTGATAATAAATTAAGTGTAGAGGACCTAAGAGAACGGGCAGGTTTGTAAAGGTTCAAGAGTTCGTTTATGTAGACTGGCGCTTGGCCATGAAGAGCCTTAAACGTAATTAAAAGTAGCTTAAAAGTAATTGTACTTGGGCAGCCAAACGCAAAACCACCCTCTGCCAGGATAGAGCGATGGTTACTCTATCTCCAGCAGTTCAGATACACCGTGAGATACATACCAGGCAAACAAAACGCCGCGGATGTTCTAAGCCGACTTCCGGTGAGTCAAACCGAAGATGTTGGGAAGACAAGAATATGCTTGTCGCATCGCAAGCGAGGCCGTGTCTGCAGCTTAGTGGCAGGCAGGTGGAAGAACCTCAAAAGAAAACCCTACACTGCAGTTGGTGCGTGAAGCAGATGAGTTATGGGTTCTGGGACAGCTGGTGATGAGAGGAAATCGCATCGTCATGCCTGAGAAACTGTGGAAACGTACGATCAGGTTAGCTCATGAAGGACATCAAGGCATAGCTCGTACCAAGTCCAGGTTGCGAGTAAAGGTCTGGTAGCCACAAATGCACAAGCAAGTCGACCAAGTGATACGAGCATGCTACCCATGCCAGCTTGTAGGACAAATAGGCAAGCCAGAGCCCATCAGATTAACAAGACTACCCGAGGCTCCATGGGCTGACATTGCTGTCGACCTTCTTGGAATATCAGGAAGCGATCATCTCCTAGTAGTAGTAGACCATTACTCTCGTTGGCCGGAGGTAGTTCTAGTGAAGAAAACAGACGCACAACATGTGATAAAGTGTATGGAGTCAATGTTCAGGACACACGGTCTACCGGAAAGCGTTCGTAGCGACAATGGACCACCCTTTACATCCAAAGAATTTGAAGGGTTCTTGGACTCTCTTGGAATAGTGTACAAGAAAGGTGTTCCATATTGGCCACAAAGTAACGGGGAAGTTGAACGGTGGAACGAGACTCTCCTGAAGGCTGTGAGAATTGCCAAGCTGGTAGGAAAATGCGAAATTTATGACTATTGCAGTCTAAAACAGCTCAAAATCCGTACCAAATTTTAATGCTATAAAAATATCCATGAAGGAGAAATCTAAAATCAAGCGTTGAAGTCCATTATTAACTGTCACAATATGTGTGCAGGATGGAAATGAGGTTGATTTTGTTCGTTTTTTCGGTCCAGTGTCCTTAGTTAGGGGGGGAAGGGGGCTACACCTGTGCAGGTTGTATTAAAAATAACATGCTCAGCAAGCTTGACTGAAATAGATTGAGAAGAACTGGAAGTTCGACCACGTAACACCAATTA
The DNA here is from genome assembly GCA_030867875.1 of Actinernus sp. WN-2022. NCBI lineage: Eukaryota > Metazoa > Cnidaria > Anthozoa > Actiniaria > Actinernidae > Actinernus > Actinernus sp. WN-2022. Next base: position 8,051,255 of record JAOWCC010000577.1, on the reverse strand, counting down.
GAAAGGAACTACACTGGCTGCCAGTTTCAAGCCAGCTCCATTATCGTAGTGCCATAATGGCTTTTAAGTGCATGACTGGCTGTGTCCCTGATTACCTTTCTTCTCAATTTATTAAGCGTAAAGAAATCAGTAATCGCAATACCAGGAGCTCCCAAAAACTGAATATTCTATTTAAAACTGCTACCGATTAGCGAACCTTCTACTACAGAACTGTCAGTATCTCGAACTCACTAGATCCGTCCTTGAAACTTTGCCGAACTATTAGTATTTTTAAGCGTTCTCTAAGACATAAATTACTACAGAATTTTATTGATTAATATTTTCCGTATACATTAGTCCTTTATTATGCGTACATAATCATTGTATATAGTTTATATAGATATATAACATTAGTTAATTAGATATTTAATTGTATTTATCTCTGAAAAGCCCCTATTACAATTGTTTTAGTCACCACCTGAAAAGGTAATTTTAGTGATACTTGTTACCCATTTTACAGTACAAATAATAAATTCAAAAATATCCAGAGTTTCATGAAAGCTATACATCATTTTGAAGCTGTATAAAAATACTCTTAGAATACAACTTTACTTTCATAAACAAAGTGTAGCACAGTAACATAAATGACGCAGTAAATTTAGAAGGCCGCCAAAGTTTAACATTTCATACGACGCTCGCTAAATTGAAAGATTTCATAATGCTTATTTATCGGCCTAATTTTGTGCTTTTTAGTGAAAGCTAGCCAATTTTGTTCTCCACATTTGTTCATCATAAAAAGTGAGAGGTTTCAAGCGTAAAACATCGATCTAAATACTAATTTATGCCATCGGTCATACGTGACCGATATTTAAATCCCCCGTCTCGTTTAATCTTTTTCGGCTCGTCATTAATTCAATTTTTTAAATGAGTAATCACCTCAAAGCTACATTTATGTGGATTTATTTAGTATATATAAACTCTCTTTTCAAGAATTGTTCTTCTTTCAGGATCTTGTTGGTCATATTAAACTCAGGTGTTGTTGAAGTCGGCCAATGGTTTTCCTAGGGTATAACTGTCACTCTTAGGAAATCGACTTGGTTCGCGTGAACGATTTCGACTCGTTTTATGACAATAAGTAGTTATTGGATATGGTTGAGTATGACAGCGAAAATTATCAAGACAGAGGTATGTGTTATCAGCCGAAGTCGAAGGCTGTCAGGCTGATAACACAGATCGAGGTCTTGATAATGTTTGCTATCATGCGAAAATCGAATTCAATAATTGTTTTATTACTCATTTTAAGCAAATGTATTAGCAAAAAGAAACGGCTATAGCGAAAACGAAGCTAAATAAAACGCCGTAAATTGGTTTGTTTGTTTACGATTGAATTTCGTGATGTTTTGTTTCGTATTCAAGCTCAAATTGCTTTTATTTACAAGTTTAGGGGAAAGGAAAGACTGGAAACATAGCTGAGAGCTTAATATAGCAAAATGTCACAAAAAGGCGGAATAATTCAGTTGTCTACTTTCTATCGTAAAATGGTCATGCTTGCTTATCATCGAGCGCTACCTTCAGATAATATTGTACGCATTCGTAGCCAATGCTATAGCCAGCTATCGAGAATTAGCTGAGTGATTCAGCCAATCACAATTGAGATAGTGAGTAACATGTATAATAATGAGTGTTTATAGACTTTATAGTACAAACGAATATGGCGTAGCGAGATCTGCAAAGGGCACGTCAATGTCTGTGTGATTATTATTGTTCATGTCTGGTTCTTTGACTTCATTGCAGTAAATATCTTCTATTGGTATGTCTGCATTCTTCCAGAGATTCACGAATATAATCATGATCGCAAAGATAACACTGGATATCATTAGTACACTGACTACAAATAAGATTTGCTTGCATATTGCGATCAATCGACAAACAAATGCAGATATAAACACACAATGATTTCAACCTCGTCTTCATGACAGATATTTGCATGTTCAGCACTCTGAGAAGACACTTTTCACTTTCCCTTTCAGCTTTGCTCTTGAGTTGAAGTTGAGTTTGTCAAGAGTGCTCACTCAGTTGTATAGTATTGTGCAGTATATTTGAGTATATTCTGGTATATAGAGACGACGGAAAAAGCTCGACTCAAAACGAATCGCTCAAATGAATGAATTTTGGTGCGCTGGCTGCGCTGGTAAGACGAGTGCGACTGAATAATATCAAGAACATCAATACTGCAGTCCGATAGAACTCTGATGTAGCAATTCCCTTTCCGTGGATTATTGAAGCAGAAATAGAAAATGCTGAATCCTTCTGCAGAGAAAGAGTTCGATCGACGCGGGACATATTGGTTCACGGCGCAAGTTGGCAACACGAAAAAGAAACACTTGCGAATCTTGACTCGGGCGGCCAAAGGCCTGGCCCGAGTAATCAGGAAAGCAGATATCTTATTTACCAAAACGAAAATGCTTATGAGCCCAATAAATCCTGAAACCATGACTTGCTCAATTTGATTTCGAGTGATTTGGAGACCAAAATCAATACTATAGATATAGTCAAGCACTAAAGCATTTCACTGTTTATATATATATATTTATGTTATTTAAAGAAACAATATTCTTAGTTATTTAAATTTAATAAATAAGACTAATTATGTTAATTTATCTGATTAAGTTTTTAAAATTGCTGTCTTTAAAGGTTCATCCCCCTGTTCGTCGAAATCTTTGGCTGTACACGACCAACGACCAACGACCAACGGCTGTACACGACCAACGAAATTGTGAGTAGAACATTGCCACTTACAGGGATGTAAAATAAAATGACAAGAATAAGTAATTTAGCATACACAGAAGAGCTAATAAGAAATAAAGAAAGAAAAGAAACGCGCTGGAATGAAAAAGGTTTATGAATAAAAGATGTATCATATGATGACTGTTACTTGACTCTGATCTCCTGAATTTAATTTGTCAGTATTTCGTAACTCTGGATCACACTCATCTATTATACTTGGCCTAATTAGCTCTTTCATATTTTATGTATTTGGACAATTGGACAATTCAATTTATTTGCGAACGTCGCCAGTAAAAGTTGGCAGTTTTGGCCTTTCATACTTTAAGAGAAAAACATTGGCAGATACTGTCACGTGTTTATCAGCACTCTGTCCCGTAACTTCATCATCGTTTTTTTCAGCCTCAATTTCATCAGCGCTGGCTGCGCTGTCAATGTCTTCGTTGGCATTATGCTTTTCATAATCACTGACTAGCATAATTTAATTTGTCAGTATTTCGTAACTCTGGATCACACTATTATACTTGGCCTAATTAGCTCTTTCATATTTTATGTATTTGGACAATTGGACAATTCAATTGGATTAAATTCTGCCTACATGTCACTTTTCTCTACTCTGCATTAGGGTCTGCCATAAGCCGCAGTCATCGACTCTCGCATTTCTTCTCTCTGTGTTCCATTTCTTCCTCGGTACGAGTTGGGGCAGAACATCTCGTGACCACCTTTTAGTAGTCGCTTTCCCTAGCAATATGTGATTTATAGGACATAAGTAGGAGCCATCATCGGGATCCTTGGGAACTCAACCTATCCGCCGTTGATTTACTCTATGGTGATTTCAAGCAGACAGATGTATAGCTCCAAAGGGGTAAACACAGTGTCACCAAGACTTTCTTGAGCGCTGACTTGACACTTTTGACCATTCACTCTGCACAACCATTCTGGTGTGGCGCCAGCGGAATAGTAAATTGCCATTCCACACCTCTATCAGCACATAATTCATTCAGCTGGTCGATACCATCCATCAATCATTAAACGTAATTCTCCGCCCGCTCCTACCATTTGTGAGCCATTGATAAGAAATTTGGGATAGTCAAGAATCTTCACAAAACTTGAAGAAGTTCCATTGTGCTGGCATCTACAGCAAGCTCACAATGAACAACTCTCGTACTGAGACATGTAAACATGCAACACACCATAATATTTTGCAGTTTTGTTCCGCCCAACTTTCACCTTCAGGAACGGCGGCGTGCAAGGTTATAGTAGAGATCTTAGTAAATCTGCCATAAACTGGGTTTCAGTTCTTGCCTGCATTTCTCTCAGTTCAGAATGTACAACTAGACTTGATGGCTTTAGCAACATTTTGTACCTTGATTATCCAGCACTTGCTTCTGGTTTTTGCAGCTGACTGGTAGCAACGTCTTGATGACCAAACTGATGTGCATCGCGTGTAATGAGCATAGATATCCAATGACGGTAGGGAAAAAGAGCAGGTCGTCTAGATCGTCAAATGAGACCTCCACGCGACCTCTCACCCTAATTATTCCTCTCTCATCAACAAATGGAGTCAAGGTTCGGAAATATCCCCTTTCCAGCCCCTGATGAAGACCATACTAGCGCTTCTTTCAGCCAATATTCTTCTGCACTTTGAATCTCTGAAGCACTCAAAGGACCATCTTAAAAGTTGCTGATTCTGCGCATTGTGACCATATATGATGCAGACGTTCCTACAAAATTGAATGACGTAAGAAATGACTTTCCGGAACCTTCTCCATTTTGAGATATCTTGGACATTCAGAATCTGTTGAGCAACAGCAACAACAGAAACAATATGCATCTTTCTTCTTTCCTTTCACACGTCTTTCGTGTCAGGTGTGCCTTGTTTCATGGGCCAAAGTTCTTCTGGTAACTGCAAACATTTCGGCCCACTGAACCATCTACCATTGAATTCTTCTACTGGTATTCCCTTAGTTACATCCTCAGCAACGTTAAAGTTAATAGGGCAATGCGACCAATCAGAAGGCTCTGGCTTGAACTGAATTTCACCTACTCGACAAGACACAAAGGGCTTGTTACCGCGTGTTGGACTTTGTATCCAAGCAAGGACTACGCGGTTGTCAGAAAAGTAACGCACCCTTTCAATATTCATACGGGAATTGTGAGTTCCTTTAAAGGTGCGACCCTATATAGACTTAGCAGCGACGAATCAGGGGCACCTTACGGTAAAACTAAAAACCAATATTCTGACGTTTTCATAACATATCAGATGACTATATTTTTAAATATTTGTTTATTTTTTTTCAGCTGGCAGGCGAACAGCTATTCTGCAGTGGCTGTGCCAGCCAGTTTAAATCTTGTGAATAATTTCTAAATTTTCCTGAATGCAGTGCTAGATGAGTCAAATGAGTCAAGATCGTGAAGAATTCACAAACTATTGACATACCGGCAGGCCAGCAAGAAATGCTTGAAATATTTGAAATTTAATTCCATTATTAGTGTGTTGGTCAAATTTCGATACCCTGCAGAATTCAATATTTTGAAAAAATAAAACAAAAAGTACAGAATTAGCCAGCTGAGAAATATCTTTTTTTTTGTCTTTTTGTTCTTTTAATTTAATTTAATTTGTTTTTGCTCAATGTATTGGTGTTATTACGATCCTGTTTTGTCTGTGTTCTCGTATTGAAAAATAAAAAAAATCGTGTACTAAAATTGTAAAAAAGAGAAAACATTTGAAATAAAAGAATAGCTTAAATACAAATATATATCAGACTGCAGAATTTGTCAGCCGAATGGCCCAGAAGAATATTTTGCAGAACAGTTCGTTGTGTACTCCTGATGAATCGAACACCAAACGGTCCTTCCTTCAGCTTCCATCTCACATAGGCATACGCTCCAAAGGCCAGTCGAGATGCATCACAGAACATGATCACAGAAGATCTCCAGTCGCATAAGGAGGCGTAAGCAGCGCTGATAATGAATGTTGTTGACAGCAATCATTTCATTAAACAGCCTCACCCACTTCTGACTAACGTCTTGTGGAACATCATTAACCCAGCCTAACCCATGTTGCCATATTTTGTTTTCTTTTTTATTCGCATTTGATTTAATTTACAAGTTAACATTACACACTGCCATACAAACAAGAAAGCAGGTATAGGAGGGATAATAAACCACAATGTTACCTAAAAGTAATTAATACTACACATCTACTAAGGAAAAAATAAAAAATAGAGAAAAACAAACGAAAAAATAGAGATGAGAGATTTGGGGCAGCTTACATAGATTACATGGTAAAGCTAAGGGGAACTGAACCCTAAAATCAACCCAACATCTATACAAACATGTATTCTAAATAAATAAGTTCTGCTATTTTACTTTTCTGTGTGGTGCGTCTCTTAAAAGAAAATCTGAAAACCTCCCTCGCAACCTCCGCTATGTACAGACGGCGCAAGTCTTGTGACGTCAGATACGACAAATAAATTAATTTTGCCATGCTGTCCCTGGCATTGAAAAGCTGGACTATAACGGCTTCTAATTGCAGATCATTGTGTTTTCTTTGTGCTGGAGGTGTGATTACCTTTTCTTGGTATGTGTGACGTACGATATGGAGAAATTTGCACTGAATTGAGCCGCCACACAATCTAGATTTATCAGCGGAGAATCGAATTTGAAAACTAGTTTTCTTCATAGACGCGCAACACAGAAAAATAAAATAGCATAACTTATTTCTTTCGAAAACATCTTTGTATAGATGTTGGGTTGATTTAGTCTCAGTTTCCCTTTAAATAACATAAGGCATCAGAGCCTTCCACTTTTGAAAGTGAAAGGATAACTTATTTTTTGGCATGCTATGAAATGTCCTAATGTGTAGACAACAATATTTAACTCTAGCTTGCCCAAAATATATCCAAATTTGGTTTTATGTTTTTACTACGACAGTAATAGATACTTCGTTTAACTATTACAATGAAGACATTTGCCATTACTAAATCTTCATCTTTTTGAACCATACCATTACTATGTCTAAATCAGAAAAAAACTTTATGAGACATTTAGAGAGGCTAGTTTTCTTTCTGTAGTAGACCAAAACATTTTAACATATTTGCAGTGTTCGAGGGATTCTTCATTTTCTTCACAGAAGGTGCATAATATGGGAGAACCTATTAATTTCATGCTGTGTAATATCTTGTTAGCATAAAGTATACGGTGCAAAATCTCGTATTTAAATTCTCTACATTTATGCTGCCATAGTTCTTGCATGGTGATTTGTGACTTGATTAGGACAGCTGCTCCAGTTCCGATTGGATCGAAGACTACAGCTAGTTTACTGAGGATGTTTAAAGTGCCTCTAACCCTTCTTGACATTTTTCTACTTATGAATCTGTGAAAGGTTTTGAGTACTTCTGCGAAGAAATTTTTGGTTTTCAGATAATACTCTATTTTCTACGCTTGTTTGAAATGCTGAAAAACTGACCTTTCCTGACCCATGACCGCGTAAGTAAAAAGCCTGGGTCGTTCCCTGGGGTGACGTCATCTCATTAATGCATTATTCTCCATGGCGCCTTTCTATCACAACAACATCGATTTATAGAAAATATTCATAGTTTGTGAGTTGTTAGTAAAGAAAAAAGTCATTTTAGACAAAATCCTGAGTATTTATCGAATAATTATCGAATTAAGTCGAATTAATTATATGACGTCACCCCAGGGAATCGACCCAGGCTTTTACTTACGCGGTCATGGGTCGGGAAAGGTCAGTTTTTCAGCATTTCAAACAAACGTAGAACATAGAGTATTATCTGTAAACCAAAAATGTATTCGCAGAAGTACTCAAAACCTTTCACAGGTTCATAAGTAGAAAAACGTCAAGAAGGGTTAGAGGAACTTTAAGGACTCTGCCAAACTGCACCGGATCATGGATTATGCCTTTTGCAAGCAGTGCGTTCCATCATCCCTCTTTTCTTCACATTCTTTCTTGCGTAAGACGTTTGCAGCAGTGTGGTCTTTGCTTCACTTTAACAAGCAAGAGAAGTATGCATTTTTATCTTTAACTACCTTCCATCGTTCATTTGGCTCTATAGCTTGGGACCTCGAACATTGATCTACATAATGTTTACCTTGACATATACAACAATGGATTTTGGGCTTGTAATCTTCCTGGGACTTGGAGGCCAATTTGCATTTACAGACGAGCGTGTTGTTGTAGATGCTTTGCGTATTGTAGCACCTGAGCGCAATCGAGCAGACATGTATTCCTCCATCCAGTTTAGGAGGTTAGCCATGGAAGGCTCAAGCTTTTGTAGAGTGATATGACGAGCCCAATCTTTGAGGTCGTCCTTTATCATCTTTCAGTATCAATGACAGAGATAATATGTGAGTTATCAATATTATAAGGCCTCTTCGTTTCCTTCAATATTATACGACCTTCTGACAAGACTGCGGACTATGTCACAGAAACGGTGATCTTCACCTGGCTGAGTGCTCTTAAACCTCTCAATATCAGAGATAACGGTGTCACACACAACTCTGTGATACGAAAATGTACTTGCCCGAATCCTCTTCTCACTTGCCCAAACCATTTTCTCTTGAGTCAAAAAGTATTGTCCCCTATTATTAAAAAAAACGTGGATTCCCCTCCCTGAAAATAATGATGAGGGTAAGTTAACGTTAAACCCCTATAAAGGCAACATGAATTCAAAAACAAGTTACAACTTACACGAAGCTTTGTAGCCTCCCGAGACAGCAAAATGGCAGATTGTTTCCCTCTTTCATTTAAAAAGGCAAGCTGTCTAAAATTAAATGCAAAGACTAAAAATGAAAATTTGGTTCAGCCGTATCACGAGAGGCAAAGTACGATAAAGACCCTCTGATAAATCGTCGTTTCAATATCCCTGTTCTGTAAATCAGAGAGCAAGAGACAAATAACAGATTTATGCTGCAATTAACGATCGCGAATCCATGAAGTTAAGTTCATGCATCCGGTTCTTTGTAAATACTAAAGCAGTTGTCTGACAACTTGATTTTCTTTCTATTCACTGGAACCAATTCTTACCCGATTGTTTAGTCAGTTTTTTAACAATAAAATCCCATTTCAGCACAGCTGGTGCCGATCAATTGAAATTTGCTAAAGTTACACCCATTTTTTTAAAAAGGGAAAAGATCAGACATGAATAACTTCAGGCCAATCTCGGTCATACCTATTATCGCAAAGTTGTGTGAAAGAGTTATGTACGATCAAGTACTTCAATATCTGGATGATAACAGCATTCTCAGTCATTGCCAATCTGGCTTTAGATCTCTCCATTACACCCTAAGCGCTTTACTAGAAGCAACCAACGAATGGTACCTTAGCATCGACCAGGGTCTAATTAATGCAATAGTCTATATTAACCTGGGCAAAGCATTTGATACCGTCAATCACGAAATTCTTCTTGAAAAACTTCAGAAGTACGGATTTAAGGGTTCAGCGTTAAAATGGTTTGGGTCATATTTATCACATCGTTCTCAGCAATGCTATGTTAACGGAGTACTTTCCAAACCACGTCCACTTAGTTGCGGTGTCCCACAGGGAAGTATTTTAGGACCTTTACTGTTCCTAATATACGTAAATGACCTCCCAAACTGTTTAGAATTTGCTATTCCACGAATGTATGCTGACGATACCAATCTTACTGTATCGTCTGACGATTATAGTAAAATCAACAGCATGATAAACGCTGATCTAATGAACATTCATGAGTGTCTTAAGGCAAACAAATTAAGTCTGAATGTGGCAAAGACTGAGTTTATGCTAGTAGGATCTAGGCAGAGGCTGGCCACAGTCAAAGACAAATTTAATATAAATATTGCAAACTGTGAAGTCAAGAGGGTAGTGAGCTGTAAATCACTCGGTGTCATTATCGACGAAAATCTTTCCTGGGCTGATCACGTGAACAGCATAACGAAGAAGATTGCATCTGGTATTGGTGCGCTTAGAAGAGTAAAACCCTTTGTCCCCAAACATGCTCTAAAATTAATATATCAGTCGATAATTCAGCCACACTCCCGTTTGGGACAGTACCAACAAAGAGCTGGTGGACAAACTTCAAAAATTACAGAACAGAGCGGCACGGATTATAACTGGATCTCGATATGACACCAGTAATAAAGAGCTGCTACTAAAACTAAACTGAATGAGCGTAAGAGAAAGGCAGAGTGAGCTGAAATGTGTCGCAATGTATAAAATCCTAAATGGCTTTTAATAGTTCCTGAATATCTTAGAGCACAATTTGTTGATTTGGCTGACACCACAGAATACAATTTAAGAGACATGTCAGCCAAACTTGCTTTGCCTGCTCCAAGAACTAATTACTTTAAAAAAATCCTTAGGTATAGTGGAGCTTCCGTGTGGAATAGTTTTACCTGAGGAGATGCGACTAGCAAAATCGCTTTCCTCTTTCAAGTCTCTATTAAGGAAGTCTAAACAGGCAATCTCTCATCAGGGTTAATCATCAGTGATTGACTATTTTTGTGCAATTTTATCTATTTTACACTTGTAATTATTATTCCAGATCTTTTTATATATGCACGGCGTCTATGTAAAACAGTTAGCCGTATTTTATTGTAAATATGTGCATCTGATAGACCCTCCCGTGGGTAAATAAAATATTTGACTTTGACTCACTTCTTCTCATTAATTTCGATAGAGAGAACACCCCCCCCCCCCCTCCCCCCGTGGAAACAGCATGATTAAGTACGCGGTATATGGTGATTGGTTGTCTTAAATTTGTCTAAACCAATCAGAGTCGTCTTTGTGCCGTTCGACTCCATGCCCCAGCGTCAAGATGGCGACCTCTTGTTGTGAAACGAGTTCACGTTCTAGTTTCGATATAAATTGTCCAAACACTACGACATTTTTTGGGGTTCAACGGTGAGGGGTATCATGTGAGGGGTATCATCACTCCACTTGCCCAATGGGCAAGTCCCATTCTCTAGCGCTCGCTCGATGCCGTTTAGCACTCGTCCTGACGAGCGGACGAGTGGTTTCTTCGAACCCTGGTCTCCATAATGTAGATGAAGACATTTCCAGGCAGCATGTAAATCTGTACATATGCTGTCAAACAGCTGGTTCAAAACCAAGGCATGACTCGGGAGGACTGTAATACTATCTCTTTCTGAACAACGAGCTTCAACAACATACTTGAAATCAGCTTTGAAGATGAAGGATGTATTTGCGAACGTCGCCAGTAAAAGTTGGCAGTTTTGGCCGTTCATACTCTAAGAGAAAAACATTGGCAGGTACTGTCACATGTTTATCAGCACTCTGTCCCGTAACTTCATCATCGTTTTTTTCAGCCTCAATTTCATCAGCGCTGGCTGCACTGTCAATGCCTTCGTTGGCATTATGCTTTTCATAATCACTGACTAGCATAATGAAATTTGTCAACAAAACACGCACGTGAGTCTCTATGATCTAACCTTAAATATATAATATTTATGTATTTATTTTTCTTTTAGAACTTGCGGGAATTTTTCATCCAACTTCCAGTTGTCCTGTGCCACTTATTTTTGATCGTGAGGTTTGCCTTTTTGCTCTACAAGGAACTTCGTCAAAAATACTGGTTAAATGCTGGGGATATCCACCAGAGAAAGGTAAAACAATGGCTACTGATCTGTGTTAGATAGATTCCTTACTTATTTATTATGTATTCAGTTTGCACAGGTGACTGTTATCAAAAGGAGCCCGGACTAGCTAGCTATATACATACTAGTTTCAAGTTTTATTTCGCACTATTTACATTATAAATAAACACAACAGACGTATATTTTGAAGAGGGAAAAAAGTGAAGAAATAAGTACAGATTACATTTCAAATAGTTAGTAGTGCGCAGTGACCAAAGGAGCAAAAGCTTTCGAGTTGATCACTGCAACGTTTATATAGACTACAGTTAATGATTCAGCTGATAAATATTTGAAAAAGGTATAGTCACTTATTTTTGTTGTTCGAGAAGTTTTTGTTGTTCGAGCTTGATTGTTTGATATTTACATCAACTGTTTCCCAAACAGATGAAACAAATTTAAATGTATGAAAATTTAACTTCGCACAAAAACGAAAAAAGATCAAGGTTAGGGGGTCTGGAACCGGTACTAAATACGATAAATCTGGTACTAAATACGATGAATCTGTAAAAACCAAGAAAGGCAGTGAGACAATAAAAATGATAATACAAAGTAAAGTGTAACTAACAGTAACTGACTAACTAAATTGATAAATTCATCAATTCGTCAATTCATCAATTAACGAATTGACGAATTTATCAACTGATAAATAGATCAAGTGAAGAAGCAGGCAACTTCTAACCGATTCCAAAACGTCGAATCTGTTTTATTTTTTATTTTTTATTTGGGGGGGGGGGGGGTTAACTCGGTTCCAGGCCCCCTAACCTTGTTCTTTTTTTCGTTTTTGTGGGTATACGTGGTTCCAGATCCCGTAATGTTATTTAATATTTTAGAATGTTGGTGACCTCATATGTTGTTTTATATTGCAAAAGCTATATCGAATAACATAATGAACAATTATTTTTTCAACAGGTATCGACTTCAGCCTGCATTACTAAGCAACACAATACCATCCACGTCAGATTGTTACTTAGGAACCAGCTTCTAAGGTGAGAACTACTTAGTCATGTGCGACCCACGCATGGCAATACTGAACACTGAAAACAGCAACCAAACGTACCCTGAATATCAGAGGTCATAATGTTCACCAAAGAAAAATAACTAACCTGAACATAATTATATATATATATATATATGAGGCATGTTAACACAAAATGAGTGGTCCTTGCTAAGGCACCTTTTGTGTTGACATGCGTCAATATGTGCACCGTTTCAGTTTCAACTGGCCGCTGTTGCTCGAGATCTTGATGGATTTTAATGCGGCTTGCAGCAAAAGACCCGTCTTTGTCTATAGAACAACTGTCGACTGCGTTTTAGTCGCTCCTGGGCATTAGAAATACCCCAAAATGTCACTTTTAGTTGATCAACTGCAAAAAGGTGATAAGGTAGAAAATCTCGAAAAATTCCAAATCTCAAACAAGGAAATTATGGGATAGAAAGGCTGTACAGGGAAGCGAGTGTCATTTTACTATCATTGAAACCTAGAATATCAGTTATCAGCGCTTTAAACTGAGGAAATCGAGAATTCCACACAAGATGAGGCATGTTAACACAAAATGAGTTTCCTTGCTAAGGCGCCTTTTGTGTTGACATGCGTCATATACAGTCAATGCCAAAAAGGTTGTCCAGCAGAACATAATATAATACTATAATATCCATTGTTTTGGGCTATTGTCTAGACCAAGACAATAGGCCAAAACAATGGATATTAAAGTATTATATTATGTTCTGCTGGACAACCTTTTTGGCATTGACTGTATATATATATATATATATATATATATATATAGCCGCGTGCAAAAATTCTGACCCCCCCATGAAAATTATATACTTATATACTTATATCGGTTGCATCATGGGTAATCCAAAAATGTGCTTTTCAGTCATTTTTCTAACAAAAAATATACCAGGTAGGATTGAAAAATGTACGAATAAAACATTTTTAGATCATATGGGTCTATCAGTTAAAGAAAACAAGTGCTATTTTCAGTTTTAGTTGTACTAATTTATTCCATGCGTTTGCCACTGGGTCCGGTCGACCGAAACGCTGCTATGACTTCAAGGAACTCACTATATTCTGAACTTTACTTTCTCCACGTCGCACTAGCTAGGCCTAGGTTTATTCTATTTCCCTAAATGACGCTGAAGTATTCACTAAATTGCATTCAAACCTTGGAGCCTAAGTTTAAGTTTAAGTTTATTATCAATTTGAAACACGTTCTATTTTATCTGATGGCAGTTCCACCAGTCATTTGCAATTCTGCCAAACAAACTGAACCAAATTCAACACTTCAAAGCCAAACGCAGCTAAAACATTGTTGCCGTTATGAAGTCTGCAAAAGAGCTAAAATTTCACTGGGAACACACCAGTTTTCTTTGTCGTTTTTTTTTTGCGACGTAATTATTTCGCATATGAAGTATTGATCAAACATATTTTATTTTATTCAGAATTGAATGCGGGCGGTTTTCGTTTTGATGTCGCGATGCATATTTAATTATATTCTGACATATCTTGCAGTTAACGACGTTAGAACTCTACGCGAGATAAATTTTAAGTTATATAAAGTGGTTAAGATTTAATCAAACTGTGTATCAGTTGATTTATTTTATTACTAAAAATTATCTTTGAATGATTGTCGGGAATACCAATAAATTTACAACCTAGTGAGGCCAAAGTAAATAATAGGTTTACTTATGAATAAGTCTCAATGTTAGTTTCACTGACGACCAATTGTAAAATTTATGTAACACGCAGGAGAAATTATTTTTACACAAGACCAAAACCATTTAATTCTGGTCCATAATTTAAACAGATTAAAACAACTTCGGTTCTGATCTTTCTTTCCTTTCCAATAACTAAATGCGATTTTTACAACCGCATTGCGGACTTCATAAAAAAATGTTCTTAGCTACGCTGTGTTTAATTAATTTGGTTGAATGTTGGGCAGAATCGCACACATCGAACTACCATAATATAGAACGTGTTTCACATTGATAATACGCTTAAACCTAGGCTCCAAGGTTTGAAATCAATTTAGTGAATACTTCAGCCTCATTCAGGGCATTAGGGTAAACCTAGCTAGTGCGACGTGGAGAAATTAAAGTTCAGAATACAGTGAGTTCCTTGAAGTCATAGCAGCGTTTCGGTCCACCGGACCCAATGGCAAACGCATGGAATAAAGTAGTACAACTCAAACTGAAAATAAAACTTGTTGTCTTCAACGGATGGGCCCATATGATCAAAAAATGTTTAACTCGTACATTTTTCAATCCTACCTGATAATTTTTTTTTTAGAAAAATGTCTGAAAAGCACATTTTTGGGTTACCCATGATGCAACCGATATAAGTATATAAGTATATAATTTTCATGGGGGGGTCAGAATTTTTGCAAACGGCTGTATATATATATATATATATATATACACGATCAAAAAAAAGATGACACTCCAGATTATATATATATATATCCCCATGTGTGTGTTTGTTTTTCCTGAGAAAGCAATACCATAGGGATCGGTACGAGTACAATGTACAAACAATCGCTTTGTTTAGTGCCTAAATGCCTAACATTTTTTCTTAGCGCCAGTGGGTATTGAAATCAACAACCATTCAAACGTTAGAAACAAAGGAAAGTTTATAGTGCAGCATTTATTTTCATTGTTTGGTTTTCTTTTGGGGTTTAAGGTGGCCCGCGGCTATTTATTTTGGCAACGGGGGTCTTTTTAAATTGGGTTTTTGAACAGCTAAACATTATCCGATTTCCGAGATTTTTTTAACTTTTAATAAAGAATCTTCGAATGTTATAACAAGTACAATTAGAAAGTGATTAACAGAGACTTGTTGAAGATATAAGCGATTTTCGAAAACGTTGTTTTTTTTAGGAAAGAGCGTATATTTCAAAACCCAAAAGATGGATTTGTTCCATTTTACTTTCCAAGGTCTGTGACAGGCAAGTTTCAGGTTAATCGGCACCATACAAGTTTCTCAGCAAACGGCTGATCAATTTTAACCTTAAAATGTTATGCTCAGGCATCTCGTTCAACTGCCGGAGAAATATTACAGTAATAATTAAATCGTACATACATGTACCATATGGAAGTTCAATACCACTTGAAACTTCTGTGCCAAAGTCAAGAAGATCGGAAAACTGCAACTAACGTTATGCGGCGAACGAAGTAAGATAGGTTATTGCTGAAAATTTGCGAAAGTCGAGAAATTTGTATTCTTTCGGCATAAAAAAAATCACTAGTTTGTTTTTCTTAAGTTTCTAATATGACTTACAGTAGCATATTTTAAAGTACCTTACCGAGTTTCAGCGCGCTTTGACCGTACGCTTTTGAGAAATAAAGGCTGTAAACTTCAGCTTATGTGAGACTTCTAAAATCTAAATGCTTGGAAAACCCCTCATGTTAGCTAATTTATTCAATGGGTTTGTTTTGAATTTCCGCACGGGTTCTGCCACTTGGGAATCGCGAGGCAAGGAATAATTAAAATTATTGTTTAAATTAAAATGAGGATTAATTTTAAATAAGGGACAGTTATTCAAAATAAAAGTAAGAAAAGATCCGTACCGTCGAGAAAAAAAGTGAATAAAAAGCAGTATTATGCTTTTGATACCGGCTCTGATACTCCTTGGCACCAAAACATTACTCAGCCTGGACTATTATTACAAACTTACAAAATTAATCCTCATTTTAATTTCAACAATAATTTTAATTATTCCTTGCCTCGCGATTCCCGATCCAAGTGGCAGAACCCGTGCGGAAATTCAGCAATAACCTATCTTATACTTCGTTCGCCGCATAACGTTAGTTGCAGTTTTCCGATCTTCTTGACTTTGGCACAGAAGTTTCAAGTGGTATTGAACTTCCATATGGTATGTACGATTTAATTATTACTGTAATATTTCTCCGGCAGTTGAACGAGATGCCTGAGCATAACATTTTGAGGTTAAAATTGATCAGCCGTTTGCTGAGAAACTTGTATGGTGCCGATTAATCTGAAACTTGCCTGTCACAGACCTTGGAGGTTGGGCACTCGTTGAAAGTAAAATGGAACAAATCCATCTTTTGGGTTTTGAAATATACGCTCTTTCCTAAAAAACAACGTTTTCGAAAATCGCTTATATCTTCAACAAGTCTCTGTTAATCACTTTCTAATTGTACTTTTTATAACATTCAAAGATTCTTTATTAAAAGTTCAAAAAATCTTGGAAATCGGATAATGTTTAGCTGTTCAAAAACCCAATTTAAAAAGACCCCCGTTGCCAAAATAAATAGCCGCGGGCCACCTTAAACACCTATAAGAAATAATGCCGTGGTTGCGAAATGTTTAGGACCCTGGCTATGTGTCTAGTTGGGGCCGAATCAATAAAATATAAAAGATAATTTTCGCTTTCAAAATAATATTTCAAAATCAAACAAGTGTTGTTCGAATTGCCCTTACTTTCCCGAGAAGTTTCCTTTTTATTGTAGCAAAATCGGTTAAATAAATCCTGCATGAGATATAAATTGAAAATCACAAAATGGTAGAATGTAATTTCGTTTCTTAATCGGGACGCTTGAAAATTCTCAATACTCCGTATTATTTACAAACAATTTTGCCTCTTATATCCGTTATATTAAGAAATCACTAAAATAAACTGCTCAGAATCGCAGATATGATAGATCTGTGAAACAAAAATGTGTTGCTTACTTCAAACTTTAAAAACAAAACCTTTGGGTGGCATGACCAACGTAAACAAAAAGCGGCCGCGATTCTTGTCAGATGAAGAAATAATCGTCCGAAAGAATGAAAATTCCGCGCGTGTTATCGGCCAAAAGACACCAGTTTAATAACTAAGGAAGCCGTCTAAAACAGTTTCCTCGGTAAAGCACGCGACTGAGACATTTATTTTGAGTTAAAGTTTTATAGCGAAATTTCTGCCACCTTTGTTCACTGGAAACTACCGAAGTAGCAATATTAGATCCTATCTTAGCTATACTTAACCTAAAAAATTACGTAGTTTTGCTTGAATTCTAGCGCGGAAATTAAATTTTACTCAGACCGGTGAGCGATGATCGATTTCACTTCAGCCTCTAGTTCTACAATTCAGTACTTTTTAAAAGAGAACTGATCCAACATTATGTTCAGATGATAAATAAATCATGTTGCTTTTGTAACAGTGGTATCGCCGGAAACTCTCGGATATAACACATCCACAAGAACATATTTTTCGAGAAAAAAAAAAATTATTTGGATGTTAAAAAAATTATATCTCGCTCACGTTCTATCCAACTGAAGCGAAGGAAGGCAAACATTTCAACATGACCTTTAAAAAATGGTAGAAATTTCGATAAACAACCGCGCGTACTCTACTGAATAAACTACTGTAAAAAAATATTTTGATTATCAAACAGTAATATTTCGAAGTCTGCTAATATTTTTTGGACTCATAAGATGAGCAAATTTTTATTTTTTTATCAGCACGGTAATTCCTGCACTTGACGAGATTGGCGGCCGCGTTTTGTTTAGGTCGAATTATGCTTTTCAAGCGTTCCGAGCACGTGAGTGACTAAACCCCCTAATGATTTGGCATCGCAATTCTTTTCTAAAAACCATTCTTAAGGCAAAGTTTTTCTAAGCGAACTGGTACTTCATTTTAAAAATTAGTTTAAAGCCCCAAGAGAAGATCAAACAATGTGAAAAATGCTGCGCTATAAAAACTTTCTTTTATTTGTAATGTTTGTGAATTTCAAACCCTCTGGCGCTAAGAAAGATTGTGAGGTATTTAGGCACTAAACGAAGCGATTGTTTGCGCATTGTACTCGTACCGATCCCTATGGTATTGCTTTCCCAGGTAACAACAAAGACACATATGGGGATATATATATTCTGGAGTGTCATCTTTTTTTTGATCGGGTGTATATATACTGTATATATATATATATATATATATCATTATAATAAAATGACACTCGTTTTCAAAAACATTGCTTTTAGTTTATGTGTATGTGAACACTAGAAAGGCATGAACCTGAAATATATTGTTTAGATGAGCTTCATACTCATGCTAAAATATTTATGTATTATATATATATATATATATATATATATATGTACTGTTTAATAAACGAGCAGCAGTGTTTTATCAGGTTTAAAACTCGAGAGTGCAGCCCAAGAGTTTTAGACCTGATAAAACACGTGCTGCGAGTATATTGTTTATAATAGGGTTTTATTGTTTTCGAAATATTTGGAATCCCCTGATGAAAGACGAACAATGAGTGTTTGAAATTTCTTCTCGTGCGAATGCTAAACCGAAAATGTACATACGTTTCTTTTCAAACTTCATTAGCAATTATTGTTTACCGTTTTGACTGTTGTATATACTTATTCAATAGATGGCTTATTATTATTTTTTGATTAGTGGCCAAGAGTTAGTACAAGCAGTCGGAAGGTCGAGGTTCGAACTTTGACCAGTGGAGAGACACTTTCTCTTTCTATGTCGTTCTTTACTTATTTACCTCTTCGCTCCTTACTTGCAGTTTATCAGTATCTAATTAGATAGTGTTAACGAATATGATGATTAAGAAATATTGATCACGAGGGTTGGAAATCTGATCAAACACTAAGTGCGTTTGCAACTAGTGTTTCATTGGATGTCAAGATGCATCTACCTGACGAAGCTTCGGACAATGGTTTCACCCAGTATCAAGACCCATGCATGTGACCAAATACAGTTCCCCCATTGGATAACTGTTTCATGAATTATTAACGAGTTTGAGAAGGATAACCCTCAAACTCATTAATAATTCATGAGATAAACAGCCAATCAGATTATCCCATTTTGGTCAGGTGCATGTACCTTGATGTTCATGTCCAATCAAATGACAGATGAATCTTGATGTCCAATGAAACGCCAGATCAAGGTTGCTCCGATTAGTTCAAATTAGTTCCGATTAGTTTGTTGAAACGACCATGTGAAAATAACAATCATAACTTTTGTAGTCTATAATTGCATGCAATAGAATACCAGACAAACAATACTTTCTAATGATTTATGAATGCAGGCACTGTTTTCGCTTGAGAATTCATATCAAAAACTTGAGCTTCGTGTTTCACCAGGGAATCCAAACACCTCGAAACAATAGAAGCAGCTTCGTGCTTTCATCTGTTCTCGGTGTTTCCAATTCTCCGAGTATATACAATACGGAGCAATTAGTGCAGATTTCGTTGAGTGGGACAAACTACAGCGCTGATTACAGCACGGTCACCGTACGGCATGCCGTGACCATGTTACGGCTGTATAAGGCCTTCTTACTACCTCACTTTTATTATCGTTCTATGGTATGGCATTTCTGTGGTAGTCGCAATTCCGACAAACTAGAGGCATTAAATAGACGCATTCTTAGGTTTATTTTTAAGGATAAGGACTCCGATTATAATCAGCTGCTTAAGAAAGCAGGAACTACCTCTATATACAATAGGCGTATTCAGAATATGCTGCTCACACTTTTTAAATGTCTGCATTTTGAAAATTACCTCGGATACTTAAAATATATGTTCAACTTAAGATCAGTAGCTTATTCTCTGAGAGGCAATAATATTCTCAGCCTTCCTAAACCATCTACAACTTCGTATGGCCTTCACTCATTTCGATATTTTGCAGCTAAAGTTTCGAACTCCCTACCAGACAACTATAGAGTTCTCAATACTTATAATGACTTTAACCGTCTGATTAGGCAATATGACTTTGCTACCATTTAAATGTAATTTGATATTAATTCCAATTATTATTCAATTACTCGTGTATAAATTAGCTTTATCATGTATATATTAATATAAATAACATTTGTTTATTTAGTTATTTTCTCGAAGATATTAGCTTATTTCAGCTACTCTGTAAATTCGAGGATAAATAAAGTGTATGTATGTATGTATGTATGAAATGTTTTCCCATTGTTTTTGACCTGCTGATGCAATCAAATTACAGAAATACGGTATAGCACGGTTACGGACATGCCGTAATTTGTCCCACTCATACGAAATCTGCCCTACGACCTCATTATGCGATCCTCATTCGCGCATGCGTATTAACCCACTCTTCAAAGTGCCATTGTTATGGAAATAAAAACGTGGCATTTACAATCAGGTTTTGCTAATGCACCACCGATTTTGTACAAGTGCATTTAAATAAATGATGTCAGATACTGTTCTCCCTTCAGCAACCACGTGGTCATATCCTTCAAAGGGCTGCGCGTCTCGAGAAATACTTGTTTTGGCGCAGTAACCCCTAAATTCCTTATTGGATAAATAACACACAAAAAACTATTTTGATTCCAAATCGAGCTGTTTACTCTATAAATAATGTTCAGTATTATAACTATAAATTGGAAACGCATGAACATAATCTTTGGTAATAAGAACAGCTATCACAAACCTGAACATGATCTGAACTAATTAGTTTGTCGTTGTAAGTTATGACAGCTACAGCTCTGCCTACACATTACCTTTGTACATAAAGCTGAGAGACAGGATCTACCAGACAAGACCCGGTATGTACATGTAACTATGTATGCGTGCATCTGTGTCTGTGTATGTACGTGTGAAGATAGGAAGCGGCAAATGGGAAAATGTGATTGCAATTGGTTCTTCAATGGTCAGGTAAATCGCCGTACGACCGGTCGGTATGGTTACGGACCGCTGCGAGCTAGAGTAGTTGATTCAGTGATATTGTTTCCACCCGAAATATTTAGCGAAAATGGCAATGAAAAAATACACGGTTTGCAGAAAATATAATGCCAGGAGATAAATAAAACAACAAAAACCTTTAGCGAAAAAAGCAATGGAAGCAACTCAACAAAATGCAATGACAGAGATAAGAAAATTGTATTTTCAGAATTTCACTGCCAGGTGGCCCCCGATCAACCAATGAGGTCGCGCGTTAATCTCACGCAATTCTTGCTATGTAACAAATTCCAATATCCCCTAAATATTTCACCGCTTGTTTGTTAGAGCTTAATTACGAACAATTTCGAAATATCATGCGCAGTATTTATGTTAAATACCACTACGAATCATGTTATTATATATATTTTATATACAAATTAAATAAAAACGATTACACAAACACGTTGTGTGGGCCCCCTGTGCTAATGGTGTTCTGTCGTCTGTTCTTAGATTTCAAGTTCTCGACCCAAGTTATCTCAACTTTGGTTGTCGCCGGAATCATTCTCTACCAGGTAAGTTCACGTTCCGCTACAATAACTTTGTCAGTTTCTGTATTACTACCGTAGAGTCCGAAGAGAAGTAGTATATGTCTACAGTTGGGCAAGCAAAAGAAAACACAAAAACAATGGCAAGGTTGGGTTATAGTCAAACAGGGTATTATATACATCTTATCATGCATTGCGCGCAAACCATATTATCAACAATATTTACCCCCAGCAACGCTTTATTTCGATAAGCTCTGATCGAATTAACATGCGAAGGGTGATCGAAGGAACGAAAATACAACAAGAACTTGGATGGGAAGGTAGCGTATCTTAAACTCTATGTGTTTCTAAGTACTATTTCGAAATTACATCTCCGGTAATGTTCTAATTCGCTTCCCGCTCAATTATCATGTAATAAGCAACCACTTATATACACTCAATATACATGGTGATAATCTAGAGCAATTTGAGCTCATCATGAACACTTAGTAGTTGACAGTGTTTGTGTAATATGAAAATCGAGTAAATATACAACTTATACCGGTTTAAACCAATAACTGGTTACTTATACTACACTATTCATTTAATTATATTACAGTCGATTCAGGTATCATTAAATAATGGAAATAACTAGTTATTTTAAACATAATAATGTAGATGAAGGTGTGCAGTGGTTAAAGGAGCTTAAGCTTTTGAGTTAACCACAGATTCATTTATTTTGCACTATTTTTCCTTTTTTTTAAATAGAATTTACAAATATGTAGGAAAAAGGAATGATAATATAAGCTATTAAATTTAATGAGCTAGGTTAGATGTGCGTAGTGGTCAAAGTAGCCGCTAGGCTTTCGAGTTGATCACTACCATAGGTATAATAGTCGAGGGGAAAAAAGAAGAATTATATAAATAGGAAAAAGTGCAGAGAAGAAATTGAGGAAAAAGATTCCAGAGGAATTATACAAAAGAAATAAGAAAAAGAGCAGAGGAAAGGGGTGTTGGTAATACAAAAGGAAATATTGCTATAATTAGTTTACATATAAATAATTTCATGAATATAATAATCCTAACGCTACTGTTTCTCAAGTTTCATAATTTCTTGAATATAATAATCCTAATACTAATGTTGATACTTATGTTAATTATTCTAATGCTAATACTAATACTAATACTAATTATAATACTAAGTACTGTAATAATACTGAAAATAATACGAGCAAAGGAAAAGGGTGCTAATAATACGAAAGGAAATATTACTATAATTAGTTTACATATAAATAATTTCATAAACATAATAATAATCTCAATGTTAATGTTTCTCAAGTTTCATAATTTCATGAATATAATAATCTAATGCTAATGTTGATACTTATGTTAATTCTAATAATTCTAATACTAATACTAATTCTAGTACTATTACTAAGTACTATAACAATACTACCGCTGTAAATAAGTTTCTCAAGAATGTAGTAGTCATATATGCCAACTTTATGAACATAATATTATCATTATAGCTGGCTGTCAAGTAGGAACAGTTTGTATTCTTTTTTAAAGCCACTATGTGATAAGTTTTTGATTTTCAGAGGGATTTTTTCCCATATTCTTGATGCAAGGGTCTTAAATCTTGATAAGCCATAGTTTGTCCTAGAAGCTGGTCTGTATAGATTCTTATTTAAAGCATATCTAGTATTATAGTTATGGATTTCTGAAACAGATGGGATTAATTCAGCAAAGGCTAGGGGAATATCTGTTTTAACATATTTAATTTTATGAATAAGAGTAGAGATTTTAAGGTTAAAGGCATTCTCAACATTAAGTATATCAAGGAGCTTATAATATGGAGCAGCACTCTCTCTTTTTTTAGCAAAAAATATAGTGCGGATACATTTATTTTGTTTTGTTTTAATTACTTGTAACCGAGATTGGCAAGCAGTGCCCCAGCTCATCAGGCCGTAATTAATATATGGATATATCAGGGTATAGTAAAGTTGTTTAAGTGTGCTAATAGGTACATAGTATCTAAGTTTATTTAAAATACCTATATTCTTTGCAAGTTTATTATTAACATGTTTTATTTGTGCATTCCATTGTAAATGGTTGTCAATAAAAACACCTAAATATTTTATCTGCGTTTTTTCTTCTATATTACATGTTGTTATGGATATATTAGGCTTTTTTCTAGGGGATGTAATTAGCATATAATTTGTCTTCTTAAAGTTGATTGAAAGTTTGTTAGCAGCACAGTATTTTAGAACATTAACAAGTTCATCATTTATAACCCTTTCTAATTCGTTCCTGCCACAAGGAAAATAAATAAGGCTAAGATTAGGTCGGGTTTACATGTAATATAGTCCTCAGACTAGGTCTGAATCATATGTAGTATAAAATGTAAAATGTGCAACATGTTGAAACAATTACTGTAATAAATTATTAGAATAAGACATTATAGTTGGGTCTGAATAAGGTACAGTTTAAAATTTTTTTAACTGAAAGAGATTTAAACTTTTGAGTTCAGCAGGGATAGTTTGCCAAATTTTAGATAAAGAAAGTTTAAATATAGATAAGCCATAGTTAGTTCTTACATTGGGTCGATACATATTTTTTAATTTTAGCATACCTGGTATTATAAGTATGTATTTCAGATACCGGTGTAACATATTGGGTAGCCTGTTCACAGGCTCTAGATACTGGGGAAAATGATGAAAATAAAAGGTGGCGAAAACAAAATGGCGGACGGAAAGAAGAGGGGGACTGGGGAGAGGGGGAGGGAAAGAGAGCCTGTGGACATTCTATTCCGAAACCTCTTCCGCTCACTTGTCAAGCTGTCACTGAATTGCGGTTTTAAGCTGTCTATCAAATTCCAATTTACAGCGCGGGATGGGATGTAAACATACGGCGGCATGTCAAAGCGGACCTATAACTATATAATTTGCCTGTTCACAGGCTCTTGATACTGGGAAAAAAGACACACAGTTTAAAGCCTGCATAGCTAAAGAAAGCTAGAGCTATAAACGTTAATTTTCAAAAGAAATAAAATCAAGTTTACTGTGAATTCCGTTCCAGGTAGAGTAGATCGATATAATTTTTCGATACGAGTTCGGTTGAAATTTCACACATTTGCCATTTGGGCGTGAAGTCAGTTTCGCCAGTAAAAGCTTTATACATGATTTTAAAAATGGACTTACCATCCTGTAACTGAGTGGACTTCATCAATCGCTATTACAACAGTTTGCTGCCTTACCTTCTCCTCTTTCAGCTCTGTTGTCCATCTTTTTGACGATCCCACTATTTCGGCGGCTGAAGTTTTTTTAAATCGTTGAGCTAGCTAGTGCCTATTATACTAGTTATAGGTCTGGACTACATGCATGTGCAAATTCACCCTTTTTCTTGTGGGGTATCACCTGAAATGATCTATTTTGTTTTTCACTTGTCTTCGTTTGCTCGTTAACAGAACCATCCAATTATAACAAATTAATCTCAGTTACTGTCTTTTAGTATAGCTGAATCAAAATATTAAAGTTCCATGTTGTTCGGAATTTGAAGAAAAATCGAAGGAAAACGAGAACTTTCGATTCATGTCTGACTTGCAACGATTGATAGCTTAGATCAATGTTCTTTTTTTTGTGTGAAAATCGAGTGATTCGAGTAGGCGAAAAAGTAAACTAAACGTGGGTACATTAAGGTACATGTGTGTCCAACACATTCAGCAGTTACCTAAACTAACTCAAATTGATTTTTTTTTCTGGCTCAGCAATGTATAACCCACGCTATATACAGATACGAATTGGCTATTCATACTTTATAGTGGCGCAACACGAAACAATGCGTATCAAAACGTGTTCCTTTGACCCTCTCAAGCTGATAAATGTTATAGGTATTTCCCATCAAACAAATGAGTTGTGTGTTAGCATAACCAAATGGCCAAATATTACTCACCACGATTGTTTTTGAACGCAGAGCTAGCATCCGGCAACGATGAAAGATGTAGATAATCTCCTCTTCTGTAGGTTCTCGCTCGACGAATTGGCTCTCGAGATATCATGTCATCCCGTCAATAGCATGATGGGAAGGGTGAAATATCGATCATCCTTTCAATTGATTGCTTATAGTTATGACTACAACACACCGTCTGTTATGCATACTTTTCAATGCGGATCTCTTATTATTCTTTCCTCTCAAAATGATATTTTCATACAACAGATCTAGAAATGTTTTTAGTCTACATTCTACAGGAAGAATAAAGGAGCAAATTATGTAAAGAATTATTATTTTTAACGAAAGATGGCATTTATGAAAAACTGCTGAATTTTAGAGCCAGTAAAATCTTATACTTGGAACAAAATGCATTTATCTTAATCATTTCTTTAAATTCGATTACTATGTTTTGAATTACATAAGGACGAAAATGCATGTTTTCTCTCTACAGATCACGATGGCAACGATGTTGTATTTGGCAACCATCACTGCTGTGCTAAAGGTATACTTCGGGGGAGCGCAACGTTTTTGGAAAGTTCTAAATGGTAAGTTTAATTATATTTATAATGTTTCCACAGTTTAATGTACAAAAATAGAACATGTACTATGTACATACGTCAAGTAACACAAAAGAAATGTGTTTAAGATAATGCCATCAACGAACCATCGCTCTTCAGTGTTGTTTTACTAGGCAATATGTGATGAATTGTTTTAGTCTGATATTCATTGGCATATATTTATTTCGAATAATTCGAAGAGGACTGATGAGCGTGTGCAGTGTTCTTGCTTTAAAAAATAGTGCAGCTGATATGAAAGATAATAGGTTTCCTAATAGGTGCTTCAGTTTTCTACCTTTCGCCGGTTTTCTCTGATGATGACTGCTGTCTATATTATAATTTCTTTAATTTTTGCAGACTGCTTGTATGTGTCATTCATTTTTTCTGGTAGCTTCGCCATTATCCAGATGCTTCACTTTTTAAAGTGTCACAGGTAAGTTATGTTTGATGTTCTTCTGCGCAGGTATTAAAACACCTCGCTTGTTGATGCCAAATTAACAACTGACTTTTGTGCACGTCAGAAAGAATTCATTCTTACGTTACAGCAGTCAGTTTTCCTAAACACAAAAACAAATAATAAAGCATATATTTTTGTTAGGTGTTTTGATAAGGTTGCTTATATTTTAGTTGTAATAACGTCAACACGGTATAAACCGGTCAATTCACGTCTTTACAAAAGCTAACAATTTAACATTTTGCTCCATTGTGTAATTATGGCAACACCTTTATGTTTTGCTTTATAATTTTAGAGAGCATGTTTTGACGTCTTACAGAACAACTCTAAGCCTACGAATGGCTCCATCTCGGCTCGTGGTGAGTTAACAAAAACATGATAGTTAGATATTTATTACACCTTATCTATTAGAAGGAATGTTTCTAAATTGTTTTTAAAGGCATTTGTTTGAATACGACATTCTAATTAAGTTCTTTTTGAAGTCAGTTCCTTTGACTCAATTTTACTCTACCTAGTAATATGTAATACAAGTGACAGGACATATCCTTGTGTGAAATGTTTATAGAAATCATAGTAGGAGCTTCCAGCGCTTTCTAAATTTTGTGAATCAGTTTAACAGAAGTTTGAAAATACGGCTGAGGAGCCGTTTTCGGCTCGCTGAAAAGATTGAATGATCAAGCAAATTCAGGGTTTTGGCATGGAAATTAAAATCAATATGAAGCCGTTATTCTAAATTTTAGAATTGTGGGTTTAACCCAACAGGAATTATAATCTACGCAATCTAGCGCAGCTCAAACCAAACCCCTAACTAACCCCAAGCAAAACCCAAACCCTATTTTTTAGGCTAAATACAAACTTAATAATTTAAAAAAACAAAATGATGGATTTATAAAAAAAAAACTTCAAACGAGGTTTGAACCTGCAACGATAAACAATAGACCGAATTAGCTTTTACATTTGTTGTCCCAATTCAGGTCACCTCACTTTTCCCTTGCCGTAATGTTTTTTTGTTTTTTTTTGTATCCCAAAAGGAAATGTACAAATTTCTCTAATTGGAAAACAAAGCACTAAATCCTCTGGAGAGCTGTCACATGATCTGAATTGGGACAAAAAATGTACAAGCTAAATTGGTCTATTCATGGCTTACCCGCTACTAACCCTAACCATTAGACCACGAGAGAATCCGCTGCTGGAATTAGTGCTTTTTTCCACATTCATATAATATTCTTAAGCATGTAATACACTATTATTCAGAGATTGCTTAGATTATAGTATTCTAAGATTTAGAATATCGACTTCAACCCATGTAGAATAGGCGAACCGGGTGAGACATTTCAGTGTTATTCAACTGTAACAAATCATGCATAATTAATAAGCATTTTATCCAATGAGATGATGCAAATCAGTTAGGGTCTTTGTAGTATACAAAGATACACGGTTGAGGCCATAAGGTCTTAATCATGAATATGCGCTGTTAACAATAAATTAGAAATAAAAATAATAACATTTTAGCTAAAAGCTTTACCGTAAAAAAAAAAATTCAGTTGTTTTTTTTAATAGGAAGGGAGCTAATGTTCGTGATAAAGGCCGGTAGAGAGTTCCATTCTGTTGGGGCAGCATAGGTAAAAGTTCTCCCACCAAGTGTCGGTCGGAGTTTAGTTGAAGGTACAACCAGGAGAAGTTCATTATTAGATCTAAGGTTATAACTGGACTGTTTCTCAATAGTAACTAAATTAGACAAATAAGTAGGAGCAAGTCCGTGAATAGCTTTAAAGGTAAACATAGGGCCCCCGTGGATGGTCAGTGAGCTATTTTAGTATATACTAAAAATCACATGACCAATGACGTCATCACCACTAAGTGAATCGTGGGAAAATAATACCATACCTGTCCAAGTTTGAACTGTCTGGCATTAGAAATGAAGGAGATATGAGTTCTGGAACTTCCAGTCTGAACAAGGATTGTGTGACAAAGTCATTATTTAGTGTAGCTAAATCAAATTGATCTTTAAATCAAAATGCCCCGCTGAACTTTGAAATCACATATCGAAGAGGTTAAAACGAGTTTTTATCCGTTCCACATCGGCGCAGAATTGAGTTTTTGGGAATCTAATGCTAGCCAAATGTAACTTGCAAACGTTTTATCAAATATAAACAGTGCATGACCCGGAGGTCAACTGGCTGGAAGATCAAAGAAAACACATGTTTTTTTTTAAACAGGCTTATTATTTTTCTCACTAGTATTCTTGAAGGTTCTCTATCACGAATTCTAACTGCAGATAATCTTGATTTGTGCCTCCTAGAATGACCAGTATTCAAGCCGTTACTATATAAATAACAATACAGTGCTCAGCTGTTCGCGTTCGACCATCAAATTCAAACTATTTGACATTTCAGTGATATTTACCATATCATTTCTCGAACTGATCACATTATTGTTATTCTGTATATTACTAAGCTTTTCCATTCATATTTGGCTTTTGTTTGGCTATTGTATGGCTTTGTTTAGCTTTGCTTTCGTCACTTTCCAAAATCTTGGCCTTCATTCCCCAGTGAGCAGGGGCGATATCGATGTTAGCTGTTAACATCTCCTCGTCGTTCAACTGAACTTTAAGCTTATATTCACCCTGACGGGAGTGCAGCACGTTCTATCTCTGAGCCTAGGGATGTATTATGAACGTGCCACGGGACTCGGGGAGCTTTGTCGCGAAAACAGTTGTACATTACCATCTCTATCTCTGCCGGTTGCATCCAAAATGTTCCCAAAACTGCCAACACAAGACATTAAATTCTGCTTAGCTAAGCCAAACGCGCTTGCAAATTTCCGAGCTTCTTCGCGACCAAATGTCTGTTTTTAACAATATAGTTGTAGCGATAAATTCATTATAAGGCATTTCGGAATAATAATTACCTTTAACAACACGGCCAAATCCTTTCGAAGAGTCTTTCCGATGATTCGAAAACTTGGACTCATGCTATAAACTCCGTCAATATATATTCGGAAAATCCAAGACTATTCGGACAGCCAACGGAGAGTCCCCGATGTACACACCATAAAACGATGAATAAACTAGCTCGGACCACTAGCCCTAATAACTCGTGTTCTGAGCTTGCGCGCATCCACGAGTTAAAAATGAGAATTTTAAAAAGTATTCTGAACTTAACTGGCAGCCAATGTAGATCGGCAAGGATAGGAGTAATATGTACGTAAGAACCGCGGAACTTGAGAGCTGCAGCATTCTGTATTCGTTGCAGCTTAGCTATCTGATCAGTCTGATAAGTGGGCAAGCCGTAATATAAGCTGTTACAATAGTCTATGCGACAGGTAACGAAAACATGGATAAAAGTAGCGCAGGATTCGGCTGTTAGGAACTTCCTAATCTTCCTAATATTGTATAAATAATAGAATGAGGACTTGCATGCTTAGCTATCTGATCAGTCTGATAAGTGGGCAAGCCGTAATATAAGCTGTTACAATAGTCTATGCGACAGGTAACGAAAACATGGATAAAAGTAGCGCAGGATTCGGCTGTTAGGAACTTCCTAATCTTCCTAATATTGTATAAATAATAGAATGAGGACTTGCATGCATTTGTAATCTGTTTATTTAAGGATAAACTAGTGTCAAAAATATCGCCAAGATTCCTGACTGAGCAGGAAGGATTAATGGACGAATTGCCCACAGTTAGCTGTTGAACTGACTGCTTAGAAAGTTCTTGCCGTGTACCGATGATCATGAAGTTATTAGATTTTTGTTTAAACGGCTTCAGAGGTAATATTCTTTTAGGTTTTCATCTTGGTCATTCCGAACAGTTACTGCTCTGAAACGAATGCTAAATTTCCCATAATTAGTTCTAACTGGATTAATATATAGCAAGTTAATCTGGAAGCATGCAAGTCTTAGGTTTTATACTCAAGTGCTTAGAAGATAGCCTCCTCCGCAGGCAACTCCTAATATATGACACCGGGATAATATAATAAGAAATTGGTATCACAGGGATTCCTGAGGAGGCTAGCAACATCCCGATAAAATAGGATAAGCCCGCTCAGATGATCCTTCTATCACAGGAATCCCGGTGATTCAAATTTATTATTATATTATCAAAAGCTGTAGGTGGTAGATTAAGGTAGAATTGATACATAAAAAGTACGTATGAAAGAGTACACTGTCTGTATATTTAAGTAATTCAAATTGTTAGAGAGGATCAGAATGTTGATCTGGTGTAAAGAAAGTCATTATCCGTACTGTAGAGCCTTTTCTGGAGAGTTGTAATAGGTTTTAGTGTTGTATAATAGGTATATTCCCAGACGAATTAATCGTAATAAACTAGTTATTGATATTGTTATGTATTGGAAGTGGGAAATATTGAAGTAGACACACAAAGAATCTCAAGAGACTTTAATCGGCCATCTTGCAAGCACATGCTAATCGTATAAAATCAAACGGTCCCTTATGTGAAAACCTTAGCCTCGTTCTGAAACTATGCGTGCGTAGTTCAGACTTATACCAACCATCAGTGTCGTGTATAAAAGACATGCACTGTCGAGAAAATAGAAACCTTAAGTTTGAATATCATGGTTTTAATTTTCGAAAATATGGTTGAATATTCATTGAGAGAGCCGGGCTGAAGGGCTTTCAAACCACACATACTATATAGTCTCCGGATAGGACATATGCAATATGCAATCTTGTGTAAATTAAAGTGCCTATAACCCCAAATTTGAAGTATTTTTTATAAATTCTTTACATCCTTCTAATCAATAATTCGAAGGGAAAAAAAGGAAAAAAGTAAGAGTTCGACCTTATTTCTGGCGTCAAACATTGTAAAACAAGCCGATTTGGGCACCCTGTCCCAAATGGCCGTCAGCTGGAGTCTGGAAGTAGCCTGGGAACGAAAACGTCATAGTAGTGAGAGAAAGCGAACAACCAACAACAAAGACAGATAAAAACAGAGCGAACCGAGCGAATAACTCGATTTGAAATGCCAAACAGATGTATTTGGGGGCTCTAGGAATGAGCCAGACTCAAAAAAGGATAGCTCTAACACAAGGTCCCGTTTTTAAGCGATGATCGGCCAGAAGCAAAGAAAAGAAGACGCCAGTGGTTGAGGTTCCGGTTCGTGCGAACAAAGCGAGCGAAGTGGGAACCGACGAAGAATATTTCCAGCGTTTGTTTGGTTCACTCCAAGCCGGAAGACTTTATAAGAGTTTCTTTAGTCCTTGACTCTACGCCAAGACTGAAGTCGGTTGAATATGGAGTTGTTCCTATTCCATCAGTCCATGCCATCGAAACCGATAAGCCATTCTCCGATTTTGGTAAGTGTTTTTGTATTTAGTTTGCGGCAATACAGCATTACAGTAGCCTCCTATACTCTATAGCAGCCGTTGTGTAGCGCTTCCGTTTCACTCCATTCCCCGGAGTGAAATGGGAGCGCTACACAACGGCTGCTGTAGGAGGCTAGCAATACAGTGGAACCTGCATGTATAAAGTTCCGAGGGAAAGGAAGAAAACTTCATTATGACCGGGTTCCACGTACTGAACATTGTTTTCACCACAAGTGTATTAAACTAAGAGAGTGCATGTTATATTGTTATTTAGTATTCTTCGTTTTCACGTGACGTCACATAATTATGCACGCCGGAAGTAAAAAGTTCTGGTGGATAAACAAGCCGTCACCTGGTGGATCGTACAAAGCGTGCCAGAAGTTCCAGTTCCACTTGCTGTAAGGCCTGGGGGATTTGTCCAAACGCCCATTCAAACCTCATCTAATTCCCCTGGGTATGGGGCAGGAGAATATTGACAAATCCCCTCCCTGGGGCAAATATAATGGGTCCCTGTAATATACGTTAACAAATATCAGTTACATATCACCTACAGATCTTTGCAGTAGTAGCACAAATAATGGCAGTTGCTCGCCACTCTTCTTGCTAATCTTTAAACAGGGGCCATGGTACCAGATGAAGCAGCTGGGCCCTCATTTGTCACACTGGATCATGAAACTATAGAAGATCACAATGAACTTTTAATGTATATAATAACGGATTGGGTAAACCGCTGACCTGATATTATAAATCCCCAGGGTCCCATCCCCTGGGTTAAACTACCGGTAGCAAAAGTGTTGTTTTCCCCCACACCCTCGGGCAACATGGAGCTGACAAATCGTGACAAATGCCCGAGTTCGCGTGGGTTCCCCGGGGGAAGCCGCTGATTGATGCACAAGGCCCACAAAAACCAATATTAGGCAAAACCCCATTGCTCAGTGTGCAAGAAACCTATTAAATTAAAATTAATTGTTAATCTCTAAATTATATATCGTTTTTGAATTTATTTGTGGAACATCTGTAAACTAGCTTGTAGCTAAGTAAGTCCACCTCGTTAAATAAAGTATTGTATTGTGTAAACCTATGAAAGAGCATAAAGGTGTTGTTGATTGTCCAAAGAACAACCCTCTCAGTGATTTGATATTTTATAAATGGACAACCAATAGCAATATATTATACTGTCAACTTCCATAGGCGAATCACTCTTGTGACCAACTCAGTGAAATCGATTGCCCTATTTCATTATGACGTCACATCAAAACAAATAGATGAAAGCCACCATTCTTATTATATTGGGAAAATTAGCCAATTTGAAAGAAGGCGATCTATGGCAGAACAGCTTTATTTTGTATGTCTATTGTTAAAGATGAGTGTTTTGACCCCCTAAGATGGCAGCTGTGTCTATCATGTGACACCATAATTAAATAGGGCAATTGAATTTGAGGCTAAAAGGGGCTATGTCATGGTACTATGCATGTATGGAGTCAGTGTTCCATTGGTGAGTTAAAACAGTTCAACCCCCTCCTTCAATGCTTGATTGAAAGTATGTTCATTATTTTACTTGAATAATGTATATAAATTTACAGTTTATTAGTCATTTTTGAATATTTGCTTTGATCTTAACCATCCCACATGTGCGACAGGTTCGTCAGTTCATATGAGAATCGCTGATAATGAGAGTGACAGTCCAGCCTGGACATGAAACTAATGTAATGGTCTCTCACCATGACACACTCCCTTTAAGGTTAGGCCAGAGCATTGAAAACATGTCCATCTTGTAAAAGGGGTTAGTCAGATTTTACTGTTTTCCAATTTACTACTCAAACATTTAAATTTTAATATTATAATCCTATTTTCAAAATTTGTGTAAAATTATAGAAAGGAACCCAGGGTGCAATGCAAGTGCTTTCCAATAGCCCAGGGCTAGTAGTTTGGCTTGTCAGGGTAGTGATTCCTGTTCACAGGTTGCCTGAATGGGCAAGTAACATTTTGCTTCTTTTTGTACGACTCAGGTAATTTACTTTGCAATTTAAAAGCTTAATTCGGACCAGCTCCCAAGAGCTTTAGGCTACTAAACCCGGCAAGCACACATAAAATTTGCATGTAAACAGTACAAATAAAATGTATACATAATAGTGATGCAATAAACCATTGAAAATAATACTGGTAGTTATGAATGGCAATATATATGGACATACATGTAGGTTAATAGCCCACACTCGATATATGCTTCACTTCTCACACACAAAGGTTCTGGGGCATAATTAAATTCATTATTGTTATTTCATTAATCACTACACAATATTCCCCAGAGCCTTGTATTGAATCATTTGTATGTGACCAGTGAAGCCTATATCAAAAGTGGCCAATGGCACTGAAAGTTTGACTGTTCATTGTTGTTCTCCTTAAAGTTATGAAGTACTTTCATCTTCAAATCCAGTGAAGGTTTCTTTCCCAGAATTGGATTTTGTCCTGATTGTGTCATATGCACATGCTGGTAGAGGAATTATATTGTTGCCCAGATAACTGTAGACTAACTGGATGTACTCTCTGTATGAGACAACTCGTAGAAATCTGTAAATAAAGAAGTTTATATGTTAGCACCAATTACTTGTTTGAACAGTTGAAGCCCTTTGTGAAATTGCCCTTGTAGGTGACCAGCTCCCCTCAGAGACCACTCTTGTGCTCTGTAGTAACCATGCAGCCACTCTCATAAGTGACCACCACCACCTTTGGAATTTGTCTTTGTTTTTAAACTCTTGTAAGTAACCGCTCCAGAGACATGATCCCAGACTGTGCAATGAGTCTGATTGCAATGAGTCAACTAAATATAAATATGCACTAGTATTTTGCAAAAATAGTCCTATTATATCAGACATTCATACTGTGATATCAGTCACACTATATATGTATCCCCATGGGTGTGGTGTGTGCAAGCTCTCAAAAGCGAGCAACTACTCCTGATTCCAGTTCTGACTAGTTATGAGCACCTTTTCCTGATTCCCAGTGTGGTTGCTTACGAGAGCTATTATTTTTAATTAACATGCACGATAGATCAAAATACTCTGATAAACCTTCCACTTTCCTGGTCAGACTAATCACGTAACTGTATTCATTTATTTCAATTCATACCTTGGTCATTATTGAGAATTATTAATGCGTGGTATAAATATTTCCTTACATATTAGTATGCAGTGTTGGATCTAGGATGTGCCATTGTGGGATGTTTCCCGCTAAAACATATATAGTTGGTGTATGTTTCTCAAATTATTGAGAGGGCCAATATGGTGCATACTTAAATTCCACTAACTGTAAAATTTTATCAAAAAAGTAAATTCCGAAAAGGGTAAATATAAGAGGAATTACGATATTAGGAAACTGTTTATCGTATCTTCATTTATAGCGATTCTTACAAGTAAATAAATTGCAGGGCTTATATGATTGTTGCGATTGCAAGGATCACTGGATAAGTGGATTCTTTTGGCATGATCCTGCAATGTTTTTGGGGAGACCACGGCCACGGGAAGCCCATGAAGGTCTATGATATCTTATTTTCATTTTGGACAGTTTAACTCACCAGCTTTTCCTTGGTTCGAGGCCTTCCAACCGATTCTGGAGGTCTCCGTCTGTACTCTGTTATCCCATTCTTCATCGGCGAGTGGCGCCGTCCGCTCTCTTCGCCAGCAGATTCTTCTGCTTCAAGCTCATAGTTGATAAAAATTTAGCTCGGAATTGTCCGATGAACAACTGTCTTTAGATTCGGAGCCTGACGAAGACATTTAGTCAAAAAGTCCAGCAGAAAATTACAGAACTTGCGACTCAAATGATGAAGAACGAACCAAGAAGTGGCAAAAGTACATGGAGAAGCCTTTATCACGTGACATGTGTCCCTACTATGACGTACCTAGTCCCAGACCCCACCAAGTCGCTAAGATGACGGTAAAAGTTCACGGCTCTCATCTTTGAAAAGCCGTAAAAAAAAAGAGAAATGCTTTAAAACCATTTTTTTTTTCGGGAAGTTGCATAGAATACTTATAAGTTTTATCTGAAATCGTAATTTTTTTGGGGTTATAGGCACTTTAAGTTTCACTCGCTAGACACGGTTAGAGAGAACTTTGGAACTCCTTTGGTGCCAGGGGCTCGAAGCCAAAATAAAATCTAAAAAAGAGAGCTAGGAAAGTATAGCACTCCGGCAATTATAAATAATTCAGTTAGTTTCTGGTGGCTGTGCCGGTTGTGACCTACTTATTTAGATCAGATACTTTGTATCTGATCTCTCATTAATAATTCATGAAACAAACAAAGGAATTTAATAAAACAAAATGTCTTTAATTCTACAAGAGATTTCGTCCTGATTTACATAAACTTATATAAACGTATTTATATTAACGATATCCACAGCTCCTCTGATAAGTTCAATTTTTTTCTTTTTGCTGACGATACCAATCTACTTTATGCTGACAAAAACTTGAAATCTCTTGAGGACGTTGTTAATAAAGAACTGACGCATGTTTCTGACTGGTTACTTGCAAATAAGTTAACATTAAATATTAAAAAAATCAAATTTTGTCATATTCCACCCGTATCAAAAGAGACTAGACCATAAACCTAACATTAAAGTCTTTGATCATAAATCTGGCCATCCTATACCCCTTGAACAAAAGAATTACATAAAATACCTTGGTGTTCTAATATATTCTAATCTTTCTTGGAAGACACACATAGACTATATTACTTTAAAAAATAGTAAAACGATAGGTATAATCTCTAGATTAAAGCATTTTGTCCCTCTCTCCACTCTTCTGAATATTTACCGTTCACTTATTTATCCTTACATATCCTATGGTTTAGCAATCTGGGGTCAGGCAGCCCAAACACACCTCAATAAAATCCTACTTCTACAAAAACGTGTCTTACGACTTATGTATTTTGCGACAAATAGAGAACATGCTAGCGCTATACCATTATTTTTAGCCTCTAATATCCTTCCAATTAATATGTTATATTATAAAACACTTCCAGTCCTAATGTATGAAATTAACAATAACACTGCTCCTCCTAACATAATAAATTTATTTAACCGTGTAAGCTCCGTACATTCCTATAATACTAGATCATCAACAACAGGAAAATTCTATTTGAAATATTCAAGAACTAAACATCAAAGTGAATCCTTCTCTCGCATTGGTGTAAAAATATGGAATGGGATTCCTGATCACTTACGGAGAAAACAGTCTAAAACATTA
The DNA here is from genome assembly GCA_030867875.1 of Actinernus sp. WN-2022. Classification (NCBI taxonomy): domain Eukaryota; kingdom Metazoa; phylum Cnidaria; class Anthozoa; order Actiniaria; family Actinernidae; genus Actinernus; species Actinernus sp. WN-2022. Next base: position 8,014,096 of record JAOWCC010000577.1, on the reverse strand, counting down.
TTTAAGGCAAATATCCATAGAACTCTTTTACAAGTTTTGAAACAGGAGACCTATGTTGATGTCACGGTATTAATTGAAAAAGTTTCTAAAACGTCCTTAACGTCATGATCATTATAAAAACAAAAATAAAACAATAACAACAAAAAATCTTCCTATTTATTTATTTATTTATATATATATATTGTTACTTATTTATTCATAGTTATTGTAAATTTGTTTAATTATTGTAAAATTTGTATAGTTATCACAAAATATCTTCCACGTAAATAAGAACTATTATAGCACTACCCGCCTCGATTAGCTAAGCTATCTGCGGGTGTGTTAATTAAATAAGAAATATGTATTTATAGATACTTGTTAATAAACTTGAAACTTTGGCTTCGATTTTCTCGGCCAAAATAAGTCGTATCGCCAAAATATCTGAAAACATGACTCTACATCTAGACGTTTGATAAGTTTAGGGTGTTTATGGTGCTTTCAGCTCGAGTTTGTAAGTCCCATAAAGATTGTACACTCATTCTTTATCTAGTACATCAAACTCCCGACAAAATGGCACTGCATTTCGTAGTTTCAGAAAATATCGACACACTCCCCCTCCGGCCCTTTTTTAGTCGTGGATGCGCGCATGCGCAGGAACCAGTTATCGGGGTTAGGTGGATTTTCATTTCCGAATGATGCAGTCTAGTCCCAAGGCCTTCTGGCTGGTGGGATAATGGGATCCCTGTGGTTTGTGATGTCACCGCTCATTGTTGCCAGAAGGCCTATCAGAAATCGATCCAACATGGCGGCCACGGATTCGGTATACATTTGCTCGTGAAGAGCTTGAACAAATATCAAAGTATGAGTTTGATTCTTTAAGAGAGTTTTGCTTGGATTTGAAAAGCACTTTGCCTGATTTGGCGTGGAGGGAAGCCGCTCTAGGTTGATTTTCACGGCTCAACAACTTCCATCCGTTTGACGAAGCACAATGAGTTAATTCCACTGGTAAAAACTGAAGACGGCTCTTGCTGCTGTCGGTCTCTCTTCTCGTCTAACACCGGGCAGCGAATCCAAACCTGTAAGATGAACGGCTTGGAAGCGAAGTGCCAGGTAAAGTTTGTTGAATAAAGGTGAAACTTATCGATATTCGATAACTTAATACTCCGACTACATTTTGCCGGGTTTTACCATTTGAAATTACACAAACATCAAACAATAAGAAAACTCAATGTTATTTTCCTACCACCTGATGCATGCAAGTTTTGAATTATCTTCCCCCTTGTCATCAAGAGTGGTCGCCATCTTGGGCCCATTTTTGCCAATTTTTGGGCCCAGCTGGGCGAATTCTGCTAGGCCTTCTGGTAGGTAAGCCGTGACGTCACAAACCACAGGGAATCCATTAACCAACCAGAAGGCCTTGGGACTAGGCTGCGAATGATGTATGTTAGATCGGGATATACTCGTACGATAGTCACGTGATTTTTAGTACATGCCCGTATCTTCCTAATTTCTAATGGCAGGCGGCGGCTCAAACATTCACAGACATGGTATGGGGTCGCCATAAATCACTTAGTGGTGATATCGTAACGATGACGTCGTCGGTCACGTGATACATCAGCATCAGTGTCTTCAGTATATATACAATATAAACTAGATATTAAGAAAAAAGTGTATTTACATGGATAGTATATAATAAGTTTTGTGCATAAAAAAGATATTGTTATTATTATTATTAAGTTTGATCGATTGGCTATTCCATTCTCGACCCCAGACCCTTCTCTTATTTCTTACTGCGCATGCTCGACGAAATCAAAGGCGCTGGGGAACTCCATTTGCGTGGTTACATGGTCTGCATGCACAGGGCATGCTCAAAACTCCAGAAACAAAATGACGGACAAATCGATGTTTGAACTGTTTGAACTGGCGTTAGAGTTTGCTATTTATATAAAGGCAGGGAAAGACGAGTGTTTTTTTAACCACAGCAGAAAATGATTACAGAAGCCACTGTTTGCCGTCCAAGAAACGATGTTTTCGGCGTGCTGCCCGTAGGCTTCTACTTCTTAAACGGGAACAAAGAAGACAAAAACTCAAAACAATGAACTACAGCAAAACATTAACCTGACATACAAAGAACCCTAACCCCAGAATACAATGCATTCTGGTATACCAAGGAGCCCGGCTGGGGTAAGCAATCAACTTTAACTATGAATATGGGTTAGCGTTCTTCGCGCCGCCATACTACAGCTACCTCTGAATTAAAATGGCAAACAAACTGTTCTACAGTCAAACACATTTCAGATAAATACGAGGTATTGTTGTTGATGAGGCCAATTTATGACTGATGAATGTTGGTGACCGTGTAGTTAATGCTTTATAATGTTGAAATTTGCTATTAAGTAAACATTTTCGTCTTGATGTAAATATCATGATTTTAGTCGATTGGAATTACCAACCAAAAACACAGTCATCGCACCCTTCACTGATAACCTGATTTGTCACTTGTCAACTCATGATTACTATTTTATGTATTAATAAAGTGAATTCAATAGCCATTAGTCGTTAGACTTTTAATTCATAATATGTTCAAGTCAATAAAACATAAAATGTGGTAGTAAAATGTTACACATTTAGTTTATAACCAATAATATTGCATGTCTGTTTCATATTAGGATATACGTCCGTAAAAGCTCTATTAAGCCCCCCTCTCAATTAAGGTCCCCTCTAATAAGCTCCCCTGTTAACACTCTGATTTTTAAATAAGCCCCCCTCCACTCCTAACCAATCTTAAAAACGAGACATGCCAATTGAATTGAAGCGGACTTAGAGACTGTGTATTTTATTTTTTAACATAACATCCCCCACGTTCAATGGAACAGTATTGACTGTGATTTTACCGCTATGGTTTCTGAAAATGGTATAGTAGCTACTGTCAAGGTTATTACTTAGTTTCGGGTTACCTGTGTCCCGACCCATAAGCCTTCGCGGGACGAGCGAACACGACGGTTCAGGATTCCGCGACAAGGTTGTACCTTTTCTTCTTGGTCAACATTAATTGCAAGATTTATATACCATCATTAAGTAAGGTTCATTTCAGCTGTAAGGTACGGCCATAGAAATGATATAGGCAAGTAAAGTTGGTAAAGTTTTGATTTAACCAGGGAAAAGCGTCTTCATTCAACCTCGTGTGTGATAACAAAAACAACTACGGCAAACTTACGGCTACGGCGAACCCTCGCACGGCTACAGTTTCACTTGAACTCGAACATTATTAACAGGTACAGAAGAACATAATTTAAAATGTTGTTTCAATTAAGCCCCCCTTTTCAAGGCCTAAAATTAAATAAGCCCACGGGTGCTTAATAGAACTTTTACAGTAATTCTGCCCAGCCTTTGGAAAGTTGGATGCTCTGGCACACCTGTTTGCATCAACTGAGGGCAAAAATCCTCCATGTGAGAATCCCTAACCATAGGTTTTTCACCTGTTCCTACAACATTTTCCATGCTCACAAATGGATGCAAAATGGGTTCTTCCATCCCTATGAATCCCTTTCATTGCACTCGTTCAGACAATCCCCTCCCCCCAGAAATGGACATGATTGAAAAAGCTTTCTTCTCCATAGAGCAAGAATGAGACAAACACTAATCAAGCACACTAGAAAATCATTTGGTCCTTTCTATGCTTATCACTTTAATGAGTCATCTTCTACCCTAAGTCTCAATCAGATGAATGAGGAACATGACCCTTCCAGACAACAGAACAAAAATTACAAGACTTATTTTATATAGTGTATATAACATAAACGTTGCAACTGAAATCATAAGCTGGCAGATCTAGATTAATTGTTTCAGCCATGCATCAGTGAGGAAATCCAAGGCATGCATATCGGCTCTTTATTAAAATGAGTGATGAATCTTCACGCGCGTACCTGCCTTTAAGCCAATAAATATTAAAATATTTTCTACAATTTCAGTATGTTTTTCATATTACGCCTGGAGCAAGTTTACTTTGTCTCACTTTCGGGCTTAAAAAATGCCTGGGAATGCCCCAGATCTTACATTATATTATTAATATTATTATAACCCGTAAAAAAGTATGCATACCAGTAAATCAGAGGGGGTGGTAGTAGTATTCACACAAAAGGCTTTTGTAGAAACAAGGCATGAAGCTGCTATATTATAATACCATGTTTAACCACCTTCCTTTTGAATCCATGTTTACTCCACCTATAGACCCGATGCATAAGTCCTGGTAACTAGCATGTCAACGAGGCCGGTAGGTCCTCTGGAATGTTGAAATTGAAGCGCCCGGGGAGATTGTGAAATGCACTGAACGAATGTTCAGTGAAACAATGCCGTTAATTTGCTATGCGCCTGGCTAATTGTACTATAAACAATCATGTTCAACACGTTTCACACCTCCTGCTAGTATTTCAACTTCAACATTCCAGAGGACCTACCGGCCTCTTTTTCGTGTTGTGACCGCGCGAGTTATGCATAGTGTGTATACCCCTCTGGAAAAAACCCTTCAAAATAAAGGTCTTTGTCAATAACAATGTTTTTTTGTGCAATATAGACTACTGAATATTTATTAGTACTCTGTAGATGAATAGACAACAGAGTCCTGATGGTTTTGGTTTAGTTAACATCAAAACAGTTAATGTTAATTGACACTATCAAAATGCTAATGTAATGTAGCTGAACAGTGCGTCAATCAAGACCTTAGTCGCATAGACGCTTGGCTAAACCGTAACTCACAAGAAGTCTGAGGCAATGATGATTGGATCTAGACATTCAGTAGCTAATACACGCGTCCTACAGATTACTCTCGATGGAAAGCTATTGAAACAATCTGAACATTTAAAATATTTAGGAGTCTATATTGATGGCTGTCTAAATTGGAACAAACACATCTCTTATATATCATCAAGAATTGATCCCAAGCTACTTATTCTAGATTACAGCTGTATTATATGGGGTCATTGCGGTAAAGGCAATTCACAGCGCTTAGAGGACTGCAAAACCAGGCTATGTGGATTATTCTTGCCGCTAATCGTAAGATGTGTTCACAAGACATGCGTGCCAAGCTCTGCTTGTTATCTCTTAACAGTAGAAGATACTTCTTAAGGCTCCAGTTCGTGTATAAAATTCCCGGATAAAATTGTAGTAGCATGCCCGCATCAGCTAGTCCGCATCTGTCGTAGTGGCACTTTAAGGGAGCTGGTCGCTTACGAGAGTAGTCGCTCAGAGAGCGTCAACTGTATTATTATTATTATTATTATTATTATTATTATTATTATTATTATTATTATTATTATTATAAGTGAATACCGCTAACGATAATCATACAATGGTTTCCACCGCTCTCCCCTTATTTTTGTAAACTTTGCAGATATTACACAAAATTCGCAAATGATATGTTGTATTAATCATGTTTAGTACAAAGACTATGATTTTGATGCTGCAACTTTATTCAATCCCTTTCTAACGTGGGAGGGTACTACTATTGACAGGAAATGCATATGCTTTACCACCCCCCCCCCCCCCCCCCATATTTGCAAGGTTCGCATATCTTACACAAAATTTGCAAAGAATACGCTGTGTTCGTCGTGATTAGTACCGAAACTAATATTTTAAAGCTGCAACTTCAATCAAGACACTTTTAATGGGGAGGGCACCGTTATTAACAGGAAATGCATATCATTTTCCACCCCTCCCCCCTCAGTTTTGTAGGGTTCGCATATCTTACCCCAAATTTGCAAACACCTTGTTATTTTCGTGGTATTTAGTACCAAAACCGACTATAATATTAGCGCTGAAACTTTATTTAACCAGTTCTGGACAGGGAAATATAAAATGAAACTGTCCCAGCATGCTTTGCGGCCAAAACGAAAAGGGCGATGGATTTTTATGGGTAGAAGGGAACATCGTAGAGATATGGGGTTTTCACCAAAATGCAAACCATACAAAACTATAGGGGGTCTTCTTAATTTGGTAGACATTGAAGTTCAGGGGGGGAATGACAGGCAAATCAAAATTTCAAAACGGCTTAACCCACCCCCCACCCCTGAACTTCATTTGCGAGAGTTTTACATAAAACAAGAGGCTCTGAGTTGCCTTAACTCGGGCCACCTAGGAATAGGTGAATACATGGAGTTCATGGAGTTCTAGCATATTTTTGTGTCATACGTGGCTATATAGGGAAGCCGGATAATACTAATACCTAGTCAGCTTGCCTGTTTGTTGCCCCATTTCAGACCATGTGATAATGCTCCAGAAGATTCAGTGCTTTGTTTTCCAATTATAGAAATTGGTACATTTCCTCTTTGGATACAGAAAAATAAAAAAGCATTACTCAAGGGAAAAGTCAGGTGGTCTGAAATGGTACAACAAACAGGCAAGCTGACTAGGTCTATTGATTCACTATTCATGCATGCTCGTGATCATTTAAATAACATGGAATCGCCTTTTGTAGGAATGCAATCACGTGGTTGGTTGTACTAGCTGGCAAACGAATCTTAATTCATATATTTAAAGGCACTTGCAATGTACAAGATCGGTAGTGTTATTAGCAAAACCTGTTTGTAAATGCTATTTTCCACCTCCAATCAATTGTCTATCTTTGTAAAACAGCATTTTGAAAGCTGATAGCTTGCCATCCAGCATCCAATTGGTAACGTCTTTCCCATGGCCGGAGGTCACAAGCTCAATTCATTCGTTCACAAAGTATTATACCAGCACATGACTGTTTCCTGCAAAAGGCCTATCACAACTGCTCCCAGTAATTATAATAAATCAACTTCACATAACACTCTCTCTGAACTTAACTTGCTCAAAAATATTACAAATATTAATTGATTTTTTTTTGTATTTTAGAAAACAATTCTTTTTAGCAGGGTTTACCAACCCATACTAGCTTTTCAACATTCTTAGAAATCAATGCTTTTCAGACTAGGATTAATGGCCTGATAATAAATATTATTTCTAACTTCACTGACCAAGCACAGGTTCTATTATATTGTAGCATACATGTAACTTTTCCTTTAGCTAATAGCTATATCCCTTGCGAATATTTAGGGTGTCGTTCTTAAATGAATGTGAAATAAAATCGAAACATTATTTCCACTCGTTTTTTTCGATCACTGGGGTTGGCTTTCCCGAATTCTTAGGGAGTGTTCATTATTTATGGCTTGGGGGGGTTAGGCGTTTCATCTGTTTCTCTTGTTAAAACTTTTATGACCCCCCTATAAATATATTAAAACTTAGATGACCCCCCTATAAAATTGCTCAACACTTTATTGACCCCCCTCCCAATAAAAAAGATGTATGTGCAAGAAAGAATGCAAACTGCATATACATGTGTACATGTAATCTATTAAATGTCTAGATTGTTTCTAGATTGATGGTATTTTCCATGATACATTACCTTTGTTTAGTAGAAACATATATTATATATATACATGTATTCTTCTGGAAATCTCTACCTTACCTCCTTCCTGGATGGGTACTTAAATTGTACTCAGTTAATTTGTGCATCATATTGCACTGATTGTTCCGTAGTCTCAAATAAATAAATAAATGAAAGAGATTAGCATTGGCATGTATATAAATCTCCTGGACACCAATGCATTATCTGTCCTATGAAGATGTGCCTTTGATCATGAGGTTTGAGAATGACCATAAAGTATTGCGAGGGCCAAAGGCCCGAACCTAAATTTTTGAGATTTTACTACTCTCTAAAACACTGGTTTCTTGTATTCTGGAGACTAAACGTTGCTTGGCATTACAACAACAATTTCATTACATTTTATATGACAGGTACGTCAACTTTGATGACCCTCCCAAGGAGTAGCTAAAATCTTTGATGACCCCCCTACCAAAGCAGTTAAAACTTTTGTTGCCCCCCCCCCCTCCCCATGATTTAACCGACTCTCCCCCCCCCCAAAAAAAAAACCCATAAATAATGAACACCCCTTACTGTCATGAATACAACAACAGGAATCGGGCTATTTACTGCTATATTTGATGCCATTACTTTTAACATAAACGAATATTAAACAAGAAGATGCTCATATCAATATTTAAAAGTACTCCTGACGCTTACCGAGAGGACTTCAGATGAAAGAACTGATGAGGGATCATGAAAGTTTACAATTAATGAATCCTTTACAACACCATTTGACGATGGAGTCGTAACTATATAAGCTTTGATCGTAAACATGATCCGAACTAAAAAATTGGGCCATTTACTATAAATATATATACATTTAAAAGGCACGAATAAACATGACACTACTACAAGCTAAAGCTGGTAAAGTTTATATCATTTGTTTACTTACGTATGTTGATTATCACTGGTCCACGTGCGTTTACGAGAGCCAGTTATCCTGTCGTAAAATGTGCGAAATTTCCCTCGAAAGTCCGTAAAACTTTTGTCAGCCTTAGAAAAACTCAATATCTTGGCATTTTAGTAGAAGAGACTTTTGGTTTTAGCAAAATAATAGCTACAAATGGCCCAAAACACGTTCGTCTTCCCTCGCATTCGAATGTCTATCAGTGTCCAGTCCCCCACTCCACAAAGTTTGCCATGTTCAAGTGCACAGTGCTTTCTGATTGGTTGACGGCGAAATACCTCGACACAAAAAATAAAAAATAAAAAGACCTGCGATTTCTGACTCGTGCCGGCCAAAAGCCTGGCCCGAGTAATAAATTATCTCACAGGATGAAAGTGCATCAGATAGGCTGGTTAGTATTTCCCCTAGCTATGCGCAACACACATTAAACCATGACGAGCCTCGTTCTGACGTTGCCACGTAAAACCATTTTCACGTGTATGTGAGGATAGTCAGTATTAAAAGTGCGTGCCATTTTAGGAATGGGTCTATAACTGACTTTTTCCAAGATATCATGAGTATTGAAACGAATATCTGTATAATGCGCGCTACAATGAAACTCCTGTTGAAAAATATGAAACATGCTATTATAAATCATGTCGACAGAAATAACAAGTTCGTATTCTTAAAGTGTCCCTTCCATCACATTTCGAGATAGTGATATTTTTGCGTATTTGTAAAGTAAAGTTGCACCTATATTTTCCCTTTTTTGATATGACGACGGGAAGACGTTTTGTCGGGTTTTTATGCATGTCCGCCATTACCCGAACCCGTTCCTGTGACAGACCTAATTTTTAACGGAAGTGACATCATTTTTCTCAACTCAACAACATGCTAGGCTACATTTCATACAAATCTTCACGCGAACTTATAAGTAAATACCCTGGTTCCATAGGTTTTCTAGAGAGAACAGCCGCGGAGAAAGAGCCGTTAAAGCGCGATTAGCGAAGAGAAAACCTCTCAGTTGTATCGCTGGGTGCGAATCTCACTTTCATGTTTTGAAAACTGTCAAACATATCAACTCAGTAATAAATAAATCGACCAATCAGTAGAGAGATACCACATGCGCGTCACACTTATAATTTTGTTCAGTGGGGTAGCCAGAGTAAAAGAATGCTGTGCCAGAAGAATAATTTGTTTACATGTCAAATGCGATTCGCAAGACCAGTTCGTCTCATTACTCGGGCTGCCTGTGGCAGCGCCGAGTCTAAAAATGCAAGTCGTTATTTTTATTCTGTGCAGCAAGTCTTCTGCGCATGCGTTAAAGGTCAAATTCACACCAATCAGATTGCACTGTGCTGGTCACGCAACAATCGCCAGGTTAATTTATTTACATAATTTAATACAGTAAAGCAAGATGGCGGAGGACCCGCGAGCAAGTTTCTCTCTGACTTGGAGTCTCATCTCTCAAATGTAAGCCAGTTTAATGTTTTATTTAACTTCACTCGTGCGAAAGCCTTCCAACAGGCTCAGGATATTTCAACTGGCGCTATTGTCGGAGCCGAAGGACCGCGTTTTTTACCCAGATGGCCAGTGAATTTATATACGACACGTACGACGACCTGAAGCAAAGGGGCCAGGATCCGGAAAGCTAAAATTCGAAGAAATAGATATTGGAATCTATAAGCCATCGGCTCGCTGTGCTACATTTAAAACATCCGAGAAGAACATCTTATTTTGGGTGAAGGCACTTCAAGACCAATATTATGAGTCTCTTAAAAACTATCAGAGATTTAAATTTACCGTAAGTTGGATCAGAGAGTATTGAGATCAAGTTATTTCGTTCCAGCGAGGATATTGACCTAGCGGAAACGGTACAAGCTGTCGAAGGATTTTACTTATAATCATCCACGTCTACTTAACAACAGGAATAGTTATGTGCCAAGGCATGGGAAAAGATTGAGTTTCCCAGATTATACAGATGAAAGAAGAGAACTTAACGAATGAAGAAACAGAGGTCACGCGCGACATGCTTGAGAAAATGAACATGTTCAACACTTTATGTTATACTAAGAAAACAAAACAAATTACAGAGCCTGCAAGTTCACAAGTCAATGAAAAACCCCAAAAGCCTGTAGTTTTGGATCAATATATCCTTGAAACTCGAAAAGCAACATACACATGAGTCAAATTCAAACCGGAAGAGACGGAATTCTTTAGATTCTTCACGAGATTGTTAGCCCGCAATAAGAACTCTCTCGCTGCTTTAACGATCTTGGGCTGACCTAACTGATAAGCGTAATGAATTCTTACTCTCGTCACATCAAAACACGAATCAAGAAACCAAACTCAGTCATTTGGAAGACAAATTACTGCAGCAAGATAATATATACAAGACCGAAATCAAGATGCTGTCAGCACGAATGTATTATTGACCTAGAAGTTGAAAATGGCGAGTTGAAAGCGGATATAATAAAGCTGTGATCCGACTTTCAAACTTAAAAATAATAATCAAGAATACAAAAAAGAAGACAATGAAAGACCAAGGTCTCCAGTGTTCCGAGACTACCCAACCTACTGAAGCTTATCAGTTTGTTCAAGTGCCATCTTTCTTACATGACAATCCGATCCCTATTCATCAGAATACATTTTCTGTGCTAAATGACGAGAGTTTACAATCACCTGACGGACAACCCACTACTAAAGAAAGGGACCATGAAGTACGGTAGTACGGTTAATTCTCGGGTTCAAAACAATGAATATATGCCTGCCCAAATGCAGTGTGTTAAACGAATAGTGTTTAAATTAAAAGGTCAACATACGAGAAAAACAAAAATATTAAATTACATATATACTAGGGGAGCAGAGAATGAAAGTCACCGCGCTACCGGCCACTCTAAAGACTGCTAAATTCAGCTAATAATTATTCCCTTTGGTTATTACTAAGGGGATTTCAAATGAAAGTGTATTTCATCTTCAATCTCATGTGGCCCGAGTGAAAGCCCATATGGGCTCTTGTTATCATTACTCCGGCTGCCTGTCGTTTTTTAATTTTTAATTTTATTCTGTGCAACAAGTCTTCTGCGCATGCGTTAAAGGTCAAATTCACACCAATCAGATTGCACTGTGCTGGTCACACAACAAGCCAGGTTAATTTATTTACATACAGTAAATCAAGATGGCGGCGGACCCGCGAGGACCTTTCTCTCTAATTTGGAGTCCCATCTCTCAAATGTAAGCACTTTAATGTTTTATTTAACTTCACTCGTGCGAAAGCCTTCCAACAGGCTCAGGATACTTGTTATTTATTTATGCTGAACCCGAGTGAATGTGCGATCGAAAAATATGCTTGGCTTGCTCGCTGCATAATTTTGAATTGTGCTGTTCGCGATTTGCCGATACCAAACTGCAAATGGTCAAGATGCTATAAATCATACCTGAAGGCTGAAGAGAAATACATGGATATGAATATTTCAGTGTGAGTTGTGAAGAAGCTTTTTAAATACTACACGTGTGCATCGTGGTGGTTTAAGTCGAACATGGTATGTTTTGTCGGCGCGGTGACGACACCAGCGAATCGTTGAACAGTCAAATCAACTCACCATAATTTGTAAACAACCGAGTGAATTCTGTTGGCTTGCTCGCTGTACTGGATTCTGCTTTTCGCTGTACATACAGATACCGAAACTACAAACAGTAAGATGACCTGGCACCCGTAATCGGGTGTCAATAAAACGAAGACCTATAAAACGAAGACCGAAGACCGAAGACCTATAAAACGAAGACCGAAGACCGAAGACCTATAAAACGAAGACCGAAGACCGAAGACCTATAAAACGAAGACCGAAGACCGAAGACCCCCACAAATAATAATAATAATATTTATCAGCTAATAAAGTCACAAATAATGAGCAGACAACTCAAAGAAGCTTTGCGGGTATTCGGTTCGTACACATTATGTACAGGGAACTTTTATCGCCAGGGTCTTCGTTTTAAAGATCTTTAAAACGAAGACCCCAGTTTCCTCTCTCAGCTTTATCGTAATCTAAGCTAACAAAGTCACAAATAATGAGCAGACAACTCAACGAAGCTTTGCGGGTATTCGGTTCGTACACATTATCCACAGGGAACTTTTATCGCCAGGGTCTTCGTTTTAAAGATCTTTAAAACGAAGACCCCAGTTTCCTCTCTCAGCTTTATCGTAATCTAAGCTAATAAAGTCACAAATAATGAGCAGACAACTCAACGAAGCTTTGCCGGTATTCGGTTCGTACATATTATGTACAGGGAACTTTTATCGCCAGGGTCTTCGTTTAAAAGTTCTTTAAAACGAAGACCCCAGTTTCCTCTCTCAGCTTTATCGTAATCTAAGCTAATAAAGTCACAAATAATGAGCAGACAACTCAACGAAGCTTTGCGGGTATTCGGTTCGTACACATTATGTACAAGGAACTTTTATCGCCAGGGTCTTCGTTTTAAAGATCTTTAAAACGAAGACCCCAGTTTCCTCTCTCTACTCTCTCAGCTTTATCGTAATCTAAGCTAACAAAGTCACAAATAATGAGCAGACAACTCAACGAAGCTTTGCGGGTATTCGGTTCGTACACATTATGTACAGGGAACTTTTATCGCCAGTTTCCTCTCTCAGTTTTATCGTAATCTAAGCTAATAAAGTCACAAATAATGAGCTGACAACTAAAAGAAGCTTTGCGGGTATTCGGTGGGATATGCGATGGGATATGAGGAAACGCCGTAAAACTTCACTATGCATGTGCTTGTTACTTAAACCATTCAGAATACGGGCAGGACTTTGAGAAAGTCTAAGGAAATACTTGCTCGATTAAACACAGAAAGTAAAAGTGTCTAGCGAACCATGCGCTACGACATTTCCCGCGCTTTTCATGCGTCGCTGAAGGTATAGCTGTCAATCAGGGTCAGGATTTGAGTATAATTTAGGTGCAGTCAGGGTCGGGGTTCAGTATTTTTTAGGCAGTTAGGGTTCATTTTTTTTTAGTTACTATGTCAACAAAAAGACATTCTGTTGCCGCATTTTTATCGCCTGCTCACATGCAAGCACAGAGGTTCCCTTACATCGTGACGCCGCTAATTCGTACTTCAGTACTTATCTATGTACTTCATCTGCTGATTTGTTTACCCAATGTGAAATGTTCCGTATTTTGCATGCAATCCCGGTACGCGGTCTCCGGCCGGGGTATATATCCGACCTTAGTCTCAGTTTCAATCCGTGCTTTCAGCATGTACAACCTTTTACAGTTCATTACGTTTTTACCAAAATATATTTGTCAAGGATTATCGACGAGTTTAAGGTTATACTGCCGTCAAGCTGCCGTACGAAGTCATAGCACCAGCCGAGGTATGGAACAATGAGCGATTATAACCGTAACTCGATCCGTAAACAAAAGTTTCCCGTAATTTTCCGCGGTAAATATACTTGCTCGCATACCATTCTAAAAATCATTCATAATAACCCTTTTAAACACTTAAAACCATGGAAGTAGTTAGTTTATTTGGTGTTCACGGATTTTTAGACATAATAAGCTTCTTCGATTACTTTTAAATCTAGAAACTAGTGAACTTGGCGACTCAAACTACTGCAAACGAACAGCAAATTAAATGACAACAACGCGTACAGTCCTCCGCGCGCCGTGCATTTGTAACCCGTAAATCAAACTTGCAAAATTATTCCGGTAAAATAAATGATGCGCTTTTTCCCACTTAGAATAATAAAAAAAATATTTCTGAAAGATCTCATAAGCTGCTACATTTATAGCGGATTTAATTCCCAAACGTTTCTTGTTTAAAGGTCTACAGTTACCTTAAGTGACATTTACAAAGGAAACTCATCTTGGGTGGTCTTTACCTCTCTTCGGATACTGAACACGTCTTGGCGATAAAAGTTCCCTGTACATAATGTGTACGAACCGAATACCCGCAAACTTTAAAACGAATACCCTGGCGATAAAAGTTCCCTGTACATAATGTGTACGAACCGAATACCCGCAAAGCTTCTTTGAGTTGTCTGCTCATTATTTGTGACTTTGTTAGCTTAGATTACGAATTAGCTGAGAGAGGAAACTGGGGTCTTCGTTTTAAAGATCTTTAAAACGAAGACCCTGGCGATAAAAGTTCCCTGTACATAATGTGTACGAACCGAATACCCGCAAAGCTTCTTTGAGTTGTTTGCTCATTATTTGTGACTTTATTAGCTTAGATTACGATAAAGCTGAGAGAGGAAACTGGGATCTTCGTTTTAAAGATCTTTAAAACCAAGACCCTGGCGATAAAAGTTCCCTGTAGATAATGTGTAGGAACCGAATACCTGCAAAGCTTCTTTGAGTTGTCTGCTCATTATTTGTGACTTTGTTAGCTTAGATTACGATAAAGCTGAGAGAGGAAACTGGGGTCTTCGTTTTAAAGATCTTTAAAACGAAGACCCTGGCGATAAAAGTTCCCTGTACATAATGTGTACGAACCGAATACCGGCAAAGCTTCGTTGAGTTGTCTGCTCATTATTTGTGACTTTATTCACCCTTTTTATTAGCTTAGATTACGATAAAGCTGAGAGAGGAAACTGGGGTCTTCGTTTTAAAGATCTTTAAAACAAAGACCCTGGCGATAAAAGTTCCCTGTACATAATGTGTACGAACCGAATACCCGCAAAGCTTCTTTGAGTTGTTTGCTCATTATTTGTGACTTTATTAGCTTAGATTACGATAAAGCTGAGAGAGGAAACTGGGGTCTTCGTTTTAAAGATCTTTAAAACGAAGACCCTGGCGATAAAAGTTCCTTGTACATAATGTGTACGAACCGAATACCCGCAAAGCTTCTTTGAGTTGTTTGCTCATTATTTGTGACTTTATTAGCTTAGATTACGATAAAGCTGAGAGAGGAAACTGGGGTCTTCGTTTTAAAGATCTTTAAAACGAAGACCCTGGCGATAAAAGTTCCTTGTACATAATGTGTACGAACCGAATACCCGCAAAGCTTCTTTGAGTTGTCTGCTCATTATTTGTGACTTTGTTAGCTTAGATTACGATAAAGCTGAGAGAGTAAACTGGGGTCTTCGTTTTAAAGATCTTTAAAACGAAGACCCTGGCGATAAAAGTTCCCTGTACATAATGTGTACGAACCGAATACCCGCAAAGCTTCTTTGAGTTGTCTGCTCATTATTTGTGACTTTGTTAGCTTAGATTACGATAAAGCTAAGAGAGGAAACTGGGGTCTTCGTTTTAAAGATCTTTAAAACGAAGACCCTGGCGATAAAAGTTCCCTGTAGATAATGTGTACGAACCGAATACCCGCAAAGCTTCTTTGAGTTGTCTGCTCATTATTTGTGACTTTATTAGCTGATAAATATTATTATTATTATTTGTGGGGGTCTTCGGTCTTCGGTCTTCGGTCTTCGGTCTTCGTTTTATAGGTCTTCGGTCTTCGGTCTTCGTTTTATAGGTCTTCGTTTTATAGACACCCCCCGTAATCGGCGTATCTTGTGTGTCGAGTTGCGACACTGTGTACATCTTGGTTATACAAATTAACGGATTCAAATTAACACTACAATCAGACAGAGAGTTAATCTATACCGACACTTTGATATGCCAAGGAACTGGAATATCAACGCAGTACAAGGTGAGGGAAATTTAAAGTACTGACTTCATTGCTGTGTTCAATTAATCTACACTGAATTTCTAACGGACCTGAAACAAGGCTGATCAAAGCGACCATAAATTATTCTGGAACAACAAATATGGCGCTCAATATTCTGCAACCAACCTTGTTCTCACTTGAAAAATACCCGGGAAACGTAATGTGAACGATCTGTTCAAATCGAAGGAACTGCATGGGCTGTACTTTATACACATCCATATATAGTTTATGTTCTAGGAACTGGAATTCAGTTTATACACATCTGAATAGTAATATTTATTTATTCGTACTTTATATTAATCCCTTTATATATCTTGTAATATAGTGTCCCCAATTAGCTTTACAGCTAAATACTATTGACACTCAAATAAAGTTCATGTATGTATGTAAAGCCTGAGTTGATTTGTGTTCTACACTAACTTCAATTATTGCTTTACACTGTATACCACACAGCAAAATGTGCTACTAATTCTCAAATCAATGCCATAACCATATAAAACACACATGTATACATATAGCCCCATAAGCATCGCATCCAATGATTTAATGTTACACAAAGATAATTACAGTTTTATACCCAGATGCATCCCCTTGTATATTAACATATAAGTCAAGACATCAAAATTTTCACATTAGTTAAAAAACAAGCACTTTTGATCAGGATTATATACGTACACCGTCCACTTCATTGCAGCAATTTTCAGCTTTTCAGACTGTTACCACAGTCCTTTCTCTTTCAAAAATATGTTGAATGCACTTTGATAATCTATGATTACTTCTAGTAAATAAATAAATATGAAGAGAAAGGGTACAAACTCAGTCTTATAAACTACGTCCTATCTCATCCAGAATGAAAATAATACTGATCAGTCCTGGTTACAATATATTAACAACACCCTTCCCCCCGGGCAAATGTGCAGCATTTGGCAGTTGTAGTTCATTATATATCCATTATCACTTATCGCAAGAGCATGCGTAGTGAACCAGTATTATTCTCTGGCTATAATAATAACATTTATTTTTGACAAAAACTATGCTAAAAATCCATGGACTACATTTATTCAATGTCTCAGATGTATTTTTAATAGAATTCGATTAATTTTATCTGAACAAAATTTGGCCCATCACATCACAGTGTCAGTCTGTTGTGCAGGAGGTAGTCAGAGTTCAAATCCAGGTATAAAGGACCTTAAAATAACTGGGAGAACTGGTACTGCATGCCTTAATGCTCTAACATCTGCAAATGGTTCTAAAAGCTTTGTGTCTTCTTGGATCACAATGTTAAATTGTAGGCCAACACTGAGAATGCAACCAAATCTCTGGTAGTGACCACCCTCAAGTGTAGTGGAATTTTAGTTGTATAGATAATTATCGAGAGTAAATATATTTCTCCCCAATTATAGCAATACCATGCTAAATACATTGACTTTCTCTTCTGTTAGTAGTAGTAGTACTAGTTCCATTGGTGCCACTATATACATTTTATATATTATAAATATACAGCCTAAATCCAGTAGTCACGATTATGTTTTATGTAGTGATAATGTCCACTGATACATGCATAACACTGCTGTGGTAGCTGCCAGTAAATATGCAAAGCTACTGATACAGTTCAAAACTGAATGCTAAATCACTGGGAGGAAGTTAAAATGAACATTGCATGTGTTATTTTAAAGACTTGTTGTTGAGGTTGTACTTGGCCTCTTGTTGTCATTACGAGACAAGGAGATATAGATCAATGAGTCATTGTCAGAAATCTATTCTCTGGCATAACATTAGGCAATCTGTCAATGGTAAAACTGTTGACAGGCTATAGCAAGAACAGCAGATAAAGTTACATAGAGGCACACAAATTGACATAGCTAGCTCCATCACAGGATGGACAGGATACAACTTATAATATGGTACAAATATAAACATACATTTGAGACATTAATATTTTACCTGCAGTATAACAGAACAGAAGACTAATGTGTGTTACTTGAATAAGTATGTCAACTTCTTTAATTTACATACGAGAAAAACAAAAATATTAAATTACATATATACTTGGGGAGCAGAGAATGAAAGTCACCGCGCTACCGGCCACTCCTAAAAACTTCTAAATTCAGTTAATAATTCTTCCCTTTGGTTATTACTAAGAGGATTTCAAATGAAAGTGTATTTCATCTTCAATCTCATGTGGCCCGAGTGGAAGCCCAGATGGGCTCTTGTTATATATCAATAGACCTTGCTTGTTTGTTGTCCCATTTCAGCGTTTCAGACCACCAGACTTTTCTCTTGAGTAACTTTTGTTTTGTTTTTCTGTATCCCAAGGGGAAATGTACATGAACCAGTTTCTATAATTGGAAAACAAAGCACTGAATCCTGTGGAGAGCTACCACGTGGTCTGAAATAGGCCAACAAACAGGCAATATGAACTAGCGGCAGGTACAAAATGAAGACTGGAAAATGAAGACCGGAAAATGAAGTCTTGAAAATGCAGACCAGACAAAATCAATAAGAAACATCTATCGGTCTGTAAAAGGGTGCCTCTGCAAGGCTTTAGACGGCTAAGACCTTAATTTTTTGGATTATATACGTCTTATGCGGGGGCTTACTTTTTTCCTGACTGCCGGCGAGCGCCGTTGGTGTATGCGAGCCACGTCGAATACGAGCTTTTCACGACAAGATTTCCTTAATATTAGAAAGGAAAAGCTAGGTATTTCGAGGTATTTTGAAATATTTACTTACCTATTAATTACATTCGTATCATTTAGCCGGGTACTGTCTTCGTTAAACTGATTCAGTCCCGTCTTCTTCTGTCCATCATCTTTAATTTATTGGTATGCACAGGAAGCCCACCTCTCCAATACATAAATTTGGGTTTCCTGTTGTTCTTGGAGGGGTCACAGGTAAATTTTCTTGTACTTTGCCCTATTAAATCAATCGTCCTTTAACCGGTGAACATTTTCTTTTTGACGGCTAACAGTGACCTTAGATCCGTCTTTGAAACGTGGACTCGTTCTTAAAAGAGGTTCATTAAAACGTCACATGAACTAATCCTAACACGGCCCCTACAACTTACCCCGTCAACGTTAACCGTCACAAAAAAAAAACGTTTCCAGCTTGAGCGCCCAGGAAAACGACGTTTAATATTTAGGACTAGTTTGTGGCTTGAGTTCACAGGTAAAGGACGATTGTTTTAATAGGGCTAAGTACAAGAAAATTTACCTGTGATCCTTAATAATAGCCCCTCCAAGAACAGCAGGAAGCCCAAATTTATATATTGGAGAGGCTGCTTTGGGCTTCCTGTGCATACCATAAATTTAAAATGGTGGACAGAAGAAGCCGGGACTGAATCAGTTTAACGATTAAGAAATCTTGTCGTGAAAAGCTCGGATTCGGCGTGGCTCGCTTACACCGTGGCTCGCCGGCAGTCAAGAATAAAGTAAGACCTCGCATAAGACGTATATAACCCAAAAAATTAAGAGTCTAAGCCGTCTAAAGCCTTGCAGAGTCGCCCTGTTACAGACCGATAGATGTTTCTTATTGATTTTGTCTGGTCTTCATTTTCCAGTCTGCATTTTGTACCTGCCGATCTGACTAGGTCTGGCTACTATCCGGCTTACCTTGCACAAACCATGTATGACACAACAATATATATATGCTAGAACTCCATGAATTCCATGTATTCACCTATTCCTAGATGGCCCGAGTTAAGGCCACTCAGGGCCTCTTGTTTATTCTAGTTTTTCCACAAAGGAAAGAAAATAACGAAGTTTTGAATAGAAATATGCCTTTAAAAGACCTGTTGAGAAAATGACGTCACGACAGCAGCTAGACCGCTGGATCGTGAACAACTTGGAACACACTTCAGTAATGGTGGACGTGACTTTGAAGTTAAATTCTCCGCAAAATTCATAGTTTAATTTGGTCCTTTGGCAATATTTTTCACTTACTGATTTGGATACATGTATGTCCGTCACTGTTTGTCCTTTTGGAAGACAAAAAAAAGTGCGAAAAGGAATGGTCAAATTTCGTCGTAGTGGCACTTTAAACGGGCTGTGTCACGGTAATAGGCTTCGCGTTCCGGAACGGAATCAAAACAGCTATTTCCACCGTTTTTGATATGAACTACCGAACCTCTCGGCCATGTGGGATGCTTAAAATCAAAACAAATATGCAAAAATTACCAACAAATAGTGTATATCAACAGTCTCCAGGGAAAATATTGAAAATCCTTTCAATCAAGCATTGAAGGAGGGAAGTTTAACTGTTTGTATCCAAGCTAAAAAGCCACCAACCGAGCGATTACTCAATATATGCGCAGTACCATGACACAGCCCCTTTAAGCGAGTTGAAGTAAATTTGTATCATAGACTTCTCTTGATGAAGTATACTTTGATATGTAGCTCTTTTCATCATTCAATATAATGGCAGGAATATCCTTTAATGACCGTCCTTAAAGTGCATATGAAGCGAAAATTAAGTTGATCTAATGTTAAAATGCTTTCGAAGATATTCAGGTTTTTGTAATATGCAAATGATTGACCTGTGACGTCATATTGTTTGCACAGCCTGGAGATAAATCACAAAATGAAGAATATCTCTGCAGATATTGAATAAAATTTACTGAATCTTTGCACATGTATGACACTATGGAAAGTACACATCATTGTGCAAATTATGGTGTTGTCATGGAAACTCTCATGGCCCCACGCACCTTTCACCTTGAACATAAAATTCCAATTTCTTTCCTTGTTACAAAAAATAAGTTTCTTAAACTACTCACATACAATGCCTACATTGTTCCAAATCTTATTTTGGACCCACACCAAAAAAATTGTGTTTGACAAAGGAGAAATTACGGAAGATTTTGTTATTTGTAATAGAAGCCTGGGGTCAGAGTGTTTCCATGGCAACATAATAATTTGCACAATGATGTGTATTTTCCATAGTACCACATATGTGCAAAGTTTCAATAGTTTTTATCCAATATTTGTAGAGATATTCTTCGTTTGTGATTTGTCTCCAAGGCTGTGCAAACAATATGACGTCATAGGTCATTGCATTTGCATATTACAAAAACCTGAATATCTCTGAAACGAGATGAGATGTTGACAAACGGAAATTTTTTTATTCCTCATTTCGAAAGCATTCTAAAATTAGCTCAACTTAATTTTCACTTCATATGCTATTTAATGACTTTTCAACAACTTTGCAATCACTAATACTGTTTTGATGATCATTTATGCAATGCTTTGTTTGTCTCAGTCAAGAAGTCTAAGCTTTTCTGGCTATCAGATTGCTTATATTGCCTGGGGTAAGTATTACTTATTCACATTTGACTAATATCAATGTTCAGACATGTACTACTCTTTTTGTTCATGTGCAAATCAATATCACCAATCAACTCGTAACGGTAACGAAGATATAATTCCGTTTAGATTGTTAAACATGTTGATCAGGATGACACTAAGAAGCTTCACTTGGATTTTTTTGATGAGTTAAAGAACTTCAGCGGTCGATTGTTGTTAGTAGGGATATTGCCACTATATACAGGGATTTAAAAAAAATCCCAACAGTTAGAGTCTGACTTTTTCAGTGCTGTTTGAAATGCCTACTCCTGTCAAAGACTTGTTGATGAGCGCGACCGTCTTGTAATCGATGCATAGGTTGTGTTTTTTAA
Organism: Actinernus sp. WN-2022; assembly: GCA_030867875.1. Taxonomy (NCBI): domain Eukaryota; kingdom Metazoa; phylum Cnidaria; class Anthozoa; order Actiniaria; family Actinernidae; genus Actinernus; species Actinernus sp. WN-2022. The sequence continues at coordinate 7,992,451 of JAOWCC010000577.1, read as the reverse complement.
CCTACTTGGTAGAGTATTACTGGTGTGACTATCGGTGTCGGTAGTAATTTAACGGGTTCAACTTGAATAAACTCCACGCAAGAATAAGTTATAACATTAGAATACTCTGAATTAAGCATTTCTTCGAGAGTTTTTGTGCACAGATTTGGAAGTGAAAATGCCTATCACAGGCTAATGAAATTATGAAACCTTAAAAGTGTGGAAACACGAAATATGATTACTGATTACTAATCTTTAGGTGTAATCAACGTGGATCTTGTTCTTATCATCATTACTGATTACTAATGTTTAGGTATAATCAACGTGGATCTTGTTCCTATCTTAATTACTGATTACTAATTTTTAGGTGTAATCAACGTGGATCTTGTTCTTATCATCATTACTGATTACTAATTTTTAGGAGTAATCAACGTGGATCTTGTTCTTATCATCATTACTGATTTCTAATGTTTAGGTGTAATCAACGTGGATCTTGTTCTTATCATCATTACTGATTACTGATTTTAGGTGTAATCAACGTGGATCTTGTTCTTATCATCATTACTGATTACTAATGTTTAGGTATAATCAACGTGGATCTTGTTCTTATCATCATTACTGATTACTAATTTTTAGGTGTAATCAACGTGGATCTTGTTCTTATCATCATTACTGATTACTAATTTTTAGGTGTAATCAACGTGGATCTTGTTCTTATCATCATTACTGATTACTAATGTTTAGGTGTAATCAACATGGATCTTGTTCTTATCATCATTACTGATTACTAATGTTTAGGTGTAATCAACGTGGATCTTGTTATTATCATCATTACTGATTACTAATGTTTAGGTATAATCAACGTGGATCTTGTTCTTATCATCATTACTGATTACTGATTTTAGGTGTAATCAACGTGGATCTTGTTCTTATCATCATTACTGATTACTAATGTTTAGGTATAATCAACGTGGATCTTGTTCTTATCATCATTACTGATTACTAATTTTTAGGTGTAATCAACGTGGATCTTGTTCTTATCATCATTACTGATTACTAATGTTTAGGTGTAATCAACGTGGATCTTGTTCTTATCATCATTACTGATTACTAATTTTTAGGTATAATCAACGTGGATCTTGTTCTTATCATCATTACTGATTACTAATGTTTAGGTGTAATCAACGTGGATCGTGTTCTTATCATCATTACTGATTACTAATTTTTAGGTGTAATCAACGTGGATCTTGTTCTTATCATCATTACTGATTACTAATTTTTAGGTGTAATCAACGTGGATCTTGTTCTTATCATCGTTTCGTTTATTATTGCGGGGATTGATACTATTCCGCTACTGAAGAAATCGTTGGAATACTATTTGCTGGAGTTAATGTAAGTTCACATTTTATAGATGAAATACATGTAGAGATTATATGGAGTTTATATTTGAGGGGGGAAATCTCAGATGGCATATTATTTATATATGACGCCAACATATATGTATAATATAACAACATATATTTGTATTGCTTTCGTGTTCGTTTTTTAAAAACTTAAAACTTAAACGTTTAGTAAAAAGAACTCCAGAATAAGATGGTACCAGATATTTTTTATTATTTGGTTAAAAGGTGGTAAATATTTATAACAAAAACACACACCTATGTCTTATGTCCTTATTAAAAGACAACCAGACTTCACGTGTATGTACTTGCTTTATTTGTCATACGTTTTCCACTCTCGTACGGTACTAGTCCAGTCTGTTTTGGCCCGCTCCATCCACTGAAAGATCGCCAGATTTAGCATGTGCATATCAGCGTGTCAAATTGTTTTGTTTTCAATGCCATATTTTGTAGACTTTTTTTTATATCTTGGGAGTGCGTTTTGCACCTGTTATTTATATTTTCTATTCATGAGATTCTACCGAAAAAAGGAATAAAGTTCTGCAAATTATTTTCCAACTGGGCGGGTATCACGTGGAAGCTATGGGATATCACTTTCTCAAACTCATTAATAATTCATGAGAATATTACAAAGAAAATCACAAGCATGAAGGAGTTTGGATATGTGATGAAACACTTGCATAAATTATCCAAACTTTCTTCTCTGGTTTCTCTTCAATGGTAAATTTGTTGGAGAAGCAATATACAACACTGTCAGCCATGTTGTATCACATATCCAAACACCTCGAACTGAGTTTAAAAAACTCCGCTTCGCGTCGTTTTTCAAGTTCAGTTCTCAGTGTTTGGATATGTGATACAACACGGCTGACAGTGTTGTATATATTACTTGAAAATGGGTAATATTGAACAATTATTCGCCAAAGTGGAGGTGATTAATTCACTATTCACCGACACTGAGGTGAGTAATTGTTTTAGTATATACCACACAAGTGAATAGCCAGCACCAAATAGTTATTTTATTTTCTGTCAAATGGACAAAAACTCGCGCGAGGTGATCGCTGAGCTTTGCTCGGAGATGAATAGTAGTATATACCACACCAGTGAATATCAATTTTCGCGCGCTCTGATTGGCTACTCAAACAGTGAATATGATTTCATATTCACCTCCAAGCGAAGCAGCGATTTTTCCATTTGACAAAATAAAATAACTATTTAGTGCTGGCTACGCACCTGCAGTGTGGTGTATACTAAAACAATTATTCACCTCAGTCTCGGTGAATACTTGTTAATTAAGGATATTCACCTCCGGAGTAGCCAATCAAAGCGCGCGAAAAACGCTATTCACGTGCACATGTGTGGTATACACCGATTTCAAATAAGGTTGTCACGGACGAGCGACAAAGGATTGTCATTATAACTGGCGGCAGCTATGCGGAATGGAATACGGTGTAATTCGAAAATCCATTCGAAGGCTTCTTAAAGCCTTTGACTCCAAAAACAAACGAATTCACTAGACTTTTAGCAACAACTATAATCCAATTCGGTAAGTAAGTAAGTAAATATTTTATTTCAACACGGTAGTTCTATCAGTCTAATACAACACTGTTTTCCATAAAGCCGTGTATAAAAATATTACAATATTTATATATAGAATATATTATGATATAAAATGATGATATAATTAAAAAGGATAAAATGCTCAATTTACAGGGCATCAAAGAAGAAGTGGGGTAATTTGTTCAGCTTATTTCTAAAATTAGTAATTGATTTGGAAAGTCGTATCTCTTTAGGTAACTCGTCGTTTGTCGTTAGCTGCTTATCCGGGACAACCTTTTTTGAAACAGGTGTATATTAATATCCGACGTCCGCCCTGTGAAAGTGTACCACGTGACCCATTTTGGCCAATAAGAGTACGCGAAAAGTTATCGGTGGATTATAATTCCTAATATGCAATACAGGAAAACTTGACCACGAAGTAGATAAATTCAGAAACAGCCTAGCAACTGTGCATATTCGCAATTGCATGAGTTCGTTTTGTATAGAGGACTCGAAAGTGAGTATAACGGGCGATGGCTATAGACTATTGAGGTCATTATTCGGGTAGTCGTGCTTATGCTATTTATTCTTGTATATTTTCTCTAGGCCCTTGTTATTTTTCTCTGTAATGGTGTGGATATTCCAGTATCTTCTTGGCATGCTTGTGTTCAGAGATCGTCAGTTCCCCGACGTCACTGTCACCATTGACAACCTGTATGTAGATTTATTTCACCCAGTAATCCTTGCTTCTAACCACTTTAATTACAATTATTACAATTGTAGGCAAAGTTAATAGATCAAATGACTTTGAATATTCTCCTACTTTCTCTTTAACAACAAAACTTAGTCCGGATACTATAGCTAAAACGTCATCATGATCTACTCAAAATGGATTGAAATTATCCACGCTATTTCCTGTTTTTCTCATCACCGCAAATTGAATGCATTTTCCATGTGGTTTGTCACGTGATATCTGTGACCACTCTCGATTAGGGTAATCTTCTGGCGAAATATGTGTTGTGCAGCATCTTTATAGAAACTAATCAGGTTTTCTTTTTTTCTGTTGACGTATAAAATTAGCTTGCTAAGGGTAATGTTAATATTTCATAAAATATACAGGTACTTAGTTGCTTTGAATTTTGATTGAAGAGAGTAACAGCAAAACACACAACAAAATGACTATGTTAAAGTGCCCATGAACCTTATTATTTTTATTTTAGATATCAATTCTAAATCAAGTGACATCTACATTTATGATCTGCAAAGCCATAAGCATCACGCAGATTAATATATATATATATATATATATATATATATATATATGTGAGCAACGTTAACACAAAAGGAGGACTCACGTCTAACACCCTTCTGATAAGAAAACCGGTCAAGGACTGGAAAAAAAAACACGAGAAAAGCCGGGAGACCAAAAACTGCGTGCATGCCAGCCAAGTATGGTGGGTAGTAGTAGCCTTTTTGTGATAACTACGCTCATGTATATATAACTTGTAATAAATATCCAAAGCCTTATGCCAACGGATAGTCCAGCTACGAGGATCCACGCATTTTCCGTTTGTTTTCAGCTGAAGAAGGCTGAATGGCCGAAACGTTATGAGTTGACGGTCTTTGCCATTTCTATTAATCTTATATATATAGGGGAAAGTGGTGAAGACTTCATCGGCTATTGAGAGTGCTCGACAAGATAAACCGCTGGAGCAATATAACGATAACTCGCAAAGGTGCTTGTTAATTGACTCAGGAATGTTCTTTAGTATGGACGGGGGATGGTTAGATTTATTGTGTACGTATAACGGAATGTTTCCTGGTGTGGAATATGGGCTGTGCTTGCCACTCTTGAGGTCGAGCGTGACGTCTAAGAAATTAACAACTCTTAAATTAGCATCGATTGTGATTTTTAAACCGTTGTCACGGAAGAGTTTGCATATGCCTTTCTTGGTATTTTCGATCGCTTGTGGCGTTTCGTTGAAAGCAGATAGACCGTCGTAACGATAGAGTCCAATAGATTGGCCATATTTTTTGGTGAGAAGGGTCAGTAAATATGGGAGTTATCGTCTGACAAGGAATGTTTTGACAAAGCAAAGCCCACATACCAAGATGCATTAAATGCGAGCGGATATCGACACAATCTCACCTTCAAATATACGCCACACAAAAACAAAAAACAAAACGGCAAAGAAACATTATGTGGTACAACCCACCTTACAGCAGAAACAAAGAAACAAATGTAGGAAAGTGCTTTCTCAACCTCGTCGACCAACACTTTCCCAAAACAAACCCGCTGCACAAAATCTTCAACCGAAACACGCTTAAATTAAGCTATAGCTGTATGAGTAACGTCAAAACCCCGGGGGGGGGGGGGGGGGTACTCCTGTTTGTGACGTATTATGTATGTGCCGCCCGGGTGGGTCAGGGTTTTGAGCTCCGTTTGGGCAGGTAGGGTCAGGGTTTGGGCCTGATTTGGGCAGATCAGGGTCAGGATTTGAGTATAATTTGGGTGCAGTCAGGGTCGGGGTTCAGTATTTTTTAGGCAGTTAGGTTTTTTTTAGCTACTATGTCAAAAAAAGACATTCTGTTGCCGCATTTTTATCGCCTGCCCACATGCAAGCACTGAGGTTCCCGTACTTCAGTACTTATCTATGTACTTCATCTGCTGATTTGGTTACCCAATGCCACGTCCCGTCTTGAAATGTTCCTTATTTTGCATGCAATCCCAGTACGCGGTATACCGGCCGGGATATATATCCGACCTTGTTTTGAAAACAATTTAAAGAAGGGGCATTCAGGGTTTTTTTCCCCCCCCGGGGTCAAAACATCATAACCAACCACAACAAAGCAGTAATATGCAAATCAAAACCAACCGAAGTAAAAAAGCCAAACTGCAAGTGTCGCAACAAGTCCAAGTGCCCTATGAACGGCAATTGCGAAGATATATGCATCATATATCAAGCAGTAGTAACTACACCAGACACTAAAGAAACATATATAGGACTTTGTGACACTACATTTAAAGTCAGATATACCAATTACATATGTTCATTCAAACACGATAGATACAAACACGTAACCGAAATCAGTAAACATGCACATATGGAGTTTAAAAGATCAAAACATTAAGTATGACATTACATGGCGCAAAGTCAAGCAAACCAGCGCATATATACAAATGTAAGCAAAAAATGAAATTTATGCTTATGGGAATTTTTGTCAAAATGTAGACACGCGAAGAAATTCCTGCTGAACACCTCCATTACCTAAATGTTATGCTAAGCGCACATATTAATTTGGTATTGTTCTCGATGAATCTCTACATATTTTTTTTTGGCAGTTGCCTGATGATCGTGTTGCTTGTAACACGTGAAACTCCGAGTAGCAGATAAAATGTTTTTTTACAATCTTAACTACTCCGTTCACTCATTTTATATATATAACGTAGCAATCAGAATAAAGGTGAAAGAGAAAAATATGCCCTGAGTGGGTTTCGAACCCACGGCCTCGGTATACTAGTCCGATGTGTTAACCACTACACCATCAGGACGACCACGCTGGCAACGCAGCCGACTTATTGGTTTTTGTGGTACCGTGAGTTTTCCCAGGCTTTTTCTCTTTCGGGTTCGGGACGGGAAAGCCATAACTTCTCAACTAAGCTTTCAACCTAAGGATCATTGATTCACATACGTCGACAACATCTGCGCCATCATCAGCAGTAGACTGTCTCTTCTCCGTCGCATTAAGCCTTTCCTCGCCTATGAATGTGCATTGCGCTTCTATAATTCATGCATCCATAACCATTTCATCTATTGTTCTGCTGCTTGGGGCAACTGCTCCCACCTCCACATGCTGCGGCTTCTTCGCCTTCAAAAACGCGCTGCCCGCATACTCTTGGATGCCGACTTCGGTCATCTGTTCTCTCAGCTTAAGTGGATTCCGATCACCGACCTAATTAAATGTAGGAAACTTCTACTTCTCTTCAGCACATTTATAATCCTGATGCACCTACATGTTTTAAGAACATATTCCACTTCCTCTCTACTACTCGTAGAGCTTCTGGCCGCTGCACCAGAGCCATCATGCATAACCTCGCCGTACCTTACCCTCGCAGTAATTCTGGCAAGCGCACTCTGGCTTATAGCGCTGCTATTCTTTTCAATTCCTTGGATCCTGACTTCAAGCAGCTTGCAACATCTACTACTACGCTCTCTTCTAATACTTTGCCTACCAGGCTGGCTTCTCTTAAGTATAAGCTTCGTAACGTTTTTCTTCCGCACATCTCCTCTGTTAACCATCTAGAGGAGCTCCTCTGCTATAACTGTCGCTCCTTGCTTCACTGCTGCTGCATTTCTGGCGCCGCGTCCAGGGCATAGCCCCTTCCATTGCCCATAGTGTTCTAGTAAGTATATTTGTTTTTTATTTTATTTAATATTAATTCTCTTTACATTGATTCCAATTATTCATTGTATCTTGTAATGTTGTAATAGCTCGTGCGTTAATTTTTCCCCATACTTCCTTTCCATTACGTTTTATTTGTAACATAGAGGGCCGCATGTTAGATAACTATATAAGGTTAATGTGTCTTCCCTCTGAAAATACAGAATATTGTATTGTATTGTATCGTCCAACCTAGGAATTGCATGACGTCAGGGGAGGTATTTGCAATCATTTCTTAGTGGTTGTGAATGGGCGTTTCTGCTGATATAGGAAAACAATTTTTAACATAATTTAATTTCAACCATGGGTATAACACTGATGATTTGAAAAATTAGTTTAATTGTAACAACATTTTTTGTATAATAATTGTGCCACCCTTGACGCCATGCAATTAGCATTTAGAAAATTAAAACCTCCGATAAGTCATTGGCACAGCATTCAAACCAGTATATATTGTACCATTCTACTATTCACTTGGTGTAGAATTGATATCTAGGCACTTCATAGGCACTTTACGGTGTTCCATTTAGAGTGCTTTTGTTCCACTTAGACGATTTTCTTAACGTCAGAACAAAAACGTAATACGTGGTAGATTCAATGTTGTTCAGTTTATAAAAAGAGCACCCCCTTAAATCCAACTATAAGTTATTTCATCTTTTTGCAAATAAACGAGGCTTCGACACATTCCAAATTAAATTTAAAGATATTATTCATATGCTTAATTGTCATAATTGGAAATTAACGTGAATGGAAGGTGTCAAAAAATCATTGTGTAAAATATAAGGCACCATTATTTGCTTAAGTTATTCCATCGTTCGTCGTTCTTTCCTTGTATTGTTTATTTACATGTGTTTACTTATATATTTTATTCGTCCATAATCCAATTAAAGTTCTCGTGTATTTCTTCTTCAGGCGTCTCTTTGGCGTGTTTTCGTACTTCTTTTTCTTTTTTAATATATTGGTTGGATTGTTCTCCTCCACCTTCCGTATCCTCAAGAGTTTGATCCTCGGCCTCGTGTTCTTGTCGCGTATTGACTGTACTCCCTTGATGAAGGGATACGAGACCTGGGATAAAGGTAATAAGATAGTTTATTACATGGTACTCCCTTGATGAAGGGATACGAGACCTGGGATAAAGGTAATAAGATAGTTTATTACATGTTTTCACCGTTTAACAGCAAACGTAATGGAGAACTTGTGGATACAAGGTTAATTGCTTTTTAGCAAGACTGAATTTCATTGTATGTGGATGCAGAAAATATCGATACCCCCACAAACAATTATTGGAGGTTGGACCCCTTCACCCCTAGCCTGCGTAGCAAGCGTTTCCGTGGGTTTTTTTGAAGCGTGGGAAGACTTTTTCGCTATTTGGGGCGAGAGCAAAAAATGGAAGGAGAGGAGAGGGGAGGAGAGAAGTAGGACCCCGGGATTCTGAAAACCGCCCACTTGACCTTTCACGCCTGAATTCACTCTATGACGTTGGGCTGTCAAATGTTCACAATGGAAAGAAAGCGTTAGACAGCGGGAAAAAAAATAATCCCAAAACAAACTTGCAAAAAGCTTGAAGCGATGTGATGTCGAACAATTCGAAGAATCCAAGTGATAACTGTAGAGTTTGTAGTGCGATTATAAAGTGAAATTTGGCACTTTGCTTCAGCCAGGAAACATGGATATATTTCCTCAGTGCATTTGTTCAAACCGTCGAAAAGGAAAGATTGCAGTAGTGTGATTAAATATTTCTAGCAGATATGAGCGGGAATCGAGGTAGCTAAATATGGAGAGATATATTCCGATACAACCCTTGCGCCCGGAAAATAAGAAATCTTGGAACTCTGTAATGGCTCATAAAGGGCTCAAATATAGGAATTAAAATAAGACTCCCCACAAATCGAGAAACCCGAATTCCAAACGCTTGCTAGAAACTCTGGAAGGCAGCAGCCCATGTCGAAAGACAGTTCGAAGTCGACAGTTCGTGTGAATTCTCCGGTTGTTTATATAGGGAAAGCCTGCTGCGAAAGTCTTTGATATTTGGTGTGGCAAGACTCCAAATAAACGCGAACGATAGCCTAGAGTCATGCCGAAGGCTCATCCCGTAAAAGACGACTAAATCCTCGCTCGGATAGGAAATTCAGAGCCTAATTCACGGTCAGCACTTCCTCGAAAGGGCAGAGACTTCATGTTATGTTCACACCACGATTCATTGCAAACCTAACCCCCAAATAAAACAAACCCTAATCATTTTCGATCCCAAATCATTTTAGAACGACTCTAAATACACCTGAAGTATAGGGAATCGTGGTGTGCCATAACATGAAGTCGAAATATTTGTCGGCCATTTGACATGATGAGTTGATTGTTCGAAGCCCTGGCCTTGCGTGCGTAAAAACGTGATTGATGGGATGTCAATCAAAGAACTCGAGCCGCGCCAATCAGAAACCCCGTTCGTGGACGAACGGGGTTTTCAGAATCCCGGTGTCTGTCTGCAAGCGTTTCCTTCTTCTCTCCTCCCCTCCCCCCTCCTTCCATTTTTTGGTCTCGCCCCATTTTTCGCGCGGCCAAATAGCGAAAAAGTCTTCCTACGCTTCAAAAAAACCTACGGAAACGCTTGCTACGCAGGCTACTTCACCCCCTCTAGATTTTCCTTTCCAGAATTTGTACTTGTCATTTTCAATAGAAAGTTATTGTAAAGGCCAATTTACACGGAACAACGTTCTTTTCCAACGTGCTATAGCGAATGAATAGCCCACTTCCGAGATATGCCTCGACTTCCTACGTACAAAGGAATCAGTATGAGGCTCCCTGCATAATGCTCAGTCGTTCGTGACGGCAAGACTGCAGCACTTCTGTAATTTGTCACGAACGACTGACATTATGCACGGAGCCTCATACTGATTCCTTTGTACGTAGGAAGTGAGGCATATCTCGGAAGTGGGCTATTGCGCTCGTGATCTCATGGGATAGGATGGCAAACAAACCGGGATGGCGAACCATACGTGCGTGCCACCGGGATGGCGGACCACACGTACGTGCCACCGGGATGGCGGACCACACGTACGTGCCACCGGGATGGCGAACCATACGTGCTACCAGGATGGCAGACCATACGTGCCACCGGGATGGCGGACCACACGTACGTGCCACCGGGATGGCGGACCACACGTACGTGCCACCGGGATGGTGGACCACACGTACGTGCCACCGGGATGGTGGACCACACGTACGTGCCACCGGGATGGCGGACCACACGTACGTGCCACCGGGATGGCGAACCATACGTGCTACCGGGATGGCGGACCATACGTACCACCGGGATGGCGGACCACACGTACGTGCCACCGGGATGGCGGACCACACGTACGTGCCACCGGGATGGCGGACCACACGTACGTGCCACCGGGATGGCGGACCATACGTGCCACCGGAGTGGCGGGCCATACGTGCCACCTGGAATTTTACTTTATCGCCTCAGGGATGGCTCACTATTTAATTTGTGCCACAGAGCTAATGGGTTTTCTTTTGCTCGTCAAGTGTGGGTGAAATGCTCTTTGTTGTTTTTTAGTATAGCGGAGTTCTCTTTTTATGTTAGAATTATTTTCATTAATTCATATTTGTCTTTGCTTTTTTGGTCCGATGCGCTTTTTTCATGCTTGTTTAGTTTTCGCATAAAAAACAATTACGGGCATTAGTGGTTTGTTTCACAACACTGTAATGTCGGCATGTTGTTCTTAATCTCTTGTTTTTATTTAGTCTTCTATGTTCCAAGCGGTACAACAATAGTTTCATTATCGATTACCGCCCAGCTGTTAAGAATGGTCCGGGCAAGAGGTAGGCATTTCTAATGCATGGAATGTAAAAAGGTGCTAATCGTTCAATCGTCCATCTCATTTGCTTAAACATCAAAATCTATCAAAACTTGAAGAGGAATATAATTTTCTCAGTTCTTCTAAAAAGATTTGAATTGCATCTAGTAAAACTCTCATAATTTTAAATATGACGAAAATTCAACATAGGGAACATTTTTAAATTGAAAGCTTTCTTGGTTATTGTTTTCTGATTGGATGACATGTTTTCACACAAAAGGAAAGTAGTTTTAAAACACAGTTTTCGTGCATTTGATTTTAGTAATTTATCATTTAAGGGTTGACGAGTTGTCAGTATGAAAAACACAAAATTCTAACGTGGGGAAAGGAAATTGAATCTGAACCATAGAATTGTGCCTACCTCTTGCGCGAACCATTACTTAATGATCATGTGCTGAAATATTCAAACCATCTCCCAACTTTTAAGCCTTCAAATGTAAAAAATAAATAAAAAATGTAATTGAAAAGAATCATTCATTATTTTGATTTACTGAAATGACTTTTACAGAGCTAGATTATGTTTGTACCTTTCAGTATAATAGCCAGTAGTTACGACTCCCAAGTTTTAGTGGCCGGGTATGCTAAAGTTGCGCCTTCATTCGAGTAGATTGCCAGTCCTGGAATGCCTGGAATTTGTTCACACCATTTCATCTTTGAATATGAAGTATACTGGCTGGAATACTAGATTCAGGCAACTCTTGTTTCTCCTTTGATGTTTTTGGCTTTCGAAATCACGCCATCTCGGGTTACAAGAGACGAACCTTGCTGAACTAGTGAAATTTGAAATGTAAATTTGTTTTGAGCTAGAAATCATAGGTAAAAACAGTGTTGTTTTAAAGTACAATGGAATTCTTGGATTATTATTCAGTGAAATAAATATTGCACTCAACTAGAACACAAGAAGCCTCGATAAATTTATAGAAATGTTACTGTTTTTAAAGTAAATCTTGACTTATTTTGGTTATATTGCGTTTGAATAGTTAATATGTTTGAGTTTTAGAAGTAATTTACGCGGCTCATGAAATTACAAGGAATTTTGAAATCTTACGAGTGGTATTTATGTCAAATAACCACTACAAACCATGATATTACTATTACTAATAATCCGGCAATAGACCCATCAGCTTGCCTCTTTGTTGCCTCATGACCATGTGACCGCTCTTCAGAGCTTTGTTTTCGAATTCTAAAAACGCCATTTCCTCAAGGGTAAAGTCGGGTGATCTGAAATGGGACAACAAAGAGGCTGAACCGGTCTCTTGTGATCGAATTATAACATCATTAATTACGCAAATATGGTGTGAGGTAGAGCATCATATTTCGTATGAGTTGGTCAAACTACAGCACTGGCTACAGCACGGTTACTGTAAGGCATGTCGTGACATTGAAATGGTGTAGAGTAGATTTCGTATGAGTTGGTAAAACTATAGACTTGCTCCAAGTCGAACTCGCTGAGTCACTGGGTAAGCGATTACTGGGTCAAAAAGCGAGCGCGAGAATTGTAGCGAGAGGCGAGTTCGACTTGTTTCACTTGCAGGAAATTGAATCGGGGGATTATGTTTTGGCGCGAAAACACATTTCAGGGGCGGAGCTTACATTTCGCGCCTTTGACAAACTCTTTCTGAGTACAATCAAATTGTAAATACCACATCCACGGTCGACTAACTTGACACGTCAACATACAATACCTGAAGAATTGACGCTTTGTGATTGGGCAAATCTTAGTACGTTATAAGCCACGCCTCCGGTTGAAAAATCAACCGGTAAATTTGGCGCGCTGCAAGTGGGGTCCTTCGTGCGGGGGGCTAAGAAGAACATTGAGAAAGTCTAGTAAAACTACAGCACTGACTACAACACGGTTACCGTACGGCATGCCGTGACATTGAAATGGTGTAGAGTAGATTTCGTATGAGTTGGTAAAACTACAGCACAGACCACAGCACGGTTACTGTACGGCATGCCGTGACATTGAAATGGTGTAGAGTAGATTTCGTATGAGTTGGTCAAACTGCAGCACTGACTATACAACACGGTTACTGTACGGCATGCCGTGACATTGGAATGGTTTCCCATTGTTTTTGTCCTGCTGATCCAATCAAATTACAGAAATACGGTACAGCACGGTTTCGGACATGCCGTAGTTTGTCCCACTCATACGAAATCTCTATGCTATGTATGTATATCAGTAACTTACCAGTGCCGATTTGTTTAGCACACCTGTCCTACATTGGATTCATTCATGTCCTCAAGACGTTTAGTCATCCCGTCATGTTGGTATTTTGTCAGCTGCTGTTGGATAGACATAACAAAGAGGAAAACGTGGATGATGGTAAGTGAGTTATTATAAGCTGAGTAAGAAAAGCAATAACAGGCGGAAATGGGGTTTTAGTACGTATTCCATATATGGTGATTAATCACAAGCACAAAGTGGTCCCTGACGAGCGAAGATTGGCCCCGATTTTGACAGAAAACTGCATTCCGAGACTTCAGGGTACAGATTAAAAGTTATTGTATACTGAATACAATACAGTGTGTCCATGGGCAACCTATGTATACCAAACTGATCACTGGTAAATTGTCTGTACAATTGGAGAATTTACATTCTCATCAGTGAATTTCATTTATTTTGCTAAATAATCAAATTTTATTGTATTTTTTGTTCACTTATTAAAGGACCCTCTCAACCAGTGTGCATTGCGCGCCGATATCCCAGTGGCAGCCATTTTATAAGGCCCCGAAATTAAGATCTCGCGAAAATCTCGTAAAAGACACAAAAGGTATGAGACTCATTAGGCTTTATTTATTGTTGTCGATGACTTTTGAAGACTCATATAACGCTGCTTCGGAGGGCAGTTGATAAAAACAATAATAGATGCGTGCAATAGAGGTAATCTTCGAAAGTGTGCGGGAATTTTGATTCAAACGAATTTTATGATCATTTGAAGGTGAATATAACTGGAAGGGTTATAAAGGGTTTCTCTCAACCAGTGTGCATAGAGGTAATCGACTAACTGTTGCCACCCAATTCAGATCATGTGATGTAAACACACATTACTCTGGGGAATTATTCCTTTTTCATTCTAATCATAATGCAGTCAAGCCCATCTGAATAAAATTAATTTTCAAAGAGTCAATTCTCCAGAGTAAGACACACTTTCGAAGATCATTCTACGTTATTGAGAAAAGTTTCAGATGGATACGTCATATTCGCATTTGCGATTAATCGAAATATGTGAAATTCACTGATGTGAATGTAAATTCTCCCAACTTATGTTACCATAGCAATGCCTAACAAATTCGTACAGACAATTTCATTGATCATTTTCGTATACAGGTTGTCCATGTGCAGCCCTTATTTTATTCAGTATTCAATAACTTTCATCTCTATCCTGAAGATATACGTTACGCGCTAACGTGTTGTTGTTTAGCGTAGCGGTTATCACGTTACAAAATTAAAAGCTCTAAGTTTTAGCAGCTTAGAAAGGAAGAATTAAAATAATACTACGTATATATCCGCATGCTCTTGGAATATTTTCAATATAGATGTAAGTAAAGTCATTGTAAAACCTGTTACGTTATTTAACAACTCTATTTCATAAGAAAATGCAGGTAAGCTATTTCAAAATCTCAAGAAAACATGACTAACATAGTGTTATACTGGCTGTATTATCTGTACGCATTATTTTCATCTATCCTTTTTTGTGTTATACAGCTCATCCGCGCCAATGATATGTATACGTTTGTGACAGTTGTTTCTGTAACGAAAAAATCAAATTTCCAGAATGTTGAAATGTTTGTCATAAAGTCATTTCCAGGTGTGTTTATAGGTGGACAGCCAGGGGAGATAGGGACGGGACACTCATCAGGTACTTTTGTTAATATTACCTTTCCTTACGATTTTGCTAAATTGGGAGAACTTATTATTAAAGGAGCAATTTGCACTGACAACAAAAATACCCAACAATAGCCCACTTTCAATATGAGGCTCAGAGATATAATGCTCAGTGATTCGTGAAAAGATAAAAGAATAAATTAAATTTACCCCTGAGCATCATATTGCTGGTTTTCACTCAATCCCCAGAGATTCAAATGACAAAGGGCATGGCGGCCATGTTGGTGCCCCAACAAAAGAAGCTAACGAGAAATCTATTGTTTAAGGGCACCAACATGGCGGCTATGACGTCAAGTGAAAACCAGCAATTGAAACCTTTGTGCGTGACAAGTGAAGCATATATCGTAAGTGGGTTATTGTTATCATACACTTTTACCTTAGAATGCAAACTACGTAAAACGATAATTATATTGTCTAAGATAGGATCGTTTCAAGAAGAAAAATATCATAATTTATTCATATTTCAATATTCTTTTGTTGTGTGAGTAACAAAATAGGATGGTTAAGAGAACTACGAGCCCGAAACTATTACGTACAGTCTTTAGTTGTCCGCCATGTTCAGAGTCAAGTCCTCCCGAGCAAGGCTATACATAACATTAGCATATATATTAATGAGGCCACACTCTTTATAGCCAATCATCTGATTGCACGTGATACCTACTCCCTGGCTAGCGTTTCTTTGTTTTCTATCATATCGTATTTTACTTTGTAGCTCATCCTTCCTGTTCGTGTTAATATTTCAGCTGTGAAAGAGGGGACGCCAACCTACATTGCTGATAAACATGCTCGTAACCGTTGGTTCTTGGCCATCACGCTATTGCGGAATCCCGGTCTTGCAAAGTACAGGAAGAGGAAAGCATCAATGATAAGAGAGGAGGCCAGCCTCGACCATGTGGAAGCTATTGTGTTTTAGTTATAAAAAAGATGCTGGATGATAAAATTTAGTATAAAAATAGTTGAATGCATTTAAGAGCATGTTTGGTCAAAATCGTTTCCTTTATATACAATGGAAAAATAGGGTCACGTCAATAGTATGGAAATACCTTGTAAATAGCCCTAGAAAGAACGTGGATAGTATGGTTCTAGAATGTGTTGCACTTTTTTGAGGCTCTGAGCGTTCGTTAAAAAATATCTTCAAAAATGTTAATTTGTGTTGTAGGTAGATTATAGAGACCAACTAACATGAAAACCTTCTTTAAGACTAGAAAGCGGTTACGGAATGCATTTATCGATAGCCAATAGGCCTTTTGCAGGAAACAGTCACGTGCTCACATAATACTTCGTTAAGGAATGCATTGAGCTCGTGATCCTCATGGAATGGCGTTGCCATGGATGCTGGATGGCAAGCTACTTTAAAAATGCTGTTCTAGAAAGATCGATTGGAGGTGGAAATAGCATTTACAAACAGGTGTCGTACAAGCTAGTGTCTTTAAATATAAGTTTTGTTTGTACAACCACGTGATCACATTTCTGCAAAAGGCCCATCCATCTTGCTCATTATCGTTCAGTACTTCGATTAATTTAAATACGGATGCAATAACTTGCATAAAACAATACAGCATGTTTATATACTCTATTTAGCAACTAATAGAAAGCGTCAAGACTGGCTTTCAAAAGACAACCGGAGTTAAATACATGTTTAAAATGTTGATTCTAGATTTATAGAACAAATTTACGATAGTTTACAGTCGTAAACTAATCGTATTTTTCTTACAACAACAAACTAAAAAATGTCAAACGCATTGAACACGAGGGACATTGCGGAGGAAAAGTAATTCTAGTTCGCTGTCACGCAATCGATCTTGCGTGAGCGATCACGTAATCTGCCCTGGTATACCCTCATTTCTAATGGTAATCAACCAATCAGAAAGTTCATATATTGTTAATGACAGTTTATTATTTGTGTTCAATCGTTTGCAAAAAACGGTGATGTACGTTGGTTAACTTTTAGTAAAAGACTATTTACAAAACGATTATTGTAGGGATTACTAATGAGTGGCTTTATAGGATTTAGGACACTAAAATAGTGAGCGCTCATTGGCTGAGTGGGTGTGACCATTTTCTAATTACACTTCAAAAACTCATGAATAATTAATGAGCATTTTGTCCAATCAGATGAAGTAAATCAGTCACGTGCATGCTCCTTTATACCTGATAAAATCTCATCATTCTAAAAGGCCCGCGGAGGGATTTGAATTTTGTCCAAGGGGGAAACGGGGTTAATGATTGAGACAATGGAATTTCTATTGATGTTTCAGCTTTCTCATTGAATTGCTAATTAGGATGAACGTTTTATATAAAGAATACTAATGAACATGAAATTTTATATAAAGTTTCATCCTAATTAAGAATTCACTGATAAAGACCCAAATATAACAAAAAGTACACGGAATATAAGGTACCTAGATAATAAATTTTGCACTAATAATTTACTAATATCAGCAGACTACCGAGATACACAGATAATATTTTTAAAATGAAGTTATCCAACTACCATTACTTGTTTACCGAGCCACTGTTTAGTTCCAATTATGAAACCAAACTCAAAGCCGTAAAATAATAAAAACGTGCATTAAACTTACATATTTTGTGCCGGAGTCAAAATTTAGAGTCTGCCGTCATGTCAGTCACATCGCCTTTTAGTTCCAAGTCTCGAACTTTATCGAGGTAAGCCACGACACCAAATCCTTCAAGTGCATTGCGAAACGCCGCTTCAAACAACATAGTATGGTAATTTCTTCATGTCATTCCCTTGAGATGTTCGTCAGTAATTGCAGGCGGTGATTACTCGAATATTTTGCATGGCGTTGTCAATACAAAGGTTCAATGGTTAATTAAGTAACCATTCCCTTGAGATGTGCGTCTTTCTTTCATTGCATTCTTAAAGCGTTTTTGAAGCCGTTTAAAACACTCACAGCACGTGTTTTATCAAGTCTAAAAATTATCGGGCTTCGCCCTCGAATTTTTAAACTTGATAAAAACACTGCTGTTCGTGTTTTAAACAGTACATAACTCAAAATCCTAAGAACATCACACAAATTAACCGAAAAGTAAAAAAAAAAAAAAAAAAGGAAAACTCTTCGAGACAAATAACATATCATAGCAGTAACTCGCCCAGAATAGACGAGTTATGTGTGCTCGGGTGGTGCAAAACATATTGCTAACACAGTAAACACACAAAAATCTACCTGAAGAAAGATATTTTTTTCTATTTTCAGTTTTTTTAATAGAGAATATGCAAAAATATATGTCAAAATAAATATTGTATAGGAGAAATCTATCGTAGAATACGTCTATGGGACAATATATTTTCTATTTTTCGATGAGTTCACCTTGAACGATTATAGTTTGAGTAGAAATAATCAGAATTGTGTTATGAATAGACGTTTGGAAAAAATAATAATATTATTTTGGTAACTACAAAAAGTAACGGAGGTTACTATGAGGCAGGTATGTTCCGTAAAATCATATAACCATCAATATAATCATAATAAACATTTATCCTTATGTTCTTCACGATCTCTGATGAATTATTAAACACAATATTGACTTGCTATAAAATATGATATTAAGCAATCATTGGCATGCATGAGCATTAGCGTGCTTGCTGCTCACCCATTTTAGGTATAATTATATGATAACAATAACAATTTGTCCAGACACAATGTTCTTGGTTCATAAATGTTTAACTGTACTTGTCGACAATGCAGCTGATAAGTTGTCGAGAGTAATAATATATCACTACGGCAATTTGCACTAAGATAGATCTGAGACTTAAAGCTGGTAACACATTTGGTAACGGAGGTTACTGTTTCGTTCATTTGCTTTAGTCCTGATTCTCCAGTTTAATAAATCAAAAATCAGAGTTAATTAAACCTCTCTGGATGCAACGGACCCATCCTCAAATGTCTGGAAGAGATTTTCAATCATCTCTACAGAGGTTTCGTCGATTGACAATACTCTCTGGCTTCAACCACAAGAGACTGGCGGCTGGATGACTGCCAAAACATTTCTTGAAGGAATCCACAAGACATCTGGATTCCGTGGCCACTTGAACTGGTTGTCTGCCTTAGTAGCCGCAGCCTTGAGAAAGGTAACCTCAACTGTAAATTATCTTCCGCATCTACGCCAAGCACCTTACCTAAGTACCACTTGGCGTCGTACACCGCTGCTACCCAGTCGTCGACGCTCGGTGTAATCTGATTATGAGCACCACTTGTGAATAGCTTCAAGAGGTGCTTCCTCCAGCCACAGTCGGATTCGAAGTTGAACTCTCCCAAATGAAAGCAGCTCTGGCAGACGCATGACGTGTCTCGCATATACACCACTCCAAGACCATTCGAAACAACGGCGTGAAGCTTCATCGTGCCAGGCACCGGCTGAAGGTCACCAAAAGTAGTGATGTCATTCTTTGCTTCGGCACAGTCGTCTGGGGGGACAAATCTGTAGCTGATGCTACTATTGCTCTGGTACCTCTGCAAAAGCAAAGAAGTCTTCGGCGTCGTCTATTTTCAGTTTTTCCTGTCTGACGGCCTCGTCAGCCATTCTCTTCGCTGTTCCTCCTATTCCATCGCAGAGGCCTTTTCCATGTCCTGCCTCGAAATAGTTCCACGAAGCGCTTACTCCGAATTCCTCATCATGCTTTGTCACAACATAAAATATGCTTTTATTTCGATACTGTGACGTTGGACTGTCGGTGAAGTAGTGGATGTGTTTCAGATTAGGGAGCAGGGTTTTCACTTCTGGTATAAGCTTTCGGAGAAATGCATACACGGTGGCGCTATTGTGCTCCAGCACACTCGATACATACACTATACTCTGATGTGTAAGTTCGCCGTCTACGTCGCTGTAATAAACAACAGTCGGGTGGAGTGTAACCATAGAAGGGGCGTTCCAGTGGGCAGATTGGACTTCTTGCGCATGTTGGCAGGTGTAGTTCTCTGCGAAGTCCATTTGTATGATGGCATGGTCAGCCGGTAGATATTTTTTTAGGTAACGCATCTGCTCATACTGGACTTTTACCCTCTCCGCATGGCTCTCAAACTCTTTGACAGACTTTCACCACATATCTGCGAACTTGTCTTTGACTAGTTCCTCCTCAACTATTTGCATTTTCTTCTTCCCCTCTACGTCAACCCTCTTCCACTGACCAAATTTGATCATTTGTGGGAGCTTACCACATATATCTTCTATAGTTTCGTCAGATTTGTTCTTCAGAAACGAGTCCGGGCTGACGTTAATGTCGATTCCGGTGGCTTTGATGGCACGTAGCTGGAGGGCCATGTTTTGATGCCTCTGGCAGAGGCAGGTGCTGCAGCTTGAAAAGTTGGTGGTCTCGAGGTGCTTTGGCCGTAGCTTGTAAAAGAGGGACCTGGGGATTTTGATGGTTGCGTTCTCTGCACAATATTTCTCATAGAGATTGTATAGGTAATCATTCAATACTCTTTTTTGTACCTTACCTTCCGGGCACGACTTATCATCGGCCTTGCCCGGCAACATTCGGGAATTATCATCTCTTTCGAGGAAAGCGACACTGAATTCTTCAGCTTCTCTCTGTTTTCCTCGTCTCTCGCCTTTCTTGTGTAGACAAGCTTACCTTGGCGCTTGTCTAGGACTCTTCTCCCTATCTTTGCTTGAATGTGTAACAGCCTCAAACAACGGTACTTTTTTAGCACCTTACCAGATACTACGCTGGCAGCTAAGCCCCTTTTTATTAATCTTGTGCCTTTCTGTGCAATAAATACGGTGGCACAGCTGAACAACACAGAGTGAACAGAAATATTTCAGAAACCGATGCAAGAAATCCAGAATGATTTATGAAATACTTGTAGTTAATGCTGTTAAAATAGTCCCGGCAAGAGAAACATAAAAACACCTAAAAAATAGAACGTAACCACCGTGACTCTTTGCGTTACTATTATTAGTCATTTAAAATAAGTGCATTATTTAACAGAACCGTGTTGAAATCTGTCATTTTAGAGTTCGTGTCATATTTTATATTTACTTACCTTGAACGTACGCTATTTCAATAAATATTTAGCTCAAACTGCTGTTTTGGGGGCGAAACTCGGAGACTTGAACGTCTATAACTACATGTGCGATCACTAAAGATATTTCGCAATGGATTGTCAAGTTACAAGTTTCTTAAGACAACAGAAGTTGCGTTACATTCTGGCGTTTGTAATTATCCCATAATAGTGCATACCAATGCCATATGTAAACTGATTCGCGGGCTTTTTATAACCTGAAGTTCGTTTTAAAGATTCGATAACCTCCGTGACCTTTTGCGTTACATCGATTTAAAAAATAACTACACCGTTTTTTTTGCACCAAGAAGGACCCATTTCTATACCACACTAATCCTTTCTCCCCCATTATACATTTGACTTTCAGTTGCGCTACATTGCTTTTATTGTATAGGTGACTAGAGAAAGGAGGTAAATATGGGATACGGCTTAGCTCCAATCTCGATCTCGAGCAACTTTAATAGTGGGTACTAAATATCATTCTAGGCCTGGAACTCTCATTATTAATTCAAAACCGAGTAAACTTTAATCAGAAATTAAAATTTCAGAAAGTCAGGTAACGGAGGTTATGGTAACACTGGGTAATGGTGGTTATTTTTTGCTCAACAAGACCAGTTCTAAGCCATTATGCCAGACATCCAGATTTAGTTATATACCTAAATAAGTTCATATCCATCGACTCTATAAAAACAAACACTCAAATCGTAAGGTTATTTAATTAGTTGCTGGAAATTAAGGTAAATATTCAAACTTCCCAAAACAAAAGCCTTCCAACATCAGGCACGGACAAGAGGGTTCAACTTGAGACAAAGCTGCAAATGTACAAACCTTTTCGTCCATTTTCAATATATTTTTTATGTTAGGTAACGGGGGTTATGCAAAAATCGTGGACATTGATCCGATAATGTTGTCAATTCCAGTGAGGCCAAGGCCTTTTGATGTCTACTATATAACGAAAGTATGGTTATCCGTGGTCGATTTAAGTGATTTACGCCATACAGATCTATATACAACATCGGGTAGAATCCCATTGTTTTAGGCGACATTTACTCGCGTCCGTGAGATATGAATAATTATGATACGCCTTATTAGATATTCAGCAAAGCGCTTGTGATTGGCTGCTAGGGAATACTTCTGGGAATACCTCATTCCCATACTTGCTATTGGGCCTGTCAATCACTGTCATCTATCTTGTCATGGGACTAACTGAAATGCCAAAGCTCTTTAAGAGATTTCATAGACCTTGGGTAAATAGGTAAACTCGGTTACAGTAAAAGATCAACGCAAACTCAATTTGCCGTGTCTACTTGGGTTATAAGTTTTATCGCGCGAAGTTTCCAAACCTATTTCGTTTGCGTTCGAGGTTTGACTCATGTCAACATTAAAATGGAGTATAATATCTGCATTTAGAGCTTATTCGAAAAGCCTAAGTCAAATTCAGCAAGCTTTATTTTAGTGCCATATTTGTGAAACTAGTTAAATAAAAGTGAACCTCGGCATTGTTCGCACGAGCTATCCAAGCGAAAGATTTCAAACTCCATACAAGCTATAAAAGTTTCTTAAACTCTTGACCAAAGCGGTTTATTAAACACGAAAAGTCATGATCACTCACTTTGAGAGCGCACCATAAAAATGTGTGGAAACAGTTCTGTAATTTTGTAGCTTTAAAATCAAAATACGAGTTGCTTCAGATCACAGCACTTTAATATAAAATAACGATCATATTCAGAAGTTCGCATCACTGACCTAAAGGTTTAGAAACAGATTTATGTACTTTTGTAGCTTTAAAATAAGATATCATTGAAGCTTATCTGACCACTAGAAGTCTAGATATCAGTAAAAGAATCGCAACTCGAGTTCAATCAGTAAAGCCGAAAATTATTTTTCGAAACAGTTCGCTTCTAGGCCACACATAATCGTGGGAAAGGTCTCGTTTTAAAGCTTAAGACATAAACAATCCGTCTGTTTAATCGCTTGTGATGCGCTCTTGATTTCTGAAGTTGTTTTCTTCGTTGAAGTTTTGACATTTCACAAAGCGCGTTGGTTTTATACCAAAGGCAAAGTGCCGCTTAACTATAATACTGATCAGAAGCTGGTCCTTAGTAAAGCCTAACCCATGGATACTTTTCGATGAATGCGCGATAAAAACGAATCCGGGATTGGAAGTGGGAACGTGAATTCCGATATAGTTTTCTAGTGTTTAACGGTGTATCCCGGATTTGTGTAGTCTCGAGCTTTCTAACGAATTTTAAGAATTGGTGAAGGCAAGCAAAAATCTATATCTCGGCGCGATAAATACAAAATTCGGGCCGAAATTTCTTGTCAAAATCGTTTCATAAGTGCCCGGTATTTTCTTCTAGTGTAAACGCTTACCGAATCCAGGATTGTTATTTTTCAAGGATCGGGTGATTTCGAGTTTTCCTGAAGAAAGTATAGTTTGTATTCTGTAGGATTCACTACGCTACAAACCGCGTAAGAAAAAGAACGCTGGTGTAGAAAGAGTAATAAATAAATAAAGTCCGTGATCGGTGAAACAATTTTCTTTTTTATATCAGATTGTAATTCTAATTACAACGCTAACAGTGATATAGAGAATAAAATGCGAATGCAAAGTTTATCTTGATCGTCTTCACTTTTTGTGTAGTTCCTTGGCATTTGTTATTGCAGTTTTGTCAAATTCAAAAGCCAGGCGCTACCGCTGATATGATTATCCAACTCGATTGACTAATTAGCTTTCCACTGCCGCCCCTTTGTTTCGGTATCTTCTATTTTAACCCAGGAGGCGGAGCTTATGTTAGCTTGCCGGTCTCCCGGGAGTTTTGAAAGGTCGATTAATATGCAAGCATTAAGGACAATTTCACTGCTAGAAATACTTTTAAACTTTAATGGCAGAAATATTTAACGGCTTTCGATAAAAGAACGCTCGATAACAGATAAGTTATAAAATAATATTTTCCCGTTTTTACAATTTTTAATGATATTAGACTTCGTGAGGAAATAAGTCCTGAATAGCAAATGAGAACACTTTCCATACGTTTTCGACCTGAAATAACCCAAACTTAAGCGTTTATTTAATGGCAGCAGATTTCACTTAAACTAACCCCAAATTAGTGGAAATTGCAGCGTAACATCCCTACTTTAAAATCCCGTGTTTACATTTTTGTGGATATCAGTTTTTAAACCCCAAAATTGGCAATATTTTCAGGGCATAGACCAGTTTGAGGCAGTTTTCTTTGTTATTTGGCATGTGCGCTGGAGCAGAAATTTAAATCCAGCGCGCTTGATCGTGTCACGTGACTAAGTAATGTCGCCTGATTCTGCCCGATGATCTGCCAGAAGCAACACCATCCAGCAACGCTTTTCTTGCGCTATCGACTGTGGACATTAAAAAAGTGCCACACACTCGTTGTTTGGAGCAGAATTTAGCTATGATAACTCATTTACTTACTGCCTTTTTTTTTATGAATTGAAAGTTTTACATAAGAACTTCAAATTCAACAAAGAAAAAAGCGAATTGCTCAACACGCGTTTTCTTCTAAAAAATTACCAGAGAAAAAGATTGATACCGTGACTTTAAGAGCACCTCAAAACTTTCCAGATTGACAAGTTGCAAAGGAATCGGTTGTTTTCCCCACAGAGTTACAACTCTACCCTGCGAGCAGAGGTTTCTCATCTCTCTGCCTTTCCTGTCGCCGAAAGAAACCTCTGCCACGAAACGATTGCTTTTCCCGTTGAACATGTGCACTTGCAACCTCCAAAATCTTGGAGGTAAACCACGTGATAAACCAGTTACCAAACCAGTTTTACCTGTTTGATATCACTCGGGCATGACTTTTTGGCGATCTTTGGTGGTTTTGCAAGAGCCCACAGTATCCTTCGCAGCCGTTATTTATGTCGTCACGCGTTTGTTGTTTGCCGACGATTGATACGAACGGGCTTCAAACTACGGCTTTATCTTCTCCTTACTTTACTGAACTGCACAGAAGACCTTGAAATTACCGTTCAATAAATCTACCTTAATTTATCCTAAAGAAAGCTTTGATTTATACCTTCGAAGAAGGACATTAATGTTATTTTCTCCACTGCCGTTTATAACAATCGGAAATGGACAATCTGAAATCTACACACAATTAATCTACAATGTTTACCGTCTCGGTTTTTTTCGGCCAATGGTAATCCAGATACCGTGGCGCATGCTCAACACGAAAAGCAATCGTTTCATGGCAGAGGTTTCTTTCGGCGACAGGAAAGGCAAAGAGATGAGAAACCTCTTCTCGCAGGGTATTACAACTCTGAATTTTTAACGAGACCTGAAACAACCTTGCATGGGGGCTGAGATCAAAGTCAGGACCCGGATAATCCTCCGATCGAATTGGAATTTTAGCGTGTTGGTTTTTGCGGAGGGAGGAAAGCCGGAGAACAACCCTTGGAGCCGAAGGGCGAGATACCCAATTCACATATAGCCTGCGTAGCTTGGCTTTCCGAGAAAGGGGAAGAGGAGGGGACTGGGGGCGGAAAAAGAGGGGACTGGGGGTGAGCGAAGAAGGGGAGGGGGAGGGGAGGGGAGAAGAGAAGGGAAGAAGGAAAGCCTGCCGCAATCCTATTGCATTCCGCGTATTTCACCGGAGGAAACGTCGGTTAAATTTCCTATTGGCTGAAATCCGCTATGGCAACTATCTTTTGGATCACTTCATTTGTTTTTTTTACCGCCAATATATTTGTGTAAAACCGTAATGAACGAAGAATGAACGAAGTTTTAGCCGATTTATCCTCACGTTGGGGACACCAAATCGAGCTTAAAGTCGAGCAAAAAGAGGCTATCGAACAACTTTTATCTGGTCGAGATGTACTTGCAATTTTACCAACTGGTTACGGAAAAAGTCTGATTTTTCAGGTCTTTGTCAAGATTTTAGCTCGAAGGACAAGTTCGTCTTCCACTGGTTCTTCTGCCCTTGTGATATGTCCTCTTGAAAGCTCAGGTATATTAAGGCCTGGGTCAAGAATGACCACACCCCTTAGAAGTAAAGGGGTGGTCTACTTTCGTTTGGTTGTACCCGATAACATTTAAATCACTATATCTCATGTAGAGTCCACATTTTAACGTTCTGGCAAAGATGGTTGCCATAGCGACGGACCCTGTGACCTTTGATCTCATTTTGAAGAAAATATGATAGAAGGCTTCGGGAGGAAAGTAGAGCGCACAAAGGTCAGAATTAAAACGGGTGGAACTAATGCAGTTTACCATGTAGTTTTTCAGTCCAACTAGACATCGTGGAAAAGTATGTTAAATTCGTTGAAACTTGAGAGTAGTGCATACTTTCTTGGTCCAACTAGAACGGTTGGAAATTTTAAGAAGAAGGCCAATTAAGGTAAATGTGAAATTTGATAACCCTGATTCGATTAGAGTAAAATACCCGCCACATTAAAACTCTCTACCTTCCTCCCTGAGGCTTTTTTCAAATTTCCTTAAATTAAAGTTCAAAGGTCACATTACATGTTTCCAGGGAAACTGTCACTAGAAATTGTTAGCCTCGTGCCTTTATCGAGTATGTCAAAGTGCCATGAAAACGACTTACAAGCACGAATAGATAGACTACCCCCTCTTGATTTGTGGCGGCCATTTTGGAAAAGATTGAGACCCAGGCCTTAATGTACCTGAGAGTATCATACAAGATCAAATATTAGAAGCTCAATCCATTGGGATAACTGCTTGTTCTCTAACTGTCAATAATCTCTCTGAAATGTGCGAGAATACACCGCAACTTCTGTTGGCAAAGGCAGAGAACGTTCAAGATAAAACCTTTCGTGAATCCCTCAATTGCAAAGACAAGAGCTGTACACTACATCGGGAAATTTCACTTATAGTTGTAGATGAGTCCCATACAGTCGAAACCTGGACAGGAAAGAGGTAAGTTATCCAAATCAAATTGAATGAACCTAGTATTTTCTGTGAACAAGACCACGTACTACGAAATAAAATGGCGGTTCTGATGGACGACAAGCTTCATATAAAAAATATAAAAATTATATTATATTGTACTAAGTAGGAAAATTAAGAATGATTATATTCATTTCTGTTGCTTTTGGATTGATTTTGTACGATATCCTTGAACGTTGTAGTCAGCGTAGACAGCGTTGTCTAGACAGCGTAGTCCATTTCAACTTTCGGCGATGTCCTGATTGGTTTATTTTACCGCCAGATTCATGGGGGCGGAACGCGGAATGCAATAGGATTGCGGCAGGCTTTCCTTCTTCCCTTCTCCCCTCCCCCCTCCCCTTCTTCGCTCGCCCCCAGTCCCCTCTTTTTCCGCCCCCAGTCCCCTCCTCTTCCCTTTTCTCGGAAAGCCAAGCTACGTAGGCTAATTCACATATTAGTCCAGGTGCATATGTCTATAAAAAAACTCCCGTGGGAATTTTATGAAGAAATCAAACCAATAGTTTAGTTGTGTTCATTGGACCTCTAGGAACCCAAAAAATGTTGTTGACAATTCTGTAAAGTGTTAAGGGGGTATTTATGGGGGTCTAAAAATAGTCCGCATAATCCAGCATGGAAACGAGGCTGAAAATCTATAAGTGGCTGTAACTTCCCTCCAAATCAAGGAAACGCCCAAACTTAACAGATATACTTAGTAGGCTGTCTCCAATGTGTCATTACAGAATAATGAGGGTCACGTGGTCAATCTAGCACCAAAATATTTGTACCTCGTCCAATGAAAATATAACCATAATAAAACTTGTTAGATTTGCTGTGTAAGTATAGTAAATAGGAACTATAATCTCTCTCTCAACAACATGCGCTCGGATCAACACGTATAATTTGTATGATTTCTAATAAACCACGAATCATTAGATGGTGTCAGAGGTGGGATCATGGTTCCAATTACAATATTTACATTACGTGAGGGTCTGAATGGGGTTAACTGACTACTGACAACTGACAACCGAAAAATAACTGACAACTGACAAATTTGGTGTTTGTGGTCAAACATTGTAAATTTTCTCTAGCAATGATTAACTAGAGCTAACTGACAACTGACAAATGGCCAAAAATTTAACTGACAACTGACATGTAGACCCCCCCCATTCAGACCCTCTTAAGTGACTAATATTTACATTTATAACAAAAATAACCTATTGCTGGATTGATTTCCTGTATGTAGGCAGATCACCTATTCTGATAACTAGTCTGTTATTCGCAAATTTGCTAATTTGCCCCTGTGGTTATTAAAATGAGGGAGACTGGGATTCAAGCTGTCAGTACTCACTGGTCAGCAGGCATTTTCATCAAAGTAGCAGTCCGCCATCTTGAACTTACAGTCATGTAGTTCTGTAATAGCAAAGGCAGATAAGTTGGCGGATTTTAGTCTTTGTATGATATGTCTAAAACAGAAAAACGAAAATCTAGTCGACAATCCATCTGCTCATGAAAAGGTAGTGAAATATATTGAAGAATGGGCCAGATATGGCGATTTACGTTATTTCGAACTATGGTCGAAGCTGAAATATGTTTCTGATTGATGAATTGAAAGAGGAAAAGGCATCATGGCACAGAAGTTGCTATCAGGATACTGTTCACACTGTATTATTAAAGTGAACAAAGGACAGGTATGTCAATATTACTATTGTTTATTGCAGAAACCTTTTTTAATCCATAACTGACATGGCTGATGCACCACCGTTTCTACTATAATCTTGCTTACGATAAAATTTGCATCAAGGTACGAGAGACAGCTAGAAGGCCCGAATGAGACGAGAAGAAAAACGAAGGAGTCTCCACAATTAACACGCTCGAAAACGTCGCCATATGAGAAAAATGTTTCTTTTGCGAAGGGGAGGGGGACACCAAGCAACCTCTTCACAGTGTCAGCACGGTTACTGCTGGGGAATCCCTCAATACTGCCATCGACTTATCAGGAAGTGATATACTACGGGTCAAACTCAGTACATCAGTAGATCCGATAGATGCCCATGCTATAGATATTAAATATCACAAGAAATGTTGGCTTAGAAACGTGACCAATGTCATAAGGAAGGCACCACTATCAGAAGAATCTGGCTCCGATTTCGTAAACCAGGCAGCAGCGAAGATTGAGTTCCTTGCTGCTACGGAGAGCACATTAAGAGAGGGACAAATTCTAACAATGGCCGAGATTCAAACCTCGTATGAACAGTTCTTACAAGAGAATGCTGCTCACGCAACAACCAGCTCCCGAAAATCGGACAAGGTTATGCTGCAAAGTGAAATTCCTGACATAGAGTTCCACAAACCGATGAGAGTAAATGAGCCAGAGAGAATAAGTATCAAGGAAACTCGAGATGTCGCGATTCAGTTGACAGAAATCATGAAGGCTAATTGTGACGATGATATGAAAGTACTATTTGGTGCGGCTGCTACCCTCCGGAAAGCCATCAACAGGACCAAGCGATGGGAGTTCACTGGGAAACTTGAAGAGGCCACCAACGATATCGTGCCAGAAGAGCTCTATCTATTTTGCAGATGGCTAATCCAGGGAACCAAAACCTTTACGTCACAAAAAGAGAGAGGACGTGAAAAAGCGTGCCATCAGTCTGTCCCAAACAGCCATATCAATGTGCCTAACGGAGAGACAGACCAGCAATAAGAAATCTAAAACGCTGCGACTATCGAGGGAGATGCCGCAACAATTAGCTGTTGGACTAGCTGTTCACCAAGCATCCCGGAGCAAAGAGTTGGTAAATATGCTACATGGCTTTGGCATGGCAGTTGAGTACAACAGGATAATGAGGGTGGAGGCCCAGATAGAGGCTACTGTTATTCAACGAATAGAGCAGAACAGAGGTATTTACCTTCCACCAGATATTGTCAAGGGACGCCATGTATTTTTTGCTGTCGATAATGTAGATTTCGCCGAGGACACGTACGATGGCCAGCGCACTCTACATGGAACTGCAATGGCAATTTACCAGAAGAAGGAACTAGGGGATGATCAACCGGAATTGAGGTAAGTTTAAACGATGCTTTACATGGTTTTAACACGTAAAGAGGGCTACTTGTTGCATATAAAAACGTCATCAACAAATTCGAGTATCAAGCGCAAAGTGCATTATTTTTGCTTTTTAAGGCTTGCTGACACCAAAGACCAGAGTCGTTCAGTTAAGACGCTTCCGGAAACCATCACAGCGCTGTTGGAGTGTCCCAGTCCTTGCAAACAGCCACCATGTCCAGTGTATTCTGGATTCAGGCTCTTTGCTGCTAACCAGCTTCCTATCACCGTGAATCTACAAGATTTTGCGTGGCTCTTTGCATGTTCCTTTACCAGATACCGACAGGTAAACGTCGTAGCACATGAAGACCAGAGAGATCAACCAGCTGAACCAGATGTCGAGAACCCCAGAAAGGGAGTCCCTGTGTGGTCAGCATACTACTCCCTTATCAGTAACCAAATGCATGCCACGAAGGTCGGAATGCCACCACTGATAGCCGCACCGGCCCATGAATGGCAAACCTTGTTGACCATCCTAATGCAAGCGCAGGATATATCCGCTAGAGTTGTTGGTCCTGGTAGAAAAACTGTCATCTCTCTAGACATGGGGCTGTATCAGCCAGCGAAGAAGCTTCAGATGGCCAGAAACGATCTTCAACATCTTATTCTCCGTCCAGGTAATGATAATTATATAAGTTCCATTTATTTTTTATAGGGACATCAAAATAAACGTATATATTTCAGACGTGTAACTTCTACGAAACTATTATGTTACATTTGCATTGCCGTTTAAATAAACAAATAAACATGCTTCTAGGTGAACTTCACATTCTGATGGCAGAGTTGCGCAGTATTGGAGCGTTCATCGAAGACGTTGGTCTTGACATGTCCTGGATCGAGGCGGATATCTATGGCCCGTCGACAACGAAGCAGATACTCGATGGTAATCACGTTACACTTCAAGCATTGTTCATGCTGTACCAGAAGGCATTCTTTCAGTTCTCACAAGAGGATTCAAAGGTAATAGCTGATCTTTCAAAACAAGTTACTGACGCATGTACCCAAGCACCAAACGACGACCTGAAAGAAGCTAATACAAATCTGATGAAAGCTGTAGAGCGCCTTGTAAAGAAGATGGCAGAGTTTGACGCATCGCAAGATAAGCATCCCTTGTTTAAGGTGACGAGGCAGTACATGCAGATGGTCATAGAGATGCTACAGTTTATAAGAGCAGTGCGCACAGGAGACTGGAAGCTACACCTCCAAGCCCTTCAGGTCTTCACTAAATACTTCTTTGCCCATGATCGTTTGAACTATGCGCGTATGATCCCGCTGTATCTTGCCGAGATGAACTCTCTGGAAACATCAGATCCAGAAGTCTATGCTGAGTTCCTTGGAGGAAACTGGATTGTAAATAAGAACTCGAGCATACCATTTTGTGCGCTTGGTGCAGATCACAGACTGGAGCATGTGAATCGCTCGATGAAAGTTAAGGGTGGGCTGGTAGGAATTACCCTCAACCAAACTGCCATTTCTGGGGCAATCAGGAAAACCTTGCTGAACAAGCCAGGGATATGGCCTGTGTCACATCCAAGACCCAGACGCGGCATCATGACATGACACCTGCAGTTCTATCTAGAGAAGATAAGAATGTCCAAGCATTGATGCAGACCATTGAATCCTTCTCTAACCCGTTTACAGAGGAAAGCTCCGATCTCTTCAACTTGGTAACCAAAGTGGTAATGCCAGATAGCATCAAGGAAGACCTCTGTAATCAGAGTGCCACAGGACAGACCCTGTTTGATACGTTTGTTAAGGATCGCATTCAGACAGGGAAGGTCAACATCTGGTCTACCATGAAGAAACGAAAGCTGCTTACCTGGAGGAGTAACGCCAAGAAGGTGAAGGTGTTGACGAAGGAGAAGATGATTGAGCTGCGAGAGGACAGATCTCTATTTGCGCGGATGATGATGGTATGTAGAAGTCGCCCTGAGATCGATATCAAGGAGACAATAGGCCTGTATGAGTTTGCCTTAGTTCCCAGGTCGTTGTTTGCACCAGACGGGGCCATGTTACGCTGTTCCACTAAAAGTGCGCTTATGGCCATTTTGGAGAAGATGCCATCTACATCGTCAGAATCAAGCAGTGACACTACCACTTCAACACTCTCCACTAGACCATCACTAGCAGTTAACATCATTGACGGTATGGCAGAGCTGCAGTCTCTTGACAAACCTGAATGGGTCCATAACTGCGCACACCTAGCTGATCACTTTATTGCCACCCTTGACCTGAAGTATGAAACGACGAAGGAAGTACGTCTGGTATTCGACAGATGTGACATAGCGACGTCATTGAAAGAAGCAACGAGAGAGAAGCGACAAGCAGGACAGGATCCTATCTACTATCGCATCACAGATTCAACACTCATCACAAAGGTACCGATGAAGAGGCTTTTGTCGCACCCGAAGACAAAGATGGAGCTCACCATCTACTTAGCAGGCAAGACTCTTGAGCACGCACGACAGAGTACACGGCCTTTCGTTGTAGCATGGGGAAGTCAGTGCAGGGCAACACACAAGGATGTAGAACATCTCCAGAGCAACCAGGAAGAAGCTGACACAAAAATGATTCTTCATGCTGTGGATGCCACATCAGACGGTGCAACGGAGATCAAGATACATTCGCCTGACACTGCCCTAAGACGGTATCCAATGTTATGTGTCGATGCGTCATTTATAACAGGAAGATGGCGCAACCACAGAGAAATCATGATGGGACCAATTGTCCAAGCCCTCGGACCCACCAGGACGGCTGCTCTTCCTGCTTTCCATGCCTTCAGTGGATCAGACAACACCGGGTCATTTGCAGGCAAGGGGAAACTTGGATGTTGGAAGGCATTTCTTGAGGCGGACGAAGAGGTTCTGGCAGCAATGGCGAGGCTTGGTACAACCCACACCCCATCTGACGACACTATGGAGGCGCTCGAGAAGTTTGTTTGTCAGGTTTACCTTGCAAACACACCTCTGACAATGGTAAAAGACCTTCGATGGCATTTATTTCGTAAGAAACAAGCTCAATCAGAAAGGCTACCACCAACCCAAGGAGCGCTACGTCAAGCAGTTTTGCGCACTCACCATCAACTCATGACGTGGAACGACGACATTGTCTCTAACCCAGAGGTAACATCTCCTGAAGGCTATGGCTGGCAAATGAAAGACAACAGGTGGATGCCAGTGATGACAGAGCTACCGCCAGCGCCAGCAGCTATCGTTGAATTGGTGAAATGCGGCTGTAAGAAGCAGTGCTCCACTAATAGATGCCAGTGCCGCAAAGCTGGCCTGCCATGCACTGACCTCTGTGCTTGTTCAAACGACGATGAGCCATGCCAGAACATGTCCAGTCAAAACGAAGAATATGATGAAAGTGGGACAGATTCGGATGAGTAAGGTAGGATTAATGATATCAAAAATGTACTTCTTGAATGCAGAGTTATTGGTATAAATTAAATGCTTCGTTTTGGTGACGAACTACTTTCGGCCTATAGTTACCAATATTTAAACTTTTTTTATTTCAACAGCTTATCACCACAGGAAACCCAACCTGAGATTCCAGGCATGATAGAGCAATCCCATATGGTGGATGTAGACGTAGAATCAGATGTGCGGTTCCCGGAACGGTTTCCAAACTATTTTATATCACTTTGTGCTCAGCATTAAGCTCGTAATAGTATCGCTTAGTCGGATATTAGCCACGTAATGTAAATATTGTAATTGGAATCATGATCCCACCTCTGACACCATCTAATGATTCGTGGTTTATTAGAAATCATACAAATTATACGTGTTGATCCGAGCGCATGTTGTCGAGAGAGAGATTATAGTTCCTATTTACAATACTTACACAGCAAATCTAACAAGTTTTATTATGGTTATATTTTCATTGGACGAGGTACAAATATCGTATTATATAAGCCTCGTTTCCATACTGCAATGATCACACCCCCCGGATATTCAATCAATGAACTCTTTGTAGAATAAAGAAGCCTTACCTATTAAAATATGGAGAGATTGGCGTCAATTCCTATTTATTTGAAGTTCATTGAAGCACGCAGTTGTCAAGCCTCGTTTTGGTGCTAGATTGATCACGTGACCCCCATTATTCTGTAATGACACATTGAAGACCGCCTACTAAGTATATATGGTAAGTTTGGGCGTGTTTCCTTGATTTGGAGGGAAGTTACAGCCACTTATATATTTTCAGCCTCGTTTCCATGCTGGATTATGCGGACTATTTTTAGACCCCCATAAATACCCCCTTAACACTTTACAGAATTGTCAACAACATTTTTTGGGTTCCTAGAGGTCCAATGAACACAACTAAAATATTGGTTTGCTTTCTTCATAAAAATCCCACAGGAAAACATTAGCTCCTGGACTATATGGCGCCGCCTCAAACTCACGCAAAGTTCGTATAAATTACAGTCGGATGTGTTGGTGGGCAAACAGCCGATTGATTGGAAACTTGTCAATCTGGCTAATTTTGAGGTGCTCTTTAAAGTCACGGTATTGGTTTTTCTCTTTGCTGAATTTTCAGGAGAAAGAAACACGTACTGAGTGGTACACCAAGGGCACTAAGACAATATTATCACGTCATTCGATCCAATTACGGATCATTATGCAAATAAATGAACATTGATCATAAGCTTAGTCGATAGGTACCGTTCAAAATATCATGTTTTCCCGTATAAGTTAATGTTAATAAGCTAAGAATTAAAGTACTTATCTTTTGTCGTAATTTGCTTGTTTCTGACTCCTTCATAAGCTTCGAATTCCAGTTATGATTATATTCGGCTGAAATCACTCAAGCATTAACTGACGTCGGTTAATAAGTTGATCGTTAACCCGTCCTCCACTGAGAGAGAACAGAAGAAGGATAGGAACAACATGACACTCGTCTGGGATTGACAGTAATAACGAACTGACAGTTGCTATGGGACAACGATGCCAAAGAAAATAACAACACTAATAACATTTGTCAGTACACAAGATAAACGCGAACAGCAAAATTCTTGACCTCTTTAATTTGTTAACAAGAGCCCATCTGGGCTTTCACCCGGGCCACATGAGATTGAAGATGAAATACACTTTCATTTGAAATCCTCTTAGTAATAACCAAAGGGAAGAATTATTAGCTGAATTTAGAAGTGGCCGGTAGCGCGGTGACTTTCATTCTCTGCTCCCCTAGTATATATGTAATTTAATATTTTTGTTTTTCTCGTATGTAAATTTAAGAAGTTGACCTTTTAATTTAAACACTACTTACTCCATGTAACACACGTTTACAATTTAGTCTGCTGTTCTGTTATACTGCAGGTTCTGAGTGTCTCACATGTATGTTTATATTTGTACCATATTATAAGTGGGAACTCACAGGAAATCAACAAATATGATAAATTATAGTAACATAGTCTAGCCGGCTGACTGACTCCTGGCACAATGTTTTTAGCGTGTTGATATTTTCAAGGTTGTATTTTGATTTTTTTAAAGGGAATAATATCTTACGGATCTCAGTTAATTTGTGAAACCGATGAGCACAATTATTGTCAAAAAGGTCACGGTCACAGGCAGCTCGAGACATGAATTCGTGTGACAAAAACAAATCTGGCCGCCGAAACAGTTGGTTTTATATCTAAGAACACAGGAAACTGGATACAGAAAACAGACACATTTGTAAATAGCCGGCGACTTAGCGGATGGACAAAATATCTTACTATTAGACACATCATAGAGTTGTAAGATAAAAATAATAACAGCCTTTTCCACGGACAACATTTCTAACTGTGTTTGAATACCTGGTCTTACCTCGTTCGGTCGTTTGACTTTGGCCGCTTCGCTTGGCAGGGCCTTGTTACATGATCCCGGATAAAAGGGTTACCCTTTAGCAGGGACAACTTTACCGAGCGTTTATATGGAAAGCTAACCTCGCCGACACATTTTTGATTCCAAGAATCGCATCACAGTGCGCGAGCTCTGTGTGATCGATTTGCCCCGAGTTGTCACGGTTACAAGGGACAAAGTGTTTATATGGCGTATTGATGTCGGAAAGTTGTCCCGGGAAGAAGGGACACCCTTCTCGCCGAGACGAGATATCCCTGGGCCAGGGACAACCCTTCTACCCGGGACGAGTTTATTCACAATGTAAACAGTTGCTTGTGGTTTACAGAGAAATGTATGGCGGAAAGTTGTCCCTCCCCGGGTAACTCGGCTAGAAGGGTTATCCCTTCTACCCGGGACAACTTTCTCCATGTAACAAGGCCCTAACTAAAACATTCGCGTAAACTCGATGGCTTGCTCGCCCAGGTTTTCCCTAAAACAGATTCCCGTAAGCTCGATGGCTCGCTCGCCCAAGTAAGTGTAGAACTTGAGAAAACTCATTGCTTTTTAACATTCTTTCCTCAAATGCAACCAAGACCAAGACAGAAAGCAACTTTTCGCATGATTCGTCGTCTTCGTTGGAATACCTGTGGCCGTCACTTCAGTTTTTGGTGCCATTTTCGGACGCGAGCGCGCGCGCGTCCTCCATATTAGGAAATCGATCGAGGGACCCTGGGAAAGAGCGTTATACACACACACACTGACTGACACACACACACACACTTAGCGTATTATTATATAAGATCCTGTGATGGAGCTATGTCAATTTGTGTGCCTCTGTGTAACTTTATCTGCTGTTCCTGCTATACATGATGAGCCATTACGAGTCCATATTGGTATTTGTTGGATTAAAGATTAATAACTGAAATGCCTGTTGGATCTCTAATTTACAAAACTTCAGTGCTCATTATATTACAGAACTATAAAGGGAATTGTTGGAAGCCTTTAATTTCTCGAACCAAAACCTCGGCCGTGAAAGATTTCTTGTTTAAGTTTACCTTGAGAGTTGAATATTGCTTGGGTCATCATAAACCGTATTCTGTGCTGAGTGTGTATATTTCTGGCTTCGTGTTGGCGAGCGACAGTGTTGCTCTCACAGTTCAGGAGTTCAGATGTCTTCACTTCGATAGAGTAGAGTAACCCATAACTGCTCAGCCACAGTATATATATTTGCTAGTAAATATAATCAGCTATTCAGTATACGTACACAGGTCTCGATACGAGATCGGTAAACCAGCCAAAAACACGGTCAAAATTATTTTAGTGTTGGCCTACCCATCACGGTGTTTGTGCTGGTATGTACTATGACCGAGAGTAAAATGAAATGTGGCATAAAACCTACCAAACGTACCTCAAACTAGCCTGTGTACAGCCGTCCGTCTCAAGATGGCGACTGGACTGGAGAGAAATCTATTAGCGCCACGAGGTACGCGCACACAATTAATGCATAATTTAACGCATACGCAAAAATTTTGCTGTGTGAAACAAAAAAACACAAAAAAAACGGCCTGCAGATTTAGACTCGTGCTGCCACAGGCAGCCCGAGTAATAAATAAATCAATAGATGATTTTTTTAAACCAAACTAATTGCTAACGATTACGCCCGTTGTTTGCACTACGCGAAACTTTGTTTAATTTGCGAAAAAATCTGTCAACAGCAGTGCCTATCAAGTGCAAACACTTTCCAAATGTTGTCAAGCGATACCAAACTTCAAAGATGCAGTCATCTTGCTCTGGAGGCCTCCAACGTTTTGTAGAGTGTGAAAAACGTTTGTTGCTTGACAGCAATAAGTCAT
The DNA here is from genome assembly GCA_030867875.1 of Actinernus sp. WN-2022. Classification (NCBI taxonomy): domain Eukaryota; kingdom Metazoa; phylum Cnidaria; class Anthozoa; order Actiniaria; family Actinernidae; genus Actinernus; species Actinernus sp. WN-2022. The sequence continues at coordinate 7,954,623 of JAOWCC010000577.1, read as the reverse complement.
CGATTGCAAAGTTTTCGACGCCATTTTGTTTGGTATGCAAGAATTCCTGGCGCGGTTACTCAGTCCCCATACAAACCTTTGTAATTCGGATACGCTTCGTCAAAGCGCTCTGAAGAAAATTATAATTACGACAAGCTGACCTAATAATTCTACAAGAACCGACAACAGAATTAAAGGTAAGATTAATAACGAAGATAATTTGTGAATTTAAACCCAGTAGGATGACTATTTCCACAAAAAGGCTACTACGTACGTGAGGATTTGTCAGCATACAGAAGACGCAAACTTGAACCTAATGAAATCGAATCTATATGTTTGGATGTCAAGGATTCTAATAATACGAGATTCCTTGTGTGTGCGTGCTATAGATCTCCAGGTAAATGCAAAGTAACAGACTTTATTTCTTCGCTCTCAAACGCCACCGAAATCATGTACAGATCTAGAAATGAACTGCTGTTGTTGGGAGACTTCAACATGGACATGTATATAAACAAAGAAGTCAATCGGGAACCGAACAAGAACTTATCGGACTTTTGTCAGCGACACTGTTTAGCAAACCAAATTTCGGAGCCCACGCGTGTAACTGACAAATCTAGTACATTAATTGATGTTATTCTTGCTAGTCATCAGGACCGGTATGCCACCAGTGGAACATTACACCTTGGACTCAGTGATCACGATCTTATTTTCACTGTTAGGAGAAACAAACTTCCTAGACCAAAGCCTCGCGTAATTGTGTACAGAAGCCTTAAGAATCTTAATGAAGAGTCATTCCTACGTGATCTGAAGAATGTCCCGTGGCACACAGCTTTCCTTTACGACAATGTAAATGACGTCTGGGACCACTGGTCTAAACTCTATAAAGAGGTGCTCGACCAACATGCACCCCTAAAGAAAAAGCAAGTAAGGGCCGATCAGTTGCCATGGATATCGCCGACGATCCTGCGTGAAATATCTTATAGGAATCGCCTGTACAAACAGCATAAAAGAAAACCTACTGAATTCAGTTGGGAAGCCTACAGAATACAAAGAAACAAAGTCACTTCGATGAAACGTCAAGGAATGAAGGCCTTTTGTTACGAAGCTTCCATAAACTCAAAACATCATGGAGAGTTTTGGAAAAAGATGAGCCCGCTACTACCAAACACCAGTAGCAGGAACAGGAATGAATTTCTTCTCATTGAAAACGAGGCAATTATTACAAAGCCAAAGCAAATTGCTGAAACTTTCAACAACTACTTCGCTGAAGTGGCCGTCAACAGTGAAAACGAAAAACCAGTGGAGGAATTTAATGACCACCCAAGTATTAAAAAAATCGCTGACCAAGATCTGATACAAGATTTCAAATTTGAGCCTGTCAATACTGAATACATAAAAAATGTACTGAATGAGATCAACCCCAGGAAATCCGTCGGTGTTGATGATATATCTCCCAGGCTGCTGAAACTGTCGGCCCCGGTAATAGCAGATGAAGTCACACGGATAATTAATTACTTTATTACCTGTAATAGTTGGCCAACGGAATGGAAATCTAGTGACATTACTCCAGTAAACAAGAAAGCTGACGAAACTAACAAAACAAATTATCGGCCTATATCCGTACTCGCTGCTCTCTCAAAAATTTATGAAAGAGTAATGTACGATCAAATATACCGTAGTGTTTGCCCACATCTGTCTACTAATCTGTCTGGATTCCTAAGGGGGCACTCTTGTTGTACGGCATTGCTGAAAATAACCGACGACTGGCGCTCCGATCTCGACAACCGAAAAAGCGTAGCAGCAATAGCAGTGGACCTTAGTAAGGCCTTCGATTCAATCGGCCATAATTTGTTGTTGGCTAAACTCAAGGCCTACGGATTTAGTGAAGCAGGCCTCGAAATGATGAAAGCCTACTTGTGTGAGCGACGCCAAAGAGTGAAAATCAACGGGGTGTACTCAGAATGGAGGACTGTGAGAGCTGGACTTCCACAGGGATCCCTGTTAGGACCCCTGTTGTTTAATATATTTATTAACGATATAAATTACTTCATCTCAAATGTGTCTCTAAGATTATATGCCGACGACACAACAGAGTACTTTGCTGACCATTCCCCTATGGTGTTGGAGTTTACAATCAATAATGAACTGAACATTCTCGCATAATGGTTTACATCGAACAACTTATCAATTAATGCTACCAAAACACAAGCTCTGCAATCGGACCCACAATATATAATTATAATTTTCAGTTGAACGACTCTTCTATTGAGGTGAAGGACACGCTGAAAATTCTCGGACTAACCATCGATCCAATGCTTACGTTTAAGAAGCACATCAAAGAACAGCTGACGAAGGCTTACGCAAAAACTTCAGCGCTACGTAGAATAAGACGATTCCTACCACCGGACGTGATGACAAGGCTGTATAAGGCGTTTGTCCTACCGCACTTAGAGTACTGTAGCCCAGTCCTTGTCGGCATTGCAAAGACTGAAACTAATAGGACGCCAATTTTTATATTATAAGATCAATTCTAGGATTAACTAAATCGAATACTTATGAAAGGGCCCTTCAGTTAGTCAAAATGCGAACGTTGAAGCAGCGAAGGTATTTTCAATCACTAGTTTTATTTTTTAAATGCATGACAGAGCAAGGGCCATTATATATCCAAGAATTTTTTAAACTACGGTTAGCTCACTATAACTTACGTGGCTCTGGTACAAAACTGGAGCAATTTCGCTTTAACACTAACTGGCTAAAGAATTCGTACTCTTCCATTACTAGCCACTTATGGAACAATCTACCCACTAAAGTACGTGAAGCACCTAATTTAAAGACATTTAAGAAAATGCTCAATAAGGTAGAGCTTAACCCACACATATACAATACATAGATGTAATTTTAGCATTTTATCTTTAACTGTAAATAGTAGTTTTAAAGTAGGGAATTTTTATAGTAGATTTTCAGACAATCGTTTTAACATATTACATTTAATTTAATACATTTAGAAACACGTGCGCGTTTTAACGAGTCTTTTATCTCCTAGGCGTTGTGTGTATAAATAAATGATTGATTGATTGACTACCCACCATACTTGGCTGGCATGCACGCAGTTTTTGGTCTCCCGGCTTTTCTCGTTTTTTTTCAGTCCTTAACCGGTTTTCTTATCAGAGGGGTGTTAGACGTGAGTCCTCCTTTTGTGTTAACGTTGCTCATGATAGAACACTGCTGTCGATATTTCAGAATTTTCTCTCTTTATTAGAAGCTATATGCGCTCATGAATTTTCAGTCATTACGATGTCGATACGTCAGTATGTTCTCTCTTTATTAAAAGCCTATAGGCGCTCGCGAGTTTTATCGCTCTACGAGGCATAAATAATGCTAAATCGTTTAGAAGTGCCGGCTCATGTGGTTATCCTACTTTGCATTTCAGTGTGCGTTCAGTCTGAAACGGCGATTGGTCCGATGATATCAGTGCAACGTTCTGCAGTGCCTCCTGGGAATGCAGCCCGAACTATAGGTAAAACTGCGCACATCATGAGCGTAGTTATCACAAAAAGGCTACTACTACGTATACCCACCATACTTGGCTGGCATGCACGTAGTTTTTGGTCTCTCTGCTTTTCTCGTTTTTTTCAGTCCTTGACCGGTTTTCTTATCAGAGGGCCAAGTGTTAGACGTGAGTCCTCCTTTTGTGTTAACGTTGCTCATATACATATGTATCAGTAAAAGTTAGTCCAATATGGAATTGGAACTTTTAAACTAGAAATTGAATTTATCAGAGTTTATTTGTTTTTTGAATGATTTTAAAGTAGGTATAATAGTTTAGACAAGAAAGGAAAGGCTGATTCAACGGTAGAGAGTTTTTCTTCCAATATTTCGATCGGCACGGCCGATCTTCTTCGGGGAAAGAGGCTTCTGTGCCAAGCACAGACGCAGTAACAGGAATAATAACAATAAGACAAAGATATACGGTGAATACTGGATACAGCTCGGTAACCTACAGGCACAGTACCGTTTAATACGTATTACCAGAGAATAACCGTTACATATCATGTATTACAAATAATGTATACAAAAAGTGAAAGACATCAGTGTGGCCAGAAAAAACCTACCTACCAAAAACCCTTGTTAGGGAAAAAAGATTAGGAAATCTGGGTGGAGCCAGATGTCATTCCGTCCCTCCACAGGACAAGGCAATTAAGTAGTAATTTACAGACCCATTTTAACTAAGAATCTCTACGAAAAAGACGTGGATACCAAACAAGAGTACCATAAATAGAAAACGACCAGAGGTAAACGATGCATATTCATTAATATTACAATGTTCAGTGAGTTATGAATTTGCCAAGATAAACGTTCTGTAGGGCAAACTGGTCTTTTAGAGCTTTATCTGCGCGACTCCTCCGGGTCTGCAGGTGAAAGCAAAGCGATGACCCTACGGATGCCGTAAACAGCCGACTCGGTGACCCCAGCACCTTGAACACAAGCCATGTATATACTATCTGCAGTGCTTCCAGCCGTACTTGTTAGTGGTCTATGATGCATGGTGGAATCTGAGAGCGAAGCTGTACTTTTGTAGTTGGTAGAAGTCCTCTCAAATCACTGTTGAATAATGTCCTATCTCAAAGAACAAAACAAAAGTTACTATCTGAAAGAAATCAATAAAAAAAAAAAACACAGATTGATGAACATATACGATGTAAATAATGACGAGTGATAACGTATTGACTCCCATAAACTGGATACCGCCTGCTGGTCCGAGGCTCCATATATATCATAATAAAGTACAAATGAAACATGAACAGTATATATATATATATATATATATAAATAAATAAATTCTGCACATCCGTGCAATATAACAAAGTTACCTAACGACAAAGACAATACTACTAAAATTGCAATGAAATGAGGTAGCGTAATAACTATAAGTTAGAATGAACTACAACAACAACAATGGAATTACAAGTTCTGCTGATCTGAGCGAGAACTACATACAACGACTGCATCGGTCAAGCGGTCATGTATAGCCTTACCCTGGAAAATACACTGAAACAACACTGGTGATATATAATTTACAAGCGCGACGAATTGGAATTACAAGTTCTGCTGATCAGAACTACATACAAAATGTGCAACAATATACTGTTACAGCCGTCACACCGCCAGACTGAGCAATACCGCTGGAAAATGCACTGAAACACACTGGTGCAAGTACGACGAAATGGTATTTACAAGTTCTGCTGATCAGAACTACATACAAAAAACTGCACCAAGACCGTGAAAGCGGTCATACATAGCAATACGCTGGAAAATACACTGAAAAATACACTGGTGCTATAATTTACAAGTTCCAAGGGAACTACATAACGAAATGGAATTTACAAGTTCTGCTGACGTACCGAACAACATACAAAAAACTGCACCAAGACCGTGAAAGCGGTCATACATAGCAATACGCTGGAAAAACACACTTGTGCTTTAATTTACAAGTTCCAAGGGAACTACATAACGAAATGGAATTTACAAGTTCTGCTGACGTACAGAACAACATACAAAAAAAGGCTGCACCAAGACCGTGAAAGCGGTCATACACAGCAATATGTGCTATAATATACAAGTTCCAAGGGAACGAAATGGAATTACAAGTTCTGCTGACAGAACAACATACAAAAAACTGCACCAAGACCGTGAAAGCGGTCATACATAGCAATACGCTGGAAAACACACTTATAATATAATTTACAAATTCCGAGGGAACTACATAACAAAATGGAATTTACAAGTTCTCCTGACAGAACATGATAACCTAACCAGAAATAAAAAATCTGAAAAAACTCAAAGAAGTCTGCCTGCTAGGTTGTACGCGGCTGAAGAGAAACACGCTAACAACGTGTACCCTTAAATACCCTAACTACAAAGCATTACTAATGAACTCACAACCCAATTAACGCGCTTACCGCGGCACTTGCTACGGTATGCAACGCACAGAATATAAATACCAGCTATATGTTGTAACGCCGGTATTTCGTTATTCTGTGCCAAGCACAGACGCAGTAACAGGAATAATAACAATAAGACAAAGATATACGGTGAATACTGGATACAGCCCGGTAACCTACAGTCATAACATCGGGCTGAAGAGTAAAACAAAGTTAGTTTAGAATCAGCAAGTGGGAGCCGTGAATAAAAACAAAAAGAACAACGGCTACTAGTAGTACAAAATATAATTGCAACTACATGAACAACTTATCTTAAAGCAAGAACCAATCTGACCACGGGCCAGGCAGAAGTGGGATTACTGCAAACTTGGTTGCGTAGAACCGCAGGAGAGGCAAGAATGTCGGCATTAAATCGACGATATGGCGGTCTTTGTCGAGTCCTGTGCTAGACTCTACCTGTTTCGCACACCTCTCTGCGCTCACGTGCACTTCTCTCTAACCTGAAAAATATGCTTTTCGTCGTCGAAATCGGAGGCTTGTTATATGGCTCCCTCTTGGACTAAATTGCTCTTTTCGATGTAGGTACATGCTTAATAGCCTGCTCCAACTTGTCAAGAACCTTGTACCGGTGGTTCAATTACCGCTTGCTGCCCTAGTCAAGGAGGATTTTGATTGAAAAGCTAGAAGAATATTCGTGAGACTTAAATAAATAAAACCCCGTATCAATAACCGAGGAGAAATTAGTAGGTCGTAGAAAGATAATCTGCGTGATAAGCTGTCGAAGGTCAGGTCTTATAGTCGAAGAAGATGAACTCTTGCGGGTCATTTGCATGTTAGTCAAAACTCAAAGAAGTCTGCCTGCTAGGTTGTACGCGGCTGAAGAGAAACACGCTAACAACGTGTACCCTTAAATACCCTAACTACAAAGCATTACTAATGAACGCACGACCCAATTAACGCGCTTACCGCGGCACTTGCTACGGTATGCAACGCACAGAATATAAATACCAGCTATACGTTGTAACGCCGGTATTTCGTTATTACAATGTATCTAATAAACTAGAACCTTTACGAAATAATACATGAATTATGAATTGCACAATCTTATGATAAAACACATATAGACCAATGAAACGTGGAGAGTGACATATAATATGAAACAAAAATAATTTTAAAAAAGTGACGTGATGATGATTGTGAAATACAATTTAAGTTTCATCACGTTTATTCATACCTAGAGGTTCAAGAGTTTGACCACTATCGATAAGATACGTTTCTCGCGCTTTGCGTATACTGTCTCGCTGAGAAAAAAACAAGTTCTAGTGGAATTAGCTGCATATCAGTAGGTGAATGATTGTTAGTTAGAAAATGTTCTGAAACGGCAGTAGGCTTGGATGTGTTAGAAGGATTATCTACTGTACGGCGGTGTTCGTTAAAGCGGTCTTTAAGGGTGCGTTTACCAATTTCGTCGCTAAGCAGCGACGTTGCTATGAAGGGTCGGCGCGCGCGCGCGCTCATGCAAATGGCGGGAAAAACTTACTTCCGGTTTAGTGAAAAAGCAACGCGCGCGCTTTGCAATTCGCTGGCTAGCAAGCTCCACTCCTCCAGTTTTGTTTACATTTTGTAAAAGTTACAATGAAGTTGTTTTTGCTACTTCAACCCGTTTTTTTTTTACTTTCCATGCTTCAAGTTTACTTTATATAATGCCGAAAAAGAGCAATAAAACCGAGAAAGCCATTCTAGCTGCGGAGGGTCGCTGGACGAGGGAAAATTCCGATGTCAATGGCATTCGGGTGTCAAGTGCAAACTAATTTTCTTTCGGATTTCGACAAAGAAAGTTTGGAAAGTGCTCGGAAAGAGTTTGTTGATAACGAGGGGAGTCAGAATGTACTTACAAGTGAGCAGCTACACGCGAGAAGAGTCTTCGAAGAGTTTGGTTTTGAGCCACTTTCACAAGAAAGTAGCGAAGAAAAATGCATTGCCAACGAAAGAGAAATCAACTGCATTTTTACGGCGGCTCGTCACGATACTAGGGACTTGACTGGAAGTAATCGGTGAATAATGACCAAAACGTTTTCATATATTCTGATACCAGAGTGTTCTGATACCCTGGACACTATATCTAACTATAAAGAAGGAAAGACCGATGCAACGTAGAACGTAGATTGTCGTTCACGGTTGCTTGCTTGAATTTCTAAGGCGGAAATGTCTGAAAATGCGGAAGTTAAACATAAATACGGAAACGGACGATGGCAAGTTCCTAATAACTTGTGACCATTCCTTTAGGGCGAACAAAGCCTAAGGCCTACTTGCCGAATTTTGTAATTATTTCTTTATTGATCAATGGAGAATATTATAAGGATTACGAACATGTGCGAACGATATTACACATCATAGCAAGACATTCCTCTGGAATTGACATATTTAGCAGTGGTTTTGATTGCTATAGGATAGAAAACTGAATCAGATTTTGATGTAAGCTTACCGTAAGTTTAACCTGGCTAACTGACAATGATGTCGCTGCTAGAGCCTTAGCTACTCCCATTGGCTATAAACTTCTTGATCATCCCCGACAAAATCGTATAGGCGGCGGTACTGGCCTACTATTTAGAGATAGTCTGACTGTTAGTAAAGTAGCTGCTGCTGAGAAGAACGCGTTTGAATACTCTGAGTGGAGTGTTATGTCTGGTTCATTTCGCTTACGCCTGGTCGTCATCTATAGAACACCCTACAGCTCTGAGCATCCGGTTTCTACTAGTGTGTTTTTCGCTGAGTTCTCCGACTACCTTGAATCAGTCATCTTATCTGCTGAGAAGCTGCTCATAACTGGAGACTTTAATATACATGTTGATGTACCAAATGACCCTGATGCAGTTAAACTACTTGAACTGTTAGAATCAATGGGAATGGAACAACACGTGAATCTACCTACTCATGAACTAGGCCACATACTTGACCTAGTTATTACACGCCAATCTGATGCCCTTGTCACTGGTTTGCCTAAAATTGGTCGTCTTGTGTCTGACCATTTTTCTGTTTTGTGTGAACTTAAAGCGCCTAAACCATCACTCACCATTAAACAATGTACTTACAGGAAACTTAAAACAGTTGATATACAATCGCTGAAGGCTGATCTTTCCACTTCTGATTTATGTCGAGACCTCCCCAACGATCTAGATGTGCTAGTAAAGTGCTACAACACCACTCTAACTAACCTGTTGGAGCACCATGCTCCTCTTAAGACCAAGTCAGTGACTGTTAGGCCACGCGTGCCCTGGTTTAACGATGGTATTAAGACGGCTAAGAGATCAAGAAGACGGGCTGAGAGAAAATGGAGGAAAACGAAATCCCCATTGGACTATGCTCAATATAGAGCATGTAGAAACCGCGTAACTTACTTGATGAATAATGCAAGACGAGAATTCTATACGAACTTTATTGCTGAAAATAGCTGTGATCAAGGCAAATTGTTCAAAGCTACAAAACACCTGTTAAAGCAGAACACTGATGTACTCTACCCTCCTCATGATGATGATTATGTGCTCGCTAACGACATGGGACATTTTTTCGTTCAAAAAATCGTTGATATACAGAACAAACTTGACTGTGCTGATCTAGTTAATACAGAACCTGTGAGGAAACCCGAAAACTGTGATCCCACCCTTAATGCTATCACATCATTTGATGAGTTTAAACCACTGACGGAAGAGGACACGAGAAAACTTATCATGAAGTCGACCAAAAAGTCGTGTGCGCTGGATCCAATGCCAACTCCTCTAATCATTGACTGCATTGACGTACTGTTGCCCGTCTTGACTAAAATTATTAATCTCTCTCTGGATACCACATTATTTCCTGATGATTGGAAAGAGGCTCTCATCATGCCCTTGCTTAAGAAATATGGACTTGACCTTGTGTTTAAGAACTACCGTCCTGTTAGCAATCTCCCTTATGTTTCTAAATTAACGGAAATAACCGTTTGTGAGCAACTACACTGTCACATGACTGTAAATGGCCTGTACCCTGCATTACAATCTTCTTACAGGAAACATCACAGTACAGAGACAGCGCTACTAAAGGTTAAGAATGATATATTGATGAATATGAACCGGCAGCAAGTAACCCTCCTTGTGCTTCTGGATTTAAGTGCAGCCTTCGACACCGTTGATCATAGTATCCTACTTGACACTCTCAAATCTAAGGTTGGTGTATCTGGTAAAGTATACTCGACTGGTTTTCGTCATATTTGATGAACAGAACGCAGCGTGTTTCAATTAATGGTACCCCCTCAGATAGTTTTGAACTGAAGTGGGGTGTTCCTCAAGGTTCTTGCCTTGGACCTCTTCTCTTTGTTATTTATGCATCGAAACTATTTGATATTATGAATGCGCATCTCCCTAATGTCCACTGCTACGCTGATGATTCTCAGATCTACTTTTCTTTCAAGCCGGACTCAGCTGCTAATCAGGAGAACGCTATTTCTGTCATAGAAAACTGCATAAAGGACATTCGCCAATGGATGCTTGCCGACCGGCTAATGCTGAACGATGACAAGACTGAATTTCTGATTATAGGCACTAGGCAACAATTAGCTAAAGTAAACATTGAACATATAACTGTCAGAAATTGTAATATTGCACCCGTTCCAGTTGCCAGAAATTTAGGTTCTTGGTTCGACTCTAAGTTGTCCATGAACACCAATATTAATAAGATATGCAATTCTTCATTTTCCCATTTACACAACATTAGACGCATAAGGAAGTATTTGTCCACTGAATCTACCAAGCTTTTAGTACATGCCTTTGTCACAAGCCGTATCGATTACTGTAATAGCCTTTTATACGGATTACCGCAGACACAACTAATTAAGTTACAGAGAGTACAAAATACTGCTGCCCGTCTTATTTGTAAGATACCAAGATTCGACCATATAACACCTATATTATATCAGCTGCATTGGCTTCCAGTTAAGTTTAGAATTATCTTTAAATTATTACTTATTACTTTTAAGGCATTGCATGGTCTGTCACCTATATATATTAATGATCTAATTAAGATTAAGAGTAAGTCCAGATATTGTCTTCGTTCTAATACCGAATTGTTACTAGAACCACCTTATGTGATAACTAAGCCTACACTTGGCGATAGAGCCTTTGTATCTGCTGCTCCTAAACTGTGGAACGATCTACCGAACTCTTTACGAAATGAACAGTCTCTCGATTCTTTTAAACGTTCAATTAAGACTTATCTTTTTAGGAAAGCATTTAACTGTAATTTATTTTAACATAGTTTTTTAATATTAGAATGTATAGTTTTTACTCATTTTTAGTATTTTATTAGTTCTTAAACATTTAGTATTAATCTATTAGTATAGGTTTAGCTTCCGTAAAATTAGTATTAACATTAGTATGGAATTGTAACATTATATTATTTAGGCTAAGCTATACATAAGTTATTTACATATCATGTAATGCGCAAGTGATCATATACACATGAAACTTGCGCAATATAAGTCCATAAATTATTATTATTATTATTATTAATCGGGTTGTTTCTCCTCGACGCGACGTAAAGTAAAGTTGAGTGATTTAGCTTTGCAGCTAATTGGGGACACTAGTCCTACAATTTTTATACGTCCTTATCCGAGAAGACGTGAAGGTTTACTGTATTATGTAAAGGCAACGCCTTCTACTCAGTTATTTTAAGACCCTGAGTGTTGGTCCGGCCGGGGTTTGAACCTGCAACCTCCCGCTCGACAGACGGGCGCTTATTACAATCGGAAGGCGGTTAGACATGTGACTGATTATGGTGCAAATCGACTTCTTTGCGTGAATAAACCACTGGAATTAGATGTCTGATAATGCAGCTCTGTTTCAATTACACTGATTTCATTTTCTTATCCAATGCCTTTCGCTTCCATCGGTACACGAGAATCCATGTATGTAAAGAAAATTGCTTTGTAACCACCCATACGCGTCCGCGCCCCGTGGGCCCTGGAAACAATATTATATTCACAAAACATGAAACTGAGTTCGTGAAACAAAGAAAAGTCAATCCCTTTTCACATAAAAATTGTCATGAAGTCGCATTGCACAGAGCCAAGCATGGGTTTAGCGAAAAAAATAAAAACACGCAAGTTATGACCATCTAACTGTTAAAATTCACAGGAAAAAATTCTAAAACAATCAATTTTCGGTATATCGTAAAACGCATGCTACTCCTTTTGTGCCTAACCCAGACCAATGATATATGCAAATATGAAAGCACCATCCCAAAGAAATCATGAAATGATTGAATTTTTCTGCCTTGATGACGTCATAATGACGTCATACGATGACGTCGTAAAAATATAAAGGTCCGTCTCCCAGGAGTTCCTGAGTGATTTATTAATTATTTTACTCAAATTGTTGGAGTTTTATGGCGTTTTAAATTCTACTTAGCAACGGCCCAAAACAATTGGTAAACGCACCCTTAAGGCGGCGTTTGGTTTCTCCGATATATTGAACGTTACAGCGTTTACATTGCACCATGTAAATTAGGTTTTTGGAATTACAGTTAATGTGGTGTTTAATAGCTCTTAATTCGCCGGTAGAGTGGAAAGTGTAATTATTTAGACCATTGTCAATGTATTTACAGGTTAAACAATTTAATAGTTTAACCTATTCCAAGCTTTGGCAGCAGTGTATGAAATGGAGTGAAGGCCATATTTAGTTGTATTACATTTAGGTACTGTAAGTTTACGCTGTCCTCTTAATATAAGTTCTTAATGTTGCAGCGCTTTGAGAACATAGACCTGATATACATAGGCGATTGGCCACTAAGTGCCTTATAGACTGTAATACACAGAAGTTGCAGTCGGCGGTTATAGAGACTAGGTCCTAACTTATTAAGCAAAGTTTCGTAGCTCGTATTGGAAAAATCATTAATGCTCGTTCGTTGAGTTTCTCAAGCTTAGAGGTATTGAGCACAGAACAGTGTAGCCAAACAGAACTACAGTAATTAAAACAAGGTAGGATAAAAGTAGCTGTATAAAAACATAATTTAGTGTACTCGGACAATATGTGTTTGTAGCGGCTTATGACTTCAACTTGCATACACGCCTTTTTAGCAATTCTCGTAACTATAACCCCTAACAGTTCAATTTCTTCTATGGCCGGAATAGGTTCATTGTTCACACTTCTACTCAGTAATACTAATACTTATATTAAAAATGCTAGTATATAACAATAACTGGAATTATAGTAATTAATACCAATAAATAGAGCTGGTGATGCTAAATCTAAACCTAAAATCTTAAATATCTCATGTTTCTATTAGTTTGCACATAAATTTTCTTAAAGTCAAGATTTCTTATCAGATCATATTAATTTTGGAAGCGGTTTCGGTGAAGGCTGAAATAGTGGTCGTTTGGTGGCATTTAAGTGGGAGCTAGGGTGTTCCACAGCACAGATCCTCTGTAGGCTATTGAGTATTTCATAACGTTCGAATTGAATCGAGGAGTGACTAATTGGTTAACTCACCTAAGGTTGTATTTTCATTTGCGCTTATTTATATGTGTTATCATACGTGATGGGGTAATATTATAATACAGTTTATACATTAACTTGAGAATAGAGATAAAGTATGTGCATCATAAGCGATGTCTCCTTTTTTGACGAAATTCCTACTTTAATAAACGTTACAGACAGACTACCCCATCAAACGCCCTTCATGACACATTTATTTGGCGCATTTTGAACATTCTATGACGATTACAGCCAAAGTTATAAAGGAATGACTGTTGCTATGACGTCATATTTAGTGACGTCAGGAGTCGTACCTAAATGAGGCTGCCTATTAAAAAATCAAGAAAATAATATAATATGACTTTTGAGTGCCAGACTAGTGCATTTCATCAATAAAACTCGAACATCACTCAAAGGCTCTTGCAAAGGGCATGTATAAAAAAGTATGACGTCATAATGACGTTGCCGAAAATATGACTTAAATTTTAAGCTGGTTATGGACAAAAAATCCAAATTTTAAAAACATTTAACAAATCGCACACATTTTGCCATTGTCTGAACTCGTATTGATCATAGAAATGACGCCATAAAATGTTCAAAACTCAAGTGGAACAACGAGCGTAGCGATTTGTTTCACTGCAAAGTTTGGGACATTTTATGGCGTCATTTCTATGATCAATACGAGTTCAGACAATGGCAAAATGTGTGCGATTTGATTTTTAAAACGGCGAAGCACTTATTCTTATAGCTTCAAATGAGTGCGTAATAAACTGCTTTCGAGTCGAAAAAGGCCATTGAAAGTGAAAACGTAAACACTTCTAATTACCGTTGCCGAGAGAAAGCTTTCTTAAACAAATGGCAATTTGGTTCACCGATTAACTTCTGTAATTGACGGAATGCATGTGAAATCCTTTCAGTTGTTTTTTTCTGGATCAGAAAAGTTATTGTTATATAATTCAAAACTTCTGAGCTCTGAGAGAACTAGTCTAGTCACAAAGTCTGATTCGCCGAAACTTTCTCCACTCAAGAGAAAACTCTCATTTTGCCAAATGGCACACTACAAAGAAGTTTGACTCACCGATTAACTTCTCCTATTAATAAAATGCTTGTGAAATCCTCACTTTCTTGTTTTTGGAAGCGAAGTTAACATCCATTTGAATTCACAAACCTCGCCGTGAAAGCACTTTGCAAAGCTACAACGGCTTGCGAGTGACGTCATTTTCATTGTATGTACTATTTTGCATATAGAGGAGAGCCAATCACAACGCGAGAAAATTGGATGTTGTTGTAAAAACGATTTTAGCCACCAACGTGTTTTATGACTGGACAAAATGTTATGCAACAGTATTTAAAACTATAAAAGATGAATGAAGCGATATTTTCATAAATGCTTTTGGGTTGTTTATTTCCCACCAAATTTTGGCGGGAAAATTGGCAAAATTCAAACTTTCATAATGTTTGATTTCCTTAACCAATCGACATCGGGTTTTCGATTCCTTCATTCTCATCACGAGGAGATTTTAACAATATACTACATTCCATTTTTAGAGGTAATGAACAGTTATAAGAAGCGTATTACAAATTGGAAAATAACGTCATTGTGACGTCACAATAGTATTAACGGAGGGATAATGGCTTCACTGCTAATCAGATCGATTTGAGTGAGATACCGTCAGGGCCTGTCGATTTATTTGCCTTTATACTTAATACCTTATGCTTCAGGCCATTGGCTGGGAAGTTCATCATGTTCTGAATAGTGGGCTTGGGTGGAATAGTATGATTTATGCAGTCTCCGGTAATTGTGTTTGTGGTAGTGCATCTGCTAGATTTTCTCCGATCTTTGCAAAATAGATGTTCATTAAGTTTGCCTTTTCATTATCGAGTACTGCTAGGCTATCGTCGTCACGTTTGATGGATCCGATTGGCTTGCGTACTTTAGGATTTGCATTTGCATCGTGCAACATTGTTGCGCGTAAAGTCAACAAAGTGTAACATGGCACGCTGGACGTTTTTTAACGCAATCTTCGTTGCGGCAACATGTTACAAGTTTTTGAATTACCTTCAAAAACTTGTAACATTGTTGCGCGAGTTTTGTTGGAGTTGCTTCGTGTAACACCTTCGCCGTTGACTTTTCGCGCAACGTCATCCCAGAAACCTGTTCGCTACGCCCACGAAAACGAGGCTACATCAACAAACAAAGACTCCACTCGTCAGCCATGTTTCTAAACGAGGGTGTCGGAGTAGGAGCCTAGGTGCTAGCTAGATGTTGCGCTAAAAATAGTCCCGTGTAACATACCCGTTGCCGCATCAATATTGCGCTAAAAGTTGTCTCGTGTAACATGCATTAAAAATCGTCGCGAAAAGTCGTCGTTAAATATCGTCTCGTTTAACATACCTTTATTCAGAAGCGTCCAGTATGCTCCTGTTGTTTTCACTTCTTTGAACATCTCGGAGAAGTACAATGTAGGTTGCTTTGGCTTTTCTTAATTCGGAAGTGATCTCGTTTCTAGGAACTAATCACTTTGTACCAAGACCGTGCATAGCTCTTGGTCATTCAATTATACGGCTTTCTTGAATAACTTGAATCGCCTGTTCATTTTCCATCTAATCTCGTTGCTGATCCATGGCGAGGAGCGACTTCGTACTTTCACCTCCTTCCACGGCGCATGACTGTCAGATATCTCCAGAAATATATTGTTCCAGGCCCAAAGGGTATCATCGAGGTCGTCAAAGATTTCTGCGATGTGGAACGGAGCGGATTCGATTTCAGCCTTAAATTTGTTTTCATTTATACGCTTGAAGTCCCTTGTTTTTATAATTATTGTTTTTTGTTTGTAAGACCGAGTGTTGCATAAACGAGATGATGGTCACATATTCCCAATGGGAATGTTCCAGATTTGCGAACTAAATCCCTTCTGGTAGTGACAATGAAGTCAATTAAGGATTTAGAATAAGGTGTTATTCTGATAGCGTCAGTAATAACATTATGTAGATCGAACGTATAGAAAATTCGGCACAGTTTTGTGGTGTTTTGGCGGGTTTCGTCGTTAGTCTTGTTCATAATATTAAAAAAGTCACAGTTGAAGTGAAAATTAGGAAAATTAGGAAAATGTTCGGTGTTTTTAGCCACGCCTTTTCGAGGGGGTTATAAATTTATCAAAGTCTTGGTAGTCAGGAGGTTTGTACACGACGGAGGTCAGGGCAGAAGTACAAGGGAACTTCAGTTCTATCCCGATTGCTTCTATGTCTTTCTCGCTCATGTCCTTTCGTTGTATAACGATGAGACCTAAAGCTACGATTTTAAATACTTTGAGAGACTTTGACTTCCATCATGTCCCACGAGAAAATAGAAAGGGAGGCGGTGTAGGGATCTTTCTACGCAAGGGTTTCAAGGTCAGCAAGAATAACTGGCATCAGTTCGTGTCATTGGAATGCATGGACTTAGTTATTAGCCATGGAAGTTCATCGGCAAGGATTATTACCATTTATAGACCCCCAACATCTAAAAAGAGTGGAGCGACCCCTTCTGTATTTTTGGGGGAATTTTCATCTCTCCTTGAATCAGTCAGCACAACTCCTGGATATGTATTGCTGACAGGTGACTATAATTTTCATATGGATCTGCCCAACGACATTTATGCATCTACGTTCAGAGATCTATTGGATTCTGCTGGCATGAAACAGCATGTTAATGGACCCACTCATCGAAATGGTCACACACTAGATCTCATAATTGATCGACAAGACGACAAACTACTTTGCAAGCTGTCCATAGAATTTGGTTTACCATCTGATCATGATGCTGTTCTCTGCTCAATCACTTTCTCAAGACCTAAAGCTACGAAGTCACTCGTGAAACAAAGAAAACTAAAAATCATAGATATGGATGCTCTAAAAACTGATATTCTTGACTCATCACTCTACTTACAGTTACCTGATAATGATGTTACTGATGTCGACTACCTTACTGATCCGCAGTATAATCATGTTCTACAGATAGTCATCGATAAACATGCGCCTGTACATAAACGATTAGTTACATCACGTCCTAACGCGCCGTGGTTTAACGACTCTTTGAGAGCTTTGAAGAGACAGAGACGTAAGTTTGAGCGAAAATATGTTACCACAGGTCTTGAAACAACTGTACAAAGATCAATGTCGTGTATACACTTTGGCATTAAATTCTGCCAAGTCAGATTACTTTAAATCGGAAATAGTAAATTCTGATCAGAAGAAACTATTTTCAATGATTGATGGACTGTTTAAGGTTAAGCCAACTCCTGTATTGCCCCCTCATGAGTTATCACAGTCTTTAGCTGAGGATTTCAGTTGCTATTTCTCCTCCAAATTACAACCTGTTGAGTTCTCATGTGTCGTCTCTTCACGTGTCTGTTGCTATAGCGGATCCGGTACCATGTCGATCCCCACTTAGTGAATTCGCTGTTATTTCTGAAAACGACGTCAAAGAAATTATAAAACACTCTAAATCTAAAACGTCTATACTTGATCCAGCACCAACACAAGCCATCAAGCAATGCGCTGATTTTCTCGCCAAACCAGTTATGCAACTCATAAATGCCTCACTGTCTTCAGGAATATTTCCAACATCTCTCAAGAAAGGCGTAATTACTCCATCTTTTAAGCGAAAAGCTAAGGATACTGATGAATTCAAGAACTATTGTCCCATCACCAACCTAGCTTTTCTTTCCAAGACTCTTGAGCGTGTTGCTGCCACTCAAACAATGAACTATCTCATTGAAAATAATCTTTTGGCTAAGTCGCAGTCTGCCTATAGAGCATTTCATAGTACAGAAACAGCACTTCTTCGTGTATTCAATGACATCCTATCAGCCATTGACAAACATCAGGAAGTTGTACTCGTTCTCCTGGACCTTTCGTCAGTATTTGACACTATCGACCACTCACTGCTGCTGAAAAGATTACACGATCATATGGAATATGTGGGACAGTGCTTAAATGGTTTCAATCTTACCTTTTTAATCGTACTCAGTCAGTAAAAAATGGTGATGTTACATCGTCTGACAGAACATTGCTGTATGGTGTCCCCCAGGCTCCGTTCTAGGTCCTCTTTCGTTTTCGCTATTCTTCGCGCCTATGGAAGATGTAATTACCTCTCATGGCCTCAGATGTATGATGTATGCTGACGACACACAGCTCTACATTTCTATCGACTCTATAGGAAAATCACATGCCTGACGAGGTAATTCCACGTTAAATTGCACGAGAAAACCGATATCGCCCGAGTCGCTTCGACGAGATGTATGATGTATGCTGACGACACACAGCTCTACATTTCTATCGACTCTATAGGAAAATCACATGCCTGACGAGGTAATTCCACGTTAAATTGCACGAGAAAACCGATATCGCCCGAGTCGCTTCGACGAGGGCGATATCGGTTTTTCGAGTGCAATTTAACGAGGAATTACCGAGTCAGGCATATGATTTTCCTTGAATCGCATAGTCCGATGAATTACTTGAAGATTTAGTACTTTTGTTGATATTTTGCTAAGTTATAAATAGCGCGCGTAGACGGAGTGGTGATTCCACTCTGAATCACCACTCCGTCTCAGCCAATCAGCGTCTGATTTCGCAAATGCACCGTGCGATTCAGCTTTGGCTATGCGATTCTACGCAATATCGTTTTGCCATGTTATCAAGAATTGAGTTGTGCATGAAAGATATCGTCATTTGGTGTACTGCAAATGGCCTTATATGTAATCCTGACAAGACCGAGGTTCTCCATCTGACATCTAGGTTCTGCAAGCAGCGTCATGAGATTAGTCTCAATATGGACGACATCACAATTGCCCCCAAATTGACCGCGCGCAATCTCGGAGTTACTGTAGATCCTCATCTCCAAATGACCAATCACATCAAGAACACTTGCAAATCTGCTTATCTTGCATTGAGAAACATAGGAAGGATTAGGGAATACCTTGAACAGGACAGCTGCGAAAGACTTGTACATGCGTTTATTTCGTCCAAACTCGACTCTTGTAACAGCCTACTAGCTGGGTTACCATTGACAGAAATCGATTTCAACGTGTGCAAAACGCTGCTGCAAGACTGGTGGTTAGGGCTAAGAAGAACGATCACATCACCCCATCTTAATACGTCTACACTGGTTGCCCGTCAGAGCTAGAATTGATTTTAAGATCTTGCTGCTGACGTATAAATCACTCAATGATCAAGCACCTGAATACATGAAGGAGCTTTTGACTATATATAAGCCTAAACGTAACTTAAGATCATCTACACAAAGTCTACTTGTCGTGCCATCTTCAAACTCAAAGAATTATGGTGACAGAACATTCATGGCAACGGCTCCAAGACTTTGGAATTCTACTCCCATACATATCCGCTGTGCAGAAACTTTAAAGATATTTAAATCATTACTTAAAACTTATCTTTTCAGCAAATATTTTACTAGATAAGTTTTCATTTTATTTTATTTTATTTTATCTCAGAATTATGTAAGAGCGTTGAGACTTTGTTAGCGCTCCCAAAACTATTTATTATTATTATTATTATTATTAACACGCAGATGTTCCGCAAAATAAATAACGGATCCACCGCCCTTGAGGCCCACTCTGTCTTGGCGTAACAGCTTAAGTCCATCTATGTGTAGATCTACTTCTCATATAGTGTGTTGAGATGGCCATCCAATAATGTCAAACTAGTTTCATATCCCTTGTAGGATTCCCAGCTCTTCTACTTTGTTTCTAGGGCTGCAGATGTTTAAATGAGCAATTCTTATATCTTTGGGGGAGGACGCAAGACTCACAGCGAGCTCCTTTAGATGGCAGTCACTAGTAGTAAATGTCATAGTTGGTACAGAATCTAACAGGCGACCCTCAGATAGGTTCAGTGCTTCGGAGAATGGTAACTCACTAAAAATTAAAGCCCTCGCAGTATCTCTGTTGTTAGTACAGTCAGGGCAAGTCCAGATCGATTTTTCCGGCTGACGAGACCATTTGTCGATATGCCTTAGGGGAGGCTTAATGTGACAAACTATATTGCATAATTACGTTACAGTTAATAGCTCTGTGATTGGAGGCGATGGTTCAGTCTGGTGCACACAGAGCACTTGTTGAGGTTCTTGTTTCCATCGTTGGTTGGCCCAGGGTTTGGGTTAATGTCTCCGCTAGTGGACAATCTAGCCAGCTGGAAGGTGGAGGAAGAGTTAGCGTAGCGACTTAGTCTTACTAGAAAACAGATAATGTTTTTCTCTATAATGGTTTGTGAATGGAAGATGGCCACTCGCTTTGCTCTGCTGATCGAGTGGTAATTTAGTTACTGTGATGTTTTTGGGATATATAAACTCGCTCGGCCCGTAAGGAAACCCGCTTAATAACTTCTAGATGACTGTAGTGCCCTCATGGGCGCTTTGGGAAATATAAATAAATGTTGCAAAAGCAAACACTACAGAGCAGGGAAATGGACACCCAGCCGCCATCTTGAATCAGTGTCATCATGTCAGCATGGTTATACGGGTTGATCGAGCTACCTACTTTTACGTATACAACCATTTTTATGTGTATTCAAGTATGTTAAGAGTAGCTCCCATGACCATGTAGTGAAGTACAGTTTTGGGTGAAAAAAGGTAGCAATTCAGTAGCGTTTAAGCGGTAAATAAATAAAATAGAAAGAAGAATACATTAAGTACAGTATATACGCCATCCATGTAAAAGTATATTTAAGGTAGCTTGATCGACCGATTGAGTTATCACATGATTATGAAGTATACTTTATGGTGAAAAAGGTAGCATTTGTCGTTGTATAGTTTTAATATATTGCATATTAAAATAGTAGAGACGTATATTTTAACACTGTTTCTTTTCGGCCAAATAAAGTAGTGCTGTGTAAAGATTAAGGAAGATCTGTTAACAGTTCCTTTCAGCAGTCATACGACTCTGCACAACACGGAATCCGGTGTAGTAGTAGTAATGATTTTAATATATTTATATAACGATTTGATACTAAAACGTCCTAAGGCGCTTCATATTGTTAAAAACAAATTAAAGATATATCAGAAATATGAAATAAATACAAAAACTAAAAGAAAAGAAATCAGACTAAATTAATATATAAATATATATATAAAAAATATATATAAATATATATAAATACATATTAATTTAACTGAAATAAAAATAAATAGGCTACCTACTGAGCTATCAAGTCAGATGAGAGCAATCGTGAGTAGTGGTGCGTTTTATGGGGTCACGGCGATTATAAATGTATTTGCAGTTATGATATAAAATCATGTTTGCCGTGTAGCACTAGTAAGTGTAAAGAATGTGACGTAAAGTGATAAGGCTGTAGTGCTAAGTGTGCACGCCCTACGAGGGAAAGAGAAAAAATCTCTGACCCAAGTGGGACTCGAACCCAACGACCTCCAGGTTACGTGTCTGGCGCTCTACCAACTGAGCTATCAAGTCAGATGAGAGCAAGTCAGATTTCGTCAGTTTTGGCACTTTTTCGACAATAGGTATATTAAAAATTGTGTTCATCGGTTTGAGAAATTAACTGAGATCCGTAAGATATTATTGCATTTTCAGTATCAAAATACAACATCAACACCCTAATGTACTTGTCAATGTTTAGCCCCAGGGGGGGGGGGGGGGGGGATTTGAAGGGGCAGTTTGACGACTTGCGTTCATATTGACAGTGTTATCTTTTCCCTGGGAGGAAGGGCATTTGACACCAACACTTCTTCCCTGGGCAGGGAATTTGACATGAAAACTGAGGTGAAATGTCAAATCCCCCTGGTATGCCCGTCCCCCCTCCCCTGGGGCTAAACATTGACAAGTGCATAAAATCCTCCAGTACACAATCTGGCGGCATGCATTGCATTGTGTCAGGAGTCGGTCAGCCGGCTAGACTATGTTGCTATATCATATTTGTTGATTTCATGTAAGTTCCGCGGGTCCCTGCTAGTACATATATAATCGCCGTGACCCCATAAAACGCACCAATACCCACGATTGCTCTCATCTGACTTGATAGCTCAGTAGGTAGAGCGCCAGACATGTAACCTGGAGGTCGTTGGGTTTGAGTCCCACTTGGGTCAGAGATTGTTTCTCTTTCCCTTGTAGGGCGTGCATACTTAGCACTGCAGCTTACCACTTTACATCGCATTCTTAAAGTGCCTATGAACAATACATTTTTAATTTAGATATCAATCCTAAATCAAGTGAATAGTAGAATGGTAAAATATATTTTGCTTTGAATGCTGTGCCGCTGAGTTAAGGACGTTTTAATATCCAAAATGCTAATTAAATGACGTCAAGGGAGGTATCTGCAATATCACTTCTTAGTGGTGTGAATGGGCGTTTCTACTGATATAGGAAAACAAATTTTTACATCATTTTATTTCAACCATCGGTATAACACTGATAATTTGAAACATTTGTTTTATTATAACAAAACAGTTTGTATAATAATTGATGTCTCCCCTGACGTCATTTAATTAGCATTTTGGATATTAAAACCTCCTTAACTCAGCGACACAACATTCAAAGCAAGATATATTGTACCATTCTACTATTCACATGATGTAGAATTGATATCTAAAATAAAACAATAAGGTTCATAGGCACTTTAATAATAACTTTGCTTAAATATATAAGTTTCACTTTAGATTTATAACTACTAACTGAAGGGCTCAATGTCATGTCTACAGATCATCCATAATTTTGGCGCGACAATGGAAACGCTCTTTCGTCATAACTCTTAAGATTACACTTTAGTACCTTCAGAAGACACTTGCTAGAAGACCGAAGATTACAAATGTACGTATCTAGTAGTACACCTCTTGGGTTGCTCATATCGATCAGAGATTATTTGGGGAGCTCTTAAAAGTATTTTACACTAAAAAACAACAACAATTTACAACAGAACAACTGACCATGCAGGGCTAACACAAATACACAAGAGTTTAAAAGTAAGTAAGCTAGAATTCAGTTTTAAGAAATCCATTCGTCAGAGGTGTCGGTACTTGTCATTAAAACTAACTGCATGCTGAAATTAGTTTAAGTATTCCCATATTTATTTCACACAAAAATAACTTTCATTCAGACTTTAAGAAATGAATATGGGCCAATTAAATGGCCGAACACAGTTTCTCTTATGAGACTGATAAAGAGCGGTTGGTTTTGTTTCTTTTTGAAACAGCTGAACCGTTCCATTTGAAAATGAGTTTCCTTTTAAAAGCAGACTTTTCAAATACTTATCGTGAATATTATATTTCTACCATTAATTTAATTGGCCTTCTAAATTACTATCAATTCCGGAAAGCTCTTTAAATTAAACTAAAACTTAAGACTTTGGTGTGGTTTTGTTTGCCGCCAAATCTCCTTTTTGTCTTAATTATGAAAGCTTTACCACGAGCGTTTTTGCTCTTTTGATCTCCCGCCACTTCATTGCTTAAGGGCCATTTACAAGGAGATAGGGTTACCGTAGCACTAGGGTTACCCTAGCACTAGGGTTACCCTAGCACTAGGGTTACCCTAGCACTAGCGTCAAAGATAGCCCGGGTTTACAAGCAAAATCATTCAGGTAGGGTTACCCTACTGCTCGGGCCAACTCAACACAAGCCAGTTGAAGTATCTTTCAAATATATTATTCATTTGAAAAGCCGTTTCTTATTAAATGTCATACGAATGAATGAAAACATGTGCTACTAATATTACTCTTCCACTTTTCTTTCATTTTTATCCGATTCAAACAGATCTGTGGAAGTGATTTTGATTTTACTGATATTTTGGTAGCCTGTGAACCGCTAGGCTCGCGGCCGCCAAAATCATTCAAGCATAGAAAACAATATGGCGGACACGAATAGAGTTCTGGCGGGTTTCGGTGGATTAACGTCGATTTTTATTTCTGTGGTGCCCTTTATTGCAGCTGTATTGTATCCTAGAATGTTGTTATGTTACCTACTAATTGCTAGAGAACTTCAGAAACTTGTAATGTGAAATTTGGCTCTAGAATAGAGTTGACTCGGGTAGGCGGGTTACCCTAGTAAGCCGTTTACAAGGGCAAAACATAGACCTAGTGCTAGGGTCACCCTAGCTCTCAGACAGGGTAACCCTAGCGCTAGGGTGCCTGCTTGTAAACACATCGCTAAAAATAAGAGGAAATGATCCAGCGCTTGGGTAACCCTAGTGCTAGGGTAACCCCTATCTCATTGTAAACGGGCCCTAATTAACTGACTATAAGGAGGCCTACTCTGGGATCTAAACTCGCCTTAACTCGCCTTAACTCGCCCTAACTCGCAAAGCCAAAAAATGAAAATTTCCTTAAATCGCCTTAACTCGCCCTAACTCGCCTTAACCCGCCTTAACTCGCAAAGCCAGAAAATGGAAATTTTCCTAAAATCACCTTAACCCACCCTAAATCGCCTTAACCCACCCTAACTCACAAAGCCAGAAAATGGACATTCTCCTTAAATCGCCTTAACCCACCCTAAATCTTAACCCGCCCTAACTCCCAAAGTCCCCCACCCCCCAAGTTTTCCTTAAATTGCCTTCATTGGCAAAGCTAAAAATGATAATCACTAAACATGACTTACAATTTGAGCCCCATTCACTGAAATTCATGTCTACAAAGATGTCGATACATGTGATTTGTGTTCACACGTGTCAAAAATACACTAGTACTGTAGTCTGTGGCTGAAGTCAATGTACACTTTGTCACAACTGTAGTAACACCTAATTGTTTTATGATGTCCAACTATTGGATTTATCTGAGTCCAGTATGGCAAAATGTTTAAAGGGATACCCGAGTGAAAAACACATTGGGGCTCAAAAGAATCTTCAACATGTTCTTCGTTCAGAAAATGTATTAAAATTTGATCAAACGTTTTTAGTATTAAGAACGAGCACCTCAAAGTTGGCCCCGCGAAGACATGGGCGCCGCCATCTTTGTTTGCATTTACGGAAGTGACGTCACGTCGTCCCACCAGCGTATCGCGGCTACTTGTCTTTGTATGATTTTCACACGCTCGGAATTAAAGTGGATATATTTTCATCGAGATTGCAGAGGAATTCTTACAGAAACCGGAATTATGATGAAGACGACATTATGAGAAAAGTTCAGAAGACTGGGAGGAGGAAGAAAAGCATTGGGAAGGCGAGAAATTATCAGACGAACAACAAGGTCTCGTAACTGCCATTTAATCAGGAACACCCAACGAACTGTTCTGCAAAATAACTGTTCTTCTGGGCCACTCGGCTGGCAAATTCTGCACTTTGGAATTTCTTGGCTGGCAAATTCTGCAGTCTGATACTAAATAATAATATAACGGAGCGATATTTGTCAGCTGGTAAATTCTGCAGTCCGATATAATTACATAATAATAATATAACAGAGCGATATTTCTCAGCCGGGAAATTCTGCACGTACCTGTTGTTTCACAGGTTTTTAAAAATACCGAATTCTGCCGGTTAGCTCAGGTTTTTATTCTTAAAATAAAAATATATTCTTGCTGCTGGCAAATTCTGCACTTAAATATTTCAGCTGGGAAATTTAGAAATTCTTCATGAACTTTAGGCTGGCTGGCGCTGCAGAACAGCTGTTCGTCTGCCAGCTGAAAAACAATTCCCTTAAATATGTTTAAATACATCTGATTTGTTATAAAAACATCAGAATGTTTGTTTTTATGAAGTTTTACCGTTGGGTGTTCCTGTTTAATAACAGCAAAACAACATGGCTTAAAAGACTCGAGTGACTTCTGAATAAGTAAGAGAACTACAATGTATGCGAGGTACAGTTAAGGCGTTTATCATCCTAAAAACACCTAATAAGTGAGAGAGTGAGAACGCTGGTGGGACGAAGTGTCACGTCACTTCCGTAAATGCAAACAAAGATGGCGGCGCCCATGTCTTCGTGGGGCCAACTTTGAGGTGCTCGTTCTCAATACTAAAAACCTTTGATCAAATTTTAATACATTTTCTGAACAAAGAACATGTTGAAGATTCTTTTGAGCCCCAATGTGTTTTTCACTCGGGTATCCCTTTAAGTATAGAGATGGCGGGACAGAAGGTTGAAATTTATGCACCAGTCAATGTAAATCCCCACCTTCCCCAGGCTACAGATTAGTGGGACTTGGATTTTGAACCTGGCAAAATATGTTTTAGCCCTTACCCACCAGGGTGTTTATATGAAGAAAATCCCTACTTTTGCTGTAAAATGCCTTGAACACATACTATCATACAATTTTGAGCCCCAGTACTGAGGGGCAGAGATGATAAAACATAGATGATACTCAACACCGCAGGGTGTTACATTGGTTCTAAAGTAGAAAATTATCCCTCGCAACCGGCAATGTCTTTGCTATGCCCCACTAATCCAAGCCCTTCATGGTAGTGTTTCGTTCCATATAGTCTAGCTCCCTGCATAATTATTTTCTCTACTGTTTTACAGTATTATGCAGGGAGACTATATGGAACGAAACACTACCATGAAGTATATACTGCCTGGGGTCATGAGGAGGTATTTATATTATTGACTAATGCATAACGAACAAATATTATCATCCAATCAATAAACACAATAATATAAACAGCTTCGGGGAATTATATTGGGCTTGCACGTGGCCCTAATACATACATCGATTATCTGATTGGATGATTATTTGCAAGGACTAATTAACAATTAGACCCGCAGCCCGAATGGGCTACGAGTCAATAGCCCATGAGGCGCAGCCGAATGGGCTATTTAACTCGTAGCCCATGAGGGAGAGAGGTCTAATTGTTTTAGTATAAACTAACTAGTCGGACAGTAGAAAATAATAGAAAGAAACAAATTGAAGTTGAAAAAATGTCATTATTTCGTGAAAATGCGTGCGGTTTTTCTCTACCATAGGCTATCACAAATAGACCTATACTAGGGTAGCCAATCAGAATGCAGGATTTGTAATAGTCCACTAGTTGGTTTATACTAATAGTCCTTAGTCACTATAATAAAAATAAATAAATAAAACGTTGGTTATCTTCTCGTGTCAAAATCAACATTTATTTTTGCACTGTTCAATTGTGGTCACGTCACTCGGGAAATAAGTGACCAAAGATCAGCAATAACTTTTCGGTTTAAATGTTTAAGTTTTTATAAACATATATATCGTCGAGCCAAATCCATTGTTTGCTAAAATCCCCGAGTAAACTAGTTGATGCTAATCAAAACAATGTTTCTTTAAATTGCTTACTTACCAGAAATGATGCATATTTTCTGTTCCTTTTCGTATAAAACCAAAACCAAGCATGCATTGTACGTGACACGCGCTTCACGTTCACCCGCCATCTTGAATACACGAAGCTGATCTAATTATCGATTTTATATTGATTGGAGTTTGATTGATTATTGATTGCCCGGATCCAAGATGGCTGCTATCGAAGTAGGAAGCGATAAAATTGTTTGTTCTCATATAAACGTTTCGGAAGAAAGGTTAGTCAATATACACGTAACAATATAACCTAGCTAATCTGCATAAAATAGTAGAGGGAAGAGGGGACACTTAATCTGGCCTCTGGGCAACACCAGCACATGCAAAACTATGTTTTTGTATGGTCCACAAATGTTAAGAATTTGTTTACAATTTTATACATGGAATTAATGATTGTGAATGAAAGTTAGTTGAAGTTAATTGGTTAAAAAATGTGAATCACAAGCAGCTGTTATTTTATTTGTTATTTTGCTTTGAAATTACGTAATCTGTTTCATGATTCTATAACAATAATTTATTACCTATGCTTGTTGAAACCAAACTGTCATGCAATGTGAAAGCTATTTTAATTGAAATAATTGTTGAGCTATTGATTTGTCATTTCCTTTAAAGCTAAAGGTGTGCTTCTTTATTATTAGCATGTGAGTGAGTTGATCGAGTCACTGATAGTTCTTTAACTGAGCCATCATTTTGAATATAAATGTGTTAAGTTTATGCATGTGTGTATGTTAATGTTGTATATATGTATGCATATGGCTTGATTGGTGGAATTGGATGATTATGGATGGCTGCATGGATTGAATGATGAACACAGTTATGTATTCACTGAGTATGTGTTATATATTGTGTATTATGTATGCACATATATTTACTAGTATATGTCATTAGAATGTATATATGCAGGTAGCTATGCAGTGTGCGCAAGTAGGATAGGTGTATGTCTATTAATCAATAATAAATATTGACTGACTATTTCAATATTAACCACTCAATTGTCTGACAGATAAATGACAAGGATATTTTTCTGACTTACCCTTAATTTTATAATTCATATAATAGTTAATATATATATTCATAAATATGTAGATATATACATGGGATGTCAATACATGCAGATGTATATGTTTGCAGATGAGTTTTGCAGATGTTTTTGTAGATGTTACAGAAAATTGTTGGCTAGGTCATATATCATTTCTGTATTCCCTAACACAAATGAATTGTACATGTATTTATGATTTGGAGACCAATATGGCAATGGTGTAAAACAATAGATTGTGTTGGGGAATGCAGAATTAACCAGACAGCTTTTTTAAATTGCTGCTGTATAGGGTATTTATTTATAATGACTATACTGACTTACCATATAAGTTTAATAATTATTTAATTGGATCTGTATTTCATGTATATATTAATTATAATTGCATTTTTTATATTATTATGGCAGTGGTGAATTTCCTAAACCTGCCTTAACTCACCTTAGCTCACCACATACACTAAATCTTGTAAGGAGTTTCCCTAAACACTCTTAACCCACCCTAACTCGCCACATACAAATTTAAGTATTTTTCCTTATACTGCCTTAAATCGCCTTAACTCGCCTTAACTCGCCACATACAAATTTAAGTATTTTTCCTTAAATCGCCTTAACTCGCCTTAACTCGCACAACCTCGCCTTAACTCGCTGCGAGTTTAGATCCCAGAGTAGGCCTATAAGGCGCTGTAACAGGGTTTTGGTTCCTACCTAGGGTTTTCGTTCCGGGCGGAACCGTATTCCTAGAATTTTGCATTAATGAGGCCAATTTCAGCTAGGGATGTGGTTCCTCTCTGGGGTTTTGGTTCCTACCTTTTCTTTTAAGCAAAACAACAACCAAACAGGTGACATAGTCACAGACACAAATCAAACATCACCCGTCCCTTTGAGTGGTGTGACGTCATTAGTCACGTGACTTTTAGCAAAATGGTTTATATCTTCCCTCGGTTTAGCAAAACAACAACCAAACTGCCGTCACATAGTCACAGACACAAAACAAACATCACCCGTCCCTTTGGGTGGTGTGACGTCATCAGTCACGTGACTTTTAGCAAAATCGTTTATATCTTGCCTCGGTTTAGCAAAACAACAACCAAACTGCTGTCACATAGTCACAGACACAAAACAAACATCACCCGTCCCTTTGGGTGGTGTGACGTCATCAGTCACGTGACTTTTATCAAAATCGTTTATATCTTGCCTCGGTTTAGCAAAACAACAACCAAACTGCTGTCACATAGTCACAGACGCAAAACAAACTTCACCCGACCCTTTGAGTGGTGCGACGTCAACAGTCACGTGACTTTTAGCAAAATCGTTTCTATCTTGAGCAATCCCTTTATGTAGGACGACACGAATTTTTACCAAAATTACAATAGAATACAACACAATACAATTCAATACAACAATAGAACGCAACACAATACAATACAATAGAATACAATTTGGTAGCAATTCGTGTCGTCCTACATGAAGGGATGGCCCTATCTTGCCTTGTTTTAGCAAAACAACAGCCAAACAAGTGTAACAAGTCACAGACAAAAAACAAACATCACCAGGAGCCCATGACATCACCCGTCCCTTTAGCAGAAAGGAGGGCATTCTGGATACGTTTTTAGACCGATGTTCAGGATTTTCTTTCGACATTTTAATTTGATTTGAGGAAGAATATTTTGCAAATACGGAAATATTTTGGTATTTCCAATATGAATGTGAGACCACTTCTAAGGCTATGAAAACATTCAATTTAAAATCAACGTTAAGCATGGCGCTTGTGATTAGCATAAACTGATGTAAACGGGAAATGTGCCGCGGCAGCTGACTCAGTGCTCAATGCTTTCTAACAGTAACACTGATTCATATTATCTGCCGTGATTAGTATTTTTGTCAGTGTTGATTTCACTCCATGCCACTCAGAAACACGGTACCGTCTGGCGTCGCGACTAGGAGTGCCGTACAAGGGCTTCCGCAAACGATTTTTGACAAAATAAATTTATATAATTCGCGCGGTATCAGCGATGTGTTGAAGTTTTATTTCTCCCACGCGTTTCGTTTGATTACTACAAACCTGAACTAACGTTAATCCAACCCCAAAAATATAGTTTTAGCATATTTATTTATCTACGGGACTCTCCTGCCTCAAGCTTACGTATGTATAACCACAGATTTCCGTAGCACGTTTGCTATATAGGCATCAGATAAAAAGTAAAAAATATATATTATTTGTGTCGTACTACTGTATCAACCCATCTGAACCATGGGGTGTTAGAAAATTCTTAACTCAGAAGTGGGAAATTTTAATTCAAAAGTCGGAAGTCCCTTCTCGGCTCAGTTTCGTAAAGATCTAGAGGAGAGCGTAAGCAGTCGGATCCCTTTTTTATTAGGTAGCAAAACCCTATCTGTTCTAATGTTAGCAGAAACGTTTAGCAATCTAAGACCGCCGGGAACAAATTTGCCTTTCACGAATTTCGCAGGGAACTTTTGCCGCAGTGCTGCTAAGATTTCAGGTGTAGTTTCTGAGATGCCTAGTGAAAGGAGGCTAGATGGAGTTACCCGGCTTGGTATATAACCTGATATAAAGTGCTGCTGAGATACAATGATACAGTGATACGAAGATCTCAAATTTTATTTTTTAAGCGGATACTAAATGGCCCCCACTATTGAAATACAGGTGTCACTGCATTTAATGAGAACAGTATGAAATGGACTGTAAGTAAGAAGTAAGTAATCTTTATTTATACACGGTACGCTCATCAGGGTTTTGTAAAAAGTTTACAATATAAAATTACATTTAAAATTAGCTCAAATAAAAACCTGCTTTCCATGAGTGCCGTGTGCTAATTTAAAATTAAGTTAAGCTAAGATAAGAAAAGAAACTACTGCAACCAGAGCGAAATCTAAAGGCTATTCCATAGGGCCGCACCACTATAGCCAAAGCTATTTTTGAGAAAGTTGGTGCGGGGCAGAGGAATAGCAAGTTTGCTCTCAGTGTCTCTTAGAGATAATTCGTAACGCTGCTGCGGTCAACAAATTTCGAACGAAGATAGTCAGGGGCGAGTCCATTAAGCGATTTATAGACCATAACAGCTTTATGAATTTGGCATTGTCTCAGTTGTCTGGGTTCGTGACATCTGTTTTCTCAACCATGCTGAAAGATAATACCGTTAATGCACGAATTAGCGTCGATCACGCCACGGCTGCATGCATGCAAGAGCTCAAGTGACCCATCATATTACAGAGTTTTTTACCCTTTGGAAATCACGAAGGGGGGAACCCTTCGTACCTCCCCCTTGGCTACGCCCCTGACGTACTAACCCAATGGGTCGGGTGATGTTTGCTTTGTGTCTGTGGCTATGTCACAGCATTTTGGTTGTTGTTTTGCTAAACCGAGGCAAGATATAAAGCGATTTGCTAAAAGTCACGTGACTGATGGCGTCACACCACTCAAAGGGACGGGTGATGTTTGCTTTGTGTCTGTGACTATGTCACAGCAGTTTGGTTGTTGTTTTAGTAAACCGAGGCAAGATATAAACGATTTTGCTAAAAGTCACGTGACTGATGACGTCACACCACCCAAAGGGACGGGTGATGTTTACTTTGTGTCTGTGACTATGTAACAGCAGTTTGGTTGTTGTTTTGCTAAACCTAGGCAATATATACACGATTTTGCTAAAAGGGACGTGGCTGATGACGTCACACCACCCAATGGGTCGGGTGATGTTTGTTTTGTGTCTGTGGCTATGTAACAGTAGTTTGGTTGTTGTTTTGCTAAACCGAGGCAAGATATAAACGATTTTGCTAAACGTCTGATGACTTCACACAGCTAATAAGGAAGGGTGATCTTAAATTTTGTTTTATGTGGTTATGGTCTAATGGTGATGAACTGCACTGCAACCCTAGGGATTTAGTTCCGACCGGAACGAAAAAGCTGGCCTTTTGATATATCGGAACCAAAACCCTGAAATATGATGACCCCGGAACCATATCCCCAAAGGGGAACCAAAACGCTAGGGAAATAGTTCCGGCCGGAACCAACTCGCTGTTACAGCGCCAGTGCTTCTTAATTACTGATTTGATTTTTTAGATGACACCACATTCGAAATTGACTTTCAGATCTAAAGAAAGTTGAAAAAGATTGTTTGTTATTCTTCACTAAAAAATATACTTTCGCAATTAAACCCAGATATTGTCTGCTGGGACAAACTGGACCGGGTCTGGTAAAAATAATAATTCAGGTTTGTTTGTACAAAAGGCCTACTCGGTCTTCTATTAAGAACGGCGAGCAGTTATTTTGGTTTTAATTCCATAATTTAAGTACTCGATACTTGAGAATGTTTTAGTCACTTGAATAAAGGACCAAGGTTTAGGCTTGAGTATTACATGTGAATTGCTTAACACTGAAGACTAACTTTGTGTTATATATACCTTTTTATTTTCAGTATTTCGCCGTTTTGGGGGCAAGGTTTATCTCGACGTAATCTCAAGACATGTAAAACTCCAGTCATGTTAATGTTGCAGGTATATCAGTTATCTTTCTAGTCATGCTTGTTTAATCGATCCTTTGTCATCTGCCAAACTACACAATGTTCGCAAGTTTGCAGATATCATATCAGTTCTTGTGCTTTTTCTTCTGTTTCTAGATGTTTCCCAAGTGAAAATCAACCCCAAGGCATTCATATTAATTGATATTCTGGTCACGTTGCAACAAACTGAACACAAAATATAAAGCAATAAATTCAACAACCCTGAGAACCAGCTCACAAACTCATAAGATCAGCCGATTCCTGAAACAACTGAAGTATCCGCACTAAGCACAACAAAACCTACTGTCAGGGCAACCGAACCAAAACAAGGTTAGTTGAAGAAAGTCATGTCTCTAAGGTCATAAAATGTTTGGTATAACATTTATTTTAACATAAATAAAAGCAATAAAGAACATTTATTCATTGTTGGGTTAAACACCAAGCTCCTCATTTTAGTTTCATCAGTCTGCCTTAAGGGCAGGCTAGTAACAGAGCCGGAACAGTTAGTTAGAAAAAAGACCTTGAAAATATAAAATAGATCTTGAAAAACATGTCTCCAGTCAGGATCTATTTTTAGGTTATCAAATTTCAGACTGATCTTCGTTAAAGCTTTTTCCTTCTTCATGAATCAAATGGGATGTAGTTTATAGCTTTGACCGCACGCAATGGAGCAAACTATAGCTGTGTCAGTCCAGCTTTAGTATACGGAAAAGAACCGAAAATGGAGGTTATAGGACCGATTTCCTGATGTAGCTCACCTGGACAAAAGAAATGTTGGTGTTGTTTTTAAAACGTAAATGTACATATTTAAAATCCTAAGTGCTACTGGAAAGTAATTCTATCAAGCTTTGTTGCTTAATCCTAATCCTGTAATGTGAATTAGGAAGCTCACTAAGTGCAGAAGAACAGCTCGATTAATTGCGGTTGCCTTATATAGCATGGTTTAAAGTAAAACTAGAACTTTTAATTAACTGAAGTAGTTTTCAAACTCCCTGCACCAGTCATATTCGGCAGCCACTTCAGTAGCCGAGCAAGTAATAACGACGTGTTTACTAGGACTCTTTCTCAGGCTTCAGTTGTGTTTAGTACCTGATTTATTGGTCTTCTACTACTGATGGTTACAACAAACTGCAGTTCTATCTATACGTATGCGGCGGCTTCTTTTAGACATCAGTTTGGTGAACGACGTTCCGTTTCCGTTACTAAACAACCAGTGTTTTTGACACTAGGAAACACAATAATTAATTCCTAAGGGAAGTTCTAAATGTAGCGACTACTTTCTATGTTTTATAGGATGGATATCTGCAGGATTTCGAAGTGTTTTGATTTCGGAATAACTCCCAAACAAACGCGCTCTTATAGTTCGCGAATTGAAATACAAATTGAAATACTTTCAAATATTTTTAACAGTATTTTGGTATTTCTAGCTGAATCGAAATTCCCTGGCTTCGGATCACTGCCTTTACGAGCAACATCAAGATCAATGTTTTTTTTTGTAGAATAAAAGGGAATAATTACATGTAATTCTGAAAAGTCATCCACGATAAACAGGGGCGTAGCTACCCATACGCCCGTACGCACGTGCGTCACTCGACATTTTTTGAAAGAAAGAAAAAGTAGCTTGTTTTAGGGGGTGGAACAGGAAGGTATGGCCTTTTGAGATGAAATTTCACAATTGTGCGTCACTCCGAAAAAATCTGGCTACGCCCCTGATAAAACTTTCTAGTGGCTCGGGCTCCAGATTTTTATCCTGTCCTTCAGTGGCTTCACATTGTCCTTTGTGAAAAACAACATGGCGGCAGACTCGAGCAAACGAACTTTTGACTTTGAAGGGATTGATAAACAGTTCTACAAAAGCCTTCTTAACAAAACTTCGTAGGTAAGGAGTTGAATACCTCAGGAACTGAACCTCCTATTTTGAAGGCTGATTTCGATTTCTACGATCCTCCGTTCCATCAAGCATTTTTGCGGTCCGTTTCGTTTCTCCAAAACGACACTTAAATGGCACAATAAATTTCAATAGACCCAGCACAAAAACTGTCTTTGATATAACCTATTCTGATAAATCGTATTATATAATTTACATTATGAGAATTTAGATGGGAAAAATATATTTAGTAAGTGCAGGAGCC
The DNA here is from genome assembly GCA_030867875.1 of Actinernus sp. WN-2022. Lineage (NCBI taxonomy): Eukaryota > Metazoa > Cnidaria > Anthozoa > Actiniaria > Actinernidae > Actinernus > Actinernus sp. WN-2022. The sequence goes on along the minus strand of JAOWCC010000577.1, from coordinate 7,919,264 downwards.
CATAACCAGGAGCGTCCATGTCTCCTAAACAGGTGTCACAGCGTTTTTACAAGTTGGGCTATTTTTAGATTATTTTCCCCGCCAATTGTTGGGTAGCACCGTGTCGGAACAAAAGATACCTCATTAGCTACTTTTGTTATATCAAACAACATGGTTTCTACGCTTTTGTGATTTTATTCCCTTAGGAATAATTGCAACTCAACAATAGCGGGAAACCGTTTTTAAAATAACCTAACTTGTGAAAACGCCTATTATGTGGGATGGACGCTCCTAGTTAATGGGCTCCTGGTAAGTACGATGAAGTGAAATAGCCGTATTTGTATGCGGCGCCATATTGATAATCAGTGAGCCGAAACGTGACGTCATACTGGCATTTAGGACTAAACCAGGACTTTCGCTGGAGACGCCCCCTCCCTCCTGGATGGATATCTGAAGGAGTTCGAAGTATTCTGATGTCCGAATAAGTTCCAAACAAACGCGCCCTCAGTTGGCTCAATATGTTTTTACCTAATTGGGATTTTGTTGTTAGAACAACTTGATCTAACTCCTAGTGAGTTGTTTTACTTTAACGAGGTTTTACATGTGCCCGTTACTCTTGGTTCTTGGTGTGATCTTGCCCGACTCGGTGGAGTTCCCACCAAAACATGCTAGTCCTTATATACTGAATGTTACACTAATTAGTACTCTCACCTTGTGGTATACTCAATACAATTGATATCATTCGCATGAACAGCCCTCGCGTTACCCATGGCTAAATTAGAACTTAGCCATGAAACTAAATACTTTCAAGACCGAGGTAGATACATGCTTTTCAAAAACCTTTACAACTGGCTAATAGCCTACTTCCGCGATATGCTTTACTTGTCACGCACAAAGGTTTCAATACGAGGCCCCGTGCTAAATTAAATGTATTCTTTTCACAGAGAAAATAATAAATTTAATTTAGCACGGAGCCTCGTATTGAAACCTTTGTGCGTGACAAGTAAAGCATATCGCGGAAGTGGGCTATTTAACTTAAGCTTATTTTATATGCAATTTCAACCGCGAAACAACTCGTCTCAAAATTGTATCAATTGACCTTTCCCGTATTCCGCTCCAATGTCCACGAACAATGGCATCAAGTCGAGATTGGAGTAACAGACATTTTCATACTTTACTGTATTTTTGTCTACTCCAGTCTCGATTCGGTGCCATTGTTCGATCGAATGCGGGAAAGGTCTATTTCTATCTAAAACTTCAACTGCCAAACCAATGCCCCACTATAAACCACTGAGCGAAACCAATGCCCCACTATAAACCACTGAGCGAAACCAATGCCCCACTATAAACCACCGAGCGAAACCAATGCCCCACTATAAACCACCGAGCGAAACCAATGCCCCACTATAAACCACTGAGCGTGGAGTAGTTGTATTGTTCACTCAGCCAATCAGAGCGAGTTTTCTTTTACTGTGCAAATATAACTGTCCAGCGAATTTTATTCGCGTCTAATATAATGACGACAATGTACCGTGGCACACTGGAGGACGAATCGACGCTACCACAGCCTGTATGGATTGGAAATTTATTGAGCTTCATTCTATCTCCATGCAATCACTTTTATTTAGTTACAAAACTAGTTTAGTACAGACGGTTGCTCGCATAACACTTTCGCCCTCGTGCATGTCCTTGATCCCTCTAGAAGGTACTTCAATAATTGATAACATGCAAAGTGTCAATGTACTAGCAGGGATGGGGTGGGCACACCACACTTCATAGCTGTGGGCCTTTTCTTGAAGGATTTATAAGCCTTTGCCGAGGTCCGTTGGTTTATTCCAGCCATCACCAACAATCACGGACATTGCGCCCGCGGTACGTAAGCGGTTTCTACCATAAATGACTCTAAAATAACCTCAGATCTTACAAAGAATGTTTATAAATTTAGATAGTACGCGCGTTCTGAGTGGCTGATAGCCATGTGCAAACAGGAAAATGACGTCACACATAAAGACAAGCACCATAGTCCATAAGTGCTCCTTTTATCAAAAGCATTATTTTATAAAAGAAACGAAACAGATTTTCCGTGTTTGCACAGGCTCATGCAAACCTCGGTAAGTTTGGGCCGAGAATTCTCGAGCAGGTTCAAAACACTCGGCCTGCGGTCTCGTGTTTGTTTAGACTTGCTCCAAGTCTAGCTAACTCGCTGAGTCACTGGGTAAGCGATCACTGGGTCAAAATTCCAGCAGCCCTTCACCTCTCAAAACCTTGCATTTTATTGGACCCCATTTGGACTGCACCGACAAAGAATTGCATTGTTTTAGGGTTAGGGTTTGTATTGTTTCAGGGTTAGGCATTGTTTGGATAGCCAGTTCTATTCCACGTTCCGAGGAGGTGAAGGCCGCCCCCAAAATTCGAGCGCGAGAATCGAAGGGAGAGGCGAGTTCGACTTGTTTCACTTGCAGGTAATTGAATCGGGGGATTATGTTTCCGCGCGAAAACACGTTTCAGGGCGGAGCTTATATTTCGCGCCTTTGACAAACTCTTTCCGAATACAATAAAATTGTGAATACCACATCCACGGTCGACTGACTTGACACGTCAACATACAATGCCTGAAGAATTGACGCTTTGTGATTGGGCAAATCTTAGTACGTCATAAGCCACGCCTCCGGTTGAAAAATCAACCGGTAAATTTGGCGCGCTGCAAGTGGGAAAAGTCCTTCGTGTGAGAAAGTCTAGTGTTTGTTCCGCTCTCGAATTCTCCCAAACTACCTCGGTTTGCATGAGCCTGGCAAACACGGAAGATCGGTTTCATTTCTTAAATGAAACAAATCAATTTTCACCGTTTCAAGCAAATGTAATCATGTAAAACAGTAGGCATATTTTACTTTTTTACAATCTCTGTATTTTGTAATTGTTTTATGCTATTACTGATGTTTACTCGTGTATAAATAAAATGTCTGTATTGTACCTTTGCGACTTGACTTGCTCCATGTTGGAAGATCTAGAGCGAATGCACACATTTACTGTTAATTATTACGAAAACATGCTTACACGAAGAATGAACGCTCGATCGTGCCTTTCCTAGATATTCCATTTGCCGTTGCGGATTCTTTAATAAGACCCTGTTTATATGAAGAAAAGAAAAGTTGACTCGGGGAACCGAGACAACTTTGTTTTGAGCGAGTCTGGGCACGTAATACTGGCTTGCGCATGCTCTGTGTGTCCTGAGTTAGCCCGGGTAGGCGAGCCAAAGTGTTTATATGAGAAAAAGTTGGCTACCCCCACCTCCGCCGGTCCCGGTCTCACCCTATCTTGTGAACCGAGTGCCTCGGGGAGGAGGGTTACCCGCATCCCCCGAGCCAAGTTTGCGATTTCTCATGTAGTCGGTTGACTTCGTTTCACAAAGAAATGTATGAAAAGTCGGGGGGAGAGGGTGACCCGGGTGCCCGATCCAACTTTTTTTCATATAAACAGGGCCTAAGAAGAGCCCAGGAGTTGGTATCCGAAAATACAGGTCTTTAGATTTGCAATTTACCTTGCGTTTTTGGACTGAAAATCGCAAAATTACGAAACTGCCCATCGCTGTGTAAGCGAGGTTCCCTTTAAAGAATCCACGTCCACAAAGTTCCATCGAAATCCCTTCAAAATGAAGCAAATTCACCCGTGTTTGGTACCGACTTCTAACTCTGTGTTAGCTGTTAAACTGTGCATTTGGTCAGCAGTTAAAGCTATGAGAAATTTCACTTCCGGTAAACTTTCCCATGAATCCCACTGAAAAGCATTGATTTCTAAAAATGTTGAAAATTATGGGTTGATAAACCCCGCTAAAAAGAATTGTTTTCTAAAATACAAAAAAAAAAAAAACTCAATTAATATTGTAATATTTTTGAGCAAGTAAGGTTTAGAGAGTGTTATATGAAGTTCATTTTTTATAATTACTGGGAGCAGTTGTAATAGGCTTTTTGCAGGAAACAGTCATGTGCTGGTATAATACTTTGTTAACGAATGATCTCCATGGGAAAGACTGCCATGGATGCTGGATGGCAAGCTATCTTTAAAAACGCTGTTTTAGAAAGATCGACAATCGATTGGAGGTGAAAAATAGCATTAATTTACAAACAGGTTTTGCTAATAACACTACCGATCTCGTACCTGTGCCTTTAAATATATGAATTAAGATTTGTTTGCCATCTAGTACAACCACGTGATTGCATTCCTGCAAAAGGCTCCTAGCCAAACCTTTATTACATGTATAGCGGTTTTGCACCATCACGTGACTTCCTAGCAACTGTTGCTACGCCGCAATGTTGGATGGCAGGTAGAACCAAAATGGCGTACTGTTTGACTGAGCACGCAACTTCTTCCTCCAAGTAACGAAGACTGTGTGATAGAATCTGGCCAAAATTAAGAGACATGGAAAATATTGCAGAATAGTTACATAAATCGGCTTGTCTATGCTGAGATTGATGTCTTTTAAGTGATCTTAGCAATGTTTTAAAATTTTAAGAACTTGGCGCTCACTGACGATTTGAACTCTTTGGTCGAGTTCATGGTCAACAGTAACTGCGCCCCTCCCCTCCCCTTCCCTCACCTCATAGACATATTGCATCTTTCTGAAGAATCAATAAAAAGCCTTTTACTTATTATTTAGTTTTAATATGATCTTCGAAACCATTCAAAACATTTTGGTTTAGCCTTCAGTTCAGTGCCGCACCGCCGCTCACGAACCGGTCTCAAATACATGACTTCAATATATGTTCAATGTGGATTAATCTCTGGAAACATCTGACCTGTCGCCGATCCCACGCTTTTGAGATTTGACAAAAAAAAGCTTTCGGAAACTTCTTACTTGCATTTGCCGATAAACTGAAACTGACGAGGACACTTTTCTTTGATCCTGTCACTGGATTCTCAGTTTGTTGTTATCAAGCAATATGCTAATCAAGTGTCTGCAAGCATTTGGTAATGAACACAAAACAATGGTAGGCATCAGTGAGAATAACATGAGCACACGTTTCACCAAGAATATAAGCCCTTCATTTTTGTCTAGGTTTTAGAGGCTTTCAACGAATTATAAAACCATTTTTTTTAGCTTCACAGCAGAAGTTTGATCAATGTTTTGAACCAGTTATTCCTTTCCTTACTTAAGTTGTCTCGGTCGAGAACGGTCCTAAATGAAAGAGACACCGAAGAGAACTTATAGTTTTAGTGACTAAACATCGTTTACGATGACTCAGTATGTGTTTCCGATAGGATTAATGCTTCATTGTGAGCTACATGAAAATAGTTGGGCGGAAGAGTAGACCAGTGGTAAGTTAGTGTAAACTTAAATTACAGAGAAACATAGTTCAGAAACCATCGTGGTCAAACTGTTTTTCAATATATTATTGAACTTTGCCCAAATTTAGGCCAGGGCGAATGAAGGTAGTCAACGTGGCGGCGTAGCAACAGTTGCTAGGAAGTCACCTCTATTCATGCACCGAGTTAAGGTCACTCAGGGCCTCTTGTTTGCACTGAACTTGAAGCGTCCCAAGGCTAAATCCTCTTATGTGACTGTACGAAGTTTTAAGAACTATAGTAAAAAATCATTCCTGCCGGGATGATCTTGCTCTTGTACCTTGGCATGTAATGAACATTTGTCATGATGTTGGTAGATCTACTAAGAAACATATTGCAATTGGCAAGCGTAGTGTCCTGTCCTTTCTCAAAGGTAGTTATCAACAGTCTATTTTCTATCACCTGTTACTCCTTCAGAAGTCAATTCAGTCATCTCCTTAATGGATATAAGCAAATCAATAGATCATAATAGTAAGGATCATATCTCCATCCGCGGCCAGCAGACGTTACTTTTTTCTTCGAATTTATGAGTGAAAAATACGTCTGCATAGCAGGCTAGGTTTGTCCCGGCAGTTTAAATTTAGATTAGACGGGTACCCGCATAACCCATTTAGACCCCGTGATAATGGTGTTCAATTGACGCTTCACTTTCGATAGAATTACACCGCACATCAGTATCTAAGCATGCGAGTCGTTTCATGACTAATGCCGCCATATCAGTTTCGCTTAATCTCGGCTACAAGTCCTAATAGCTTTTAAGCAATAATCCTTGGGCCCCTTAAAAAGAACCGCAAGTAAAACGATAAGAACTTTGTTCAAACGACTGAAAATGCGTACGTGATGGAGAAAGGATAATGATCCGGTGTGGTATTAATATAATACATGGCCTGGGGTGACACTATAGTTATAACCAATGGCCGTACGGAGACAACACTTGAAAACTGAACGATAATTTGCTGAAGGCACGATAAATGTGAACTCTTAGCTGCTCAGGGGCTATTTAGGGAAAATATAATTTTCAGATATCAATATTATGAGGGAGCCCGAATGATATATCCACACTGGTGTCGATATAATCCCGATATCTTTGCAGATGACACTCAGTTAAAGGCTAAGAGTGACATTATTATTTTAAAAAGCTCTTGAAAGGTCAAGATACTCTGTCAGTCTATCTGATGTAGTTTATAAAACTTGAATGCCGCCTGATGTGGAAAATTCAAACATCTCTTGCACGATAGCCAAGGCCTAAGATTGTCGAACGAAATTGTTGGTAAAGATTTGGTATTCATTTGCATGGAAAACTTAAACGATCATTAAGAGGGAAATTATCGAAAATCGGTGAGTGGAATTTTAGAAACTGGCTCGTTAGACACTGACAAAATCAACTAAAAGTCAATTAATTAAGGCATGCTAACCACCGGCAGATGCGAGCAGCAACTGACTCGTTTCGAGCCAGAACAGAAAAGGTTCGTTAGAGATCGTTTTAGAAACAAGAGGGCACTATACTCACAGAAATCATGCAAAACATGACCATGCACAATTGATGTGACAAATATTTGAAAATATAATTTCAATTGGTTGGTTTTTTGATTTCACACATCGTTTTGACTCTTAAAATATTTATTGTTCTATCCATCAAAAAACGTCTAGGAATTAACCTGAAACTAAATAAATGTTGTGTTTTTTATAGAATATAGTTTCAATACCAATACGCTTATTTATGCTAATAAGTATTGTGGGAAGAGATTGAAAATAACAGCTTCGCAGGATAAATCATTAATACTGAAATATCTTGCAAAACAGATTGAATCATGGAAAGTGGTTAATTGTGTTTTTTTTCAGTTAAAGCTCATGATATAGACAAAGATATTATTAGGAGTGTCACGACACATGAATATTAAATTTCAAATCAACTTATTAGTTTGTCCTTCCTCCACAGGCCTCGTGTATAGTTGATCCTGAGACAATATGCCATCATCTGTCTTTTTCTTTGTCTAGTCATTTCTCAAAAGTTCTTATTTTACTTTTCCGAACTGTCAGAATAAAAAAAAATCGTTTAAGTATTTTGAAGTAAAAGTACATTGAAAGTGTTTTAATTTAATTATTCTTATCTCATAACCCTTATAGCGATGAACAGTGTCATAACTCAAAAGTCTAAACATTTTATGACTTCTAACTCTAGCGCACTGTCGAGCTTTTTTCAATGCGTGCCGCAAACATCAAAGAAGCCATCGCGTTTAAAGTTTAACTGAAATGTTGCTCAGATTATGTGTTGTCTTTGAGTGTAATAGCTCGAATACCCATACTGTGGAAGAGTACATAAATAAAATTCACATGGTTTTATTATTTCATCTCCAAACTTATAACCCTTCCTTTTAAATGGCACAGTTTATTCTCCTAAAATATCGAGCTTTTTTAAACAAGAACTGGCGAGAAGCACGTGTACGAGAACTCTGTAGTTTCGTTTGTAAACTTTTTATTTCTCCGACGCTTTTCTTCTGTATACAACAGACTGCTTCAGGGAGTTTACAATAAAACTATTTTACAGCGCTATATATTGACATTCTAGTCTAAAGAACGTGTGTGGATTTAAATTTCCACGGAAACGACTCATTTCTGATACACGCGCTGTGTCATGTAGGCGTTACATGAACGAAGAAATATGTTATTACGTGTTAATATTTTTGGGGTTCATGGTTAGCGCTAACTCGGTCTATTACTGTAGTTTTTAAAATAAAATGTATTTAGGTCGGCTCTAAATACTAACAAGAACACATACGGGCACATACACACAGATAGATATATACTATATAGTAATAATAAGAAAAATTGGTAGAAAGGGTGCATATACTGAAATAGGGCTAACTAGCGCATACCAACTTAAATAAATTACTTAACCCTTTCACTCCTGGGCGCGTTTGGGCTCAATTGGTGAAATGCAGAGTGCTAACTCAACCCTCCCCCCTCAGTTCCAGTTTGGCTAGCCCGGGGTAGTTAAATACTGCTGACTTTTTAAACCAAGGGCTCAAACTTTCCCCATGATGCCATTCGGCAGAATTCTACAGAATCGGCGGCGGTGAGTATGGTTTCTTCTGTCGGTTTTCCAATGAAATGTGCTCTAATTTTCGACAAATAAGCCACTTCAAGAGAGCTAGAGGACATCATTAAGTCTGAGGATGGCTGAGTACTTGGCTTGCTTTTAGTAGGCTTTGTGAGGGGTTTCACAGGTTTCACAGTTTTTCTGTTGTGTTTCTGCTTTGAAACACATCAAAAAAATTCTTCAATGAAATCCTTGAAATTCTGCAGTTGGTGATCTTTTCCCCCTGCTCAACCTATTAGGATGTGTTTTTGTCTCTTTAAAGCAACGGCTTGAGTCCAAATCACCGCTTGGTCGTAGGGGTAAAAGACTTAGAAAAAACCTAAAGGAGTCCCAGAGGAGGGGTCCCCTTGTGATTTTTTTGTTGATTATCCAGCATGCAATTGGAGGTGGGAGCAGGAAAACATGGTGGAGAGAGACGTGCAGCGTTAAGAATAGCATGTTTCACAGTCGCTTGGTGTGTTTTGTGCAAACAAACCTGGTGGTTGGAAAGATCAAAGGCTGTAACGACTGAGTGCTGAATTTGTGTTTGCTTTTGATTTCAAGTGCGAATGGGAAGGTTTTTTGGGGCCGATTTTCAGCTCCTCAAAATTCGTGAAAATCTAAGAAACGAAAAACGATCTCCAAAACAAATTAGTTTTTCTCCAAAGTGGGAGAGTCAAGCGATCCCGGTTACAGCTGTAGCTTTGAAGTCATTCATCCCTTGAAATAATCTCGCAACATCGTATTTCCAGCATGTCTAGGTTTGATGCAATAATGTTTCCCAGGTACATGCTTCATATTGGCCGCTTTTGGCCGCTCTTGTAGTGAAAGGGTTATTAATAATAATCAAAATAGGATTTCTTGAGATCTTTTTAAATATTGGTAGAGATGAACTTTTAAGTATTTCCTCGTCAATGGAGTTCCAGGTTTTGGGGCGGCTTGGAAGCGAATATTAAAAATACCATAATTGGTTCTAGCTTTTGGTAGAACATAGGACAATTTGGAAGAAAGGCTTGTATTATAATTATGATAGTAAAATTAAGTTGGTTATTAAATTTATACGTAAAAATGGCAGTGTTAACAAGGTCAGGAAGTGTGACTAAGTTTAAAGATTTGAAAATAGGACTCGTATGTTCAGTGAAGGAGGAAAAGGATATAATGCGTAATGCCCGCTTTTCAAGAAGAAACATAGGCATATACTAAAAATCACGTGACCGATCATTTATTTATTTACTTAATCACTTATTTACTTACTCCTTACTCACTTACTTATTCTTCTTTCTCTCCCCCTCTTCGTTAAGTTATGAAACCTATTTGTAATTTGTTAACTTGAAAGACTACGGCCCGTCTATCATGTACCGATATTTTCCGAATGAACAATATGCGAAAAAAATAATTATTGGCCTAGACTGCGAACAGTCCCTTTATTTTTCTTGGTCTCTAGTCACGAAAAACTCGAAAAACGATGTTTTGGCCGAGCGCGGATTGGGCGCGAACGAAATCCCCGGAGTCTAGGAGGGCAAAACATCGTTTTTCGAGTTTTTCGTGACTAGAGACCAAGAAAAATAAAGGGACTGTTCGCAGTCTATTATTGGCCAGAAGAAAACCTCATCCAGTGACTGAACTAGTGAACTTTGAAATGCAAATTTGCTTTTAGCTAGAACTGGATCATAGATAAAAGCATTGTTGTTTTGTTACTAAAACATAAATTGTTCCGGATTATTATTCAGAGAAATAAATACTGCACTCATCTGGAAGAGAAGAAGCCTCGATAAATTGATAGAAATGTTGCTCTTTTTAAAGTAAATTGTGACTTATTTTGGTTATATTGCATGCGTTTCAATAGTGATGTTTGAGTTACAAAATTCGCGGCGGCCGTGTTGTATCGAAGATATCCGGCTCGGATCTATATCTACACGGCCGCGAATTTTGTAAATAGTACATAGGGTGCAAGAGCTTTAATGGGCCCTTTGCATCTAATAGTCACGTGCTGATATAATACTTCATTAACGAATGAACTGAGCTCATGATCCCCATGGGAAAGGCGTTGTCATGAATACTGGAGAGCAAGCTATCTTTAAAAACGCAGTTTTAGAAAGATCGGCAATTGATTGGAGGTGGAAAATAGCATTTGCAAACAGGTTTTTCTAATAGCAATACCGATCTCGTACAAGGCTTTTAAATAAATGAAGTCAGTTATTTTTTGCTCTCCAGTACAACCACGTGATTTGTTAGCTGCAAAGGGCCTATTAATCCTTCTGGGTTGTATCTCTTGCATCCTCCACTTTATTTTTATTTCATGTATGTACTATTGTACTTTACTATTGTGTGTGGAATAAATGACCTATTCATAGCTTGATTACGTAGAATTTCTAGAACCTTCGCCTAATTGTGTTGACTCACTATGATAGTACATGCAGTCTAAGTAGTTCTGGAATTTCCAGTGATCTTCTAGCATCTAAACAAGTATTGTGTGACAAAGTGTCAGTTGCGGTATATTATTTAGCGTAGCTAAATCAAATGGATCGCGAAAAACCTATCTTCCACCTATCAAAATGCCCCGCTGAACTTTGAAATCACATATCGAAGAGGTTAAAACGAGTTTTTATCCGGTCCAAATCGGCGCAGAATTGCGTTTTTGGAAGCTATTAACGCTACCTAAATGTAAATCAAACGTGTTATCAAATAATGTATACAGTGTGTGACCCGGAGGTCAACTGGCTGGAAGAAAACACTTGTTTCTTAAACGTAGCAAGGAACCTATGTGTATATTACCGGTTATTTCAGTTCATTTTCTCATTCGAATTCAGGGAGACGTACAATTGACTTTAAAACACTGCTTATAAACTGGCCGACATTCAGCACTTTTGTTTTATAGGAAGTGGAAATTCAGTTGACGTAATCATACATACATACATACATACATAAACACATAATCTTTATTTATCCAAGTCTCGTCATGTAAAATTACATGCTCTTCTAGCCATGCATTAAAATAGATAAATAAGTAAAATCTACATCATAGTTACAACTATTTACATAATTTCTATAACTAACTTGATTAAACTATCTAAAATAAGAATAGCTTTATGAATAAATAAATAAATAGATAACATTTCAGTACAGTTACAAGTGTATATTATTTCTTAAATTCAGTATGACTAGCTTAGTTTAAACTAACTTCTATCTCAATTTTAAAATTAACTTAAAACTATTAAATAAGTCTTAAGATATGATAATACTATAGTAATTAAATACATTATAATAGCTTCTTGAAAGATGTCAAATTTGTTTGGCCTTTGGTTTCATTAGTTAACCTGTTCCAGAGAACAGCCCCTTAATAATGAAAGCTGAGATTTCCAGGTCGGCACACACGAAGGGACAAGTCCCAGGGACAAGTCCGCCTCGTGTGAACTAAGAACAATCTTGTCATTTTGTTCCCGGGACTTGTCCCCTCAATTCAAACCAGTTTGATTTGAAGGGACAAGTCCCGGGACAAAATTGTGTCCCTGCGACAATATTTTCCTAGTTCAGACGACGGGACAAGTCCCTGTGTAGCCACCTTTAAGTTTGTATTTCCAAATAATTTCGACAAATAATCTGGTGCTTTTCCATTTATTATGTTATGCATTAGTTCAGCTAGGTGTTTCAGTCCATCTTCGTTTCTCAATATTTTCCCATTTAAGCTCATCCAGCAACTCAGCTGAAGGTTTATTATAATCTGAGAAGATAATTACCCTAGCAGCTCTGTTCTGGAACTTTTGAAGATAATCAGACAATCCCTTGTCACATGTTCCCCAGACTGCGCTACAATAATCAAGTAATTGACCAGCGTGGATAAATCAATATGAGCTACCACCATACGAGTATATCCCGATCTAAACACAACTTCTATAATGTCGAGTGCTTTGAATTAGACACATGTATAACAGAGAAACTTCACAGCAGTTAATTATAAGTCATTTCAGAACGTTTACCTTAGGAAGCGGCATATCTACGACATGACCAAATCCTTTCGAAATCATCGACGCGTCCTCTCCAATAACAGTTTGTTCTTCATAGTCAAACCGACCACAAACGGCCGTCAATACATCTTCTACAGCATGACCAAATACTTCGACACGTCTTATCCAATAATTAACAGTTGTACTGACGCTCAGAGCTATCTCAAGCGCCCGTAAATACATTTTCGGAAAATCATACGGCATTTGGAAAAAGCAACGCCATGCTCGATCATATCCACGCGTTAACGCCACGCTAATCCACCACCTAACCCGAATAACTCGTTCCTGTACATGCGTGCATCCACGAGTTAAAAAGCGGTTTGAGTGGTGTTTTATAGGAGCAATAAGGGAATAATTAAGAAAGGGACAAATCAGTGCATAGTATAGATTTACAAGAGTACCTGCATTAACATAATATCTAATTTTGGAAAGTAAACCAATATTTATTTTAAGTTTTTTTTATAATATGATTTATATGACATTTCCAGTTTAGGTTTGAATCTAGCATCACCCTAGGTACTGTATTAATTTCTCTTCTTTTTGTAATTTATTCTTGATTACTAAGATTGGTGAGACGCTTTTTTCTTTTGAGACAGATGAAATATCACAAAAAATAAGGGATAATTTATTAGCGCAAAGCCAAGTATATGGATATTTTTTAGTTCAGCATTTAGCACAGCTTCAAGCGTGGCTAAATTCTTAGAGGCTAGAAAAGATTTGAATCATCTGCAAATAGATGAAGATCTCAAACTTGAGAACAAATTTTGAAGTCATTAATATACAGAATAAACAATAATGGGCCAAGGACTGACCAATGAGGGATTCCACAAGAAACGTCCACAGTATCAGAACACACATTATTGATAGATACAAATTGTTTTATGTCACTAAGATAGGAAATAAACCATTATTTAGCTATGCCATAGTGATCTAGTTTATTAATTAGAATTGAGTTAGAATTGAGTTAGAATTAGAATCGAGAATTAGAATTAGAATTGAGTTTTATCAATTAGAATTTCGATTAGTATATTAGCTTATGGCGGACGGTCACGCTTTCCCTCTGTGAAGCGATACGTGAAGATTCAGATAGTTTTATCAAGTACTTTTTGAAATTCGTTTGAAACCAGTTGTATGCAGCTCATCTAGCCATTTTAAGGCGCCTACTATGTCTTTTGACGTATTCTAGAAAGCTATTAGCTGTTCGGATTTTCTAGGTGGAAATCGCGTCAACCGAAAATACTATGGCAAAATATTCCCGGCCTACGAATTTGTTAGTAGTCTAGAACAGAAACAAGAATGTTCTAGCCCAAGTAACTTCATGTTGCAAAGTTTTGTGGAGGTACGAATTTCTTAGGGGTTCTTTTTTCCTTTAGGCAATTCTTTTAGGTGACCTCCATTTGCTAAAGGTTTATTCTTTGGGATTTTAGATGTCAGAATTTCTTAGAGAATGAAAATGTGTTCTCGAAAACTTTAGGTGGCCGCTTCACTAAATGATTTGTGATAATATGTGGTGTTTTTTTTCATTCCAACCAATGTTTTTTCCGGATCGTTCTGACTCTATTGATCAGACGAAAACGTACGAATATTTTAGGGGAAAGCTCTTACTCTATTGAGTATTGATCAGACGAATACGCACGAATATTTTAGGGGAAACCTTTTAGTGTCCCTTTTCTTCTATCATTTTCTAGGGATTGAAAACTAATTTTCTAGCCAGTATTTCAGAAAACAATTTTTTCAAATCCGAAAGTTTTAGGCTAACTTACTCTCCCGAACAGCTTTTTAACCGAAAACTTCGTTGGGTGCCCTTGTTTTATTACATCTATCTGTACATATGTCTACTAATCTAACGGTGAATGATCTTAGAGAACTCTGGAAGAAGGAATTATTCCCCAGTATCCAAAAGGAAATTAGGACTGAAATGGACTCACTAAAATTGACCATTTCGAACCTGGAGGCAAAATTCAAATCGATCGAAGAATCTCAATCGTTTCTGTCAGACAGATATGACAACCTCCTAAAAGGAATCCAACCACTAGGAAGCAAACGGTCTGCTGCAACTGAATCCAAAGATATGGAACAAGATCAAGCGATTGGAGAGATTAATAACAGGCACTACGAAACAGACAAGGCATTAGATGAACTACAGCAGTACTCAAGGCGCGACTGTTTGGAGATAACGGGTATTCCAACAACAACAACAACATTTATTTCACTCTTAAAGTTACAAGTAGTATGTAATAAACAAATAAAAGACTGAGTAGGAGGACCCGAAAAAAAACACGAAAGCTATCTAGCCGGGACCCTGTATATCCAATTCCACCCAACGACAACCCCAAAAAACTAGTCCAGGAAGTAGCGGCTCTAGTCGGGGTTACAGTAAGTGAAGATCAGATATCGACTGCCCACAGACTTCCAAGTTCCTAAAAAGTACGCCACCGAATAATGGTTAAGTTTACGCAGCGAGACAAACGGAACGAACTTTACCAAAATCGGAGCCGTCTAAATGACAATTAAAGACAGCAAAGAGCCTCCCAACGATACACTCGGAAATTGGCACCAGCTTAAGAACTGCAGATCTGCCAAAAAGGATCTTAATCAATGAGAGTCCAACTACTTATCGCAGGAAGCTTCTTTGTAGAATCAAGCAATTCAAATCTGACAACAACTTTAAATTTGCCTGGACTAGCTTATAACGGTAAGATATTTCTACGCGAAATCGAACTCTCTCGTTCGCTAAATTTTACCACTCATGAAGACTTTGATGACTTTTTAGATAGCTATAGAGCAGCCACTTAAATACCCATAGTAAGCTTATCTGTTACTTATATTATCTAACTTAACTTATAACTTTTCAATTCGACTGGATCCCTGACACATGCTTATATACTTTCGGCTTGAATGAACTTCCATTCTTCAACCTTAATAACAATGAATTTAATGTTCTAAATGGTTTATGGAATAATGATCTTGATTTGGAAATTGATCTTTATAACCTACTTCCCAACCAGGACAAATTTGATGAAAATGACTCTAACTTTATGCTAACTACTCCATATCCTCAATATTATTCTATTGGTAAATTGAACAAGACTCTTGAAGGATCTTGTAAACAATCTATAACACTTCTCCACTGCAACATAAGAAGTCTGCCAAAAAACATTCCGTTACTACAAGACTTGTTATATTCTCTCTCGGTTAAGCCAGACATCTTAGCAATAACAGAAACAAAATTAAATGAAAGATCGATTTCAAGCATCAACCTTCCCTTTTAGATTTTTTTTCACACTGACTCGATTACTGCAGCTGGGGGTGCTGGGTTATATATATCCAATAATCTTGAAGTAATAGCTAGACCTGATATTATGTTTGATATATGCCACTTGTTGAATCCTCCTGGGTAGAAAACTTAACCCTGGTCAAAACAAACCTCACATTATTGTTGGATGCATTTACAGGCACCCCACGGCTGATCTAACTGACTTACCCAACAAATTGATAAAAATTGCAAGTAAGCCCCTTTCTATTCCCTTTACTCATATATTCAAAATGGTATTGTAACAGATCCAGGTAACTACAGGCCTATAGCCTTACTTTCACCCTTTTGCAAAACTTTAGAAAGATTAATTTACAATCAGCTTATATCCTTTTTTGATAAATACAATATCTTATTTAAATATCAATTTGGCTTTCGGAAAGGCTATTCAACCGAACAAGCAATTTTTGGAAATTACTGATGGTCTAAAACATAGAATTGATAATAAACTGATAACATGTGGCATCTTTCTTGATTTCTCTAAAGCTTTTGATACCGTTAAATTATAATATTCTGCTAGCTAAATTATATAAATATGGGATAAGGGGACCTGCTTATGACTGGTTCTCGAATTATTTTACACTTGGGCCTTTACTCTTCCTATTATATATAAATGATATGCCAAACTGTTCAAATAAACTTTCATTCAGAATTTTTGCTGACGACACAAACATATTTTACACATATTTTTTGTAATAATCAAAGTGATGTAGAATCAGTCATAAATAGTGAAATGCAATGTGTACTTAATTATTGTGCTATTAATAAATTATCATTAAATTAAAAAAAGACCAACTACATGATTATTACCTCGCCAAGAACTGTTGTAGATATAAATATGACCACACTCAAAATTGAACGAAAAAGCCATATTAAGTATCTTGGCATATATATTGACGATCATCTAAACTGGTCTACTCAAATAAAACATGTAAATAATAAAACTTCCAAAAATATCGGAATAATAAATAAATTAAGGTACTATGTAGATCTAAAGACACTAACCCAGATCTATTATGCTATGATTTACCCATACCTCAACTATGGTTTAATGATCTGGGGAAATACGTACAAGACTAAACTTACTAAAATAATCACTATACAAAATAAGTGCATCCGAAACATTTTCTTTGCCAATCATAGAGAAAGTGCAACTCCATTCTATCAAGTCATAGAGCTTCTCAAACTAGACAATATTTTTAGGTTCAAAATGTCTCTCTTTGCAATCAACGATTTAACAACAAAAACAAAATTCCTTCTGTATTTCATGATTTAGTTAAGCCGGCTTCTGAAGTCCACTCACACAATATCAGATATTCTGCAAATCAAAATCTTCATAGAACTAAATATGGCGAACATACTTTCAAGTTTATGATCACTAAAATTTGGGAGGAAATACCAATTTCTATTAAAAAAACTACCTTTTTGCAGTTTCAAAAAGTCTTACAAGAAATATTTACTGAGTAAACAAATCTAGTTTAATTCTTATAATATGTAACCTTATAAATAATGAATTACATTTAATTAATTAGAATGATATATACATTTAATATAATAGTTACTGTACATTTAACTGTTAGATTATAATTACTGTATCTTTTCTTAGCTGATTGTTCCGCATTTATGTTCTCAAAGGTAGTGGTCAACCCGAAAGCTATGCTCCTTTGACCACTACACACCAATCTATCAATCAACTCAACTGTCACTTTCTAAAATTATCCTTATGTTCTATTCGTTGTACAATAAATTCTTATTTAACAAATAAAAGATGGTTCTCCTTGTTATATAACAAAATAATGCACGCTCGAGGTCTTGAAAAACTGCGGATGCACGAGCGGAACGCGAGTGCATTTAGCAGCTTTTCAAGACCTCGAAAGTGCATTATTTTGTTACTATAACAAGGAGAACCATCTTTTATTTGTTTTATAATATAAACTTCAATGTAAACGAAGGAAATAAAGCTATCTTTAGAACCCGCGTAAAAATCTAAAAGCAAACTGACGACAGCGAAAACCCCATTTTAATGTACTTGACTTGTTTACAGCTTTTTTCGTCGCTGATTGGTTCAATTGTGACAGCTGGACATTGACGATCTGAAAGCTCGTTTCTTATTGGATGAAGTAATCGGCTAAGAATAGAACGTGTCAATCGATAAAAGTGAAAGACAGAAATTAAATTGCAAGAGCCGGCAAATGAAATGGGTTGTAATATTGTCATCTGGTCAAAACTGTTGCAGAAAACAAAGTGCTTTCTTTTTACAATTTCTGGTCAGCACAGGAGAGGTTTATCTGCACATTGTGATAGTGCAAGGCGTTAAAAATGCCTGATGGAAAAGCATTCACAGAGTTGGACATGTGAGTTGAGGATTGCCGACTATTTTCTACAACAACTGCATAGTTGACACTGATTACTGATTCTGTGGTCTGAAGAAGGATATTTTCTTTATCCCAAGGAACAGTGTTGTAACTGCTGCTCTGATGGCTGTGTTGCGTAGCTTTTGAGGCTCTCTTCGTTGGCATGGCCAATCTACTCTTTTGAAATTCTGCCAGTTCTGACTTCTGGGTTCTCTGCAAGTTTTATCGCCCGTTTAATATTCATTCAGGAATATTCAGGAACCTCTCAAACGAATTTCTACATAAAACCAGAGAAATCCCATTGTATTCTTCGCAATTCACTGTTCAGGTTTCAGCATAAAGCAGGCGTATTACAGTTATCGTCGAGTTATTGGTGAGTCATGTCTTATTGTTGTGTTGTCACTTTCCTCTCGTTTTAATAATACACCAGGCTGTTAGAAAAAACACATTTTTCTTAAATTCAATCTTTTTTTATATCAAACTCTCAATGAGTAACACTGTATTAGAATGTGGACATTGCTTTTCTCAACTTCAAACGTTTTAGCATCCCAGTTTGTGGTCGCTTTAGTGTACGAAGCCGATCAGTACTAAATTCTCTCGCCGATCATTTTCTTTTAGTTTTGGGAAGCGACTTTTATTTTCCTCTTCTTCAACACACCTTAACAACTCAAAGTCGGACATGTTTTCTTCCCGGTCTATGAAATTATCTCCGTTAGCTATATAAACTCGCGAAAAACAATCACTGATACGTTTTGTTTTGATTGAATTCTCAGCGTGCTTGATTGTTTTCTTGAGCGTGCATTTATGACAAAATCAAGCACGCTGAGCATCCAATCAAATCGCTCGTTCTTAGGATGATCCCATAATTTATATTATAACTTTGTATGTAAAATGATCAGTGTGTAAATAAACAAAACTGAAAAAACTGAGTGGTTGACGGTATCAAACGGCTTTGCTTAAATCAAGGAAGAGCTCGCAAGAAAAAATTCCATTCTCAATTGCAGACTGGATTTTGTCAATTATAGCCAGAATTGCATCGTGATCTAAATCCAAATTGTTTATTGTATAGATTATTTAATTTATTTATATAACTAATTAATCTTTTGTACATTAGCTTTTACAGGATATCGATACCGATACAGATAACGCAAAGAGGGCAGAATGGCGTATTACAATAAAGATGCAGGCAAGATTTTCTGACTTCAGTTTAAACGCTCCGTAAAGTAGTCGAAAATATATTTACTGATATATATTTTCAGATTGGCGGTTGAATTGGAAGGCGTTATAAGTATAGTTGGACTCGTTATACTTCAGTTGTATGAGGGGGACGGGGGTGCACTAGAGCTATCTCTATATTGTTTTGTATCACTTAAGACTGTTGAGCATATCGATAACAACAGCGATCTATTACCTCTAGGGCCTCTTTTCCATAAACTCTAAGCTTTGCCACATAATGCGTGCATTATTACCAAATCACCAATACATCTAAATTAGCCTACTATATCATCCATACTTTAAAGTTTCATGGCCGGAAATGATCAATTCCGGCCTTCTCCCGCCGATATTTCTGCTCATGTTAAATGCAAACAAGGAGAAAAGGCTAATTAGTGTATCTACATCGCTTCTGGTTAAAATTAAGTGAGGATAAACTTAAGGTAAGGGCTCTTTCCACACCCCGCTTTGAAAAGTTCGTCATATACAAATTTGCATTGTATTTTCCCGCCTAATTTTTCGCAACGGTGGTTTCTATGGCAACGGTATCACTCGGGGGTTTAAGCAACCAGTTTCTACAATTCTGTAAAGTTTAATGATTTTTACTTGAAAGGTGGTCTAGAAACCACGAAGAAATGATTTTGCCTCGTTTTCATGTTCAAACCAAGCCTTAATATACTTGAGTGAAAATAAATTTACGATAGTTTACCGTATATGTCCACTTATTTAGCACGTGTTTAGTCATCTCATGGGCAAAGTAGCTTGTTGATTTACTCGGCTAGCACCACGTGATGAATCCACGGTAAATAAGAGGACATACCAAGGTAAACTATCGTAAATGTGTTAAACACACTCGGGTTCAACACGTAAGTTTGCTGGACATCTGCTTAAGGTGTGGTAAATATTTATAATATTTTGCCTGCTTTCAAGTATGTAATAGCATAATGATAAAGTGTCCGAAGACTACTGCAATGCTGATCAAATACAACGCTTGTCGAGATTTATACGATATTTCGGCTGGCCAGTACCAGCCTTCTTCAGGTTTATTTTACAGTGGAGGTCACAAATGGATACAAGGCTTATATAAATTGTTAATTACGTAACTGTGAGCGGAAATTACAAAATCGATGACATATGTTTTATACAATAGTAACACATAAAAGGAAATTACGAAATAGGTTTGAAAATATAGTACAGATAGAGTAACAGCCGACAATAAAGGTCAAACGGTGAAATTACATTTCATCACGTCTATTCATTCCGAGTGGTTCGAGGGTTTTAGCTTTATAGATGAGATATGATTCACGTGCTTTTCTCACGGAATCGCGTTTAGAATAGATGACTTCTAAAGGAATAAGGAGCATGTCAGTACTAGAATGGTTAGGGCTGAGAAAATGTTCAGAAACGGCTGTAGGTTTAGATTTGACTGATTGGATTTATGTACAGGTCGTCTGTGTTCGTTATTTTTTAAAACGGTCTATGAGGCATCATTTTGTTTCTCCGATGTATTGTGAATTACAGTAGTGACATTGAACCATGTAAATTACGTTTTTAGTATTACGTGTAATGTGAGATTTGATATGGTTGAGTTTCGCCAGTGGAGGAAAACGTGTATTGATTGAGGCCATGTTCGATGTAAGGGCAGGTAATGCAGTTTTTACCGCAGCGATAAGAGCCGGGTGGCAGTGGAGAGGTGTTAGTAGTGCTAGGTAACTGAGCTCTTACTAAAATGTCACTTAATATGTTATTACAGCGGCGGTGGGCCACCGAAGGGAAGATTTTTGAAAATTATTTCGGAACGTTTAGATGAACAGAGAATGTTAGAGTGTTTATGAATTATTGATGAGATGTTAGGTAGTGCTGGATTATATGTAATGATAAAAGGAATAGGGTCTGCATCTGGCTTGGGTTTGTTTTGTAAAGCATCAGTGCGAGAAATGTTAGATGCACGTTGTATTTGTGTCAAGGAAAGTAAGATTATAGCCGCGTTTGTTAAGGTATGTTATGAATTCATTAGTGCGTTTCTTAAAGCTATCGTCCGAAGAGCAAATGCGGCGAAGGCGAAGTGAAAGGCTATACGGGATAGAGTATTTAGTGTGACCGGGGTGACAAGACGTTTTAAGAAGGTACTGGTGTTTGTCAGTGGGTTTGGTGTACAAGTCTGTTTCTATAAGTCCGTTTTTAAGTAAAACGTTAACGTCGAGAAATGGGATGTTAATGGAAGAATGGGAAGAAGTGAACTTGATGGTAGGGTGGAGGTTATTGAGATAGGTTATTGAGATAATTAATGAATATTTTCAGTCGATCCAGTCCTTCGGTCCAGATCACGAAAATATCATCAATATATCTCAACCACGTGTGTGGCTGGTAGGGTGAATTAGATAGTGCGTCACGTTCGAATTTAGCGAGAAATAAGTTGGCGAAGGAAGGAGCCATCAGTTAGTACCCATGACTGTTCCATGTATTTGTAGATAGTGTTGTTGATTAAACGAGAAATTATTCATAGTAAGAATCATGCGTATAAGGTCGCAGATGGTTTCTGTGGGTACATGTTTATTAACGCGGTTACGAAGGAAATAGCGACAAGCATCAATGCCTTCATTATGCGGAATGTTAGTATATAAGGAGGAAACGTCGAGAGTTACGAGCAAAGCGTTATCAGGGAGCTTGTTAAAGAGGGAAAGTTTATTAAGAAAGTCTGTAGTGTCCTTAACATAAGAAGGAGTGGTGGTAACTAACGGTTTAAGATGATTATCAACGAATTGCGAGATGCGTTCTGTGGGGTAGTTATTAGAGGATATTATGGGTCGTCCAGGATTATTGTTTTTGTGTATTTTAGGTAATATGTAGAAGCGTCCTGGTTTGGCGTCGTTATGTACAAGGTACTGTCTTGTTTTCATATCAATCATGTTTTCGTTGAACATACGATTAACGTATTCTGTTACTCGTTTCTGTATGTCGTTGGTTTTGTCGGCATCAAAACCATTCTCCCATTAACATCCCATTTCTCGACGTTAACGTTTTACTTAAAAACGGACTTATAGAAACAGACTTGTACACCAAACCCACTGACAAACACCAGTACCTTCTTAAAACGTCTTGTCACCCCGGTCACACTAAATACTCTATCCCGTATAGCCTTTCACTTCGCCTTCGCCGCATTTGCTCTTCGGACGATAGCTTTAAGAAACGCACTAATGAATTCATAACATACCTTAACAAACGCGGCTATAATCTTACTTTCCTTAAGACACAAATACAACGTGCATCTAACATTTCTCGCACTGATGCTTTACAAAACAAACCCAAGCCAGATGCAGACCCTATTCCTTTTATCATTACATATAATCCAGCACTACCTAACATCTCATCAATAATTCATAAACACTCTAACATTCTCTATTCATCTAAACATTCCGAAATAATTTTCAAAAATCTTCCCTTAGTAGCCCACCGCCGCTGTAATAACATAAGTGACATTTTAGTAAGAGCTTAGTTACCTAACACTACTAACACCTCTCCACTGCCACCCGGCAGCAGCTCTATTGTTTTCGTACTGCACGTTCTAAAGGTTTTGTATTGTTGGGTAAGCCAATGATGTGGCTCGTTTCAAGTGGTACAGGCCGGCTCATAAATAGAGGGGAAATCGAGGAAGAAATCGGTACCAAACCAGGGGAATTTGCCTCATTTTTAAGGGATTTCGATGGAACTTTGTGGACGTGGATTCTTCAACTGAAAGCTCGCTTACACAGCGATGGGCAGTTTCGTAATTTTGCGATTTTCAGTGTATTTAAGTCCAAAAACGCAAGGTAAATTGCAAACCTAAAGGCCTGAATTTTCGGATACCAGCTACTTCATGGACTCAGTCTTCTAATACAAGAATCCGCCACGGCAAATGGAATATCTATGAAAGGCATTGAGGTAGGGAACTTTCAATTCTTCATGAAAGCGTGTTTTCGTATTATTTAACAGTAAATGTGTGCGTTCGCTCTAACAACATGGAGCAAGTCAAATTGCAACGTTACTGAAAAGCATTCATTTTTGTTTATTTTAACATAAACCGGAAGGGGATAACTAGAAAAATGTATTGGCGGTCCGGCAAATTTGAAATGAAGATTACATTTTCTTGAAGTGGTGAAAATTGATTTATGCTTCTTACATTCTTTGTAAAATTGGAGGCCATTTTGAAACACTATCCATGGCGTTAACCGCTTAATACGTAACGTGGGCGCGCGCGCTGATGAAGTTTGGTAATACCATGATCGCGTCGGTTTTCTTTGTTCTCCAAGGGACATACAAACCACTAAATATTCCTCATTAAAGGAAACAAGATAGGCCAGGGGACAAGAACAACAATGTTTACTGAGCTACAGTACATAAGTATTATGAAACTACACAATTAAATTTATAAAGATGGCAATAGGAAGATAGGAAGCTAATAATATTGAAAGTTAATTAAAATAGTAATGGTAATGAAAGGGACATTCATCATTCATCAATAATTCATAATAAAGGAGTCTCTGAGAAGCTCTGCAAAACATTTCCGACTTTTGGATTTTGGGTTTTCATCAATTGAGTTCCAAACTTTGACACCCGTGTAGCGTATACTAAATTTGCCATAATTTGTTCTTATTTTTGGAAGGTAAAATGCCTTTTTGCTAGCTAATCTAGTATTGTATTGACGAATGTTACAAACAAGGCTAAAATAGTCATTAAATGCAACAGGGAGTCTATGATTGTGGTGAAAATCATACATAAATAAGGCATTGTGAGTGAAAACTAAATCAAGAAATTTAAGTATGCCTAATCGTTTAAACAGTGGACTAGAATGATCGTTATACTTGGAACAAGTGATAATACGCACTGCTTTTTTCTGAAGTGTGATTAGGGGCCTAAGAGTAGAGGGGTATGTATTTCCCCATGTACATGCCGGACATATGATAAAAAGGATAAATTAGAGTATAGTATAATTGAGTCAAAATGGACAAACTGACATAATATCGAATTTTACACATGATACCAACACATCGATTAACTTTCTTGAATATATGTAAGATATGATGTTTCCAACTCAAATTTGAGTCAATGAAGACACCTATGTACTTAGTACTCTTTTCTTGCTTAATTTCTCTATTGTTTATGCATAATTTGATTTTATAGGTCACTGGTTTTTGAGAAGGATGGAATATGATAAAGTTCGTTTTGTCAATATTCAATGACAGCTTATTTGCCGATAACCACTTATACACTAATCTAAGATTTTCATTAATGGAAGTTTCCAAGGCAAGTAAGCTGTTATTGCAACAAAAGAGGATGGTGTCATCTGCAAAAATATGAAAATTAAATAGTTTACTGCAGTTACAGAAATCGTTTATGTATAAAAGAAATAAAAGAGGCCCTAACACAGGGCTGAGGTACCCCGTGTGAAATAATAGACTCCTCAGATCTGGTACTTCCAACTGAAACGAACTGACGCCTATTTTTCAAGTAGGAAACAAACCAATCATGTGCTATGCCACGAATACCATAATGATACAGTTTAGCAATTAAAATGTCATGATCAACAGTATCAAAAGCTTTGGAGAAGCCCATCTTCGATCGCTCTTTATATTTTATCAATTATTAGGAGAACTGCATGGGAAGTGGAATACTTGGCACGGAAGCCAAATTGATTTTCATAGAGAATGTGATTTGTATCTATAAATGCAATTAGTCTTTTAAACATCAATTTTTCCAAGATCTTATTAAAAACGGAAAGAAGAGAAATTGGTCTATAATTATTCAAGTTTGTGGTTGAGTCCTTTTTATGCACTGGAATAACCTGAGCTACCCTGAAGTGATCTGGTACAGAGCCACTAGAAAATGAAAAAATTATGATAATCTCAGGAGGGATTTATAGGCAAGTTTTGAGAAGTTTTAAAATGGTCTAGTTGGAATACTATGTGGACCAGTTGCTTTTGATGCCTGGAGGTTTAATATTTCATCCTCAATTTCTCTAACAGTAACTGGAAATAAGTAAAAACTATTTAATTGTGGAGTACCCAATAAATCCTTGGGGGTTGCTGTAGAGCTGGTAATATCTTGAGCTAGTTTTTTTTCCAATATTAGAAAAGTATTTATTGAATGCTGAGGCTATTGTTGCAGGATCTTTCAGGATATGATTATTAAGTATAATCTTAGAAGGGGGACTCGAGCCCTTTGGCTTTAGGGTAATCAGTTCCTTAATCCCAGTCCAAGTGTTTTTAACGTTCTGACTGTTTATCAAAAAGTAGTCTTCATAATATTTCTTTTTGCTTATTTTGAGAAGATGATTTCATTTGTTGCGATAACATTTATATTTCGCTTGATAATAGGAATTATTAGAACTTAATTTTTTTTTAACAGATTATCTTTTATCTTGATTGACTTCCTAATCCCAGGAGTAATCCAAGGTTTAGACATCAATTTAATTTCGCGCCTTGTTTATTAATTATATCAGTAATAGTTGAATAAAATGACTGAAACAATATATTGACATTAGTACCAGATTCACAAGGCAAAATCTTAGACCAATTAATCTCACTCATTTCGGAAAAGAGAGCGTCTTCATCCAAATTAGAGTAGTCCCTCTTATACATTTTAAAATTGCCAGGGAGAGAAGTCAATTTGTTTATGATCAAAAAATTAGGTAAATGATCTGTAATATCGCTCAAAATATTACCACTAAGCCGGCTTGATGTTCAAGAGAATTGAAAAAATGTTATCTATGAGCGTAGCTGAGTGAGCAGTTATTCGCGTTGGCTTCAGAATTTGTGGTTGAAAAGAGTTGGAAACCAGGGTATTTGTAAAATTGTCGGTATCTGCATGAGAATCGAAGTTTAGGAGATTAACATTAAAATCACCCATTTAAATAGGCAGTGACTTGGACTCTTTTTGGATTTTATCAATGGACTTTGAAATGTGGTCAAGAGCTTTCTCTAATTTAGAATTTGGATGCCTATACAGTACACCACATATAATATTATGGTTTTTAGTACATTCAACTTCAATCCAAAGGGATTCAAATTCAGGTTCAGAAATACAAAGATCATCTCTTTTAGTGTAAGTGAGTCTGTTGTTAACAAAAAATCCCACTCCACCAGCATTAGAAAGAGTGGGCTGAGAAATGAATTGATATTCAGGAAGATCAGTGTTCAGAACACGATTAGAATTCTCTTTTATTTTGGTTTCAGAAAGGCCAATAATGGAAAAAGAGTGATGAAGTTCAACTAAAAGTTCTGAGAGGGATTCATAATTTGCTGCTATAGGCTTCTAATATTTAAGTGTAGTGCTGAGAATGAGTTACGTGTATCAGTAAGCGCTGTTTGAATCTCGTAATTTGAATGAAAATCATGGGTTGTATAATAATCAAAGCTGGTTAAGTTTGGTAAATTCGGATCTATATCTATATTGGCTAAATTAGGGTTGGTATTGATGCTAGACATAATGTCAGAGCAAGGCAAAGATTCAAGTTTTAAGCTTGCTATTTGAGTAGAGCAAAGGCATTCAGAGTTTGAGTTGAAAGACAACTCAACTAGATCATGCTGATCTATATTGTGGAAAGGAAACTCTCTGATCTGCAAAATATGCACATCCAGAAATCATTAGATCTACAGTAGTAGTTGTACTCTTTGATAGATAGAACAGTGCATTTCTGATGAAACCGACTCAAACATATATCACACTGAATGCCTCTGCAGTTGTCTTTCACAACTTTTCTACAATTGGGACAGTAAGATGCCTCCATTAATATAATATTAACACTATAGCACTAATCTCAGTCGGTTGTGAAATTGGTACATTATTTCTGACTTTACTCAGCTTCATGGTATTCTGTCTTGTTGGTCTCCTGCCTTCAGCTTGGCCAGATCGCTGATTGAGCTAATTAACATAGATCGACTTTCCTTATCTTTGCGTAAGTATATTCGACCATTAGCAGTGGAGATAAACTTGTCACTTAAGCTCCTTCTTGACAGCTAGAAGTTCGAAGTCCATTGTCTTCTAATTTTTCCGCCCCGAAATTTAGTAGACAATGGAATTTGCATTGTCGTACTAAGTTTCCCCGCCAGGAAATTTAGTAGACAATGGAATCTGCATTGTCGTGCTAAATTTTCCATCGGAAAAATTAGAAGACAAACAGGCCGGACATTAATAAATGGTATTGTATTGCATTATTGTACTGTGGGATCACGTAATTCAATCTACACGTTCTTCTCTTCGTTTCTCAAACCCGCTTCTTCCATGTGGGATACTTAAAACCATATACGCATGACCTTTGAATATTTAGTCAAGCACATAACTACATTGTGTTTACTGCTATTTCGCCTAAAAATATCCCGGATGTGACGCTCCACTCTGCGTGATGTTTCAAATATGGTTTTATTTCATCGAAGATGGTCAGCCAATGAGTTGTTGAATACTTTCATGGTTAAATCATCTGCTTGGCAACTGGTTAGATTTTGAGCTATCCATCACCAACTGACCTGTAAATAAAACCTAACTTTGTTCGAGCCGCTTCGAGCGAAAAGTCAATATTTGAAGCTTTGTCATTAAGATCGACAGCACAGCTGGCATATCGGCATGCAGGTAAACGTCCAAAGACGTTTTCGTACGGGTATAATGGCACCTTCATCAAATCCAAGCTGATAATAAGGATTCGAAGAAGTACACCACAATCCCTACTGAACCACAATGTTTTGTCTTGGGATTTTATTATCTTATCCTCGATATGTTTTGTCAGCGGTTTTAGAAGAAAAATCCTAGGTACTTCGTGTAATGTACAGATATAGTATTGAACCCGTTGTTGGCGGTTAGGGTTTTTTAAATGCATGTAGGGGTAGGGTTTGTATTAGTCCACGGACCATTAAAGAAGCATTATATTTATCTGTTGTTTATCTATTGTTTAGTGACCTCCCCCAATACTAGCTATATGTGTACGTTACACGACTGGTATCTACCAGAAAAATAATTCCGCTGCCCTATTGTTCGCGGGCTTTATGTGGTCGGGAGTTAAAAGAATGAAACGCTCGTGCATTCGGTATCCCACAGTTTCTAACCCGCATGCGTTAACAGAGATTAATTGTTGACACTCTGACACGTGTGCCTCAAATGAACCGCTGGAAAAGCATGTTATTTTGATAGAATTCATTAAGATGTCTATTCAGTTTCCCGAATTAAAGGCGTCGACAAGTTTTATGTTTATCATAACTTAAGCTGGCTAATCGTCTCCCGGTGAGCTCAGTGGTAAAGCGCCATTCTGTCGTGCGGGAACACTTATGCCTTTACCACATCCAACAGTAAATGGTTAAACCTTCACACTAAGTCAACAGAGGGCGACGTGGGACAATACTGAGTTTCATAGGTAAATGTGTTTCCTTCTATAAATACTTGACTTTACTTCATAAGGGTATTGTTTGCAAGAAAATGGAACATCTAAAGACAAAGTGTTAGTGGCTAAAAGTAATCCCGCCTTAGAATTGTCAATCTCTCGTCATTCTCTGTGTCTGTTCATGATTTCCTGTTCGGCTCCTGGTAACGTTTCACTAAAATCTAAAGACAAAGTGTTAGTGGCTAAAAGCAATCCCGCCTTAGAATTGTCAATCTCTCATCAGCCTGTTCGGCTCCTGGTAACGTTTCACTAAAATCACCACAGAGGTTTAGAGTGAAACACAAATTAGCCTTTGACGTGTTTGTCATTTCAAGCTACCTTTCCCGAAACAGCTTGAGACATCTTGTTTTTCTTGTTTCTTATTACACTCATTAAGGGCTATTCGAAATTCGTGAGCCAGGAAAGAATCCCAGTTATAAATCATGTCTACTTGTTAGCAAATGCTTGTTTATGTAATGTTTACTCATGTATACACTTGTATATTTTGTGTGTGTGTCCTTGTCCCCGCCTCGAATAGTTTTTTTAAACTAACTTCGGGTTTGGCACGCTGCTTGCTACATTATTGTCAAGTGAATAATAAAGTATTGATTATTGCTAAAACCTACCCTACTGTGCTGTTTTACAGCTGTTTACCGACAGCGTATCCGAGCTTCAATTCAGTAATGATCAGTGCTGAATCCAAATTTCTGCAGTAAGTTTAAAAGAGTATAATTTTAAAGAAGACTTATTGCAAAACCCTATTTCAAACATCAATATTGTCGACCGTTTCTTCTGTCATTATGGGGATAATAGATAAAACATTAAATTTGAATATTATACAATTCTCTCCACATTTAAATGCAATTTCTTCCTGTCGAAACCAATAACATCTGTCAGGGTTTAGATGTTTCTGATTGTCAGCGCAAGTATTATATTGCTCTTAACGGAGCCGGTATCATTCAGTGTCATGCTAGAGTGTGATTCACATCTCAGTGTATAAAGAACGATTTAAATTGTCTAGAGCTCTCTCAAGATGTGGCCAAATCAAGCCTCGTGACTGGTAGCTATAACGCTTTTATAAAATATTTTATTGGAGACCATATAATACGGGGCCGGAAAATAGCTTGAGCAAAGATAAAATTATAATTTTGATTAATTAATTTCTATATTACGTCGATGATAGATTCAATCCATATAGATGCATTGTTATTAGGAACCCACACTTGTCATCGTATGTGCGTCTCTCCTATCAAGTTTAACAGAACTCTATATTCAATGCATTTTGAGCCTTGTTCAGTTCAGAGTTTATTGTAGCGCTCAGTTTTTAACCAGATCAGTGTAAAAAGTCTTTGGAAATTTCCAATGCATTTTGAGCCTTGTTCTATTCAGAGTTTCATGTAGCTCTCACTTTTTAACTAAATCAGAAGAAAACGGTTTGTATACCAATTTATTTACCATGCTGTATATAGGGTCTAAATATAAGTGACTGCGTTTGGTAATGAACCAATATACCACAGATAGATTATCATACGTAGAACCATTTGTTTTACCTTTTTTTGAAATATGCGTGAGATGAATTATAACACTTCAAATGAAATTAAACTTTGTTATTTTAAATAGTGTTTGGTTGGATTTGGTACAGAAAGTTATTGAGCTGACCAGCTCTTTAAGTATTGTGTAAAATGTTGATAATCATGTGGAATTCTTACCATTAACTTGGTAAAAATCAATTCAGTGAAGACGAATTTTACCGAAAAACCTACTTCTGAATATCTGGCTTTAAAAAAATACGTGTTACTTGTAAAAAAAATTCTAATCGAATAACGTCATCAAATATAATACATCTTGACTCAACTGAATAAAAACATTTTTTATTAAACCGTAGTATATTAATACACATATTTCAGTGATAATTTTTTTTTATCCTCGGTCAAAACACTTCACTATAGTTTCGACTCCAGAGGCGACAGTCTACGAAATCCGTTTTCATATTGTAGTTTTCTTCCCCTTACAGAATTTCATGTGCATGTCCTTAATGTCACCATCCCACATTACTTCCGAAACATTCAGAAACAAAAACTACTTTACCTTTCATTGATGAGAGTTTTGATGGGTTTGCGTGAGATGGAGGACTTTAGTTGCACTAAAACTAACTAGTTTTGTCTTTATTGTCAGTTGTTTAGTTTGTTCAGTAATAACAAACTCTATATGCCTGAAGATATCAATCATATGACCGAGCGGCAATTTCAACAGAGATTTGACGCTGTACACAATATTCTACCTCAGATGAAATTTGAATATTTGGAGCAGGTTGGATATATTGCTTCAAATATTTGATTGTTTTAGAATAGAATAGAATAGAAACTTTATTTAGACACGGTAGTTTTAACAGTAACTAAGACTGGTTTACATAAAAGCCATTAAAATCTGCTAAAAACGCCAAAGTCGGTTCTTTTAGTGTTCGTCTTCGATATATTAAACTTTAGTATTGTAACAGAAAAATTATAAAGTGTCAAAGAAGCAGGGAGGTAGACCATTTAGCTTAGGTTTTTTTATTACTCATTTTAAATGTACTTTGGCAATTGAAAGAACAAGTCAGTGTGTTTTATAATTTTGTTTACTGTATACAAGGAATATTTCGATACGGCATTTAATGATTATTTTGCTGACCCGAAAGTAGCAGACGTTCTATTCTCGAGTGTTAAAACAGAATAAATAAATACATTAAATAGATAAATAAATAAATACATTAAATAAATAAATATATTAAATAGATAAATACATTAAATAAATAAATAAATAAATACGTTTGATTGGTTGGCTTGAAGCAAAAACTCAAATGCACAGGAAACCTAAACTACAGTGTAAAAATGTGTTTCTTACATATACATTTAAAGCAAACTTTTGCTCGAGTTATTAAAATAGCGCCCAGATTTATTGCACAGGATTATGTGTCTGTATATCTCGTGAGTTCGCAGTATTTGATTGAGAATTACATCTATAATTCAGTTCAGTTATTCGTTTAATTGCGAACTAGTATTGTTGTTTTCTTATAATTATTATGATCGTTGTTTTCACGTCTCATGTGGAAATTATATTCATTGAAAAATTAAGGAACAGTCCTTCAATTCTTTCGAGGTAATCATTAGAAAACTATTACTATCCAAATCCTTAAAGTGCCTATGAACAACACATTTTTATTTTAGATATCAATTCTAAATCAAGTGAATAGTAGAATGGTAAAATATATTTTGCTTTGAATGCTGTGCTGCTGAGTTAAGGAGGTTTTAATATCCAAAATGCTAATTACATGACGTCAGGGGAGGTATCTGCAATCACTTCTTAGTGGTTGTGAATGGGCGTTTCTACTGATATAGGAAAACAAATTTCTAACATCATTTTATTTCACTGATAATTTGAAAAAATTGTTTAATTGTAACGAAAAAAATTGTATAATAATTGATGCCTCCCCTGACGTCATGTAATTAGCATTTTGGATATTAAAACCTCCTTAACTCCGCTAGGATAAGTATTCGCTTACTAACACGTAAACGAGGACCAAACCCGCCTGTGGTACTTCTGCTATGGATATTCTGACTTGTAGCTCAGTGGCGTTACAAACAATGTTGACATTCGCAGCAGGACGGTAAAACATTTGAAGAGTATATGAAAAACCAGTCATGGAAAAAAACTCACAACTACTAGAGAGATTGAAAAGCCATTGTATTGTAACAGATATTGTTATCCTTATGGGAATGATGCAAATCAAAACAACCAAATTAAGTAATTTTAATTTTGTTACATCACCTATAGAGAGGCACGAACTGTGGAAAGATCGTGCAAAGAAAAGCTACCGCAATTTTCAAACGAAGGAAAACTTACCTTGAAATCGTATCCGATGGCCACTTCCTCGCATACGGGACAAGTTAGTAAAGCAGTTCGTATTGCCACTCGCAAGATAGAAACTACCGAATGTTTCAAGTGCACTAGTTCAACTTGACAACATTGTCCAATGGCAATGCTATACAAACTGTCCTGTGTTAACTATTACTTCTACGTCATAAAGTAAAATAGTGACGTAATGCGCGCGCACGATATCAGGATTGTAGTCTTGGCCGTTTTAGGAACAGGCAGTATCACACCAGCGTGCGTACCTACATTACATTGAGGGATTTGTTCCACAATATGAAATACATTTCAGCAGCACAACAATAATTATCTCTTTCCTAAAGCTACATTGTCACGTAGAAGGCAATTCCATCGCTGCTGCTTTGTATATAAAGGTTAAACAATTTATTCGATTTCACATTTAACGCAATTAGGGGAAGAGATATACATCGTCACGAAATGAGAACAAAATCACAGTTAAGACTTCCCCTTGGTAAAAAGTGCTGGGGGCAACAAAGGACGCAATATGTATTTATTAAGGACTGGAACAGTCTACCGACCGTCATTAGCAAATCAATATTTATTTTATTTTAGGAAACAATATTTTAAGTATATGCCCAGTGACTGATGATAACTTACTTTAAATCGTATTTTATTTTTATTTTTACTTTTTAATCGTTTGCCTAATTTTTTTTTTTCTTTACCTATCACTTTATATTGCGAGGACCCTTATGAAAATCACCTATAGGTATTAAATATTACATGTATTATTGTTATTATTATTATTATTATTGTGTCCGTATGCGACCGCATGACGCATGACACAAGGCGAATCGACGAAAAACTATTCTAGTCCTACGAAGACAGAATATACAAAACAACTGATGACCCGAGTGATGACTCCATTGCTTTGTAGCTCTAGATTTCAAAGATAAATCCAGAATATCCTTTCTTTCTTGCAACACGTCTTGATCTCCCGGTTAGCTCAGTGGTTAAGCTCCGGTCTATCGAGCGGGAGGTCGCGGGTTCAAACCCCGGCCGGACCAACACTCAGGGTCTTAAAATAACTGAGTAGAAGGTGCTGCCTTTGTGAACCAACTACAAATGGTTAGACCTTCACGTCTTCTCGGATAAGGACGTAAAATCGTAGGTCCACTCCTAGTATAGTCTCGTACTGATTTAGGAGTAACTCATTAAAGAATTAAAGAATTAAAACTTTGTTTGGGTACGAAAATCGGCGCCCGATTGATCCACGCCGCGAAGTCCATAAGGCAAAATGAACTGTTGAATATTTCGTACTGCCGTGTATTATCAATCCAGTTTTAGCATTAGTCCATAAATCTTCTTTTTCTTCATCATTCTGTTTCATTTTGGGCTCCAGTTTTTCATAGCTAGCGAACTGTTTTCAAACTGGCTGAATTGGATCGGCAAAATTGCTTTGGTCATGCATGTGATAAGTTCATGACGTAGCAACTGCGCGAGTTAGGTGACTGTGTTTTGATGATATGATCATAATAAACGCGCGATTTTCCTTTGTTGTACCTATTTTCTAAGGTTTATTTTATAAAGGAAATAGAACATATTAAACACGGGAAATTAAATGTTTTCTATATCTTAAATATCAGTCGTTTCCACGCAAGAAATTATAGTATGTACGAACTTAGAAGAGTTTGTAACACGTACACATATGCATCTTAAAGTGCCACTACGACGAAAATTTACCATTTCGATTTGCCACTTTTTCAGTGTCTATAGGTCAATCAGTATTAGAAATATCCGAAATAGTAAAAAATATTCCCAAATGGGCATCTTAAAGCACAAATTTTAGGAGAGTTTACCGGTAAAATCCTGTCCGCCATTGCTGGAAGCCGTGCCCTTTGTTCAGCTTTAAACAAAGGTTTATTCACCGGAAGTGATGTCATACACTTAACACGACAACCTCGTGGCGCGAAATAGCGTGCATAAAAAAGTAGCCAACCTCGCAAAGATAAATATAACTTTCTTCTTATGTACGTGAAGACGTTTTTAGTAGAAATATGCCTCCAGGCGTTGTGTTCTGCAGGCGAGCGTTAAGTGTATGACATCATTTCCGGTGAATAAACCTTTGTTTAAAGCTGAACAAAGGGCACGGCTTCCAGTAATGGCGGACGTGTAGATTCAATATTCGGAGCTAAAAAAATAAGACTTCCTGTCGTTGTATCGAAAAATAATTTGAACTGGTAATAATATATGAACTCTACTTTATGAATATGCAAAAACATTGATATGTCAAAATTTGATCGTAGGGGCACTTTAAATATTATTTCACTTATATTTACATTTTAACATCAACCGTCATTTTCTTGCAATCTGATTGGATAAGAGGGCAGACATTCGTCACACAGTGAATTCAATTAATCGTGTAACCTTCTGATCCAAAAAGCAGAAACCTTAGGATTTCACAAGTATTTCATGACTAGGAATCGATGAGTGAGACTTCCTTCTATGGTTCCACTGTGGTTGACTTTGTGACTATTTTGACCTCTATAACAGCTCAGAAGTCTTGAATTAATAAAAATCTTCTAGATATTGTTTAAAATGTCTTCTTCAACGTTCTTAAATAAAGACAAGCAGCTAAGCAGCAAAGCAAATTAAAATATTTGTGTATAATTTGGACAAGAAATGTTTTTCGTTTTGGACTTTTCGAAAGAAGTTTATGTCCACTGGCCGGTTTGAATCCAAATGTGTTTTATTGTAGTAAAAAAAAACCTTTGCAGTGGAACATTAAGCGTAGCGAGTATTTTATGACGTTATCTATGATCAACTCCTCCATCACAAACTACAGAGTATCATGGGTGACGCCTGGCTGATGGACTATAAATGTACCTGACAGAGGTTCGGGAGAGGATATTTCTGCAGATGCAAACGTCACGTGATACGTACTTGGACCAATTCTATTTAATATTTACACTAATGACCTTCCAGAGGTTAGATGTGCTATTAATTAAAAGGAGTCACAGTTGAGATGTACGCAGATGACACAACCTTGTATTGCGTGCCAAATTCCACGGACTCTCCAATAATGGCCACGAACAAAGCACTAGAGCTCATTGTCGAGTGGTGAGATAAGAACACAAAGTCACTAGCTACACCCACTCTGAGCGATTTTAACTAACTTCTATTATATTTATAAGTATTAAACGACGTCGTCGTTAAGGAGTTCTGACTGTTGCTGTCTGCAAACCTTCTAATTTAATGAGCCATTAGTATTGACATATAGATTACACACTGTACTGAACAGTGAAATACATAACTATTGGATACGATCTTCAGCACAATAATACATAATTCAGCCCATTACTAAACCGAACATTTACCCGCGTTGTAACATCATTGGGCTATGTTGTCTATACCCTTCAAAAAGTTGTTCGTATCATAACTTTGAGATACGATACAAGTAATGAAGGTGCCATTTTTTACACAGCAGTATTTCCCTAATCGAGACTTTCAGATCACAAAGGGATTTCAAAACTTTCCTTTACTGGTCCAAGTTAGAATTGTACTTTAATTTTACTGCTTCATTTTATTTCTAAACTTATTTTCGGGCAAATGTTTTGGAGAGAACCTAACCTAATATATTCAGTTATTTCTGTTAGACTTAAAGTATTGATACCTTTATGGCAATGAATTGGCATCACTCACAGAGCTGGTAACTTTTTGCAATTGATGTAATTGCGCTTCTTGTCTCTGATAGTTATGCTTTGTGTTTGTTTATATAATAAAAATAATAAATACCTTTTATTAAAACTCTCTTGCAGTCCGAGACTGAATTATCGGTGAGCATAATACTTACATAATAAGAATCAATAGCTATCTAACTACACCAACTACATACCATATTATATAAAAAGTTCGGACATGTTTCTTAAAAATACTTGAAGCTGACAAATTCCTCAGTCCTTTTAGTTTTACACTTCATAGTATTCCCAAAGAGGTAAACGTCAGGTAAACCGGCGTGATCTCAGATTATACAAGGAATCTCTCCCTTGGGAGAAGGAAGTGTAAAGGATGGCTGTCAGATTTCATCTTAGACAAATCTGTGCGCGTCGACTCTCTAGAGTAGGTATCTCAGCAAATGATAGTGCTTCCCTATAGACCATATGCATAAGTCCTGGTGACTTGCATGTCAACGAGGCTGGTAGGTCCTCTGGAATGTTGAAATTGAAACATTCGTTCAGTGCATTTCACACATCTCCCTGGGCGCTTCAATTTCAACATCCCAGAGGACCTACCAGCCTCGTTGACATGCAAGTCACCAGGACTTATGCCTAGGGGCTATAACTAAAAAAAGCCAGATTATATTAAAGGCTCTTCTTTGGATGGGCTGTAATTTACATAATAGAGAATCTGTGATGGCTTGCCATATAGGTACAGAATATTCAAGAGTTGGCCTTATAGTGCTAAGATATACTTTCAATATATTTCTAGGTTCGACTCCTGACCGTTTTAAAACTCTAAGCGCTATAGCTTCTTATATGCTTTATTATAAATATAATCAACGCGATCGTTCCATTTGAGATCATTGCTCAAAATTACACCAAGGATCGTATAATTGTTAACTCTTTCAGTAGTATTGTTATCGATCACAATGAATATCAATGGAGAAATTATGA
Organism: Actinernus sp. WN-2022; assembly: GCA_030867875.1. Taxonomy (NCBI): domain Eukaryota; kingdom Metazoa; phylum Cnidaria; class Anthozoa; order Actiniaria; family Actinernidae; genus Actinernus; species Actinernus sp. WN-2022. The sequence goes on along the minus strand of JAOWCC010000577.1, from coordinate 7,882,058 downwards.
ATGTCAGACACCGCCGTATTATTCGTCATTATTGTAAATATAATAACACCTAGCTTAGTTCCTCGCGGTATGCCACCCTTCGGATATTTCCATTCAGATAAAAAGAGTCACCTATTCGATAGGAAGGCAGCAATCCAGTTCAGAAGGGCAGGGTGGACCTCCAGCTTGGTTAGTTCCTGCATAAGTACATTGTGATCGATAAAGTCAAAGCCTTTAGAGAAATCGGCAAAAAAGATCCTAGCATTCCCACCATCAAGAGCCTCATAGACAAGCTGTAGCAAGTATACAAGGGCATCAGTCGTGGAATGCCCTTGACGCGCAAATTTACGGGAGTCAATTTTTTCCGTCACTTGCAAAAAGAGCCTTCTACACGAAAATCCTTCCATAACCTTCGCCAAGGTGCAGATTAGAGAGATAGGTCGAAGATCACTTTCTATTTGTTGGAGAGGTGACCCTTTATGGACTGGAGTCACGATAGAACATCTAAGTAGCTCTGGAACATAACCTTCTCTCATCGACTGGTTGTAAATGTTTTGTAAGGCATGCAGGGGCAAGGTTGGGGGCTAAATCCCTTAGGAGCTTATTGGGAATCCCATCTGGGCCGATTGCTTTAGCTATCGTGATGCTTGAATTATATACTTCTCGCTCAGATACATAAAGGTCGGGGAGTACATGTATAGAAGGCAAAGCCGGCAGGAGCGGGGAAAAGGTCTCCGGCTGTCAGACTTAGAAAAACGGCATTAATTTATACGCAAGGAACTTTGTGTTGGTAAGATTTTCATCCAGGAATTAGTAATACCACTCCTGTTGGATGTTTTGACCAATGAGTGATTTAATTTGTTTCCACCATTTCCTAGTATTGGTGTGTTCCAGTTCTACGACCTTGTGATGGTAGTATGGAATTTAGCTGCCTTGATTTCATGTTGGATCTTACTTATGTTTAATTTATATTTATATTTCTATACAGCCTGGTTTCCTCTTGAATCAAGATCACAGAAAGCTGAGAGGGTGATAAACCAAACTAACGCAAAATAACATGACTGCTAGCATCAACCATACAAGCTTTGTCAACGGATCCGATCCTCAAGTCGGCGGTAAGTACTCTGCTATAGATCTTCAGATAGTTTTGACTTTGGCTGAAATAAAGAAATGAAAATCAAATAAATTAATATCACTGCTTTCTAGAAACGCTTTAATCTATAAAGTGGATTTAATGATATTCATTACTGGGAAAAACTACTTAGAAGAAGAATATACTGGCTTAGGCAAAGTTATCTATATGAACGTGTACAGCTAATGCCCAGCGAGCTCAACTGAAGTTTACACTCAAGAATGGTGTTTTCATGATTTTGGATGACGCTTTTGTCTTGATCAATATTTCTAAATTATATAATTTTGAGAATGTCAGGACTTTGTTCTGTAGTGGCGGCTATGCCCAATAACATTTTACCGTACGTCTTCCCTTGCTGTGAACTTGCTTAATTAACATCTCTCTTTTCCTGATCCTAATACCGCCGCTTTTTCGGGGACAGTAAGGTTGTCCTATCTGTAAAACGAATGGTGTCGTTACATTTATAGACCTAGACAAAATAAAATTGGCCGAAATAAATAAATGGATGATATATGGTGAATTAGAAGGAAACCAAAAGAACAATAGTAAACGTAATGCCTTTCCTGATGTGTTTAATTATAGCTCCAAACATGACAAGCGGTTTGTCTGAGTTTATTGGTATCAGCCTCGCACTAAAGATTGGCATGACGTCATCATACTCTATGACGTTTCTTATCGGTTTCCTTGGTAACGCCGTCGGTATGTACGTTGTGTGCCGCCACACGGGAAACCAGGTGATCATCAATCTGCTCATAGCCAACATGGCGTTTGCTGACCTACTGGTGTGTCTCTTTTCTATGCCATCAAGCGTTGCGTATCTCTATGTCGGCAGCAGGTGGATCGGAGGACGCTTTGGAACCTTCATGTGTAAGATGGTTTACTTCCCGTACTTCGTGTCCTTGGCTGCTTCCGTATTTACGATCGTAGCCATCTCTTTGGAGCGTTTTATGGCTATATTTTATCCACTCCGATGTGAATTTTTGAAGAGTCCAAAGCTGGTCACGGTTGCAATATGGGCGATGGGGATTACCTGCATGATACCATTTATTTTCCTCTACACAGTCGTCAAAAAAGAGGACGGCTACCACCACTGCATTGTACAGTGGCCCTGGGGTGATATGCACGAGACTTACAATGTTCTCGGCAGGTTTCTCACCTTCACCTTTATCTTCCTGTACTGCTGCCCAGTACTCTTCTTGGCACTACTGTACTTCCTGATTGGACGAAAACTTTGGATGGGAACTACCCTAGGAAACACCAAAGGCAATCGACTCGGTCTGCAGAAGTCCAGGAAAAAGGTGATCAAGCTTTTGGCATTCATCGTACTGGTTTTTGCTGTCTGTTGGCTACCTTCCCACGTGATGCACTACTACTTAGTTTACAGGCCAGATCTGTACATGCAAATATCTATCGATGTCAAGTTCGTGTCTTTCTGGATCAGCCAAGCAAACAGCAGCATTAACCCTATCTTGTACATCCTGCTGAACGATAGATTTCGCAAGGATTTCTGTAAGGTCATCGGGAACTGCTTCAGTAAGAGTAAGGACGGTTTTTGTAAGACGGTTCCAGTAGTCGTGAGGAGAATCAAGCCCAAATATGCATCAGGCTTGAACAGAAACTACTGCAACCATTCACAAAACCGCAGGATGTCCACTTGATGTCCGATTGTTCCGGCAGCAATTTGGATTTTGAAGGACTTGATCTTTGAACTGCAGTACCTGGGGAGATATACAGCAGCAGGGTAGCGAACACACTGTACCACAAGTACTCTAGACATTTTAAAGTGGTAGTTTTGAAGTTTAGTATTCTCGGCCCAGTAATAAAGTACTGGGTTTTACGCGCAACATAAAAGTGATATTGCACATGTGAAATAAATCAAAACAATTATTACACATATATGACTTCAACACTTATATTTCGCGCAGAAAACATGGTAATTTATATATTTACTGTTTATTTCATGGTTTTCTATGGAATACGGGCCAATATTCCACGAGAAATTTGTATTATTTGGTATACAACGAGCCTTTCCCGAATATGAATTTCGTGGAATATTCGCCGAAATATGAATTTCGCCATATTTTTCTATAAATAACAAATTTACAGGAATATTTTATTTATTATCACGAAAACAATGTAACTTCCCGGACGATAGACTGCGAATTTTCTCGCCGGAAAACAAACGTTTCGAGTGGCGGACGCATCTGCAGACTAATTATGTATTTAACATCTTGAATTCTTATTGGTTGATAAAGAAAGGGAGCGAAATTTCCTGCATTTTGATTGGCTTTGATCTAGCCATGAAATATACCGCTCTGTATTTCATAGAAAAATCATGAAATACCGCCCTGTATTTCATAGTAAAGCTGAGCTCTGAATGGCTGAAATAGAATATTTATAGGATAATGGCGAATATTAAACAGAATATTACATAGCATTTTATTTTTTCGTGGTAAATGTAATAATACATGAGTTAGCACAAAATAAAAACCATATCATGAAAACGTCCCATGGCACGTTTCTACTATACGGAACACGCGTTGGTGTTATAATGGAAGAGGTATTCTTTACCACGGGTACGGGTAAACGTTATATGACCATCTTATTGAATTCACCACACTGGGGATATTCGGAGCCAAAAACGCTAAGCGACGCTTGCAAAGACTCTTGGGTAAAATCCAATATGGCGCATCAAATAGTATTATGGATAGTTTTATATTTGACCTGAAATGAACACCGGTTTCTTTCCTTTATAGTTTAAAAAGTGCCTTTAACTCGACTTTCTTTAGCTCCTGTTTGGCTAAACTAAAGTTTCCGAATGTGAGACCAAGATATTTATACATTTTAGTATTGTCAAATTTATCGTCTTTAAAATGAAAGCTGTAGTTGTTCATTCTTTTCCCGTTATTATTGAATATCATTACTTTAGTTTTTGCAATATTAACTTCTAGTTCATTGTTATAACAGTATTCTTCAAGAGACTTTAGATGGGCTTGCAAACCATTAGAGGTTTTTGACAGCAGAACTAGTTCGTCTGTGTATAGAAGGCAGTTTATATTTGTACTGCCCATTGCAACACAGTCTTCAGCTTGTGATTGATTAAGTTTGCCTGGGAGGTCACTAATGAATAAATTAAATAGCGTTGGGCTAAGCATGCAGCCTTGTTTGACACCAATGTAACATCTAAATTTCTCTGTTAACACATTTCCTACCTTCACTGTAGAGAAATCATTTGAGTACATAGCACGTATAATATCATAAAATGTGCCACTGATTCCCGCTTGCTTTATCTTGGAGAACAGTTTTTCCCTAGATATGCTATCAAAAGCTTTTCTGAAATCAACGAAACAGGAGAACAGCATATTTTTCTTTTTGGGTTTGCTTTTTACGTATTTATTTATAACAGATTTTTGGACAAAAATACTACCACTGTGGAGTTTTTTCTAAAACCACCCTGTTCTTTTTTTTTTAAGGTCCATTATCAATTACAGAATAACCCACAGAAAATACGTGCTCTGATTGGTTGAAAGCCGTGTTTCTATAACTCTATAGAAACATGGCAAATTATGCCGGCATCGTGGCCTTGAACTCAATTTGAAACTCGGCGAAATAATACCTACACTTTTCTAAAAACATTGAGCACTAAATTCAATTCGACGAAGAACCAGCTACAGTATTGTAAGAAACGACAATGTGTTGTTAGTTTAGGAGGTCTCAAACTATTCAAATATGGCCGACGCAAATCAAGAGGGGGTGGTCTATCTCTTCGTGCTTGTTAGATATAGTCTCGGCACTTTGAGAGAAACCTTAATACATTGTTGTGGCAGTTTCCATGAAAACGTGGTATGTGACCTTTGAACTCTAATTTTAAGGACAATTGGGAAAAGCCTCCTGGAGGTCGGTAAAAGTTGTTAATATAGTGGATATTTTCATGCAAGTGAATCAATTGAAAAGTTGGTTATTTTAAGGGAAAGGCAATTTAAGGCAAGTGTGAAATTTGATATCCTCAAGTTTCCACCGAATTAACAAACATTCCAATAATAACCAACTTTTCAAATTGGAGTACCGAAGTGTGCACTAACCTTGATTCATTTGCATGAAAATATCTACTATATCAATAACTTTTACCGTTCTCCAGGAGGCTTTTCCCAATTTTCCTTAAAATTAAAGTTCAAAGGTCACATTACACGTTTCCATGGAAACTGTCACAAAATTGTGTTAAGTTTGTGGCTTTATCAAATCTGTCAAAGTGTCAAGACTATATCTCATAAGCACAAAGAGATAGACCTCCCCCTCTTGATTTGCGCCGGGCGGTCATATTCGAGACCCATGTAGGCCTGAGCGGTTGTGCTCCTAAAAGTGGCATATTATGCCGCTAGCACTGCTCCAAATTTTGTCTAATTATGCCCAAATTATGCCAAAGTTCAAAAATTATGCTCGTAGATTACACAATTATGCTCACAAAAAACGTTTTTCGAAGACGGCCGGCATTAGTTGATGCGCGGCATTTTTAGTTGTTCACACAACATCTTATTAGGTGACCTATTTTTCAAAGGTTAAGTCACACTTATAAAGTCAAAACCAGAATAGACAACTAGAAAGTGAAATTCAGGTATTTGCTTTGGAAAAAATTAGAATCTAAGCAAATAAAACCAGCTAATAATTAGGAAAGGCACTATAAAAGCAATAATAACATTGCTTTTGGCTTTAATGCTTCAAATTATGCTACAATCTGGTATTTATGCTCGAGCAGTGCTTCTTTGAAAAATTATGCTCGTTTGCTCCAATTACATCGCAATTATGCCAAAAATTATGCTAGCACAATCCGCTCAGGCCTAGACCCGATGCCTTAACGCCCCTGAGATGTTTTATTGAACTCAAAACAATCTCAAAGTACGAATTACAACATTCATTTCTGTGGACAAAGTTGAGTTGCCGGCAATTTGTGCGATATTAAACAATCATTTTCGCCAAAACAGTCTATTTTGGCTGACTAAGCTCAATTAAAAACTATTATTTGGTAGATTTAAGCCGGAGAACTTAAATATTTCTAACATGATCTAGATGCACAAACTAGAGGTTGAAATAGAAATCAAAAGTACAGCAAAATGTGGAGCACAAACCTGACATAAAGTTAATCAACATCCAAGTGCTACAGTCTTGTACAGATGCTAAAACTCCATCCAACGACGTCCCTTTCGACTACTCAGTCTTGGTTAATTGAGGTTCAATACGACTCTCTACAAGGGCACCCAACGAGTACTTTTTGAAATTCGTTTGAAACCAGTTGTCTGCAGCTTATCTAGCCATTTTAAGGCGCCTACAATGTCTTTTGACATATTCTAGAAAACTATTAGCTGTTCGAATTTTCTAGGTGGAAATCGCGTCAACCGAAAATACTATGGCAAAATATTCCCGACCTACGAATTTGTTAGTAGTCTAGAACAGAAACAAGAATTTTCTAGCCCAAGTAACTTCATGTTGCAAAGTTTTGTGGAGGTACGAATTTTTTAGGGATTCTTTTTTCCTTTAGGCAATTCTTAGGGAATGAAAATGTGCTGTTCTGACTCTATTGATCAGACGAATTGGGACGTACGAATATTTTAGGGGAAACCTTTTAGTCTCCCCTTTCTTCTGTAATTTTCTAGGGATTGAAAACAAATTTTCTAGCCAGTATTTCAGAAAACAATTTTGTAGGGACAATTTTTTCAAATCCGAGAGTTTTAGGCTAACTTACTCTTCCGAACAGCTTTTTAACCGAAAACTTCGTTGGGTGCCCTTGTATCTACAGGTGCCGTAGAGGATGAGAAGGGCAAGGAAATCTGATCAAGCTTGGAGTGTCTGATGAAAACAACCTGCCGTCCGTATGCGGCGTTGACAAAACCTGGAACGGAACGGAATGGATCGGAACGGAACGGAACGGAATGGATCGGAATGGATCGGAATGGATCGGAATGGATCGGAATGGATCGGAATGGATCGGAATGGATCGGAATGGATCGGAATGGATCGGAATGGATCGGAATGGATCGGAATGGACCAAATATATTTTTAAGAAAAATCCTCCCTTAAAAAAATCTTTCAGTGGAGATTTTCGAAAGTCAGATGTAAGAAAGTAGTAGTTGGACCAGATTTCGGAGATAAAAAAAGCTGATGTCTATTACGAAATAAAACGTTTGATATGATATATTGACGGGCTGTCAATCATAGTCTGACGTTATGTTACAATCGTTGTCAAGGTCCTATCAAGAAGTCTATTGGTCAATGAAACAAAATAAGTGACACGTGGCTGTAAACCTGTGGTGGGTTTTTACCGCCATCAATGCCAAGTCTGCGTGAGTATTTGGTCGCAGTCCTGAAGCAGTTATCTGTCATGTATTCTGACCGGCGTTGACAAAACCTTGAATGGAACGGACAAAGTACGAAACGGCTTGCAAAGCACTAAGATGAGTAATTTCAACAAATGAATCGTGTAAAACACATTTAAAATGCCTAGATTCTTTTTGCATATTGAGTCAAAGCTCTCTAAGCGACCTCTCTCGTAAGCGACCAGCTCTACTTACGACCACCCTCACGAAACCCCGTTTAATGACTTTTCAATTTAAACTCTGTATTGAAGAAGCTGTCGTAAGCGATCACGGTTCCAGTAGTTACGGCCACATTTTTATTTCCCGAGGGTCGTCGCTTACGAGAGCTACAACTGTATAAGAAGCAAACAGCACGGCGATTGCCGAGTGCGAGGGGCAAATCTAGCCTTAAGCCTTTTACGTATATTTCTCTTTGTAAGAGAAGTATAGCCTCCTTACTGTACTGTACAGCCTTATTAGGGGCAGAAAAAAGGAGCTAATAACATTGATAATTACAGATAACACTAATTCCTTGATCACAAACTCTAAGTGCGTTTTCAGTATTATCCACTTCGTTGAATGATCGACACTGATATTGAAAAATCACAATCAAAATAGATGAGCAGTTTGTATTAAGGTGACTATACGAAAATATTTTTTCTTACGATTTTCTCATTACCTCGTGAATTCCTCATGAATCGTTGGTGAGGTTTTTGAATAAACCTGGATAAAAAATATTGTCAAGTGCCATAAAATTCCGAAAATAAGCCCCCCCCCCCGAATATAAGCTCCCCCGAAAATAAGCCCCCTAAAACCCTCCCAAAAATAAGCCCCCCGAATTTTAAGGATAGACCTACGGTAACCAGTACGTGTTTAACTTTTTTGTTACCATTTTGTGATTTCAGTTTTCGTTATATTGCTAGTCATGCAGTTATTGCTGAACTTTATTACGGCGCAAAGTTATTATATCAGCTACATTGACAAAACATGCTGTAATCATGTTGCAATGAAGCTTGTTGCTGAACTTTATTACGGCGCAAAGTTATTATATCAGCTACATTGACAACTCCATGCTGTAATCATGGACTGCGACCAAATACTCACGCAGACTTGGCATTGATGGTGGTAAAAACCCTCCACAGGTTTACAGCCACGTGTCACTTATTTTGTTTCATTGACCAATAGACTTCTTGATGGGACCTTGACAACAATTGTGACATAACGTCAGCCTATGATCGACAGCCCGTCAATATATCATATCAAGCGTTTTATTTTGCCATAGGCATCAGTTTTTTTTTTAAACTCGGTATTTTAAAATACTAGCCGTTTCATACTTTTTTTACCTCCGAAATCTGGTCCAACTACTTACTTACATCTGACTTTCGAAGATCTCCACAGAAAGATTTTTTTAAGGGAGGATTTTTCTTAAAAAATAAAATTTGGTCCATTCCGATCCATTCCGATCCATTCCGATCCATTCCGATCCATTCCGATCCATTCCGATCCGTTCCGTTCCGTTCCGTTCCGTTCCGTTCCGTTCCGTTCCGTTCCGTTCCGTTCCGTTCCGTTCCGTTCCGTTCCGTTCCGTTCCGTTCCGTTCCAGGTTTTGTCAACGCCGGTCCGTATGCGACTGCATGAGAGGCATGACACACGGCGAATCGACGAAGAACTATTCTAGTCCTTGAAAGACAGAATGTACAAAACAACTGATGACCCGAGTGATGACTTCCATCCTTTGTTGCAACACGTCTTGATCTCCTGCAAACTTCGTTAGGTACGAAAACCACAGGAAGCCCAATGCCGCGGGGGTGGTAATTATTATCGGACTTTGTAACAGCGAACTGACTTTTATGCGTAAACTATCTCGAAAATGTCATATCTTTCTAAAAGAATGTCTTACTATTAAAGATATATACTTCACTGATCTTGTGTTGTTGTTTTTGACTCTGTTTGCGATGATTTAGGGCTGTTTTAAGCCTTTCAAAAACCGATTCCTCACCAAAGTTCACCATAGTACAGTAAAAATCACAGGCAACCCAAGCTAATGATTTTTACAAGGAATGTATGGGAATGTTTAGAAAAAATCTAAAACTGTACTAAAATGATCAATAAAGTCATAAAACCTTACCTGTGTGTTGTGAAGTTGTTCCTCTTCATCACTGATGTGTTTATTTCTGGTTTGAGGCACTTCTGCGATTTTTTTCCCCTCCCCTATATAGATAGTGATAAGGCAGGAAACACGAGACGCCATTAGTCCACGTGGCGACTCTTCGAAGCCTCGTAATTCTTCGAAAATCCAAACTTTCAGCATTTTACCTCCAGAAACCCTTTCTTACATTCCTCTAGCACTCATTCAATCGATCCGTCGCTTATTTCCTCGCTTTGTAAGTACTCAAATTCGACAGTTTCTGCAGCCAACCTAGCCTGTAACGATCCGGGGTTCGATCACTTTAGCCTTTTTTCATGGGCTGCCTGTGCTAGTTGAACCACAGGCAGCCTGTGGTTGAACGTGGCTTTTCTTCGGAAGCAGTGACGAACGAGTGCCGAAGGAATTCAACACCTCGTGTTTTTTCGAAGTGATTCGGAGAAGAAAGTCATTGTGCTCAATCGACCAATCGCTGAACGGTGAAATCGCTGGGGAGACCCACGAACAGTTTCAGCAAACAATAGGTGAAGTAAATGTCAAATAGAAATTTAATCGATTTCTTGATTTAGTTTTCTTCAAAAGCTGTTTCAAATGTAAAGTAACCAAAAACGGAACTGACCAAGGTAAGTTGTACAAGAATTTGTTATAGACGATTCCGTTGAACTGACTGCAATATGAGAGTGAAAAAATACGTCCGTGTAGCGGCTAGAATATGGTGTGACAAATAGGTCAGTGAGAACTCGTATTGACCCTTATCTTTCTTGGAGCCTAACAGATGAGCAAAGAGCAGTTAGAACTGCCGAAGCAGGACATATTAGGGACTTTAAGCAACCAGCCGACGGCAATGACGACGGGACGTGGAAAAATGCCTTTCTCCCGAAATTTGGTGTCTACTATTTCCCTCTTCACCTTGAATTGTTTTTCGAAAAATATGACCGAGTATAGAGTTCCGTTCACGCCGAACGAAAAACGGATTGATTTACTTTCTTATACGTTCGCGTTCTCTTTAAAACGTACAATTTGGGGTTTTCACGTTGTGTTTTTGCAGAGAACGGTGAAATGTAGGCGACTGCGTGCATTTTCACGTGCAGCTATTGTATTTTGTAATTAAGGCTATTGTTTTATGCCGTCGTCGAAGACATTGCCGACGTGTTTTGCTTAAAAGTCCCTATTAATATCATGTCGAGTAAACGAAACCGTAACGCGTCTGAAAAGCCTTGGACGAAATGTTGTAATGGTGTGTTCTAGTGGCATTTCCGCTACTGTATTTGACGATTCAAAGAAAACTGTCCATTCCCATTACGCTCTTCTAATGGCTGATATGCCTTCTGTTCTGCACATTTCACCGTTCAGCGATTGGTCGATTGAGCACAATGGCTTTCTTCTCCGAATCTCTTCGAAAATACACGAGGTGCTTCCGAAGAAAAGCCACGTTCAACCACAGGCTGCCTGTGGTTCAACTAGCACAGGCAGCCCATGAAAAAAGGCTAAAGTGATCGAACCCCGGATCGTTACAGGCTAGGTTGGCTGCAGAAACTGTCGAATTTGAGTACTTACAAAGCGAGGAAATAAGCGACGGGTCGATTGAATGAGTGCTAGAGGAATGTAAGAAAGGGTTTCTGGAGGTAAAATGCTGAAAGTTTGGATTTTCGAAGAATTACGAGGCTTCGAAGAGTCGCCACGTGGACTAATGGCGTCTCGTGTTTCCTGCCTTCTCACTATCTATATAGGGGAGGGGAAAAAAATCGCAGAAGTGCCTCAAACCAGAAATAAACACATCAGTGATGAAGAGGAACAACTTCACAACACACAGGTAAGGTTTTATGACTTTATTGATCATTTTAGTACAGTTTTAGATTTTTTCTAAACATTCCCATACATTCCTTGTAAAAATCATTAGCTTGGGCTGCCTGTGGTAAAAATGACAAGGAGTGAAAGTCGCTCACTCGGCGACCTCAACCGGCCGTGGGTTTACCTAAAAAAATCACACTTCCCAGACGTCTTTCATCTTTTAAACGCCATTTTCCTAGGGACACATTATCAGGCAACAAGTGAACTATAAATTTGGAGTACCACTCTAAATAAAACTACTCTTTTGGGGCGATTTAAAACGACATTTCGGGTTTCTGTTTGACGGCTGACACTATGGTGTGGCAGGCAAACCCTCCCGTCCCCTCCCCAGAAAAATCCGAATTACAACCGGAAGCAAGAGTTAACCAATCATATTTACACTTTAAAGCGATGTCAGGACAAATTAATATCGAGGGAGGGGAGAGTAAGTGGACTTTTTGCTGTATTTTCGTGTGTACTGCCACACCGTAGTGTCAGCCGTCAAACAGAAACCCGAAATGTCGTTTTAAATCGCCCCAAAAGAGTAGTTTTATTTAGAGTGGTACTCCAAATTTATAGTTCACTTGTTGCCTGATAATGTGTCCCTAGGGAAATGGCGTTTAAAAGATGAAAGACGTCTGGGAAGTGTGATTTTTTAGGTAAACCCACGGCCGGTTGAGGTCGCCGAGTGAGCGACTTTCACTCCTTGTCATTTTTACTGTACTATGGTGAACTTTGGTGAGGAATCGGTTTTTGAAAGACTTAAAACAGCCCCAAATCATCGCAAACAGAGTCAAAAACAACAACACAAGGTCAGTGAAGTATATATCTTTAATAGTAAGATATTATTTTAGAAAGATATAACATTTTCGAGATAGTTTACGCATAAAAATCAGTTCGCTGTTACAAAGTCCGATAATAATTACCACCCCCGCGGCATTGGGCTTCCTGTGCGAAAACCGGCGCCCGCTTGATCCACGCCGTGAAGTCCATGAGGCAAAATGAACTGTTGAACATTACGTGCTTCCGTGTATTGTCAATCCAGTTTTAGCATTAGTCCATAGAGCTTCTTTTTCTTCATCATTCTGTGTAATTTTGGGCTCCAATTAAAATGTTTTTCGTAGCTAGGGAACTGTTTTCAAACTCACTGAATGGGATTGACAAAACTGACTGATTTAGTCATGTGATAAGTTCATGACGTACGACTGCACGAGTTAGGAGAATTTATGTTTTGATGATCATAATAAACGCGCGATTTTCCTTTGTTGTACTTATTTTCTGTGGGTTATTTTATAAAGTAAATAGAAAACATTTCCCTTTGTTTCTATAGAGTTATAGAAACACTTCGGGCTCGTGTTCTCACTGCCATTTCTCGTTCTCCCAAACTCCCACTCGTGTTTCTATAACTCTATAGAAACACGGGAAATGTTTTCTATTTCTTAATTAAATACTCATTTAACCTATGATTAAGAATTGATGTAAATAGTTTACCAAGGGCTGTCAAATCCCCACCCCTTGCCCCCTCCCCTCGGGCTTAACATTTATAGGTGCATTACTATTTGCTCTGTTGTTGGTCGCGAGTTTGGATGAAAAAGCTACTTCACTTCTGTAATCCCAATTGTACAAAAGAAGATCTAGGGATTCTTTTCACACATTTGCTTCCAATAAACAGCTCAGAAAGCGATGGAGTTTAAATATATGCGGAGATGTCGGGCCACGCTTCAGGCTTCGATAAAGATCCAGACTCAGAGTGAGTAATTAAGTTAATATTCTTCGCTTATTAAAGTGTGATAGGTTACCTAGCAGATCAGAGGTATCTACAGGTAAAATAAAGAGGGAAACCTCACCTAGCAAGGCGATCGAATGGAACACGTTAATCGATCCTAATACTGTACATGTACTATTGATGTAAATATACAACGTGCACTCTATTATTATGTGCTTCAAATTAACTTTAATTTCCATAGATTGGTCGTCGAATGAGTAACATAATGGTAAAAGATCAAGCTTTATAAGTCGTTCTTTATAGGACTGATCACAAGAGAAAGGTAAGTTCAACATATATTTCGATGCCCGTCTATGTACACGTTCAATCTGCCTGATAAGATCTTTCGATTGGGGAGCCCAGACTTGAGTAGCGTACCCCAGATGAGGGCGTACCAACGCGAGGTAGATTGCCCGCCTTACTTGGGTGCTACGGTGTGCCTTGTGCTCCTTCTGACGTAGCCCAACATATGGTTAGATTTGGCACATTGTTCTGAAACCTGCTTGGACCAAGACAAGTTGGTAGTGATCCAGACCCTAAGTCTTTTTCCTAAGTAAGTAAGTAAGTAAGTAAAACTTTATTTATACACGCTTGCCCCGTCAACTATTAGATAAAAAGCTGGTTTCCACAAGGGGCGTGTGGTTACAAATTCATAAAAATTTAAACTATTAATTTAAAAGTTATACTGAAACTACATTAATACTAACGACTAATAATGATAACTACTATACATTAATAATAACTACTCTAATTTGTTACTATAAAAACCTTTACTAAATAGAATCATGTAAAAGTGTGAGCATTAATTCTGCTAGTAAAGATAGATAGGGAGTCAGATTTTTGAATGGCTTCAGGAAGCGAATTCCATAATTTACCTCCGCTATATGAGAAGCTTTTCTTGAGATATTCCGTTTTTGGTAGTGGTAACTGCAGTGAGGCAGAGGAGCCCCTGAGGTTATATTGAGTTGTATTCTTCTTACTCGAGAACAGATCTGCAAGGCAACTCGGAGCTAAGCCATTGATCACTTTATACATTTGTTTTACTTTTGACTTTGCTCGTTGAGTTTCTAGAGTTTCCCAGCCTAAGGCATTTAAAGCCTCTATGGCAGGGGTATCGTTACTCATATTCATAATTAGTCTTGCAGACCTGTTCTGGAGTTTCTGAAGCCTATTAGAGTGACCTTGACCAAAGGTATCCCATACCTCACTACAGTAATTAAAATGAGGCTGAACTAATGCGTTGTATATGCTGACTAGAGTGGCTATTTCAACAAAATCTCGAATTCGTCTCATGGCTCCTATTCCTGAGCTGACTTTTTTGGCAACATTATCAATGTGCTTGTCCCAGGATAGATGTTGGTCTATTTCAACGCCAAGAACCCTACTATGGTAAACTTGTTTTAGAGTTTTATCATCAATCGTAATACACGGTTGAGATTGAAGGGTTCTAAGGTTATAATGCGAGCCAATTAACAAAAATTCCGTTTTTGCGACATTTAAGCTTAATTTGTTTGCTAATAGCCACTCCTTTACACATTCAAGGTCGTCGTTCATGGCCGTCTCAACTTCCTCTATAGTATTTCCAGATGTCGTTAGGTTTGTGTCATCTGCAAACAGCCGAGGAGAAGCCCGACTAAGACACTCTGGTAAATCATTTATATATAGAAGGAAGAAGAGTGGGCCAAGAATAGAGCCTTGGGGGATACCGCACGTAATCTGACTTTCCGAAGACACTGCTTCATTCAGCTGGCATTTTTGCTTGCGGTTAGTTAAGTATGATAGTATTTAGGATAAGGCATTGCCGGTGATACCATATAGTTCCAACTTGCGCAGTAAAACACTATGATTGACCGTATCAAATGCCTTTTTTAGATCCAGAAATACAACCAAATTAAACATTTTCCGATCCATGTTTACAAACCAGCTGTTTGTGCTATCCAAAAGAGCTGAAGCAGTTGAGTGATGTCTCCGAAAGCCAAACTGATGCTCAGAAAGTATACTATTTGATGTGAGATATTCATATAACTGTTCAAACATAATTGTTTCCATTATCTTACTAATTACAGGCAGAATGGAAATTGGTCTGTAATTATCCGCTGCGTTTTTTTCCCCTTTTTTAAAAAGAGGCAAGACCCTGGCTATTTTCCACTCGTCTGGGAAACAGCTCGAAATAATGGCATTGTTGAAAATATGTGTAAGTGCCGGGGAAATAGCAGGTGCTGCAATTTTTAACATTTTTCCAGATATTTTGTCAATGCCTGTTGCTTTAGAATTAGAGAGACTACTCAAGAGCTTGAGTATCTTTTCATTAGATATCTGCTTAAAGCGTGATATGTTAGATTGGCAAGGCTTTACGAACTGCTCAAACGTAGCGCTAGAGTCGGCCATTGAGTTGGCCAAATTTGGGCCAATATTGGAAAAATAAGTATTGAAAGCTTCCACTATTTCATCAGGAGAATTAATTTTAGTATCGTTGACCTTGAGTTCGTTTACAACAGTTTTACTGGAAGTGCGCCCAAGCAGATCATTAATTGTTTTCCAGGCCTCTTTAGGATTATTGTGTTGCTTAGCAATCTTGTTGCGATAATAGTTGGACTTGGCCTGACGCAAAGCAATGTTAACCTCATTTCTGGATGCTTTGTAGTCATCCCAATCGGAACATAATTTGGTCACCATTGCCTTGCGTTTGTTTTTATCTCTCGTAATAATTAATTCTTTTATCTCTCTGGTCAGCCATGGGACATTAAACGATCTTTTTCTTTTGGATTGTACTGGGGCATGCTTGTCTAACACGTCTAAGAATATATCTTTCCACGCGGCCCACATCGTGTCTGTGTCAGGACTTAAGACAATTTGTTCCCAGGGCTGAGCAAAAAGGTCTTCAACAAAACATTTCTGGTTAAACCTTTTCATGTTTCGTATTTCAATTGTTTTGGCCTTGATGCGCGTACTTTTATAAGGATTTATCTTTCTTATCCCATAAATTAAACTATGGTCACTTATTCCCAAGTGTATTACGCCTGAGGAATTGATTTTGTCTGTAGATGAAGTTACAAAGTGATCAATGAGACTTTTTGATTGAGGTGTTATGCGCGTGGCTTCAGTTATCAATTGAGAGAGTTGATATGTCTCGTAAATTGCTTTAAGTCTTTTGGCTTGACAATCAGAATTTTTCTTTAGCAAACAACAATTCATGTCCCCAAGGATCACGTGCTCTTTGTTTTCATCATCTACTGTCTTAATCATTTTTTCAAAACTAGTAAAAAATTCGCACGGAGTGTTGGGCGCTCGATAAATAGCGCTGACAATAAATGGTCGGCTATTTGGCTTGCAAATTTCCAGGGAAACACCCTCAATATCAACAGGAATTATCTCATTTCTAATTCGGTAGTTAATGGAGCTTCGAAGAAAAATACAAACACCACCGCCAGTCCTTGATCGGTCTTTCCTTATGATATTATATCCACGGATTCCTACCTCGCCATCCGAAATCGAAGAATCAAGCCTAGTTTCACATAAGCCAATAAGATCGAACGACTGAAATAATTTGGATATACGAATTTCATCGACGTGTTTTAGGAGGCTTACAATATTAAGAAAAGCCATTTTAAACCCCCTTGCTTTTGGGCCATTAGGAATAAAGCTTTCATCAGATAATGTAATATCTTTAGAAATTAAGCTAGGTTCGGATGGTGAATTTATGCTCACACTTTTGGCCGATCAATTATTAATAAGAGAATTAAAATTGTTCTGCAAAGCTATACTACCTGCGGGGTTTAAGTGTATGCCTTTCGCGTTGAGGTGAAATGCTTTGATATTAGAGTTTGCGGCAAATTCCCAGCCATTCTGGTTACAAAATGAGCGCAGTATGCGATTGGTTTCTCTTACCCTGTTATTCATGTCATTCGAGTCAGTTCTTGTTATAATGCCTGATACTGCGATGCTCGTGTTAGGAGATTGTGATTCTATCTTGTGCGCCAAGTTAGTAATCCCATCTGCGACTATCTGCGGCTCAGAGCTGCGAAGATCGTTAGTACCAATATGCAATACAATCTTGTCAGGCTGTTTACGGAGTAGTGGTTTCACAAAGTCGTTCATATCTTCCACAGTGGCACCAGCAAATGATTTTACTGTGACGCGTTGTGAAGTATTGGACAGCTCCCAGCCTTTAACGTACTTGATAATTGAGTCTCCTGCAATAACGACGTCAAATTTCGATTTTCTCTCTTCATTCTCAACTGTCGGTGTCGATTTTTGCTTAGTAGATTCGCCGGATACATTGGATTTCTGTGCACTTCGATTCTGTTGACGCTTCCATTTGTTATTGTTGGATCCAGCATTATTTCCTTGCTTGTTTTCTGGTATTTCAGGAGAGGTTGGAGGGTCTTTATTCGCTTCTGCTGCTCGGTTTCCAAATGATTTGTTGCCTTGATGGCTCTGATACAGATCTTTACTTATGATGGAGACAACGAGCTTCAGAGAATCTCTCTCTTCTGTTAGATGCTGTAATTTATCCTTTGATAATTTAAGTTGGTCCCTCAGTATTCTATTTTCTTCATTCAATTTCTGCGCGTTCAGGCGGTCGTTGTTGTTAGTGTGAGGTGTTGGTCCGAACAAATTTTTTACCTCAGCTATATCATGTTCGAGGCGATCGTAAAGTTTCTTGAAGTAGTTGTGGCTTGGACACGAATGGTGTTTTTGATTATTATATCCAGCATCGTTGTCAGCAACTTCGTGTACATCTGGCTCGATATTTTCGCTTAGCGGTTGGCTTCGGCTGCCATTAATATTTAAATTTTGGCGGGAACCACCGTTAAGTTGGTGTCAACCAGCGGAGTGCCTTTAAGTGTGTAATCGGTTACGACTGGTTTTAGTTTCCGTGTTATTCACAGTGATTTACCTTTGGCCTCGTTGAATAAAAGTCCGGCGGACGTTGACCAAGAGTCGAGGTTGTTTAAGTCGTCCTGTAGACAGGAGGCGTCATCAGAGGACTTTATCGCCTTGTATATTTTCTTATCTGCGAAGGCAGCAACTTCACTGGAGATCACAGCGTTGGCACCGGCCAAATTGGTGGGGGGGGGGGGTCATTTTGAAATTCACTTATTTTTGGGGTGTCTTTTTGAAAATATTGAAGTTATACTGGGGGGTCATTTTTCATTTATTTCCTTTGTCTTCGTTTCATAAGATACGCTATGCATTCTGGTCTATTTTAACGTGTCTCAAGTAAGCAAATCTTCGAATGCGTTTTAAAAGACACTACGAAATCCACCGAACTGTCATAACGCCAAAAAAAAAAACGTGACATGTCTTCGCCTACGAACGTCTAAAACTCCGCCCCTGAACATAAAGCAGTGCGTCCCATTCCTTGCCGAACTAAATTAGATCAAAAGAGGTCGCCTGACTATCTTTTCCATGGCACACATTCCTTTCTGTTTGGGGGCGGAGTCGTAGATGTTCGTAGGCAAAGACACGTCACGTTTTTTTCTCATGGTCCAAAATTTATCGATTCCTTTCGCTGGGCTTGCATTACCATATTTCGGTGGATTTCATAGCAACTAGCACGTGGAAATTGTGAAATAATTCTACTGCCTTTGCATTATTTAGCCTCTCAGCTCGTTTTGCATTATACGATTACCGCGAAGTTGATAATCTACAATTACTCAAAACCATTTTAATTAAAACCTTGTCACAAATTTTCTGCCCAGACTGAATTTCATTGGTTGAGCCATCTGGAGTAAACAAAACCTCCAGTACAATCACCAAAGAGATGAGAAACCTCTGCTCGCAGGGTAGCGAAATGTGAATTTTCTCTTGAGTGGAGAAAGTTTCGGCGAATTTGTGGTTCAGACTTGTGCCTAGTTCTCTCAGAGCTCAGAGTCTTGAATTATAACAAGAACTTTTCTGAACCAGAAAAAAAATGAATTTCACCACAGGAAGCCCAAGCTCTGTATTTGCACTGTTTACGTTTACGTTTACGTTTATTACTGAACAACGCTTTCGCATCGAGTCCAGGACCAAATCAAAATAAAATGTTACTTATTTACAATCTTTGGTCAACAAAATCCTGATAATAGTAAATATTACAATGATAGTCAAAATATAGAATTACGATATGAATCCAAATAAATGGAATGAATAAAGATAATTAATTAAATAAATGTAATAAAATGCAAGAAAATAATAAGTAAAAACCAATGCTAATAAAAAATATATATAAGTACAGTACTTAATTATTACGTGGAAAGTTATTACAGATGTGAGATTTAGTTGAGCTAGTAAATTTTACATAATTAAGAGATCTTATATTAATGGGGATAGAGTTCCAATCTGTTATGGTCCTAGGGAAGAAGCTAAATAGGTAGTAATCATGGTGTGCAGTTGCTTGAATGAATGTAGTGCTTGAATGATTTCTGGTTGTACGTGTTGAGTAACAAAAATAGTTAGGAATAGGTAATGCAATTAAATTATGTAAAGCTAAGTAAAATATGTTTAAACGGTGAGCAAGCCTTCTATCTTTAAGTGTTTCTAGTTGGAGTGTTTTCTGCATGTTGGTGACACTGGAGGTCCAACTATGGTCATTTTTGATGAATCTCACAGCGCGTCTTTGGACAGCTTCAATAGATTTGATCTGGTCTTGTCTGTATGGTGTGACTATTATTTCACAAAATTCTCAGATAAAGAAAATAAACTTACCTCAAGAGTTTGTTGTTGTCCTGTTGTTTCTCTTGGGTCTAGAAATGGCGGTTATGGGGCATTTCTCTCACTTTCGGTTTTTCTCTCTTCTCTGTCTAAAAGAAAGGAAAGGCTGCACACTCAAATTCAAACTAGTCACTTGAGGCCGATTTTTCACACGAAAACCCATCCGATCGGCGAAATTTCCTCCGTCAGGTGAAAGGTAGATAGTTGTTCTTACCCCAGAAGTTTTCAGACTTGAGAAATCATTATACCAACTCTTCCAATACGAACTCATTTATTTGAAAAAGCCCTCTCACTACGAGTTCGCATCGTTTCGGACATGACCGTTGCCAACTCGGCTTTGTAGCCTGGTCTGCTGACAAAATTCCTCTTTCCGGCAGAGGGACAGTCAATAAATTGCCAGATACTTTACTCTCTCCCCACGGGGTCTAACGTGCCGCCCGGTACTGAGTAGCCAATCGCGTGGCTACAATTTCAAACAAGTTGACAACGCTTGACGACGACGGCTAGTTCCCAAAGTTCACGGACTCAGAACTTATACATATATACCTTATTTTGAAACTGATCTTACAAGTGAATCGGCTCTATGGTAAAGTGGTGTAGAGCGCGCGCCTCGAATCCAATGGTTTAGAGTTCGATTCCCACACCAGCCCGTAACAATTTTTTAAAATTATTTTTCTTCTTTCTCAGTTTATTTAATCTTTTCCTCTATTTTAAGCTATTAGTGCCGCCTTCCACACTAAAACTTTGTTTTGCATTGGCTCTCAAGCTCCAACACGGTCATTATTAGAAAGAAATTATATCATCACGAAGAATAAAACCCATGCAACATGCTACAAGTTACTTTTCTGGTTACTTTAATGAACATGTTGATCACAAGAGCGCCAGAGTTTATAATTAAGCAAATTGATGTATCAGTAAATTTTCACGGGTGTTGATTGATTCAAATGATCGCATGTAAAGTACGTTAATCTATTAACACTGTAGTGTTCGATACTTTCACAGGATTTTATGTAATTACGAGGTTAATGATATTCTTTCTCATCATTTCACTGTTGGAGCTTGAGAACCAATGCAAAACATCATGTGTGGGTTACCTGTGCTTCCCAGGCTAAAGAAATCGATATTTTTGGTGTCCTGGCATCCTGGCTGGTGTGGCACACTTTCGGAATAAATTATGTCGGCCGGGGAACTGGTAACCACACATACACGATGCTAGCATTTTACCAAAATGGCCGCTTGCATGGTTTCTGTTTTGCTCGCGATCGGTAAGTTACTTTGCCTTATTTTCCGATAATCCAATGCAATGATGTTTCAAAGGTTCGCAAGTACAATTGAGCAAAGCCTGAGGAAGGTGTGTAGTACATCTGGAGGACTGACAAAGTCCAATATGGTCTGTTTTGCACCTTGAACATTACCCTGGGTTCCAGACTCCAGAGGGACGAAGAAGTAAGAAAGGCCCGATCGAAGAAGTAAAATACTTGAACATTCAACTCGGCCATAATTATTTATTTGTGTTGAACTATCCAGTAAAAATCGAGTGAATCTGCGAATAATTTGCTACGATTTATCAAAGCCTGAGGAAAGTGTGTGCTACCTCTGGAGTAGACAAAGTCTGATGTCAAACATGGTCTGTTTTGTCGGCACGGTCTGCAGTCAAGTTGGCCGTAATTTGTGTTGAACTATATCCACCGAGTGAATCTGCGATCGAAAATTCTGTTGGCTTGCTCGCTGTATTGTATTCTGCTTTTCGCTGTACATACAGATACCAAAACTACAAACAGTACCTGGCCTGAGTTTTCTACACACCCGTATCTTGTGTGAGTTGTGACACTACACATCAGTAACAGTGACACATGCATCTTGGTTATACAAATTAACACTACATTCAGGCAAAGAGTTAATCTATAATGACACTTTGATATGCCAAGGAACTTAAATATCAACACAGTACAAGGTGAGGGAAATTCATGATCAAAGTACTGAGTTAATTGCTGTGTGGCCCTAATCAATTAATCTACACTGAATTACTAACGAGACCTGAAACAACCATAAGAGGCTGATAAAAGCCCGGACCCGGCTACCAACATTGATCATAAATTATTCTGCAACTAACAACGGCATTCAATATTCTGCAGCCAACTCACTTGAAAAATAATTTCAATGCTCTGAAGGAACTGGGGTGTACTTTATACACATGCATATATAGTTTATGTTCTACACTGGAGTGTACTTAATATTGTGAATACTAGGAACTGGAATGCAGTTTATACACATCTGAATAGCCTTAGCTAGCTATATATAGGGTTGGTTGTGTTCTACACTAACTCCAATTATTGCATTACACTGTATACCACACAGCAAAATGCGCTACAAATGCTCAAATGAATGATAACCATATAAAACACATGTATAAGCATCACATGCATCCAATGATTTAATGTTACACAAAGGTAATATGAATATTTAAAGTTTTTTACCCATATGCATCCCCTTGTATAATAATTTATAAGTCAAGACATTCAAAATTTTCACATTAGTTAAAAACAAGCATTTTTGATCAGGATTATTTACACCCACATCATTGCAGCAATCTTTCAGTCTTTTGTGTTACAACAGGAAGCCCATTCCTTTCTCTTACACCAAATATGTCGAACGCACTTTAATAATAATGATTACTTCTAGTTTAATTAAATTAATGTACATTATCATATTGACATTGACAATAAGCTATCTTTCTGCAAAGATCGAAACGTAAATTACTACCTAAGAAGTAATGCCTCGCTCGACCTGAATCAAGTTTACAGTAGAACAAGTGTTTTTAAGCATAGTCTTTTTCGTACTAATAATTAATGAATGGAATAGTTTACCAAATAATACAAGAGAGGCCATAAGCTTATCTAGCTTTAAACATGATAAGATTTTATAAAATAATTTAGATCGTACGCGCGTTCTGCATGATTGGCTGATATTGTCATAGCCTGTGCAAACATGACGTCACACCGTAAGACAAGCACTGTAAGTGATTATTTTATCAAAATAATGATTTTATAAAAGAAATGAAACAGAGTTTCCGTGTTTGTGCAGGTTCGAGCTCATGCAAACCTCGACATTTTATATAAAGATTCATCCTAATTAGAAATTCACTGATGAACGCCCAACATTAGCAAAAAGGTACACGTATTTTAAGGTACCTAGATAATAATTACCATATCATTCTTTTGATCAATGGGCGTTTTGCAGGAATGCTGTCACGTGATTGTACTGGAGAGCAAAAATATCAATTCATATATTTAAAGACACTTGTACGAGATCGGTAGTGTTATTAGCAAAATATGTTTGTAAACGCTATTTTCCACCTCCAATCGATAGTCCATCGATCTTTCTAAAACAGCTTTCCATCCAGTATCCATGGCAACGCCTCCCCATGGGTATCACGAGCTCAATTCATTCGTTAACGAAGTATTATATCAGCACGTGACTGTTTCATGCAAAAGCCTATTAAGGTGAAGTAATACGGGCAACATTTCTTGCAACTTGTCGCGCAACAATGTTGCGTTGCGAGTTGCAGCGAGTGTTGCTCGTATTACCACCCGCGGCCACGCAACAAATTTCCGTGTTGCAAGTTGCAGCAACATGTAGAAGTGACTTCTACTTTCTGCAACATGTTGCTGCAACTTGCAACACGGAAATTTGTTGCGTGGCAAGTTGCACGCGCGGGTGGTAATACGAGCAACATCTCTCTGCAACTCGCAACGCAACATTGTTGCGCGACAAGTTGCAAGAAATTGTTGCCCGTATTACTTCACCTTAATTATGCCCATTTTCCTCTTTATCAGGTATAAAGGAGCATGCACGTGACCGATTTGCTTCTTCTGATTGGACAAAATGCTAATTATTTATGCATTATTTTTGAATTTACTTTATTCAAAAGTCGATTGTTTTACGGCCACCTCAAGGAGGATTGGAAGGCCTTCCCACAATCCTTTGCGTAGCAACTATATTATCAATTTTCCCGGTCACGTGAGCAATTCATTCTGTGTTGAATTTCGTGGAGATCGGACCTCAGCAGCACAAATTTTCACAAAGGATCTCAAAACCAAAGGTTTTTCCTGGAATTTTGACGTAAATTTAGGCTAGCTTTGACTTCCCCGTATTTCTGGCCAATATTCTACAATGAAAGCCTAAGAAAAATGGGAAAATATGCAGAGAGAATTACCTGTGATTTGAGTGAAAAGTTTTCAATTTTAGTTCACGCGCGCTGTTGACACAATCTGATCACGCCATTTTCGAACAACGAGCGCGCGCTCAAAGCTGCTTTTGTACGAGCGCGCGACTGAATAAACCAAAGTATTACAAAAAATCCATAACCATTTTTCCGGTAATCATAATTGTTTTTAAGTAAAATGATTAACAAAGAATCGTCTGATTTTTTGGTATAATTAACAATAAATACTACTTGTACTTTTCGCGAAATGCTTCACGAACGATCGGCGTGAGTACTGTATTTCCAGTGAGCGCGACAATCGAAACACCGTAAACAATACGCATGCATTTTCAACGGCTTTGTAAACCTTTGCATAACTTAGAAATTTAGTTGGAAACAAGGAGTTTCCCGCGACTTTCGTCATTTCCAACTAAATTCTTCCTTGAAGGATTCAACAAAGTCAGAAATATACTTTCTAACTTTACTACTCGCTAAACATCTTCAATTTTTGAACTTTTCATACAATCTGAGCATATTTATCGGACACTTTTCTGGAGAGGTGGTTTGGGAAACATTTCCCGCGAACTCATGTCGTAAATCTTACCCTGAAAGAAGTTAACTACAAACCGTTTGGAGGACTAACCTTATATACCTGGAAATTAGCATGAGCAGTGACATAAATAAATTAAGTGTCTAATTTGTGCAAAGGGTCCAAAGAGTTCCAGGTTTAAGAGGTTTACAAAGCTGTTGAAAATGCGTAATGTTTACGGTGTTTCGATACCATTCACAAAATCTCACGCGCACTGGATATACAGTACTCACACCGATCTTTCGTTAAGCATTTCGCGAACAGTACGAGTGGTGTTTATTGTTAATGGTCGTTAATTATACCAAAAAACCAGACGATTCTTTATTAATCATTTAACTTAAAAATAATTATGATTAGCTGAAAAAATTAAGGGGAAAAATAAGTAATACTTTGGTCTATTCAGTCGCGCGCTCATACAAAAGCAGCTTTGAGCGCGCGCTCGTTGTTCGAAAATGGCGTGATCAGATTGCATCAGCAGCACGCGCGAACTAAAAATATTCTCTGCATATTTAGCAAATTTCCACTGGTTTTCCGTGGTGTGGACCGGCTTATTTACCACGATTTACGTCATCACAATCTCAAAGCTGAAACAGCCTCAAACGAGTCGATGACCCGATAAGATGGGTGAAACCGCTGACCGTTTCATGGTATTTGGCTCAGCCGTAATAACAGGCGCGAAAAGTACAATCAAGAAGCGCGCGCGCCAACCGGATGTAAATATAAACTTCCGGTTTTATATTTTTGTTTTTGTTTTCCAACTAAAAAAGTTCCATATATTAAACATCTTATTACTCGTCCGCTCGGTCTTTACGGGAAATATCAAACCTCGGTCTTTTATGTACGAACCTCGATCGCTATCGCTCGGTCCGTACTGTCAAGACCTCGGTCTGATATTTTCCGTAAAGACCTCGCTCTCGGTTAATAAGAAGTTATTATTCCGCTTGAGTGCTCCCTACTGATTGCTTATTGCACGAAATTCAAATCAAACACATAAATGTTAAACTTTAGAGTAAGGGCTACAGAGTTCGTAAACAGTCCTAAAATACAGCATAAAGCTTTTAATAAATAACTATCTCCCTCTGTTTACTTTTTGATGGTTTTTGTTTGATTTTAAACCCTCCAAATTTCGCATTTTAACAGGAGAGGCTGATTCACTTGCATACATTCTTCACCGCTATGTAATTTTAATTTAAAATTTCTAGTTCAGCTTTATTTAAACACGGTAAAATTATCAGTTATTACAATCAAAAATATATTTCAAATATATCTAAAATATCACCACTGTTTTACAGTATTGCCGTGTGTGGGAGTCCGATACGGAAAATAGTTTATCTATACCCTTCTAAATCCCCCAATTTCTTTTCTCATTGGGTGATTATTTCTTAATAGGGCTCCACTATAACTAAAGCTACGCTAAAGTAGTCAGTTCGTGGTTTAGGTAGTTCTGACTCGATAGCCCTGTGGTTCTTTTCAGAACTTCCCTACTCTTTCTATCATATTTTATCAAAATGAATGTAATTTACTATTTAGAGTGAAATAAACTTCGTAGGGTTAATTTGTTTTCCGAATTTCTTAGGCTGTAATCTTTACTGCGGGGAATGGATAATGTTCATAAGTACACTGGAGAAAGTTTGTGTTTTATACATTGTTACTGCAGCCTTCTTGTTTCTTACGTTTTATAGATAGATTGTCCCAGCCTAGCATATTGAGAAGAAAATTATAGCTTGTGTCGTAGTTGGATTTTGTGCTTATCACTCTGGCTGCGCGATTTTGTAATTTTTGTAGTTTATCATGTAACTGGCTACTTAGACCATCCCACACTGAGCTAAAATAGTCAATGTGGGGTTCAATTAATGTTGTATCAATTTTTATAGCAGTATTCTCCCATATAAATGGTCGTTCGAGAGCGCCAATAGCAGAGGATAATTTCTTTTATGCTTCTGTCATTAATATGTTTTTTTTCCAAGATAAATTTTCACCTATTAATAGACCCAAAGATTTGGTATAATCAACATAAATTTATTATTTCATTGCCCGCTATCTGTATGTCGATCGTGTGATTACTGGCTCTCGCCTGTAACCTTTGGCGAGAGCCAATAATCATGAACTCAGTCTTGGCAACATTAAGACTTTAACTTATTTGCCTATAATCATCACTTTCGAGATCAGTTAGACTAGAGGTGGATAGGCTAATATTTGTGTCATCGGCATACATTCTAGGGGAAGCTTCGCTCAGTTTGGTAAGTCATTAATATATATTAAGAAAAGTAATGGACCGATAATAGAGTTGTGGGACGCCACAAGTAAATGGTCTCGCTCTTGATAAATGGCCGTTGGCTACGATTACTCAAGTACGAGTCAAACGACTGAAGGTCATTTTGGTCAACACCATACTTGGAAAGCTTGCGCATGATAATTTTGTGGTCGATAGTACCAAAGGCCTTCTTTAGGTCAATAAACATTTCCCCGTTGAGTAATCCATTGTCAATACTGACAGACCAATTATTGAAGGCCTCGAGTACAGCGGTAAGGGTGCCAAAAAAATGCAAAGAACTTGTCATCAACTTTATTAAATATCAATCTACTACCCTGAAAACTCTAAATCTGGCGGGCTGCGTCATTGAGAGTCTAGCTATAAACTCTTAGGGGTATTCATCTCTGATGACCTGACATGGAACGTCCACATTGAACATATTTTCAAAAAGTATAATAAGCGCCTTTATGCCCTGAGACTGCTTAGAAAGGCTGGGGTCACACAATCTGACATCACTATGATACTGATTGTAGCTTAATCCGCTCCACACTTGAGTATGCATCGCCAGTGTGGGCAGCATTGCCGGACTATCTGGCTAACCTGATAGAATCTACACAATCTGACATCACTATGATATATTGTAGCTTAATCCGCTCCACGCTTGAGTATGCATCGCCAGTGTGGGCAGCATTGCCGGACTATCTGGCTAACCTGATAGAATCTACACAATCTGACATCACTATGATATATTGTAGCTTAATCCGCTCCACGCTTGAGTATGCATCGCCAGTGTGGGCAGCATTGCCGGACTATCTGGCTAACCTGATAGAATCTACACAATCTGACATCACTATGATATATTGTAGCTTAATCCGCTCCACGCTTGAGTATGCATCGCCAGTGTGGGCAGCATTGCCGGACTATCTGGCTAACCTGATAGAATCTACACAATCTGACATCACTATGATATATTGTGGCTCAATCGCTCCACGCTTGAGTATGCATCGCCAGTGTGGGCAGCATTGCCGGACTATCTGGCTAACCTGATAGAATCTACACAATCTGACATCACTATGATATATTGTAGCTTAATCCGCTCCACGCTTGAGTATGCATCGCCAGTGTGGGCAGCATTGCCGGACTATCTGGCTAACCTGATAGAATCTACACAATCTGACATCACTATGATATATTGTGGCTCAATCGCTCCACGCTTGAGTATGCATCGCCAGTGTGGGCAGCATTGCCGGACTATCTGGCTAACCTGATAGAATCTACACAATCTGACATCACTATGATATATTGTAGCTTAATCCGCTCCACGCTTGAGTATGCATCGCCAGTGTGGGCAGCATTGCCGGACTATCTGGCTAACCTGATAGAATCTACACAATCTGACATCACTATGATATATTGTGGCTCAATCGCTCCACGCTTGAGTATGCATCGCCAGTGTGGGCAGCATTGCCGGACTATCTGGCTAACCTGATAGAATCTATCCAAAAGAGGGCCTTGAGGATTATATTTCAAAATTCAGACTACCATGATGCCCTTAGTCAGGCTGGTATTGCTCAGCTATATGGACGGCGGGACGAGGCGTGAAATTCATTCATAAGTCCTGTAAGATCACGCCTTTAAAGTTCTGCCTTAGTTAACAGTTTACGAACCTTGGAAACATATTCTTTTATCGGTCGACTTTAAATATAATTCAGGCTTAATATCTGAAGGAGGTATTTCACTTGAGTGAAATGCCAACATTAGTGAAATGAAAGTTGAAGGTTTCTGCGATGTCAGCTGGTGAGCTGATAGTTTTATCTCCAACTTTAACTACAGGAATGCTTGTCGATTTGTGTTGGCGAGAATTAAGTAATGGTCCAGATAAGAACTGTAGTAGAATCCATTGTTCTGCGGCAATGAGCCTCCCTCGCATACGATTTTGCTTGAATTTGTCTTAGTACTTTAGGAGGTGTCTACAGTCCAAACTACATCTCGAAAATAAATAATTTGTTTATGTTATTGGCTCTTTTTTTCTGTGAAAACTCAGACAAGCCACCATCCAGCCAATCGGATATAGAGAAAACAAAAGATTTTTCAATTGCAAATTTGAGAAATTTCTCCACACACGATATTCTTCGAAATTAAACCATAGTTAGTTTGGTCAAAAATAAATTCATATCACAAAAAATAACGAAGGATAATGCATTATTTCGATGGGTTTCTATTGAATTTATAAGTATCAACCAATGAAATTACGAGAAAGAATAATAGAAAATTAATACATTTTAACATTCCTTGCCGCGGAGCACTACAGTTCTTATCTGGACCATTACTTAATTCGTTTATCAGTGTCCAAGTTTTTCGTGGTCTTTTCTGTTAATGTCTAAATTATCCGTGAAGTATTTGCATTTGGCCTGCTTTAATTGCATTGTTGGTCTCATTCCTTGCTTCTTTGTTCAAAAGAAGTGCCTTTTGTGCATCAGTTTACGTAATTATTCGTTAGTAATCCATGGGGACATCTTCTCACCGATCCTTTTTCTTTTTACTGGTGCGTGTTTATCTATACTCATGCATTAGTAGGTGTTTCCAAACATCCCACATTTCATTTGGGTTTGTATGCAAGGCAACGTCGTTCCATTGCTTTTGATTTAGGTCATGTAACAAATTATCCTTATTGAAATTTTTGAGTTGTCGCGTTTCAATAATTTCGTTACCACCTTGCGCGTGAAATGAACTTTGCGAGTTAGATAGACGAGAGAGTGATCGCTAATACTCAGTTGTAAAACACCCGAATTTACTACCTTTTCCGAGAAATTCGTTATACTTAAGTCGATCAAAGTTCGTGAAATATGGGGTTTGTTATTTTTGTTGGCTCAGTGATCAGTTGGCTGAGTCCATATACGTAAGGCATTAATGAGATTGGAAGAGTTATGATCGGTGGCACCTGGCAGCAGATTACAATTTAGACTTCCGAACAGATATAGCTGCGTGAAAAGAGGAGGAGTTTACCTTTTTAGACCGGAACTTCCTATTTAAGGATGTAGCTATCGCGGCCACATTCCGCTGCGAATGTCTTCATCAACAACAAATGTTGCAATACATTTAGTGATTTTGACGACAGAACATTATTTACTACAGGGCTTCATCCCAGCATTTTTTCATTAGCTTTGTTGGAGATTGGGAGGGATTTCCGTATTCCCCGTTTTAACCCTTCCTCCCTTCGTAATTGTTAGTCTGACCTGTTCACTAATGCAGTCACATCTGGAACAGTATATATATATATATATATATATATGTATGTACACCGACGACACCACAGTTTGCTGCATGCATTGGTAGTACCGTAGGCCAAGTGATGGTAGGGACCTTAAGCAACCAGGACGGCGACGGCAGTGACGACGGGACGTAGACAAAATTTTCTCCCGAAATTTTGTGTTTACTATTTCCCTTGTTCGCCTTGAATTGTTTTTTACAACCAGATTTTCGAAAAATATAATGACTATAGAGTTCCGTTCACGCCGAACGAAAAATGATTTGATTTACTTTCTTACGTTCGCGTTCTCTTTTTAAAAACGTACAATTTGGGGTTTTCACGTTGTGTTTTTGCAGAGAACGGTTGAAATGTAGGCGACTGCGTGCATTTTTACGTGCAGTTATTGTATTTTGTAATTAAGGCTATTGTTTTATGCCGTCGTCCTAGACGTTGCCGTCGTGGTTGCTTAAGGTCCCTGGTGTCGCTTAATAATGCACTCTATGAATTAAGTAGGTGGTGTTCGATTTCTTTAATTCATTAGCGATCCTACATGCCAAATGTGACACACTATTTTTTATGTATAAGTTGAACCTAGTTAAACTGGTATATAAGATTTATAACAACCTAACACCAACCTGTATGGGAGAGACTTTTGAAGGCACTTTTGAAGGCACGACCTGCAAAACGATGGAACCAAGGTCTTCGATCATGCTATTATATTGTACCATATTGTATGGTATAGTAAAGTACTGCTACCGCGGTCCGCAGTCCCGCAGTCGATGAATGTCAATGAACTTTAAGTATAGTGAAGTACTGCTACCGCGGTCCGCAGTCCCGCA
This sequence comes from Actinernus sp. WN-2022, assembly GCA_030867875.1. Classification (NCBI taxonomy): domain Eukaryota; kingdom Metazoa; phylum Cnidaria; class Anthozoa; order Actiniaria; family Actinernidae; genus Actinernus; species Actinernus sp. WN-2022. The sequence continues at coordinate 7,851,024 of JAOWCC010000577.1, read as the reverse complement.
GTCGATGAATCTCAATGAACTTTAAGTATAGTGAAGTACTGCTACCGCGGTCCGCAGTCCCGCAGTCGATGAATCTCAATGAACTTTAAGTATAGTAAAGTACTGCTACCGCGGTCCGCAGTCCCGCAGTCAATGAATGTCAATTAACTTTAAGTATTTTAAGTATAGTAAAGTACTGCTACCGCGGTCCGCAGTCCCTAATCCTAACCCTAACCCTAAACCCTAAACCCTAAACTGCGCGCGCAAGATTGTGACTGCGGACCACGGACCGCGGTGACAGTACTTTATGGTAGCTAAAAAAGTGACAGGGTATTCTAAAGTCTAGCCCCTGTGGAGGGCCTGTATGTCCCACATAATTGTAAAGCGCCACAATAAGTATAATCTTAGAGGCACAAACAGACTTGTTAGACCACGTTTCAACACTTATATCATGAAGAATTCTATCGCTCATAAAGGATCAATTGCATGGAATGCATTATCCTATGTGTATGATAATAATGTTACTGTAAAATCATATTGTAAAAGGGCAAATAATTATGACGTACTCCATAAGCTAGATTTTAATGTTTTATCTGTTCAATCAACTCACAATGTTAGGGATGATTTTCTACTGTTTTAATTATTACTCTTACGCAGCATTTTTATAGTATTTCGCCTTGTTTTAGCTTTTTAGTACCCTAGTTCTTCTGTACAAATGACTCTCGCTCATAATGACTATAGCTTACGATAATATTGTATATAGTATAAATAATGTATGTATATTAGAATTTTAACAGCATAGAATAATTTAATACCATAGGAGTTTTTTAAACGTAGTTAGATAATTAGTTAGAATTAAACTTTTTACACACGACCTCACAAGCGGCAACGCTTAAATACTATCGTGTATAAATAAAGATTATTGATTGATTGATTGAGATTGATTGAGTCAAGCAAAGGGTGTGTCACTCTTTTGTCTCATCCATATCTCATTGTATATAAATACAATAACCTATTTGCGGCGTCGAAATATACCCTGAAATTTCGTCCGCGGACATTATCTGATCCGAGAAGAGAACAGTTCCCGAGAGCGAAGCTCGAGTGAAACTGTGAGCTCCAAGGACCAGTTAATGTCCAAGGACAAATATCAGGGCATAGTACGACGCCACAATGTAGGTTATTGTTGTTATCATCCTTCAAATATTTTCTTTAACGCGCGATTATACGCTCACAGGGGGTGTATTTGCTGATATTTAGAGAAAATATCGGGTCACGTGACGCATTCAACCAATCACGCGCGAGAGAAAATATTTGCTGGGTATAATGACGTAGGTACTTGGAATATAATACTATATAAAGGTTCCAAACGTAAAGCGAGGGCTTTCATTGAAATTCAAGGCCGAGCCCGTAGTTTTGCACCGGTTCAAAAACCAGCCACGCCCCAATACTATGGTTTTCATGAATGGCTTTTATGTTTAAAAGTATGCAAATGCAGTTTTGGATTAACAAACAGTCAGTTCACTTCGTTCTAGTCGTCGAGCTTACACGGTCAAAGGGTGGAAATGAAGAAAACTATTTAATTATTACGTACCCTGGTCTCTCATTTCTTTGCTTTCCTGTCGCCGAGGGAAACCTCTGCCACGAAACGATTGCTTTTCGCGTTGACATGCGCCACGGTATCTGGATTTTCATTGGCCGAGAAAAACGAGACGGTAAACATTGTAGATCATTGTAGATTTCAGATTTTTCCATTTCCTATTGTTATACGGCAAGCGAGAAGGCGAAGTGAATAAAATAAAATAAATTTCCTTCTTCGAGGATTTAAATCAAAGCTTTAGTTTAGGATAAATTACGGTAGATTTATTGAACGGTAATTAATTTCAAGGTGTTCTGTACAGTTCAGCAAAATAAGAAGTAGACAAAGCCAGAGTTTGAAGCCCGTTCTCGGTATCAATCGTCGGCAAACAAAAAAATGACGACATAAATAACGGCTGCGAAGGATACTGTGGGCTCTTACAGAACCAGCGAAGATCGTCAAAAAGTCATGCCCGTGCGATATCAAACAGGTAAAACCGGTTTGGTAACTGGTTTATCACGTGGTTTACCTCCAAGATTTTGGAGGTTGCAAGTGCGCATGTACAACGGGAAAAGCAATCGTTTCGTGGCAGAGGTTTCTCTCGGCGACAGGAAAGGCAAAGAGATGAGAAACCTCTGCTCGCAGGGTAATTATTACGCAGTCTACATTTAGTTTTAGCCTAAAGAACTACCAGAGTTGGGAAGTTGAACAATTGTTTGGCAGAATTGTATAGAAGGCTGAACAGGAAAATGTGACCGCTGAAAGAGAAAAGTACTGGTTTCGTGAACCCGGCCTTTCAGTGGTTGAAAGTGAAGTTACTGCAAAAAGTAGGACGTCTGTGCCAAAAACCACCTTATACAAAGACACCTCGACTGCAAAGATATTTGAAGAGTGGCTTTAGGAAAGAAACACGAGAGTCCAAAGGAAAGCTGCGCGCTTCTGTTGTAACAACTATCAGCCAAAAATGCTTGGAGATTTGGGGTGGGATACCTTGGAGTTATAAGAAGGAAAATTACGCGGCTGACTCTGATATACAAAATGAGTCGCGGGCTACTTGACATTAGTATAGACCAGTGCCTAATCCCACATACCGAGACTAGAACCCGCAGTAGCCATAGCTATAAGTGTTATCCCTACAGAACTACTAAGGATATCTCTCACTGTTCTTTTTCCCCACGGACTATTAGACAATGGAATTCCCTTCCAGTTGAAATAGTTAATGCAGACTTTAGACTGATCTCATTTATCCAGTTATCTGACTAATAGTTCGAATTAACAAATTGGGGAAAGCAGCGCTTTACGTTCCAAACAATCTAAGACTGGAACGCATTAGATCTCAATTCGAAGATCGCTGAGAATTTTATCGTTTTTAAAAGTTTTTAAAAGTAATAGCACTATTGTCTAACATTAGTATTCTTAGCATTTTAGCTCTAGTTCTTAACCTTTTATAGCCTTTTAGTCTTCATTATTACTTTTAGTTATTACTTTTAGTTATTACTTTTAGTTATTACTTTTAGTTATTACTTTTATCTTTTATCTTTTATCTTTTATCTTTTATCTTTTATCTTTTATCTTTTATCTTTTATCTTTTATCTTTTATCTTTTATCTTTTATCTTTTATCTTTTGGTGTCACAAAAAATGTCAGCAAATTTTGGTTCAATATTTAAAAGAATGCCCTAAATAAGTTCTTAAGAAGAGTATTCATCGTATGTGCGTATATAATAGTAACTATCAGCGGTAACAAAAATGATGCAAGCAGATTCTTTACATGTATACATCGCCGGTCCCAGAACTGAATTTCGTGGTCCACGAAAATACTTGTTTCGCGCAAAGCATCACGGGGCGTGCTAAAGGGTCTTTAACTAAATGTAGAGTGTGTAATTGCGAAGATTCGGATGCTACGAAGTTGGAAGTAATATACAAGTGCTTAGATGTATTCCAGTTCAAAAATTAAATACAAACCTATCGGTCTTCATAACCGAAAGAAGAATACAGGTTAACATCAACTTGATACTAACAGCTTTCCCCTAAGACAATAAAATTCCGCTAACAGCTTTTAGAATGCAGGTTTTATCCTTCATAAAACAATTGTATTGGGGCGTGGATGTTTTTTAATGGTTGCTAACATGTGGTTAGTAAACCTCTGAGGGTCTGACAAGGTTGACTAAAACCGGTTTTCGTCTGGAGTCTTTCTGAAGTTGTTTAGAATAAACGTTTCTCTCCGATGCTCTCCCTTCGATGTCGAGTTCCGTGTTGTGGACGAGCTGAACGCAGAGCTGATCGTTCCTCTCATAGCTTGCAGTAGTTGCAACAGCGACATTCTGCGGTTTTGTGAATGGTTGCTGTAGTTCCTGTTCGAGCGTGATGCATACTTGGGCTTCATGCGCCTCAGGGCTTGTGGAACCATCTTACAAAAACCCTCCTTACTCTTACTGAAGCAGTTTCCAATGACGTTACAGAAATCCTTGCGAAATCTATCGTTCAGCAGGATGTATAAGATAGGATTAATGCTGCTGTTTGCTTGGCTGATCCAGAAAGACACGAACTTGACATCTATAGAGATTTGCATGTACAGATCTGGCCTGTAAACCAAGTAGTAGTGCATCACGTGGGAAGGTAGCCAACAGACAGCAAAAAACAGTACGATGAATGCCAAAAGCTTGATCACCTTTTTTCTGGACTTCTGCAGAGCGGGTCGATTGCCTTTGGTGTTTCCTAGGGTAGTTCCCATCCAAAGTTTTCGTCCAATCAGGAAGTACAGTAGTGCCAAGAAGAGTACTGGGCAGCAGTACAGGAATATAAAGGTGAAGGTGAGAAACTTGCCGAGAACATTGTAAGTCTCGTGCATATCACCCCAGGGCCACTGTACAGTGCAGTGGTGGTAGCCGTCCTCTTGTTTGACGACTGTGTAGAGGAAAATAAATGGCATCATGCAGGTAATCCCCATCGCCCATATTACAATCGTGACCAGCTTTGGACTCTTCAAAAATTCACATCGGAGTGGATAAAAAATAGCCACAAAACGCTCCAAAGAGATGGCTACGATCGTAAATACTGAAGCAGCCAAGGACACGAAGTACGGAAAGTAAACCATCTTACACATGAAGGTTCCAAAGCGTCCTCCGATCCACCTGCTGCCGACATAGAGATGCGCAACGCTTGATGGCATGGAAAAGAGACACACCAAGAGGTCAGCAAACGCCATGTTGGCTATGAGCAGATTGGTGATCGCCTTGAATCCCGTGTGGCGGCACACAACGTACATACCGACGGCGTTACCAAGGAAACCGATAAGAAACGTCATGGAGTATGATGACGTCATGCTAATCTTTAGAGCGAGGCTGATACCGATGAATTCAGACAAATCACTTGTCATATTTGGAGCTATAATAAACATCAAGGCATTAGGTTTAATAATTTTCTTAGGATTTATTCTAATTAATTATTTTGCTACAAGATACAAACAGTTTTGTCTTCCAATCTGAACATTGACCTCTTTTTTACCTTACTAAGAAAGTGGTGGTAAAGATAAGGTAAAGAGAGATTTTAAGCAATTTCACAGCAAGAGAAGACGTACTGTAACGTCCTTACATTCATATTTAGGCCGTGTTTATTACACTTGTGCGATTTACCTAGTTAACTTCTGTTTTGCAAATTTTATCTATAAACAAGAGCCCATAGCCAAGAGCGTCCATATCTACTATATAGATGACACGGCGTGTTCACAAGTTGGGCTATTTTTGGATTATTTTTGCCGCCAATTAGTGGGCTACACGAGTGGCGGAACACTGAAAAGATGCCTCATTAGCGTGTTATACCAACAACATGCCTGCTACGCTTTTGTGATTTTATTCCCTTAGGAATGATTGCACCAAAGAATAGCGGGAAACCGTTCTAAAAATAACCTAACTTGTGAAAATGCCGTAGCACAGAGGTATTATGGGAGATTATCGCTCTTGGTTATGGGCTCTTGATATAAAAAGCAGGGTTTGAGCCAGAGCACGAAATTTGGACATTTGACAATTTCTCACTTCAATTTGACCGCCGGGCCATAAATGTCCACCAAGATCAAACTTGCTGGTCATATTTAAAACATATGTTGAGACTGTTACTGGTTGAATCGGTTATTAAGTTTGCAAAACGAGTTTTTTTCGGAAAACTCGTGTTAGTCGTTCTTCACGCTGCCGTCGCACTTCCCAATGGATTCTTAATGTTTAGTTTTCGCGCCTTCCGACAGCAACCTCTCCCCAGTGTCCTCTCGACCAGGGGCGCTTTCCATTCAACTAAAACGACCGGTTAGAAGTTTCGAAAATTTCGAATGTCGAATGGAACGGAATTTTTAGAATTAGAAAAACCGCTCGAAAAAAATATGCGTTCCATTCGCAGAAACCACCCGGTTATTAGTAGCCTCGATTTCAATTCTCGAAACTGGCAAATCACGGCAAATCTAAACCGGAAATTTTGAATGGAACAGAAAATTTCGGTCGAAGCGGAATTTTCGGCAAAAGAGGGCCACCAACGCGAGGTGGTCCACAATTTCCGAAACTTCGAACCAGAAATTTTACTGTTCCATTTGATTTCTGACCGGAATTTTCGTGTTTTTTTTTGGGCTTGAATGGAAAGCGCCCCATATCTACCGTCCTAAGGTCCCTAATGGAAAGGTAGCAAACTGTACGCCGATCAGGTGCAGCAAATCGCCTCGAATTCGCATAAAAATCCCGTACATCGCCAAAATTCCTTCAAATAACGGTTGCCTAAAGACAGGTCCTACACCACACTCAGCTTCCCTTTCACTGGTTTACTCTAACAGAAGAAAAATGCCACGAATTTGCAGTGTTCGAGCTTCTCAGATCTTCAAAACTACCTCTGCTGCAACGAGGCGACAAACAGTAGACCGTCCCCTACCCAGTGAATTTGACACTCCGCTGTGCCATTTTTCATCTACTAATCGGAATCGATCATCGCAGAATAACGTTACGCATAATGAGGCTGGGGTACCTGTGGTTTAACTTGAATAACAATAACAGTTCACTGCATTACGAATTAAGACGATCGATCTATGTACATTTTAAAGCTGATTTCCTTCGGATGCACTAAGGTAGCGAAATTTGCATAAAACAAGAATATAGTTCCTGACAAAGCCAAAAGAAAGACCAACTGGCCTGTCGACATGATATGGGCCTGCCATTATTTTGCATAATTCGTTATTTGTCTGCCTGTAATTATCACTTTTCCTTTATTTTGTCTTGTAATTTTCAGCCAGTGTTGTATGAATATGGCGAAGCTAAATACATAAATATTTTGGGTAGTTAAAAGCACAGTATATTGTTTAGTTATTTTGATTTCATTCCTTTATTTCAACCGATGTCAAAACATCTGAAGACCTAGCAGAGTACTTACCGCCGACTTGAGGATCGGACCCGTTGACAAAGCTTGTATGGTTGATGCTAGCAGTCATGTTATTTTGCGTTAGTTGGGTTTATCACCTTCTCTGCTTTCTGCGATCTTGATTCAAGAGGATATTAAGCCTGTGTACAAATTATAGAAACCAAATATAAGCAATAGAAACAAACACAACGTATAGATATCTTAGCGAAGAGACGCAATACTATCAATTCCAAACCAGTAGCAGCTCATCGGTCATTGATATCAAAACATCCAAAGTCATTGCCATAAAGGCATTAATACTTTAAGTATAACAGAAATAAATATATTAGGTTACATTCTCTCAAAAACCATTTGCTCGAAATTAATTTTTGAAATAAATTGTAACAATACACAATGTAAGCAGTAAAACTAAAATAAAATTTTGACCTGAACTAGTAAAGGACAGTTTTGAACTTTCGGCAAGTGATCTCAAAGTCTCGAGTAGGGAAATGCTGCTGTCTTGGCACCTTCGTTGGTTTCATCGATATCGGCAAAGTTATGTTACGATACGAACAACGTTTTGAAGGGTAGACAACATAGCGTCCCATATTACAACGCGGGTGTTCCATTGTTCTTTCAACTTCGCAATTAGTTGAATTATATATTATTGTGCTGAAGATCGTATCCAATGGTATTTAACTGTTCAATGTAGTGTGTGATCTATTTAATAAATAAAATATGGTTCTCCATGTTCTATTTAACAATTAGACCTCTCGCCCTCGTGGGCTACGAGTCAATAGCCGGCATGAGGCGCAGCCGAATGGGCTATTTAACTCGTAGCCGCATGAGGGCGAGAGGTCTAATTGTTTTAGTACAAACTAACTAGTGGGACAGTAGTATAATAGATAGAAACAAATTGAAGTTGAAAACATATTAATTCGTGAAAATGCGTGCGGTTTTTCTCTACCATGGGCTATCACAATTAGACCTATAGTAGGGTAGCCAATCAGAATGCAGGATTTGTAATAGTCCACTAGTTGGTTGATACAGGAGCCCATTACCAGGAGCGTCCATCTCCCATACTAGGTCTGTGAGTCAGTGTATGACCGGATTGAGCTATCATTTAGAACAGATCTCACGGGAATTCATGTGCCCACACTTTGGGAATCCAATCAAACCATAGTCAGGACAATGCAGCGTTAGTAAAATCACCTCAAAGAACAATAGATCATTCTTAATCTCGATAATTATGGCAAGCATATACACGATCGTAGCAGAGTCAGAAGGCAGTTACCCGGGAAACATGTTCTAAAAATAGCTCAAACTGGTCATACGCTGACTCATGGGTATAGTATTTACGGACGCTCCTGGTAATGGAATCCTGATGTCATGTAAACTGGTCATACGCTGACTCATGGGTATAGTATTTATGGACGCTCCTGGTAATGGGCTCCTGATGTCATTTAAACTGGTCATACGCTGACTCATGGTATAGTATTTATGGCGCTCCTGGTAATGGGCTCCTGATGTCATGTAAACTGGTCATACGCTGACTCATGGTATAGTATTTATGGCGCTCCTGGTAATGGCTCCTGATGTCATGTAAACTGGTCATACGCTGACTCATGGTATAGTATTTATGGCGCTCCTGGTAATGGGCTCCTGATGTCATGTAAACTGGTCATACGCTGACTCATGGTATAGTATTTATGGCGCTCCTGGTAATGGCTCCTGATGTCATGTAAACTGGTCATACGCTGACTCATGGTATAGTATTTATGGCGCTCCTGGTAATGGGCTCCTGATGTCATGTAAACTGGTCATACGCTGACTCATGGTATAGTATTTATGGCGCTCCTGGTAATGGCTCCTGATGTCATGTAAACTGGTCATACGCTGACTCATGGTATAGTATTTATGGCGCTCCTGGTAATGGCTCCTGATTTATACTAAAACAAAATAGTGCAAGCTCGAGGTCTTGAAAAACGGCGGATGCACGAGCGGAACGGGAGTGCATTTAGCAGCTTTTCAAGACCTGCAAAGTGCGTTATTTAATTGCTATCACCCATGATACCGAAGCTCTGTAGTTTGGGAGGGAGGAGTTGATCATAGATGACGTCATAAATTGCTCGCTACGCTTGATGTTCCACTGCAAAGTGTTTTTTGCAACAATAAAACACTTTTGGATTCAAATAAGTGTAAAGTAACGTAAGTAAAGTAACATAAACTTACTTCCAGTCGAAAAGTCCAAAACGTAAAACTCTACAAAATCATTGGAATTTGCTTATGTACTCTAAACGGCTTATCTAAACTTAAACGTTTAAGAAGACACTTTAAACACGATCTAGAATATTTTTATTAATTCAAGATTTCTGAGCTCTGAAAGAGGTCGAAATAGTCACAAAGACAACCACAAATTTGAGAGAGAAAGCTCAAGAGAAAGCTCATTTTTTGACAAATGGAACCATAGAAGGAAATTTTACTCAACGATTTACTTCTCCTAGTGATGAAATGCTTGTGAAATCCTAATTTTCGTGCATTTTGGTTCAGAAGTTTACACAATTTGAATTCACTGCGTGACGAAAAAAACTGATACGGTTGATGTAAATTGTAGATATAAGTGGAATTCGGTTGAAGATGCATATATGTACTTGTGAAATAATATTTTAGTTTGTACGTAATAGAATTCCTCCCGTGGAACTACGACTGATCGAGCGATACCGGTATAAGGATATATTAAATATGAAACAAAAAGGGAACACATTTCATTATCCTAACTGCATGCGGGAAGGGATAAAATACTTCTTCATATGAGTAACAGACATGCAGTAATTAAATAACAAGTTGTTTTGAAACGTTTGGTGGCGTTATAAATGAGGCGAAACGTGAATCTTGTGTCAGTATTGGAGCATGCAGAACCTGGGCACATGTTCATCGAAGGTTTTGATGTTGCCTGTTTTGTAATCATGAATTTGTTCTCAGGCAAAAGAGAAATTATTTATAAGTGTTACAAGTGCTTTTCACAATCGTATCCTTGCAGCTACAGCCGTTACAAAATCTAATACAGATTATAGTATTGGTTGAAAAAATGACTCAGATGTTCTGAAGAAAGACTAATACCTTTAAGAATTATAATTAAAGTCTTAGTAAAGAGATCAATATCGCTTTGCTGTTCAAATGCGTTTCATATTGTGGAACAAATCTCCCGCGTCAACCCTTCCTATATAGTCTTTTAAATCTCTTCAATAAAGCACCGGACGTCCCATGGATTCAAAGCCATTATATATTTTATTCAAACCCGATGGGATTTTCTATTAGAATGTGTCAGTATTGATACTATGAGCTCATGCGATTCATACCGGTGTTAAATAGACTAACAAGGTTTCTGGCTTGCTATTTCGCTGCTTTTTTCTGCTTCCTATTTGTTATATTTGATCAATACATTTCCGTTTTTTTTTTTAAGCCAACCAAGTAAGATATACATTCGATCTCTTGCTTGACAATTTAATAAATCTTATTGACTACAGTGCACAGTGGCGCTTTACGTATTCAAAGTAAAACTATGGACACTTTTTCAACGATGTGCGCGCAGTTTATGAAGTTTGGAATTCTTCACACAAATGCGCGCGCAACACATCACTTTCCTACTTTATGACGTAGCAGTAATATATAACAAAAAACATTGGACAATGTTGTCGAGTTAGCAAATTTCCTCTGGTTTTCCGTGGTGTGTACTCTTATTTACCAAGATTTACGTCATCACATGGTCAAAATTTGTTGTGGACTCACGAGTCTACAACAAATTTTGACCATGTGATGCCGTAAATCGTGGTAAATAAGAGTCCACACCACGGAAAACCAGAGGAAATTAGTTTTTTACAACAATATTAGAAAACGTACAAGGAAGTTTCGTTACGAAGCGTGACAGCTTTGAAAGAGCCAGCGTTGTCTATAACTTTCTCGCGTCAGCACCGTTGTCTGGACTCTCATTTATCACCGTACTTCAACCAATCAGATCGCGAGATTACCGGCAGTTGTGGTAAAATTGAATTTAGTACAAACTGCTTCACTAACTTGTTCTATGCGAGGACCGTGACGGAAAAAGAAGCCATCGGATAAGATTTCAAGGTAAGCCTTTCTTTCGCTTGAAAATTGCGGCAGCTTTCCTTTGTACGACCTTTCCACAGTTCGTGTCTCTCTATAGCTGATGTAACAAAATGAAAATTACTTAATTTGGTTGTTTTGATTTGCATCATTGCCATACAGTTAACATGTTCTGTTACAATAGAACGGCTTTTCAATACCTCCAGTAGTTGTGAGATTATTTGCTATGACTGGTTTTTCATACTCTTCAAAAGTTTTACCGTCATACTGCGAACGTCAACATTAATTGTAACGACACTAAGCTACAAGTACGAAAATCCATAGCAGGTATACCACAGATGGGTTTGGTCCTAGTTTACATGCTGGTAAGCGAATACTTCGCCTAGCGAACACTAGACTTATGCTGATATAAATGAGAAGTTGTTAGTTGAAGAAAGACTAACGATATGGAAAATGTAAACCTTTTAAAACAGTTAATTGAGTTATGCACTCTTTTCTAAAACAAAGGAAATAACTCACAAAAAGCAATCGCTTTTTATTCAAGGTATGAATAACAATAGTTTCAATTTGCACCATAAGACATTATTGATTGGCTAATTCGTCGGTGCAACGTAAGGTGTACTGAATTTGTTAGTGATAAACGTTTACAAATTGTTATGTCGTAAACCAACGATTGTGATACTTCTAAAAAGAAATACAATAATAGTTCGCAATTAAATGAATAATTGAATTACTGACGTATTGCAAATCGCGTTCTGAAAGCTAAACAGATATACAGACACATAATCCTGTGCAATAAATCTGGGCGCTATTTTAATAACCCAAGCAAAACGTTTGCTTTAAATGTATAAATTGCTCCAAGAAACATAGTGTTACATAAACGTTACAGTTTAGGAGCTCGCGCACCTAGTTAAATGCGGTTACGATAATTAGTCGCGAGCATATATGTCGCCAGAGTTTGACCGTTAAAATCAGTTGGTTGTTGGAGCTTCGGAATAAAAACATCTTAACTCTACTCGTCTCGTATTCTACATTGGTGGCAGCGAAAACCAGGGAAACCAGGATAAAATGGCTTTAGAAGAAGAAGTGAGAGAAGAAGTTCAACGACTAACTCACCGATTTGCAGAACTAGAGTCGAGAGATGTAGAACCGTCCTCCGTGGCCTCTGCAGAACCCAAAATCATCTCGGTGGCAAAGCCAGACACTTTCTCCGGGTCGGAGGGGGGCTTTGAAGACTGGTTGAGGTATTTTGAGCTTTGTGCAGAGATAAACAAATGGAGTGAGGTGCAGCGGAGACAGCAGTTGGCCGTGGCTTTACGCGGTAGGGCTCAGCGAGTGTACACGACTTTGCCGGTAGCAGCAATAAACTCCAGCTACAAAGAATTGGTATCTGCACTCAAATCAAGACTGCAACCAGAATAACAGAGGGAAACGTACAAGTTGACATTTGCAAGCCGCTACAGGAAGAGAGGTGAGAATCTTGTGGACCTGAGTAGTAGAGAGGGACCGAATTACCCCCCTTTTTAGGGTGTTATGCTAATTTAAGGGTGTTATGCTAATTTTTAAGGCGCGCTCATTAATTCAATGACGTCACGGTTCTATTGTTTGAAGCTCATGAATAAAGTGGTGGGCTCATGAATAAAGTGGTGGGCTCATGAATAAAGTGGTGGGCTCATTATCTATTGTTTCAAGCTCATGAATAAAATGAAGTGGAAATTGAAGTGGAATCTCATTAAATGAAGTGGTTTTCATTATCTATTGTTCCTTTGGATGAGGTCATCGATCTATTCGGGCAAGTTTGGCTAAAGCCTATTGTTTGGGGTCGTCTATAAAACCAGGAGCGATCGGCCCTGAATACATTCGAAGTTGAATGAAAAAAGTAATAAATATCTCGCAATATCTAAACCCCTTTGTAGCGTAAATAGTAAGAACAAACTACTCGTCATAGGCTCTAAACTGTCTTTATTATTTTCCTTTACAGTTAATAACTCGTAAGATAACTACATACAAAATCCACTGTGACTCAAGAGCAACTTTGCTATTGTCCTTAGGGATTAGCGATAACTGAAGGGCCATCAGTACAGTTTGATAGAAACAATAGTCCTATTTGAGGAAAACTCTTGAGATGTAAATTCTTCTCTAAAACTGAACTATAATTACCATACGAATAAAAACAAACCACCAGATAAATTAAACAAAGTTTATTCAATCTCAAAAACACCAATTTACAGTTCGTTTTCCTTATAGTCGCGGAGTTGATAACTTTCTTATTTCTCAGTTCTTGGGTTGATATAATGTAACGTGTTACAAGATTACACTGATTTATGTTTCATTGATTTTTTTCTTGTTGACAAATGCTGCTTAACTTGGATAAGGGGAAAACAAATAGGGGAAAACAAATAGTTTGTGGTCAATGTTTTTCTTGTTCTAAGTTAGTAGTCAGATAAAACTTCAGTTCGTATCGCAATATTTTTCTTACCATCGCCAGAATTTTTTTTGATATTTTACCCTTTCTGGAGCTATACAGTAATTGTATGGAACTATAATTTTCATATTTCAAAATTTTCGCGTACGTTAACATTCCCAGGCTACACTCTATTCATAAGGAATAAGACACGCGTTATCGTTGTTTTAGGTTATTTTCCAAACTAGACCGAAGAGGTATTTACCATTTCTGAAAGAATACCACTTTACACCACTTTATTCATGAGCCCACCACTTTATTCATGAGCCCACCACTTTATTCATGAGCTTCAAACAATAGAACCGTGACGTCATTGAATTAATGAGCGCGCCTTAAAAATTAGCATAACACCCTAAACATTAGCATAACACCCTAAAAAGGGGGGTAATTCGGTCCCTCTCCTACTACTCCTTGCGTGCTTTTCCAACTGAGAAACGGCGAGACAATCGAAGAAGAGCTGGTCGATCAGTTCATCAGCGCACTGGACTCCAGAGAATTACGCCTTGGAGCCAAACAATTCCCAAGTCTTTGGACGAAGCGCTGTATACTACACTCTTTTGATAGTGGAAAAAGGAGTATGGTAGGAGTATTGGAACCGGAACCAAAATTCGAAAATCGATATTCCAAATCGATATTCCACATTTTGAAGGTTGTAGCCAAAGTAGCTAAGGGCATGGTTCCAGTAACGGTCTTCAATCCAACATCAGAACCCGCTCGAATTTATCGTGAAAGTGCAATAGGCGAGTTGTGGCCTCTACGTGAGGGGAAGGAAAACGGTGCTACAGAGTCAAAGCAAGCATGTTACTACCTCGTGGAATCCGAGGAGAACGGGAAATCGAAGCAAGGGGCTTTTCATTGTAGAGTGGGTCAAGAAAAAGAATGGGGGCTTCTAAGAGAGGAAATGGCCAGGCTTTTACCCATAGGAAAATCTGTGTCAGATGAAGTCGAAAGCAGCATTCATGAAATATTCGCGAGACATCATGAAGTTGTGTCGAGAGGACCAACCGATCTGGGGGAAGTCACAGCGGAGAAACATCGCATTCACACTGGAAGTTCTGCCCCTATCAAGGTTCCACCCCTATCAAGGTTCCACCACGCAGAATTTCCTTCCACCGAAGAGGAGAAATACAGAATCAAGTGGGGAAGATGCTGTCTAACGATGTGATAGGAGAGTCAAGTTCGCCTTGGAATTCTCCAATAGTTTCAGTAGCCAAGAAAGATGGCACCAAAAGGTTCTGCATAGATTATTGCAAACTCAACTAGATTACGAAAAGGGACGTTTATCCCTTACCGCGTTGTGACGAAATCTTAGGAGCACTGGCTGGCTCTGCCTATTTCTCCCACTTAGACTTGGTGAAGGGTTACTGGCAGATAAGCGCAGCAGAGGAAGATCGTGAAAAGACAGCTTTTTTTTCGACTCCCGATGGTCACTACCAATTCAGACGGATGCCGTTCGGCTTGACCAATGCACCCGCAACTTTCCAAAGGGCCATGAATTCCATCTTAGATGGATTGACTTGGAAAGACTGCCTGGTCTATCTCAATGACATCGTTATCTTTGCAAGAAGTTTAGAAGAGCATAACAGGGAATTAGAGGCTGTGGTAGACCGCCTTGGCAATGCTGGATTGAAATTTAACCCCAAGAAATGCCAGTTACTGAACGAAGAGACCACGTTGCTGGGGCACGTAGTATCAAAGGAAGGTATCACCACGGATCCTGAAAAAGTCAAAGTGCTGAAAGAATGGCCAGTCCCTTGTAGTATCTCTGAATTACGTTCGTTCCTTGGCTGTTCTGGATACTACAGACAATTCATTGAGAATTATGCAGAGATAGCTGAACCACTCTACAGCTTAGAAAAGAAGAATACCATCTTCAAATGGTCGGATGAATGTCAGGCTGCGTTTCACAAGCTGAAGAGTAAATTATTCGAAGCGCCGGTCCTGGCTTATCCACATTTTAACGAACCATTCATCTTAGACACAGACGCTTGTGATGCCAGTATAGGAGCCGTGCTGTCCCAAGTCCATGATGGAGAGGAGAAAGTAATAGCTTATGCAGCCAAAGCCTTCAGTAAACCTGAGCGTAATTACAGCACTACCAGAAAAGAGCTCTTAGCGATGGTCTGGGCGATGGAACACTTTGAACCGTATCTTTTGGGATGCAAGTTTACTGTCCGCACCGATCATCATGCACTGGTGTGGTTGCGCAGATTTAAGAACCCCAAGGGGCAAGTTGCTAGGTGGCTAGAGAGACTAGCTGAATTCGAATTCGTTGTAGAGCATCGTCCTGGTGAACAACATGGAAATGCAGATGGAATATCAAGACTCCCTTGACCAGAAACGGATGACGTAGAGACTGATCCGGGTGATAGGTGTACAGACGAAGTAACCATTCATACCGGAACTGTAAAAAGGTTCCAGTTGGGACAGCATCTGAGGTCGCAGATGAGAGGTCCGATCTTTGGGGCAGAGAAAATGTCTATCGGCTTTAGCGGGAAGATCCTGCTATTGGCCAAGCAGTCGTGTGGTTAGAGAATGGTAATAGACCAGCAAGAGAGAATATGACCGGTGCTAGCCCAGAGGTAGGACGTTTTTGGAGCCAATTCGGAAGATTGCAACTAGTGGATGGGCTATTGTACCGCAAGTACGAGAGCGAGAATGGTATGTCAGAAGTATTACAACTTTGCTTACCACGGCCACTGATCCCTGAAGTTCTTCGTTTGCTGCACAACGTTCCTAGTGCTGGACATCTTGGCATTAATAAAATGGCAGAGAAAGTAAAGGCACGCTACTATTGGAAAGGCTGGCGAGAGGAGGTAGAAAATCACTGTAGAGGGTGCTTAACTTGCGCCAAACGAAATCAACCTCAGAAGAAGGGTCGTGCACCACTTGTCACAAGCTCAACGGGATATCCCATGGAGAGAGTTGCTATGGACGTGGTGGGACCACTACCTTGTACGGAGAGAAAGTAAAGGCACGCTACTATTGGAAAGGCTGGCGAGAGGAGGTAGAAAATCACTGTAGAGGGTGCTTAACTTGCGCCAAACGAAATCAACCTCAGAAGAAGGGTCGTGCACCACTTGTCACAAGCTCAACGGGATATCCCATGGAGAGAGTTGCTATGGACGTGGTGGGACCACTACCTTGTACGGAGAATGGTAACAGGTTCATTTTAGTAGTGACAGACTACCTCACCAGTTGGCCGGAAGCATATGCAATCCCAGATCATAAGGCGACGACGGTAGCGGAAAAACTTGTGAATGAATGGGTTTCTCGCTATGGCGTGATGCAGCACCTTCATTCTGATCAAGGTCGAGATTTTGAAAGTCGTGTCTTCCAAGCTATGACTGAGATGCTTGGTGTGCATAAAACTAGAACAACACCTTACCATCCACAAAGTGACGGGTTAGTCGAAAGAGTCAACCGAACCCTGAAGGATATGCTTGCTAAAGTCGTTAACGAGGAACACAACGACTGGGATAAATGAATTCCTCACGTGCTTTTAGCATACAGAACCGCAGTTCATTCATCTACAAATTTAACACTTCACTTCTTGATGTTTGGAAGAGAAGCCCGGTTGCCTGTAGACTTGTTGGTTGAGAAGAGCAGCCAAGACAAAGATGATGCATCTCTTCCGGAATTTGTGAAAGAAATGGAAGATCGGTTGCGAAAAGCGCATACATTAGCTCGGGAAAGAACCAAATCCGCTACGAAACGATACAAGGATTACTACGACGCACGCTCATCCGGAGATCAGTACAAGGTAGGGAATCTTGTGCTGAGTCATTTACCTACAAGCGATGGAGTCAGTCGTGGGTTGGCTAACAAATGGAGGGGGCCTTACGAAGTCTTGAAAAGGATTTCGGATGTCGTGTATCGAATACGTGACATTAAGACGCGGAAACGTGTGGTTGTGCATTTCAACAATCTTAAGCCTTAGCTAGGAGAACCACAGCCGGTAGGCAATAAAGCCTGTGAAGGAAATACCCGTGAAAAAAGCCCTTCTGTTAGCTTAGAGATACATACACAAGCAACTGAAGACGAGGAAGTCTGGGTTTTGACTCAACCTAGAGAAGAAACTGTGCAAGAGGACACATCTGGGGTTCCTAGAGAAGAACATGTGCGAGATCAGGGAGATACAGAAGAAGAAGCAGCACAAGAGTCGACATCCGAAGTGACTAGAGAGGATCATGTAAGAGATACAGAAGAAGAAGCAGAACAAATAACTACCTTTAGGGGAGAGAACCAGTCAAGCCAGGCTGGGTGTTCCCGTCCCCGCCGAACATTGAAACCCCCAGTTTGGATGAAGGACTTTAATTAAGTTGTTTACTTAAGTTATCATGAACATATTTATATTCTACTGACATTACAGTACTCCTTTAAACACGGGGAGAGATAGTGTTAGATAAACGTTACAGTTTAGGAGCTCGCGCACCTAGTTGCGGTTACGATAATTAGTCGCGAGCATATATGTCGCCAGAGTTTGACCGTTAAAATCAGTTGGTTGTTGGAGCTTCATAATAACGCCATCTTAACTCTACTCGTCTCGTATTTTACAATAGTCAGTTACACTGTAATTTAGGTTTCATGTACATTTGAGATTTTGCTTCAGGCCAACCAATCAAATGTATTAATTTATTCTGTTTTAACAATGGAGAATGGACGGATAACCTCAACAGGCTTAAAGCTCCTCCATGGAAGTCTCCGAGGGCCTACGATGTATCGTCTTTATCCGAGAAGACTCAGTCCCGATATCAGAACTATAATTAAAACCAGTTTTAGTAAAATGAATCCTGAAAAAGTAAACTTGATAAGTACTCTTGTAAGTGTGTTTTGATGTTAATTAATAGAAGTGGCCATTTGTACATTTGCTAAAGGAATATAATTAACGATGTAAAAATTAAAATTTAAAAACATATTCATATCATATTAAATCCTGTATCGAGATTTATCAACATTTATAGAACACATTAACTTTTTATGTTAATTTCCACAGAACATTTAAAATGACGAATAAAACATCAAATTTGTGAAGCAATTATTTTTTATCCAACTTGCTCCAAACATTCAAATTTTATCTGAGGTAGAATGCATACATACTAATTAGCAGCTCCCGGAAGGGCATTTCAGTTCTACTATACAACTCTAAAAACAAGGTAACTGATAAGTCAATAAGCTAAATAAATATCTAAGAAAAGTTACAGAAAAGTCTATAAATATAAAGCATCCTATCTAATACTACATTGTAGATAACTATACAAAGCTAATATAATGTACAAATATCAGTTATTGAAAGTTTAATCTTTAAAAGAATGAACTATTTTTTTATATACATAGTTCAGAATAAACTATCAAATACAATGTATAATCAATTGGAGTGCAGGAAATTGTCAAGTAAGTTCTTCTTTAAGATAAAATCGCTTATATATTCTACATAAGTCTTCATAGAATGAGTGCTTCTGCTACTCTTAGGACAAATGTAGCAAACATATATATTTAAATAAATAAAATATATATTAAAAAGTAGCAGATCTGCTAGTTCCACAAAGTGAGTTCCAAATAGTGACGGCGCGGTACGAAAGATCTTTGTCCAGTGGCCGTTCTAAACTTAGGAATCTGGATATTTTTAGACTGCCTGGTTTACACGTCTAGTAATTTCGTATCTCTTGCAGAATGTTTTGCACAGGTATGGGAAACAATCCCATTTATCGACTTATATGACCTGGCTTTGATCAGCTCCCATGGTTGTTTCAGATCTCGTTAGAAATTCAGAGTTTCAACGCTTTAAGACACGTCGGAGTAATGTGGTCAAACATGTTAGTATCAGAAACTAAGCATACGGCAAATTCTGAACACATTGTAGTTTCCGAACATTAAGTGCTGATGTGGAGGCCCATACCGATGAATAATAATGCAACTTGCTACAAACTAGGCAATTAATAGTCATTTTCTTATCAAACAGATGACGCACCCTTTTAATTTGGAAACGTTTCCTCGTGCAAGAGGATACGAGATCAGTTATATCCCGGTTAGCTCAGTGGTTAAGCTCCGGTCTGTTGAGCGGGAGGTCGCGAATTCAAACCCCGGCTGGACCAATACTCAGGGTCTTAAAATAACTGAGTAGAAGGTGCTGCCTTTGTGAAACAACTGCAAATGGTCAGACATTCACGTCCTCTCGGATAAGGACGTAAAATCGTAGGTCTACTGACGGAGGCAGGCCTAGAAGAGACCTTGAGTCATATTGTTTGTACCGTCCTGTGATCAGGCTCTGATCCAAATGTCTCAAATAAAAATGATAAAACTCAACTGACGCGAGTCTAGGATAATACCAAGGTTCCTTACATTTCGAGATGGGTTTTAGCTGCTTTGCATTCACGATAGTAACTGTGACGTTCCAAACAACATGATGTTCGTCTTGGAGGGATTGATAAGAAGGTAGTTAGCGCAGCACCATTCAAACTCCCTGGAGAACTGTATCTACTGCCTCGTCAAGTTCTTTCAAGGGGAAGGATAGCAATAGCTTAGAGTCATCCACGTAGCATTCGATGTTCCTTGTTACAGCAGGTAAGTCAGTTACGCATAAATTAAAGAGCAAGGGCCCGAGAATAGCCCGTGCGGTACTCCGTGATTCATGGGTAAAAGGCTGGATACCAGACAGATAGTTTCTAAACCAGTTTACAGCAGATGGTGAGGCGCCTACGTTTTGCAATTTGTACAAAAGCAAGTAATGGTTAATCCTATCAAATGCTTTACTAAGATCTAATAGTACAATCACTGTAATTGTTTAAGGTCCATGGTATCCAATATGTAATCATGCAGTGACAAACAAGTTCAAAGTTTCTGTGGAATGAAATTGTTTGTTCGCACTTTGAAGTCAAAAGATTATTACCTATCAGGTACTTCGTGAACTGTTCTAGGGCTAGTCGCTCACATATCTTGGAAGCTGACGGTAACAATGTTATGGGACGGTTGTTACACGCCTCCTCGTAATCGCTCTCCTTGACGTGTGGGACGACTTCTACAAACTTCCAAACGGTTGAAAATGTGTTTGCCGTGAAGGAGTAATT
The DNA here is from genome assembly GCA_030867875.1 of Actinernus sp. WN-2022. Classification (NCBI taxonomy): domain Eukaryota; kingdom Metazoa; phylum Cnidaria; class Anthozoa; order Actiniaria; family Actinernidae; genus Actinernus; species Actinernus sp. WN-2022. The sequence goes on along the minus strand of JAOWCC010000577.1, from coordinate 7,830,466 downwards.
GACGATATATGTCATAAGCGATTAAATATAAGATCAACTGTCTTTAAAGATGCTAATAGGTATCTTGTCAGATCCAGGCGATTTCTTTCCGGGCATTTTCTGGATACATTTCTCAAAGTTCATTATTGTTTATGAGATTAAAGGAGTTAATACCAACACCATATTTTTCTGCTAAAATCTCTACAGTCTTTGCAGTTTTCGAGCCAACGGAGGTAAAATATTCAGTAAAGTAGTCAGCTACAACCTTAGGGCATTTAGTGTAATGGACCAAGGATACTGGAGATTTAATAGGGATGTAACAGTCTTCCAAACAGCGCGAGTACTTCCCTGACATTGCGTTATTTTGATTTCGCACAAACTCAGTTTCAGCGGTTCTCATATTGTCCACAGCTCCGGGCATTTTCTGGATACATTTCTCAAAGTTCATTATTGTTTATGAGATTAAAGGAGTTAATACCAACACCATATTTTTCTGCTAAAATCTCTACAGTCTTTGCAGTTTTCGAGCCAACGGAGGTAAAATATTCCGTAAAGTAGTCAGCTACAACCTTAGGGCATTTAGTGTAATGGACCAAGGATACTGGAGATTTAATAGGGATGTAACTGTCTTCCAAACAGCGCGAGTACTTCCCTGACATTGCGTTATTTTGATTTCGCACAAACTCAGTTTCAGCGGTTCTCATATTGTCCACAGCTCTTTGTTAAATCTTTGTTGAAATTGCCGCCGGGTCATACGAATTCATATCTTCAGGCATATAGAGTTTGTTATTACTGAACAAACTAAACAACTGACAATAAAGACAAAACTAGTTAGTTTTAGAGCAACTAAAGTCCTCCATCTCACGCAAACCCATCAAAACTCTCATCAGTGAAAGGTAAAGTAGTTTTTGTTTCTGAATGTTTCGGAAGTAATGTGGGATGGTGACATTAAGGATATGCAAATAAAATTCTGTAAGGGAAGAAAAACAACAATATGAAAACATATTTTCGTAGACTGTCGCATCTGGAGTCCAAGGGTGCGTTCGATTGACCGTATTCCGGAATAGGAATAGATGGAATCGGTCTCTGGAAATCACTGGTTCGGGCATATTTTGCATTGTAAGCTACAAATGCTTGCTGACATATGATATTCAGGATACATTTAGTATTCCAGTGGCTAAAAAATCCCGTTATAAGTGATTTGTAGTGATCATTCTATGTATTCTTATTCCGAAATACAGTCAATCGAACGCACCCTAAATTAGTGTTTTTACCGAGGATCAAACAAACAGTTATCACTGAAATATTCAAGTTACTACATATTCTTGAAATGGGCTTTGTTACCTTTGCTGCTGTTTGATAAAATATTTATTCAATTCCGTCAAGATGTATCATAAGCGGAGTATGCACACTTTCTTCGAACATTTGAAATATGAATAAACAGTTCAACGCCTTTTGCGAAAACATCAAAGAGTATTTCACTATGTTTCGTTAGAAGTTACTTCTGGTGTCGTTATTTAATTAGAAAAATTATTACAACTATGATCATGCTTGAATAAGAAGAGAGAATCAAACAAGATAACTTAAACAAAAAACGAACATATGTGATGGCAAGTTTGGGTTGGTTATGAATAATAAAAATGCATCTATATGGAATGAATCGGCTATAATCGACGTAATGTATAAATTAATTTTACCTTCGTTCAAGCTCTTTACCCCGCCCTATATATATATATGGTCTTCACTATAATTTTTTATGAAAGCGTTTGTTGCACTCGGCTATAACATTAGATCTTGTTCAATTCTTATACGAACTATTACTTAAAATCAACAATTGGTTCACAGCCAATAAATTGCACCTAAACGTGGCTAAAGCTGAATATATGCTGGTTGGCTTACTTTATAAGGATATTTTCACTTCACGATGCTTGTTAACGTCTTGAGAGAGCTCTAGTCAATTGAAACATTTTCAGTGAGTGAGATGTGAATCACACTCTAGCGTGAATGACACTCGCCTTCGTTAAGAGCCATACTTCCGCTGGAAATCTGAAACATCTAATCCCTGACAGATGATGTAATTTCTGACGGCTGAGAGACGTAGGAACGAATTAGTCAGAATTTTTTATTCTGACGGCGCGAGGTAGAGGCTCGGGTATCCTCTAGGGTTTGCTGGTACTATTTAAGCATGGAGCGGGAAAGGTGAAGTCAATCTACGTCAGTCATTCAGTTGATAAGTACTTAGTTACTTTTCGTTTCGATTTGATATATCGTTATAAGGACTGTTTACCTCGTCCCCGGAGGTTTGTGCCACTGCATTAGTCGGGGAATACGTTTCCACACATTTTTTTGGCCACATCTAAAGAGTGGTTTTCTTAGTGGTTTTTCGTATCTGGCGGGGCACATTTCATGTATTGTACATGATGTACATAAGTAGGGCGTGTATGACGCACTGTAATCATGGCGTGATAAATCTGGCTGCCTGTCACTCCTTAATAAACTATTCAATATGAACGTCTCGGTGTAGTGAAGTCAGAATCTACTGGTTTCGACAGGAAGAACTTGCATTTAAATGTATAGAGAATCGAATAATATTCAAATTTTTCATCCATAAGCCCCATATCACGAAAACAACTTTCTAAGAGATCATTTTGGGATTTGGTGATTTGACAGAACCAACGGTCAGGAATATTGTTGTTTGATATTGGGTTCTTGAAATGGGTTTTTAGTTTTAGTCTTCATTTAAATTCTACACTTTTAAACTTGCTGAAATTTGAAATAATCACTGATCATTACTGAATTAAAGCTTGGATACACTGTTGGTAAACCGCTGTAAAACAGCACAGTAGGCTTTAGCAATAACAAGTATTTTGTAACAAGTAGACATGATTTATACCTGGGTTTCCTTCCTGGCCCACGAATTTCAAAGAGCCGTTAACGTGTAATGAGAAACAAGAAAAAAACTTATCCCAAGATGTTTTAAAGGTAGCTTGAAATGACAAACACTTCAAAAGCTAATTTGTCAGGTTTCACTCTAATCTAGCTCGGTGGTGATTTGAATGAAATGTCACCAGGAGCAACAGGAAAACATGAACAAACAATGGGCACGCACAGATGAGAAATTTACAATTCTAGGATTGCTTTTAACCACTAACACATTGTCTTGAGATGTTCCATTTTCCTGCAAATAATACCCTTGTGTGAAGTAAAGTCACGTATTTATAGAGTGTAGTAGTTTACCTATGAAACTCAGTGTTCCCCACGTGGCTCTCTGTTGACTTAGTTTTATGGCCTTACGTCCTTAACCGAGAAGACGCGAAAGTCTAACCATTTACTGTTGGTAAAGGCACTCCGAATATGGTGCAAACTGTTCAAACTGAACATGGCGTCGTCGTCATAAGCACGTGGTGTGAGAGCAAAATATTTTGTTTTCTTCCTCTCAAAATTAATTTGAACCACATAAAGTTTTATTCCTACATATAATGTTTACTTTAACCCAAATTTTAATATTCAGTTCGCTATTTCAATACATTTGTGATCCGTAATTTCTCTTCTTTCCTGGTTCTTTGTACCCTGGATTCCAGAGGTTAAATGTTTTGCCTTTTGTTGGTAAATTCGGTGAGCGCGCGGAATTTGTTTTGCCCTTCCGCGCGCTCACCGAATTTACCAACAGAAGGCAAAACATTTATTAAACCTCTGGAACCCAGGGTAGGTTCTTTGCAGAGTTCGATCAAAAATCATCTGGCAAAAGTCATTCTACTGGGTTTAAATTCACAAATGATCTTCGTTATTATCTTACCTTTTCGATACCTTTGATTATGTTGTCGGTTCTTGTAGAATTATTAGGTCAGCTTGACGTAATTACAATTTTCTTCAGAGCGCTTTGACGAAGCGTGTCCGAATTACAAAGGTTTGTATGGGGACTGAGTAACCACGCCAGGAAATGTTGCATACCTTTCAAAATGGCGTCGAAAACTTCGAGGTAGTCTATTGGAAATATTTTAAAAGGGATTGGACTTTTACGAGATTGCCACCGAGATATCGAAAAACTATGAGAAGATTCGCGTAGCTGCATTACTGAACGTAATAGGCAGAGATGCGCTGGATATGTATGAAACTTTCGAATGGGCACAAGAAGAGGACCGTTACAAGATCGGCAAAGTGCTGGAGAAATTCGAAAGTCGCTGCGTCCCAATTAGAAACGAGACATGCGATAGGTACAATCTCTTCAAACGGAATTAAGAGACCGGTGAATCCATAGACGTGTACATTAATACACTCTTGAAGTTGTCAGATACATGTGTCTTTGGAGACCTGCGAGAGTCACTTGTCCGTTATGGACTCGTGCAAGGGATTAATGTCCGAGAAACGTTAGTAGGAAAACGTAACCTGGACCTAGACAAGTCCATAGAAATTTTGAGGTCTAGCGAAGTAACCCATCAGCGAGCACAAGAGATCTCAAAAGACGAGACTACCGTAAATTTCGCGAGGAATTCAAAGACATCGCAACCTGACAAAGCTTTTCAAGCCGGAGCCAAGGATAATAGCAGGAACAAAAAATGAAAATAAAGGAGGGAGGGAAGGAGTGCAAATTCTGTGGTCGTCGACACACCATTAAAGAAGAATGCCCAGTGTGGGGACATAAGTGCAGATAATGTGACAAGATAAGGCATTTCGCGAAAGTGTACCGCTCGAAAGCAGTCAATCACGTGAGCCAGGTTGGACAGTGTGATATTGAATACATTCACACTCTCGCCCAGCCAGCCCGACAAACAAGCTTATGTCACTTTCAAGGTAAACCTGAAGAGCGATGTTGTCTTTCAGATATACACGGCAGCGACATGTAATGTACTACCGTTTGATGACTACAAACGAGTAACTGGCGATACGAAAGGAAGGGATCTGTCGACGACGAAAGTAATGCTGATTATACACAACAAGGCAAAAGTTAAGCGCAAGGGTCAGCCTTATTGCGTATGGATCGCAACGGACACGCCTACACGCAGTAGTCTCCGAGACGCCAGAGTCAAGTGCTTCGAGCATGGGACATAAAGACCCAATATTGTGGGACTATAAAGATGTATTCGAAGGTCTCGGATGCTTACCGGGCGAATACACCATAGAGATAAATGCAGAGCAGACACCAGTTGTACATGTATATGCACCAAGGAAGGTACCCATTGCTCTCCATGAAGCCGTAGAGAAAGAACTCCAGTAGATGGAGGAGGAGGGGATCATAGAAAAGGTGATCGCGCCAATGCAGTAGATCTCGTCCATGGTGGTCGTCACAAAGAAGAACGGAAAGGTGCGAATATGTATCGATCCCCGGGACCTAAACGAGGCCATCAAAAGGTGTCACTACCCGTTGCCCAAACTCGAGGATGTGGCGACGAGGCTGATAAAACGCCAAAATCTTCTCCGTACTTGACGCAAAGTCGAGATTCTGGCAAGTTCCGCTAGAAGAAAAGTCCATTTATTGGACCACGTTTAACACACCTTTCGTCCGGTACAGATGGAAAAGGATGCCGTTTGGTATCAACTCCGCCCCAGAGGTGTGGCAGCGCAAGGCCAATGAAGTAGTGGAAGGACTGGATGGCGTTGAAGTAATCGTAGACGATTTCTTGATCATTGGCTATGACGACACACCGGAAGAAGCTGCAGTGAGTCACGACAATAACATCATCAGTCTGCTAGAGCGTGCACGGGAACGTAAACTTGAAATTCAATCCTGACAAGATCCAGTTACGTCTATCCGAAGTGCCGTTCATCGGACACCGCCTCGCAGCTAAAGGGCTGATCGCCGATCCCGATAAAGTGGAGTCGATCCTCAAGATGCCAACTCTATTATCACCGAGGAACGCAACAAATATCTGAGAAGTTCTGCCAAAACTAAAGACGTCACAATAACCCACTTCCGCGATATGCTTTACTTGACACAGAGAAAATAATACATTTAATTTAGCACGGAGCCTCGTATTGCAACCTTTGTGCGTGACAAGTAAAGCATATCGCGGAAGTGGGCCATTGAGTTGCTTTAGAAAACGTTTTGCTTGATTGAGCGCCATTGATTGAATGACCCTGGCTTCCCCTGGATACTAGTATGTTGTTTTTGAGAGAATAACAGTAAAATAGAATGTCATTATGTGGTTGACTAAATATTCAAAGAGCCTGCATGGAGTTTAATTACGTCACGTTTATGGTTTAAAGTATCCCACATGGAAGAAGCGGGTTTGAGAAATGAAGAGAAGAACTTTCTTGAGCCAACGAGCTCCTAAGGAGAGGAATCGCTCACTTAAAGTGCCTATCACCCTTTTGCAATTTTGATCACTTATGAACCTCCGAAACGTTTTGAGTACTTCTGTGAAGAAAGTTTTGGTTTAAAGTGAATACTTTATGTTCTACGCTTGTTTGAAATCGTGTAAATGTGACCTTTCCTGACCCATGACCGCGTAAGTAAAAGCCTGGGTCGAAACCTGGGTAGACGTCATCTCATTAATGCATTATTCTCCATGGCGCCTTTTTATCACAACAACATCGATGCATAGAAAATATACACAGTTTTTGAGTTGTTAGTAAAGAAAAAAGTCATTTAGTCAACATGTTAAGTATTTCTTCACATGATTACAAAGCCGAATTAATTATATGACGTCAAGATGACGCCTACTTACGCGGTCATGGGTCAGGAAAGGTCACATTTACACGATTTCAAACAAGCGTAGAACATAAAGTAATCACTTTAAACCAAAACTTTCTTCACAGAAGTACTCAAAACGTTTCGGAGGTTCATAAGTTATCAAAATTGCAAAAGGGTGATAGGAACTTTAATGTCTTTATGAAATGACAATATAAACTAACTAAAATCCTACCCTGAAAAATAAAATGAAAACCTAACCGGTCAGTAAACAAGAACTTACCCACCTAGAGCTAGGGCTCTCAAGAAAAACTTCTCAAGAAAATGGTGAGGCAAACAATTTTTTGAGAGATTTTCTGGAACTCGAACCACGCTGCCGACTACTCATAAGGCAAACGTCACAACCACTACACTAAACAACCACAGCATCGTCGCTCAAATGCTGTCAAAATTGTACATTTTAAAACCACTGCTAATTTATGTTAGTTTATATGGTCATTTCATGAATTAATTAAGTGAGCGATTCCTCCCCTTAGCAACTCTACTTGAGCCATAATGTAACCCGGTGTGCCATCATCATCGTGCATGTCCTTCTAATTTTCACTCTGGAATGTCAATGAGGGAAAATGAGAACAAGCATGCATGCTGATATGGACATTTAGAGATTAAATGCCCTGAATAAACAACGAAAACAGAGGGGATCATGGTATTACCATATTAAATGCTGTATCGAATCATAATAAAAGTTATAACACATTAACGTACGTTTCCTTTTAATTGTAATAGTACATTTAAAATGAGGAATAAAACATCAAATATTTTCAAAAGCAATATATCCAACCTGCTCCAAACATTCAGATTTCATCTGAGGTAGAATATTGTGTAGAGCTCTTTTGTCAAATCTCTGTTGAAATTGCCGCCAGGTCATATGATTTATATCTTCAGGCATATAGAGCTTGTTATTACTGAACACACTGAACAACTGACAATAAAGACAAAACTAGTTAGATTTAGTGAAACTCAAGTCCTCCAACTCACGCAAACCCATCAACACTGATCAGTGAAAGGTAAAGAAGTTTTTGTTTCTAAATGTACGTTACTGAAGTAATGTGGGATGGTGACATTAAGGATATGCACATGAAATTATGTAAGGGGAGGAAACCACAATATCGGAAAACAGATTTCGTACACTGTCGTCTCTGGAGTCGAAAGTAGTGAAGTGTATTTATATTCAACTTAATAACAATACATATTCTTGATGGGCTTTGTTCCCTATTTTCTTTTCTGCACTTTGATAAAAATATTTATTCAGTTGAGTGAAGATGTATTCTAAGCGGAGTATGCCACTTTCTTCGAACATTTGAAAAAGCAATATACAACGCCTTTTGCGAAAACATCAAAGAGTATTTCACTATGTTTCGTTAGAAGTTACTTTTTTGGTGACGTATTTTACTATAGTTATGTTAAATTTTGATAAGAAGAGAGAATCAAACAGAAAATGAACATATAATGACAAGTTTGGGTTCGTTAAGATAATAACAATGCATCTATATGGAATGAATCTATAATCGATGTAATGTATAAATTAATTTTACCTTCATTCAAGCTCTTTTCCCCGCCCCGTATATTTGGTCTCCAATATAAGATGATATAAAAGCGTTTGTTCCACTCGGCTATACTTTATGAGGACATGATACTTTATGAGGACATTTTCCCTTCACGAGGCTTGGTTTGGTAACGTCTTAAGAGCGCTCTAGTCAATTTAGAATATAATCTATATAAAGTGAGATGCGGTGTATCACACCTACTATAGCATGAATGACACTTCCGTTAAGAGCCATACTTCCGCTGGAAATTAGAAACATCTAAACCCTGACAGATGTTAGTGGCTTTGACAGGAAGAACTTGCATTTAAATGGAGAGAGAATTCTATATAATAATCAAATTTCATGTTTTATCTATTATCCCCATATAGCGAAAACAACTTTCTAAGAGACCATTTTGACTGAGATTTGGTGAAAATGACAGAACCAACGGAGGGAACATTGATGTTTGATATTGGGTGTTGGGTGCTGGAGTTTTTCAATTAGTCTTCTTTAAAATTATGTTCTTTTAAACTTATGAAATTTGGAATTAGCACTGATCATTATACTGAATTGAAGCTCGGATACAATGTCGGTAAACCGCTGTAAAACAGCCCAATACGTTTTACCAATAACACATTAACCCAAGACTGAGCAAGCATGTTCTAACAATTAAGATATTATATATAAATGGGCTTCCTTCCTGGTATCCCAAATGACAAACACGTCAAAGGCTAGGCTTAGGTCGTAATAAACATAACATTTGTCGACGTCTTCAGGAAACCGTATAGATATCTTAATGAATTCTATCAAAATAACATGTTTTCCCACCGGTTCGTCAGAGGAATGCGTGTCAGAGAGTCGACAATCAATTTTTGTTAACGCATGCGCGTTAGAAACCTGTCAGATGACAAATTTGTCATTTTACTACATATTTGATAGAAGACTTTGAATGGCTATATTAAACTTTGCTGTTATATAGCGCCGAAATTTATAAAATATCCAAGTGTTTCACCTAATGTATTCTCGTTCGGCTTTGAATGTTTTTAATAATAATAATAATAATGTCTTTATTTCATTTAGTAAAATACTAATTATGTAATAAAATCTATAGAAGTGTAAAAATAAATTACTTATGAACTGGGAAGATACATCATTTAAAAAAATATTATATACAATTTACAAACGCATTTTTAAAACGTTCCGTGTTGACCTTGGGTGTTTTCGTACAATGGATCCAACAGGCGTTTTCTTTTTATTTACCACGTTTTCGTATGATCAAAATTGTTTTGGATTCACGAGGCGCTAGCCGAGTAAGTCAACAGTTTTGAGTTCCAAGCGACCATGTCATGTTCTGTTTAATATATAATTATTGATGAAATACTAGTTTCAATCTCTTACTAAAAAGGCTAGAAATCTTTGAAATCGAGTCATATTTTTAAAAGTGATATCTTCACGTGTGAAGATATCATTTATATCTTCACGTGTGAAGATATCACTTATTAGAAAGAAATATACACTGGTATTTCATCGAAAATTATATATTAAATTAGGTTAATTTAGATGTATTAGTGATTTGGTAATAATGGTAACAAATGCGTCTTAGAACCGGTACATCGGAAATATCGAATGCACGAATTATATGTGGTAAAGCTCTAAAGGTAATTGATTGCTCTTGTTATCGATATGTTCAACTCGAAACAATACAGATAGCTCCTGTGCCCCCCTCCTCCTCATGCAAATAGACCTTCAGTCTATTGTTCATAACATTGGTCATCGAGAAGCTCTAACTCGTCTAACAATAACCACGCCCTCGAAATTGAAAAAGGTCGACATTCTAAGTCCCAGCTAAAGCCAAAAGAGCGGACCTGCCCAAAATATGACAAACAAGAAGTAGAAGACGAATTACATTTTGTGTTGAGATACCCCCTTTACAATGACTTAAGGCAAAACATAATCAATGTTATGAATAGAAAATTAAATTTACAGAAACCAAAATATAAAGACGAAAATGTAGTTTTTAATTTACTAATCGACCCGCCTTTAATATTACAAAAAGAAGTTTGTAAATATATACATGCATGACTGCTTCAAAAAACTCAAAAATAATAGTAGCAAGTACATTCAATACAGATACTTCTATACCTGTATCTTACGTTTGCTAGCTTTCTCAGCAGGTCTGAGACCTATGTACAATTTTGTATGTACAATAAACACATATATATATATATCTACATGTATCTATATATCTATCTATCTATCTATCTATGACCTTCAGTCTGTAAAGATGAAGAACATTTTCTATTCCAATGTAAGTTATACGAAGAGAAAATATTAGCTCTCCAAAACGTAATCGGTGTATCCCATATAACTGTAAAGAAATGCTGAATCCATGTAAACAATTTGGCAACAAAATAAGCAATTATATTAATTTACTCTTCAAAAAACATGCCGCCATTTTTTATAACTATTCTTCAAATCAAAATCTTTAAACCTAATCTTGTTGGAGCTATACTGATATACTTGTAGAAGTATCCAGGTCCAATAAAGTGAAATTAAATGTTGTTGTTGTTCAGTGTTGTATGACCGAATCCAAAGATGGCAGCTGCTAATTTGCATGATGTTTGAAGCTCGATATTTTAGGAGAATATTAAACTGTTCCATTAAAAAAATGTTATAAGTTTGAAGATGAAATAATAAACCCTTGTGAATGTAATTTATGTTAGCTTGAAAACCCTCGGAACATTTTAAACTTCAAACTTAATGGCTTCTTTGATGTGTGTGGCACGCATTACAATAAGCTCGACAGTGCGCCAAATCAGTAGAAGTCATAAAATGTTTACACATTTGAGTTATGACACTGTTCTGCTCTGGGAATGTCACTTATGGTTTTTGAGATAAGAATAATTAAAAGAGAACACTTAGAAATAAAAAAAAACGTTTAGGTCTTTTGAAGCAAAAATAAATTGAGACAGTTCGGAAAAGTACATGAAACAAGAACTATCGATGGATGACTGGCCTCTGAAAAGAGTTTTGAAACTAGACAAAGTGAAAGACAGATGTTGGCATATATTGACCATACAGGAAGCCTGTGAAAGCAGGACATAAACCGTATGCACGAGCCCTGTGAAGGCAGGACAAACTATACACGAGGCCTAAGAAGGAAGGACATAAAGTATATATATACGTTATATATATATTTAGCTTTGTTTACAATCAGTAATAATGTCACTCTAGCCTGACGGAGTGTCATCTGCTAAGATATCGGGAATATATCGATTCCAGTGTGGATGATATCATCCGGCTGTCCTCATAATATTGATATCTAAAAACATCTATTTTCCATAAATAGCCCCTGACAAGCTAAGCAAATTATCGTTCAGTTTTCAAGTGTTGTCTCCGTCTTCTTCTGAGTAACGGACATTGGTTATAATATAGTGTCACCCAGGCCATGTAATATACCATACCGGATCATTGTCTTTTCTCCATCACGTACGCATTTTCAGTGCTCTGAACAAGGTTCTCATCGTTTTGCTTGCGGTTTTTTTTTTAAGGAAACCCAAAGATTATTGCTTAAAAGCTATTAGGACTTGTAGCTGAGATTAGGTCAAACCGCCATGGCATTAGTTACGAACCTACTCGCATGCTTAGATATCTGTGCGACGTAATTCTATCGAAAGTGAGGCGTCAATCGAAATTAAAGATAACAGTTTGGGTTGAAAAACAATCCGAAAACTGTAATTAAATTCGGGTAAACAAAATATATCTCAGTAATGATAATAGTGTGGATTAATGTAATAGTTGTAGTACATATATAGTGGTGTAGTAGTAGCCTGTGCCCTAGCTATACAGTGACGCAGGGAGGGGGGCCCCTCTGCCCAGTCCCAGAAGAGAGATTGACAGAAGTCATAAATGAAAATGTCCCAGAATTCATCATTTTAATAATAATACCGTCTTTAATAGATTTGATAAAATACAAAGTATAAAAAGTTATATACAAGAGTATATAAAAATATTAAGCTTCTATTATAATTATAAACAACTATTAAACTTTCCCCCCTCTCCTACACCGGCCGCAGTTTCCACCAATTTTCAGGACCTCCCTACGTCCCTATAGCTATATACCTATCCGTGAATATCTTAAAGTGCCTATAAGCCCTAGCCAGTTATCTTTGATTTACAAGTCAAACTGGAAAACAAAATGACCGACATAGGAAAAATAATCATTGTAGTTTTTCAATTTCGTTTATGAAGGAATGAAATTTCAATGACGTCATTTAAGGGACAAACTACATATAGTTCCATTTGCTCTGTTTTTATGTCAGATCCATTTCATAAAAGATCATTCTCTAAGATTGTAAGTATGGAATGTCTTACACCTGAAAAACAACTGCATAAATGAAGAAATTCAATGTTATAACTCAATTAATTTCTAACTCATTAGCATAACGTCCCTTAAATGACGTCATTTCAAGGATTTGTAGTGCTTTTTATAGCAATACTATGACCATAAATCGAAAAAGATTTATGGTCTATTGCGCCCAAGTAAATGATTTCTGGCTAGGGCTTATAGGCACTTTAACTATAGCCGAAGTACATGCGAGTCCACAATTCAATGACTTGGGCAAATGTTCCTTATGGATACCTAAATCTATTGAGTGTTTGTCTCTTTCTTTAGATAGAAGTCCTGAGAACACTTCAAGTATGCCTAATTTATGTTGAATTGTTTTAAATAAGTTTACGGAAATTATTCTCGTCTATTTTAACAAATTATATAGACGTGTTTATCAAGTTTGGGCAGTGATTGAAATGATTATCTGTGACATGAATTAGTTTGTCACCTGGCTTAGCCAATCAAACAAACAAATCAACCTATAATACCATATTTTATCTATTCATATCATTAGCGAAAGTCAATATACTTTTTGGACTGTTGCCTGTTGCTGTTTTATGGCCTGTATATAGAGGATATTACACGGTGGTGAGAAGATATGAAGTTTATCGTCGAGAGTCGAAAACATTTCACCGGAGTATACGCAGCGAACGAGTTAAATGTTTTGGACTTCATACCTTCAAACCACCGTGTAATATGGACAATTAAACTGCTCTAAGAACTCTTATCCATCATTTTAATCACTACTGTCAGTACAAACTTCTTCGTGATCTTGTAAGATGTTCTGGGGAGTTTCATCGGGTTTTCTTTTCTCTTCGTTGCAGTCGAGAAAATCTTTAGAGTGTTTTTAAAGATCGTATTTGGCTTTTTGTGCTCGGAATATTCATTGTCATGCAAGCTCATTTAAGCTGTTTACATCTTCCTCTGTGATCTTCACAAACCTGACGTAATCTTTGAAGTAGTGATTAAAATGAATCGATAAGAGTTCTTAGTTCTCGTGAAATGTTTTCGACTCTCGAGGATAAACTTCATATCTTCTCACCACATGAGTGTAATATCCTCTATATATTACTTACTGTCACTACAAACTTCTTTGTGACCTTCAAATGGAAAATACGCCACTTAATTTCGTAGGAGTTCTATGAGTGGTTTATTTCTCAGTAAAACATTATCGTCCATATAATTTAAAAAAATCTTTATTATGGCGAAGCAAAATACACACGCGAAGAGCATTCTGGAAGGTCGAGCTAAAGAAAAGAATGGGCACGAAAAAAAAACAGTTTGCCACCATCTGTAGTTTGAAAGAGGAATAATAAGAAAATTAATGTAAGAAGTTTCAGGCATTATTGTTGAAAACTTTATAATATGTCTGCAGTCTAGTGTTAGGGAAACTATAGAAAATCCATGCAAAAAGAGCCGACGTTTCGCTAGTTTAAGGCTGTCATACACTACTGAACATCGCCGTGCGCCTCGGCAAACAGATGCACTAGAACATATTGAACAGCTGTTCAAGTTAGTACAGTGTAGCGTAATAGTTATTCAATCGAGGCTTAAGTCAACCGCAGTTTTAAATACCTTTAACCTGTATTTTACTTTGTCCTGTGGCAGTGGTTAACTCGAAAGCTTCGGCTCCTTTAACCACTGCACACTCTCCCCCTGTTACTACCATATTTAATACTGTATTTATGTATCCTCCTCCTAAATGTCTATCATACTCTTTTAATTGTAATTATCCCTGTAGTACATAGAGTGGAAAATAAAGAAAACTGAAAACTGAACTGAAACAATATGGAGTATTTTCATATTTAACTTTAAAGTAAAACTAAAGAGAATGCGAAGAAGTGTTCTAGCTGAATACTGAACCTATATCAGATCTGAACTATGTCATACTCTTTTTCGTAAAATCATATCTAATCCCAACGGTAATTTATATCATCTTTTTCCACATAACCTTAGTAATCCGACTGTCACACTACGGTATAAGAGGTCTTTCACACTTCGATCCGCTTTGTAAAACAAACTGATTCCGGAACACTTTCATTAACTCTAGTGTTCGACACTATAACTCACATCATTTAAGTTAGTACACAGGTCTTGAATTAGCAAAATAGCTGCTTTTATTCGTTTTAATATCATAACATTTTATCGAATTAGTTTATAAGTATACGTAATTAGTGTTTAGAATTATGAACCTTAGTAATTCAGTTATACTGTAAGTAAGGTAATTATAATAAACGATCTATCTATCTATATCTAGTAATTGTAGCAGGCAAAAGTCCAAGTATATACTCAGTATAAAAATGCGTTAAGGATGATTTTCGGTCAAATAATTTTCAATAATTTTCTGATTATAGGAATATTACTCCTTGAATACGAAGTATGATAGTGATGTTAATTTTGAAAAGAGACCAATGTTGAAAGCTACTTTCAAACGGACACTAGATCAATAATAATAATAATAGCTTTATTTAATTATAAACTGATAAAATCGATCAGCTAATAGAAAAGGATAGTAATGTGACCATGCCACATTACTATCTAAGCTAAATAATTACGGTATCAAAGGTACATCCCATAACTGGTTTAGATCATATCTGCTATCTAGACAACAAAGAGTTTTTGTAAATGGAGTATTTTCTGATCAATTAACCTTATCCTATGGTGTACCACAGGTTCAGTTCTAGGCCCTTTACTTTTTCTGTTATATGTAAATGACTTTCCAGCGTCGACAACTTATTTTTCTGTCCGTATGTTTGCTGATGATACATTGGTTACTGTTGCTGGACCTGATTTAGATTTAATTATACCCAATATAAATAGCAATGTAAGTGATTTGTATAACTGGTTATGTGCCAACAAACTCACTTTGAACCTTGAAAAAACTAATTATTTAATATTTCAACCTCGACAAAAACAAACATATAATATATATCCTCCTTTAAAAATAGCCAATAAACCTATAAAAAACTGTCACAGTATCAAATATTTAGGTTTTTACATTGACGCCTACCTTACTTGGTCAGAACATATTGAATATTGAATATGTTCTCATTAAGTGTAAAAAATATTTACCCTTCAATAGCCTTCTAAATTTATATTATTCTCTAATTTACCCATTTATAAGCTATGGCTGTATAATTTGGGGAAATAACTATGACAGTCCGTTATCTATCCTAGCTAAACTTCAAAATAAGGTTATTCGTGTTATATGTGATGTTCCTATAAGAGAGCATATCACTCCATACTATATTAAAGTTAATGTACTTAAAATTCCTGACATAGGTAAAATGAATACATGTCTTTTCATTTATGAATGTATGACCGAAAGCAAAAGCTGTTCAATTAATATGAAATATGTCTCAGAACAACATTCTTACCAAACAAGAAGCTCTACAAATCAATTTTTTTACATTGAACGATATCGGTTAAATTTGAGAAAATTTTCCCCCACAGTAATAGGTCTTTATTATTGGAATAACTTACCTCTTCGAATTAAAAGCATTCATTCCAGAAAACAACTAAAAAAAGCTATTTTTTCTCACTACCTTTCCCAATATTGATATTTATTATGCATTATTTTGGCAGAAATGTTCCTTTTAATTTTTTCTAGTAATAATTATCACAGATTTAAGGGTATCGTATTTAGGTAACTATTTGATGCCCTTACACCAATGATTAATGTTGAGTGTGAGGTATCGTTTTTCCTAGTGTAGTATGTGTGTATTTTATTGTCTGTTATTTAATGTTATATTGTATAAATTTGTAAATCATGGTGTAAAATAAACTCAAATCAAATTAAACTCAAATCAAAAGGATTAGCTGGTATCAACCGGTGACCAGTATTATAGATAATGTATCTAATATATAATAGTATAACAGTAAATGTATGAATGAATAATATAATAATAATAATAACAATAATAATAATAATAATAATTCCTAACGATAATCATAGAAATAATACGATCATTAAATAATTAATTAATTAATGTTTGGTATATAGCAAATAGCTAAGGGAATAAAAACCAGCCTATCTTATGTAATTTCACTCAACAAGATGAAATTTTTGGGTTAACGCTCGCGCAAATGAAGTTCAGTGGGGGTTAAGCCATTTTGAAACTATATTTTGGCTGTCATTTCTCCTCCTTAACGTAGATTTCAACCAAATTAAGAGGACCATTTGCAGTTTTCCTTGGATAACATGTTAGTGAAAATCCCATTCCTTTCTACCTGTAAAAATCCATCGCCCTTTCTCTTGGCCGAGCGGAGCCTGGGTAACCATTTAACTTTAATTTAGAAGTTCTTTTCATGACTTGAAATCTTGAAAACCGATCAGTTTTGTTATGAATTATATTCCGAACACGTTTGCTATCACAAATGAAGTATACCGTTTCTAGGGGGGTGGGGTAGGGAATATTTGTAATTCATGATTTAGAGGTGTTAACGTTTGGTATGTTGCACATAGTTAAGGCGAATGAAAACCAGCCTATCTTATGTAATGTCACTCAACTAGATTAAATTTTTGATATATTACTCGCGCAAATGATGTTCAGGGGGGCAGGGTAATGGGCTCCTGGGGGGGTTAAGCCTTTATTTTTTTTATTTTGGCTGTCATTTCCGCCCCTGAACTTCAATCTCAACCAAATTAAGAAGACTCCCTGCAGTTTTCTATGGGTAACATTTTGGTGTAAACCCCATGTCTCTACGACGTCGCTTTCTATCCGTAAAAATCCATCGCCCTTTCCGTTTTGGCCGCAGAGCATGCTGGGACAGTTTCATTTGCTATTTCCCAGTCCAGAACTGGATTAAATAAAGTTGCAGGGTTAAAATCGTAGTTTGGGTACTAAACACGAGGAACATAACATATTGGTTGCAAATTTGGGGTAAGATCTGCAATCATATGCATTTCCTGTTAATAACGGTAACCTCCCCATTTAAAAGTGGGTTAAAAGACGTTGCAGCTTCGAATTCAAAATTTAACAAATCGCACACATTTTGCAAAATGCGTGCGATTTGTTTTTTACAACGACGAAGCACTTATAGCTTCAAATGAGTGCGTAATAAACTGCTTTCGAGTCGAAAAAGGCCATTGAAAGTCAAAACGTAAACACTTCTAATTACCGTTGCCGAGAGAAAGCTTTCTTAGACAAATGGCAATTTGGTTCATCGATTAACTTCTGTAATTGATAGAATGCATGTGAAATCCTTTCAGTTGTTTTTTTTCTGGATCAGAAAAGTTATTGTTATATAATTCAAAACTTCTGAGCTCTGATAGAACTAGTCTAGTCACAAAGTCTGACTACAAGTACAAATTCGCCAAAACTTTCTCCACTCAAGAGAAAACTCTCATTTTGCCAAATGGCACACTACAAAGAAGTTTGACTCACCGATTGACTTCTCCTAGTAATAAAATGCTTGTGAAATCCTCACTTTCTTGTTTTTGGAAGCGAAGTTAACATCCATTTGAACTCACAAACCTCGCCGTGAAAGCACTTTGCAAAGCTACCACGGCTTGCGAGTGACGTCATTTTCATTGTATGTACTTATTTTGCATATAGCGGAGAGCCAATCAGAACGCGAGAAAATTGGATGTTGTTGTAAAACATAGTTTTGGTACTAAACACGATGAATACAACATATTGTGTACTAATTTTGTGTAAGAGATGCGAGCCTTACAAAAATGAGGGGGGAGGGGTGGAAAAGCATATGCGTTCCCTGTTAATAGTGGTACCCTCCCCCTTTAGAAAGGGATTGAATAAAGTCGCAGCATCAAAATCATAGTTTTGTTACTAAATGCGATGAATACAACCTAGTGGTTGCAAATTTGGGGTAAGATCTGCCATCCTTGTAAAGCTGAGGGGGAGGGGGTGGAAAAGCATATGTGTTCTTTGTTAATAGTTGTACCCTCCCCATTTAGAAAGGGATTGAATGAAGTTGCAGCATCAAAATCATAGTTTTGTTACTAAACTCGAAGAATACAACATATTGTTTGGAAATTTTGGGTAAGATCTGCGAACGGCTTACAAAAATCGGGGGGTGGAAACCATTGTATGATTATCGTTAACGGTTTTGACTTGTAATAATAATAAATAGATATGAGTGGACAAAGCTTAAAAAGGATATCTAAAATAATTATCGTAAACAACATTGATAATTGTTGTCATCAAGTTCTAAAAAAATACTTGAAAACGCAAGCCTTAAAATTTGATAGTGTTTGTAGTAACTCCCGCAGCTGTGTTTGTGTCCTGTAAATTGTGCAATAGATGTCAGTTATGGATCAATTATCCAATCCATAAAGGGAGATAAAAGTACTTTAAATTAAAATAACTGCGAAAATACTAGGTATTCGTCAACAGCCGAGTCAAAATATAGGAATGTTTTTCTACTGTCAAAACGAGTAGAAACGATTACAAATTGAATTCGCGCGTGAGTCGGCGCACTCTGCATGAAGAGAAGAGTCCGCGGACTCGAGTCCAGTCCAGTGCCTTATGTTCATACTTATGTTTTTCAACATGATGTGTCTTATAAGATGGTTTATTTTATTTCTGTAATATTTATATTTATTATTTGAATTTACATTTCTAGTTTGTCTATAATCTCAAGAATACTATCATGAAAATAGTCATATTTTGCATTAGTATCTAAAAAATTGGTTAGAATTTCTTCTAAATTTAGTGCTTGAATATCCTTAATAAAGTGATTTTGGTTTAAGTTTCAAAAGTCCCTTTTGTACCTAGTGCTTACACGCTTCTATGTTGAATTGGTTTCTGAAATAATTAGAAAATTTGGTAAGTGATCAGTTATATGAGTTAGTGAAAATATGATCAATAAGAGTTGGATTTGAATAGTCTGCAAAACGTGTTGGTTGAGTAATTTGTGGAATCATGAAATGTGATAACATAATATGAATGTAATCACTGATATGATCATTAATATCGATTTTAAGTAAGTCAAGATTAAATTAACAGAGATAATTACGTTTTTATTTTCTTTAGTATTATAAAAGGATTTCTCCAGGTATTCAAGAAAAAACATTTAGATTTTTTGTGGTTGTGGATGCAAGTATATTACACAAATAAGAAACTGTGATTTCATTTCATTTATAATTTCAATCCACAAGGCCTGAACTCACCTTCTTCTGAAAACAAACAAGTGGTTAGGTCAGTTCTTCTTATATAATTTAGGTTATCTGAAACACACAGAGCGCAATTTAAGCCTCGCTCCACTTACGTGGTCCAAGTAATAACATCCTCAAACATATTTATGTTATGACTTAGATGTATTTATGGAATAACGAGCGAAAAAGTCACAAGTAAGTGTACGACAACCGGAATACGAAACATACTTCTTGAAACAAATATAAGCCCGAGAACGCAGTTATTTACTCGTTTATTTTAGTGGCAGGTGAGAAATACAATAGGACACGAGGCCCCTACAAGATATTAGACACCTATCAACCCATCCCCTAGTATATGAAAACTGAAGACCCAACCCAAATTACCCATAGTAAGAAAACTAACACAAATATACCAATGACACCTGGAAAAATCAAGTAATAGATGAAAGCAAAACAAAATTGTCCACTTTTTATGAAATGGGACTCCGGCTTAGTACAAATGCCAATCGGGAAGGCTCGGAAAAGGATCGCGTGTTCTCCGAGCCCCACAAAGGCAATGGAGAATGGGCTAGTGGCTAACAGCAACAGACACGCATATCATTTACACGCGACACTTGTACGATCGGATGTTATCTCCATCAAAAACGTGCGTAAGTCTATTGTAGAAGAAGAGCTTTAGCTTCTTTTTAAAGGACGGAAGCGACTGATTAGCCATAAGTTGTCTATGAAGAGACAAGTTCTTGATGGCTGCACATTTAGATACAAGGCTGAATTAGCACGGCGTGTGCGACTATTACAATACATAGTTGTCTATGTTAAGCTGGATGGAACCTGATCTACACTTGTAGAAAAATACTATATCCAGGTTAAAACTCCTGGACGTTTCGATTCGGAGTTATAAGCTGGTTCCAGGATTGACTACTGATGACTCAAAACAGTCACTCGTCCATTACATTTATTTCAAGTCAACGTGAAACTAAAGAAAAAAGAGTACATACGAATTACACATTATAACGGTTGCGAATTGAAAGAAAATGATACAAAACAGAAAGACGCTTACCAATTTCCTGCCTAAAAGCCAATAACTCTATTTGTACACAAGTCCTCTCGTTGAACTCAGTTAGTTAGACGTTGTACGGGTGCGGTGTGGATTGGAGTTACTTTCGATAACTTTGTTATTTGTAGTTGCTTGAACGTCATAATGTTCCACGCGTGTTCCGGCAACAAACAAATCATGCTGTTCTTTTACCGGCATTAATTTGATCTTATTTAACAATATATTTTTCAAACATTTGATATCGCGTGACTGCACCTGATGAAAAGCTTGTCTCTCGTTTTCCGCAAAACGCCCACCTGTCGCAAAATTGATCCCTTGAAAATAGAGATTGCATTTACAGGGACTCGACTTGGGAATGGAATAAATGTTTCGCATATATAATATTCTCAGTTTTTAACAGTTCGTTGTTAAGACGACGTTTTTAGAAACTTCTTCTACCCGAACATTTCCTTTCACATTGCTATGCTTTATTACTCGACTGTCGACAAAGAACCTCAACAGCCTCCAACTGTGGAGGTCTGGCTCGAGATCGAAGTTGTTTCGCAAAGGCAGAACTTTGTCTTGAGTTCATGTTCTTTCCTGGCGACAGACTGGGGCTGTAACAACAGAGCTAAGTAAACCAGCCGGGTGTGCTTTGCTACAGAAAAAAAGTGATACTAAAGACAGTCGAAATGTTTCAAATCTAAATTACGAGGACGTAAATATACTTGAGTTTTGATCAATTACAAAGACCGAACGGCGCCAACTTGTCAAAATATTCCCCGGCAGTGGTTTGGAAATCGCTTTATGAAATTCCCAGTCACCTGGAATTGAATTATCATAGTTCTTAAGTTTATCCTCGCTTTAGAGTTGGTTTCCGGCACAACTCGGTTATCAGTTTTTTGATTCAGTGCATTGAGGGTCAATCCGAATCATCACATTATCAGGATAGTTTAGTTAGTCTGACTGTAATAATGTAATATAAACTCCCCAAGTTCTGCTGCAATTAAAAACTAGTGAACTAATAAAGGATTTATTTTCCATCTATCTGTTTGTACTCAGGAGCTCTGACTGAAACGTGTTTGAAAACACTCCATTTTAAAAAGGTAGATAAACGAATACCAGTCGAAAAATCGATCCCTATTTTTCACGGAATCACGGCTATTGCGGCGGGATCACTTCTGAAACGATTTGGGGATCAGGTTTTGTTGCTGTATATCGCTCGATTCCCGACGAAGCTTCTCTCTTGTCGCGCAGAAATCTTCCCTTCGAACAACAGGATTCATGAGGTGAGCGCGCACGGAATAGTCACCATGTGGAACTTACTGTTGCGTCATAATTGACGTATGTCTAACTTTGGTCATCAGCGACTTCCACAGGACGGCGACGGTTGTGACGACGGGACTGTATATGTCTTTTCTCGTCGACTCTTGTGTTTTTAAAATTGCTGTTAACATTCGGGTTTTCGACTGCATGTATTTTCACGTGAAGTTATTGTTCTGTGTTCTCTTGAGAACACACTCGACAGCGAAATGTAGACGTCGTGCTTTTCATTGATATTAACACAACATGTGATCATTGTAGACAATCATATTTTACTGTCTTGCAAAAAAGCTTTTGTTTAAGATGTAGTCAAAGGACACGAAGAAGTGACTGTAATGGTGAAGTAGAGAGATAAAACTGCGGCTTCAACTCAATAACAATGGTGTGAAGATGACATCCAGAGATCAACCATTAAAACAACGTAAGAGTTAGATAAGTTGGAAGTACAAGCTCAACCTCAAAATATTAATAACCCTGCTTGAAAACCTAAACATATTTGGAGGATGGTTGTCTGTCACTGGTTTCTTGGGAGTTTAAAAACAAGTTTTCAAAAAGAAAGTCACAGCCTTGTTGTTTGAAACTTTATACTAGAATACATAAGTAAATTATTATTAGCTTTTGACACCTTCTATTGTCACAATGACAATTAAATTATTATTACTCTTTCAGTTAATTACCATACTGTAATTAAGTCATATTGTTAAATACTGAACTCGATTCCTTATAAAATATTAATTGATGGTTTGCACTCAATCCCCAGAGATTCAAATGACAAAGGGCATGGTGGCCATGTTGGTGTACAAAACAAAAGAAGCTAACGAAGAATGTATATACATTTTTATCAATGTATATACATTTTTATCAATTTTTACTTATCATTGTTATTAATTAGTTGTAATTATTCTCTTTAAACTTTATTTTACTTTATTAGTTATGTTACGCAGGGCCCCATTGAAAAACTCCTCGGAGATATGGGCACCCTGTCTAAACATCGTTATTATTATTATTATTATTATTATTATTGTTAACTGCACACCAACATGGCGGCTATGACGTCACGTGCAAAGGGTCTATAGACTCCATCATGTCAACCATCAAATCCTAGCTAGTTTGATATTATTGCCTATATAAACATTGTCCGTTAATAAGAATTGTAATATTAAATATTCTATCTTTAGCTCCTTTTTATTTTTTATACTTTAAATATATTCTATCGTTTCATCTTCCAGCCTTTAAAGTGGTGGTCCCGGCTAGATAGCTTTACGGTTTTTTTCGGGTCTTCCTACTCATCTATATAATTATCTATTATCTTTTCTTCAGTGTAATTGTAGTGAGTGAAATAAATGTTGTTGTTGCTGTTGTCTTTGCTGGCGTTATTTTCTCGAGTGTTTATTCTAAGAGGTGCTTATTAGCGTCGCTCGCGCAGGCCAAAACCCGCGAGAGGGGAGCGATGACAACATAAAAAATGGCTACGCGTGACGTGCCTGAAAAAGTACTGCACCTCGCGGCCCTGATCGAAACCTTGGCCAGTAGCTAGTGGTGATTTTCTTTCTTTTTTTCTTTTACATTTTCTTCTTTTTTCTTCTAAACCTTTTGCACTTATTTCTCTTGATTCTACCAGTTATTTTTGTGTTTTTATCTTTGTTTTCTTTATACAATTTATCGTTGTATTTTTTTGGTTCGTTACGTCAGATAATTATAGGAGCTCCGCTTTTAGGCTATATATATATTACATATATTCGCGAGCCTTCGGATCTAAAGGATATATCGCAGCCACATACTTTTCTTCTCCTTTCACAGTTTTCTTCATCTTTTGCCCTATTTTAATTTGTTTTGAGCCACCTTTTAATTCACACTAATTTTCCTTAAATCTGCTATCTAATATTTTGGTTTTCTCTTCGTTTTCTGGTATTACAATTCTACCAGTTATCGAACCTATGGCACTGTAGGGCCAGATACTGACTCTCTTATCCTATCCCGACTGCCTACAGCCAATCGAGAGCTCCGCTTTTGGTTTGCCTATATCATAATGTATATATTACGACGGATAACAAGAGCGCGTTTTGGGGGGACTTATTACGGCTATCCCGAAACAAGAATGATGCGAAATCCTGCGTGCAGAAGACATCTGTCCTCTGAAATGTAGAAAGCAGTCTCTACTTTTAGTACGTCCTTTGCCAATTAATGTTCGTGTTTGCTAACGTAATCAATATTTTTTTTTTTTTGAATATTCCTTTTTCGGAATACCTGGAACGTATCCAAAGAAAAGGGCGCCACAAGTTTCTGCTGAAACCTAGCGAGTAGTTAGACTCTGGGTTTTATGACCTAGAAATTGATTAAAAACTGATTGTGCTTTTGCTTGCATGTGCTTCTATTCCTATATTTAGTGAACACGAACCCTAAGGCATTTTTAATTAACATTCTGGTCACATCAAAGAGGACGCTTAACTGATCAAGGGTTAAAACCTTCAAATTTAAGAAAAAAGTTTGCTTCGATTGGTGAATTATAAATCTTATACTCGAATGCAAATCCACCAAGCTCTTCACATTATATACCCAAAGTTTATAAAAACAAGTTAAATTAAAACGCTGTTTCTCTACTTAAGATTTGGTTAGAAGTCAATAAACTCTGTGATTGGCTGTTAAACGTTGGCTTCTGAGTAAAGATCAGATGCGGTTTTGATGACATATTTTACTGATGATACAACTAAGAGTGAACTGAAAGGACAGAACTATGAGGCCCTGTTTAAATTTTGGAAATAATCCGTATCCTTATTTTGTAAACGCAAATATCCATGTCATCGATGTGATAATAATTCTTAATTCTAAAATCCAACCCAAATAATCCGTAATCCTTTTATTTAGTTGCCAATAATCCGTATCCCTTCTCTGAAAACCCTAATAATCCATAATCCTAAAACCCTAACAGGCTAGGGCCTCAACTATGCTCAAAGTTTCTTGCATTCGTAAGGAATATTCAACGTTGAACCCTCCTGCATATAATTTGCTAGATGAACATATATCAAATTTACATAGGGATATTTGGTATTTCCCCTACTACCCACGTTTTGTTTAAGAAAAACAGAGGAAGAGACAAATCTAATATCCCACGGTCAACCGTCATACGGCGGATGTCAGTGATACAAATACTCCGAGAATTATTAGAACCACGTCTATGAGAACATCTTTATTACATCTCTGAACAGGTAGTGATATTATTGCCAGCTTGTGTCGACTAACCCCGTTCATGTTCATTCGTAATCAATGGTAATCGATGTTCTCATTTAGTTATTCCCCTCTTCCATTTATCGACGGGTGACTGAATCGTATTTTTAAGATATCGCCCACGCTAATACCGTCCTTTTCATTTGGAAACGCATCGTTCTCAGTGTTGGTTCCACTAAACTCACAATGAAAAGGTGCGTTCGTCTTCATTAAAAACGGAGGTTTTGAAAATGGTAAAAATGAAGGTTTTTGAAAACACTCGAGTGACGTCAATTAAAATAACCTGTCTACACATGCGCAGTCTTTAGCGTCCCTGAAGCGTTTTAGCGTCTTAGTGTAAACGGGAGAAAACGATATGAAAACACTGGTGTTCTACATTTTTAGAGAAATGAAAACAGAAGTTTTTCAAAACAAAATTGGTAAATGTTTGTTCCTCAATTGTTGATTTCTCATAATTTCTCATTGATATAATTTCGATATTCAACTGCTCGAATGATGATTCTGGATTCTCAGATATCGAATACATTTTAACTCGTGCACATGCGAAGCATATAGGAACGACTTATTGTTGTGGTGGACATTTGTCATTCACTAGCCGTGCGTCCAATGCGCTTATTATAACCCAGGGGCCTTTTGATGCAAAATGAGAGTAGAGAGAGCTAATCGCGGTTAGCCTGTTCAAGGCTCTCAGATGGTGAGGAAGAAAGAAAACGTAAAAGAAAGAAGACGGAGATTGGAGAGGGGAAGAGGAAAATATGAGAGCCTGTAAAATTTGTTTAGAATACCAGCTCCTGGCATACCCTCTGATTGGTCAATTGTGACAGGTCGCCTCGTCGCGGTGTCAACACTTGGCAGTTGACGACGGATCCATGTGCTCTAAAGCACTAGTGATTTATGGCAAGCCAAAGGTTTAGATGATCTCATTTTTCTTGTGAAGTCGCTCAAACAATACCATGCGGGGTTCCAGAGGTTAAATAGTTGCATTTTGTTGTAAAATAGCGTTTATAGCGAACACCGAAGGTACACTACCCTGGATGCCAGTTGATGCGAGGAAGGAGAAGCTAACGTGATCTAGGAGAGGCGGTTTCCAACCTCTGATCCAGGGTAAAGGTACACCGCTAGCAAAACGTTACGCTCCGCTGGCCGCGCGACCGCCGGCTCATCAAAAGTACATGCGCGCGACGTTTTGCCACGGTGTGGAGTAACCCGTTATATGGCTCCATACAGAACCCAGTAAAATACGATTTTAAAACAATTCTAAATGTATGTAAAATGTTTCACATGAATGTGAGACTAAAGATTCCTAAACAATGGTTGTTCAAATTGGACGCCATCTATGCAATGGGTGTCCTTTGTTGATCAGTTCAGTTATATATATATTTAAATAGATGTTATACCAAATATTTTATGATCTTTGAGACATTATGACTTTCTTCAACTAACCTTCTTTTGGTTCGGTTGCCCTAACATATGTTTTGTTGTTCTGTATGGACACTTCAGTTGTTTCAGTAATCGGCCTTATGAGTTGGTGAGCTGGATTTCAGGGGCCGTTGAAATTATTGCTTTATATTTAGTGTTCGTTCAGGTTGTTGCGTCGTGACCAGAATATCAATTAATATGAATGCCTTGGGGTTGGTTTTCACTTGTGATAGAACAAAACTGTCAAGAACTGATATCTGCAATATTGCTAAAATTGTGTAGTTTGGCAGATGACAAAGCATCGGTTATACAAGCACGACTAGAAAGAGAAGGTCATATTTTAAAAATATAAATTATAGTGTTTAGATAGATTTTAAAGGTATATATATATAGGGTTCATAATTAAGATATATATTCCGTTCAATTTAGACTTTTTAATACCACGTTCACATTAGAACGAGTTTGTGACAAGCTCTTAGGTGTAACGTGGATAAATAAAGTATTGTATTGTAGGAGGAGCTTTAGATGTCTTTAGATTACGTCGATAGAAACCTTGCCCAAAGCGAAATAAACACACAGTAGGTCTCAAATGGTCTTTCACAATACTCAAGCCCTAAACCTTGGTCCTTTATTCAAGTGACTAAAACGTTCTTAAGTATCGATTACTTAAATTATTATAAGTATTATAAGTAATAGTATGACATTTCGGGAAATTAGCGATTAGATTTCCCTGAGAGCCGAGGGAGGATCTGTGGAAGTCCAGACGCCGCAGGCGGAGGGACTTTTAGAGATCCTTACGAGGCTCGAGGGGAAATTTAATCGCTAATTTCCCGAAATGTCATGCTATTAGATTGTAATACTATGATCTCCGAGGAAGAGAACTAATCTGCAAGAATGCCAGAAGTAAACACGTCGCGCGCAGTTGAGTGGCTTTCGAAAACATTTTGTTATTCATTCTCGTTCCCAGTGCCTCTTCAACTAACTGAAAAATCAGAGGCTCTGGTAAGACACGAAACCGGATGTCCTAGATTCTAGGACATTGAAACTGCGCATGCTCTTAGCATTCTCAGTAATGGCGGACTTCATCGAAGCTATTCAGTTCGCACTTACAGTTTTCTTTAAAAAGTAAGCAGTTGGAAGCTATTCGTGTAATTAGTTTAGATAAGGACTGATTCTGTGTCCTTCAGACCGGTTATGGGAAGTCGTTTATTTACCAAAGTTACCGTTTGTGTTTGATGCACTTCAAGTTCAACTTCAAGGATCATCCAAGTCCAACTCAATCGTAGTCGTTGTATCTCCCCTGCACGCAATTATCGAGGAGAAAATTTCTAAACATAGGGCGAAAGGACTTCAGTGTGCTGTGTTGAGGATTGCTGAGGACTTTGAAGTTACGGTAATTTGAAACACCCTGAGAATTATATGTGCCTAATTGATTGCATGGCCTTGCCATAATTTGATAACAGCAGTTTATACAATATATGAGGCTGAAGTTGCCATAATTCAAGCTGAGTGCAAAGTGGATTTGTATTGTACTGGGATAGCTGTACCATTATTTTGTATAATTGCCATTGTCTTATTTTTCTACTTTATACAACAAGTAAAGACAGAGGTTTGTGCAGATAAAAATAGTTTTCTTGAAATGAGGTAATTTCCCTTACAAGATTTTGAATAACTACTTAAAGTATACGTGCTCCAAATAGGAGTCTCTCCTGCTGGTCCTCAGTGGTTGAATGTTATCAAGACATTTGAAATATGGGTTCAGAAATCAAAGTAAGGGACCGGTCATTATTTATGAAGGAGGGGGGAATAGGGGTGGGTCATGTGCATTTTCTTTAGTCAATAAGGGGTGGGTCATGTTATTCTGAGTAGTAAAGAAGGGGGGGGGGGGGGGGGGGTTGTGATGCAAAATGTTATTACCACCAACCGAGAAAACAACCCAAAGTGGATGCAGAATGGTTATGTGCAGTACTAAACTTAGTTGACTATCAACACGATCGTAGATTTACATCTTCCAACAGTATTCCACAGGTAAGATCACATTGCTTACAACATGGTCTCTTAGTGCCAGCCCTGCTCCGCTTGCCCAATACCTATTAGAATGGTTCTCTGGAATGATGTGTGTTGTGTGTGTTGGGGGATCCCCCCTCTCATGGACTTTGAGAGGGGGGTCACTTGTCATTTTCAGGCCTGAGGAAGGGGGGGGGGGCTTTAGTGAATTTTGTCTTTAATAGTAATTTTTTCCCCGACCCCCTCCTTCATAAATAATGACCAGTCCCTAAGTGTGTTCTGACATATATACCATTAAACTAGTAAACTTGTGGTGGCCATATACAATTTTAGCCCACTTGTATATTAATTATGGCCTCTTAACGTAACTATTTTTACAAAGAAAATAGGACTAAATTGCATTGTTTTAATTTTGACAAATAGATTCTGACTATAAGGTTTTTCATCATCAATAGCATTAAGTTCACTGCCCATAACTTCTAAATATATAAAAAGTGACAGCATTTATAAGAAAAGGATATTTTGCAGTAAATCTGGTAGATCTGCTATTTAGTATAGACATAGACATTTTATGGTATGGCGGATGGACTTGACTGGCCTGCACTGATACAAACCCTCTTTCTATAAATATGGATAGTTTTTGATTATCATGCTAACTATAGATACAAAGCTCTAACTAAGCTGACTCAACTCCAGCCTCTGTTGCCTTTCAAAATGGTGGTCCCAGAACTATAAAATAATAATAGGATTATTGTATGAACACAACTGAATATACCCTGTGTGAACTTAAACTATCTTGGGAATTCTTCTTCCTTGAATAAGTATAATGAGGGAAACTTTATGGGGGGTGGGTGAATATATTGAGTGGGCTCTTTATAATAAATAGTTTGGTCAGTTAAAAGGGGAGCTCTTGAAAGTGACTGGAGTTACAAGAGGGGCTTGGGATTGTCCATTGCTACAGGGGTGGGGGTGCTTAAAAAGCTGAAGAGATGGAAAGGGGATACAACAATTGTACACTCCCAATGTCAATAACTTCATCACCCTCCCTTCCTCCTCCCTCCCTTCCTCCTCCCTTCCTCCCCCCTCCCCATGTCATATATATAAATAAACTTTTGTAAGTTTCAAAAGGGATATAAAAAATTCTAATTCATATGGGAAATTCACGATTTGATTTTCTATTTGATAGATTTGTACCAGCCTTTCAAGTTACCCATGCTTTATTTCCTGCAAAGATCTCTGCACTGCTAATGCATTTGTCCTAGGTTCACAGGGATGGCGGATGTGGGGTTAAAATAATATTTTGCCTAGTTACTTCTCAGTCAGTTTAAGACTAACTTGGTCACACTGGCTCAATGACAATTTTTACCCCCCTCCCCACCCCTCCAACTTGAAATTTTGCTCTGCCATCCCTGGTTTAATGTAGACTCCCAACTTGTGCTTGATGTAGGCCAGGGCAAAGGGAAACTTATTGTCTCATATTTGGCCAATTTCATGTATTAATTCAACTGGCTTGTTTGTCACACTAAGACATCAGGGCCTGGTTGTTCGAAGCAAGGTTAAGCGCTAA
The DNA here is from genome assembly GCA_030867875.1 of Actinernus sp. WN-2022. NCBI lineage: Eukaryota > Metazoa > Cnidaria > Anthozoa > Actiniaria > Actinernidae > Actinernus > Actinernus sp. WN-2022. The sequence continues at coordinate 7,800,189 of JAOWCC010000577.1, read as the reverse complement.
CCCTGGGTTAAACTGTACAGATTACAATTATTACAGATTTAGCGCTAACCTAGGGTTAAAGTTAACCTTGCTTCGAACAACCGGGACCTGTGTACTACTAGTCCTCAATATTGCTATAAGACTTGCTTAAATGTACTATAAATCACTGGTACATAAAATCCATCATCAGTAAAAAGGAGAGGTTGGGTTGATCATTGACTGCAATGAGGTATGAAGCATAGATTAATTGGCACAGATTACAAGACAATTTTATAGTTTTAATATAATTTTTTTAAACACTGGATGTACCTGTTTTGTTGTGCCTTTCAATATATGTCATCCAGCTACACAACTTTGAATCCCTTGATGTTTCACAGACTTTTCAAACACTTTTTAAATTATTTATACTGTTTAACTGATCGTTATATCCCTATAAAGTTACACCTGATCATGAAGAGCACAAGACTTGGATGAATTACAGAGTGGGCTAGTGCTTGAAAAAGATATAATGATTTCAATTAATTTCACATTAAAAATATTTACAGAACTGCACATGTAATATTAGCGGTTACTGTTCGAATTGTAAGTCGAATTTTTATGTTGGCTAGCACTTTAAGTGTTAGCAATTCAACTCCTAGTTCCCTTTGCTTTTGCAATGAGAGTTCTTGATCAGCAAACGTTCGGTTGATTTATGCATCAAAGGCAACGTACCTTGGCTCCACGAGTGTGTGTTGTCAGTTTCGTTCGGCTAGTAGGCAAAGATAAACTTTATATCTTGACTTTTGAATAAAATAGTTCTTCTGTTCAGTCATATTTTTAAACACATAACTTCTTCTACTACAAAATACTCGTTCTCATGCAGGAGAATCTGTTTTTTTTTTTTTTCGTAAAACCGGAAGAAAGCGCTATGCGCAGCAACTGTTTTATTTTTCTTCATCGCGCAGCCGATTTGGCTAGCCAATCAAATTAGAGCCTGGTTTGTGTCTTACCAGAGCCTCTGATTTTTCAGTTAGTTGAAGAGGCACTGGGAACGAGAATGTTTGTTATTATGCTTGATTGACCGCAAAGATTGAATGAGCCTGGCTTCCCCTGGGGACAACATGTGTTGTTTTTAGAAGAATAGCAGCAAAACACAATGTCATTATGTGCTCGACTAAATATTCATACGTATATGGTTTTAAGCATCCTACATGGAAGACAGCGGAGGGGTGCATCACGCACTCATAAATCAACAGAGGGCGTAGGGTTAGACGAGATAGTACTCACTCTAACCCGATGCAGTCAGGGTCTCCTAGGTTTCCCTCTTGCATGGTGAATGAGGGAGATTTAGTGAAAGTATGAATGCTGATGAGGGATATTCGAGATTAAATGTCACTGAACAAACAAAGGAATCAAACAAAGAATCTTTATATCCCTGAAATGCCTGACTCGATTAGTTTGTATTACTATTTCAGGTGTCCCAGTACTCTTGCTATTTAATTTTTCTATATATTTACATGTAAATCATTGCTATAAGTGTACGAATAAAGTTGTTGTTGCTGTAACAATAACGATCCAATGCAAAAAAAGGAAAGCGAAGGGATCATGGTATTATGATTTTAAAACCAAAAAAATGCTCGCTGTTCTTAATAGAAGATTGAGTAGGCCTTTTGTCAGTACAAATAAAAAGTGAAACAGAGCCCTCGATGTGCTCCAGTCGGATAACGTCCCAGCATAGAATATCTTTTTTTGTTTTTAATAGTCCAGTTTCGTATTCGAAAATTACCTCTGATTGAGGCTAACCCTGCGTACATGCGTCTGTAGTCATTGCATTCAGCGGTAATTTTCGAATACGAAACTGGATTATTGCGAGAAGTATATTTTATCTAGCTAGAATAATAAGAGTAGAGTAACCCAGGTTGTGTGGCTTCATACAGAACCTAGTAAAATACGATTTAAAAAAATGTCTAAATGAATGTAGCTTGAATAAACGTACTTTTGCTTTACTTTGTAATTTCCGTTGATTTTATGTCGATCCCGGTGAAAGAGAAGGCTGGAATCAGCGAAGTCCTTCAAGGAAAGGCTTGAGGATCTATAAAGCCCACAGCTACGAAGCTCGATAAAGTTTCAAATACACGCTGCGCTGGCGTCGATTCGTGTGCCACGGAATGGTACATTTTGATTCAAATTTGACAGATTCGAGAGCGTTTCAATGTCGTTATATACTCGATAGCTCTCTGCCGGGCATGCAGTGATTATTCGCCAGTAAAAGAAAACTCGTTCTGATTTGCCGAGCGAACACTAGAACTAATCCACGCTCGGTAACGCTCGGTAGTTAGTGGGAAATTGTTTTGGAAGTTGAGTAGAAATTGAATTAGAATTTCTCTTCTCTGTTCACGCGAAAGCTATATATAATCAGTATACCACAGGGTGAGAATGCTAATTAGTGGAACATTCGATAAGAACATGTTTTGATGGGAACTCTACCGAGTCGGGCACGATCACACCATGAACCAAGAGTGAACGGGGCACATGTAAACCTCTTTAAAGTAAAAAACCTATTAAGTTGTTCTAACAACAAAACTGATCCCAATTAGGAAAAAAATATTGGGCCAACTATAATAAAGGAATTGTTTGGCACTTATTCCGAAATCAGAATACTTCGGAATCCTGCAGATATGATCGCTACTTTTAGAACTTCCCTTAGTGATTAATTATTGTGTTTGTTAATTCAAAACATTGCCGGTTGTTTAGTATATTCCTTTTTCGGAATACCCGAAATATCTCCCCAAAAAACTAGCCCTAAACTTTTGACTGTCACTTTATTCGCTGAAACGAAAAGTCATTCAACATATCTAGGAAAAGCCAGCCCTCATACTTATAAGATTGCATTTGTGTAGTAGAAGTCCAACACACCTGAATACATCAGGTACTGAACACAACTGAAGAAGAAAGAGTACTGGTAGATGGTTTAGTAAAATCCTAAGTGCTACTGGAAAGTAATTATGTCAAGCTTTGTATTTCAATCCTTAAATCCTGTAATGCGAATTAGGAAGCTCATCAGTGCAGAAGAACATCTCGATTAATTGCGGCTGCCTCAGCATGGTTTAACTGAATAAAACTGGACTGAACTTTGTTGTAGTAAAAGTAAAACTGGAACTTTCAAGTAGTCTTGAACCTCCCTTGATAACGACGGACGTGTTTAGTTGTTACGTAGTTTGTAGTTTAATGTGCTTCTCTTTGGGTAGGCACGTGCTTTTGTCTCTTTATAATTCCTTTTTCTTCTCTTTTTTCTCTCCCTCCATTACATGTAAAACTTAACTTATTCTTTTAAACTGTAATTAGTATATTTACTTATATAAGACAAGGCCCGCCTAGATTAGCTTTAAGCTACCTGCGGACCAGTCAGATTGTAAATTACACTATTAGAATAGAAAAATAAAATGTGTGATTAATTACGCAACTGACGCACGTGAGTTATTAGGTTCCGTTGGGCTCAGGTGTCAGTCCTGGTGTAGTTGCATGTTCTTCGCTAGCACGTTCTTTGTATGCGGATACGATTTCACTTGGTTCTTCTTTCCCACCCACCCACCCTGGGTTTACTATATTACTAGAAGTAATCATAGATTATCAAAGTGTGTTCGACATATTTTTTGTAAGAGAAAGGACTGTGTTAATTAACACAAAGGGCTGAAAGATTGCAGCAATGATATGGACTGTGCAAATAATCTAGCCTGCGTTTTTAATTAATGTGAAAATTTTGATGTCTTGACTTATAAGTACTGTTTAAAACACGAACAGCAGTGTTTTATCAAGTTTAAAAATTCGAGGCCGAAGCCCGGCGAAGCTTCAAAAACGCTTTAAGAATGCAATGAAAGAAAGACGCACATCTCAAGGGAATGACATAAAGAACATATTTTTTAGTAGGATGAAGTTTTATATCATAAAGTTCATCCTAATTAAAAATTCACTGATAAAGGCCCAAAATTTGCTGCGAGTTTATTAAACGACTTCAAAAGCATTCACACGTAGAGGGTAAAGAGACCTTTTTCAGTGACTTTGGCGATACGACTTATTTTTGCCGAGAAAATTCAAGCTAAAAGTTTATGTAAATTAGGATGAAATTTTATCAGGTATAAAATGTCTTCACAGTCATTGATTTCCTTTGTTTTTGCTTCATTAATTATTCATGAGTTCTTGAAGTTAATATACAAGGGGATGGTTATGGCATTCATTTGAGCATTCGTTTGAGCATTCGTAGCACATTTTGCTGTGTGGTATTCTTGGATTGCAATCATTCCTAAGGGAATACAATCACAAAAGCATAGCGGCCATCTTGGTTGGTAGGAACAAAGGAAGCAAATGTAGTTTCTTTTGTTCCTACCAACCAACATGGCCGCCAGTGCAACCCACCAATACAGTGTAAAGCAATAATTGGAGTTAGTGTAGAACACAAATCAACTCTATATAGCTAGCTACGGCTATTCAGATGTGCAATTAAACTGCATTCCAGTTCCTAGCATTCACAATACTAAGTACACTCTAGTTTAGAACATAAACTAAGTATATATGCATTGTGTATAAACAACACCCCATACAGTACCTTCAGATCATTCACATTATTTTTCAAGTGAGAACAAGGTTGGCTGCAGAATATTGAGTGCCATTGTTATAGTTGCAGAATAATTTATGGTCAATGTTGGTAGCCGGGTCCTAGCTTGAAGATCAGCCTTGTTTCAGGTCCCGTTAGAAATTTAGTGTAGATTAATTATGTGTCCCTACATTACTAACGGCCTCAATCAATACACATTTCATTCCACTGGCGAGTCTCGCTTTATTAATTCACACATAACCCGTAATACTAAAAACCTCATATACATGATACAATGTAATCGTTGCCATTTGCAATACATAGGTGAAACTAAGCGACGCCTCAAAGACAGATTTAATGAACACAGACGGACAGTAGACAAGCCTAACATTAAATCTAAACCTACTACTGTATCTGAACATTTTCTTTCTAGACCTAACCACTCTTACACCGACATGCAACTTATCCCTCTAGAAATAATATACTCCTCAAGAGACTCGATACGTAAAGCCAGAGAAGCGCACCTTATAGATAAAGCTAAAACTCTAGAACCATATGGTATGAATATACGTGATGAAACATAGTGCTTATCTCTTATACTATTTTTGCTACTTCAAGTTTTGGTCTACGTCACTTCCCGTTTCCGCAATTTCTATTGCGAAATTAACCACATTTATAGATCTTCTTACCTTAGAGCTCTTCACTTGTAACATCTAGTCACCTGAAAAAGGCTGGTTTGGCCAGCCGAAATATTGTAATATTCAATATAAAATCCTACGTTGTGTCAGCTTTGCCGTAGTCCTTGGACTTCGTATTCATTTTCATTTTGGCTGATTAGATCTGACTTAGATCCAATTCAACGTAGCAACCAGCAGGATTTTCGTCCACGGTTCTTTGCCGTTTCTCAAGTTTATTTCTTTTGGCCAGGTGAGCTACATCACGAAATCGGTCCTATAACCTCCATTTTCGGTTCTTTTCCGTATACTAAAGCTGGAACACAGCTAGTTTGCTCCATTGCATGCAACCAAATCTCAGTTCAAACTCTGTCCATTCCGAATTCGAATATAAGTCGGGAATTTGTTAACTTAAAAATAGACCCTGACTGAGACATGTTTTCAAGATTCAATGCTTTGATAAAGTGCCACTACGATCAAATTTTGACATATCATTTTTTTTGCATATTCATAAAGTAGAGTTGATATATTAGTACAAGTTCGAATCGTTTTTCGATACAACGACAGGAAGTCGTATTTTCTGAACTCCGAATATTGAATCTAAACGTCCGCCATTACTGGAGGCCGTTCCCTTTGTTCAGCGGAAGGATGTCATATACTCAACGCTCGCCTGCACCACACAACGCCTTGGAGGCATATTTCAATTCTACTAAAAACATCTTCACGTACACAAGAAGAAAGTTATATTTATCTTTGCGAGGTTGGCTACTTTGTTATGCACACTATTTCGCGCGACGTGGCTTTCGTGTTGTGTATGACATCGCTGAATAATGAGAACGGCTTCCAGTAATGGCGGACATGATTTTACCAGTAAACTCTCCTACAATTTTGTTGTTTAACTTGCCCATTTGGGAATATTTTTTACTATTTCGGATATTTCTAACACTAATTGACCTATTGACACTGAAATAGTCAGTGGCAAATCGAAATGGTAAATTTTCGTCGTAGTGGCACTTTAACCTAACCGTTCTACCCTTCAATAGATATTTGTTACACTAAAATGGGGAGCTTGGCCAGGTGTTTTAAAAGAATGAATACATGATTGGCGTCCAATATAAATAGGTATTGTCCTGGAGACTTGAGCCTCGTGTTCACGTTGCCACAAAAGGGTTTTCACAGGAATGTGAGACTAAATATTCCTAAACAATGGTTATTCAAATTGGACGCCATCTATGCAATGGGTGTATGTTCTTTGTTGCTCAATTCTATTTATACCAATTTTATTTATTTATACCAAACATTTTATGATCTTTGAGACATTGTGACTTTCTTCAACTAACCTTCTTTTGGTTCGGTTGCCCTGACATATGTTTTGTTAATAATAATTAATAATAATTAACATTTCTATGGCGCAAGTTAACATATATATATATATGATCAGATGCGCCTTACAAACTGTGTAAGAAGGACTATACCATGATATATAAGTTACTATAACTATTTATAACTATTTACAATCATCATGTGTACAATCAGCATGCTAAAAAACGAATGCTAATTAATGTACCTAAAAAGTGACCATAGAATGACAATAACTACTAAATAAAAATAAGCTTTCCTAAATAAAAATGTCTTGAGCATGGTCTTAAAACGCGTAAAATTGACCTCTTCTCTGATTGCGCTTGGTAGTTTATTCCAGAGTGCCGGGGCCACAGCAGCGAACGCTCTGTCACCAATTAGCAGTCCGGCGGTGGCGCTAACAGCAGTTCAGAATTAGAGCGAAGTCTATACATAGATTGATTCTTAACATGAATTAAGCTACAAATATATTCTGGAGCATGACCATATATGGCCTTAAAAGTAATATCTAAAATCTTAAAATCAGTTCTAAATCTAACAGGCAGCCAATGTAAAGCATATAAGACAGCAGTTATGTGACTAAAGCGCGGAATGGAGCAGATTAGCCTAGCAGCTGCATTTTGTACGCGTTGCAGCTTATTGATATGAGAAATATATGAGTGGTCGGTAAACCGTAAAGAAGACTGTTACAATAATCAATACGGCCCATTATGAAGGCATGCACAAGAGTCTGGGTAGACTCTTTAGTAAGAAACTTCCTTATGCGTCGTATGTTGTGCAAATGATAGAAAGATGCTTTTACAAGTCTTAGTTATATGTAGCACTAGGCTCAGGTTGGTGTCAGTTTCTTGCAACAGCAACAGGAGCGACGCTGACGTCGCCGACTGAGAACTTATCGATGTCAGGGGCGTAGCTAGGCATTTTAAAGTTGTACGCACAAGTGCAGTAGCTACCGGTTTTAAGGGCCCCCTCTCGTAAAACAATTACAAGGCCAAACAGGAAATTTTCGTCTCAAAGTGTACGCACGTGCGTATATGCGTACAGGAAGCTACGCCCCTGGATGTTCACATTGCTAAGTTGTTGTCGCGTACCAATTAACATGAATCGTCCAGGGGTGTCAAGAAAACGAAGACCTAGAAAACGAAGACCAAATTAAAGACCAAAGACCTAGAAAACGAAGACCTAGAGAACGAAGACCTAGAAAACGAAGACCTAGAAAACGAAGACCCTTGAATTTGACTAAGTTTGCCGTTCAGTACAGGGAAAACATCCCGTCTGTGCAGTCCATTAACCCAGCTAAACATGTAGTGTGCTGAATGGTCCAAACATTATACAGGAAGGAGAAAAAAGATTGTCAATCATCTCTCAAAAGTGGTCGTTTATACATTTATGAATATCTTTCCTATTTCTTACCGTAGTAAACTCAGAGTAAAACTGTTTGACCACCTGGACTATACGATCTGAGCAGCGGACTGGTGTGATTCACTTGTGTTTAGCATTTTCACGCGAATGTGGCACTTATTGCCATCCTACAGCGTGTAAATCAATTTTGGTCGCCTTCGTTTGTATGTCTCTATTAGTCTGGTGTTTTGATGTGAATAAGTTGATAAGTTGACGACTCCACGCGTCACTGGAGTCGGTTCGTCGTATAGTTTGATATTTCGGTGCAGAGATAAAAACTATTTTCCAAAGAGCAAGATCTCTCCTCTTATCAACGTGATTAGCAACAAATAATGTTCTTCTATTACCTTCGATATATATAGATACAATTTGAAAAGTGACAGCGAAGTTCAAAACACACAGAAATTAGCAAGTCTCAAAAACAGTTCAGTTCCTGTCAGTTTAGGCTTCATCGAATGTGTTTAATACTAGTTAGTTATTTTCAATATATGCATGACAATTTCCGGAGAACAGGGAATCCTAAGAAAATATTGTGAATTGGTAGATTCGGAGAATTTACCGGAAAATTAATGATATATACCTAGAAAAGGAAGACTAGAAAAGGAAGACCTAGAAAACGAAGACCGGCCTTGAATTTAACTAAGTTTGCCGTTCAGTACAGGAAACGAATCCCGGCTGTGCAGTCCGTTAACCCAGTTAAACATGTAGTGTGCTGAATGGTCCAAAAATTATACAGGAAGGAGAAAAAAGATTGTAACGGCAAACTTAGTCAAATTCAAGGGTCTTCGTTTTCTAGGTCTTTGGTCTTCGTTTTCTAGGTCTTTGGTCTTCGTTTTCTAGGTCTTTGGTCTTCGTTTTCTAGGTCTTCGTTTTCTAGACACCCAATTGTTCAGTTCTGTATGGACACTTAGTTGTTTCAGGAATTGGGTTTGTGAGCTGGATCATCGGGCAGAATCCTATTGTTCTTCGCGACATGTACTTACTGTTGAAGAAGTAATCGAAAGCGGAATAATTATAATCTAACGCATGAGCAGTTCGCTTTAACGATACCTGATTGGTTGTTCATTAATCGTTATGGGAATTCAAATGTCCCAAGGCTGATAAGGCACCCGTCAATCAATGCCAGAAATAACGTGATGGCGCTAATTATTAACAATAGATGTCCTCTTCAATTGAACCGACTGTTCATTACGCCTGATCTTGAGTTAAGCGAAAAGCCTGTTCTGTCACTGAACGGTTTTCGAAAAGATTTGGCGCGTAGTCAATTGTTTACTGCTTACGAGAGTAATAACTGGGCAGTAATTTGACCGAACAATCCTTTTGCCAGTTTCAGAAATATTTTGTTTTAGAGTATCAGTGCTCTTTATGTTTTTTTTTTAGTTCCACTTTCACTGTCCAATAGGATTTGCTTTGAATTCAACAGGCGACGGCTTCATACGGCTGCTTAGATCTGAGTAAAGACGACAAGGCAATTTGTTTCGTCCTTTGCTAGTTTGACTTCTACAGCAAATAGAAACATAGAAACATCTCATTTTAAAGCTGAATATATTCAAAATCCGTTTTGACATCTGTTTATGACGCGCCAGAGCTGTTCTACGCTGTTCTGATAGTTTTCATTTTCACTTTTCAAACGCCGGTTCTGAGTCAGTGAAGACAACAACTAGATTCTTTCTTTTGGTTGTTGACTTCTAGTGCACACAGAAACACGAAAAGGGTCTCATTTTAAAGCTGAAGGTTTACAAAATCCGCTTGGACATTTGTTTATGATGCGCTATCGACTTTTATACTGTTCTGTTAGTTTTTCAGGTCAGTCAGTGTTCAAATGTTTTGGTTGGAAATCAAAGCGGCTTGCAGTGCCGCTCTCTGTCACACTTAACCGGTTGAGAGTCGGAAGACCACAGCTAGATTCTTTATTTTGGCTGTTGACTTCTAGTGCACACAGAAACACGAAAAAGGTCTCATTTTAAAACTGAAGGTTTACAAAATCTGGTAGAACATTTGTTTATGATGCGATATCGAGTTTTACGATGTTCTGTTAGTTTTTCAGCGCAGTCATTTTTCCAGCGCAAAAAGACACTTAGCCAACTAAAATTACAATCACAAAGGCTCGTGTGACTCGTCCATTTCAATGCTTCATTAGCCGGCGTGCGCTCTATTGTCTATATGGGAGGAGCTTAGAAGTCTCGCGGGAATTCTGAAAATCCAAATTTGGCAAGCGAATTTGAGTTTCCAATATGTGTTCTAGAAAGTTTGATTTCGGTAATACTAACATCCGTCAGAATAAGACGAAAAAGCGGCAACGAGTTACTAAGATATCGAAGTAACTTTTGCCGTGGGTACCTAAGAAATTAAATAATTATTCGAAGAGAAAATCGACCTCAAATTCAACCATTCGTCATTTTCCAGTCAAGCAGCTTCGAAAAATCCCAAATTTGAAGGCAAAACCGATAATGCTTATATTCACGCAAATAATTTAATATTGGGTGCAAATACTTAATTGATATCTCTTCTACAAAAGCCCATGGGTACCTAACTCATATGAAGGTTATTTTTTGCCTAAATGAGTGAAATCGTAACCTCACTGAAGCGTTTTGGCCCATTTTCTCTGTTATTTGCTTCACGTATCATTGCGTAGCTTTTGAATTTAGCGCTGTTGTTCTTAGAAATGTCCCGGATGTGTCGCGGCATTCTGGGCGATGTTTCAGGGGCCGTTGAAATTATTGCTTTATATTTAGTGTTCGTTCAGGTTGTTGCGTCGTGACCAGAATATCAATTAATATGAATGCCTTGGGGTTGGTTTTCAATTGCGATAGAAACAGAAACAAAACTGACAAGAACTGATATCTGCAATATTGCTAAAATTATGTAGTTTGGCAGATGACAAAGTATCGGTTAAACAAGCACGTCGACTAGAAAGAGAACAGGAGGGAGTTTTAGATGTCTTCAGATTCAGCCGGTTCGGCTCCAATTCTAAATGGATAACACCCACTCGCTCTAAATTTAGAAAAGTTGGTTGAACCCAGGGTAGATCATCTAAGCAATCTCGCATATCAAAATACTCATAAAAGTAGATTTAATTTCTTTCACGATCTCCTTATCCCTTCCTAGGATCCTAACCCCTTTCGGCATTATTTCTCTCTAAGTTCAATTTGTCTAATTAATAAATCTTACTTTTATATCTTACCTTTCGATTTCCCGCCGCGGGGTTTGAACCAGAGACCTTCGGTGTGCAAGACCAGAACTTTACCAATGAGCCACAGAAACTTGCTTTGGAACGACTATCACTTATAAAAATAATAATCCTAACCCGTACCACAAACCTAACCCTAACAAGTTCCCAGGTAAACGACGAGGTCTCACTCACCTAGCTAATTATATATATACTAGAACTATATGGTTCGCAAGTAATTAAAACTGAATGTGTTCTGACTGTAATGAGAGCACTTTGTTTGACAGGGAGAGATCTAACCTGGGTACGACCCTAAATTCAGAACGAGTTGGTGTTCTTCAATTCAATTCAATTTATTTACAAATACTATACAACAACAACAACAATTTATTTAATACCACGCAAATAACTGGATACAAAAGTGGATAGAGTATTGCAGTAGTTGGGTATTGGCTACCTAGAATAACTATAAGAGAGCTAATCTAGCTAGGTAGCTAACGTTTATATGTATTAAATTATAGAAATAGTCGTATCACACACACACACAGACACAAAATAAAAAAATAGAAATAAAAAACAGGAGCAAAGAAAATTGCAACAATCAACGGGAGGAGGAGATTTAGTCGAAATTCAGTTCAATAAGAATCAGTAAAACTTTTCTTAATTACACCTTTAAATTTGTTCAAACGGAGACTCTTGAAAGATTCTTGTGTGTTATTCCAAATGACAGCACCTTTAAAACGTAAATTAAATTTCCCATAGTTAGTTCTAGCAGATGGAATGCAGTAAGTTAATCTTGAAGCTAGCCTGGTTTTGTACCTGTGCCTTGAAGATATATGTGTAAAGAAATTATCAAAGACAGAGGGCAGCGAATTAAAGTGAAACTTATACATAAATATGCAGTTTAAATAGTAGATGACGTCAAGAAATTTTAGAATATTTAAAACTTTGAAAAGAGGAGAGGAATGATCTTGAAATTTAGAGAAAGTTATAATTCTTACAGCTTTTTTCTGTAGTATTATAAGTGGTTTTAAAGTTGAGTCATATGTATTTCCCCAGATAATAATACCATAAGTAAGGAAAGGATAGACTAAGGAATAATATAGCTGAGTTAAAATTTCTATAGAGACAAAGTGACGTAGCTTAGAAATAATTCCAACACCTCTTGAGGTTTTCTTAATTAATTGATGAACATGTTCTTTCCAGTTAAGATTTGCATCAATAATAATTCCAAGATATTTGATATTCTGCTTCTGAGTAATTGTTTTTTTGTTTATTTTCAGAAAAATTGATTTGGAACATTTCTTTTGATGTGGATGGAAAATAACAAAATTGGATTTATCTATATTTAGAGACAATTTGTTTGCACATAACCAAATGTGAACATTTTTCAGTTCAGCATTAACACTCAATTCAAGTGAATCTAAGGATTCATCTGAAATGAGCAAATTTGAGTCGTCAGCAAACAGGTGGAAATCAAATAACTTGGAACAACGGTTAAAATCATTTATGTAGAGGAGGAACAGAAGGGGGCCAAGCACTGAACCCTGTGGGACACCAAGAAATTGAAGTATATGATGATGTGGAGTTACCTATTGATACAAATTGTTGTCTATTTGATAAGTAGGAGGTAAACCAATCTAGAGGAACTCCACGGATACCATATCTCTGCAATTTATATAGAAGAATATTATGATCAACAGTGTCAAATGCCTTACTAAGGTCTAAGAAAATGCCACAGGAGTATTGACCACCTTCAATAGCTCGTTGAATTTTGTCAGTTATAAGGAGCAAAGCGTGTTCAGTAGAGTGATTAGCACGGAAACCAAACTGCTCTGAATAAATAACTTTAAACTTAGTAAGGAAATTCATTAACCTATTATACATTAATTTTTCTAGAATTTGGTTGAAAATAGGAAGAAGAGATATTGGTCTATAGTTAGAAAGGACTAGGTGGGAACCAGCTTTAAAAACTGGGATAACTCTGGCAATTTTAAATGAATTGGGGACAGTGCCGGAGGAAAATGAAAGGTTGTAAAGTATCTCTAAAGGTTTGGAAATAACTGAATTAACCAGTTTGAGCAAGGGAATAGGTATGCTATTAGGTCCAGAAGCTTTCCCCGATTTAAATCCTAAGATTATGTCTTGGATTTCTTGACGATATGTGGGGGTGAGGAAGAAGCTTGTGGGTGATGGTAGTGGAAGGTATTGTGAAAAATTAGTATAAGGGAGAACGTACAGAAGAAAGGCCAAAGGGCTTAAATGGATTATGGTCAGTAGAGAACGGGGTATTACATTACGTCGATAGAAACCTTGCCCAAAGCGAAATACAGTAGGCCTTCAATACTCAAGCCCTAAACCTTGGTACTTTATTGAAGTGACTAAAACGTTATCATGTATCGATTCATAGTTAAATTATGGTATTAAAACCAAAAAATGCTCGCGTTCTTAAAGTGCCACTCGATCAAATGTTGACATATCAATGCTTTTACATATTCATAAAGTAGAGTTGATATATTATTACCAGTTCAAATTGTTTTTCGATACAACGACAGGAAGTCTTATTTTTTGAGCTCCGAATATTGAATCGAAACATCCGCCATTACTGGAGGCCGTTCCTTTGTTCAAAGGTTTATTCAGAAGTGATGTCATACACTTAACGCTCGCCTGCAGAACGCCTGGAGGCATATTTCTACTAAAAATGTCTTCACGTACATAAGAAGAAAGTTATATTTATCTTTGCGAGGTTGGCTCCTTTTTTATGCACACTATTTCGCGCCACGAGGTTGTCGTGTTAAGTGTATGACATCACTTTCGCTGAATAATGAGAACGGCTTCCAGTAATGGCGGACAGGATTTTACCTGTAAACTCTCCTAAAATTTTGTGGTTAAACATGCCCATTTGGGAATATTTTTTACTATTTCTAATACGGATTGACCTATTGACACTGAAAAAGTGGCAAATCGAAATGGTAAATTTTCGTCGTAGTGGCACTTTAAAGTGCATACTTACTTTTCATTATTTTTTAGCGACTAAACTTCCTAATGTAGAATAATTTCCGCGCATCTTTTTGGGAATTGGGACGAGAATAAAACGTGACGTCATCAACAGAACTCGTCTCTTCGCGGCTTTAAAACGTTGGCTTATTTGCAAAATAATTGAATAGATAACCGAGAAAGATGATAATATCGCGCTAAACGTTTCGGAGAGCTATATTCGGCAAGGCCTTTCATGCAATAGCGCATCGAGCGTGTTCTGCTGATGACGTCAAACTAGACCCAGTGCCAATTTTGTAAAGCGCTCTAGCGCGCTTGATTTTCGTCCACAGGTAACACAAGACACGTTTTTGGGCAACTTTGAAAGGCCAAAACACCATGACAAATAAATCAAATCAACTTTTTATTCCGGAATCCTTTGTCTATGGCCTCTAGTCTCTTCGTAAGAAATATAATTAGCCAGGGCTTATATGCACTTTAATAGAATATTGAGTAGGCCTTTTGTACAAACAAAAAAGTGAAACTGTTTCTTAACAGAGCCCTCGTCTGTTTTTTTTAATTGCGAGAAGACAGTATATTTTATTGAACACTGACTGATAAAAAAATAATTCAGCTTGCTAGAATAATAGATCTGAAAATAACTTTAGAGTATGATGATCACCTACGTGGCGGCGGGAGATCAAAAGAGCAACTACGCTTACGGCAACGCTGTCATAAAAAAAAGATTTGGTGGCAAACAAAACTACTATCAAAGTTTCTTAATTTTATAGTTTAATTTACAAAAAACGGATAACATATACAAGGAGTACATAACGTAAATAACAAAAAAAGAAATTTGACAAAGATACATCAAACAGAAATTTAGGGGCTGTTACGTACTGTTTACATATATAAACTTATATTATTCAGATGGTTTTTGGGTGGTAAGCAATTTCCTTTGATAAGGGGTCAATTACAATTAATTACAATGCAACAAAGGGGATTAAGGTCCCCATTTGTCATAGTGATATCGTAGATTATCTTTTGCTCTCGCGATGAAATGTTCGACTTGATAAGTCCTTTTCATTCTCTCGCACAGGCCTTTTGTTGATAATAACCTATTTTTAAGTTTGCAAAGGTAGATCAGATACTTGCTTTCTAATATTATGTAATTTACTAAAACATAGTTTTTCTCTAGATTGATTATCCCAAATAAAATCTCTTTGATACCAAGTGTTTTATTAAAGCTCATTTGATTTATTAGCTTCTTTTTGAACTTCTTCCCAAAATGTCTGGACTTTCGGGCAAAAAAATATAAAATGTTCAAGCGTTTCTATTTCAATTCCACACATATAGCATTGAGGAGAATCAATTTTTTTGAATTTATAAAGCATATCATTTGTATATAAAATCCTGTTAAGTATCTGAATGGGAAAGATACATCATGTCTGCCAAGCGTAAGTGCACAATTAGGAAAGAGCATTCCTAGTAAAGCCACCAAGATCCATATTAACGAATCTTTAACTACATTCAGAAAGCGGCTCTTTGGGAAAATTAACGGTTTCAAAAACGACAACAAATACATACAAATTCATCTGGACAACCATCGGGACTATCCATCTCCGAGAAGCAGAATCGTCCCAGGTCTTCCACTTCAACACAGTGGAAGTGTCCATACAAGAGATTGAAAGGGAATCAGCAACTGATCCAGAATCTCACAACTGAGGAAGTATATCTCAACAGGAGAATGGGACAATTCCCCACCGCAGTACAAAGCTGTAAGGAATGAACTCTCCACATTAGGTAAGCTAGTGCTAAGGGGGATTAAAGACAGTTAACTCCAACCAAACTGCGGAAAAGAGTACTAGACTTGGCACATGAGGGACAACAGGGAGTAGTAAAGACTAAACAGAGACTCCGTATTAAACTATGAGTCTGGTGGGGTGGAATTGACAAACAAGTAGAAGATACATGTAGGGGTAAGACTTGTCATGGTTGACAATTAGTTGGGCTACCGACCCCGCCCGAACCCCTAAGGAGTACTGAATTTCCAAATCAGTCACGGCAAGACCTAGTAGCAGATTTAATGGGTTCCTGACCCTCAGGAGAGTATATATTTGTTGTTGACTAGTACAGCATATACTTTGAAGTAGACATTCTAAAGTCTGTAGTGTCTGCCAAGGTCATTGAAAGCTTGGAGAAGATTTTCTGTACACATGGTTTGCTACAGTCACTGAAAACTGATAATGGACCTCAGTTTGTATCGCAAGAATTCGAGTCCTTTCTAAAGGTGAACGACATTCAGAACAGAACCTCGACACCATTGTGACCCCAAGCGAATTGTGAGGTAGAGCAGAAGTTTGCTCAAAGTCTTGAAGATAGTTCAGACAGAGAAGAATTTGTACTTTGAGATGAGGAAATTCTTAATGGCCAACAGGACGACATCGCATAGTAGCACCAGAAGTACACCAGCCAAGCTGTTGTTTAATAGAGAAGTCAGATCAAAAGTTCCAGAACTGACAGAATTTAAGCCTGCCGATTCGGCCAATCAGCGATTTCCACGTCACGCGCTTACCCTTGCTTCGAACAACCAGTCCTGGGTTCAATTATTGTAAATAAAATAAATAAAACAATACATGGACGCTTGGAGATATGGATATTATCTTCTCGTTCGCTGTACTCACTCGTGAGATATCGAGTTGGACACGAGAAGATAAATTCCATATCTCCGCGCGCCCATGTACTATTATCTCTTTATAAAATACGAGCTCTGATTGGTTGAAAGCCGTGTTTCTATTTAACAATTAGACCCGCAGACCGAATGGGCTACGAGTCAATACCTCACGAGGCGCAGCCGAATGGGCTATTTAACTTGTAGCCCATGAGGGCGAGACTCTAATTGTTTTAGTATAAACTAACTAGTCAGACAGTGGAAAATAATAGAAACAAACAAATTGAAGTTGAATTTTTTTTATTATTTCGTGAAAATGCGTGCGGTTTTTCTCTACCATGGGCTATCACAAATATACCTATAGTAGGGTAGCCAATCAGAATGCAGGATTTGTAATAGTCCACTAGTTGGTTTATACTAAAACTCTATAGAAACACGGGAAATGTTTTCTATTTCTTAAATATATTATATATAGCATTCTTCCTTTCTAATATTTCTTGTGGAGCAGGCGATAATTAGTTTTACGTCATTGGTTAATTTTTCAGTGAAATCAATCTCTGATTTAGATCAACGCCAATTTCATACCTTCCGCCTCGTTAGTCAGCACTAAACACTAACAGAAGTAGGAAAAACATGAACGTCAATGTAATAAATTGAGTCAAGTACACCTATAATCCGGCTAAATGTTATCTGTCGGATCTGATGTGACTTTTGTAGCCATTTTTATTTTCTTACCCGTATATATATATCAATATATATATACAGTCAATCCCAAAAAGGTTGTCCAGCAGAATATAATATAATACTATACTATCATTGTTTTGGGCTATTGTCTAGGCCAAAACAATAGGCCAAAACAATGGATATTAAAGTATTATATTATGTTCTGCTGGACAACCTTTTTGGGATTGACTATATATATATACAGTCAATACTAATTTAAGTATATACTGTAAGTACATTTTCGTGGAATAACGTTAATATCAATACTTCAATTATGGGATGGTGTCCAAAATATATTTTCTGATTGGCCTGACCCCCTAGACATCGGAAAAATGTATTTTGACTGCAATGATATGAGAATAAATATATATTAAGTATATATTTGTCTATTTTAGGATGGTATTTAACACATATTTATTTAATATATATTTCCTGATATACCATTCTGGATAAAACATATTTTTCATTTCTCTTGGGGGTCAGGCCAATCAGAAAATATATTTTGGACAACATCCCATAATTGTAAGTATTGCTATTAGCATTATTCCATGAAAAGGTACTTAGAGTATATACTTATATTAGTATATGTTTGTCGAGGACAACCTCTTGGCATTGCCTGTATATATATTACATGAAGCATGTTAACACGAAAGGAGCCTTATTGCCAAAGGCTGTTTTTGTGTTAACGTGCTTCAATTCTTGTGTAACCTAAACTCTTCAAACTGGCGCCATTTCTCGAGCTTTTAATGGATTTCAATGCACTACACGTCAAAACAACGTTCTCTTCCAGTACTTTAAGGCTAGCGTACCAGTTTTGACGTACTTAGAATAGAAATACCCGAAAAAGTTTTTTTTTCTAACCTAACCCTAACATGTAGCTCTCAAATAAAGAAATTATTGGATATATCTCAGAAAAAGGTATTATGGGATCTAAAGGCCAGAAAAGTGAGAAACTGTCGTTTGCTTTTTAAATAAAACACTGGAAAGCGCGTTATTACCTCTTAAAGTGAACAAGCACACAAGTAGTATGAGAGGCACCGAATTACCCCCATTTTTAAGGTGTTATGCTAATTTTTAAGGTGTTATGCTAATGTTTAAGGCGCGCTCATTAATTCAAGTGACGTCACGGTTCTATTGTCTTTCCGCATGAACAAAGTGCGGCGCTCTCATGAATAAAGTGCGGCGCGCTCATGAATAAAGTGCGGCGCGCTCATGAATAAAGTGCGGCGCGCTCATGAATAAAGTGAGGCGCTCTCATGAATAAAAGGGAGGTGAATAGTCATGATCATCTGTTCAGACTCCGTTCAGTACATCTTTATTAGCTCGCGTATTTTTATGACATGGAAGGCGATTACCTATCTGAACTTTAGAAGTTACCCTGGACCACAGTGTATCTCTTACATCTTCAGTTCAGTAACAACGGATCTTCTATCATTGATCAAGTGCTTGAAGTAGTGAGACGTGAAATACATCCACTGAATGACATTGAACAACACGGCTTTGCCTCAAGATATTCTGTGTCTGTTCCAGAACATTTTTTTTTAGAAAAGATGAAGAGTTTATGGAGATTGATTGACTTTGTAATTACTTTAACTTTTAAACCAATAAAGTTCACTTGTGTTTGGTTGAACAGGTTTGGGCAAGTCTTTGTTATGAATAAAAATACACTATTGTTTCGGTAATCTGCTCTGTATTAATCCAATGATATTTTTGATATCATTCACAACTATCACTCGTAACGTAATTCTGAGATCAGAATATTTGTAAACCTTTACAGTAAATCCACTGTGAGCACCTTTGCTATTGTCCTTAGGGATTAGCGATAACTGAAGGGCCATCAGTACAGTTTGATAGAAACAATAGTCCTATTGTTTTGAGGAAAACTCTTGAGATGTAAATTCTTCTCTAAAACTGAACTATAATTACCATACGAATAAAAACAGTACAAACCACCAGATAAATTAAACAAAGTTTATTCAATCTCAAAAACACCAATTTACAGTTCGTTTTCCTTATAGTCGCGGAGTTGATAACTTTCTTATTTCTCAGTTCTTGGGTTGATATAATGTACCGTGTTACAAGATTACACTGATTTATGTTCTTTCCCAAACATCCTCTTCTCCGTCATAACTATCATCAGTGGAGTCCGTGCTCTCCTGAGAATCAGAGCTTTGATAAGAATCTTCAGTCATTTCATCATCTGAGTTGGAACGATTAGCAGCCATCCAGTTATATCTTTACTCTTCAAGGATCGGGAGTATAATGTCAGACCCTTAAAAGTTTCCAACTTTATAGAAAACAAATTGGCGTGGTCACTAAGTTTAATAAATGTCGATTAGCTGATTTAGCTAAGGTCTCTCAGTTAGACCAACATTATAAGCAGGATTCCTAACCAACATATTTCCCATTATCAACAACTGGATTTACATTCCTCGACAAAAACCTTCTTTTTTGAAGTTTCGCTTCTTGTAAATATGGTTTACGTTCTTGAGTTGATAACCTATGGACTTGTAGAAAACTAATAAGCAAATACCGTGGACAAAAATCCTGTTAAAATACGTTGGATCCGAAGTGAGGACCTATGCAGCCAAAAATATAAACAATAACGAATGAAAAGTCCGAAGACTACAGCAAAGCTGATATACAACGTAAAAATCTAACTTGTGCCAAGTGGTTGGATAATTTAACAAGATACTTTGATCCACAATTAGGTACAGGGCAGTTTTTCAAAGTCCGATTTTCCATGTTCACTCGTTGAAAGTTAGTATCAAATAGCACAAATCTACTTGATCGCCCCTTTTATCTCCTTTCATCCCTTTTGTCGCCTCTTGTCCCGCCTTTTTTCGTATTGAAATTAAAAAAAGAAAAAGGCGGGTCAAGAGGCGACAAAAGGGATGACAAGGATGAACGGAGATAGCTATATCCGAATGTGGACACGTCTCTTGTCAGTAGGCCCTTTCATCCCTTTTGTCGCCTCTTGTTCCTCCTTTTTTCGTTTTGAAATAAAAAAAAGATTTTCTCGATTTTCTCGGCCAAAATAAGTCGTTATCGCCAATATAACTGAAAAAAGCACGGCCACTCATTCTGTATCTATTACATAAAACACGTTCGACGTTCTAAAGTTATGTGCGATATATTCTAAAAACTCACGGTTTGTCAAACATCAAGGAAAAGTGATAATAATTTGCTAAAACCTTAAGTGGACTGATTAAAATTACAAGGATTAGGACAATTCGCTCATTTCCTGACAATGGATTTTGCATTTTTGTCAGAAAACGAATAAAAGAAGCAAACATTTGACAAACTACTAAGAAAATACCAACATCTTTACGTCTTATACACATCGATTTTAACACTGAGTATTGCTTCAGAAATTTCTGGCACTCTTTCTCAGACCCTATCAAAAAACTGCTTCAGAAATTTCCGACACTTTTTCAGACCCTATTAAAAACTGCTTTAGAAATTTCCGACACTTTCTCAGACCCTACTTTCTCTCAGACCCTATCAAAAAACTGCTTCAGAAATTTCTGATACTTCCTCAGACCCTAAAAAAACTGGTTGAAAAATTTCTGAAGCACCTTTTCTGACCGTGGAAGTTGGGCGAGAATACAGTAGCACACGAAATGTAGCTATATATAAAGTATACACAGTCCATGAGGGCAATGCTCTACCCGTGAAGAAATATTTTCTATTCCTCTTTGGACAGTCTTGTAATGCATCTAAGTGACATGTACCCCCGGCACTCGCTGATCGCGCCTTCGGCGCTCTCGAGTAAACTTAGGAGTGGACCATTAGAAATCCTGGGAGGGGGGGTGGAAAACATTTTGTGCAAGATATTTTTTTAGCAGTGTGAGCTCTGCAATAATGTTTTTTAAAGGTGACAGCTCTGCACGATTTTTTTTCAGTGCACATTCTTTAGGTACAACGCTTAAATGTTCATTAGGTCTAAGTTTTATGATTATCGTAAACTGAAGTATGAAAAGAACCCATTCTAATATAATTCACATATTAAACAAAGAAAATACCAGTTTAACCTCGAGTTTAAATTAAATGAATGTGTAAATGTACAGTATATCATAGACCTAGTGATAATAAATTTAAGCCATACTGTATATATGCAACTTAAACCACAGCATTAGAGTGTTCCCTAGCATATTCTTGCAAATTTGGCATTTTGGAATAACCTTTGTTTGCCTTTGACTTCAATAGGGTTTGTGAATGAAATTGTTAGCCTACGTGTAGCCGTAACGGCTACACGTGACAGCTACACGTAGGCTAGGAATTCTCGAATTAATTAGTACATATTTCAACCGCCTCCAAAAAGCTCTTCATTCAATGCATAAGATTTCAGAGAAGAAATTCCATACTGACATAGAACTCGTTGATTGGTGAATTGGCAAGCTGGATGTTCATAATCTGTCAACGGCGTGACCTAGCAGTATAAACCTAGCACTATAAACCAGTATAAACCTATTGTTTGTGCTTTAGACAACAACAACAATCTTTTATTGGCTCACACTATAAATTACAAGAATGATATTATATACATTATAAGTTATTAACCCTTTCGCTCCTGAACCGGCCGTAACCGGCCAATATGAAGCATGTACCTGGAGAAAATTATTGCATCAAACCTAGACATGCTGGAAATAGGATGTTGCGATATTATTTCAGGAACACCCAACGGTAAAACTTCATAAAAACAAACATTCTGATGTTTTTATAACAAATCAGATGTATTTAAACATATTTAAGGGAATTGTTTTTCAGCTGGCAGACGAACAGCTGCCTTTCTGCAGCGCCAGCCAGCCTAAAGTTCATGAAGAATTTCTAAATTTCCCAGCTGAAATATTTAAGTGCAGAATTTGCCAGCAGCAAAAATATTTTTTTGAATATATTCCCAGCTGAAATATTTAAGTGCAGAATTTGCCAGCAGCAAAACATGTTGAAGGTGTTGATCCGGCAGACTCTGTCAAGCAGCGCAACGCGTGTTACGTATTACGTACATTCAATCCGTCTTGGGACAATACCGGCAAACTCTAAAACGGGGTATCAAAATTAATCAAACTCTAAAACAAAATAACCACTCAGTCGTTAAAGTACCTCGTATAATCTTTCCAACCAGAAGGTTTGTTTGCACAAAACATACCAAGCGACAGTGAACCACGCCGATGTTTACACTGCATTTCACTCGACCACATTTTCCTGCTCCCACCTCCAATTGCATGCTGGGTAATCAACAACAACTTCACAAGGGGACCTCCCTCTGGGACTCCTGTAGGGTTTTTTAGAAGTCTTTTACCCCTACAACCAAGAGCGGTGATTTCAAGCCGTTGCTTTAAAGTGACAAAAACACATCCTAATAGGTTGAGCAGGGGTAAAAGACAACCAACTGCAGGATTTCAAGGATTTCAGTGAAGAATTATTTCATGTGTCTCAAAGCAGAAACACAACAGAAATACCCTGTGAAACCCCTCACAAGGCCTACTAAAAGCAAGCCAAGCACTTTTCAGCCGTCCTCAGACTTAACGATGTCCTCTAGCTCTCTTACAGTGGCTTATTTGTCCAAAATTAGAGCACATTTCATTGGAAAACCTACAGAAGAAACCATACTCACCGCCGCCGAGTCTGTAGAATTCTGCCGAATGGCATCATGGAGAAAGTTTGAGCCCTTGGTTTAAAAAGTCAGCAGTATTTAACTACCCCAGGCTAGCCAAACTGTAACTGAGGGGGGAGGGTTGAGTTAGCACTCTGCATTTCACCAATTGAGCCCAAATGCCTCCTGTAGTGAAAGGGTTAAAGGAGAAGACAAAGAAAAATAGAGTATTTGTTTGAGCCTAGAGGCTAAGGGAACCGTGAGGTTTTCGAGTTAGCTCCTAGTAGCTATCTAAAGTTTGAGTGTTTTTTTTAAATAAAAGAAGCAGCAAGGAAGAGGAACTGGGACTAATAAATAATGTTTAGTGGAAAGGTAACTAATGACTTTTAAAAATGAAGAACGTATCTATTGAAGTTTCTTTGGGTGTTTTCAAGTTTCTTTGGGCGTTAAGTGATAATAATAATAACACTTATATAGCGCTTATCCAAACTGTTCTAAGCGCTTTACAATAATTAAAATAGTAACAATCTGAAATTTAAAAAAAGTTATAAAAACCTAACTAATCTAATAAAAGCACACAAAATATAATATAGACTAGAAGTAATCATAGATTATCAAAGTGCGTTCAACATATTTTTTGAAAGAGAAAGCACGTCTGTGGTAACAGTCAGAAAAGCTGAAAAATTGCTGCAATGATGTGGACGGTGTACGTAATCCTGATCAAAAGTGCTTTTTTTTAACTAATGTGAAAATTTTGATGTCTTGACTTATATGTTAATAAACAAGGGGATGCATCTGGGTATAAAACTGTAATTATCTTTGTGTAACATTAAATCATTGGATGCGATGCTTATGGGGCTATATGTATACATGTGTGTTTTATATGGTTATGGCATTGATTTGAGAATTAGTAGCACATTTTGCTGTGTGGTATACAGTGTAAAGCAATAATTGAAGTTAGTGTAGAACACAAATCAACCCAGGCTATAGCTACATACATTTATATACATACACGCATACATGAACTTTATTTGAGTGTCAATAGTATTTAGCTGTAAAGCAAATTGGGGACACAATATTACAGGATATATAAAATACAGGATATTACAGGATATATAAAATACAGTATATTACAGGATATATAAAATACAGTATATTACAGGATATATAAAGGGATTCATATAAAGTACGTATAAATAAATATTACTATTCAGATGTGTTTAAACTGAATTCCAGTTCCTAGAACATAAAGTATATAGGTACATGTATGCATGTGTATAAAGTACAGCCCATGCAGTTCCTTCGATTCAGATCATTCACATTACGGGTATTTTTCAAGTGAGAACAGGTTGGCTGCAGAATATTGAGCGCCATCGTTAGTTCCAGAATAATTTATGGTCAATGTTGGTAGCCGGGTCCTGGCTTTGATCGCTTTGATCGCTTTGATCAGCCTTGTTTCAGGTCTGTTAGAAATTCAGTGTAGATTAATTGAACACAGCAATGAAGTCAGTACTTTAAATTTCCCTCACCTTGTACATGTACTGTGTTGATATTCCAGTTCCTTGGCATATCAAAGTGTCGGTATAGATTAACTCTCTGTCTGAATGTAGTATTAATTTGAATCCGTTAATTTGTATAACCAAGATGTACACAGTGTCGTAACTCACACAAGATACGGCGATTACGGGTATCTAGAAAACTCGGACCTTGTTTCTCTTCAGCCAGAACATCTTACTGTTCGTAGTTTCGGTATCTGTATGTACAGCGAAAAGCAGAATCCAGTACAGCGAGCAAGCCAACAGAATTCACTCGGTTGTTTACAAATTATGGTGAGTTGATTTGACTCAGTTCTCTGTTCAACTTCGCTGGTGTCGTAACAGACCATGTTTGACTTAAACCACCATGCTGTACACGTTTAGTATTTAAAAAGCTTCTTCACAACTCACACTGAATTCACTCGGGTTCAGCATAAATAAATAATTATGGCCGAGTTGAATGTTCAAGGTCCTCCAGATGTACTACACACTTTCCTCAGGCTTTGCTCAATTGTACTTGCGAACCTTTGAAACATCATTGCATTGCATTGTCGGAAAATAAGGCAAGTAACTAACCGATCGCGAAACAAAACAGAAACCATGATGGCATTCACCAAAATGGCCGCTCGCATCGTGTGCGTGTAGTTACCAGTTCCCCGGCCGAGATAATTTATTCTAAAAAGTACAAACACACATGAGGACACGAATCTCGATTTCTTTTGCCTGGGCAAGCACAGGTAGCCCATACATGACCACAGGGAGTCCACAGCAAGATTAGTATGCGTTCTCCTTCGTCGAACGCAAAAATGAAATAGAAAATAATGACTGATAAAAATTCCTAACTTATCTAAAAAATAGACCGCAATGTAATACAAAAACATGATAAAAATATTCAAGTGATGCGTCAGTTTGCAACTTTTACAATTTCATAAAGCTCGGTTTACAGCCTGTAGAAACAACCGCCTCTATTCGGGCCAAAGCCGCAAAAGTGTAAACTCTGAGAGGCTTTGCACTTTTAGATGCCTCTCTCGGGGTATGCATTTTTGCTTGGCCTGAATAGAGATGGCTGTTTTCGCAGGCTAACATATTTCTCACCCCTTAAAAATTAATACACAGAAACATAAACGCAATGTGATGAGAGAAAACCTTGTGGCGTTGAGGGAGGACTCACAGGGCATCAATCCAGTGCCCTGCTGCCTTCTTTCTTTGAACAATGCATCAGTTCCTTTGAAAAAAAAATTTTGTGTGCCTTGGTGCTTACAGGAATATTTTTTGGGACATTTAGCCTTGCACGAATTTTTGTTTTGGACTACCACCAACCCTCCCCCCTCCCAGGATTTCTAATGGTCCACCCCTTAGCGAAAAGGACCTCGGGCACTCATGGTAAGTGATATGATTGTTTGCTAGCCTTAGTTTACTTCGACAGACAGTTAAACTTGAAGGCCATGTCCGTACGGTTGACACATCTTCGAACTCAACACAACAATCACACTTCACATTTGATTAACAATTATTCACCGAAGTGGAGGTGAATAGAAATACAAGGACAAATATCAGGGCATATTTCGACGCCACAATGTAGGTTATTGTCGTTATCATCCTTCAAATATTTTCTTTGACGCGCGCTTATACGCTCACAGGGGGTGTATTCGCTGATATTTCCCGCTCGCGCAGAGAAAATATCGGGTCACATGACTCTTTCAACAAATCACGCGCGAGCAAAAAAATATGTGATGGGTTATATCGTGGATATCATCACTATTCACCGAGACCGAGGTGAACACTTGTTTTAGTACACACCACACTGCAGGTGAAAAGCCACTACCAAATAGTGATTATATTTTCTGTAAATTGGACAAAAACTCGCGCGAGATGATCGCTGCTTCACTCGGAGGTGAATATTAGGTACTTATTGACTGAGTGGGAGGGCCGGACGGGAAAATATTTGGCTCGAGGTCATGACACGGCCCGACCTAACTCAGTCAATAGGTTTTTTTATCATATGACCATATTTTTTTGTAGAACAAACTGCAATACAGCAAGAAAAAATCGTGCATACACGTCCGGCCCTCATCACGTGACTTCTGTAAATGGTTTTGATAGGAAATTGCGCGCGGGGCCGTTCGGGTCATATGATAAGATATCATATTCACTGTTTCAGTAGCCAATCAGAGCGCGCGAAAAGTGATATTCACTGGTGCGATATATACTAATGCACAATCTCTCTCCGGTGTATGATTTACGGACAGAATGTACAGTTGAAACTTCTAAACTGGGGCTTTAGGCGATCGGTTGATACATCAATCCTGTAGACGAGAGTCTCAGTACATCAAGCGGCAGTCAGCGTTTTCCTTTATCGACTTGCGGTTTCAAGTGCCAATGAAACGAAACAATCGATCCCGTTGTTATCACGGGGTCTGCACATTTATATTCACAAAGCCGACTGCAAGGATTCTATTAGAAAAAATATGGGCATCTTCAAGTTTTCTCAAAGTATTACATATTTAAATTGAAAACTGGCCAAAAATGCACTTATTTTTTTGTATTCATGGAGACGAATATAAACGCGCAGACCTAGTGACATCACCATGTCATTACCATATCTTTATCGGCATAAAAATTGTCGCCTGATTTTGGCAAACCGCCTGACTTCGATACGAAAAATATATATATTCGCGCTCTCCATACTGTTTTTTTAATTGCACAAAATGACTAAGAGAAACCTAGAATTTAATAAAAAAAAAAAAAAAAAAAACGTGATCGATTTTTTCATGTCATTGGCACTTTACTGTTCCGCGGAAGGAGGCCTCAAATCTTTAGACGAGTTTTAGAACTGTTGGTAGTTTTGATTGGTAACGTGGAAGGTGGGCAAGAATATAACTCAAATGTAGGTATAAAACGTGCAGTTATTAGCAATATTTCTGCTACCTGTAGAACTTGGGTCTTGTAAACACAACACCAGCTTAGGAATCATTTCCGCTTCCTCTTGCATTCTCAAGCATGTTAATACCTGGGCCAGAAGCTAATGTTCAGGAAAAGAACGTTTTGATCATCACAGCCGGCGCGCCATCCCCCAACGGCCCTCTTGCCTAGTCAAGTAATTGATGTAGGCCTCTTGGGCATTTTCCTGGATGGCCGTAAACTCGCGATCCTTGACGCCAGACTTTCGTCTGCCAAGTTTCATCCGTGTTTGATATCCTCCACACATACCGACTTAGCCGAGTCCCTTCCAAGGCACCAAAATTAGTCAACCTGGCCATGTGGTACACTGTAATATCCCTCACTGGTCAGACTCACTGGCCATCGTGAACGACGACTACGACACAATGTTGTTGTTTTTTCAGAATAAAGAGAAGAAATTAAGACGAATCATGTGAATCACCAGATATTAAGAGGGCAGATTTAAGAAAAATTCGTGTGAAAGGCGGCCAAATCTTTTTAGAATAAATACAAAAAGAATTGACAAGAAACAAAAGTATGCCCTTGTGCGCGCTCTAACCACTCGACCATGAACAAATCGACTCTAATCTAATCCGAGTAGCTGATTTCGATTAAAACGTCGCGCAAACCTAATATTTATACGACCACGCAAGTTCACTTGTTTATCGTGTTTTCCCTACTCAAAGCACAAGACACAAGACTGAACATTCCTTCCTTCACTATGATAATTCGCGTTGGAAGAGATCAAGAGGTAAATATATTAACAAAGGCTCTAAGGTCACTGTGCCGTCACGCTATTAGTTCTGTTAAGTTGATTTGTTTAATCACGGCACATTGATAATACATGTACGTGCTGCTCAAAGACTCATTGTCATTACATGACTTCATGTTAAAAGTATTCACGCTATTTCGATTTGAATTGTTAGAGCTTATCAGGAGCCCATTACCAGGAGCGTTCCTCTGTTATGGGTTGGGTCCCCAGCACAGAGGTAGATGAGGCTATTTTTAAGATTCGAAATTCCCGCGAAAAGAGGTCCCCGCCATGTTGGTGCCCTTAAACAATAGATCCCTCGTTAGCTTCTTTTGTTGGGGCACCAACATTTAAATCTCTGGGGATTGAGTGAAAACCAGCAATTCGAATTCCCGCGTTGAAAGTGAGAAGAATGATAATGAGAAGTGACGTTAGCTATCTGATTGGCTAAGAATAGCCTACCTTTGTTCTTTTTCGCGCGAAACGCAATGCTAAAAATAGCCTCATCTACCTCTGTGCTGGGGTACAGACACAGTGGGGAAGATGGACGCTCCTGGTAATGGGCTCCTGAGCTTATTGATAGCTTTCTAGATAACCGCAATCTTTATAACCAGTTTTGATTGGACAAACTGACTCTTTTAAATATTTAGGAGTGACAGTCAGTCAGAACATGAGTTGGTCAGAACACGTGGATAGAGTCAGTAATAAAGTCAATCAACGTCTTGGCATCATCCGCCGGGTAAAGCATTTGCTGCCCTTGCATGCGCGGCTAACTCTCTATAAATCTCTTGTCCTTCCCTTACTTGACTATGCCGATATCGTCTGGGGAGATAAGAATAATACCGTCCTCGTGGATCACCTTCAAGTTCTTCAGAATAATGCTGCTCGACTAATGCTCGACTTTCCATCAAGCTCTTCTGCATCTCAAGTACTCGAACTATTAAACTGGAAACCACTATACCTTCGACGGCGCTATCATCGCTGTATTACTATCTTCAAATGCTTAAATAGCATGGTGGACTTCAACTTTAAATTAAAGAAGAATCACGACTTTCATACATATAATACACGCCGTCAGCACAATCTACATTTGCCATTCGCACGTAGGAATTGGGGACAACAGACGTTTACCTACCATGCACTATTAGACTGGAACTCTTTAGACTCTGAAGTTATACAATCAACTACATTATCAATTTTTAAATCTTACTGGCACATAACTTAATTTCATAATAATCCTTGTTCTATTTCTATTTTATTTCAACCATTTATCTTTTCTGTTTTCCATATATTAGTGAAATATATATTTTTAATACAGGACCTCCCTGAAAATCACAAATTGTGAGTGGAGCTTTCCTGTCAAAATATTATTATTATTATTATTATTATTATTATTAGTTTAGTGTTTTCGTGGTTCTAAGGTCATCATTGTAATTTGAGTAGTTTTAGTTCAAATCAGAGTTTGCATCGTGTACAGCTTAATAAGTTCATTCCGTTTTTACCAACATAAATAAATCTGTTAGAGTATCGACGGGTTCATTTTGGTTGTACTGCCCTATCGGAGCCACGAGTATCGGCCGAGGTAGCGGAACAGTAAAAACGGAGACTTTGTTAAGTTCAGGACGCACAAGGACTTAGGATGGAATCGCGATGGCCAGCGTCCAAGGAGCCATAGACACGGAACAGCAGTTACAGAGGGATCCTGAACCAAGCACCGCTGCTGGACCTACTTTGGAGCCCACGGCCGCCGCTGCAATCGAGTGAAGGTGGGACAAGCCCGGACGATCGCCCAGAGCTGAACCCGGAGGACACGCTCCTCAAACGTATTCGTAAGCCGACAATTAAGGTAATAGAAAATATCCTAAGAGAAACAGAGGAGGAAATATGGAAGAGGTGCCTGAACGAGCCGCTCACGAGGCTACAGCTGGCTCCTGACCAATCGGTGGAGGAGATCAATAAAGGTATCGCAGAGGAGAGGGGATTGTTTAACACGTACCAATTAAAATTATTAGCAATGCAAGAGTCAACTGCTAGCTCAAGCTTGGACGTGGTTCTCCAGTCACGTAAAGAACTAGAAGAAACGTCAGCGTCACGAAAGGCGTATCTGGATATGGTAATTAGTTACGCACACGATCAAATAAAGACGCTATTGTTAGAGACACGTTCCATGCGTAGCGCTATGACAGGATCGGTCAGTGGCTCCTTAGTGACTTCCACGCGATTGAAAGCGAAAGCAAAGGCCGCCGCTGCGCTAAAGAAAGCCGAGCTTCAAAAGCGTAGAATTGATATCGAGGCGCAGTCGGCTCATTTGATTGAAGAGGAAGAACTCTCTTTAGCTAGGCACAAAAGAAGCGAACAAGCGAAGCTCGCGAAATTGCGCATGGAAGAGGCGGCGGCAGTTGCCCTGGCAACGGCTAAAGCAATAGACGAAGAACTAGGCCAAATAGGTCTTGACTTTCAGTCCGCTGAATCGTTTCATGCCCTCGATCTCCCATTCGCTGATCCAATAAACGCGCAAAACAAAGAGCCATTCATTCCCCCATCGAACGTGAAAATAGAAGCTAACGTCACGCAACCAGAACCGGAAAAGGTCAAAGCCGCAATGCACGCAACCGAAACTTGAGCCTCCCATCATTAGCGAATTACGCCCAATCGCTCAACCAGTGTTTAGCCCCGTTTATCACGCCAGGACTCCATTATGGACTCCTGATCACGCCCAGCCCCTCAACTCAGTCGGTCCCTGCCTCAAAGCAAGCTCAAAGCATTTCCCAAGATAGGAAATCGGGATAACAAACGTTTACAAGAGTTTGGAGATTTGTTGCTTGAGCTCGAATGCGCTAAACACGACGGGGGGTTAAGGGGTATAAAAATCCTGGACGAGTCATCCTACCTTAGACCCATCCTCACTAAGCTACCCGATGACCTTCAGGGGAGGTGGCAGAGGCACGCTTACAAGTTCAAAAATAAGAACAATGTCGATTACCCACCATTTAACGAATTTTCTGAGTTCATCCAGGAGACTGCTAAGGAAAGAAATGACCCGTATCTGATCTCTGAAATCCCCGGAGCCTACCCATTTAGGCCACCAAAATCTGGGCGCAAAGACGACATTTCGGCAGCAAAAACCGAAATCATATCACCGAAGGATGAGAGTGATGATACGAAAATGCCCGGCGAAGGCAATGACCCTAAAAACTGGTGCTTCATACATGAAAAGCCCCACCCGTTGAGAAAATGCCGCATTTTCAAAGCAAAACCATACCGAGGACGAATAAACTTGCTTGCTCAGCATCGCGTTTGCTTTCACTGCCTCGCCTCTTGCGCGCATTTCGCTAGAGACTGCACCATCACCGTTGAGTGCGCGGAGTGTCATAGCGACAGGCACGTAACAGCTCTCCACGAGGAGAGAAAAGATAGACCGGTAGCGAGACCGAGCGCGCCGCATGGCGAGGAGCGTGGAACGGAAAGGACGGAGCGGACGGAACCCGGCACAATCACAGCCAGATGCACCAAGGTGTGCGGCGCAAGCGGAACCGGGAAATCCTGCTCCAAGATCTGCTTGGCCAACATCTACGTTGATAGATCATCCGACAATAAGGTCAAGGCCTATGTCCTTATCGACGACCAGAGCAACTACTCCCTCGCTAAGTCCGAACTCTTTGGGAAGTTGAACATAAAAAGCCAAGCCACCACCTACACCCTAAAGACATGTTCGGGGTAAAAGAAACGGCCGGCAGGCGCGCGCAAGGGGTAATTATAGAATCACTCGACTTACACGTGAAACATCGCCTCCCCATGCTCACCGAACGCGATGATATACCAAACAACCGAGAGGAAATCCCGACGCCACGCGTCGCGCGAGCGCACTCACACCTGAAGTCAATCGCAGACGAGATTCCAGAGCTTGACGAGCGCGCGGAAATTCTAGTACTAATCGGACGAGACATTCCTCCACTCCACAAGGTCCACGAGTCACGCAATGGGCCTAGAGACGCACCCTGGGGTCAACGGCTCGACCTAGGTTGGGTAGTACTTGGAAACACGTGTCTTGACGGCAGCCACAAACCAGAACGCGTGTCCTCATGCAAGACCCAAGAACTGCACAACGGCAGACCATCGCTGTTAGTACCATGTCCCAACCGTTTTAATGTCAATCACACTGCTCTAGACACCTTCAGCACTGACGAGTTAGACACACCTGCTTCCAACAGCTACACCTTCGATGACGGTCTGGGACGCAATGTGTTCATATGTACGCAGCATGATAACAAGCCAGGGACCTCAACGGAGGACAGAAGGTTCTTAGAAATGATGAAACATGGCATGACTAAAGACGACAACGGCAACTGGGAGGCACCGCTTCCCTTCCGCCAGGAGGTTAAAGAGCTCCCGGACAGCCGCGTTAACGCCATGAAGCGCTTGAAGTCGACTCAGCGAACTCTAGACAAGAAGCCAACTATGAAAGACCACTACTTCGCTTTCATGCAGAAAATCCTAGATAACGGTCAAGCCGAGCCAGTACCAGCAGGAAATCCGAGATCCGCTAAACCTTCCTGGTACCTACCGCATTTTGGTGTCTACCATCCAAAAAAGCCCGATAAAATCCGTGTCGTGTTTGATTCCGCAGCTGAGTGTAACGGAGTATCGCTAAATAAGCTACTGCTTTCCGGTCCTGATTTAACGAACAGCCTACTGGGAGTGCTTCTACGATTCCGTCAAGACCCCGTAGCAGTAGTGGCTGACATCGAGCAGATGTTCCACTCCTTTAAGGTCAAGGAAGAGCACAGAGATTTCTTAAGATTTCTATGGTATGAAAACAACAATCCAGATGGCGACATCATAGAGTACCGAATGAAGGTCCATATCTTCGGGAACACGTCATCACCAGCAATAGCAACCTACGGTCTGCGCAAGACCGCGCAAGTAGAAGAAGCTCAATTCGGCGCAGACGCGAAGGATTTCGTAGACCGCAATTTCTATATTGACGACGGTCTCAAGTCTGCTGCTGACCCCGAATGCGCAATAGATCTGACACGCCGCACGCAAGCTATGCCAGCCACAGCAAACCTGCGCTTGCATAAGATCGCTTCAAGCCACGCAGAAGTTATGGAATCGTTCTTTTCCGAAGACCGGGCAAACGACCTACACGACTTAGATTTTAGCAAGGGTCCAATTCCCGTGCAGCGTTCACTTGGCGTATACTGGGACTTAGAATCCGATGCCTTCACATTTAAGGTCTCGTTAGAAGAGAAACCGTTCTCCGGCGAGGAGTCTTGTCCTTAACCAACAGCCTCTACGACCCGCTAGGTCTTGCAGCGCCAGTCATTGTCAAGGGAAAGCAGCTCCTAAGATCAATGACTACAGACCTCAACGCTTCGCAGTCAGACGAGTGGGATGCTCCACTTCCACTAGAG
Source organism: Actinernus sp. WN-2022 (assembly GCA_030867875.1). NCBI lineage: Eukaryota > Metazoa > Cnidaria > Anthozoa > Actiniaria > Actinernidae > Actinernus > Actinernus sp. WN-2022. The sequence continues at coordinate 7,766,431 of JAOWCC010000577.1, read as the reverse complement.
CACAAGCCAGCATGGGACGATTGGTGCTATTCTCTCCGGTCACTAGAGAGCCTTAAAGTTCCCCGCTCATACAGCAACAGTTCGCTCAAGACCGCTTCCCACGTCGAACTCCACACCTTCTGTGATGCCTCAGAAAAGGCCGCCATTGCAGCCGTCTCATACCTGAGGATGATCCAACCTAACGGAGAAGTCCAGGTAGCCTTTGTGCTTGGTATGGCGAAGCTCACGCCATGCTACAACCATACCTCGTCTGGAGCTTTGCACAGCCGTCCTAGGAGTCGAGATAACCGAGTTGACCACCGACGAACTCGAGGTGAAGCCAGAGTCAGTAACGTACTATTCCGATAGCAAAGTAGTACTCGGATACATCACCAACGACTCGCGCCGTTTTTATGTCTATGTTAGCAACCGCGTGGAACGAATCCGCAGGTCCTCAGCTCCAGTCCAATGGCATTACGTTCCCACCCACCTTAATCCTGCAGATTTAGCAACTCGATCTGTAGAAACAAGCAACCTAAGCGAGAGCGTATGGCATACAGGACCGAGGTTTCTCTACAACAAGGACGAAGCCACCTACAGTCAGGAGGAAAGCGCCGCCGCAGAGCTCCTACCAGAAGACCCCGAAGTTCGCCAGCATGATGTCGAAGTACTAGCCACTCAGGTAGAAGCTAATACACACCTTAGGTCAGAGCGCTTCTCAAAGTTCTCACAATGGTCAAATTTGCAGGCAGCAATCGCAAAGCTGATCACTGTAACTCGATCACGCAAGTCTCAGCCGCTGAAAGACGCCTCTCCCAGTCCTCCAGTACTTGAGCAAGCAAATACGGTAATCATCAAGAGCGTTCAACGTGATGTCTTTGGAAGTGAGATCGAGAATATTCAGCACTCAGGAAAGCTTCCAAGGACAAGTCTCTTGGCGAAACTGTGTCCCATTATCGATAACGATGGGCTACTTCGAGTGGGTGGCCGGCTAAGAGAAGCAGGTATTAGCGACCATGAGCGCCACCCGCTCATCCTGCCCAGCTCACACCACGTGACCACTCTCATAGTGAGGCACTACCACGCCATGGTCCAGCATCAAGGGAGAGTCTTCACCCATGGGCTCATTCGAAGCAGCGGGTTCTGGATCATAGGAGGCAAGAGACTAATAAACAACATCATCGACAAATGCGTCAAGTGTAGAAAGCTGAGAGGCCAGCGCCAGATGCAGAAAATGGCTGATCTTCCTGCAGAACGTCTGACGCCAGCACCACCCATTGGGCTTAGACGTGTTCGGCCCATGGCAAGTTTGCGCCAGGCGCACCAGAGGAGGGATCGCTCATGGCAAGAGGTGGGCTGTTCTCTTCACTTGCATGACAACACGAGCTATTCACATCGAGGTCATTGAATCAATGGACACCTCGTCCTTCATCAACGCTCTACGACGAGCGCTGCGGGGACCAGTAATCCAGCTACGTTCAGATTGCGGTTCCAACTTCATAGGCGCGCGCAACGAGCTCCAGGGAATCCTGAAGCCATCAGATGTCAGTGATGTGCAACGATACCTGCTGAAGGAAGGCTACGAGTGGGTCTTCAATCTCCCTCACGCATCGCATGCGGGCGGAGCGTGGGAGCGCATGATAGGAGTCACCAGACGCATTCTAGAGGCAGTACTATCTGACATCCCTACCAAACACCTTACGCACGAGGTCTTAACTACCTTAATGGCAGAGGTCGCAACCATCGTGAACGCTAGACCCCTAGTACCGGTCTCCAACGACCCAGAGGCGCCATAGATACTGACGCCAGCTACACTTCTGACGCAGAAGCCACAGCAACTGAAAGCAGCAGCTGGCGACTTCAGCCCAGCAGATCTGTGCAGTAAGCAGTGGAGAAGGGTCCAGTACCTCGCCAACGTCTTCTGGTCGCGCTGGCGCAAAGAGTACATACCGACGCTTCAGCCACGCAGGAAATGGCAACAAAGTACGCGCAACCTACGAGAGGACGACCTGGTCCTCCTTCGCTGTAAGGAGACACCCAGGAACAACTGGCCCCTTGCGCAGGTCAGTAAGTCATATCCTGGTCGAGACAACAAAGTTCGCCAAGTGAACCCGGTGACTGGAAACAAGAAGCACTTCAAACGACCAGTAACAGGTTATCCTGCTACTGCCAGCGGACTCTTAGAGACACTCAATAGAGACACTTACAGAGACGCTTGTAGTGGTATCCTACGAATACCAGGCGAGGAGTGTGCCGCCACGCTATTAGTTCTGTTAAGTTGATTTGTTTAATCACGGCATATTGATAAAAGCACACTCAAACATGTACGTGCTGCTCAAAGACTCATTGTCATTACATGACTTCATGTTAAAAGTATTCACGCTATTTCGATTTGAATCGTTAGAGCTTATTGATAGCTTTCTATAGTTTTAGTTCGAATCAGAGTTTGCATAGTGTACAGCTTAATAAGTTCATTCCGTTTTTACCAACATAAATAAATCTGTTAGTATCGACGGGTTCATTTTGGTTGTACTGCCCTATCGGAGCCACGAGTAGTCACGATAGCTTTGTTAGAACGCAAACATATCGGCTCAAATAGATTAATCAAATAGATCCATTTGACATTTAAAACAATCTACCGATTATGTATTCACGGATTATTTGGGATTGTAGCTTGGAATAAAGGTTTATCAAAGTTCGTGATTAAACTCTCTAAACAACACATACATCTCTCACGTGTGGGATGGATGTACGAGTCCATTCATTCATATTTATTAATCCTTTTACTGAAACACTATACAGGTGATCAAACTTTATTTAAACACGCTGGCCTCATTCAACTTAAAAGCTGATTTCCAAGAGAGGCGTGCATTAAAATTATAAACATCTCAATATCTGATTATAATTACTAATACTTATCCTAAATGCTAATATACATAATTGATAAAGTAATCTATACGGTAATATAAATATTAAAAATAATATAATACACAATAAAAATATTAATAATATATTTCTATGCACAATAACTAGTTTACTAACTTCTAAAAGATGTTGACCAATATGATACCCACGGTAGTAGAAAGGTAACAAAGAACTTGGGAATCGATTTGAATAAGGAGGCATCAAATGAGAAAATCCGATTTGTTAACACCTTAGTGAGTATATGAGCGAGCGGATATTAAAAATAAACTGAAACAATCGAAGCCTTCACTTAAGCTTTCGTTCGAGAATTGATTTCCACGTAAATCGAATTATAAAACGAGTACGGTCGAGGTCTTAAAAAACTGCGGATGCACGAACGGAACACGAGTACTAGAACATGGAGAATTTTCTTCTACAGTCGAACCTGTATATAACGACCCCGTATTAAGCGGCCACCCTGTATTAAACGGCCAGTAGTAAAAGTCCCGAATTTTCTCCCAGTCAAATACTGTAAACTTTACCTGTATTAAGCGACCACCTGTATTAAGCGGCCGCGGCCACTGTGTTACAGTCCCGTTTATGTTATTTCTTGTTATTTTAACCTGCATTAAGCGGCCAGCCCAATTTTTTTTACAGAACTTTACTTGGTCCATATTAATGAAAACGATCAAGTACATACGTATTTTAACCATTTATTTCACAGTACAATTTGTTCTAAACAGTGTCACTTCACATCCAAGTTGTTTTCAATGAACTGACCGGAAACCGTATCTCTAAATGTTTGCTTTCTCTTTACTTGAACACAAATCCCTCTTGATTCAGCTTCGTCTTTAGCCAGACGATGACGAGAACGTATAGATACAGTTAAGATGCCAGCTATTAGGTCATTAACAGAGGCCATGGCTCAGGGCAATAACCTTCGACATTTCGCCCAGTTTAATGGTTACCAAGAACTAGCATTGGCGATATCATCTAAAGCGAATGATTTACTTTGCCAATTGAAGATTGAAGCGTCTCAGCGGCAAACGAATGTGACTGACTATTTTCGCAAGTGTTAGAACTGGCCCGTGTGTTATATACAGTATATAGGGCATACAGTATATAGAACTTGCTTGGTTTGATTGTGATATATCGCTCTCACGGTAACACCACCTATCTAACGAGATGGGCTCGTTGACTTACACCAAACTATTAGTTCTTTGTTAACAATAACTGCAACGAAAAATTAGGTTTTGCTTACTTGTCTCTGCTCCGTACTCTAATAACAGCTTCTCCACTTGCTGCTGCATTAAGGTATCTGATTAATGCCATTTAAGGGCGCGTTTTTGGGAGACACATTCCAGGTATTGCTGGCTTGCACGTGACGTCATCGCCACCATGTTGGAGGACGTTGACAAAAGATTCCTCGGTAGCATGGTAGCATCTGTTGTTATGTCCTCCATCATGGCCGCCACGGCTTTTTCATGGGATTAATTCCCAAATATTCCGAAAAAGGATTATACCAAAAAAAAAAAATGTTGTTTACATCAGCAAACACAAATCATAAATCGAAAAGGACTACTATCTCGATTCCAGGACGGATCTTCTACTATGACAATTGTAAATAACATAAATAGCGTAAACAAATTGAATTGCAGGATTTAGAGGAATTCCGATTTCGGAATAGCCGGAGAAAGCTCCCCAAATGCGCCATAAGATGGTCAGCTGTGGGTCTCGCAGCCAGGTTTCTAGTTCGCCGCTTCACAGCACGTCCCAGCTGAACCACAGCACGTTTTTGCTGTTGTTGCGCTGTGCGCGATTGCCCTCAGTCCTCCACTTTCAGCAGAGCCAAGTCCTTCATCTTCAACCTCACTGAACGGGTTTGCAATGGCGTACGCACCAGGCTCAGTCACAGACGGCGGAGTGGCACTGATGTTGACTTCAAAATGCTTGGCGAATCGTGATCGGCGGAGAATCTCAGCTATGGTGGCAGAAATAGGATGGGGCTTTCCAGTCTGATTATACAATATATAACAGCATAAGAGTTATACGTGAATCTCCCGTAACTAACACGTGGTCTAGTGGGAACCCTTCAATCTGATTGGCTAGGTGTGCATGCTATCTTGTCATCACTGGTTACAAGGCCTACATGTACTCCTCTTTGGCAATCCAGCCGGCTACAGAAAAAGATGGCGGCTTGTGCTTTTGCCCACAATCGTTTGTTTGCGGAATACTTTAAACTCTAAACTTTAAGAGCAAGTAAAAATGTTTTTTCAAGGCACTGTTATTCGAGATAATACAGCATTTCTACGTGTGATTTGGACCGTGTTAGGTTCGCAAGAAATTCTGGTCAAACGTACGACCCGGCACCATCTTGTTCTCTATGGTGGATTAGATCATTATTATGTACAGCCAGGAACTGTGCCAACCCAGGTTGAGAACCTTGAAAATATCTTGTCAGATCTTCATTAGCCTGCTTTCAGGCAGTATATGGTGGTTTTTTTTCGCGCATCAAACGGATCATCGAAGCGGCCGCCATATTGGCCGAGCGTGATTGAGACCTGGGATGGAATGACAAATGGAGGGGGGAGGGGGTGGCCTTTCAGCTTCCCCCACTCCCCCTCCCCCCTCCATTTGTCATTCCATCCCAGGTCTCAATCACGCTCGGCCAATATGGCGGCCGCTTCGATGATCCGTTTGCTGCGCGAACAAAACACCATCTACCGCCTGAAAGCAGGCAAGATCTTCAAAAGATCGTTTTCAAGACAAATTGAGGCAAGACCTTTTTCAAACCTTGCCAAATCTTGGCAGGATCTTCCAGGACCTTTCAAGATCTTGGTAAGATCTTAATTGGTAAGATCAAACAAGATTTCAATAAGATCTTACAAGATCTTTATAGGATCCCATCAAGATCTTAACAATACATTGAATTATATTCATCCATGATCTAACAGGATCTAATAGTAGGATATTGGTAAAATCTTGGTAAGACCTTTTGGATAAATGTTAAGATATCAATCAAGATCTTGGAAAGGATCTCTGCAGGGTATTGGCAAGATATTGAAATGATGTTAGAAAAGACCAGGAAGGTATTGGGAAGTATCCAAGTATCTTGGTAAGATCAGACAGGATCTTGTTAAGATCAGGCAGGTTCTTGAGTAAGATCTTGGCATTCCAAGTACCTTGTCAAGATTCTGTCAGATCTTGCCAAGATCTTAGTCAAGATACTCAACCTGCAATGTTGTTTAGATACAACATTACTGTACATTTTGAATGAGCTCTTTTTCAGTTTTTACATTTGTCACTTTACCTTAAAAGTAGTAAAAACGTCAAACTTGAATTCATCAGGATTTCCGACCATCGATCCTGTAACATAATAATAAATGTGACCCTCCATGCAAAAATCCAGCTTAAAATTCCTGTGTCCGCGCCCATGAATCATTGCACGCGCAACTGATTTTCGATGGTCGCGAAAATCAGAAAGATCGGCATTGTTGTTATGTGAATATCGAATCTTTCGAAATCCATCTCTATTTCGGACCATCGTGTATTTACTTCCACATATATATGTTTAACTGACTTTCTTTTATCTTAAATTTTGTATATATACCGTTTCAAATGTAACTTTCGTAGAATATGTCTTCAAAATACCTATCTAGAGTGGCAAGTAGAGGGACTACAGAGAGGGGCGAAGCAACTTGACAAATAATCCTTCAACAGTCCATCTTTTGCTTTCTGTAGATCTACAAGAGAACGCTTGTGGTTGAAAAGGACTATTGTGTGAGTTCCCAGGGGATGTGCTGCTCTAAGGACCGGCCGGCTTCGTTGGAAAGACAAAGCAACCAATTGCAAGGCGGCACGGAAGATTTATAGTTTGGCACGGCTCCGGAAGTACTATCAGTACTTATTTGTGAAATTTCAGATCAATGGAGAAAACCTCGGGGGGCCATGGTACAAAGAAAACAATGCCCTTCACCATTTTTATCTCCAGTTAGTCCAGAAAGTCCTGCTTCCAAAAAACGACCGCATGCAGTGTCAAAGTCCACCGAGTCCAACTGTTTCTTTGATGTGACTCGAGTGCGAGTACAACATTTCCACTCAAAATCGGATTTCGATTGAGTGTCGAAAGCAATCCGTGATTGCTTTGGTTTTGCGTTTGCTCAGTTTTCCTATTGGCTGTGGAAAATGATTTGTGATTATCAGCCAATCAAGTGCTAAACTAAAACCAAACGTATTTTGGTCCGATCACGCCATCAAGCATCACGACATCCAGGATTGCATTTTTTTTTAAATTACTTTTCCCCGTGATTGGTTCAAGTAAAATCAATCGTGAATTACTTCAGTTCGTGATTGGCTCATTGTGGTTTTACTGGCTCCCGTGATTGGTTCTGTGATTACTTTGGTTTTGGTTTTACGACACTCAATCGAAAATCGCTCTACTAGTAAAAGAAACAGACTTCGTGTTAATTTGCATACTAATTTATAAGCGTGGGATGGCTTTCCTCTCAATGGTCAACCTCAAGCGTGACAAATTATCAAACGATATAGACAGCCTTGGAATTTTCTCCTAAATATGAGAGTCAAGTGAAACGAAGATGATGCAGAGAATCGAATGGCAGAGTCTTGCATGAGGAACGCAGGGCAGCAGCTCGTCTTTAACCCTGATGTACAAAATGGTACACCACTATGTAGATGTTGAGGTGAATCTACTAAAGCCAAGTAGCCAATCTACAACTAGACGATCGACAATTCTTGCTTTAAGGAACATTCAAACTAATAAGAATTGTTACAGGTTGGCTCCTTTCTTCCACGCACTATCCCGGGATGAAACTCTCTCCCTATCTTTCTTCCATCAAACTCTAGTCCGGTCTATATCAAATTATCTTACGGAATATTATAGACGAGAGCCACTATTAGGCAGCAGGTCAAAACACATGCCCCAGATAGGGACGCATTTTATTCACTAGACAGCTGTCAGCGCAGGATACCACCCCCATCCCCCATTTTTGACCATCTATTTCCATTCTGTGGGGGGGGGGGGGGGGAGGAAGCACCCCAAACCCCCCTACACCAAAATAGGTCCGTCATGAGGGCATGTGTTTTGACCTGCCCCCTAATGACTAGTGTAAACCGTTGATCATATGATGTGTCTGATATCCCATAGTGTAGTTGAGAATGTGTTAAAATACATTTCAACACCAATTTCGCTAAGCCGGTTTTCGCATGGAGGGTCACATATCGCAAAGAAGTGTGGTCAACAGTTGTCTATATTAGGCACGGGAAGTTTTATTGTTTGGTGTCCGAATCTCGAGTTTTTATGTCCGCCATTACATCTGCCGAAGTGACGTCAGTTTACTCAACTCAACAACATGCCGGGCCATTTTCAACACACATAGAAGTAAAGTACGTTTTTTTACTATTTTTCCACAAAGGAAAGAACGAAGTTTTGAATAGAAATATGCCTTTAAAAACGTGTCGAGAAATGACGTCATAACAGCAAACCGCTGGATGAAAATCGCCAACTATTTGGAACATCTATACTATGATTTGTTGTTTCTCGATGAGTAGCAAATGGTTTTAAACCAATTACAGTGCTTGTTTTACTTAAAGTGCCACTACGACAAAATTCGACCATTTTTGTCTTCCAGAAGGACAAACAGTGGCGGAAATATCCCAATCAGTGAAAAATATTGCCATGGACCAAATTAAACTATGAATTGTGCAGAGAGTTTACCATGTTTAAGCACAGGATGCCCAAGATTTGGTTACAGCTTGATCGCAATATACTGCTGGCAGCATTATATCAATGTACCTTATTGTAACTAATTTTCGCGGGACTTAAATTTCGCGATTTTCGCGATTTAAAAAAAATCGCGAACTTAAAGTCCCGCGAATAAAAGATACCGCGAAAATTAACGACGCGAAATTTAATGCCTTTCGGTAAAACGCTTTTATCAACTTTAACAAACGTTTACACGAGTATGCATAAACTAAAACGTGTCTAAGAGTCCAGAGTCCGAAAAATCAGCATGGTATCAGCTAAGAAACGATGATGTCCCCTGATCAATAGTAGGCATCGTTTTTGAGTGTACAAGACGTACAGTTGTACTTTGGTCATAAACGATCATGATGTTAGTTTCGTTTTATTAAGGGTAGGCGATTTAAAAATTGAAATGTAACATAAAGCAGTGAAAAAAATAAAATGTGGATCTTCATTTTCGCGAATTTTAGTTCCCTTTACCTAAACTTTTTGCGAAATCGCGAAAATAAAGTCTCGCGAAATCTGCCGCCTAATTTTTCGCGAAAATTAGTTACAATAAGGTAAATGCAGAGATGTCAACCCCTGGAGTTCTAAAAGCGGGCGATTTTTTCCCCAGGGTAACTTTTATGTACTTTAGGAGGGCCACAAGTTCTTCACCCTCTGGCTGTCATGTGTTTTACCCTAGTTAAATAAAGACTATTATTTTAATTAGTAGTAGTAATGAACTTGATTTGATTAGCTGGATTTGGAGTCCTTGTTTAGATCCTCAGCTCTATTTGGGTAATTTGGGAATTTGAGGAATTTCAGCTCCCAGGTTGTTTTATTGTCCAGTTCACTATACCTTTGTATGTAGCTTCATAAGTCTCTTTACTGTCATCACATCTAGGAATCTTGAAGAGCCGATACGTCGCAGACACAAACTTTGCATCACCTGAATGGTTTACAAAATCTATACATTAATATGTTGTTTGCAAAAGACCAAACTGATGATTCAGTTGTTTTTTATCCTACCTAGAACCTGCTGCATCTCTTCTGTTTTGACAGCCATTTTGTGTCCTGTCACCAGATATGGACCACTAAGACCAACTTCCTTGCAAAGATCAACCAGTTGCCTCCACCATAATGCACCAGCAATACACTCCCCTGCATGCACATTGGTTTGATATATGTTAGATTCTCATAAATATATATATGTTTGTATCTGAGGTTTATCAAGACTCATGCAAAATATTAAGGTAAACTACATGTATGTGACTTGTATGGTCTTAACTTAAGTTTTGGTAATCAAGTGTGAAGCCAAGTAAAGAATTTTTGGGAGTGAAAGTAAGAGCTTTAAAAATACCTTGGTGAAGGCATTAATTAAGACATATACTGGATATTAATTATTCACAATGGAATTACATACATGATGTGCATAAACCATGATTATGTGACAGTATATACATACCCCAAAGAACTTCATGCTTCCTTATTTCATCTGACAAGATTCTGTCAGCATAGACATCACTGAAGTAAACCTCCCCTCCTTCCTATAAAATTGTACACATTGTAATGACAGTAACAATTTGATATTATTTATTTGAATTATATTTATTACATTTTAGGAAAACTAAAATTAAGGCCTAATTGTATTGACAGAGCACTGTTAAATGTCACTGGTGATTCTTGAGGGTTCAAATCATCTTGGCAATATTAAACACAGGAATTTGTTGCAAGTCAATTAAAAGAATAAAGGTCCCTCCTCTGTGTATAAATGTCAATAGACCTATCATGCTATTGTGCCATTTTGGCTACAAATAATAGCTTTTGCACTTCCAGCCTCATCTCTACCTCAAGTTTGGAAGTGCAAAAACAAAGGAATAACTTTTACTGCAACATGGCCACGATGTGATAGAGGTCTCCAAACTCATATAAAACTCATATAAACTGCTTATAAAATCAATAAATATTACACAAAATAAATAATAAACAATATATATAATGTTTCAATTTTATTGCCTAACTGTTGCTGGAAGCTTGAAATGACTACATTATGCACATAAATTATAGGCAGCTTTTTTCTCAGACAATACATTTTAAAAACTCAGTTACATAAACTACACAAATAATAAAACCACACTAAGATGTTGTTAAACTTTTTTTTAAGGCAAAAGAAAGGACATCAATCTTAAGAAGCTATCGAGTGTTCTTATATGGTATTTCGGTCCATTGAAGAAAAGGCAAACATGTAGCAATCAAGTCAACAACTTACCAACAATTTTTTTATGGTGCAAATTGTTCACTTTAAGACTATAGTGAGATTCCTAGGGAAATTATTACCTTGAGCACTCTGTGTGACTCTTGCAGCACCAGTTTCTTGTCGGTAGTCAAGTTTATGACACAGTTAGACCTGGTAAAAGACATTAGTACATATTGTAGCTCAAATTTCGTTTCAGTTATTTATTTTTAAATAAGGAATTGGTTTTGGAACATTACTAGCAAATATTTTTTAACTATATGTACATGTATAGGGATCTTTTTTTAAACTAGGGAATTTTTGCGTACTACAAATAAATTCACCCTCCCCCTATGTTTTCCTACCTTATATGTGATGGTGCTATACTAGTTTTAAAATGTTTGCTAGTAATGTTCCAAGACAAATTCCTTAATTAAAAAGTCCTCCACAATCTAGTTCAAATTTGCATAATTTATGTGCAGTAAATTTCACTAAAACTGTGCAGAAATTGATGACACAAACCCAGTACCCCATTGAACATAAAATACAAGTGAACAAATGTTCTGGGAAGCACTGGCAGATGGTCAGTTCCGACTTGGAGGTCTCCGCCGGCCATCTCGTAGAGTAGGCACAGTGACTACAATTAAGGTAAAACATACTAAGTGAATCCCCAAAAATACCTACCCAGAGTAAGCAAAAAAATGTGTCCTAATTCAAAACAATGTACCTGCTAGTTCAGAAAAAAATTAACTGAGATGAAATTTGAACTACATGTACATATATACGTATACAATGTACACATATGTACATCAATAGATGATATACACAACAAATTTTAATGACATGATGCAGTCAACAACTAAAATAAATTCACATATAATGTATGTTGAATACATTTACAATGGCTACACAATAAACATATTTCCATTTATTTAATAACGTTTCATGTAATTAATGTATTAAACTGTGTCACCTTTTTTGATAAACAAGTACTCACTCAGTAACACTTCCAAAATTATTAATGTTAATTAATGTTGATTACTTAATAAGTAACTACGTCATACAGTTTACTGTACATGTACAATGTATGATAACTTTGCTGTCAGTGATACTTTTCTGTACATACACAATAATGTCTTGAGAGTTGTCTGGTATTCCTGCCTCTTCCAGCTTTTCAATGTCCCCCATTTTGAAGTCTGTGTTTGGCTTGGAATATCCAAACTTGTCTGTATGGTATTCAATATACTTGTTTGCAGTGTCCAGCTAAAGATCAATTAAACTACCGGTATATAGAATCTACTTTATGCCCATACATGTAGGTTAAGTCATGGAAATACAAGTAATCTTCATCAAACTACATGTTATTCACTTATCAATTGAATTAGTTAATTAGATCTCACAAAACGAGTTCCAGATATGTAATTATAACAACATTGACCTGTTCTTGAGTCATATCAACACCAGTCACGTAGCCCTCCTCGCCCACTAGTTTACTGAGGACATAACAGTCACGACCTGATCCACAACCAAGATCAAGTACATGGGTACCCTCAAGGCATTCTGGGAAAACCAGGCCACAGCCATAGTACCTGCCACATGAGACAAAATCATGTTATTATTTAGCAAGTCAGAGCCCAGTGATATATTAAGGGGTCCTTGGGTTAAAGGTGAGACTTTTCCCACTTGCAGCGCACCAAATTTACCGGTTGATTTTTCAACCGGAGGCGTGGCTTATGACGTACTAAGATTTGCCCAATCACAAAGCGTCAATTCTTCAGGCATTGTATGTTGATGTGTCATTAGTCAGTCGACCGTGGATGTGGTATGCACAATTTGATTGTACTTAGAAAGAGTTTGTCAAAGGCACAAAATGTAAGCTTCGCCCCTGAAATGTGTTTTCGTGCCAAAACATAATCCCCGATTCAATTTCCTGCAAGTGAAACAAGTCGAACTGACGCCTCTCGCTTCGATTCTCATGCTCGCTTTTTGACCCAGTGACCCAGCGAGTTCGACTTGGAGCAAGTCTAGGTACATGTATCATTTTATTTAGCATTTTTAGGGTATTACAAAATAATACTTTTCAGTTTTCTTTCAGCTGTTGATCACCTATTATATCAACTATAATAATTATTATGACTAGCTGTGGTAGGTATTGTGGTTACAGTTAGGCATTTGAGGACTCGTTTGCTACCTGTAGATCACCCCAACCATTGCAAGATTTAAATTACCATGATTTAGAAAAATCCACGTATTAAACATTTAAACTGATGCATCAAAAGTGGCACCCTAAAATGTCACCAATTTAATTAATGAGCACTGTTCTACATCTTTTTCATGAAGTACCTGAAAATATCTGAATATTGAATTTGCATCAATCATTTATGTATTTATAACTGGAATATATTGCCAAACTCACTAAAAATTTGCCAACTAATTGTCCACATCCTGGAGACCAGGTTGGGACCAAATTAAGACCACGAGAATGAACTTAAGCACTACAGCTTACCACTTTATTTGTTTAAGGTAGCACTGATTCAAAACCTTGTGTTTGGCTGTAAGACTTTCATGAAAGCTAATATCAAACATATATGGTACATGTATAGTATCCCAGGGACTTTGCCCTGCCCCCTCTGCCCCATAAACTCACACATACTTGCATGCCCCCCCCCTCCCTTAGAGATTTTACTCACTTTTAAAATCCAAAGTAAATCAAGTGTAATTCCACACTTTCACAAAGTGTTTTATTTGTAACTGTGTTTGGCTGATTATTATAAATTGTCTGTTTTCTTTTATCGTGATAAATGTCTGTGAAACTCACATCACTGTTACTCAAATCTGAGTGACTCCTCAGATCAAAAATATACAAATTGTATTAATAACCAGCAAAATCATTAACAGCTTGTAGCATGTAAAACAATGAAAACAAAAGTGTGTAACCTAATGGCACCATTTGTAAATTCCCTAGAGCATGAAGCCTTGATGGGGAGGGTGAAATCCCTAAAAGGAGTGGGAAGGGGGAAGCAAAATCCCTGTGACAAGAGTTGAAGAGGACTCTTACTTTGTAACAACTTCTTCATGGCACAGTTTCAGTGCTTGTCTGACATGTTGAGGTACTTTATTGAATGCACAAGCAGATGAAGTAGCAGTAGCATTTGTTTGTAGGTCTTGCGATCTTTTTACTCTCTTGCCATAGAAGTCCTTGACACTTTCTTTCACTGTGTCCCTTTCTGATTTGCATCCACATGATTCCATCTTACTATCAGTTATAAGTTAACTTCTCTTCAAAATAATGCATGCAAAAAGGCAGCTATAAATACATGTGAAGTTGGTTGCATAATAATGTGTCTAATAATAATAATGTGTCTTTATTAACATTGATATTATACATATCAGATGTAACAATACATTTAGCACATATACGCATGGATAAAAGAAAAACCTGGGAATTAACAAAAGTGTTGAAATAAGCACTATATACTGATGTACATGTAGTCCAGGCACAGCCAGGCAAGTTTGGGCCCAAAACAGAGTTTCCTGCAGGGTACTCACAGGGAGTCCCTAACCGATGCAACTCCAACTTTTTACAACTCTGCCTCCTAATTACTCCCTAGGGATACGTGGGTCAGTCTCTCTGTTTTTGCCAGTTGATTTTATATTTTATTGATTTGAGCAGCAGTGCAGTAGCATGGCTGAAACTGCTAAAAACTAGTTTAGAATAAAAATGAGACAAAGCTGTATCTGTATTCTTTGGTTTACATGATAATTTCAGACTTTGAAAATCACCGTTTAAGAATATTTATAACAACTGGAACATTTTGGGAAGAAAATTCAAGATCAAGAATCGATGCAAAGCGACGTCGATATGTGCTGCTAATTTAAACAATCAATAGTGGTATTTGCAACATCAAGTATCGGACAAACCTGAGAATGACCTAGTAGATTGAGAATCCGAACTGATTGTTGTCAATGAACTCGGCAAAATTTGCACAAACAGCATTCACGTTATTGACAGTTTGATGCAAAGTTTAAATCAAGCATGGAGTGCTTAAGAATTAGCAGGTTGCTGCAAATGTAGTGTTTTAAGTCAGGCAATCTAGAAGCTCATTTAAGGGCAGCAATCTCTAGTATTAAACTGTTTCACTTGCATGGATGCCATAGCTTTTAACACTTGACTGTGATCATATTACTGACTCAAGTTATTTTAACGAGCCACTGACAGATCTGTAAAAACTGACCAATGATATTTCCTGTTGCTGGGCTAACGGCCGATCTCGTACAAGTGCCTTTAAATATATGAATTAATTAAGATTTTTTGCAACCGGCAGTACAACCACGTGATTGCATGAATTCCTGCAAAAAGTCTCATTACCAATCCACTCAATGCGTAGTTTATTTATTATTATTATTCTGCATTAGTTTCAAGACATCGGAGAATGATTTTGCCGAGATTTAAGCGTTTGGGTTCACTGACACCTGTTCGCCGATTATCCCTTTATATTTATTCTTCCAAAAATTGTACTTTCGCATCCGAAAAATAGAGGTTGCATTTTTACGAGTCATGCGTATTTTGGCGAGCCAAAATACTGATGAGTAAAAATACATGTACTAATAAGTGATTTACTATGCACCAATTAAATCCCTCGCGCTCGATGCTCGACGGGAAGCCATTTTAACGTAACTACCCGAAATGCGGTGTCCTTGTGAATATTTCGTGCGTTCTTGGCAGAACTATATAATAAAGTTATCTAGTTGGATAAAGAACCCGCTAAATGTGTAGTTTATTTATTATTCTGTAGTCTGTATTAGTTTGGAGACACAGGAGAACGCTTTGAGAGAGCATCGGTTAGGACAGAGTTTTCGGGTAAGTGATGTGTGTACGAGAAGTTAATTATGCATGTAATATATCTGTAAATGTACGATATGCAACAATCATTCCTTTTACATAATCTTTTACATAATCGTACATAATCGTAAGCTTACCTCGGTTGTCACAAAACTCAGAAGTACGGAATTCTCAGTGATCAGCTTCCGAAAAAAATCCTTGACTTCTTGTAAGACCTTCCCATAATCCTTTGCGTTTGCAAATATATTGTAATTTTTCCCGGTCACGTGAGCAATTCATTCCGCGGTGAGTTTTCCTGGGATTTCGCTAATTTTGACTTCTCTGTATCTCTAGCAAATATTTTACAATGAAAGCCGAAAATGGGAAATCGAAAACATGCAGAGAATTAGCTGTGATTTGAGTAAAAATGTTTTCAATTTTCGCACATCAGTATTAAAAACAGTAAATATCGAAGCAGTGAATTACAGGGTTTGTATGGGAGTTCTTCCGATAAACTATCAGAATAATAACGTATATGAAGTGCTGGGTTTTTTTAAACCTCGCATTAGCATTTCAATAGAAGCATTTTGATATTTGGTCCATTAAACACGTATTGAATGGATTATTTCAAGAGCATCGAGATACAATCTGTCTCCTTCGATGAGAACTAAATAACTAAATAAGTAAGTAGGTAGGTAGCTAGGTAGGTAGGTAAATGTATGTATGTTATTACTCCTCACACACTCGACTCACGGTTGATTTTTACGGAAGGAGGAAAACCGGAGACCCCGGAGAAAAACCCTCGATTCTCATCGATTGTCTCGGGCGACCATTGCTCGACCGAACAGGAGTACTAGCCCGTAGAGTACCCCCCCCCCCCCCCCCGGGAGTACCAGTGAACACACAGCAGCGCTGAACATCTCATATAAGGGACGGACCATTAGATTATTGATGGGGGGGTTGCGAGAATTTTAGTTGCTCGATATATTTTTTTCTGATTCTAGCCCTGCACGATATTTTTTTAAAGCGCCATGACCTTGCACGATATTTTTTTCTGAACTTACCTAAAGATTTTTTCAGTTATATTAATGTAATATATTTTGTACCAACAATCCTATATATTTTTAGCGTGACTGTTTTTTTTACATTGCACACACTCCCGCTCGCTCAAGTAGCATTCCTGGTTGGGCCTTAGAAATTAAAGAAAGCCACATAATTAATGGCAAATGCCAAAACAAAGCATGGATATTCTGTGGCTGACAAACGGGCTAAGAAAAAAGGGGGGAAAGGACAGTCAAAGCAAGAAATCACCACATAGAGATCAGCCCTCTATCAGCAGAAGTGATGAAGCACAAACTGGTACCCAAAACCTATCATTACCATTTATATTTCATGTAAATATTTCAACTTGATCTATTTTTTGATCAAAAATGTTACTGTTGCATTAAGATTACCAGCAGAAGTGAAACCAGAAGAGCCTTGTGTCCGGGCCTTGTGTATAAACCTGCGAACATTTATAACCCGGATCATGTGTGCTGTACGCAATGTCGGCCGACGTATCGGTCGACATGTCGACCGACGGTCAGACGATAGGCGGCCGAGGGTCGGACGAGAGTCGAGATTTGGCTATTCTGTATATCGGCCGACATGGTTGATGATGCACCGACAGTCGTCCGATTGATCACCGACACTCAACAGCTATCGATAGTTTGCCGACAGCCGGCCGAGGTAACGGTGACTGTGATATTTTCAGCTACCGTATATGTACTTCAAAGGTTGTAGAGGCCACAACTATTAATGCTTTCGTACAAGGCTAACCTTTGTAAACTTAAGATAGCACAAACTAGCAGCTCTTTATTTATTTTCCAGCCATGCGCCTCTGCATTATACTCCGATTGGAGTGCGCGGAGTATATATTAGAATTAGAACCGAGCCCTACAGTAAAAAAATGATGCTTATTAATAAATCGTAGCGACCCCAATATTTTCAAATGTTATTTTATGTCGAATACTGGGAGCCGGCGCGGGGTTTAAGTATCGACGAATTCATTGGGATAGCTCGGCCAATACATGTCAGTATTAGTTGCGAACTTCAGTTTAAATTGACCCATTTATACGAATCGTTCGCTGCTTAGCTAAGCGGTGCGGCTAACTTCCTCTCGTATAAATGGCCCTGTTGTTGCTACTCTATTCCAGATTCAAGGCGAAATCTCCCCTTCAGATAAAAAAAAATCGGTACCCTGTTCCAGACCAAAACGGTGCGATATAGCGATTTATATACGCAATCGATCTTGCGCGAGCGGATGTATAAAAGACACTAAAAAAACACAAATTAAGATATTAAACGTTGCATTTGAAGTCTGTCGACCAACATGTCGGCCAACCCTTGACCGATCCGCTACCAGCAGTCGCCCGCGGGTCGGTCGACAGTCGGCCGATATGTCGGCCAACCATCGACCGATACGTCGGCCAACATTGCGTACAGTACACATGATCCTATAACCCTATATCCACTAGGCCAGTGAGAACTCATCGTTTACCAGATAACTTCTTTCCGAAATATATACAGTCAGTTAATACAGGGTAAGTTTCGATTTATGAGTGCATGTGACTTTTTGCAATCGATCGTCCCATCAGTTTATCTGCTGTCTTGATTACGGCCATCTTGGATAATTTACGTATGTTGACTGATTCCTGGTAACCAGTCTGTGTGATCTTCAGATCTGTATTGGGTTTCCTGTGGAAATTGTTCATAACAACAAACCAGTCTTCTTCCCTGGTTTATTTCTTTGCCTTTATTAATTTAATTTGTAAATGCGTTATGAGACCAGCTAGTGCTTGCTCGATATATTTTTTTCTTGATTATTGTGTGCTCGATATTTTTTTTCCGATAGAAGAGCTTGCTCGATATTTTTTTGGGGATTTGCGCAACCCCCCCCCCCCCCCATCAATAATCTAATGGTCCGTCCCTAAGCACATTGCCTTCTCCTGGATACGTCACTGAAACATTCGTGACCCTGATGAATACTTTAAATAAAGTGGGGTTTAACATGATAATAAGTAGAAATCAAGCAGCTTTAATACCTCAAAGAATCCTAATCCTAACTACCAATGACATTTATAACCTTCTGGGTTACAACTTTATTTCTTGTAGACGTAAAAATTATCTTTATAAACAAGCTCTCAATAAAACCTACAGCTTATAATAAGGCCAATTATATCAAATTTCGCAATTGCTGGTTTGCACGTGACGTCATAGCCGCCATGTTGGTGCGCTTAAACAATAGTTTCCTCGTTAGCTTCTTTTGTTGGGGCACCAACATGGCCGCCATGCCCTTTGTCATTTGAATCTCTGGGGATTGAGTGAAAACCAGCAATAAGTACAATTTTCTTGTTTTAAAACTCGCTAGGAAAAAATATTATCATGACTCGATCACTCTCATCGGCCCATTCCTCCTTAAGACTTACATGGTCAACAATTAAATCAGTTATCTCTAAAAAGCAAACCAGGAAAAAACCTACTTCTATGATTGACTCCGATAGTACTATAACTAGCCTGCTTTCAGGCGGCGCGGTAGATGGTGTCTTTTTTCGCGCAGCAAACGGGTCATCGAAGCGGCCGCCATATTGGCCGAGCGTGATTGAGACCTGGGACCGAATCCCAGGGCTCAATCTGGCGGCCGCTTCGATGATCCGTTTGCTTCGCGAAAAAAACACCGCCTACCGCCTGAAAGCAGGCTATACGATCACTGATACGCTACTAATTGCTAACAAATTTAATGACTTCTTTACAAATATAGGTCCGGCACTTGCAAAAAAAATTCCAGCCTCCGACACTAACCCTAGATCATATCTAAAGGGCTCGTACCAGGACAGCATGTTCTTTTTTCCTACCTCCCAATCTGAAGTTATTTCAATTGCCATGTCTCTAAAAAACAGTAATACCGAAGGATTTGATGGCTTCAACATCCTACCAATCAAAGCTACCATCGACTTACTGGCATCACCACGTTCTAATATATGGAATCAGTTTTTGTCATGATCATGTGGTATTGTACCCGACAAACTAAAAGTAGGTAAAGTCATACCATGCAGTTTATAATAGACATAGGACATAAAGTGCTTTACCAACTATAGACCCATTTCCATTTTACCTCTTTTTTGAAAAATACTAGAAAAAATAGTATATCATAGAGTTTTCAATTACTTTACCAAACTCAACATTCTAAATAATCACCAATATGGATTTAGAAATAAACATTCTACCTACATGGCTATCATGCCATACTACTTGACAAACTTGAATTTTATGGTATAAGAGGAATTTTATTAAATTGAATGAAAAGCTACCTCGATCAAAGATCTCAATATGTCCAAATAGGTGATGTCAAATCTTCACTTAAACCAATTAATTGTGGAGTACCACAGACTCAATACTTGGGCCTCTTCTATTTCTTATTTATATTAATGATATTTTTAATTGCTCTGATTGCCTTTCATTTGTCTGATTTGCTGATGACACCAACATGTTATTCAGTCATAAAAACATTGTTGAACTTGTTGACATTATTAATAACGAACTATCCTCAGTTTCATCCTGGCTGACTGCCAACAAATTAACTATCCACCCCGATACAACTAAATTCATTTGTTTTATCCTACCAAGAAAAAGGTTAATTTTAATGACATTAGCATATCAATCAATCATAATAAAATTGAAGAACTGAACAAACCAAATTCTTGGGGATTATTATACACCAACATCTCTCCTGGAAACCACATATAAATCGATATAAATGCCATCAGTTCCAAAATTTCTAAATCAATTGGTATCATCATTAAAGCTCGTCAATTCCTTTGTAGTAAAACTCTTCTTATCCTCTACAATTCTTTAGTATTACCATATCTTCAGTACTGTACTATACTATGGGATTCAACCTATCCTTCTTATCTACATCCACTTCATTTACTCCAAAAGAAGGCCTTGCGTATAATCACACATTCTCCCATTCGTGCTCATACTTACCCGTTATTCAAACAACTAAAAACTCTCAATATATTCAAATATCAAGTGTCTTCTTTCATTTTCCTTCATATCAGTAAATGCCTTCCTATCCTACATCTACCTTATAGCTTGTTCAAATTTAATTTTGAATAACAGACACAAATCAGATTTACATACCCACTATCATAAATATACTTATTCCCTTCGTAACTTACTAAGGCTGAAAATAGTATTGCTTCGCCAACGCTGCGCAGCAATAAAGGAAGAAGGCTTACTTAAATTGAAATTGTTTTGTTGTCGTATTGATTTGTGTTCAGGTCGCTAGAACGGTGTTTTATGGAAGTCTTTAGTCATAAGCGCTTCACCCCTCTGGTTTAACTAAATAGAGGTAATCGGCTAACGCTGTTGCCACCCAATCCAGATCATGTGATGTAAACAGATGCTACTCTGGGGAATTATTCTTTTTTCACTCTAATCTTAATGCAGTCATGCCTATCTGAATAAAATTAGTTTTCAAAGAGTCAATTCTCCAGAGTTAGGTGTGCCGTTTGCATCGCATGATCTGAATTGGGTGGCAACAGAGTTAGCCGATTACCTCTATTCACGTTATTATTCCGAGTTATCGGAAGAACTTCCATACAAACCTTGTAATTCACTGCTTCGATATTTACTCTTTTTAAATACATAGTCAGAACTTGGGCGGCCTGTGATTTCTCCTCTTTATTTTTTTTCAGGTATACATAATTGTTTTTTAAGTAAAATGAGTAACAAAGAATCGTCTGGGTTTTTTGCGGTATAATTAACAATAAACACCGCTCGTACTGTTTCACGAAATGCTTCACGAAAGATCGGCGTATGTACTATATATCCAGTGAGCGCGCCAATAGTCCAGATTCGTATTCGAAAATTACCGCTGAATGCAATGACTACAGACGCATGTACACAGGGTTAGCCTCATTCTGAAATTAAACATTCATAAATACCAGCGAGAAGGTGCAAAACGCGAAACTACAACAAAACACAGAGTTGTGAATAGCCCACCTTCTCGCTGGTATTTATCAATGTTTAACTTCAGAATGAGGCTAATCCTGCGTACATGCGTCTGTAGTCATTGCATTCAGCGGTAATTTTTTAATACGAAACTGGACTATTTGTGAATGGGATCGACACACCGTAAACAATATGCATTTTCAATGTTTGTAAACCTCTTAATCATAAAGTGCCATTACGACGAAATTTGGCAATTTTCTTTTCTCCTTTTTTGTCTTCCAAAATGACACACAGTGTCGAAATATCCAAATCAGTGAAAAATATTACAAAAAAAAACAATTAAACTATGAATTTTGCAGAGAGTTTACCGTCGAAATCATGTCCACCATTACTGAAGTGTGTTCCAAATACTTTTTGACCAGCGGTTTGCTTTCGTGACGTCATTTTCTCAACGCGTCGCTCTTGTAAATGCATGTTTCCATTCAAAACTTCTTTCTTTCCTTGATTTCGTTTTTTTGGGAAACAGTAGATACATGTACTTTACTTATAAGTTCATGCGAAAGTTTGTGTGAAATGTAGCTCTGCATGTTGTTGTGTTGAGAAATGATGTCACGTCCGCTGGAAATTAGCTATATCATAGCGGGTTCGAGTAATGGCCGACATAAAAACTCAAGATTCGGACCCCCAACAATAGGACTTCCCGTCGTCATAATGTTGTGGAAAGGAAAAAGATATAGCAACTTTACTTTACAAATATCAGCCGCAAAAATATCACTATCTCAAAATTTGATCGTAGTGTAAACCTAGAGTTCTTTGGAGCTCTTCGCATAAATTAGACACTTAATTTATATATGTCACCGCTCATGCTAATTTCCAGGTAAGGTTAGTTGTCTGATCTAAATTAGGTTCGTAGTTTTAAACTTCTTTCAGGGGGTAGTCTAGAAACTAAGACCTAAGACCTAGAAACCGTATTTTACCAAACCGTATTTTGCCTTAGGATGTCAAGCGATTCAGGATGGCTAGGTTTTAGGACAAGAAAATACGAATATCTATTTTATTTTAATTTAGGAAAAAGTAATTTCAGAGTCGTGTTTTGGTACCCTAGTGTTTGACAAGCGAAATTCGTGAATCGCCGAGTTCGATTTTCAAACTTTGAGGTGGAAAGACGTATTTGTATGTTGAAATATTGTACTAGACTTGGATAATACTTACCTAAGATGCTGTCACGACTTTACATTCATTATTCCGGGCCGGAAAGAGCTATTTCGACCGATTTTGATATGAACTAACGAACCTCTCGGCCATGTGGGATGCTTAAAATGAAAGCAAATATGCAAAAATGGCTAACAAACAGTGTATATGAACAGTCTCCAGGGAAAATATTGAAAATACTTTCAGTCGATACATGCGCAGTACATGCGCAGTACCATGACATAGCCCTTAAGCCAAACTTTCCGACTGCAAATTTAGTACAGATATACCTAGAGGTTGCAGAGAGTTTTCATTTTATGAAAAGTGATGCAGAAATGATTTTTTATCCCATATTAATGTTTGATTTTGTGTGCTAAGACAGTTCAAAATGGCGACCTAAGACCTAAGACCTAAGATCTAAGACCTAGAAACCTAAGACATTCATGCATACATGCATGCATGCATGAAAGTAATTAGTATTTTTTAGAAATTAGTAATTTTAATAAATTAATAAAATTACTCCTTTCCTAGTTTCCTTAAAATATAAGTTATTATCAACTTTACCTGTAGTTTCATTAGCTTATAAATTATTGTAATAGTTTATTATTCTGCCCAGTACATTGTGAGGGTGTGGCTAAGTGAGGGTGGGTGGGAGGGTCGCAGAACTACCTGTTCGTCTTCTGGTTTCTTGCAAACAACACCAGAGTATAAAAGGAAGAACAATACTCTCTAATTAATTAATTCCCTAGGCGTAATTTCAAATATTCAAATTGACTTTGCATAGCTTCCCAGGCTCAGCCAATCACCGGTCACTGTTCTCCAGTTCAATAAAAAATGTATCAGAAATCCTGGCGAGCTTTGTTCATGAGAAAAGTAGTCACGGTTCTTTTAGCCTTGAAAAATATCTAGGTCAGAATGTAGTTTTGTTGCCCTTCACTTCTTCTCAGCTTTGTTTCTCCTTTCTCGCTTTGCAGTCTTGATTTCCGCAAAAGAGCTGTTCCTCGATCCCAGCCGGAGCCACTGAATGTCACACAGCCCGAGTAAATGTAGTTGGATTTTCAAATTTCTTACGGACAGAGAAGGAGACTTTGCTTGAAATTTATTGTATCATTTCGTGAATAAACAAACTAAAGCTTTCTCGCGTGAAATGTCTTTTTTCCAACAGTGGGAATTAAAAAAATCACACTGCTCTGTAACTCTCTCAATTTCAGGTAAAATGGTTACAAATTTTCTTTAGAGATATTAAAATATATACAACACAAAGAACAAGTGAATGAAATTTCAATATCGATTCCATTTAATTTCTTTGAAATCTTGTTCATTCACGTGCACTCGTACTGCCCAGTGATGTGCTCTATAGACCCATTCGAAAAATGGCGTCCAATTTAAAAAGCTATTGTCCTGGTAACGTGAACACGAGGCTAGTCAGTACACACAAAAGCTTTTGAACGTGTAAGCGAGGCTAGTCAGTCCTAAACAATAGTTAATTAAATTGGACGCCATTTTTCGAATGGGTCTATAATTTCTAAACCATTCATAATGAGCTTGGGATGCCTGTGCCGAAATGTTCTACAATTGATTATTTGGGCTCCCTGTGTGAAGTGTCACAGCGTTTTGTGTTCCCAGCGATTTGTATTCCTGGTAGAAGGGTAAAGCCGATTCGGCTCCCGGAAATCTTAGTTAAAAGATGAAAAATGAGTCTTTCTATTTTACTTAGCTGAGGTTAATATAACGTCCGTAAATAAGTTAACTCCTCGTTGCGAGTAACGATAAATATACTTTAATTTCAGGAGTTGAATTCTATTTTCCTCTATTGTTTTCTCAAGCTTTTAATAACAATAATTATATTAGGACTCATTTTACTGAGTGACATCCTTTTGGTTCAGCCGGGCAACGTTAAAGAAGTGGATATATCGATGGCCAATGTGAGTAATGATTCATTGTTGTTCTACTTGTGTTGTCTGAAGGGAATGCTCAGAGAACTTCGATCTGATTAACTGTAATCTTTATTTCTAACTGGTAACAGTGTGAATCCAAACAACATGGCCGCTTAGACCTGGTACCGAGTACCTTACAAGTCATACTACGAATCACGAATGTACCTAGCGTACGATCTTGATCTGAATACATGCCCCTTTTTGAGATGGTTTTAGGACCAACATATTAACATATAAGTCTTTACATATAAAATCGAACGTATCCTTGTGATATTAATAAGCTAAGTCAGATTATAATCACCTAAGGTTAAACGAAGCTATATACAAAGTCCGGGTCTCTAGGTGGTTTGAGTGTCACGTCCAGAACGTGATCTTGTCAGTACGGGTGTTGAATCTGCTGGTTTGACTCTGGTCACTTCATCATTGGACTTCTTCTTCGGCGTTGCTATCTTGTCACTATTGGCAGGTGGTAACTTTGCTACAGTGTGTGGTGTACCTGTGGAAGGGTTACCTGAAAGTGCTGGCTCTGGCACTTCAGGGATTGCTGATGGTGGTATTGGTGCAATCGGTACTGGATTATCATCTGACAAGTTTCCTGGATATCTCACAGGGATCGACGGCTAGGGTCGCTGCTGTGCGATGGTGGCATAACGTGGTTTAATGTCATGCCTGTTGCGTCTCAGCCTTCTGTTGCTCTTATCGTTAATGATCCAGTATGAGTCTGGAAATGGTATCCTTGGACTCAATGTATCCTGGTTTCCACTCGATCATCTGAACTGTCATCAGTGAACCAGATGGGCTGGTTAGGCAGGTAGATGTTTTTGTCCTGCTTGGGTAGCTTCAAATGTGCTGAGCGCTTTTCACTAAGACAAGTATTCTGCTGATCAGTCAGTGGGACTGGTATCATGGTTATGCTAAGGCGGGTGTTGATTCGCCTATTGTGGAACGGTTCAGCAGGTGATGGTAATGTATCACTCACTGGAGTATCAAGGTATGTTGTAAGGGCTTTGGTGATGTCAATGTCGCTTGCTCTCTTCTTTAGGACCTGTTTAATAGTAGCGACTGCCCTTTCTGCTCGACTATTACTTTGGTGGTATATAGTGTGGACTGGATGTTATGTGCCCAATATCGAGCTGTTCACGAAAGCGTCAGAAGCTGTTAGATTTGAAGCAAGGACCATTGTCGGAGAAGATTTTCTCCGGCAGTCCAATCGTCCTGAAGATGTCGTTCAGCACTGCATCGGTTGTCTAACCATCAAGGGTGTCATAGGTGAGAAAACCAGAAAAGTAATCAACTGTGACCAGGGCGTGCTGGCCCCGGAAGTCTAACAAATCCATACCCAGGATTTCCATTGGGCGTGTTGCTATGATTTGTCGCTCTGGGGGGTCTGGTCTTCTTGTTACCATACCTCTGGCACTCGTCGCACTTTTGGACCATTTCGGTGATGTCGTCCTGTAGCTTTGGCCAATACACAGTGCGTCTTGCACGCTGGAGTGTCGAGGTGAGACCTTGATATGCGTCATGCAGGCGATTGAGCGTTCCAGGTCTCATACCTGTAGGAATGATGACTCCGTTCCCTTTCATCAGTGACAAGTCCATCTCGGAAGCACCAATATGGGTGTAGATGCTGCTGTAGATCTTGCATGCTATCTGGCCAACCAGTGATGATCCGATCTGTTAACTCAGCTGAGATGGAATCAGCTTTCGTCTCTTGCAGGAATTCGAGTCGAGTCGGCTCCACCTTCAGGACTTGCGCGATGTTGACGTCTAAACCAGGGATTTCTTTGGCGCTGCGGGGTTCAGTGGTACGAGACAAAGTATCAGCAAGTAGCACATTCTTGGATCCAACATACTTCACTTGGATGTCGTATTTAGAGAGACGGAGAAGCATCCTCTGCAATCTCGCTGGAGCCAGGCTAATTGGCTTCTGAAAGATGGGCTGTAAGGGCTTGTGGTCTGTGTGCACCGTGATTTTCCGCCCAAACGTGTACGTGTGCAGTTTTTCACAGGCGAACAAGACAGCGAGGAGTTCCCGTTCTATGTTGGAATAGTTCGCTTCAGAAGGTGTCAGTGCCTTACTGAGGAAGCGCATTGGTTTGCCATCTTGGAACAGAACTGCACCAAGACCTTTCTGATATGCATCAGTCTCGATGACAGCTGGCTTGCTTGGGTCGTAATGGATGAGCTTAACAGCGTTGGCGGTCTTTCTTGATGGTACTCAGTTCCTTCTGCATGTCATTGGTCCATACGAAATAAAGACATAAAGTTCACTGTACCCAGTAGGCTTCGCAGCTTTTGTTTGTCTGTTGGGGCGGCGAGCGCTGATATACCCTTGACCTTTTTTGGACACGGCGCGACACCTTGCGGAGTGATGACACGTCCGAAGTGCTCAATTTGCTGTTTCTTGACGAAGCACTTGTCTGGGTTGAATTTAAGCCCTGCTTGGCGTGCGTTCTCGACAGTCTCCAATAGGTGGATGTCATGACGCTCTCTTGTTGACCCTTGTATCTTGACATCGTCTGCACATGGGAATGTGCCAGGGATGCCAGACAGGACTCGATCCATGAGCTCGCAGAATATTTCAGAGGACGCTGACAGTCCAAATGGTAGACATATGAAGCAATATTTCTTAAACGGCGTGTTGAACGCGGCGAGAAGCTGACTCTGCTCATGAAGCTGTTTGGTCCAGTATACCCACTCTTGGCATCGAGTGTGGAGAAGTACTGACCATTCTTGAAGCTGTGTTGAGCATCCTCCCAAGATGCGGTGTAGTGAACGTTGCGGATCAGGTACTTATTTAGATTTCTTGTATCAAAACATAGACGCAGAGTTCCATTCTTCTTGACGACAATTACTAGGTTGTTTATGGACAGGATCGGATGATTCCTTCCTGATCCATCTTGTCCAGCCCCTTCTTTAGCTCTGGCATAACACTTTATGGTACAGCACGGGGTGGTAGCTGAGCTGGTTTCGCGTCGGGTGAGAGTTCGAGGCCGACCTGACCTTCAAAGAGACCAACCTGACCGTCAAAGGTCTCGGGGAAGATTTGTTTCAGGTCCTCCAGGTCGCCTGTTTTCTTTCCGAGTGGCAAGATGTTTTTTTTCCATTTCTTTTGGAGCTGGTTATAGTCGGCTTCTGATTCATCGGTGATTTGCTGTATGCACACAGGTGCGATAGTCACTAGCTCGAACTTCTTGCAGAGTCCAAGACCAAGAATAAAAGCACATTCGCGTTTCGTAACGTAGAACCTCATTATTGCAGATTATTGCAGATTATTGAAGATCTGCTCAGGACATTCCTCGGATAATGACATCGCTGGGCTTAAGGTCTTTGTTGGAGAGCCCGATCTGTGAAAGCATGGTGGCTGGCATGCAGGATACTATGGCACCGGTGTCAACCTTACCTGTAATCGTAAAGGTTGAACTGCTATCACCTTTTGGATGGAACATGACTGGAGCGAATACCTCACGTGATTCGCAGCTGCCTACTGCATGAATTGATACAGCACTTAGGTCGAAGTCATCTTCATATTCACTGCTTCCTGATCGGACATGACGTCTACAACATGCTGGCGTTTAGATTTCTTGAGGCAAGCTCGCTCAAAGTGTCCTTGCTTTCCGCGGAATTTGCACGTTGAATCCTTGGCTGGACATTTGTCGCCGGGATGGGTGTCTCCCTTGCACCAGATACAGCGTTTCTTTCCATCTGTCTTGCTGGCTGGTTCTGGCCTGGGCCTATTCATGGACCCATTCCTTTGTGACTTCTTGGTTGCGTCACGTGTGTATGATGCATCGATGTAGGTATCACTGGAACCTTCCAGCGTTTTATAGTGACTTCAACGGCCTCGAATAGTCGCATGGGCTCCAAACAGTCCTTAGTTGCCACATCTTTACTTTTCGCCATCAGCTTGCGTTTGCACTCCCTGTTTGTACAGCCATGGATGAGCTTATCCAAAATAAGAAAGTTAGAATTGTCTGGAAATTCAGCTTGACGATATACATGTAAGTCCATAATTCGGGAGACGTATATCGCAGTGTTTTCGCCAACTTTCTGTCGAATATTGTAAAATTCTTCTCGTTGTTCTCTAAAGAAAGTAGAATGGGTCAGGCACACGGCCAGTTGGTTTAGGAGCACTGTGCTGTGGTCCTCGTTGAGCCTTGCTTCAATGAGAGATTCGGCGTGAGCACAGGCCCAGATGTAAACATGATTTAACTTTACTCGGTCTGACCTGGAGGCTAGAGGTCCAGCAATAATTATTTCCATTTCTTTTCTCCACAATTTGAATTGCGAGAAAGCATTAGTGGAGGTCCAGTCGACCTTTGTTTGTGGGACGTAATATATACCCTTCAGCCATATTGCAATGTTATGTAATACACATGAGATGTTCACTAGATGAGATTCGGAAGTCCCAATAATTCCACACAGAAAGTGACAACTCGGCAAATTTGTCTACAGCCACCTGCCTGAAGTGTATTTGAAGTGTATTTTCTGATGGGTCTTGCAGAGAGTCCATTGGAAGGAGTTCTGTGTAGATGCTCAGATATCTTCTGATTAACCGTAATCTTTATTTTTAACTGGTAACAGTGTGAATCCAAACAACATGACCGCTTCCAACACCAGTGAGACCGATCGCGTGCGTAGGCCTTGTACCGAGTACCTTACAAGAAGGCCCGGGGGGGTACTTACATGAAAAATGGGTATGTATGTGAGGCCAAGAGGCTCAAACCCTGACCCTGTTTGACCCAATCCGAGCTCCAAAACCCTGATTGCCCCCTTTTTGGGAAAAAAAAACCTGATTGCCCCTTCTTTAAATTGTTTTCAAAACACGGTCGGATATATATCCTGGCCGGTAAACCGCGTACCGGGATTTCATGCAAAATGCGGAACATTTCAAGTCGGGACGTGGCATTGGGTAAACAAATCAGCAGATGAAGACAAGTACATAGATAAAATTAGCGGCGTCACGATGTATGGGAACCTCAGTGCTTGCATGTGGGCAGGCGATAAAAATGCGGCAACAGAAGGTCTTTTTTGACATAGTAGCTAAAAAAAATGAACTGCCTAAAAAATACTGAACCCCGACCCTGACTGCACCCAAATTATACTCAAATCCTGACCCTGATCTGCCCAAATCAGGTCAAAACCCTGACCTTACCTGCCCAAACTGAGCTCAAAACCCTGACCCACCCGGGCGGCACATACATAATACGTCACAAACAGGAGTACCCCCCCCGGGCAAGAGGGTCTGAATGGGGTTAACTGACTACTGACAAACGGCCTTCAAAATAACTGACAACTGACAAATGACGATTTTTTTACTGACAACTGACAACCGAAAAATAACTAACAACTGACAAATTTGGTATTTGTGGGTCAAACATAGTAAATTTTCTCTAGTAATGATTAACTAGGGCTAACTGACAACTTAGCATGACATGTAGACCCCCCCCCCCCCCCCCCCCCCATATTCAGACCCTCTTACAAGTCATACTACGAATCAGGAATGTACCTAGCGTACGTCTGAATACAACAATTTTGAGTAAGGCCTAGATGAAATGAGGATGAATTAAATTCAACTCAACTCTCGCTCCGTTCAGTTTCATTTATCAGTTTCATTTATTTGCCACAAATATAAATAGTACGTAATCTTACAAAGATTAAAATAAGTGGCGGGGTAGCCCAAGAGAAACCATAAAGGCTTGTGAGGTTCTGGGCCACCTCGTTACAATTAATATTGGTTAATAAATTGATTGAGGCGGCAAGAGCAACACGCTAACAAAACTAAACAAATACATTAAAATGCAAACATGAAAGACAATACAATTTTATATTTAATTAATTGCGGGAGAAAAGATAGTTCTTAAGATTGAATTGGAAAGAAGAAAAGGACATTGCGTTACGTATATTTGAACTCAAAGTATTGTAAAATTTAGGACCTTGGAAACTAACAGAGAATTGTCTTATATTTGTTCTACACAAAGGAACATGAAATAAATGAGAACTTCGGGTATAGTAACTGTGAATTTGATCATTCCTCAACAATAAGTTGTCGAAACCTCGAGGAAGTAAATTGTTTTGATACGAATACATACATTTTCCCAAATTGAGTAAATAAATATCTTCAAATCTCAAAATCCTTTGTTGTTTGAATATTGGGTCAGTATGGGCGTCAAAGGCTACCTTATCTATAATTCTAATTGCACGTTTTTGGAGCAAAATAATACGATGTAAGTTAGATGGATACGTTGAGCCCCAAACAGTAACGCAATAATGGAGGTACGGGTACACTAGGGAAAAGTATAGTGTTCGTAGGGCCGGCTTAGAAAGGCAAAAACTTGATTTATATATTATTCCTACTGATCTGGATATTTTGCCGCTTGCAACTTGAGAAATATGAGGTTTCCAGGACATGTGTTCGTCTAAAACCACCCCAAGAAATACCACCTCACTGACACGATCAATGCTATGATTATTAATCTCAATCGTTAAGTCAATTGTTTGCCTTTTTTGCCGTGGTTTAAAAATCATATAATTAGACTTTTTAATATTAATCGATAGTTTGTTAACATCAAACCAATTTGATAATTTAACCATTTCAGTGTTAATTGTATCTATCAAAAGGGGTAGATCCTTGTGAGAAAAGAATAGATTTGTATCATCAGCAAATAACACTAGTTCAAAAGCGTTAGTGGCATTACAGAGGTCATTTATGTATACCAGAAAAAGGAGCGGCCCGAGAATTGACCCTTGGGGTACACCACACTTGATGCCACAGAACGATGAACAGGTACCATTGAATTCAACCTGTTGTAATCTATTGGACAAATAGCTTTGGATCCATTCAAGGGCCAATCCGCGAATACCGTAATGCTCAAGTTTGACTAACAAAATGTCATGGTTCACAGTATCAAACGCCTTGGAAAGATCAATAAAAATTCCTACTGTAAAATGTTTTTGGTCAACTGCAGATGTAATTCTATCGAATAAATGTAACAAAGCTTGCAAAGTAGAGTGTTTTTTCCTAAAACCATATTGATTATTAAATAAAATGTCATTTCTATCAAAATAGTTAATAAACGGTTGTAAACAACCCTCTCTAATAGCTTAGAAAAAATTGGCAATACCGAAACTGGTCTGTAATTAGAAAACAAAGTATTATCACCTGATTTGAATAATGGGATAACTCGAGCAATTTTCATCTGGTCTGGAACAATACCAGACTCTAGTGATAGGTTAACAATGTGTGTTAACGGCCCAGAAATAGACTCTATGGATTCCTTTAAAGACCACATAGGGATTTTATCAAAGCCTGCTGCCGTTCCAGAACGAAATGAATTTGTAATTTCTAATAATTCTGATTCAGTAACAGGATTTAGGAATATAGGGTTAACAAAAGAACCGGAAAGAAAAGAACGGGGAGAAGTTAGAGCTCGCTAGATTAGGGCCAATGTTTGAGAAATAGTTACAAAAACGATTTGCAATCTCAGTAGGGTTATTAATACTTTGGTTATCGACAGTAAAAGCAACATAAATGAAACTGAAACGTGGTATTAAAAAGTCTAAATTGAACAGAATATATATCTTAATTATAAACCCTATATATATATATATATACCTTTAAAATCCGTCGTTTAACCTGGAGGCCTTGGCATACATGCCAATTTCACCCGCGCGTGGGCTCCCTGTGGCAGTGGGCTCCCTGTGGCAGTGGGAATCATGTATGTTTTCATCGGTTTTCTGTAAAATGACCGAAACAGTACGCTGAATGGCTGGAAAAAATCCTCATTTTTGGTCGAATGATCCCCAAATACCTTTAAACTCGTCGAGAAACAAACGCCTGAAACTCTCTCATATCGCCCACAAAAGAACAGTAGACCACATCAAAGTGTAAATCAGATAACTTTAAAAACAAACCACAGGCAGCCCAAGCTCAAGTTACGAAAATATAAGGGTTTGTATGGGAGCCGCTGAAATCAGCTTAAAACCACCCAACAAGGAGAGAAACACGACAGAAGACAGTGGCAAGGTAAGTCATTTTATTCAAATATTTTACAGTATTTCTGGCTAGTAAACGGAGTTCGCTACGCTCCCATACAAACCCTTATATTTTCGTAACTTGAGCTTGGGCTGCCATCAAAACCAGCGATCTATCGGCACAGGCAGCCCAAGCTCTGTATTTGCACTGTGTGACCACTTTTGTCTAAGTCAAACCCATTATTTAACTTAATTCTCAGATAAAGAAAACAACCTTACCTTAAGAGCTTGCTGTTGTCCTGTTGTTTCTCTGGGGTCTAGAAATGGCGTTTATGGGGCATTTCTCTCACTTTAGGTATCAGGTTACAGTGCAAATACAGACCCGAGGTATCGGTTAGGGACTCCCTGTGGTTGACAGCGGCATGCAAATGGCGGCCATCGTTTCAGCAGTTTCCGGGTTCTGTATATTATTTTTCGCTGCATTTTCTGTAGCCAAGAAACATAGCCTTCCGACACTAACCTACTTCGGTCGAAAGCATCTTAATGGAAGTGATGTGGATGCTAAAATTCGTGTTTCAATGGAGTCACACTCCGGTTGTTTTAAATGTGGCAAAAAGTGTGATCTTTGTAATCACTACTTTCATCAATCGAATACTTTCTCAAGTTTCGCCACAGATAAGACTTATTACATTAGGCATAACCTCACTTGTACTTCTAAGAATATAATATACCTTGTTTCCTGTAATAAGTGCAAACTACAGTATGTAGGCTCGACAACGAATGAAATTTTCGGTATAGAGAGAAATTCGTTTCGCGATTCTGATTGGCTAAGGAAAATTCTGAAGTGGGTTTTCGCATATGTAATAAAATGAGTTTATGAACACCAAATGTTTTTAATCTAAACAATATTTAATCTTTACATTTGCCCCAAGAGCTAGAAACCTCATCTAGGGTGCTGATGTAACATTATATAAAAAAAAATTATGAGCACAACTAGGACATTTTACGCGGTAAGTTAGGGGAAAAAAGAGAGAGAAAAGAAATACAGCAAACGATGACAAAGACAAAATTCGAATGTAACAACAGAGCTTATCAAACTCATTAATAATACATAAAACAAAGGAAATCACTGAGCGATAAGTGATCTTTAAATTCGTCCTGATTTACATAAACTTTTGCTTCGATTTTCTCGGCCAAAATAAGTCGTTATCGCCAAAATAACTGAAAACATGACTCTATACATCTAGACGTTTGATAAGTCCGATATAGAATTCGTGTCCGTGCTTAACTTTCGCTTTCAGGTCGAGTTTGTAAATCCAAAAAGCACGGCCACTCATTCTGTATCTATTACATAAAACACGTTCTAAAGTTATGTGCGATATATTCTAAAAACTCACGGTTTGTCAAACATCAAGGAAAAGTGATAACAATTTGCTAAAACCTTAAGTTGACTGATTAAATTTACAAGTATTAGGACAATTCGCCCATTTCCTGACAATGTGATTTTTCATTTTTGTCAGAAAACGAATAAAAGAAGCAAACATTTGACAAACTACAAAGAAAATACCATTTATTAACAAAACAAAATCTTCACGTCTTATACACATCGATTTTAACACTGAGTATTGCTTCAGAAATTTCAGAAATTTCTGACACTTTCTCAGACCCTAATTTCTCTCAGACCCTATCAAAAAAACTGCTTCAGAAATTCTGACACTTTTTCAGACACTACTTTCTCTCAGACCGTATCAAAAACTGCTTCAGAAATTTCTGATACTTCCTCAGACCCTAAAAAAACTGGTTGAAAAATTTCTGAAGCACTTTTTCTGACCGTGGAAGTTGGGCGAGAATACAGTAGCACACGAAATGTAGCTATATATAAAGTATACACAGTCCATGAGGGCAATGCTCTACCCGTGAAGAAATATTTCCTATTCCTCTTTGGACAGTCTTGTTATGCATCTAAGTGACATGTACCCCCGGCACTCGCTGATCGCGCCTTCGGCGCTCTTGAGTAAACTTAGCGAAAAGGACCTCGGGCACCCATGGTAAATGATATGAGATTGTTTGCTAGCCTTAGTTTACTTCGACTGACAGTTGAACTTGAAGGCCATGTCTGTACGGTTGACACATCTTCGAACTCAACACAACAATCACCACTTCATATTTGATTAACAATTATTCACTGAAGTGGAGGTGAATAGAAATACAAGGACAAATATCAGGGCATATTTCGACGCCACAATGTAGGTTGTCGTTATCATCCTTCAAATATTTTCTTTGACGCGCGCTTATACGCTCACAGGGGGTGTATTCGCTGATATTTCCCGCTCGCGCAGAGAAAATATGGGGTCACGACTCTTTCAACAAATCGCGCGCAAGCGAAAATATTTGATGGGTTATATGGTGGATATCACCGATGGGTTATATGGTGGATATCATCACTATTCACCGATGGGTTATATGGTGGATATCATCACTATTCACCGATGGGTTATATGGTGGATATCACCACTATTCACCGATGGGTTATATGGTGGATATCACCACTATTCACCGATGGGTTATATGGTGGATATCACCACTATTCACCGATGGGTTATATGGTGGATATCATCACTATTCACCGATGGGTTATATGGTGGATATCACCACTATTCACCGATGGGTTATATGGTGGATATCACCACTATTCACCGATGGGTTATATGGTGGATATCATCACTATTCACCGATGGGTTATATGGTGGATATCACCACTATTCACCGATGGGTTATATGGTGGATATTATCACTATTCACCGATGGGTTATATGGTGGATATCACCACTATTCACCGATGGGTTATATGGTGGATATCACCACTATTCACCGATGGGTTATATGGTGGATATCACCACTATTCACCGATGGGTTATATGGTGGATATATCACTATTCACCGATGGGTTATATGGTGGATATCACCACTATTCACCGATGGGTTATATGGTGGATATCATCACTATTCACCGATGGGTTATATGGTGGATATCATCACTATTCACCGATGGGTTATATGGAGGATATCACCACTATTCGCCGATGGGTTATATGGTGGATATCACCACTATTCACCGATGGGTTATATGGTGGATATCATCACTATTCACCGATGGGTTATATGGTGGATATCACCACTATTCACCGATGGGTTATATGGTGGATATCACCACTATTCACCGATGGGTTATATGGTGGATATCATCACTATTCACCGATGGGTTATATGGTGGATATCACCACTATTCACCGATGGGTTATATGGTGGATATCACCACTATTCACAGATGGGTTATATGGTGGATATTATCACTATTCACCGATGGGTTATATGGTGGATATTATCACTATTCACCGATGGGTTATATGGTGGATATCACCACTATTCACCGATGGGTTATATGGTGGATATCACCACTATTCACCGATGGGTTATATGGTGGATATCACCACTATTCACCGATGGGTTATATGGTGGATATCACCACTATTCACCGATGGATTATATGGTGGATATCACCACTATTCACCGATGGGTTATATGGTGGATATCACCACTATTCACCGATGGGTTATATGGTGGATATCACCACTATTCACCGATGGGTTATATGGTGGATATCACCACTATTCACCGATGGGTTATATGGTGGATATATCACTATTCACCGATGGGTTATATGGTGGATATATCACTATTCACCGATGGGTTATATGGTGGATATCACCACTATTCACCGATGGGTTATATGGTGGATATCACCACTATTCACCGATGGATTATATGGTGGATATCACCACTATTCACCGATGGGTTATATGGTGGATATCACCACTATTCACCGATGGGTTATATGGTGGATATCACCACTATTCACCGATGGGTTATATGGTGGATATCACCACTATTCACCGATGGGTTATATGGTGGATATCATCACTATTCACCGATGGGTTATATGGTGGATATCACCACTATTCACCGATGGGTTATATGGTGGATATCACCACTATTCACCGACACCGAGGTGAATAATTGTTTTAGTATATACCACACTGCAGGTGAATAGCCAACATCAAATAGTTATTTTATTTTCTGCAAAAACTCGCGCGATGTGATCGCTGCTTCACTCGGAGGTGAATATTAGGTACTTATTGACCGAGTGGGAGGGCCAGACGGGAAAATATTTGGCTCGAGGTCATGACACGGCCCGACCTAACTCAGTCAATAGGTTTTTTTATCATATGACCATATTTTTTTGTAGATCAAACCGCAATACAGCAAGAAAAATATGTACAGGGCCGGACGGCGTTTTCCGGCCCGCTCACGCCATACACGTCCGGCCCTCATGCATCACGTTTTTATTCTCCTGGGACTCAACATGGCCGCCGCGTGAGAAGGGTGAATTGCCAAAATCAGGCGACAATTTTTATACCGTTTATATGCTAATCACATGCGTGACGTCACGGGGTCTGCACACTTATATTCACAAATTAAAGCCGACTGCAAGGCTTCTATTAGTTAAAATATGGGCATCTTCAAAATTTCTCAAAGTATTACACATTTAAATTGAAAACTGGCCAAAAATGCACTTATTTTGTAGTATTTATGGGGACGAATATAAACGCGCAGACCTAGTGACGTCACCATGCGAGAGAGATCCACATCGCTATAGCGCTTACTCACCTCTCCAGCTCCCACACGTGTTAGCGTGGTGGCTGGGGTTTAAAGCTTTGAGCTCGCCCTTAGAGTAACCAGATTCTGAGGCCTATATATATGATTTTTAGTGAGGCCTACGGTCTTGGGGGCTATGCCATGCTGATGAGTCCCAACAAGGACGAAACAGCTGTACATGGTTGCCACTCTACGGGTAATAAGATGTGAGCATGCGTATTAGACGCTAGCTACGTCATAGCGTGTGTTGGGTAGTACCATGCAACGTGCTTGGTTTAATTTCGGATTTGGCCGTGCTATTTCCATTTTGCACTACCAGATCCTCTTCGCAGAGATCCACATCGCTATAGCGCTTGCTCACATCTCCAGCTCCCACACGTGTTAGCGTGGTGGCTGGGGTTTAAAGCAGCTTTGAGCTCGCCCTTAGAATAACCAGATTCTGAGGCCTATGATCTTTAGCGAGGCTGACGGTCTTGGGGGCTAGTATGCCATGCTGAGGAGTCCTAACAAGGACGAAACAGCTGTACATGGTTGACACTCTACGGGTAATAAGATGTGAGCATGCGTATTAGATGCTAGCTACGTCATAGCGTGTGTTGGGTAGTGCCATGCAACGTGCTTACCATATCTTTATCGGCATAAAAATTGTCGCCTGATTTTGGCAATTCCACCTGACTTCGATACGGAAAAAAAACAAGAGCCCATCTGGGCTTTCACTCGGGCCACTATATATACATCATTGCCGCCAGACACCAGACACCAGGAGACGTTTTGCATGTCCCACCTTTATGGAGGAGGGGGTACTCCCATAAAAAAAAAATGTTTTCAGTGTCCAAGGGAAGCACCATTAAAAATGTGGATGGGGGAGGTAGGACTTCCTCAAGATGCACATTTTTTTTTGGCCCCTTGGTTGTGCAGGGCTGGTTATTTTCTTTGATATTTTGCGTTCCAGAATTTTTATTTTGGACTACCCTTCTTCAGATTTCTGATGGTGCCCTGTGTTCCCAATGAGATTGAAGATGAAATACACTTTCATTTGAAATCCTCTTAGTAATAACCAAAGGGAAGAATTATTAGCTGAATCAGTTAGCAGTCTTTAGGAGTGGCCGGTAGCGCGGTGACTTTCATTCTCTGCTCCCCTAGTATATATATATATATATATATATACACTGAAACAAAAAAACTCTGCCAAAGACTTATATATATCATATATATATATCCTTTATATTTCCGTCAAACTTTTTTGACAGTTGTTGCTTTGGTAGACACAAAGAAACATAATAGGCTTTGTTTTTCTTTGTCTTTGACGGTAATGAACTAATATGTTTAACCGTGAAATTCTGGCATTTTGGCCAGCAAGGTTTTGATCACACGTCAGTAGCAAGAGCAATAGCAAATTAAAATACAAACCGGTCGCTGGACGCTGTAAATCGACCCAACAAAATTACCGGTTTTTGTATTTTAATTTGCTATTGCTCTTGCTACTGACGTGTGATCAAAACCTTGCTGGCCAAAATGCCAGAATTTCACGGTTAAACATATTAGTTCATTACCGTCAAAGACAAAGAAAAACAAAGCCTATTATGTTTCTTTGTGTCTACCAAAGCAACAACTGTCAAAAAAGTTTGACGGAAATATAAAGGATATATATATATGATATATATAAGTCTTTGGCAGAGTTTTTTTGTTTCAGTGTATATATATATATATTCATTCACGAAGTAACTCCTGACGAGTGAGGACTTTGGTCCCCACGAAACAGTATTGTAGAGCGAAATATGAATCAACCAAAAATTTAAATACTCCGAATCCTTAGTATATATATATATATATATGTAATATAATATTTTTGTTTTTCTCGTATGTAAATTAAAGTAGTTGACCTTTTACTGTAAACACTAGTCTTATTCATGTAACACACATTTGCAATTTAGTCTGCTGTTCTGTTTACTGCAGGTTCCGAGTACTAATAGATGATTGTCTCAAATATATGTTTATATTTGTCCCAAATTATAAGTTGTATCCTGTCCATCCTGTGATTGAGCCATCACTATATTTCTCTACTGTTCTTTCTACCCTGTGGCTCTTTATCAAGTTCGCTGATCGCCGCCTCGCGGCTCTTTCTCCGCGGCGTCTGTTCTCTCTATAAAACCTCTGGAAGTCATGTTCATTGTATTCGTGGTCAATTTGTGTGCCTCTTTGTAACTTTAGCTGCTGTTCTTTACGAGTCCATTACGCCGTCCATATTGGTATTCTGTTGGATTAAAGATTATTAACTGAAATGCCTGTTGGTTATCTCTAATTAAAAGCTTTACCCTTATTTCCAAAACTTCAGTCTGCTCATTATATTACAGAACTATAAAGGGAACTGTTGGAAGCCTTTAATTTCTCGAACCAAAACCTCGGCCGTGAGAGGATTCTTGTTTAAGTTTACCTTGAGAGTTGAATATTGCTTGGCTCATCATAAATCTGACAGTGCTAAGTACGTATAATTTCTGGCTTCGTGTTGGCGAGTGACAGTGTTGCTCTCACAGTTCAGGAGTTCAGATGTCTTCAGACTTCGACAGAGGAGAGTAACCCATAACTGCTCAACCACAGTATATATATTTGCTAGTAAATCGCTATATTTCGCTATAAATCAGCTATTCAGTATACCTGTATAGTATAACGTACACAGGTCTCGATACGAGATCGGTAAACCAGCCAAAAACACGGTCAAAACTATTTTAGTGTTGGCCTACCGATCACGGTTTTTGCGCTGGTATGTATAATGACCGAGAGTAAAATGAAATGTGGCATAAAACCTACGAAACGTACCTCAAACAAGAATAGCGTCCACGGAGTCTCAAGATGGCAACTGGACTGGAGAGAAATCTATTAGCGCCACGAGGTGCGCGCATACAATTAATGCATAATTTAACGCATGCGCAAACATTTTGTTGCACCGAACAAGAAAAATATCGGCCTGTAGATTAAGACTCGGGCGGCCAAAGGCCTGGCCCGAGCAAATATGTTCACGCTCTCCATACTGATTTTTAATTGCACAAAATGACTAAGAGAAACCTAGAATTTTATAAAATAACATATAAAAACTGGATCGATTTTTTCATGTCATTGGCACTTTACTGTTCCGCGGAAGGAGGCCTCAAATCCACACTTTAGATAGTTTTAGAACTGTTGGTAGTTTTGATTG
The DNA here is from genome assembly GCA_030867875.1 of Actinernus sp. WN-2022. Lineage (NCBI taxonomy): Eukaryota > Metazoa > Cnidaria > Anthozoa > Actiniaria > Actinernidae > Actinernus > Actinernus sp. WN-2022. Next base: position 7,725,745 of record JAOWCC010000577.1, on the reverse strand, counting down.
GTAACGTGGAAGGTGGGAAAGAATAGAACTCAAATGTAGGTATAAAACGTGCAGTTATTAGCAATATTTCAGCTACCTGTAGAACTTGGGTCTTGTAATAGAGTAAACACAACACCAGCTTAGGAATCATTTCCGCTTCCTCTTGCATTCTCAAGCATGTTAATACCTGGGTCAGAGGCTAATGTTCAGGAAAACGGCCCTCTTGCCTAGTCAAGTAATTGATGTAGGCCTCTTGGGCATTTTACTGGATGGCCGTAAACTCGCGATCCTTGACGCCAGACTTTCGTCTGCCAAGTTTGATATCCTCCACACATACCGACTTAGCAGAGTCCCTTCCAAGGCACCAAAATTAGTCCCTTGGACCCAAAAGCGCGCGCTCTAACCACTCGACCATGAACAAATCGACTCTAATCTAATCCGAGTAGCTGATTTCGATTAAAACGTCGCGCAAACCTAATATTTATACGACCACGCAAGTTCACTTGTTTATTGTGTTTTCCCTACTCAAAGCACAAGACACAAGACTGAACATTCCTTCCTTCACTATGATAATTCGCGTTGGAAGAGATCAAGAGGTAAATATATTAACAAAGGCTCTAAGGTCACGATAGCTTTGTTAGAACGCAAACATATCGGCTCAAATAGATTAATAAAATAGATCCATTTGACATTTAAAACAATCTACCGATTATGTTTTCACGGATTATTTGGGATTGTAGCTTGGAATAAAGGTTTATCAAAGTTCGTGATTAAACTCTCTAAACAACACATACATCTCTCACGTGTGGGATGGATGTACGAGTCCATTCATTCATATTTATTAATATTTTACTGAAACACTATACAGGTGATCAAACTTTATTTCAACACGCTGGCCTCATTCAACTTAAAAATTTAAAGCTGATTTCCAAGAGAGGCGTGCATTAAAATTATAAACATATCAATCTGATTATAATTACTAATACTTATCCTAAATGCTAATATACATAATTGATCAAGTAATCTATACGGTAATATAAAAATTAAAAATAATATAATACACAATAACAAAATTAATAATATATTTCTATGCACAATAACTAGTTTACTAACTTCTAAAAGATGTTGACCAATATGATACCCACGGTAGTAGAAAGGTAACAAAGAACTTGGGAATCGATTTGAATAAGGAGGCATCAAATGAGAAAATCCGATTTGTTAACACCTTAGTGAGTATATGAGCGAGCGGATATTAAAAATAAACTGAAACAATCGAAGCCTTGACTTAAGCTTTCGTTCGAGAATTGATTTCCACGTAAATCGAATTATAAAACGAGTACGGTCGAGGTCTTAAAAAACTGCGGATGCACGAACGGAACACGAGTACTAGAACATGGAGAATTTTCTTCTATTTGTTCAATGTTAGTATATTAATATTTTTGACATTTAAAAAATGTCTGTACCTTGTAAAACAAACTGTATGCTTGGTTTGATTGTGATATATCGCTCTCACGGCAACACCACCTATCTAACGAGATGGGCTCGTTGACTTACACCAAACTATTAGTTCTTTGTTGACAATAACTGCAACGAAAAATTAGGTTTTGCTTATTTGTCTCTGCTCCGTACTCAAAGTCCTCAAATAACAGCTTCTCCACTTGCTGCTGCATTAAGGTATCTGATTAATGCCATTTAAGGGCGCGTTTTGGGGAGACACATTCCAGGTATTGCTGGCTTGCACGTGACGTCATCGCCACCATGTTGGAGGACGTTGACAAAAGATTCCTCGGTAGCATGGTAGCATCTGTTGCTATGTCCTCCATCATGGCCGCCACGGCTTTCTCATGGGATTGATTCCCAAGAATTCCGAAAAAGGATTATACCAAAAAAAAAAATGTTGTTTACATCAGCAAACACAAATCATAAATCGAAAAGGACTACTATCTCGATTTCAGGACGGATCTTCTACTATGACAATTGTAAATAACATAAATAGCGTAAACAAGTTGAATTGCAGGATTTAGAGGAATTCCGATTTTGGAATAGCCGGAGAAAGCTCCCCAAATGCGCCATAAGATGGTCAGCTGTGGGTCTCGCAGCCAGGTTTCTAGTTCGCCGCTTCACAGCACGTCCCAGCTGAAGCACAGCACGTTTCTGCTGTTGTTGCGCTGTGCGTGATTGCCCTCAGTCCTCCACTTTCAGCAGAGCCAAGTCCTTCATCTTCAACCTCACAGAACGGGTTTGCAATGGCGTACGCATCAGGTTCAGTCACAGACGGCGGAGTGGCACTGATGTTGACTTCAAAATGCTTGGCGAATCGTGATCGGCGGAGAATCTCAGCTATGGTGGCAGAAATAGGATGGGGCTTTCCAGTCTGATTATACAATATATAACAGCATAAGAGTTATACGTGAATCTCCCGTAACTAACACGTGGTCTAGTGGGAACTCTTCAATCTGATTGGCTAGGTGTGCATGCTATCTTGTCATCACTGGTTACAAGCCCTACATGTACTCCTCTTTGGCAATCCAGCAGCCGGCTACAGAAAAATATGGCGGCTTGTGCTTTTGCCCACAATCGTTTGTTTGCGGAATACTTTAAACTCTAAACTTTAAGAGCAAGTAAAAATGTTGTTTTCAAGGCACTCTTATTCGAGATAATACAGGATTTCTACGTGTGATTTGGACCGTGTTAGGTTCGCAAGAAATTCTGGTCAAACGTACGACCCGGCACCATCTTGTTCTCTATGGTGGATTAGATCATTATTATGTACAGCCTGTGCCAACCCAGGCTGAGAATCTTGAAAAGATCTTGTCAGATCTTCATTAGCCTGCTTTCAGGCAGTAGATGGTGTTTTTTTCGCGCAGCAAACGGATCATCGAAGCGGCCGCCATATTGGCCGAGCGTGATTGAGACCTGGGATCGAATGACAAATGGAGGGGGGAGGGGGTGGCCTTTCTGCTTCCCCCACTCCCCCTCCATTTGTCATTCCATCCCAGGTCTCAATCACGCTCGGCCAATATGGCGGCCGCTTCGATGATCCGTTTGCTGCGCGAAAAAAAAAACCATCTACCGCCTGAAAGCAGGCAAGATCTTCAAAAGATCGTATTCAAGACAAATTGAGGCAAGACCTTTTTCAAACCTTGGTAAGATCTTAATTGGTAAGATCTAACTAGATTTCAATAAGATCTTACAAGATCTTTATAGGATCCCATCAAGATCTTAACAATACATTGAATTATATTCATCCATGATCTAACGGGATCTAATAGTAGGATATTGGTAAAATCTTGGTAAGACCTTTTGGATAAATGTTAAGATATCAATCAAGATCTTGGAAAGGATCTCTGCAGGGTATTGGCAAGATATTGAAATGATGTTAGAAAAGACCAGAAAGGTCTTGGGAAGTATCCAAGTATCTTGGTAAGATCAGACAGGATTTTGTTAAGATCAGGCAGGTTCTTGAGTAAGATCTTGGCATTCCAAGTACCTTGTCAACATCCTGTCAGATCTTGCCAAGATCTTAGTCAAGATACTCAACCTGCAATGTTGGTTAGATACAACATTACTGTACATTTTGAATGAGCTCTTTTTCAGTTTTTACATTTGTCACTTTACCTTAAAAGTAGTAAAAACGTCAAACTTGAATTCATCAGGATTTCCGACCATCGATCCTGTAACATAATAATAAATGTGACCCTCCATGCAAAAATCCAGCTTAAAATTCCTGTGTCCGCGCCCATGAATCATTGCACGCGCAACTGATTTTCGATGGTCGCGAAAATCAGAAAGATCGGCATTGTTGTTAATGAATATCGAATCTTTCGAAATCTATCTCTATTTCGGGCCATCGTGTATTTACTTCCACATATATATGTCTAACTGACTTTCTTTTATCTTAAATTTTGTATATATACCGTTTCAAATGTAACTTTCGTAGAATATGTCTTCAAAATCCCTATCTAGAGTGGCAAGTAGAGGGACTACGGAGAGAGGCGAAGCAACTTGACAAATAATTCTTCAACAGTCCATCTTTTGCTTTCTGTAGATCTACAAGAGAACGCTTGTGATTGAAAAGGACTATTGTGTGAGTTCCCAGGGGATGTGCTACTCTAAGTACCGGCCGGCTTCGTTGGAAAGACAAAGCAACCAAGGCGCCACGGAAGATTTATAGTTTGGCACGGCTCCGGAAGTGCTATCAGTACTTATTTGTGATTTGTGATTTGTTGTTTCTCGATGAGTAGCAAATGGTTTTAAACTAATTACAGTGCTTGTTTTACTTAAAGTGCCACTACGACAAAATTCGACCATTAGTGTCTTCCAGAAGGACAAACAGTGGCGGAAATATCCCAATCAGTGAAAAATATTGCCATGGACCAAATTAAACTATGAATTGTGCAGAGAGTTTACCATGTTTAAGCACAGGATGCCCAATATTTGGTTACAGCTTGATCGCAATATACTGCTGGCAGCATTATATCAATGTAAATGCAGAGATGCCAACCCCTGGAGTTCTAAAAGCGGGCGATTTTTCCCCCAGGGTAACTTTTATGTGCACCCCGCCACCCCCAAATTCCACGCTATACAATGTTTTCTGCACATGTCGGAAAGGAATTGGATATATCAGTTGATTCGTTTAAATATTATAGTAAAAGCCGCGAAAAAGGCGGGAACAGACACTACGGCGGCATTGCTGTATACGTAAATAACAGCATTTGCAAGGGCGTTTCTTACATACCGAATGCTAACGATAATGTACTTTGGCTCAAGCTCGATAAGCGATTTTTTAATCGACCAAAAGATATTTACCTTGGAACAGTATATCTTAGCCCCGAAAACTCGGTCATAGCAAGCAACCAAGATTGTATTTCCGACTTAGAAAACGAAATCATTAATTTTGCGCAAAAAGGAGACATTTTATTACAAGGCGATTTGAACGCGCGCACCGGTGACTTACAAGAGTTTGTCTTATTGGACGATGACGAATTCCTTGATCTCCCAGAAGACTATGAGATTGATTCTGCCGATTGGAGATATTCACAAGATACTATATGTGACCGAAGGTGTCGGCTAGTAATCGACCTGTGTACTGAAAATTATCTTAGAATTCTCAATGGGAGAACAATTGGCGACACCAGCGGCAAAAAGACCTGTTTTCAATATAATGGCAGCTCTCTCGTAGATTACGCAATTGTGCAACATAGCATTATACCAATTGTAAGGTATTTTAAAGTGGGCAATCTTTTACCGCATTTATCGGATCATTGTTGCATTTCATATGGCTTAAATATGCGCACTCCCTCAGTTACAAATCACGATACCCATCACACCAAAGTTAAAAAGTTCGGGAAAATAGTCTGGAATGAAAAAGCAGCAACCAGCATACCCGAGCTTCTAAATTCAGAACAATACCGAACTAAATTTTCCCAATTGTTATGTGGGCATACTGAAAACTGTGACGTAAACCAACTGACACACGACTTTACCCAGACTATTCTTGACGTAAGCAAGGAAGCCGGTCTACGCTTCCAGACACCGAAAAAAGGAGCCGGAATCTGACGGAAATAAAGACTGGTTTGATTTGGAATGTAAGACTGAAAAAGAAAATCTTAACTCATTAGGCCGGCAGACATGCGAATCGCCTAGTTGCGAGCAACTAAGAAATCAATTATTCAACAAAAAGAAACGTTTCAGAAAGCTCTGCAAAAGGAAAAAACGAGAACACATTAATAAGAAAATAGACGAGTTGGATTTAAAAAACCCGAAAACTACATGGAAACAGATCCACAAAATTTTTAATATAAAAGCAAAACATAAAAGCTCTACCTATCCAGTAGAACCGCAAGTTTTCTTTGAACATTTCAAAAAACTAAACGAGCCGAAAGCAGATTCGGAAACCCTTACCCGCACCAACACCGTTGGGAATCACGACAATGGGATGAACAACGAGAGCGAAGAGCTGGATCGCGTAGTCACTGATGAAGAACTCGAATATGCAATCGGAAAATTAAAAAATAATAAATCTCCGGGAAGGGACAACATTCTAAACGAGGTCCTTAAAAACGGTAAAATTCAACTCAGGCCATGGTTAAAATTGCTGTTTAACTTAATCCTAGAATCAGGCAAATACCCGCGTGATTGGTGTAAGGGCCTCATCGTACCAATTTACAAAAAAAAGGGGATAATACGTTAGCTGATAATTATAGAGGAATAACCCTGCTCTCTTCTCTAGGAAAACTCTTTACCTCCATACTTAATAATAGGCTTTATACTTATTTAGTAGAAAAAAGAATCCTCAAGAAAGTCCAAAGCGGCTTTCGAAAAAAGCACAGTACCGCAGACAGTATCTTTGTTCTGAAAACAATTATAGATAAATATGTCAAAGCCAAATTAAAAAAGAAAGGATTTTTTTTATTCAGCTGTTTCGTAGATTTTAAAAAAGCATTCGATAGCGTGCCGAGGGACAAACTGTTAAACAAACTCTATATCTCTGGTGTCAGAGGAATTTTTTTCTCAATTATGGAATCAATGTATTCAAATGACACTGCTGCCGTGAAAATCGCGATCGGACACACAGTATCTGAAGATTTTGGTTGCCATATCGGTGTGAAACACGGGTGTATGCTCAGCCCCACACTGTTAAATTTATTTTTAAGTGACCTACCGGCCTTTATGGATCAAACCAAAGTACCAGAACAAATTAACATACAAAACAGACCAGTTAGTTGCCTGTTATATGCCGATGATCTAGTGATACTTGCAAATTCTGCTCAAGGCATGCAGCAATACCTAGATAAATTAGGTGATTACTGCAGCCTCAATAATCTGACAGTTAATATGGATAAAACTAATTATACTTTTAAATTTAATAATATAACTCTGGAAAACGTGACCTCATATAAGTACCTGGGCCTAACCTTTAGTGCATTCGGAAACTTCACTTTAGCTAAACAGGAGTTGAAAAAAATTGCGTTAAAAGCCTTATTCAAACTCCGCAAAGAAATGGGAGATCACTTTAGAACAGATATAAAGCTAACGCTCAAACTTTTCAACTCCTTAATTCAGCCAATTCTACTATACGGGAGCGAAGTATGGGGGGTTGACTCCAACAACAAATTAGACAGAGACCCTATCGAACTAGTACATATTAAATTTTGTAAATGGATTTTAGGAGTGTCCAATTACGCAACAAACAATGCATGCCGAGCCGAATTAGGAAGATTTTCTCTTAAAACAGAAGCAATATCCAGGAGTTTAAAGTTCTGGCTGAAACTGCAAGTCTGCGATACCGACAAACTTGCAGTGGACGCTTTTTTGGACTCAAGCCTCTTAAATAATCCCGCAAGTTTGTACAAAAAAATAAGTAAGATATATAGTCCTCAAGCTCGGATTTGGAAATATCTTAGTCCCCTCAAACACTATCGCCGATAACACATCAATAATTTGCAAGAAACTTAAGCAAAGGCTATGCGACATAGAGTTCCAAAATTGGCACAGTGATATTTACAATGATACAAGAAGAAATGCCAATCAGAGAAATAAGCTAAGGAACTACAGAACTTTTAAAGTAAATTACGAGTTCGAAGACTATCTACGCTTAAGAAACTTGAAGCATAGAACGGCTCTAACAAAGCTTAGGATAAGCAACCATGATTTAGAAATTGAAAAAGGAAGACATGCTAGGCCATTTAAAAAGGTCGATGAAAGACTTTGCAAATTCTGCCTGCCTAGAAAGGAGATTGAGGATGAAGCTCATTTCCTCGTAAAATGCAATAAATATAACCATTTACGAAATGCGTTCCATGCTTCAATGCAAAATGAATTTCAGATAAAAATAATGTTAAGCCCCAACAATAGGACAGCAGCTATAGTTGCAAAATTCATATACGAATGTTTTATGTATAGAGACAATGGCCTCAAAGAACTCTGATCGATTCTGCCTCGACTCTCATAATTCTGAAAGACCCCAAACACCTGTAGCACGTACATGCACAGTGAAGTGCACATTTTTTTGGATAAATGTCTATGTACAGATGTACATGTATACGACTCCAAATAAAAAACTATCTATCTATCTATCTATCTTTCTGCAAAAAAAAAAAATTGCGCAATCCTTGCTGGTCCGCGAACAAGCGGGAGATTTTGGACTCAAAGCGGGAGAGCGGGAAATGGGCCATCCCTTCATGTAGGACGACACGAATTGCTACCAAATTGTATTGTGTTGTATTGTATTGTGTTGCATTCTATTGTTGTATTGTGTTGCGTTCTATTGTTGTATTGAATTGTATTGTGTTGTATTCTATTGTATTTTTGGTAAAAATGTGTGTCGTCCTACATAAAGGGATTGCCGGGAAATGAGGCTAAAAAGCGTAAACGGTAGAGTTGGCATCTCTGTAAATGAGTTACCAAAATATCAAGTGTACGTTTGTTCAAACATTATTTCTTTAAAATCCTTAACATTTAATACGATGGTATTGATCACTACCAGGATCACTACACTATATCGTAGTCTTTCTCTATTTATTATTATTACTATTATTCTTAGATGAACATCATTATTTTTGTATGTTAATATATTACGTAATATTTTAATGGTTTCCTCGTAGTTTTAGATGTTTTTATATTTCAAAGTATACAGAGTTATTATCGATAATTACTAAGCAAGATTTATAGAGTAGGACTATTTATTGAATTTGTATTAGTAGGTTAATATTAAGATCTTAGATTATGACATGGTAAAAAAATTATCCTGTATTTACTTTAGGAGGGCCACAAGTTCTTCAGCCTCTGGCTGTCATGTGTTTTACCCTAGTTAAATAAAGACTAATATTTTAATTAGTGTAGTAATGAACTTGATTTAATTAGCTGGATTTGGGGTCCTAATGTTTAGATCCTCAGCTCTATTTGGGTAGTTTGGGAATTTGAGGAATTTCAGCTCCCAGGTTGTTTTATTGTCCAGTTCACTATATTAATACCTTTGTATGTAGCTTCATAAGTCTCTTTACTGTCATCACATCTAGGAATCTTGAAGAGCCGATACGTCGCAGACACAAACTTTGCATCACCTGAAAGGTTTACAAAAACTATACATTAATATGTTGTTTGCAAAAGACCAAACTGATGATTCAGTTGTTTTTCATCCTACCTAGAACCTGCTGCATCTCTTCTGTTTTGACAGCCATTTTGTGTCCTGTCACCAGATATGGACCACTAAGACCAACTTCCTTGCAAAGATCAACCAGTTGCCTCCACCATAATGCACCAGCAATACACACCCCTGACACATTGGTTTGATATATGTTAAATTCTCATAAATATATATATGTTTGTATCTGAGGTTTATCAAGACTCATGCAAAATACTAAGGTAAACTACATGTATGTGACTAATGTATGGTCTTAACTTAAGTTTTGGTAATCAAGTGTGAAGCCAAGTAAATAATTTTTGGGAGTGAAAGTAAGAGCTTTAAAAATACCTTGGTGAAGGCATTAATTAAGACATATACTGGATATTAATTATTCACAATGGAATTACATACATGATGTGCATAAACCATGATTATGTGACAGTATATACATACCCCAAAGCACTTCATGCTTCCTTATTTCATCTGACAAGATTCTGTCAGCATAGACATCACTGAAGTAAACCTCCCCTCCTTCCTATTAAATTGTATACATTGTAATGACAGTAACAATTTGACATTATTTATTTGAATTATATTTATTACATTTTAGGAAAACTAAAATTAAGGCCTAATTGTATTGACAGAGCACTGTTAAATGTCACTGGTGATTCTTGAGGGTTCAAATCATCATGGCAATATTAAACACAGGAATTTGTTGCAAGTCAATTAAAAGAATAAAGGTCCCTCCTCTGTGTTTAAAATGTCAATAGACCTATCATGCTATTATGCCATTTTGGCTACAAATAATAGCTTTTGCACTTCCAGCCTCATCTCTACCTCAAGTTTGGAAGTGCAAAAACAAAGGAATAACTTTTACTGAGATATGCAACATGGCCACGATGTGATAAAGGTCTATTCCCAAACTCATATAAAACTCATATAAACTGCTCATAAAATCAATAAATATTACACAACATAAATAATAAACAATATATATAATGTTTCAATTTTATTGCCTAACTGTTGCTGGAAGCTTGAAATGACTACATTATGCACATAAATTATATGCAGCTTTTTTCTCAGACAATACATTTTAAAAACTCAGTTACATAAACTACACAAATAATAAAACCACACTAAGATGTTGTTAAACTTTTTTTTAAGGCAAAAGAAAGGACATCAATCTTAAGAAGCTATCGAGTGTTCTTAAATGGTATTTTGGTCCATTGAAGAAAAGGCAAACATGTAGCAATCAAGTCAACAACTTACCAACGATTTTTTATGGTGCAAATTGTTCACTTTAAGACTATAGTGAGATTCCTAGGGAAATTATTACCTTGAGCACTCTGTGTGACTCTTGCAGCACCAGTTTCTTGTCGGTAGTCAAGTTTATGACACAGTTAGACCTGGTAAAAGACATTAGTACATATTGTAGCTCAAATTTCGTTTCAGTTATTTATTTTTAAATAAGGAATTGGTTTTGGAACATTACTAGCAAATATTTTTTAACTATATGTACATGTATAGGGATCTTTTTTAAAACTAGGGAATTTTTGTGTACTACAAATAAATTCACACTCCCCCTATGTTTTCCTACCTTATATGTGATGGTGCTATACTAGTTAAAAAATGTTTGCTAGTAATGTTCCAAGACAAATTCCTTAATTAAAAAGTCCTCCACAATCTAGTTCAAATTTGCATAATTTATGTGCAGTAAATTTCACTAAAACTGTGCAGAAATTGATGACACAAACCCAGTACCCCAGTGAACATTAATTACAAGTGAAAAAATGTTCTGGCAAGCACTGGCAGATGGTCAGTTCCGACTTGGAGGTCTCCGCCGGCCATCTCGTCGAGTAGGCACAGTGACTACAATTAAGGTAAAACATACTAAGTGAATCCCCAAAAATACCTACCCAGAGTAAGCAAAAAAATATGACCTAATTCAAAACAATGTACCTGCTAGTTCAGAAAAAAAATAACTGATGAAATTTGAACTACATGTACATGTACATCAATAGATGATATACACAACAAATTTTAATGACATGATGCAGTCAACAACTAAAATTAATTCACATATAATGTATGTTGAATACATTTACAATGGCTACACAATAAACATATTTCCATTTATTTAATAACGTTTCATGTAATTAATGTATTAAACTGTGTCACCTTTTTTGATAAACAAGTACTCACTCTGGAGTGAGTCAGTAACACTCCCAAAATTATTAATGTTAATTAATGTTGATTACTTAATAAGTAACTACGTCATACAGTTTACTGTACATGTATGATAACTTTGCTTTTCTGTACATACACAATAATGTCTTGAGAGTTGTCTGGTATTCCTGCCTCTTCCAGCTTTTCAATGTCCCCCATTTTGAAGTCTGTGTTTGGCTTGGAATATCCAAACTTGTCTGTATGGTATTCAATATACTTGTTTGCAGTGTCCAGCTAAAGATCAATTAAACCACCGGTATATAGAATCTACTTTATGCCCATACATGTAGATTGAGTCATGGAAATACAAGTAATCTTCATCAAACTACATGTTATTCACTTATCAATTGAATTAGTTAATTAGATCTCACAAAACGAGTTCCAGATATGTAATTATAACAACATTGACCTGTTCTTGAGTCATATCAACACCAGTCACATAGCCCTCCTCGCCCACTAGTTTACTGAGGACATAACAGTCACGACCTGATCCACAACCAAGATCAAGTACATGGGTACCCTCAAGGCATTCTGGGAAAACCAGGCCACAGCCATAGTACCTGCCACATGAGACAAAATCATGTTATTATTTAGCAAGTCAGAGCCCAGTGATATAAGGGGTCCTTGGGTTAAAGGTTAGACTTTTCCCACTTGCAGCGCACCAAGTTTACCGGTTGATTTTTCAACCGGAGGAGTGGCTTATGACGTACTAAGATTTGCCCAATCACAAAGCGTCAATTCTTCAGGCATTGTATGTTGACGTGTCAAGTCAGTCGACCGTGGATGTGGTATGCACAATTTGATTGTACTCAGAAAGAGTGTGTCAAAGGCACAAAATGTAAGCTTCGCCCCCGAAACGTGTTTTCGTGCCAAAACATAATCCCCGATTCAATTTCCTGCAAGTGAAACAAGTCAAACTCGCCTCTCGCTTCGATTCTCATGCTCGCTTTTTGACCCAGTGACTCAGCGAGTTCGACTTGGAGCAAGTCTAGGTACATGTATCATTTTATGGACTTTAGCATTTTTAGGGTATTACTAAATAATACTTTTCAGTTTTCTTTCAGCTGTTGATCACCTATTATATCAACTATAATAATTATTATGACTAGCTGTGGTAGGTATTGTGGTTACAGTTATATAGGCATTTGAGGACTCGTTTGCTACCTGTAGATCACCCCACGTCCACCTCATTTGCAATGGTGATTACTGCCAGATATTTGTTTAAGGAGTTTAATCTAGAGCACACCATTGCAAGATTTAAATTACCATGATTTAGAAAAAGCCATGTATTAAACATTTAAATTGATGCATCAAAAGTGGCACCCTAAAATGTCACCAATTTAATGAGCACTGTTCTACATCTTTTTCATGAAGTACCTGAAAATATCTGAATATTGAATTTGCATCAATCATTTATGTATTTATAACTGGAATATATTGCCAAACTCACTAAAAATTTGCCAACTAATTGTCCACATCCTGGAGACCAGGTTGGGACCAAATTAAGACCACGAGAATGAACTTAAGCACTACAGCTTACCACTTTATTTGTTTAAGGTAGCACTGATTCAAAACCTTGTGTTTGGCTGTAAGACTTTCATGAAAGCTAATATCAAACATATATGGTACATGTATAGTATATTATCCCAGGGACTTTGCCCTGCCCCCTCTGCCCCATAAACTCACACATACTTGCATGCCCACCCCCCCCCCCCCCTCCCTTAGGGGTTTTACTCACTTTTAAAATCCAAAGTAAATCAAGTGTAATTCCACACTTTCACAAAGTGTTTTATTTGTAACTGTGTTTGGCTGATTATTATAAATTGTCTGTTTTCTTTTATCGTGATAAATGTTTGTCAAACTCACATCACTGTTACTCAAATCTGAGTGACTCCTCAGATCAAAAATATACAAATTGTATTAGTAACCGGCAAAATCATTAACAGCTTGCAGTTGCATGTAAAACAATGAAAACAAAAGTGTGTAACCTAGCTAATGGCACCATTTGTAAATTCCCTAGAGCATGAAGCCTTGATGGGGAGGGTGAAATCCCTAAAAGGAGTGGGAAGGGGGAAGCAAAATCCCTGTGACAAGAGTTGAAGAGGACTCTTACTTTGTAACAACTTCTTCATGGCACAGTTTCAGTGCTTGTCTGACATGTTGAGGTACTTTATTGAATGCACAAGCAGATGAAGTAGCAGTAGCATTTGTTTGTAGGTCTTGCGATCTTTTTACTCTCTTGCCATAGAAGTCCTTGACACTTTCTTTCACTGTGTCCCTTTCTGATTTGCATCCACATGATGCCATCTTGCTATTAGTTATAAGTTAACTTCTCTTCAAAATAATGCATGAAAAGGCAGCTATAAATACATGTGAAGTTGGTTCCATAATAATGTGTCTAATAATAATAATGTGTCTTTATTAACATTGATATTATACATATCAGATAATAATAATAATAATAGTATTAAACTGTTTCACTTGCATGGATGCCATAGCTTTTAACACTTGACTGTGATCATATTACTGACTCAAGTTATTTTAACGAGCCACTGACAGATCTGTAAAAACTGACCAATGATATTTCCTGTTGCTGGGCTATAACGGCCGATCTCGTACAAGTGCCTTTAAATATATGAATTAATTAAGATTTTTTTGCAACCGGCAGTACAACCACGTGATTGCATGAATTCCTGCAAAAGGCCCATTACCAATCCACTCAATGCGTAGTTTATTTTTTATTATTATTCTGCATTAGTTTCAAGACATCGGAGAATGATTTTGCCGAGATTTAAGCGTTTGGGTTCACTGACACCTGTTCGCCGATTATCCCTTTATATTTATTCTTCCAAAAATTGTACTTTCGCATCCGAAAAATAGAGGTTGTATTTTTACGAGTCATGCGTATTTTGGCGAGCCAAAATACTGATGAGTAAAAATACATGTACTAATAAGTGATTTACTATATGCACCAAAACGCTCGCGCTCGATGCTCGACGGGAAGCCATTTTAACGTAACTACCCGAAATGCGGTGTCCTTGTGAATATTTCGTGCGTTCTTGGCAGAACTATATAATAAAGTTATCTAGTTGGATAAAGAACCCGCTGAATGTGTAGTTTATTTATTATTCTGTAGTCTATATTAGTTTGGAGACACAGGAGAACGCTTTGAGAGAGCATCGCCATCGGTTAGGTCTTAGGACAGAGTTTTCGGGTAAGTGATGTGTGTACGAGAAGTTAATTATGCATGTAATATATCTGTAAATGTACGATATGCAACAATCATTCCTTTTACATAATCTTTTACATAATCGTACATAATCGTAAGCTTACCTCGGTTCAGTCACAAAACTCAGAAGTACGGAATTCTCAGTGATCAGCTTCCGAAAAAAATCCTTGACTCCTTGTAAGGCCTTCCCATAATCCTTTGCGTTAGCAAATATATTGTAATTTTTCCCGGTCACGTGAGCAATTCATTCCGCGGTGAGTTTTCCTGGGATTTCGCTAATTTTGACTTTTCTGTATCTCTAGCAAATATTTTACAATGAAAGCATAAGCCGAAAATGGGAAATCGAAAACATGCAGAGAATTAGCTGTGATTTGAGTAAAAAAAATGTCAATTTTCGCACATCAGTATTAAAAACAGTAAATATCGAAGCAGTGAATTACAGGGTTTGTATGGGAGTTCTTCCGATAAATATCAGAATAATAACGTATATGAAGTGCTGGGTTTTTTTAAACCTCGCATTAGCATTTCAATAGAAGCATCATTTTGATATTTGGTCCATTAAACACGTATTGAATGGATTATTTCAAGAGCATCGAGATACAATCTGTCTCCTTCGATGAGAACTAAATAACTAAATAAGTAAGTAGGTAGGTAGCTAGGTAGGTAGGTAGGTAAATGTATGTATGTTATTACTCCTCGCACACTCCCCACTACAGTAACTGTTTTGGACACACTACACTCGACTCACGGTTGATTTTTACGGAAGTAGGAAAACCGAAGACCCCGGAGAAAAACCCTCGATTGTCATCGATTGTCTCGGGCGACCATTGCTCGACCGAACAGGAGTACTAGTACAATTTTCTTGTTTTAAAACTCGCTAGGAAAAAATATTATCATGACTCACTCTCATCGGCCCATTCCTCCTTAAGACTTACATGGTCAACAATTAAATCAGTTATCTCTAAAAAGCAAACTAGGAAAAAATCTACTTCTATGATTGACTCCGATAGTACTATCACTAGCCTGCTTTCAGGCCGCGCGGTAGATGGTGTCTTTTTTCGCGCAGCAAACGAATTATCGAAGCGGCCGCCATATTGGCCGAGCGTGATTGAGACCTGGGACCGAATCCCAGGGCTCAATCTGGCGGCCGCTTCGATGATCCGTTTGCTGCGCGAAAAAAACACCGCCTACCGCCTGAAAGCAGGCTATACGATCACTGACACGCTACTAATTGCTAACAAATTTAATGACTTCTTTACAAATCAGTATAGGTCCGGCACTTCTCAAGCATGTTAAGGCCTGGTTCATTTAACGGAAAATAGGTGTACGTTAAAAATTGTTTTCTCACAGAAATAACAGTTTAAACAAAATCTAATTACACCATAATACTAATACCAACTTCCTTAAATTTGTTAAGTGGATGGTTGTCGTATCACGTGATCGATGACGTCATAATTATATAAAATCGTTTAAGTGAAATGCGGCTGCGACGATAGCGTATGAACATTAAGTAACCCTGCATGTTAAAACGTTACTCCTCCCGCAGTGTTTCAGATCACGCTTAGAAAACATGACTATAATGTAAAGATCAGGAGATATTAAGGGTACAAAAAGTCAGGTGATCTATTTTGCATATGTTCGCCTTAATTACTCGTTAACGAAACATTGTAGTCATCTTTTCTAAGCTGATTTAGGTAAAAGGCTTCAACCTTAACTAAACCTATCCACTCATCATCCTAGCTGTTTTAAACTCGGAGCCGCGTTTTTGATTTATTGATTTCGTGTTCTAAGTCACGTGACAGACCACGTGACACGGTTTACTACACACAAACCACTTAAGGTAGTCAAGAATGGCGATACCTATTATCGTGAGAAACTTGGCGTACTTACCATACTAGGCTGTGTTGGAATAAGGAAAACAGTTTTTACCCGAAATTTGACCCTTGAACCAGGCCTTAACATGCTTGAGTTGCAAAAAAAATTCCAGCCTCCGACACTAACCCTAGATCATATCTAAAGGGCTCGTACCAGGACAGCATGTTCTTTTTTCCTACCTCCCAATCTGAAGTTATTTCAATTGTCATGTCTCTAAAAAACAGTAATACCGAAGGATTTGATGGCTTCAACATCCTACCAATCAAAGCTACCATCGACTTACTGGCATCACCACGTTCTAATATATGGAATCAGTTTTTGTCATGTGGTATTGTACCCGACAAACTAAAAGTAGGTAAAGTCATACCATGCAGTTTATAATAGACATAAGACATAAAGTGCTTTACAAACTATAGACCCATTTCCATTTTACCTCTTTTTTGAAAAATACTAGAAAAAATAGTATATCATAGAGTTTTCAATTACTTTACCAAACTCAACATTCTAAATAATCACGTGTACCAATATGGATTTAGAAATAAACATCCTACCTACATGGCTATCATGCCATACTACTTGACAAACTTGAATTTTATGGTAAAAGAGGAATTTAATTAAATTGAATGAAAAGCTATCTCGATCAAAGATCTCAATATGTCCAAATAGGTGATGTCAAATCTTCACTTAAACCTATTAATTGTGGAGTACCACAGACTCAATACTTGGGCCTCTTCTCTTTCTTATTTATATTGATGATATTTTTAATTGCTCTGATTGCCTTTCATTTGTCTGATTTGCTGATGACACCAACATGTTATTCAGTCATAAAAACATTGTTGAACTTGTTGACATTATTAATAACGAACTATCCTCAGTTTCATCCTGGCTGACTGCCAACAAATTAACTATCCACCCCGATAAAACTAAATTCATTTTGTTTATCCTACCAAGAAAAAGGTTAATTTTAATGACATTAGCATATCAATCAATCATAATAAAATTGAAGAACTGAACAAACCAAATTCTTGGGGATTATTATACACCAACATCTCTCCTGGAAACCACATATAAATCGATATAAATGCCATCAGTTCCAAAATTTCTAAATCAATTGGTATCATCATTAAAGCTCGTCAATTCCTTTGTAGTAAAACTCTTCTTATCCTCTACAATTCTTTAGTATTACCATATCTTCAGTACTGTACTATACTATGGGATTCAACCTATCCTTCTTATCTACATCCACTTCATTTACTCCAAAAGAAGGCCTTGCGTATAATCACACATTCTCCCATTCGTGCTCATACTTACCCGTTATTCAAACAACTAAAAACTCTCAATATATTCAAATATCAAGTGTCTTCTTTCATTTTCCTTCATATCAGTAAATGCCTTCCTATCCTACATCTACCTTATAGCTTGTTCAAATTTAATTTTGAATAACAGACACAAATCAGATTTACATACCCACTATCATAAATATACTTATTCCCTTCGTAACTTACTAAGGCTGAAAATAGTGTTGCTTCGCCAAGCTAACCCTGCGTACATGCGTCTATAGTCATTGCATTCAGCGGTAATTTTTTAATACGAAACTGGACTATTTGTGAATGGGATCGACACACCATAAACAATACGCATTTTCAATGGCTTGTAAACCTCTTAATCATAAAGTGCCATTACGACGAAATTTGTCCGGCAGTCCAAACGTCCTGAAGATGTCGTTCAGCACTTTTGTGACTGCATCGGTTGTCTCACCATCAAGGGTGTCATAGGTGAGAAAACCAGAAAAGTAATCAACTGTGACCAGGGCGTGCTGGCCCCGGAAGTCTACCAAATCCATACCCAGGATTTCCATTGGGCGTGTTGCTATGATTTGTCGCTCTGGGGGGTCTGGTCTTCTTGTTACCATACCTCTGGCACTCGTCGCACTTTTGGACCATTTCGGTGATGTCGTCCTGTAGCTTTGGCAAATACACAGTGCGTCTTGCACGCTGGAGTGTCGAGGTGAGACATTGATATGCGTCATGCAGGCGATTGAGCGTTCCAGGTCTCATACCTGTAGGAATGATGACTCTGTTCCCTTTCATGACAAGTCCATCTAGGATTGTCAATTCATCTCGGAAGCACCAATATGGGTGTAGATGCTGCTGTAGATCTTGCATGCTATCTGGCCAACCAGTGATGATCCGATCTGTTAACTCAGCTGAGATGGCATCAGCTTTCGTCTCTTGCAGAAATTCGAGTCGAGTCGGCTCCACCTTCAGGACTTGCGCGATGTTGACGTCTAAACCAGGGATTTCTTTGGCGCTGCGGGGTTCAGTGGTACGAGACAAAGTATCAGCAAGTAGCACATTCTTGGATCCAACATACTTCACTTGGATGTCGTATTTAGAGAGACGGAGAAGCATCCTCTGCAATCTCGCTGGAGCCAGGCTAATTGGCTTCTGAAAGATGGGCTGTAAGGGCTTGTGGTCTGTGTGCACCGTGATTTTCCGCCCAAACGCGTACGTGTGCAGTTTTTCACAGGCGAACAAGACGGCGAGAAGTTCCCGTTCTATGTTGGAATAGTTCGCTTCAGAAGGTGTCAGTGCCTTACTGAGGAAGCGCACTGGTTTGCCATCTTGGAACAGAGCTGCACCAAGACCTTTCTGATATGCATCAGTCTCGATGACAGCTGGCTTGCTTGGGTCGTAATGGATGAGCTTAACAGCGTTGGCGGTCTTTCTTGATGGTACTCAGTTCCTTCTGCATGTCATTGGTCCATACGAAATGTGTGTCGCGTTTCAGCAGACTGCGCATGAGATGAGTTTTCTTGGTCAAGTTGGAGATGAATAAAGACATAAAGTTCACTGTACCCAGTAGGCTTCGCAGCTCTTGTTTGTCTGTTGGGGCGGCGAGCGCTGAGATACCCTTGACCTTTTTTGGACACGGCGCGACACCTTGCGGAGTGATGACACGTCCGAAGTGCTCAATTTGCTGTTTCTTGACGAAGCACTTGTCTGGGTTGAATTTAAGCCCTGCTTGGCGTGCGTTCTCGACAGTCTCCAATAGGTGGATGTCATGACGCTCTCTTGTTCCCTTGTATCTTGACATCGTCTGCACATGGGAATGTGCCAGGGATGCCAGACAGGACTCGAGCCATGAGCTCGCAGAATATTTCAGAGGACGCTGACAGTCCAAATGGTAGACATATGAAGCAATATTTCTTAAACGGCGTGTTAAACGCGGCGAGAAGCTGACTCTGCTCATGAAGCTGTTTGGTCCAGTACCCACTCTTGGCATCGAGTGTGGAGAAGTACTGACCATTCTTGAAGCTGTGTTGAGCATCCTCCCAAGATGCGGTGTAGTGAACGTTGCGGATCAGGTACTTATTTAGATTTATTGTATCAAAACATAGACGCAGAGTTCCATTCTTCTTGACGACAATTACTAGGTTGTTTATGGACAGGATCGGATGATTCCTTCCTGATCCATCTTGTCCAGCCCCTCAGTTCTTTAGCTCTGGCATAACACTTTGTGGTACAGCACGGCGTGGTAGCTGATCGAGCTGGTTTCGCGTCGGGTGAGAGTTTGAGGCCGACCTCACCTTCAAAGAGACCAACCTGACCGTCAAAGGTCTCGGGGAAGATCTGTTTCAGGTCCTCCAGGTCGCCTGTTTTCTTTCCGAGTGGCAAGATGTTTTTTTTCCATTTCTTTTGGAGCTGGTTATAGTCGACTTCTGATTCATCGGTGATTTGCTGTATGCACACAGGTGCGATAGTCACTAGCTCGAACTTCTTGCAGAGTCCAAGACCAAGAATAAAAGCACATTCGCGTTTCGTAACGTAGAACCTCATTGTTGCAGTGATGTCATTGCAGGTGATAATGACATCTACAGTTCCACAGTTTTGAAGATCTGCTCCGGACATTCCTCGGATAATGACATCGCTGCATGGGATTAAGGTCTTTGTTGGAGAGCCCGATCTGTGAAAGCATGGTGGCTGGCATGCAGGATACTATGGCACCGGTGACAACCTTGCCTGTAACCGTAAAGGTTGAACTGCTATCACCTTTTGGATGGAACATGACTGGAGCGAATACCTCA
Source organism: Actinernus sp. WN-2022 (assembly GCA_030867875.1). NCBI lineage: Eukaryota > Metazoa > Cnidaria > Anthozoa > Actiniaria > Actinernidae > Actinernus > Actinernus sp. WN-2022. Next base: position 7,705,222 of record JAOWCC010000577.1, on the reverse strand, counting down.
CGTGATTCGCAGCTGCCTACTGCATGAATTGATACAGCACTTAGGTCGAAGTCATCTTCATATTCACCGCTTCCTGATCGGACATGACGTCTACAACATGCTGGCGTTTAGATTTCTTGAGGCAAGCTCGCTCAAAGTGTCCTTGCTTTTCGCGGAATTTGCACGTTGAATCCTTGGCTGGACATTTGTCGAGGGGATGGGTGTCTCCCTTGCACCAGATACAGCGTTTCTTTCCATCTGTCTTGCTGGCTGGTTCTGGCCTGGGCCTATTCATGGACCCATTCCTTTGTGACTTCTTGGTTGCGTCACGTGTGTATGATGCATCGATGTAGGTATCACTGGAACCTTCCAGCGTTTTATAGTGACTTCAACGGCCTCGAATCGTCGCATGGTCTCCAAACAGTCCTTAGTTGCCACATCTTTACTTTTCGCCATCAGCTTGCGTTTGCACTCCCTGTTTGTACAGCCATGGATGAGCTTATCCAAAATAAGAAAGTTAGAATTGTCTGGAAATTCAGCTTGACGATATACATGTAAGTCCATAATACGGGAGACGTATATCGCAGTGTTTTCGCCAACTTTCTGTCGAATATTGTAAAATTCTTCTCGTTGTTCTCTAAAGAAAGTAGAATGGGTCAGGCACACGGCCAGTTGGTTTAGGAGCACTGTGCTGTGGTCCTCGTTGAGCCTTGCTTCAATGAGAGATTCGGCGTGAGCACAGGCCCAGATGTAAACATGATTTAACTTTACTCGGTCTGACCTGGAGGCTAGAGGTCCAGCAATAATTATTTCCATTTCTTTTCTCCACAATTTGAATTGCGAGAAAGCATTAGTGGAGGTCCAGTCGACCTTTGTTTGTGGGACGTAATACCCTTCAGCCATATTGCAATGTTATGTAACACACATAAGATGTTTACCAGATGAGATTCGGAAGTCCCAATAATTCCACACAGAAAGTGACAACTCGGCAAATTTGTCAACAGCCACTTGCCTGAAGTGTATTTGAAGTGTATTTTCTGATGGGTCTTGCAGAGAGTCCCTTGGAAGGAGTTCTGTGTAGATGCTCAGATATCTTCTGATTAACCGTAATCTTTATTTTTAACTGGTAACAGTGTGAATCCAAACAACATGACCGCTTCCAACACCAGTGAGACCGATCGCGTGCGTAGGCCTTGTACCGAGTACCTTACAAGAGGGTCTGAATGGGGTTAACTGACTACTGACAAACGGCCTTCAAAATAACTGACAACTGACAAATGACGATTTTTTTACTGACAACTGACAACCGAAAAATAACTAACAACTGACAAATTTGGTTTTTGTGGGTCAAACATAGTAAATTTTCTCTAGTAATGATTAACTAGGGCTAACTGACAACTGACAAATGGCCAAAATTTTAACTGACAACTGACATGTAGACCCCCCCCCCCCCCCCCCCCCCCATTCAGACCCTCTTACAAGTCATACTACGAATCAGGAATGTACCTAGCGTACGTCTGAATACAACAATTTTGAGTAAGGCCTAGATGAAATGAGGATGAATTAAATTCAACTCAACTCTCGCTCCGTTCGATCAAAATCCGTCGTTTAACCTGGGGGCCTTGGCATACATGCCAATTTCACCCGCGCGTGGGCTCCCTGTGGCAGTGGGAATCATGTATGTTTTCATAGGTTTTCTGTAAAATGACCGAAATAGTTCGCTAAATGGCTGGAAAAATCCTCATTTTTGGTCGAATGATCCCCAAATACCTTTAAACTCGTCGAGAAACAAACGCCTGAAACTCTCTCATATCGCCCACAAAAGCACAGTAGACCACATCAAAGTGTATAAAATCAGATAACTTTAAAAACAAACCACAGGCAGCCCAAGCTCAAGTTACGAAAATATAAGGGTTTGTATGGGAGCCGCTGAAATCAGCTTAAAACCACCCAACAAGGAGAGAAACACGACAGAAGACAGTGGCAAGGTAGTCATTTTATTCAAATATTTTACAGTATTTCTGGCTAGTAAACGGAGTTCGCTACGCTCCCACACAAACCCTTATATTTTCGTAACTTGAGCTTGGGCTGCCTGTGAACACATTCACAACCACTCTCGCACGGCAAAGAAACCACATGTAACCCACACGCATCAAAACCAGCGATCTATCGGCACAGGCAGCCCAAGCTCTGTATTTGCACTGTGTGACCACTTTTGTATAAGTCAAACCCATTATTTAACTTAATTCTCAGATAAAGAAAACAACCTTACCTTAAGAGCTTGCTGTTGTCCTTTTCAATTATAATTTAGAATAGTGTGTTTATTTATTGCTTCGTGGAACAATTTATTCATTTATATTATATATTTTAAGAAAAATGTAAATCTCGAATCTTTTTAAACTATAAAGTACTGTTAAATTTATATTCATATTGTAAACGCATTGAGGCTTGCATAATGCGTTCTAAGAACGGTTATTATTATTATTATTATTATTATTATTTCTCTGGGGTCTAGAAATGGCGTTTATGGCGCATTTCTCTCCCTTTGGGTATCAGGTTACAGTGCAAATACAGAGCTTGGGCTGCTGCGCTTGTGGTATCGGTTAGGGACTCCCTGTGGTTGACAGCGGCATGCAAATGGCGGCCATCGTTTCAGCAGTTTCCGGGTTCTGTATATTATTTTTCGCTGCATTTTCTGTAGCCAAGAAACATAGCCTTCCGACACTAACCTACTTTGGTCGAAAGCATCTTAATGGAAGTGATGTGGATGCTAAAATTCGTGTAAACTTTAAAGTTCCCGTAGTGAAAGCTCTCGACGAGAGAGCTACAGTTCATGTTTCTCCTGACTTCATCAATAGTGGAGATCAAGTGCGAGTTACTTGGTCTGGAGTCTCGAATGCAACGAAACAAGACATCATAGCGTTATACTGTCCGAAGGAGGACCTAGCAGATCATTACCTGGACTTCATCAACGTCACAGTTTCGCCGACGTATGCGAAAGGTTATGGGAATGACAGTGTTGCTCTTTACAATATGAGGAGTGTCTGTGAATTTCGTTATTATAGGGACAAGAAGATTTGGGTAGCTGTTAGCAATGATATCGCTTTTAAGGGTGGACTTCAGGTCCCTCTACAAGGACACATCTCCCTAACGGGTGACCCATCCCAAATGAGAGTCATGTGGGTGTCTGGAACAGGTAAAGAATTAGCTGAGCAGATTTCATATGAGTGGGCAGGTTATGCCTCTATCAATTCCAAACCTGTCCATCCCCCTCCCCCCTGGAGCATATGTGGATGCATTCGACTAACAACTCAGTCTTTCATGGGGGTGGGGCATTTGCCAGCAAAGAAAAGTGGAGGGTGGAGAATTTGTCAAAAAGAGTCGAAGCTAGATAGCAAATTTGACCTTGATGTTTATACAAATGTAAAAGTCACTGCCCTGCAGGCAGAGCCATCTTCAACTCCACGAAAAGTGAGAAGAAGCGAAGGCTCTGCTGCATTCATGTTTTTTTTGCGCAAGATGCTGGGCTTGACAAGCCTGTTAAAACTGGTTTATCAGCGCACAGCTAATTTTTTGTTTTATGAAGCTGATGACCAAACGTGAGCCCATTGCAACAATGACAGAGGAAGGTGACATGACTGAATAACCAAGTGGTCTGGTACTAAAAAAAACTTGGTAGATGCTTGATACAAAAAAAAAACATGCAGCATAGCCTGCTTTTCTTCCCGCTTTCATGGAGTTGAAGAAGGCTCTAATAAGAGAGCTGCACTAAATTGTTCCAAAGCCCCAAGGTGGTGCATTTGCTTAGCTGACCTATGGTGGGGTATTTGCAATGTACTTGGGGGAGGGGGTGGCAGAGGAATAGGCAAGTTTGGAATTCACTGTACTGAAAAAGATGATGGCTTGTACTTTTACCCACAATTCTTTGTGTACAAAAACTTTAAATGTGTTATAAAGTTGCAGTAGCAATTTTTTTAATATCTTAAAAACAAGCAAGTACAAATGCTGTGGTCAAATGTACAGCTGCAGGGGCATGCGCATATAGGGAGGTGGCAAAATGATGAATTCTGGGACATTTTCATTGATGACTTCTGTCAATCTCTCTTCTGGGACTGGGCAGAGGAACTGAGGGCAACTGCTCTCCCCCTCCCAACACCACTGCACAGCTGCAATCTTTTTCCATACAGTGGATTGAAAGAGACATTACAATAATGATGTACAACACAGTTACGGTATAGTAAGTTACAGCATGGTTATAAGTTAGGCTACGGACATGCTGTTTTCTGTCCCACTCATAAGAAATTCACTCTTAACACAACATGTACCTTGTCTCATGCATGTTGCAAATTTGCATTCTTAGGTTGTCTTATGCATGTTGCATTGTGCATTCATAGGTTGTCTCATACATATTGCATTGTGCATTCATAGACTGGGTACAGCAAAAATGGTGTTAATTTAGTGATGTCAGTAGTGGTAAATAACTTGAGTTTGGAGGTTCAGTGCTGGGCTGAACTGCAGCGTTTGAGAGGTTGGTTGCCATACATGTAGCAAATCACACACACACGCACACACAAGTGTGGACAAAAAGAGCTCTAGGAGAGGGGAAAGAAAAACCTGATCACAGTACAAATGTATATGGCAACTGATGAGCCAGCCAGCATATGAAAAACCACCACAGGGTAACCATTGAATGCTGGATTAAATTACCTTTAGTCTTGATTGAGAACTATTGCACTTACACAGGGATAGCACTTGTAATTTTTACTCTGGGTCTTGGGGCCCATACATGTAGATCTTTTTGGTTTGAGGACTACCCACCATTATCATAATAATGAAGCAACCACAGATTTTATGACGTCAAAATGGCAGTCACCTTTCAAATATCCCAGATATCAATTTTGCATTGCTCATTTTTCAAATCCCTAAACTTCCCCCTTCCCCATACTCACTTGTATGAATACAGGTATATAGTGTACTGTATGACCAAGTGCCCCTGATCAGTATTCCATCATACATTAAGTCCATACTAAACATTAAGTTGTACACCATGTTTTTGTAGTGTACAAGTCATGTACTAATTAAAAACGTATAGCTTATGTACATGTATATGTGTCCATGAAACATTTCTTAACAAATAGTGCTAATTATAGAATACAAAGGATTTAGTGCTGTTTGGCACTTTATTGAAAAACTTTTTCATTGATGATATACTAATGAATGTGCCATATATATTATTTAAAACTTATTTTTCTTTTCTAGTTGAGACACCCATTGTTTTATATGGACAAGACCCATCTGTACCCCTTCTTGCTAAAGGAACCACCAAGACATACAATGCTAGTTATATGTGTGGACCATCAGCATCTACTGTTGGTTACTGGGACCCAGGGTTTATACATGATGTCCTCCTGACTGGATTGGAACCTGACACTGAATACTACTATACCTATGGATCATATAAGGCAAGGGGCAGTATTAAAGGAAACATGCATGTAACAGCATGAGCGCGAGCTAGGAGTTCATTATTAATATTAGACTGTTAAACTCCCTGTAATTTATAAGCAGCCATGCAATAGAGGTTAGTTACTGTTATGAAAATATAAACTAAAATAGAATTACAGGTAGCTTGAATTTCAGCCGTCTCCTCTGGCTCGTTAACGAACTGGGGGATATGGCTGAAATTCAGGCTAATTAAATCACTGGGTGCCTGGATATGAAACTCTGAAGACAAATTTAATACAGAAACCTTATAGAATCATTGGGTTACTACATTGTACAAATGTACATGTCAGTGAATACCAACATTATACAACCTTGTATCCCAGGTAATGAAGAGTAAGAAGTCCTGAACATCAACAACATTTTTAACACAACATTCTAGAAATGAAGAGTATGTAAATGGTTTGTGCAGTTTAGTTTGTGACTGGCCTATGCAATGTACATGTAGATACAATCATGTGCAAGCTTTGAATTAGTATACCGTATTTACTCACAGATAACCTGCACTCGCGGATAAGCCGCACCCTGAGTTTAGATAAGCTTGATTCAGGAGAAAAAAGTTTTTTGGGAAGAATATCAAACGTACATAATAATAATAATAAATAATAATAATAATGGTTTATTAACAGTACTTCCACTGGGTGGCTCTTCGCCTGTTAATCTAAATAATGTAAAATATAAAATGTTGATAAAATATGACTAAGATATAACTGAGATGTAATGATAACCGTACTAAGGATTAAAATATGGCTATACGTAACTATTGTAAAATTAATCAATGGAGTCTGTCGGCAGTGCAGTTCTTTAGATATCCTTTCGATAACCGACAAAATTCAGCAAAGGTTGCAGAGTTTCTAATATTTACAGGTAAATTATTGAACACGGATGAACTGGTATCCTGGAATGTGCCATTTTCAGGTGGGACCTTTAACTGTTTACTGCTGGCTGACCGTAGTGTTCTATTGGGTACGGTATGTACAATTCTAATGGAAGATAAAGTGGCCAGTCACTATAATGAAGGGCCTTATATACAAGCTTTAACAAGTGAAATTTTCTGCGTTCTAAGACAGGTAGCCAACAAAGTTTTAAGATATCAGTTCTACTAGCATAACGATTGAGAACAAAACCAGCAGCAGCAAGTTTGACACGCTGTAAGCGTTTGACAAGATAGCCAGGAATTGGGTGTAGCACAACATCATTAAAGTCAAGCTTTGGTAAAATGAGACTTTCAACTAAATGCTTCCTAAGCATGAAAGGTACTAAATGTTTCAGTTTTCTAATAATGGATAAAACAGAATAACAAGATGATATGCCGTAGTAGAGTTTACATCATCGGTCCACTTTAAGTGCTGTTGAATTTGTGTCCCGAGAAGGCGAACAGAAGTCACTCTTTCAAGCTGTTTGCCACCCACAGAGAGACGAATAGTATAGTCATCCAGATTATGAACCCGGGAGAGCTGAGCAGTGGAGAACAGCATGACTTTCGTTTTTTTGGGATTAAGCACGAGGTTAGAAGCGACGGACCATGATGTTAATTGGTCAGGGCATATTGTAGCCGGTCCTCGCACTCTTTAACTTTCATGGGCTTGCCGTGAGTGTATATCGTAGTGTCATCGGCATACTGATATGATGTCACCAACTTCATACGATCCGATAGGTCATTAACATACAAGTTAAATAGGACTGGTCCAAGGATTGACCCTTGGGGTACCCCGAACGTAACTTTAATTCTTCGAGATGTCCTATCATCAATCTGGACATACTGTGTGCATCCAGTTAGATAGTTGACAACCCATCTCAAATAGGACTTCGAAAAGCCTTGTTTGTGTAATTTCACCAGTACGGTTTCATAGGCAACAGTGTCGAATGCCTTTGAAAAGTCTGCAAGTATCGCCATGTACATTGTATAAACCTTCATCAGACTTTCAAACTGGAGAAAACTCCAAAGTTGTAGCTGTAATTTCAGCTCTGAAATAGTATAAACTTCATGTCTACATACTTAGATAATTATATGATTTATCTTTTCATAGTGTTTGTTTACCGGGATCTGTTCATTCAGGTCACCTTTTAGATCGAATTTTACATGTCAACGAAGCCAACAATGTGCTCACGTTCGTCCTTAGCTTAGTAACCAGACACCTGTTGGAAGAGAGAGAACTGGACACGTCTAGAAGTTTTGTTTTCGGTGAATGAAGTCAAAACAACATAGAGTAGTTTGCTTTTTTATCAGCTGTCTGTTGCTATCATGCCTAAAAGGATATCCGGAAGCCATCTATTGGAGAAAAACTTGCTACTCAAAGAGAGGTGGAAGATCTGTTCAACAAATTTGCTGTTAAAGTGAAAAGCTGCAAAGAAACATTGTGGCATTTAGCATGGTATTTAATCGCTTGCAGAGGAACAAATATTCACAACATAAACAGATCTTTAGGAGCCACCAAACTTGCAAAAGCAATGGCCAATGCTTACTTTCTTTTGGTTTGGTGTAGTATTTATTAGTATAGCTTTATAGTATTTCTTTTAAATGTTAATTTATGGAAATTTCCTGACCTTATGTACGGTAGATGTTCTCACAGATAAGCCGCACCCCCGATTTTAAACGAAGATTTTGTGTAAAAAGGTGTGGCTTATACGTGAGTGAATACGGTAGTCAGTACTAGCTATATTATATACGTAGACATGTTTTAATCATCAAGCGATTATCTAACATACATTTGGTGTAGAGAGCAGGTGTCTGTTTTGGTGGCTCCAACAATTTTTTTTGTCTCAAGTCTTGAAATTTATTTATTTTTACTTGTCACAATCTTATTTCGCATGCTAGCAATTCTCTAAAGACACTTGCTACATGTAGCTTATGGGCTATTTCTCTAAGAGGTTAGTGTATTTTGCCAATTATGTCCTGAATTCAATTTTTCCCTGTGGTAGCTGGTTATGTTGTGGGTAACCAGGTCGAAGGCAAAGTCTCCTAATAATTTTATGGAAACTCAAGTTGCAGCAATTCAGTCTTACCCGACATCTCCAGACTTTAAGGATATTATTTTAAAATCTGTTAAAGAAGCGGTTGGACATGCTATGAGCGATATTGTTCAAGAAATGAAAGGTGAAATTGACTCCCTGAAGAGCAAGTTAATTACAGCCTGGAGACTGCCGTAGTGAGACTATCTGTTAAGGCCAACAACAACGAGCAATATTCGCGATGTCAAAATGTAAGAGTGGTAGAGTTTCCAGTAGCCTGCTTGCAGGCTCTGGTTAATTTGGGGTTGCTGTGGTGGGGGAGAGGAGGGGGAAGGAGGCGAAAGAGAAAGGAGAGCCTGCGACAAGACCTTGTGTTTTTGAAATTTGCCCCCATGCATGACGTCACATGCCATTGCAAGTTACACATTTCACAAAGAATCTTAAAATCAACATTTTCGATGAGATTCTGTTATAAATGTACCCTAGCATTGAACCACTTGTATTTCTACTGCATGTTTGATAATGAAAACCTGAGAAAACGAGAGAAAACAGGAGAAAAATGATTCGAGTGAAAAGTTTTCAATTTTAGCTTGTGCGTGCTGCTTATACCATAATACACACCATTTTCGAACAGAGTGCGCATGCCTCTTCTAGGTTCAACCAATCAGATAATCCCGTTCGTGGACGAATGGGAAATTTCTAAAACACAGGGTCTTATTGCAGGCTCTCCTTTCTCTTTCGCCTCCTTCCCCCTCGTCTCTCCCACCGCAGGGACTCCAAATTAACCAGAGCCTGCAAGCAGGCTAAGTTTCCAGAGGAAGATGTGGAAAATTGTGCCGAGAAGTTTGTTAAGCTTTGTAATGATAAAATGAGGATCGTCGATAGAGCTCACCGCGTGGGGAAGCGAGAGGAAGGTGAAAGCAGAGTGATTATTGTTTGTTTAAATTCCCACCAAGAGAAAATAAAGATATTGAAGAGTAGGAATAACCTTAAAGACTCAGGGTTCTGTACGTGTAAGCACTTTTTCCTCTACTGTCCTCGGTATGCCACTCAGCGTATTGTTAATTTCCTTATCTCTGCTGCTAATATTGTAGGAGAGATGTGGTCAGCAAGTAGCAACAAAAAGTAATTAATGTTTATTTTGTATGGTGTAAAATAAAATAAATTAAAATGTATATTGTTGTAACCCCCTCCCCCCCTAGATAAGCCTAGTACTTTTGAGGAAAACAATATTGTAAATATGTTTATTTATTAAATATAAAAAATATAAAAAAACATTTATTGGGAGTTCAAAATTTTAAACTCAGTTTGAAAATTTGGAACTGGTTTTGAAAACAAAGTGATTTGAGGGCCGGCTAAACAATAAAATCATTGGCAGAATCTTATTCCCACAACAGTTACATGTACCAAATACGAAATCCAGTGTATTAAAAAAAACATAAAAAAAAAACAGGACCTGAAACAACTATATTTTAAAGGACTGATCAAAGTCAGGACCCGGCTAAATCACGGACAAAAACCAACACTCTAAATTCCAATTCAATGGAGGGAGGAAAACTGGAGCACCTGGAGAAAAATCCTCGTAGCAATTAGGGTGATCGAGATACAAACAACCTTAACAAACATGCATGTTACCAGCCCACGGTGGTGAGGGGCAAAGTGGTGAAAGCACCCCTGCTCCCCTATTGTTACTACACTGCAGACTTAAACACTGGTTTTCACAGTGCCTAGTAAAGCAAACTTATATGTGTTAAATAATAATAATAATAATAATCTAAACTTATATAGTGCACTTTTCTAAAATTCAAAGGCGCTTCACAAAGAATTACAAACTAAATAATAAGTTAAATATGACAAGAGACTAAATAATTATTATAAAAACCTAGTAACTACATGTAAGTTAAACATGATTTAGACTAAACATTATTCCAAAACTAAATATCATAGGCCTGTTGAAACAAAAATGTCTTAAGACGAGATTTTAAAATGTTCAATGATGGTGAGAGTTTGATGTTATCTGGTAAAGTGTTCCACAACCTGGGCGCTGCCACAGAGAAAGCTCTATCGCCATAATATGTTTTTGTTGTTTTACCACTGGGATTTTTTAGAAGAAATTTGCTTTTGGAACGTAGGTGTCTGGTGGGCACATATTTTTCTAACAAGTTGCTAAGATAAACCGGTGCAAGTGCATTGAGTGCCTTAAAAGTAAGTAGCAAGATCTCAAACATAATGTGTTGAGTTACAGGAAGCCAATGAAGTTCTATGAGTATATGAGTTACATGATCGAATTTTCTCTTACGCATGATTAATCGGGCAGCACAGTTGTGAACTAATTGAAGTTTCTGAACAAGAGTTTACGGAAGGCCATAAAGCAGAGAATTACAGTAGTAGTATAGTCGGAGTCAAAATGATACCACTTTTTTCTTGCACAAGGACGTCAAAAAGCGAATTCAGAAATCCACTTTTTGACGTCCTTGTGCAAGAAAAAAGTGGTATCAGTTTTGACTCCGACTATACTACTAGGGTACTAAGGGTCATCCAAATTGTCACTAGACATTCTTGCACCTAAAAAATCCAAACTTGATAACCTATTAGAGATATGATTAGCATATAGTTATATCGACGTTCTTTGCTCCGCAACACACTTGCACCTAAAATCCAAACTTGAGTAACTGTTAGAGATATCCTAACGTATAGTTATACCGAAGAGAGAATGGCGAGTTCAAAGCTTTTCAACGTAGGCGATGTGGTCGAAGCATTCGAAAAGGCCAAAGAAGATGGGCAATCCCATGGATCCGTCATATCGTTCGACTGGACCCATCCTAGAAACGGCCCGAACGGATGCAAGTACGTTTCCGTATTCTTCGACATTGGCGATGGACCTCATCCGGCGGTCTTTCGGTTCGAAGGGGAAAAGCACGTGGGACGGATAGCACCATACAACGAAGAAGACGTAGGCAAAAAACGCGATCGACATCCTTGCCTACAATTTCAGAAGTGGAACGACTTTGTACGTACGGAGGACGATGGAATCACGATTAAGAAAAATGACAATGGAGAATTGGATCTTCCTTCCGACGACAAGCTAAGTCCTACTTTCAAACTAGTCGAACACCTAGATTGGGCTTTCGATTGCGAAGTAAGTAAACTCATCGAAGACAAAAAGATCTGCATGCGCAATCCACGTAAACGCAGTCCACCTGGAAAGGACGACGCCATTATCGTCCCTAATACTAGGATAGCTCCAATGATTCAAAGGTTTATTTCTATGAATTCTACTGTTAATGCTGGAGGTCGACTAGCTAATCCTATAATGAGGATGAGAGCGAAATGCGACTACAAGACTGGAACACCTAACGGTCAATTCTTTGACAAAAGTAAGTTGTACTCCGATGGGGACAACACTACGTACGAACCTCTCGTCGATGAGAACTCTACTAGCGGTCTTAACATCGACAACATAAGCAAACTCATCCTACCAGGTTCTATTCACGATGGTATTTGCAACGCCTCAAGTATTTGTGCAAGTATAGTATGGGACTTTCATACCCACTAGATGTTGAGATCGACATAGTACGACAACCATCGAAGAAGAATAGATACGACCAACGAGACGTTTATGCCGCCAATACTAAGCATAGAGCCAGTGTGGACGCAGCCGCAGAAGATGAGTGAACCGAACGCACGTAGGTAATGGAGGGCAAAAAAAAAAAAAAAAAAAAGTGAAGAAAAGTCGTTGCATAACCCTTCTTCATTTTTTTTCTTTTTTTTCCTTTTCTATGTCCAAATTGTCACTAGACATTCTCACACCTAAGAATCCAAACTTGATAACCTATTAGAGATATGATTACTATACTGCATATCGATCTCTTCCACTATGGATAATATATCGTGCCTCCCTCTAGAAATCTTGACTAAGATCGTAGAGCATGCAGGTCCTACGTCATTCGCAAGCATCGCAAGGACATCGAAACGCCTAAACGGTGCCGCATCTCTCGCGCGCTACAAAGACGTAGACCAAGAGTTCCGTAGACAAGTACTATGTCTTGGTTTGAGGCCTACTCGTAATGACAAAGATCGAGACGAATTGGCTAGGACTTTCGGTATTTCCGCAAGCCACATCGACGATAGCCTTCCTCTTATCTACGCCAGCGAACATGGTAATCTTAATATTGTTAAGTGGCTCACCAAGCACTTACGTTTCGATAAAATGGATAGATACACCAATCATACTCTATGCGCTGCCTTAACGTATGGTCACCTTGGTATCGCTAAGTGGCTCACTAAGCACTTCCAGTTCACCAAAGAGGGTAAAGCCGTCACGTTTGCTATACTAGATGCCAGTACGAATGGTCATCTTAATATCATCAAGTGGCTCATTCAACGTTTTCAGATAACCATAGAGTATGAATACGTTCATCAGGCTCTACTATGCGCCTGTAGCAATGGGCATCTTGATACCGCTAAATGGCTCGTTAAGTGGCTCATTAAGAACTCCCATCTCACCATAGAGGACGAAAATGCCCTACTAGATTACTATGTGAATGCTTATGCTGCCATATAGGAAGAAGAAGAATCCGATTGAATTTAACTGCACCTAAAAAGTCCAAACTTGAGTAACTGTTAGAGGAATGATTAGTATGCTGTATATCACCACCAAATGGTATTAGTATATATTCTTTATTCCACGATATTAGCTTACGTTGTCATCTTAGTACGCATTAACACCATACAGATCGAACATGTCGAAGAAGAACTCGAACATAGACGCCGCAATAACTTGTGATTGGTTGATGCGAGGAAAGGCCACGAAATGCCAGAGGAAGATTTCGAAGACATCGAAGTTCTGTGCCCAGCACAACTGCCAAATCTCAAAAGGCTGTGCCCCATTCGTACCATGCTCGAAGTGCGGTAAAGGATGTCGTACTAGTTACGGGCTTTGCTCAGGATGCGATCGTCTCATTATCAAGAAGTGTCCCCATATAAGACGCGCTAAGAAGTCCAGCAAGACGCTAGAGGAAACTCCACAGCCAAGAAAGGCGGAACTTGCAGAGCCAAACGTGGTGGAACCGGAGGAGCCTGCTGAGGTAGCATTGCCCGCGGAACCAAGAGTGCTGGAACCAGAGGAAGGTCTCGGAGAGTCTCTCAACCATGCGCTCAACGAGGTGTTGGCTGCCTTGAGGAGCGAGAAGGAAGGTTAGGAATCGCCACAAAAAAAAAAAAAAAGAATGAAGAAAGTCGTTGTGTGACCCTCTTCATTCTTTTTTTTCTTTTTTTTTCTTTCTTTCTATTAAACGGATGACATCTACAGAGTATCATGGACGAGCTAGTCAGATTGTTTGGTCCTGGAATTTGTAGAAGCCTGCATATCAAACCACAATTGCATATTAACACCAGTGAAACATGTTCTGATTGTCTCTGCCCCTTGGAAATACAAGGAACGGAATTCGTGTGTCCCATATGTGGTCTTGTTTCCGAGGTCGAACCATGTGAAGAAACGAAGATCGATATTACTACTACTCGACTGCGTATGGTAGGTCCGGATAAATTTCAGTATCAAAATGATCTAGACCGCGCAAAACCAAAGCAAAGCGATGACACAGAACTGAAACGACGAATGCTCCTACGAGAACTACAAGCATACAACACTATTTACAAACAAAGTTATGACCTATCGTTCCCTATGAACACGTTAGGAATCGTAGTCGACGCATTTATCCAAGTAATGAAAGTTTGTCTCAAGCGTAGCGATGTTAAGAAAAATATTTTAGCTGCTCTACTCTACCATGCATGCATACAATGTGGGTTCGTCCGATCTAGAGGCGAGGTTGCTCGCTTCATGCAACTAAACGACAGAAGCATCTGTAGCGGAGAGGTCTTTATACGTTCTCTGTATAACGATGATAAGATTGATGTAGACTTGGATGTCGAGCACATAGTTCCTCACATTGCAACGACTTTCCTTAAACTCGATCCTCAAGGAGTACCTATGGACGTTCAACAAATAGTCTACGAGGTTGTTACTACGGCAATAGAAAACAATGTAGGACACAGATCAATACTTAAGACGAAAGTCGTTGGAGCAAGTTACGAGGTGCTACGTCGCTTAGGATCGTCTATGTCTCTTGGCGATGTCGTTAAACGATGTGACATATTTGGAAGTGCGGTCGAGCGTTTTGTCAAGGAGTTGTTTTCTTACCATTCCTACTTTGAACCAATCTACACTAGACATAGGCTAACTAGCAGTAGGACTTAGCGAAGTGAAAGTGAGAACCATGTTCGTTCCTTTCATAGGAAATATCGATTCTTACCCTACTAAGCTGCCAAGTTTTTCTCGCATTTCCTTTTGCACTTCTTGCTTGAGTTCGGCTCGAACCTGATCCGGACTTTTTTCACCTATGGAAGTCTCTCGACGAATTTCAGACCTCATGATCTCATACTTATTCGCTTCGTTCAGGATGAGACTGTATTCAGAGTCGGATATGTTTTCATCGCGTAAGGCCTTCGATACTAGATCTCGAATCGTATTGATTTTCGCCTTTGCCAACATAGTTGTCCTTTCATGTTTAGAAACCTTCATTCCTAACTTCTTAGCTCCAATGGTCGTAGATGCTGAAATTAATCCACATAGCCCACCAATAACTCCAAGTGGTAGACCAATCACTATTCCAACCCCAGTCAACGCTACGCCCAATCCAGATCCAGATAAGATCACAGATAGACCTCCAGTTACCACTGCGATACCATGAACTATTCCTTGAGAACGTGCATATTTCTTGCGCACACCTTCGTAGTGCCTTTCTTGAACTTCTATGTCCGAAAGCGTGTCTCGGATCGTTTGCAGTCTAAAGTTCTTTCCAGTGTCGTTAGAGATCTGTGGATAGATACTTGGTGCTGAGGGAAACGGTTGAATCGAGTCGCCTTCCATTGTACGTTATACATATAACTTACTCAAGCTTCAACACGTACAGTATAGGTCGACCACGGAAGTCTATCAGATTGCCTTTCTCATCGAGAATTGTCAGACGAAGACTGCTTTGTATCGTACCTAGAGCTTTGACAGCTAGAGGTTGTAGTGAGGCATACGTCGTTTTCACAAATCTATCGCCTCGGATATGTATTCTACTTAGGACTTTAGATTGCTTTCCATCTCGAATCGAGAATCTGGAATCCACCACGTCGCAGCAGATATACGCTATGTCGATTTCATCTTGAATGGACACTTCGTGCATACCTACTTTTAGTCGCGTGCCGGTCCCATCTTCATTAATACCCATCAGTTTGCAGATTTTCACTAAGTAGAATCGATTGCTTGACTTCTAGGTTCCAAGCCCTCCTATGGTGGGGTTTCTCGATTTTTATGATGCCAGCACCAACTGCAGGCGCAAGGAATTGTCGAAGGCTCGCCATAGTGTGGTTTCCCTTAGGAACGTCATACGGAAACCCCACACCTTCGGTAGTCCACCAGAAGGTAGCATTCTCCACTAGGTTCCACCAACTGTTCTCAATAGTGACCTCGACTAGTGAAATGTTCTGTATAAGAATAGGGTCGTCGAAGTAGACAGTATGGTCGGCCAACGTTGTGGTGATATATAAGAGAACCATCTTATATGTTGAAGGTATAACCATGTATACGTATAACTTCAACAGTTACGATGCCTCTCGTTGTACCAGACAAAGATGATTGGTACGATGGTCTATCTGCCAAGGACAAGGTGGAGATTGCCAAGGGTGGTCCAAGGCTTTCGAAATCTGAGCAGACAGCGCTCCTTGCCGATGAAAATGAAAAGGTCACAACGTTGAATGCTAATCTGTTGGTGAAGTTCGAGAAACGATACCCACATGCAGATCTTCACAAGTTCTATGCCTCTACGGAAGTGAACGGTCCAGACAAATATTCGACGAGTATTTGGTTTCGAGATGGGGATTCTGGCTATGCGGTCTATGGTGACGATGTCTCCAAGCTACCTGCAGTCACTCGAAAACGCATCGATGACGCATTGCAGGGAATGGTTGATGGCTTCCCATCTACGTTGACCCTAGATAAGAGTGCGAAATATCTCATTACAGCAGTTTCTTCTACTGGACCGGCACAAGACATTGATCTCACTAATCTATGGATATATGTCACCCCAACGAAGAAGTTCAAGGCTGGCGTTCCTAACATATTCAAGGAGACCGTCGTAAAGCATGTGACAGCAAAGGAGTCCTACCATTGGTTACATGGTCCGGATTTCAAATACTGGCCTCAGCAATTGAATTTCGCAACGTGGTGTGCGACTTCCGGATGTGGAGTATCGTTGTTCGACCCCACTTTCAGAAAGTATCCACCAGTCGTTCAGGGGTTCCTACGATTCCATGTTTATTTCACGATACGAAGAATTCTACATGAACTTGGTTGCCCTCTACCTGGTGACAGTGCTTTCAAACAACTCGATAACCTCTACAGCAAATCAGCTCTTGAGAGATTGTGCATCGAATTTGGCATATCTCGAAAACCAGACTTCCGATGGCACGGAGGTAGGAATCGCGGATTAGGAGACATATTTCTTTTGTATGGTGATGGCTACAAGAACGTCCACGTAATCCGAGGCTACGACAAGGAAGCAGACACATGGCCCAACCACAATAACTTATTTGCAGACGAGGGAGGCAGGGTGGACAAGGGCGATCTAGTATCCTTTATTCGGAACGACGAACACGAAGGAAAGCAATACAATTGGTTTACGCCACCAATCGGTAGAGGTTTGACGAATGCTGGATTAGGTAGATTGAATCGATCTGTCGAAGCTTTTGGATATTGTATTCTAGGCGCTCAAAACGATCTTAACGAATCCATCGTAGATAGCTTCAACGTCAAAGAAAAGTTTAAGAGCTTAGTCGAAGGCGCTATTCTCGAAAACGATTTAGTGGTGAGCTACAAAAACTATCTTACTGCTATAACGACGACGCATAAGAGGCTCGATCTAGCAATAGCTATAGGTGTGCGATTATTGCCAAGCAATCTAGTGTACTATCTTGGTAAGAAAGATGGCTATAGGAATCCAACCCCAAAAGCCACGAAAGATATGATGCTAGGCACTAACGACATCAATGCAGAAGTCAAAGGACGCCCACCTCCTCCTATGGAAGGACTATCAGATAAGAAATTAATACCACCTCTCGAGAAACGAGTTCCTGTACCAAAGGCTGTCCCACAACATGAGATAAATCTCGCGGTGACATCCATTGCCGCAGCTGGAATCGCATGGACGTTGTTTCGTTAACGTCGTTTGTATTGCTCCACTACGAAGACCACTGCTGCTACGATTAACAACCAAATGTTGTTTGCTAAGACTCCAACGACGTCAGCAGCCATACTGAATATGAAACTCGCAATTGGCCCAATCATCTTAGGTAGAATCTCCTCTAACTTTTTACCTATTGCTTTTAAGGCTTTGGCAGTTGTTTTAGCGACTGCTTTGGCAGCATCTCCCAATCCCGGTACTATCGCGGGAACTGCCTTCGTCAGATTGGAAACTATTACGCCGATCACAGTACTTACCGCAGCTACCACGCTAATTATACTGACTCCATACTTCTTGAAGATGATTCTTATACGATCCCTAAGTGGCATCCGTTCTACTATAGCTTCTTCTATTTGTTCTAGGACTGCTTGCTCCTCCTGATCGGTCCTTATTTCGTTAGTAGCATTCTCTTTCTGAGTTTCGGTAGACGTAGGGTCTTTGAGTATTTCTTCATTTCGTTCGATCCTCTCACTCAATTGGTCTCGAGCTACTATGACTTCTTCTACCATTTCTTCCCTCGAAGGTCCTAAGACTCCTTTGAGACTTTTTCCCATCTTCTTATATAACCCACCTTTCGTGGTGGTCATAGGAATCGCTTTTTCTTTACTTCCATACTCGTGGATAGCGACTCTACCATCAGACAGGGTTGCAATCTCAAGCGTGCCTCGAATTCCCACGTCGTGGTATTTTTCCCAGACAGTCTCGAACATATTCTGTCTCGCATTTTCCGATAAACCCTGTTTGAAGACTACGCCTCGATCGGTATACTTTGGGACTTTCTCTTCCTCCAGCTTCTCCAGGATTCTTTCATTTCTAGAAACGTTCGAGTCTTTCGAGTCGATGAGTTCGTCGATGTAATCATCATCTTCTATAGAAAACGAGGTTTCCTGATCCTTTGGCCTAGCGCCTTCTTTAGTGTAGTCGCGCATGGCTTTCATGTTGAGCGATTCTCTAGGCTCCACATTCGTTGAATCTGGAAAGAGACGTTTCCACTCCTCCTCCACATCGATAGCATCGTCATCGTAATCTTTTCCTCTTTCAGCTTCATCAGTTCTTTCCTCATACCTCCCATCAAAGGCCATGTTAGACATAACTATATATATAGTTATATTCAACATGATCTCATCAAAGTTGGATCCCACGCAAGCACGAAGAGAGCCTCATGCACTCAAGGCTCCACGAGACTTGTATAGGAAAACTTTCACTCGATCATCTGCCAATCCAGGTGAGACTCTATACGTAGAAGTCCCAAAGCTAGAAGAAGGTGTAGTACTAGTACCTGGTAGCTTAGCGCTATTGGGCGACATCGTACTATCTGGTGGACATGCGAATAACAGAGTCGTTTCGAACGTTGGACGCTGCTTGGTCGTACGTAGAATCTGTAGGATGGGAGCTGAAACAGTAGAAGACCTTGTCAGACCAGACCTCCTACAAACGTACTCCGATGTATACCTATCTACGCAGGAGAGAGAGTCGAGAGTACAACAAGGCATTCAATCAGAGAACGTAAACAAGCTACGATCGAAAGCTGGCGATAAAAGTACTTCGTCTGCTGCAGACAACGCGCTCCTAGCTGCATGTGGTTCCAAATATAGGATTCCATTAGATGTCGACATTCTGACACAACATGGAGTTCTATATCCATATACCTTAGAAAATACCATTACATTCGAATTGACTCTAGCCAATGCCGACTATGTCATAGTTGGATCGGATGCGACGAAGATAGGTACTTACCAACTTACCAACATCCAACTAGAATACGAAGCAATCAGGGATGGAACGCTGGCTAGTAGTGCACTTCACAAATACGAAATAGGTACTGCATTCCTATACAACTACGCCGTTCACTTCAAGACAGTAGATATCGCTAAAACATCCGATACTTTGATATCTCAAAACGTCAATGTTCCACGACGATCCTTTGCTGGACTACTTCTACTATTCATAGATCCACACGTTCATGGTACGCGAGATAGCGAATCATTCTCGAATCCAGATATTTTGAAGGTAGAAGTAGATGTCAACGGGATTCCCAACAGACTCTTTCCAAGCGGCATGCTTCCCCTAGATTTCTGGGAGGCTGCAAAAGGCTGGTTTGGTACACCCAATACTTCCATGACTCCAAAGAAGTTCTTTGAAAATAGATTCGCTATCCTAATCGATTGTCGCACAGCAAAAGATTCCACCGTTCATGGTGATGGCTTGGCACAAACCGGCAGTGGGAAGGACATCGACATTCGCATACATAGAACTGCGAAGGGAAGTGGAAATGTGAAAATGCACGTCTACGTCCTTGCGGATGCTCCGGTCACGATATTGAACAGATCTCTGCAGAGTATATTATACTGATGGATTCTCTCGTAGAGCACGTGCCGTTCAACGCACTCATAGTCGGTCCGACGAATTGTGGGAAGACTGCGTTTCTCATAGAACAACTTCGTGGATCATTTCGTGGTAAGTTCGATTACATAGTACTGATTTGTCCTACGTATGCCCACAACAAAACTTATCGTGGATTTGCAAATCGAGATCCTCGTTTCTTCGTCATGTCACCACCGCAGGATGCCATCGATGCTACTTTGAGTATTTGCGCAACATTTTGGTCAGGTACCAATACTCTATTGATTCTCGATGATTGCGCCGCATCGAAGGACGTCAAGAAACGAACTGACAAGCTAGTGGACTTAGCCTTTTCTGCACGACATATAGGGCTTTCCATTTGGGTGCTGTCCCAACAACTAACGAGCATATGTAAACCCTTCCGCGAGAACGTAGCTATCGTAGTAGCATTCCATACAGCATCGGCCGTAGATGGTAAAAGGATATTTGAGGATTATGGAGGCTCGCAAGAATGCAAAGAGTTACGAACGATACTTGGATCCCATAAGTTCGCTCGCATGTGCTTCTGTCTACGCCATCCTTTCGAGGTAGTGTTAGAGCTCCCAGCACCTACAACATATTATCATGGATGAATACATGAATGAACTGCTTGATGAGTGCGCTATTGTTTGCCCTCCAGTCGTATTGGAACATCCAACCAAATTGGAGGGTGTCGAAGATTGTCGGGAAGCACTTGCAATCTTAGCTGCAATGGGTACGACAAAAGAGTATCTAGGGCAGAATTTCTCAATAGTAGATATATCTAAGCTATCTGAGAAGGACGTAAAACGTTTGCACAGTAGGTACCAGGCCGTAGTAGCAAAGCAAATAACGGGATGTCTAGTAAATGGAGCACTACGTCTAGCTACCCGCGCAGTCGCATACATAGTTCCAATAGATGACAAACAAGAACTGCTTAAGGACCTACGAGAAGACCATCTAGTTCGCAACGAGATATCTGCTGTGGCCGGCCTATTATCACTCAAAGCAGGTCGATTAGTGGCTCTAGCTAGTGCCTTGTTCCACGTAGTTGATCACATAGTCGTTCCTACGACACCTGTTGAACCTTCACTACTACTTACTATACCGAATCAAGATGGAAGAAGCGGACCAGATAACTGCGAATCCTCCGACGACTGCACCAACTAAGGTAAAAAACCCAAAGCGCGTTGCAGCTGGAAAAGCACTAGCGGTAAGCAACAAACTCGCTAGAGAAGCTCAGGATAGAGAGTTGGCGCGCGAAAGCGAACCACGCAAAGAAGAGAAAGGTCAGTTCGAAAATCTGACTATCCTCGCAGTCATTGGTACTGGCGCTACATTGGTTGGCACGTACTTTGCGTACAAGAAGTATGTAGATGGCAATAAGCGCACTGCCGACGTTAGAACGACACAACCTGCAGCTCCGGCAAAGCCAACGGCACTAGACATGGAGTAACTCTTAGAGACTAGAGACCATACTTATATATGTCGAGATGGATAAAGAATTTATGAAGACGGCAACCGATGCAGCCATAATTGTTGGACTCGCTTCTTGTATTGGGTGGATCGTAAAGAAGACTACCAAGGAATCTATGCTTAGCGATCCTTCTTCTTCCCTAGTAAATTTCGCAAAGTGGAACGCCGTGATACTTGGTAGCTTATACGCGAAACAATATCTTGAGAAACAAAAGATCATACCATAATGGCGGCAGCAATTGCTATGACAGTTTTCGGCGCTGTTTTGAATGCGACGGCATTTACTGGTGGTGGCATACTAGCTAGAATGATTGGAAAGGGTGATACAGATACGGAACGAGAGAGACACGATAGGGCCATCGAAAGACAAGAATCTGAAATGACAGCGTATAGGACCGAACGTCAAAGACTATACGACTTTGCACAAAATCAGGAAAGTCTTGAACGCGACGCATACAACGTTCAAAGAGATACCAACAAAGCCTTCGTGCAATCCGATAAGTTACGTAAGGCGCTAGAACGGCTCGAAGGAATGAAAGAACCCCGCTTATCTGACTACTATCGACCCTCAAACAATCAGAAGACTGGTGAGTTGCTCTACGTCGGTGGTGGAATGCTAGGCGCTGGATACGCTATTAGTAGATGGCTATAGCCATTGCCACTACTACTAGGTTACTACTAGGCTACTACTAGGTCGTACTAGGTAACGTACTAGGTCGTACTAGGTAACGTACTAGGTCGTACTAGGTAACGTACTAGGTCGTACTAGGTAACGTACTAGGTCGTACTAGGTAACGTACTAGGTCGTACTAGGTCGTACTAGGTAACGTACTAGGTCGTGCTAGGTAGCGTGCTAGGTCGTGCTAGGTAACGTACTAGGTAACGTACTAGGTCGTACTAGGTCACTACTAAAAAATACGAAAAGAAAAAAAAAAGAAAATAAGAAAAAAATAAGAAAAAGGGAATGAGGACTGGTTGGATGGGAGCCCAGAATGGAAGGGAGTGGGGTGGGTCCACGGCATAGGACGAAGAAGAGTACACCGAATTCGGAATGGACTGGAAGCACCACCCACACCTACCAACTCACGACGTACTAGGACAACATGGTGGGTGGTGCTTCCAGTCCATTCCGAATTCGGTGTACTCTTCTTCGTCCTATGCCGTGGACCCACCCCACTCCCTTCCATTCTGGGCTCCCATCCAACCAGTCCTTATTCCTTTTTTCTCTTTTTTTCATCTGTTGAAGGTTAGAATGTATAGATGTATGATGGATTCTAAACTTGCGAACGTCTTCTATGGTCCTATGGGCTATTGGAAAGGTCACTCTGCAATTGGCAAGCTATCGGTAGCAGCGAAAGCATCAGAAGACGTAGCTAGGAGTTGGTTGGAAAAGCAATCTATATGGCAAGTATATCTACCACCACCAAAACACATTCCACGACCACATTGGACTGTATCGAAACCAAATGAAGTCCACCAAGCTGATTTGATATTCTTACCGCATGATCGACCTGGGCGTGGACGAAAGCTATACAAGTACGCATTGGTAGTAATCGATGTAGCTTCTCGATACAAAGAAGCCGAACCTTTAGCGTCTAAAGATAGTGGTGAAGTTGCTGCGGCATTCGAACGAATCTATAAACGTAGTCCACTCGAATGGCCAAAGACGTTGCAAGTAGATCCTGGTAGAGAATTCATGGGACGTATGTCTGAAACGCTGGAACTACATGGTACGAAAGTTCAACGAGGTGAGGCTGGTAATCATAGAGCGCAAGGCTTCGTCGAACGAGCGAATAGAACACTAGCCGAGAGATTGTTTGGCTATCAATATGCACAAGAGATGGTGCTTACTTCGGAAGGATCGGATGCACGTAGTAGAGAATGGGTAGTTCGTTTACCAATGGTTATCAAAGCCCTGAACAGTGAGGTGACTCGACTTACAGGAAAGGAGCCTTCGAATTCCGTAGTGACGCAGCAAGTAGACCTAAAGACTCCTACGTATTCGCGCACCGTTGGATTGAGAGAAGAGCGCCTACCATTCGACGTTCTAGTTCGATATCTTTACGCACCAGGAGAATTGGAAGGGGGTTAAAAACGTAGAGCTACTGATCCTGTGTGGAGTTTGCAGATACACACCATTTCGCGAAGTGTAGTATCTTCGGGACAGCCTGTGCTTTACTACCTTGCGAAGCGAGAAGGGGAGAAGGACGCACCCAAACGTGGATTCGTTCGTGAAGAGCTACAAGTCGTTCCTAGGGATACGGAACTACCACCAAAAGGAATTCTGTTTGTACCCAAGCGCTAGACAGCGTACTCTATTGGCTCGGTGTGGATTCCATCGGGAAGAACGTATCTTTTGTCGTAGTAAGCCGATAGCCCAAGCTTCCGTTGTTCGTAGGTTGCCATACCTTCTGGCAATAGTCGGAAGCCTCGGTTCTTCGCCATGTCGATACTACCCTGGAGGGCTGCTTCGAATCGATCCCACGAAATGTCGTTGTGCCGCCTAGACATACCTTTGACGGAATACTTCTTGCTGCCACCCGTATCGACGTAGTAGGCTTTCGAGCATAGGGCAATGGCGCGCTGTCCTTCGAATTCGAGTTTGAAGAGTCCTGGGGTACGACTGCTCCACTTGTCCCAAGCTAGCCATTCCTTCCTTTCGGCTTCGAAATCCTCTCGCAGTTCCGATCGTACGACTTCATCGATGCTATTTCCAGAGATGGCAATGTAGGCGCTGTCTGTGTCCATCTGTATGTACTCGAAGTCCTCGCGGTCGATGTACTTATCAAGGAAGTCGTAGTAGAACTCGAGCATACGCAGCTTTGCGAGCTGGTACACAGCGATACCTACTTGGAAAGGGCGTTTGATTCGGATCTGGTCCTTCCTACTCTCGAGTTCGTATGCCTCGCCAATCTCTTCCAGGTCTTCGAACCAAACACTTCGCAAAGCTTTGTCCACAATCTTCTCGTCTTTTGTATAGGTGACATTCGTTTGACGTCCCAAGTCTTCGAGCAACTTTCCATAGGCGCTGTTTCCTAGTAGCTTGAACACATCTGCCAGCAAAGCTTTACTTTTGTCTACGTCTCCCATACGTCGCGCCTCGGTGACTTGGTCCACGAACCATCCGAAGATTTCTTTGGGTTCGTAGTCTATCGTGCGGTAGACAGCAGTGATCACTGCGCCATGGTCTAGATACCAAAGTAGAAGAGGAGCATAGAGTAGCAACTTCTTTCCAGAGAGACTCCCAACTAGCTTCGTTTCCTCGCTGCGCTTTCTACCCGTCTTCTCAAGGTAGGCCAACATTTGTGGAGGAATTGCTTCTTTGGGGATTTTCTTGTTGTAGAAGAAGGGGGGCATCTCCTCAAATTTCTTCCACAATTCTTTTGGTATCTCGATGTCTACTTCTGCATATCCAAACCACGTTCCACCACGTAGACATTCGACAAGTCCTTCGGCTTCTGGACCTGGCTCGTCGTAGTGCACAACCGTTTCTTTTCCACAAGGCATTTCGAATTCCATCGTGGAAAGATATAGGGCATTGGCATCGTATCCAAGAACTTTGCGACACACCTTGGTTCCACCCTGATGACTACGAATCTTAGTCACTCCTGCTTCGTGGCGTCTGGTGAACACTATGCTTGGACCTCCCACGACAGCGCCTTTCAGCATGTGGTAGGCTTCCTTACTTGGAGCGTACATCTCAGCTCCCCTTTCTACACTACCTCGAAGCAGGAACTGTAGCGAGACTCCTGGGATGGACACTGCGTCTTTCAGCATGTCTACTCCCTTCTCGTGATAGAAATCTCGCATCTTTTCGAGTGCCTCTAGGAATGGAACTACGTCTAGGTTGTTGTAGTATCGTAGCCAGTCTGCAAAGGTCTCCATTCCCTTGTCGAGAAAGGTGCGCTTGCAGTCTTCGAACTCTGACCTAGATAGTAGGTGTTCTCTTTTCAACTTCGAACCCCACTCTTGATAATCTGGTAATCCAACGTGATCCAACTTGTCGGGAGAGTCGAACCACTCATATGGGAAGAAACTCTTTTGCAACTCGCATCCATATGCAGTGATCCAACGTTCGTAGGAAGTTCCAGGTCCAAGGTAGTTCATCACATCGAGGAAACGGAAATCGGGAGTCAAGAGAAACATAGTGGTGTTGGCTTTCTTTGCTACCCGGACTTTTGGACAGGTGTCGGCAATGGTTCCTACGAAGTGCTCCCTGATCAGATTGAGATCGTACCTGCCAGAGTTGAATCCCAATACTGGAACTTGGCTGATCCATTCGTCGATCTTCGCTTGTTGTCTCTTTGGTAGGGTGTCGAAGGAGAATTTGGGCTTATCGAGCCGGTACCATCTTGCCATGGCTACTCGGATTGTCTGTGCTCGTTGCTGGAGTTCTTCGACGAAGGCAGCTATGAGTTCTTTTGGATCGCGTCGACAGATGTGGGTTGGCGTTCGATTGTACGTGTCGGCAATTGATACTGATATTGGGACATGGACGTTTTCGATGGTCAATCGGTCCGTTGGTTGTCTTCCTTTTGTTCTATCGAGATAGGCTTCGAAATCGTAAACTATGGCGTGTGGGTAGGCAGTTTGCGTTGGCGTGGGGACCGGTTCGTTTGTCTTCTTCGTGGAGCAACCCCAAGCCTCCACTACTACATAACCTGCCTCACGTAGACTCTCCGTTCTTTCGCAGGTCTTGCGATAAAGCCTCCTTTCCCTAGGGAAGCATTTCGGGCAGCCATGGAAATAGCATCCATGAAATTGGAAGATGGTTTTCGAAAGAGGTTCGTAGCCGTCGACCGGAGCTCCTTCGATCCAATGCTCTCCACCATGTCCACAAGCTGCGTGATGAATGTGTTGCCCAATCCTTTCGGCTTCGCGTTTCAACCAGCGTAGAGCGACTTTGCTAGCGGTGCTCTCTGGCCAGAAGGCTTTTTCGTATGCCGACTGGGGTACTGTGATTACTTTTCCGGGGCAAACAATCTTCGTTTCGCCACGACTACAACGATCTGCGTGGCGTTGAAGGTTCGAGGCTTTTGTGAACCGTTGCTTACAATCGTTGCATACGTAGATGCTCCCTATCTTGTTGATGTTCTTGATGTAGAAGGCATGTCCGTCGTATATCCCAATCGTCATCGTATGCTTGTAGTGGGGTGCATGTCGCGTCAGATGCCAAGCGCCATCCTCCGTAGGTTCGTACACCCGAATGCCGATTCCAAAGTGCAACTCGACTTCCTCCAGCTGGTCTAAGGAAGTTCTGAGAACGTCTTGCGTGGGCGCTGTCAGGCGATAGAAGGCCTGGGCAAGTCTTTGAGCTGTGACGCAACACCTATCTGCTCGTGCTCCTTCATGCATGGCAAGGCAGCGCCACAGACATAGGTTGTCACCATATCGATCAAGGGCAAGCATTCCTTTTTTCTGGCGAAGCCATTGGGGCAGTGGGCCTGTTCCCAACAGAGGCTGACGATCGATCACGACTTTGACAT
Source organism: Actinernus sp. WN-2022 (assembly GCA_030867875.1). Lineage (NCBI taxonomy): Eukaryota > Metazoa > Cnidaria > Anthozoa > Actiniaria > Actinernidae > Actinernus > Actinernus sp. WN-2022. The sequence continues at coordinate 7,678,182 of JAOWCC010000577.1, read as the reverse complement.
CCACGTAGATCCAACGCACGAAGGCCCATTGGGTATTTGGCCGATTGATGTTGTCGGGATTCAATCGAGATAGCTCCCTGTCGACCACCCACTCTTCTGCATCTCCTAGGATGTTCACCCATGGAGAGCCGGGGACAGTCTTGGAGAATAGCATCACACGTCCGTCGTTGACATTGCGAATGCGATAGGTGTAGCTGTAGCGCAGGTAGAAGCTGGTGGTTACCTTTGCAACTAACTTTTCCATGATCCTAGGAGTCAAATCTCCTGCCACACCTTGGAAGAAGCGCCATCGAATAGTACGGCGGCCTATCTCCACTCCCTCGAGCATTCCATCTCTCTCATCGAGAATAGCACCTGCCTCTCGAGCTAGACTCCGTGGAATTGGCTCACTACGCGGCCTCGCCATTCTCTCTTCGGTATAACTATACGTTAGGATATCTCTAACAGTTACTCAAGTTTGGATTTTAGGTGCAAGTGTGTTGCGGAGCAAAGAACGTCGATATAACTATATGCTAATCATATCTCTAATAGGTTATCAAGTTTGGATTTTTTAGGTGCAAGAATGTCTAGTGACAATTTGGATGACCCTTAGTACCCTAGTAGTATAGTCGGAGTCAAAACTGATACCACTTTTTTCTTGCACAAGGACGTCAAAAAGTGGATTTCTGAATTCGCTTTTTGACGTCCTTGTGCAAGAAAAAAGTGGTATCATTTTGACTCCGACTATACTACTACAGTGATCAAGCTTACAAGTAATAAATGCATGTACTAGCATCTTGGTATTATCAGCAGATAAGTAGTTCCTAATATGTGCAATGTTACGAATGTGAAAGAATGAAGCCTTGCAAATAGAAGCCACTTGGGATTCCAACTTCAAAGAATCACAAATACTACGCCGATATTGCTAGCAGACTTAGAAGAAATAATAAGATCATTGCCTATATTAAGTGGCGGAAGTTGGATTTTAGGTTGAAACTGAGATCCTATTATTAGTAGTTCAGTTTTATCAGTGTTCAGTTTTAGATTATTCAAAGACATCCAGGTGGTAATGTTATTGATACAAGCTTCGATCTTGGCTGCAACTAAAGATTCCGGTGCTTGAGAGTCAAATGAGAGGTAAATTTGAGTGTTGTCTGCGTAGAAATGGCACATCATATCATGTCTTCTAATGAGGTCACCCAAAGGAGAAGTGTACATAAGATAAAGTAACGGTCCTAGGACTGACCATTGAGGCACCCCATATAGCAGATGAACAGGTGTTGACTTTTCTCCTCGGATACACACATACTGCTTACGACCAAGCAGGTATGAACGAATCCACGCTAGAGTACACCCTGTTATTCCAAAGCAGGCAGTCAGATGCCCAAGCAGAATTTTATGATCAACGGTGTCCAATGCCGATGAAAGGTCCAGTAACACCAAGGCCACTGTTCGATGTTGGTCTATGGCTCTTAATATGTCGTTCTGGACTGTTAAAGAATTATCTAGTAGACTGGCACATCCTACACCTACATGACTGTATAGACCTCTATCATTTTGATTCTCAGTTTCAATAATTGTAGTAAATCCATATTTATTTCATTTCAGATGTTAACCAGTGCCAAGTACAAGTTCAGGGCAGCTCCTATTCCTGGCCCAGATGTGTTCACCAAGTTTGTTGTGTTTGGAGACATGGGTTTGTCAAAAGCAGCTGATCAGATTGCAGTGGAAATGGTAAAGGAAGTAAAGAATGGAACGTCTCTTGTATTCCATAATGGTGATCTCTCCTATGCAATGGGATTTGTAAGTACCAACTGAAGTGAACTCAGTTTTGAAGATCTCCACATACATGTATGAGAGTTACTGCTAATGTATGTGACATGTGCACATGTGATGCCACTTAAGATGTAGAAAACATTTACCGTGTTTACATAATTTTATAGCCAGTGATGCAAACACGAGGAGAAGTTTGGGAGAGAAAAAAACTCTGAATTTCTAACGAGACCTGAAACAACCATGGGGGCTGATCAAAGCCAGGTCCCAGCTAATCCACAGATCGAATTGGAATTGGAATTTTTGGAGAATTCTCAAGTTGTTGTGTACACAAAAAACTTGAGAATTCTCCCAAACTTACCTGAGTGTTTGCATCAGGCTATGTACATGTAAACACGGTAAACGTTTTTTTATTTCTTTTATAGAATAGATGCAAGATCGAGCGCAAAACGATTTAAAAAAATATTTTCGTAAATATCAAATGTGAAATTCTCCATGTTAAAAGTAAAATCATGTCAATCATGTATGCTTGTTAATTAGTTGGCCATGTTTGCTCTTGAGTGTGTGCAAATTAATTGGCATGGAATACGAAGCGAGATAATGTACTAGTGTGATTTTATGCTCAAAAAAACTTAAACTTTTTAATAATTTTTATATAAAATCCTAAATAATAGGAAAAACGCAAAGTATTGATCCATATCGGTGTAGACATGCAATGAAAATCGTCCTGAATTACAAAAATCGACACGAAAAGCATTGTAAAAACTCACTCAGGTTCACTGGTTGTTGGTCAAAGCTGCTGAATGAATATTGAATTCAAACATGAACTGAACAGCCGAAAAGCATCACAGCAAAGATAATTTGTCCTGCCTGGAAAAAGTGTTCCTGTTCTGGCCGTGATATTCTGGGACTGAAGAATCTCTTGCTGGGTATTTGAGCCAGTACTTGAAGTATGTTGATGGCTTGGAATTGCTCAGCTCAAACTGACAACTTCGATTAGCAGGTTTTGTTCTCACCCACGCTGATTCCTTTCCGTGTTGTTTCAGATCTTTATTTCCCATTGTCAGGCTGCCATCATACTTGACTATTTGAAAGCCAGATTAGATCCAGCTTTATTAATCTAGATTCCTTTAGAACTTTATCACAAGTGATGTACACTGTTCTTGCATGGACCCCTTCAATGTATGCTAATAAACAGACTATTACACTGCAGCTTGGAGATGTAGTTTTATCTTCAAGTGGTAAATTTGTCGTAATACACTTACATGTATTCACTGCACTCACTCATGTATTACAACATTCAACATCAACATCTCCATGTGGTGATTTAAGATCCTCTATGTAATGATTGTTATGAATATACTGGTATCAGACTGTCTTGCTTCATCTACGTGCAAGTATTAATTTTCTGGTCATATACATTTGTACAGGGCTGAAAGGGGACACAGGTCTTGATTACATGTCACTGATTTTCCATACTTTCACAAAATTAAATAATCATATACATTTTAAAATAATTTTTATTTAATTTAATAATATTTAATAATAACTCTTAAAGGTGCTAACCAATTATTTTACAGGGCCTCTCTGAAAAACACTTTGGTGATGAGAGCACCCTGTCACCCTGTATTAGGATTTTGTATCAAATGATACATAATACTAATAAGCCCTATTAGTATTCTGTATTTATGATACAGGATACTTAAACTGTGCTAGCATTAGTACAAGTTTAACCCATCACTGACCTCCTATCCTGGTCTGAGTAAAATCTCAAGCATGTTAAGGCCTGGTTCATTTAACGGAAAATAGTGTACGTTAAAAAATGTTTTCTGACAGAAATAACAGTTTAAACAAAAACTAATTAGACCGTAATACTAATATCAACTTCCTTAAATTTGCTAAGTGGATAGTTGTCGTATCACGTGATCGATGACGTCATAATTATATAAAATCGTTTAAGTGAAATGCGGCTGCGACGATAACATATGAATATAAAGTAACCCTGCTAAAACATTACTCCTCCCGCATTGTTTCAGATCACACTTAGAAAACATGACTATCATGTAAAGATAAGGAGATATTAAGGGTACAAAAAGTCACGTGACCTATTTTGTACATGTTCGCCTTAATTACTCGTTAACGAAACATTGTAGTCATCTTTTCTAAGTTGATTTAGGGAAAAGGCTTCAACCTTAACTAAACATATCCACTCATCATCCTAGCTGTTTTAAACTCGGAGCCACGTTTTTGATTTACTGATTTCGTGTTCTAAGTCACGTGACAGACCACGTGAGACGTTTTACTACACACAAACTACTTAAGGTAGTCAAGAATGGCGATACCTATTATCGTGAGAAATTTGGCGTACTTACCATACTCGGCTGTGCTGAAATAAGGAAAACAGTTTTTACCCGAAATTGGACCCCTGAACCAGGCCTTAACATGCTTGAGATGACAAGGTAGACCTCCTGTCTTGATGTTTACAGGCTGTCTCTCCAATGTGGGACCTTATTTTGTGCATGCTATGAATTGCATGTCCGTGATGTAAACTATAGTGCTGAACTCTTATTATACTCTTTTCATTACAATTTCAGAAAATTGTTTTCAATTTTATATCAATCAATCATTTTATTTGCCCCATTTAACACTTTACATACATCGTGTGTTATATATAATTTAGTATTGTATTTTGATAATCATACAAGTATTTTATGGAGAAGGAGCTCTCAATAAACCCTGTTGGGCTTTTCTGGAAGGGTCCTCAAGAAGATTATTGAGATATATAGAATGGAAAAAATGAACATCATGGCTTTAGTTATACCATAAGTTAATTATACAGTCATGTAGTACTTGTAAGCTACTTTTTGAATGTGGCAACTGTACTTTAATTGATATCCTAAGTCATAAGTGCATTACAATATTCATGTCCAAATTGTATTGCCATTGTATATCTGATACAATTCAGTTACTCATTGTATTTATGTACTTACGATATGTATTCTGTACATTTCTGAATTCGAAGGATAATGTACATGTAGAAAATGCATTTAATTACAACATACCCAAAATTCATGCATCATAGAGCTATGTAAGATCTGTTTCCACAAATCACACAAATAAATAGGCCAATTCATGGACCACACACAACCCTCTTATGGCCCTGTGGTCAACCATGGTCATTTTATTCTTATCTACCAGGCCTACCTCTGGGACCAGTGGCATCACTTGTTAGAGCCCTTTACCACCCTGATGCCCTATATGGTCGGTATTGGCAATCATGAGCAGGACCACACCCGAGGTGGGAAAAAAGACCCCAGTGGTGCCCCAGGTGAAGGGTTTCATCCTTGGTGGGCTGGCCCTAATGAATTTGGAGACGATTCCAATGGTGAATGTGGTGTGCCAACATACTATAGGTTCCACATGCCAGAGACTGGTAATGCTGTGTTCTGGTGAGTGTAAGATAAGGCCTGGGAAAAAGAGGAAATATTGCTGTGGAAACATTGTTGCTGATGATAATGCTTCCCCAACAAATGATAATGCTTCCTCAACAAATGATAATGATTCCCCAACGAATGATAATGCTTCCTCAACAAATGATAATGCTTCCCCAACGAATGATAATGCTTCCTCAACAAATGACATTGCTACCCCAACAAACGATAATGCTTCCCTGACAAATGTTGTGCACATGGGCAAACATTAGGAAACATCCTCAGTGTGACCTGCATTTTACAGTTTACTATAATTTTAAGTGATTACTTGCTCTGACATTGGTGGCAGGAAGAAAGAAAAGTTAACCATAGATACATGTAACCTAGCTCAAAATTAGGTGTCTCCAAAAATGACCTAAATATGTTTCAGGAAATTCTCCAAAAAAAGTTCTAAATAATGAATTTTATATCTCGAAAATTTCTCAAAATATCTTCATATATATCTAACAAATTAAAAAGTTTTGGCTTACTGAAACGCAAGAAACTCGCCCAGATTTTGTAATTCTTCACATTAGAACCGTGTAATCGAAGGATTCTCAACAACAAAGCAAACCAGACAAAATGGAACGCAAACAAAACAGTGCCTAGTTTATACTTTACTGTGTCCAACGTGACTAGCTTAGCAGTTTCGAAGTACCATTTTCATAGCGCACTTTCAGGCATAGGAAATTTCACGAATAGGGTTAATGATTGTTAACTTGAAGCATTAACGCTGTCTCTACATAGTCCTCCAATGCTTCATGCTGTTGATCTCCAAACATCATAACCAGTAAGGAGAAAACCCTCAGTTGTTGCAGATGGTGGCTGTACAAGTACGACTTTCTGAACACAGCCGAAGACTACTTCAGGGTCAGTGGCTCACCATGGCCAGGAGGTGTCTCAGCCAGGGTGTCGAAATCATATTGGATTTCATCAGCTTTAACAAACGAAGTATACAGGGAGCTCATCCTTCAGGGACTGAATCACGTTACGGGTGTCGAGGAAAGGCATACATGTAAAGTAAAAAAGTAAAGCGACCTTATTTAACGTCGGTAACTCGTAACAGTCTTGAAAGACTGATAAACTTGAGGCCGACGGGAAACCCCGAGAAGACGTGAAGGTCTAACCATTTGCAGTTCGTGAACGAGATTGTTTCACAAAGGCAGCACCTTCTACTCAGTTATTTTAAGACCCTGAGTATTGGTCCGGCCGGGGTTTGAACCCGCGACCTCCCACACAACAGACCGGGGCTTAACCACTGAGCTAACCGGGAGGCGGTGCTAATGTAGATCTGATCCTGTCAACATCACCAGCATTGGGCCTGGATACCTTGACAAACGGTTGGCTGCATGAAGCCGAGTTGTGCTGCTCTGAACACTTGGAGGGAACCAGAAACTATGGCATTTGTTTCCAAATAATATTGGAAAGCAGACATCATACACTCCCTGAGACCATACTGGTACCATCTTTGCTGTTCAGCAACATTAAGAGGAAAAATTTCCTGTACCATGTGTGTTAGGTTGGCGAAATTCTGGACATGAACGAATGCTCTAAGTTCTTCAAGCTTCTGGAAGGCAATACATATCCATGTGCCATCCCATTCAAGGGTGTATGTTGCCTTAACAAACTGCTCCATCTCCATAAGTGCAGCTAGTTCAACTCTTAGCTGTACAGTATTCTGCGAGACTATCTGGGAGAGTCGCCGTCTGGACGATTCAGGAAACTCTTCGTTGCTTTCCAAGAATGCAGGAACATGTCTCCATTCCTCAAACACAAGCTCTTAAACAGTTGAAACCGTACCAGTCTCACTTATATCTCCCAGCTTTCCACAAAACGAACTAGCACAGCAGTGCTTCACCATATTGGGTGGTTCTATCAAAGACTATGGAAAGGTCCTTATCCATAAGTTCCTTTTCAACTGATTTGTTCTCTTCTTCGAAAATAAATTGAATTAGCTGACGCATGTTGCACAGTGTCATGAGTGAATACTGCTTCTTCGAACAGAACTCAGAAGTATTCAACTCGATTTGATGGTGTAACACTCTTATAAAGGCTTGGACTACCTTCACCCTAAATACTCTTGTTCCAGAGTGTTTCACCTTTAGGATGCAGGTGCTCCTCATCGTACTTGGTCAGAGCTTCTGCAATATGCTGCTCTCTCTTGGCAGTTTTGTTTTGTTTGACATGTGCTTCTTGCACAAAACATGCACGGCTATGTTTTGCTTTTTCAAGGATAACTCCTCCTTGCAAGATTGGCAAAACAGAATACCATCTTGTGTTATCCTTAGAGTTTCATCTTTGAATTCTTCCAGCCATTGCTTTGCTGAAACGTTGGGCTCATTCGTCAACTTTGCTCGACTGTGAACACGATTTCCCGGAGAGTTTACCAACAATTGCCTTTTCATTGATAAATCACTTGGATTTGGTGGTCTCAACCAGCCTACTAAAACATTGAACACACATCTGGAATGCATCATACATGTATGTCATTTGAGCTGCTTCACTGCTTTAACTATACATACATCCTGACCATAGTTTAATTGGCTGGGTTACTGTAGAACTTTAACTCGTGATTGAGACTCCAGCCACAGAATGTTACAATAATTTTGCATGCGGATGAGACTCTAATCAACTCTAATCCTCATTTGACCGGGCTGACGATAGGCAATGACAGTTGAAGCAAACTCATGTCCGGCTCTCGTGCCTAAACTTTCATGTGCTCTCATGCTTGTTATTTTTAAAATTTCTTGTAAAAAGTGAATAGCACCACTGACACTTTTGTTATGTTTTACTGTGATTAATACATATATGGTGACTCCAATAATCATTGATTGCTTAATTTCAAGTCCATTAGTGCTGATTAATTGTTTCTGTTTTCTTGCTCTCGTACAGGTATAGTTATGACTATGGTAATGTGCACTTTATAATGATGAGCACAGAGCATAACTTCACCCAGGGAGCTCCTCAGTACAAATGGCTGGATAATGACTTGAGAAACATTGACCGTGCACGCACACCTTGGGTGGTAATTGGTGGTCATCGCCCAATGTATACATCGCAGCAAATCTTAGGTTAGTTGTGTTGATCCTGGATCAGCCAATTAAATACAAAACGTTTCATAGGTACAGGTTTCCTGCTATTTCCTACGCATTTATCTCTTATAAAAAATAGCCAATGTGTATATTAAGGGGATTGGAAGGCCTTCCCATAAACCTTTGCGTAGCCACTATATTATTCATTTTCTCGATCACGTGAGCAATTCATTCTGCGTTGAATTGTGGAGATCGGACCTCAGCAACACAAATGTTTACATAGCATCTCAAAACCAAAGTTTTTCCTGGGATTTTGACAGTTATAAAAAGGTGAAGTAATACGGGCAACAATTTCTTGCAACTTGTCGCGCAACAATGTTGCGTTGCGAGTTGCAGCGAGTGCTGCTCGTATTACCACCCGCGCGTGCAACTTGTCGCGCAACAATGTTGCGTTGCGAGTTGCAGCGAGATGTTGCTCGTATACCACCCACTCGAGCAACTTGTCGCACAACAATGTTGCGTTGCGAGTTGCAGCGAGATGTTGCTCGTATACCACCCACTCGAGCAACTTGTCGCACAACAATGTTGCGTTGCGAGTTGCAGCGAGATGTTGCTCGTATACCACCCACTCGAGCAACTTGTCGCACAACAATGTTGCGTTACGAGTTGCAGCGAGATGTTGCTCGTATACCACCCACTCGAGCAACTTGTCGCACAACAATGTTGCGTTGCGAGTTGCAGCGAGATGTTGCTCGTATACCACCCACTCGAGCAACTTGTCGCGCAACAATGTTGCGTTGCGAGTTGCAGCGAGATGTTGCTCGTATTACCACCCGCGCGTGCAACTTGTCGCGCAACAATGTTGCGTTGCGAGTTGCAGCGAGATGTTGCTCGTATTACCACCCACTCGAGCAACTTGTCGCACAACAATGTTGCGTTGCGAGTTGCAGCGAGATGTTGCTCGTATTACCACCCACTCGAGCAACTTGTCGCACAACAATGTTGCGTTGCGAGTTGCAGCGAGATGTTGCTCGTATTACCACCCGCGCGTGCAACTTGTCGCACAACAAATTTCCGTGTTGCAGGTTACAATAACATGTTGCAGAAAGTAGAAGTCACTTCTACTTTCTGCAACATGTTGCTGCAACTTGCAACATGGAAAATTGTTGCGTAGCAAGTTGCATGTTTAAAACAGGATGGCAGGAACATTTGAATGTCGTGGCAATCCAGAATTTCTACATGGGTAGCTCTTCAAGTCAAGTTTTGAAGCGACGAAAAGCGATACGAAGCGGTTATTACCAGAATTTCTTTCAGGTTCTTTGATATCCAACACGGTACTTAGTAGTAGAAAAAGGGTTAAGTTGCGAGACTACAAAGGAAAGTGAAAAGCGGCTAAATACAGGAATTGCTCACTTGATTAATTCATGAAATGACCATATAAACTAACATAAATTAGCAGTGGTTTTAAAATTTACAAATTTTACAGCAATTGAGCGACGATGGTTGTTTAGTGTAGTGGTTGCGGCGTTTACCTTACGAGTAGGAGAGCGGGGTTCGAGTTCCAGAAAAGCTTGCCAGTCAGCAAAAAAAAAAGCCTCACAAACTCTGTTAAATTAAGCTAAATTATAGAGTTTTCAAAAAATTGCCATTCCTTCAGTTTTAAAGATATGAACTTGGACTTTTTACTAATTTTGGCTTGCTCTTTCCATTTCTGGCATTCATGTTGTTCTAACGCCAAATGTTTTTTGATTGACAGGCTAAAAAGGGCACGACCAGGTCCTGCAAAGAGCCTATTGAAGACGTTAAGCGAGTATTAAAGTTAGAAAGTATATTTCTGACCTTGTTGAATCCATCTGTAGTTTCTAGAGTTAAAAAAACTTCAAATGTAGCTGGAAATGACAAAACTCGCGGGAAACCTCAAGTTTCTTGACAAGCGTAAGTCAAGTTCATGGGAAGGCCTTCCAACATGAGTGTACTGCATTGAGTCAGACAGTACCGCGCGAAACGAGTCACAGTATTGGCTAACCCAACGATACAAAACACCCTAACCCAAAAAAACGAGCGTCCAATCAGAATACAGGTCTGGAAGTGCTACAGAACTGCATTACTCACTGCATTTCACTTGTCAATCAGCCTTTGTCACGTGAACATCTCTGTTCAAAGCTCTGCAACACGTGATGCTCCGCTTGAGTGATCTCTGACGTTTGGTCACGTGAAATTCAAATTAAACACTTGAATGCTTAATGTAAAAGAAATGAACTAAAGTATTTGTAAACAGTTTTAAAACATCGACAGGCATTACCAATCAACTGACTTCCTGTTGTTTGCTTTTGTTTGGCTTATTTTCATTTTAGTCTCAGCGATTTAGTATTATAACACAAGAAAACGGAAAGCTTGCTTACTTGCTTTACTGTTCTGAATTTGAATTTCAAGTTTTGAACCCCAAAGGGAGAGAAAGGGGAGGAGCATTCGCTTTTATAGCACGGGTCCTTGTTGAAGTACTGAACATATGTCACAATATAAAAAAGATTGTTTGTTGTTCTTTACAGGTGATTACTTGATCTCAAAAGGTATGCAGCATTATTTTGAAGAACTTCTCTACAAATACAAAGTTGACCTGGCACTGTGGGCGCACTATCACAGCTATGAGCGCACATGTCAAGTATACAAGAGCGAGTGTAGCGAAGGAGCACCAGTTCATATTGTGGTTGGCACAGCAGGCCGGCAACTTGATAAGGAGAATCATTGGCCAATGAAGTGGTCCGAGTTTTTCATGAACGATTTTGGTTATGGGCGTGTCACTGCTCATAACCATACTGCCCTGCTTTGGGAGTGGATAAGACTCAGTGACACAGCTGTTTTGGATAGTATGTGGTTGAAGAAGTAGCGACTTTAGTGCTCAGATGGTGCAGTAGCGTTAGGTCATAATTCCACAACTGAACACACAAGCGACACTATTCGTTTTTGGCACAAGAGAGAAGTTTATTGAACAACAAAACTGAATCACAATAAACGATATGAATAAACCTCTGCCACCCTAAAAGTATCCTTTAATGATACATTGTTTTTAAAAATTAGTCAAAAAGTAAATCAATTACGAATTCATAAAAGCAGTGAATTTCAGCATGGCAGTAGAAAGTGATCTTCTTACCAATGGAAATTGTTCAGAATCGCTCACCCTGTAAATTGATCGTTTGCATTGACGTCACAAAAAAAATTGCCTCAAGAAAAAACTTATATTACTAAAATATTTTTAATGCTGTGTATAGAGCAGGTAATAATATAGAAATGACCGAAATTTTGGAGCAATAGAGTGCTTCGTAACCGAGCTGTCGGCCAAATAATATTCGAACAATTTAGTGTAATTAGTATGCGGCGGCCATGTTGGTGTACAGCTTTAGTACACCAAGATGGCGGCCAAAAACGTACTCTACAAATAAAGCTGTTTCCCCCATCAATATGATTAGCATTGACTTCAAAACACTTTAGATGTCAATTTTAAAGGTTTATCAAGACTAAAATTTGAAATTGGCAGAAGTATATGGATTTCCTTGACATTTAGGAAACACGCTAACCTGGGCTGTCACAAAATTCAAAGTACTGTAACTCAAAAACAAATCACCGTATCGACGTAAATTTTTCGAAGAATACTGAGAATACCGATATCTAAATCATATTAAAAGAACAGCTTCATATATCTCATAGTTTAGATTTTAGAATTTTGATGACGTCACATGCAAAGGATCTATAGGCGTAGTGTGGCATTAAAAAAGCCGATTTCGCATGAGTAGGAAAGTCATGGTTACAGTAGCAGGGTTGCCACAGGTCAGGGAAAAGTCAGGGAATTTTGCATCTGGTCAGGGGAATTATAAATTTCTTTTCAAAGTCAGGGAATTTTATTTCCGGTTGCCACGAGGGCTCCTCATGCCTCAAAACGTCTGCGAAGGGAGGCTATATGTTTTGATAATGACTTGTTTCGGACGAGGGAATGTCGAACAGTCGTGTTACGGTCAGTTTAAAGTCAGGGAATTTTTTTGCCTGATGGGTGGCAACCATGAGTAGCCTGCGTAACCTAGCCAGGGGAATGGGGCGAGAGAATATGTTTTTCTTCATATTACCTGAAGAAGGCTGGTTTGGCCAGCCGAAATATCGTTATAAACCTCTAAAATTTACGTTGTGTCGGCTTTGCTATTTTTAGTTTTATGTGTTCAGCCGATTAGATCAATCACTGATCCAACGTACACCAGCAGGATCGTCGTCCACGGTTGCTTGCATTCTATTTGTTAATAAAAGAACGCCTGGAACAGCCTTGTCCTTTACATAAACACTCCCCCTCCCCCCTCCCCCATCCCCCAATCTCAGCTTAGTCAACTTCCTAAAACTTAAAATCAAATCAAAATACTACGAAAACCAGTAAAATCATATTGAAAGTCCGGTATGTCGGTTCATACAGCGTTACTGTACAGTGAGATACCACACTCGGCACGAGCAATTCGCTAGCATGGTTCCTTCACAGGCTAACCATCCTCCCATTTTGTGTATTTATCACCGATTTATTAGCAAATTGTGAAATAAAATACCTTTTGACTTGATTCTGCTGTTGTGTGTTGATTTAGCGCGCATGCGAGCCATGCGAGCCATGCGAGCCATGCGAGCCATGCGAGCCATGCGAGCCATGCGAGCCATGCGAGCCATGCGAGCCATGCGAGCCATGCGAGCCATGCGAGCCATGCGAGCCATGCGAGCCATGCACCAATCGAGCCATGCACCAATCGCATTCACACGACACGTTGTACAATGTAACTCCCAACTGTTGCAAAAGCTTTGCTAGCGCTATTGATATTTATACCTGTTAGCTGTTGGCTCATCATCAGTGGCTCGAGTTACCATGTGTTTTCAGGGCTAGGGTTTTGGGTTTTGGTTGCAAATGAATGTGAGAAGGTAAGTAATTCAGCTTTCGCCAGTGTGTGCTTTGCTTACCGGTTGACGGTCAATGTACTGGAGAATGGGAATGATGCGAGTTGAAAAATGCGAGTTGCAAGAAAAAGTAAGAAAACTGAGATTAGAGTTCCTGCAATGGTAAATGCTTTTTGAGATGGAAATAATCAAATTTTCCGTATACAGGAACTCCGAGTCAATTCGACGAAACGTGGACCCCCCCTTCTGGATCCCTAGAAAAATGAACCAGCGTATACCTCGCTGGACGTTTATTTTGTTCTCTTTACCCTCACAGTTATTCAGAGCTAAGTCCTTTCTAATTCTAATTTACAATATTTCGATTGCAATCACAATTCAGTTCAATCTATTACTTAGTTTGACTATTCCCTTTCTTCTATCACTGATTCTTCCAGCGACGAAAGCAATGTGCATTTTGAGGAAGTCCTACCTCTCCCCTCCACATTTCTAATGGTGCCTCCCTTGGACACTGAAAACAATTCCTTTATGGGAGTACCCCTTTCTCCATAAAGGTGGGACATACACTACGGGGACATGCAAAATGTCTCCTGGTGTGTGCTCACCTTAAAGAGTGTCTGGCTGCATTGATATATATATATATAGTGGCCCGAGTGAAAGCCCAGTGGGCTCTTGTTCCAATATACAGTCGATATAGCAGCTCTACGTAGCTGTATCGTAGCCGTATTTCAGTGCGTTCCCGAATCCATAGCGCTAAACCCATGAAATGTTAACATCAACAGTTCTGTAACACACATGCGACTTCTAAATAAACTAAAACCTATAACAATCATCATTTCCGTGACAACCGTTGTTTCCATCGATTTTCCAGCGAGAATCGAAAAAGTCACCCTTTGTTGATGTTTCCACAAGGGTCCGGCCAATTTTATAATTAATTTCCTCTCATGCAGAGTTCAGTTTCGTTTTTCTTGTTCTATCATTTTTTTTGGTTTAGTACTTTTCTTCTTTATCCTACTAGTTCGTTCATGTCATTTGCAGTTCGATAAATTGTTTTTGCAATCCGAAAAGTAGTTTATTCAGTTCTGTATATTCGATTCATATCGTTTCAACATCGGGTTCGGTTTCAGTTCTATTTATTCTATTCATGCACTCAGTATTCTCCAGATACAGAACCGAGATGAACAGACCGAAATAAACAGAATAGAAATTTAAAGAGCCGAGAAGTTTAGAACTAAGCGAACTGGAGAACAGAGTCTGAACTGAACCCGGTGTCCCAGGGATTTCGCCCCCCCCCCCCCCCCCCCCCGTAATCTCACCCCCCCCGGGGCGAGATCCCTAGTGATCTCGCCCCCCTCACTGGTCCCCCCTCAGGGATTTCGCCCCCCCCCCCCTCCTAACGATTTGCTGAGTGAACATGAACTTTAATATATGTTCACTGTTAAGACTGTTGCAACACTTGATTACTTAATCAATAAAACCGTCTATAAAACATATATTCGACTTATTATAACAAATCTGTAGAGCAAGCCACAAATGTTGTCGTAATTAATTGGTTCTTCTGTTACACTATTTTTGGCTAAGAGCTGTTAATTGGCTTTTTATTAAGTCGTGCTTGTGCCTGTATTAAAAAGTCCCGCAAGGCTAGAGTGATTGAGAGAGCACACAAAAGCGTCGCCATCGAGAATTACTGCAATTTAAAGTTACCAGAAGCGTTCGGCGACATGGTGGAGTGCAGTCTGTGTGGTGACTGGTTTCACCAGAAGTGTGTTGGTCGCCAATTTGATACAAGCGTTGAGTGGCTCTGTAGTTCATGCGCACCCCGATCATCGAAGAGGCTTCGTCGAGAATAGAGCTTGCCACATTTAAATAAATGTGTATATATCACTTTAATTGTTTAAATTAAATTGTTATATGAGCAGTTTGCTTGTTTCTATTTGGTTGTTTGTTTCAACATGCACGGATAAAGTTGAAATGCGTCCAATTCTTATTTCAAAATATCAAGTCTTCACCAAAAGAATTACGATCGAAGATAAACGTTTATGAAATGTATCTAAGACTTGATATCCAACGAGTGAATACAGCGAACGAGTACGAGTATGACATCAATTGGATCACGAAAGCTGTGTTTAGCTAAAGCAACGTCGAACGAGCTTGCTTTTAGTACGAGAGAATTGGAGAGGGGGGGGGGGGGGGGGGGGCAAATCCCCAGCTTAGTCTGTTTTCACTGGGGGGGCGAGATCCCTAAGGGGGGGTGAAATCCCTAGTGATCTCGCCCCCCCGGGGGGTGAAATCCCTAGTGATCTCGCCCCCCCCCCCCCCCCCCCCCGGGGGAGGGGGAGGGCGAGATCCCTGGGGGGGCGAAATCCCTACGACACCGGACTAGAGTGGACATGGACATGATTAGATATGAACCAAGAAAACTGAGCTGATTCCAAAAGGTCGTCAAAAAAACAACTTTATATCGTTAATCGGAAAGAAAGTCAAATTCTCTTGGACTTGGCTCAGCCGATCTTCGAAATTTCCAGTCTGCACTGCGATAGATCGTCTTTTTCCCGCCATTTTTTCC
Organism: Actinernus sp. WN-2022; assembly: GCA_030867875.1. Classification (NCBI taxonomy): domain Eukaryota; kingdom Metazoa; phylum Cnidaria; class Anthozoa; order Actiniaria; family Actinernidae; genus Actinernus; species Actinernus sp. WN-2022. The sequence continues at coordinate 7,662,448 of JAOWCC010000577.1, read as the reverse complement.
TGTAACATTTCAACTCGCAACACGCACTTTTCAACTCGCACTTTCCCTATCCCCGGTCATCTGAATAAGGATTTGTATGAGTGTTTCATCATCAGTACTGGAAAGAATCGATTGAACTTTAATTTGCTTGGCTAAATTTTGTTTTTGATTAAATTTTTTTTTTTTGCATGGCTCGCATGGCTCGCATCGCTGGCTCGCATGCCTCGCATGGCTCGCATGGCTCGCTGGCTCGCACATTGTACAGACCCCCGACATACAGCCATGAGGAGCTTAACCCGACTTCGGATTTCTCAGTGTGAAGCCTATGACGCCATCAAAATCGAATTACGATTTTGACATTTTGTGGTTTCAGTGTTGTCACCACTTTATTTAATATAACATAAACACTTTCGAAGATTATGCAGGTATAATTCCTGTGGAGAGCAGAAATTATATTCTTGCCGTCGACGCTCAAACTTCAAGGATGTTCCCACGCGATCACGGAGGACGCTTTCCACTTAAAACAGGGTTTTTGGAGCTTTACTTGACAGACTTCAGAAGTGGTAGGCGTTGTGATTGTAAAGGGAGAAAAATTGTCAAGAACAAGGCTTTTGACCGGTTCTCGAACGAGATTTGCCAAGTAAAAGTATCAGATTTGTGGCGGGAAAATGGTGAATGCGCTCAATTCTAATGTTTCTGGCCGGAAAGAAGAAACACCGAAGAGGGATGTATATGTACGCCATTACTCTGTTTGGACTCTGTTGTGGGCTGCTACTGAAAGCAGCACCAGTCTTGTTGGGATCATATCAAGGATTTTTGGTCTCATTATAGAGTTCAAGCAAATAATTGACGCGATGAAATCCTTCGACCTCACGCGTTCCGCTGTGATCGGTGAATCAGCGACGACTTTATAGGTAACCCTAACCCTGAAGACTCATCGCATTCAAGTATTAGGAAACGAGCTGTCGTTTTAAATGGAAGAAGGTAAAGGAAACGAACGTACCTATCGCTGCGACTGTGTTACAATTTATTTTGTTTAAAGTTATTTATTAATTGATTACTTAATGATTTAAAACTGGCCTGTTGAATAAACCATTCGCGCGAATTATAATTTTATCCTCGATCATGCGAATTTACTTAATCTGTTTAATTTGTACTGTCATGCATATATATATATTTATATTATTTTAGTATATTGTCACTACATGTGTATCTATATTTTGTGTATTTGTGTTTTTATATATTGCTGTTGTAGAATGCAGGGCCTACATTTTCTACCGAACAGATATAGCCATGTTAGATATGTCAGGAAGCTGTAATGTTGGAGTCAACAATCTAACATGGAAATACAAGGGGAAACAACTACTTCGCAAGCAGCTTATGCTAGATTAGAAGTTAATTTGAAAGTGGGGATAAATCGAATAAACGAATAAACAGGCAAACCAAGGAAGAGCCCCCCCCTACTGCCTGTTTATATCTGTTGTTTTCATGGGTAATCCGTTACCTGAATTCCACAGCTGAACGTGGGCAGAAATTAGCCCCCCTCCCCTACTGCCTGTTTATGTCTGTTGTTTTCATGGGTAATCCGTTACCTGAATTCCACAGCTGAACCTGGGCAGAAATTAGCCCCCCTCCCCTACTGCCTGTTTATGTCTGTTGTTTTCATGGGTAATCCGTTACCTGAATTCCACAGCTGAACCTGGGCAGAAATTAGCCCCCCTCCCCTACTGCCTGTTTATGTCTGTTGTTTTCATGGGTAATCCGTTACCTGAATTCCACAGCTGAACCTGGGCAGAAATTAGCCCCCCTCCCCTACTGCCTGTTTATGTCTGTTGTTTTCATGGGTAATCCGAAACCTGAATTCCACAGCTGAACCTGGGCAGAACTTAGCCCCCCTCCCCTACTGCCTGTTTATGTCTGTTGTTTTCATGGGTAATCCGTTACCTGAATTCCACAGCTGAACATGGGCAGAAATTAGCTTTCCCCCCCCCCTACTGCCTGTTTATGTCTGTTGTTTTCATGGGTAAGCCGTTACCTGAATTCCACAGCTGAACCTGGGCAGAAATTAGACCCCCCTTACTGCCTGTTTATGTCTGTTGTTTTCATGGGTAAACCGTTACCTGAATTCCACACCTGAACGTGGGCAGAAATTAGACCCTCCTTACTGCCTGTTTATGTCTGTTGTTTTCATGTCTGTTGTTTGTTTATATATTTATTTATTTAAAATAGCTACATTTACATGACTATTTATTATACCTGTATTTAACTATTATTGTCCGCACTTGCACTATTTTATTGACTTTGTACTTCACCATTGTATTGTAACTAGCTTTAAGCTTTCTTATTATTTTATGCACCTTCCGGTATTAGTGTATACTATCCAAGGAAGTAAAAATCTAAGATCTAAGATGGGTAATCCGTTACCTGAATTCCACAGTTGAACCTGGGCAGAAATTAGACCCCCTTGCTGCCTGTTTATGTCTGTTGTTTTCATGGGTAATCCGTTACCTGAATTCCACAGCTGAACCTGGGCAGAAATTAGACCCCCTTCCTGCCTGTTTATGTCTGTTGTTTTCATGGGTAATACGTTACCTGAATTCCACAGCTGAACCTGGGCAGAAATTAGCTTCCCCCCCCCCTACTGCCTGTTTATGTCTGTTGTTTTCATGGGTAATCCGTTACCTGAATTCCACAGCTGAACCTGGGCAGAAATTAGCCCCCCTCCCCTACTGCCTGTTTATGGCTGTTGTTTTCATGGGTAATCCGGTACCTGAATTCCACAGCTGAACCTGGGCAGAAATTAGCCCCCCTCCCCTACTGCCTGTTTATGTCTGTTGTTTTCATGGGTAATCCGTTACCTGAATTCCACAGCTGAACCTGGGCAGAAATTAGACCCCCTTCCTGCCTGTTTATGTCTGATGTTTTCATGGGTAATCCGTTACCTGAATTCCACAGCTGAACCTGGGCAGAAATTAGCTCCCCTCCCCTACTGCCTGTTTATGTCTGTTGTTTTCATGGGTAATCCGTTACCTGAATTCCACAGCTTAACCTGGGCAGAAATTAGCTCCCCTCCCCTACTGCCTGTTTATGTCTGTTGTTTTCATGGGTAATCCGTTACCTAAATTCCACAGCTGAACCTGGGCAGAAATTAGCTTTCCCCCTCTTTATTGTTAGGGCTCTCTGGCTGGTATTCCAGTATATATAAACTGTGTAATTCTGGTCAACAATTCAAGTAAAAATGTTAATTGTACTTCTTGGTTCCTGATAAGTCGTATTGATGCCAACGTTAGTGTTTAAGGAGAAAGCTAATCAGTTGTTTAAGATAGAAGAACTTTATTTTAACAGGGTGGCCCATTCATCAACGTGGCTGGTGTCCAAAGGGGCCCTGTATCAACAGAATCTACATACAATACAAATATCCTAAAAACTATGTACAATGTTAATATCCTAAAACTATGATTTTATTTATAGCATATACATATATAACACAGATACAATATCATAATTAAGTACTAATGAAAGTGGGCTTTAACAGAACTTTTGAAAGACTGAAGAAAGTGATTCAGTATGTTTAATATTAACAGGAAGTGAGTTAAAAAGTATTGATCTAGAAAATCTAAACGTACGTTTTCCAAGGCTAAGTTTCGGTGTAGGTAGATGGAGGTCAGCTTTTCCGTTCTTGTATTGTAAGTATGAAAGCCGTAATTTCTAGTGAAATTATTACCTAAGTATGGTGGAACTTGGTTACGTAAACATTTAAAAACCAGAACACATTTGTGTATTTTACGATAATCACGCCTGAGAATGATACGGGCAGCTCGGTTTTGCAACCGCTGCAAGTTATTGCTACAGCCGGCGGACAGTTCTCCCCAGGTAAGTTTTTTTATTAATCTAAATAGACACTTTAAAAGCATTATAGTGGTACAGTAAGATTTGGTCGAGTTGATTTTGGCGAAATGGGACTGAATTGTTTAAAGGGTTCTCGGGTTTTCGGATGCGCTCGTATTATGTGTTATGATAACTGTGTAGTTCCGGTCAATACATATTTTCTGGAAGTTTTCATCCCGCCAGCAGAGTATCGTCAAAAAAAGTTCTAAACGCTTTGGAATTCGCTCGAATTCCATAAAAATTCGTATGAATCTCTAATACTATTTCCTATGCCCACAAACATTTTATTTTTTGTGTCTGGCAAACTCTCCATACACTTCCTTAACCTTTCGCAGCATGTTTTATATTTTGGGTCAGGTTATCCTCACCCCGCGAGAGTCCTAAACAATTCGACTTTCAAGTATTCTAGTGCACTCGTACGTGGAAACTAATTATGTGTAGTTCTGGTCATTAAATAAAGTAACAGAAGATTAAGTATCGTGTTGATAGATTTTAATTGCTTAGCGCTCTCGACTGGTGACAGCTTTTCCAATTACAACATTCCTATAAAACCATATACCAGTGTTTCAGATTACAGCTCCTATTGTTCTAAGGGACACTGTATGTCCCTTAGCTGTGGGGAGCCAAAATCCTAACTCGGGTAAAGCTCCTCATGGCATGGTAACAATTGCAAGATGATCCATCTCCTCAACCTGCGTTCCGTAGCCATCTCTTTCCGTACACTTCTCCTTGCACCAAAACTCGGTTACCTTAGCCCTACAATTTGCGTTTTACTGACCGAGATAATCGACAAAATGACTGAAGTCTAAGATTATTTCCGAGCGATCGAAACAACTAAACATCGCCAAGGCGCTCCTTTTTCGAGTAAAGCTGCTCGACAGAAAACGTTGTTAAATGTATGAACCTAGAGCTACTTAATGTTTTACATATCACACATTTTACCTTTATTTCGTAAATAAAAACTATATATAACTACAAACCGGTCGGCAGTACCGGCGGATATACGCGACTTTGACCACGCAAATATTCGCGCGAAAGAATCAAATATAGCGCACGCATAAATTACTTCACAAAATGTATGGCGTCATATCCCCGCCAAAATTCAAGTTTGCTTTTCGATGTTCCAGTATACAATTCAACTTTGTTATTCACGTTGCGACATTAGATGTTCGCAATTCAACATTGCTGTTTGCTATTACGACAATCAAGTTTCACGATGCGACATTAGATGTTCGCAATTCAACATTGATATTCACTATACGATATGCAACTTTCACAATTTTCCATCGGTGCAAATTTCCACACTTTGTTTTTCCGTAAGCATCCCAAGTTTCGCCATGCAACATTCAAGTTTTGTCATGCAACATTCAAGTTTCGCCATGCAACATTCAAGTTTTGTCATGCAACATTCAAGTTTCGCCATGCAACATTCAAGTTTCGCGATTGAACTTCACGCATGAATGGTTCACCTTTCAATGAAGATTCCGCTGTACCAAGATAGCGCGGGCGCAAAAGAAGGCAACACGTGGGAATCACCGTGTTTCTTGTCATGATAGCCTGCTTGCCGGCTCTCCTGTAATTTTTTTCGGTCGTTTCTTTTCGGATTGGGTCACCTGTGGCACGCGGTCAAAATGGGGCAAGGACAAAAAATTTTGTCCTTGCCCCATTTTGACCGCGTGCCACAGGTGACCCAATCCGAAAAGAAACGACCGAAAAAAATTACAGGAGAGCCGGCAAGCAGGCTATTGTCATGATGAATAACAACAAAAACGCTAGAACGACCCTTCGTCTAGTGGCACAACAGCTGCTATCTCTTGCGAATGAAGGTGAGTATTTTAACTATCAAATAATTCACTCTTAGTCTAAGGGTGTATTCGTTTCGGATTTCGAGATCCGAAAACGGAATTTCGTGTTCGTTTGGCAAATCCGAAAACGGATTTCGACTTTAGCATGATCCAAGAAATCCATCTCTGAGAAGGATTTCGTGGATTAATCCAAATCCGGATTTCTGTTTTTTTTTTTGGGGGGGGGGGAATCCGAAAACGGATTAGTAAAATAGTACTAATGAACAAACGATATACGATTACCTTGCAGACTCGGTGATAAACTTCAAAAGCAGTGCATGGATGTCGTGACATCAAATCGATCTGACACTGACTTCATGTCATGCAATCGGGATTACCTCGTATGCTTTCTTAAATCTACTGGAGCCCTGCCTCCGTGGGTTTGATTCTGGGGTAGCTCTAGACAAAGAACAAGAAGAATTGACCCGCGAGACATACGGAAACAGACAGACGGTAGTGTGGTACAACCTCTTCAAAATACAATGATATTCGCACTCGGTTCGTCTGTTGGTTACTTTGCATGAGAAGCAAAACAACAGCTCCATTGTCATCACACTCATTCAAAATATCTGCATCTATTTCAGTATCAAAAAACTCATCAAAAAGAAGAGCGCAGCGAGAGCTCTTCGCCAGTGTGCCATTTTGGATAGCGTGACCAATTTAATTTAGACGGATTAGACAGTTGCCGTAGCAACAAATCCCTTTTCGGATTTCGTGTTTTTGTGAGAACTGGATTTCCCAAACGAATACACCCTTAGACTAAGAGTGAATTATTTGATAGTTAAAATACTCACCTTCATTCGCAAGAGATAGCAGCTGTTGTGCCACTAGACGAAGGGTCGTTCTAGCGTTTTTGTTGTTATTCATCATGACAAGAAACACGGTGATTCCTACGTGTTGCCTTCTTTTGCGCCCGCGCTATCTTGGTACAGCGGAATCTTCATTGAAAGGTGAACCATTCATGCGTGAAGTTCAATCGCGAAACTTTAATGTTGCATGGCGAAACTTGAATGTTGCATGGCGAAACTTGAATGTTGCATGACGAAACTTGAATGTTGCATGGCGAAACTTGAATGTTGCATGACGAAACTTGAATGTTGCATGGCGAAACTTGGGATGCTTACGGAAAAACAAAGTGTGGAAATTTGCACCGATGGAAAATTGTGAAAGTTGCATATCGTATAGTGAATATCAATGTTGAATTGCGAACATCTAATGTCGCATCGTGAAACTTGATTGTCGTAATAGCAAACAGCAATGTTGAATTGCGAACATCTAATGTCGCAACGTGAATAACAAAGTTGAATTGTATACTGGAACATCGAAAAGCAAACTTGAATTTTGGCGGGGATATGACGCCATACAAAATGAGCCCGCGTTACATGCTTGAAATTTTGATTAGATTGGCGCGCGAATTGCTTGTGTCGGAGCTAGACGCGTCACGCCGACTGTCATGTCAAATGATTTCAGCCAAAATTTAACTTGTACATTTGTTGTCCCAAGTCTTTACATTTGTTGTCCCAAGACTTTTCCCCAGAGTAATGTTTTCTTGTTGTTCTGTATCCTAATAGGAAATGTATAATTTATCTAATTGGAAAATAAAGCACGGAATCCTCGGGAGAGCTAGCACATGATCTGTTCGCGGTTAATGTCGACATTTTGAAAGAGTGCAAACATGGCGCGAAATACAGTGTTTGTATGGGAATCCGAAATCCTCAATTTTGTTTTCGCGGAGGACGCAGTGGGGAGCGTAGACTTGGTCCAAGTCGAACTCGCCGAGTCACTGGGTAAGCCATTACTGGCTCAAAAAGCGAGTGTGAGAATCGAAGCGAGAGGCGAGTTCGACTAGTTTCACTTGCAGGAAATTGAATCGGGGGTTGTTTTGGCGCGAAAAAAGAAAACGTTTCAGGGGCGGAGCTTGCATTTCGCGCCTTTCACAAACTCTTTCCGAGTACAATCAAATTGTAAATACCACATCAACATACAATGCCTGAAGAATTGACGCTTTGTGATTGAGCAAATCTTAGTACGTCATAAGCCACGCCTCCGGTTGAAAAATCAACCGGTAAATTTGGCGCGCTGCAAGTGGGAAAAGTCCTTCGTGCGGGGGGCTAAGAAGGACTTTGATAAAGTCTATGGAGAGCGATAAGAGTCGGTGAAAAATGTTTTGTAATTATCATTTCTTGTGTCTACAGCTTCGAGACCATTACCATCATGTAGAACGGCATGCCATATATGTCATGTACGTACGGCGCGATGAACCTTCCAGTCAAAGGTCGTTTGAAACAATTGTAGTTCCTTACATGAAGTTCCTACCTATGTAATGTAATATCAAATGCCCTTTCGGTAATAATCAATAAATTGTCGTGCACCAATCAAAGGGAACAAAAAGGCCGAGCGGAGTCTGTGGAGGAGTCTACGAAGATGGTAACTGCCCCGAACTATTGCCCGAATAACGGCGTTTCCGGAACTGACGAGTTGAATATACATAAAAACGTAGCATTGCACTGCGAGTTTCAGTAAGTTTTAATATGAATTTCTTCAAATTTGCGAAGTTAACTTGCCACATATTTCGAATCTTGTATGAAGTCCGTGAGATGAAAGATCCTCGAGGTTACTTTCAACTTTTAGGTCGATGTGCACAACAAAATGAACTCAGATGTGCTGAACAAACTGAAGTCAGCCCTTGTGCTGAAATATGAACTGAAACTAAGCATGGTTGGGGAATCGGACTTTGGCAAAATTTGTTATATATACCGGTCATTTCTCAACTGTGAACACTGTGTAACCACCCCTAAACTCGGGCTTAGACTCCGCGCGGGCAGAGGGACTCGGACCCCACACGAGCAACATATCCTCGTTCTAGAATTACCAATAATAAGTAATTGGCTTTTGCTCTTCAATGGAGTGCAGAGGGACACCGGTAACACAGTCGGTTAAACTTTACAAATCCCCTCCGCCAATCCAAGCTCTTAGTGGGAAAAACGGGACACTTTAAGATTTTGTACCACTGAGTTACAGCCCTCTCTCTGATTGTACTGGCCGTTATTGCTTCGACTACCCTTCTCATTTTCCGGCAAGAGCTGGATTCAGTTGATAGTGGTGACTCGTGCATGTTCCTACCATCACTCCGGCTGTTGGCTATCATCTCTTGCCTTTGTTGTTGTAGTTGTCTTTGACCATGGTATTTGTACCAGAGATAATGTGGTATTACTTCCATAGACCAGGGCCGGGTTGTTCAAAGCCCGATTAGTGTTAATCCTGGATTAACTCTGCACAGAACCTATTGGTTGTCATGGAAATTAACCCTGGATTAGCACTAATCGGGCTTTGAACAACCCGGCCCAGGTCGTTTTCCATCTGCGATTCTACTGTAATGAATCCTGATAGCTCCTTCAATTAATGGGCTCTCTTCCTTGTGACCTTTCACGATACAGCTCCTCCTGTTTTCTCCACTTCCTTTGAAGTGGATCCGGCAAACGATCATAGATGTGTCGCAGATTAGCGATACAGTCCAGTTCGTATGTATGCAGCTCAATCATAGACCAATAACAGTTCTCGACCTTATCAGAGAAGTTCATAAAGGCAGCATTGTCATTAGTTCTAATCTTCGGTTCAGCAATAAGGGAAAAACTTGTCAGGGAAAAACTTGTTTCAAGGGCTTCTTGGTCTGTGAAATGTCAGGGAAATATTTTTCTGCAAATATGTGGGAACCGTGTATATTAAATTCTGTATGCCCAAATCTCGAAGATGTTATTCTGCTGTGCAGCTGTCCTCAGGGGGGATCTTTGTTGACATTGCTGCCTCATTAACATAAATCATACTTGAAGCTGCAAAGAAACTGATGCCCACATATTGAAAGAGAGTCACACTTAGTAATTACCGAAAATTTGAGATTAATATGTTGATCAATAGTTTTTGAGAAAATGGCTTGAAAAGTGCAATTTACAAATGACGTACATTTGTATGGTGTGTGGCAAGATCTTGCTACATTATCATACAAGTCATTCTTTGTCAATTTTTGAAAAGCTGTTTACTCAAAAACTGTTCAACACATTAATCTCAATTTTTTGGTAATTACTAAGTGTGACTTTATCTTTTGATTTATAGAGTCGTTTGTTTGTAGCTTGAAGTATGACTTCTGGTAATGAGGCAAAATGTAAACAATGATCCACTAATTTTCCATCTTGCATGCCAATGAGGGTAAATTAGAACAAGTATGCATGCTGATGAGGGAATTTAGAGATTAAATGTCCCTGAACAAACAAAGAAAACTAAGGTGATCATGGTATTACAGCACTAATTATATAGCTGCCACACAGCAGTGTACAATATTGAGTGTGGTCAATGGCCAGGCTGCTGTACCGGGTGACAATCCCCTGATCTTTTTGAGTAGTACAACAGGTTCTTTCACATCCCTTCAAATACTGATTAGAAGAGACAATGCCAACAGCTTATATATGTCCCTGCCCAAGGACACGGATGGCATTTGAACCCCTGGCCTCCTGCACTCTATACTGTACTCTACCAATTGAGCTAACCAGTGAGGCGAACAAAGACACAACATGATGAGAACAAAGAAGTATGCATTGAGACACATGCATTGAGTGGCATGTTCAACGCTTTCAATAACTTTTGGAGTAAGCAAAACGTAAAAATGCCCCACAAATACCCGGGGATGGGCAGGTTTGGAATTGATAGAGCCATAATCAGCAGTGACGGGCAGAATAGGTGACAGTAAGAGGACAAGTAGCTGCAGGAACTCTGGTAGTAGCCAGCTTCTAATGAAACCTCTGCAGGTAAAAGGTAAAGGTATTCATTTATATAGCGCAAATTCTATATGAATATATTCAAATGCACTTCACAAGGTTTTTTTTGTAATATAGACTGCTATTGTGGCGCAATGTGCTGCCGTGCAGTTTATAATCATGAGTGATTGTTAGTACCTCGGAATACCAGGCTGTTGTGTCGAGAGACAATCCCCTACTCTTTCTCGAAATAACACAACAGGTTCTTTTACGTCCCCCTTATATAGATTAGAAGAGGAAGGAGACAAGGCCAACAGATTATACGTCCCTGCCCAAGGACGTGGCTGGGATTCGAAACCCCGACCTCCCGCACTCTAGATCGTGCTCTACCAACTGAGCTAACCAGTGAGGCGGTGTATGTTTAGATGACATACATGTATGTGCATCTATAAGAGGACTGTCAGACCCACGGCAAAATATGACCATTTCTTTCTTTTATACAATAACTAGCAAAAAAAGATACAAAATGATTTCACTAAAAATCACGAAATCTGTGCATCTATACTTGTCCAATCAGAGCATGTGGTGGTTCGGATCACAATGATTGATGATCGATACATGTATTCAATAGCTTTCAACTGTACATGAGAAACTGCATCACTTGTATCCATTGAGCACACAGTAACATGTCCAAACTTTGTGGCATAATTACTTGTTCACTTCAAAGCACTATCAAGTATTTGTGCCACATAAAATATATCCCAACTTTTCTGCAATATAATTTTGTCACATCATAACATGAAATCGAGGCTGGCAACGTCGACCATATGCAACGTCAATGTGGTTACCGATCGATCGTCGAATCCCATGGTACGAATTCCAAGCTAAACATTAAATCCTTGTTGCCTCATGCATTCCTTGTGAGCCGCAATCAAGTCCAGACATCTGTCCTCACCTCGTTCCACAATGCAAGCATCTCGGATTTTTTTCGTTTCTGGACACGCGCAGCATGCTTTGAGTTTCTTCTGTTCTTTGGGTTTTTCCTCTGCAGGTAAGACTTTTGTTGCTTGGGCTGACATTTTGCTCGTAGCTAGCTAAAGTCTCGATATAACAACCAACACTACAAGAACGAACCCAAGAACGAGGAAAACTGGGAATGAACTGACGTACATGGAAGTGAGGCAACACCCACACACGCATGCTCAATAAGAGCTTCGGGGATTTCCAAGATGGCGGCTATTTTGCTGCTTAACGAGATGGAGAGAGTAACCTGAGAGTAAGGCCCTCTATACGTGGGGTTTTCTCCAGCAGAAATGGCCACGGACTCTACCGTAACTAGCTCACATATTGAGCACCTCCTCGCCGAGGTGGAGTCAAGTGACGGGCTTCTTGGCCCGACTTTAAGGTAAGTTTTACAAAAACATCTTGTGCAGTTGTGATCAAGTCATTCGTGCTGTCAAACGCAAGAAATAAATACACTGTACTTCGTCTTCGCAGCCGGAGAGCAGTTTTTGATCCTAAACTTCTTTCTCCAGAGCTGTATACGATGGAAAGCATCAGAAAGAATTCTTGGTCAAGCTTGAAGAACGAATCAGAATACATGATAAGGATATTGAACGGATGTGTAACTATCACTACCAAGGCTTCATCGAATCAGTCAATGAACTGCTGAAAGTTAGGGGAGAAGCTAGAAAACTAAAGGTATGCATCACAAACTCCACGTACGATACCTGCCGCTCTGTGTTTGTTCCTTTAAGATTGTCAAATAAATAATTGGTTTCTTACTGTCTGCAGATAAAAGTCAAAGAAGCAAACGAAACCCTCCAAGATTCCGGGAGTGAAGTAAGTGATAACTGAAATATTATTAAACTGGAATCGTGAAATTCGATCGCGCATGGTTTATATTAGTCTGCAAGTTGGGAAGTGACAAGTCCCTATATATATACACGATTACGATCTACGTGTATCAATTTACCTTGTTATTTTTAGTTGACTTAATACGAGTTACGTTCAAAATTTGCGAAATAAGTGTTCCATTTCTAATATGTCATTTGATCTTAAAACATCTGCAGGCAGCTGTAAATATTAGGACCACTTACAGTATTAGCTACACATGTAGGTGTATAACTGTCGATGTTAATAGTTCTTACCGGTTTTGAATGGAGAACTCATTACCAAACTCCAAAGTAATTTGAGCAGATGTTTAATTGTGTGAAAAACAATATACATTGTACCTCAACATGTTTTTAAAATTGTTCATTGTGCAAAAGACATGCAATATACATTGTACCTCAACATTCTCTATTTTATTTGGAGTTGCACTGCAGGACCAATATTTTGTTACTAAATTAGAATATTATGTTTTGTGTTCCGTATTTTCGTAAATTCTCTCTTTAAAAAAATATATTTGTAGTATATAGCTATAGAGGAGTTGACATACCCATTTTCACGCTGGGTAATCAGGACAAACATGGTGGAAAAAACAGTGTTTCAATGAGAATCTGGTGTCAAATATTTTGCCCAAAATTCTATTTTTGAAACATTTCGAATCCCAAAACTAAAGATGTGCAGTACATTGTACTTAAAGGATTTTGCTTAATAAATTTGAGGGCAGCAGACATCTTGTGAGCCCTGCCATTCTGTTAAAAAAATTGTATATATATATGTTTCCTTGTAATTTGATTGCAGATTTTAACAACAAATGTGAACAATTCAACACCAAATTGAATTGTTAAATAAATAGGATGATTACTGCTTTGAAATGTTATAAACAAAAACTTTTGGGATTCAAAATGTTTCAAGAAAATAATTTTTGGCAAATATTTGTCACCAGATTCTCATTGAAACACCGTACTTCTCTGTTTACCCTGATTACCCAGTGTGCAAATGGGGATGTGAACTCATCTGTGACCGAACACGGGAAAACATACATTAACGGGAAAGCGTTAAACGGGCAAATATAAACGGCTTGCTAACGGGTTTTAAAGCCGTTTAAACGACTTTACAAGGTCGTTAAACGGGCAAGGAGAAAATTCAAACGACTTGCCAAATTGTTTAAACGCTTTGCTTCAAGGAGCTAACGACTTTGAAAGTCGTTTAAACGGGTAATAAAATATTCCTAACGTCTTTGCAAGTCGTTTAAACGGGTAGTGAAAAAATCCTAACGGCTTTACAAGTCGTTTAAACGGGTAGTGAAAAATTCCTAACGACTTTGCAAGTCGTTTAAACGGGTAGTGAAAAAATCCTAACGGCTTTACAAGTCGTTTAAACGGGTAGTGAAAAATTCCTAACGACTTTGCAAGTCGTTTAAACGGTTACAAAAGTCGTTTAAATGCTTAGCAAAAAAACTTCAACGGGTTACCTTGCGGAACCCTGGCTAAGCTTGTGGCTAAGGTCGTATCGCTATCCGAACACGCGCCCTCTGGAAGAGTTGCAATGCCAATGTCTCGATTTGGTATCCGTGAGGATAAAAGACCAGCAGGAACCATTGGTGTCTATCCAATTTAATTTTCTGCTTTTTCCACGCCTTGAACCCCCAAGATAACAAATCAATGCAATATCACATGTCCAAGAAACACTTGATGCGAACGGCTTCTAGTCCTGTCCCTCGCACGCAGCTGTGATACCTGGGTATAGGTAATATCCGCAGTAATGATTTCATTATCGTTACTTTTAAAGCGATTTGACAAGTAATCATTACTCTTAAAACCAGTCAAGAATATAAACAATAGTCGCATTCCGAATGGCGGTAGACCCACGCTGCACTACAGGCAAAGGGGTTCAATACGATCACGAGTTTAGAAACTCGGATTACGCGTGATCGCCTTTATATGCTTTTCCGAACGCTATAAAACGAGATACATGCCGACATTCCTGCAGGTTTGGATGTTTTATTAACTCCTCACAAAGTGATGAAGTAAAAAAGCTGAAATCAAAACTCCAAAAGATTCGATACGGTTCGTGCGATCTGATCTCACGCTAAACTGAAAAGACAAATTAAAACTGTGAATATCGAGAACTATGGACTCAAACCATTTTTCGCATCATGAATGTGGAAACTGTTCAGATACCTAAATGAAGTGACGTTTTATTCCGTACGCATCTCGATTTCTAAAAGAAAATTTTATCTGTAAATATTTTTTGTGTGTGCGATCTCAATGCAAAACAAACACGGCGGAGCATTGATTATTCAAATCAGTTCGCGGAAAATGTCACACTTCTGTGTCGCGGAATTCAAGACTCGGACCTCATCACCTTTGAAAACCGATCCACATTAAATAAAAAGAACTCCAGAATATTCTATTTAGTAGACGTTTATCATTTGCCAGTAAAGTTGAGAAGCTTTGTGGTGATTTAAACTACAATGCAATCTCCCTTCCCGCGAAGTTCGCGGCATTCTTGTTGTGTCAAAAACCAGACAATCAGTCTTCACGGCTGAAAGCACATGTCAACAGAGAATCTTTGCATCTCCAGCTAAAAGCTGATTTCTTCAATTGAAAACATAAGCAATTACTTCAACAAAAATTCTGAAGGACTGACGGATCTGAGTTTTAAACTACAGAAGCTAAAGTTTCTCAGATGAACGGAAAACACCAAACCAGCGCTGGGACGGTGTTTCGTAACGCAATCCTGTCTTTTGGTGACTATCAATGGACGGAAATGGAGGGAAAAGGAGTGACTGCTTATTCTTGTTTACAAGCGGCAAACTGGACGTTCATAATCTGTCAACAGCGTGACTAATGATCTCCATTGTCAGTTCTGCTAGATTCAACCAGGGAGGTGGAAGATTCAACATGCAAGTACATGCAAATTTTAACGTTAGCGTGTTCTTCTAATGACGGAGCACAACAAACGACAATGCACTAGCCTGCTAAAGTAGAAGCTTAGTTTCATTTTTAGCTGGATAAACATGCACTTGATGGACAAAACACAGGTCCAAACAAATAACAGTCATTAGCATAATACCAGTGGATATAAATTTGCGCTACACACACTGATAATCAGTGGTGCGGAAAAGTGTAAGTTTACACTTTTCCGCACCACTGATTATCAGTGTGTGTAGCGCAAATTTATATCCACTGGTATTATGCTAATGACTGTTATTTGTTTGGACCTGTGTTTTGTCCATCAAGTGCATGTTTATCCAGCTAAAAATGAAACTAAGCTTCTACTTTAGCAGGCTAGTGCATTGTCGTTTGTTGTGCTCCGTCATTAGAAGAACACGCTAACGTTAAAATGTATTTGACAGCGAACAGACAGACTGCAAAACCGGTTATTCGAGAACTGTGATACTAGTTCGAACATGGAAGTGAGAATGGCAAGCTGTGCCACCAGAGGTTCTCGTCGCTTCGCTCCTAGACACTCGTCGTTTCGCTCTTCGATAGAGGCGCTTCGCGCCTAACTTCCGCGAAGGGAGGCAGTAGAACCTCTGGTACCCAGGGTAGGACGTAAAACGCGCGTCAAGAAAACGACCATAAATAATCTCACTGTCATATTTAAAGTTCGTTATTTTTACGTACGTAGAGAAAAACGCAACAACCTGACTGACTAAACGGCTTATAATGTTTGAGCTAACGACTTTCCAAGTCGTTTAAACGGATAGTGAAATTCCTAACGACTTTGCAAGTCGTTTAACGGGTAGCGAAATATTCCTAACGACTTTGCAAGTCGTTTAAACGGGCAGTGAAATATTTCTAACGACTTTCCAAGTCTTTAAACGGGCAGCCGAATTTTTTTAACGAGTTGCAAAGTCGTTTAAACGGGTTCTCTTGCTGAGCTAACGACTTCTCAACTCGTTTAAACGGGCAAGGAGAATTTTCTAACGCTTTAGTTGATGAGCTAAACGACTTTAGAAGCCGTTTAAACGGGAAGCTAACGACTTGGAGCGTTAAACGGAAAAGCGTTAATGTATGTTTTCCTGTGTTCGGTCACATCTATTAAACCAGGTTTTTAAAATATCTCCTGCATTTAAGCTGTTGATGTGATAATTTCTTCTTGACTGATAATTTTAATATTTATTTATCCATTTATGTTTGGCTTATACATGCACTCAAACACTTATTGTAACTGTTGGATATTTTCTTTTTATGTGCTGAACAGGATATTATGGAGTATTTGAATAGATAGCATGACTTTATCATCTCTTAATATTCTCCTGTGTTTACATTCTAACCCACCCCAAAGCTTCATCCCTTCAAATTCGTTTCATCTTCTATAGAGTATTTATTTTGTTTTTTATGTAAAAGCTTGTAACCAGATGTGAGGAGCTGATTCAGTGTCGCACAATACAGAGAAATATTGCATCAGCGATAGAAACACTTAGTTTATGTTTGCCAGGTAAGATACAATAATGTACAATTTTGGTGTCTGTATTTTACATGACATCTGTAGGGTGGTTATGTACATATGTAATTAGACTAATAGGAACAACTACTGGCTGTGATATGTAATAATTATTATGTATATATATAGAATGTGTCACTTTGATGGACTTGGTTTGCCCCTTTTATACCACAGTGTTTTGTTTAACTCTTTCACTCCCAAGTGGTTTTAACTTCATGATTTTTAGCAATTTCTAGACTAAAAGGAACCCTCCCCCTAAAAAACTGTAGTCAGTTACCATGGAATTTTCAACTGACCAATTATACTGGGGCTCAAAGTTCTTAGTGAGTAATTTTGACAACCTAATTCCCAGGTTCTTTTCCTCCAGCAAGAAAAAGACCCTGGTTGGTGCTGGTCACATGTCTCTGCAACAAAAATTAAACTATGGGAAGGGTTAGTAAGATTCAATATTTTTGTCAACCTTTGTCATGGTTCACAAGTAACCAACATCAGCAACGTCTAGGATGATGCCTCAAAACAATAGACTTAATTACAAAATAGTATAACTGCATGTCAAAATGCATGTGGTTGTATAGAATGTACATTATGTCTTTCATGTACTACCGAAAACTCTCTCGAATTAAGCAGGTTGGCTCGTAGAAATTGTTGTTCCCTCTCCGTTCACATGACTACATACTAAATGTGGCTGATATTTATACTGTTCAAGAGAGCTCCATGTACATGTTGTGGTTTAATTTTTTTTTGGGTATGAGATTTCTCATAACAGTTTCAAATTTTCATACTGGTTTCAAATTTTTATACTGGTTTCAAATTTTCATACTTGTTTTATTTTTTCAATCCAAAATTCTAATAAGTGATTTTTCAATTTTTTGGGATTCATAAAAAAAAAAGGGGTTTAGTTTTTTTGGGGGGAATTAAAAATAAATAAATAAATCCACCCACCCCTCCCCTGCAAAATATTTTGTCACTTTTCCCTCCCTCTCTACGGTACTCACCGTTCCCCCTCCCTATCCCCTTTTCCCTTCCCTATCCCGCTCCCACTACAACCAACTTTGTAATGACCTCGTTAATTACACATCATTACTACTTACTTTTATTTTCACTTTTTCATGAACCCTTTCGACTGGAAGAATGCCTTGGAAGACCAGAGCTTTACCAACTGCGCCACAGAGACTTGCGTTGGAGTTCCAGTAACGTTCTTGGAATAATATAGCCTTTCTTTTGGAAATTAGTTACTAGTTCCCTCTCGGCCACTTAATTATATTCAACGCATGCGCACTACTCACAAAGTCGGACTTGGAAAACATCGCCGAGTTGCATGATTAGAACCGACTTTTATACAGTTAAAAGCGAACTAAAAGAAAGCCAAAGAATAGGATTTCACCTCTCACTTTATATTTAGAAGAAAGTTTCTATGGAAGTCAGTGAAGCAATATCTATAAAAAGCGATGAAAGACGATAATCTCCGACACACTGTTTATAGACTGCAGAACTGAAGACTTGTGAGTCTGGAGCAAAATAGTCTGGAGCAAAATAGTTTGTTTGACAAGAAAATTATGGAAGTAAACCAGCGTCTAACCTGACAGCAACGAAGTTGTGCACAAAGGCATGATTTTCAAAATGTTCTCCTGTCATCAGATCTAGAGAATTATAAAGCGCACCGAGGACAAGAAAAAATGCCAAAAATGGCCGTGACTGATCAGTCTTAGAGTTAGACAGGTATTTATAGTGATTTATAAATGTAACCTCAAAAAGTTATTAACTGTCAGTACATAAATTTTCTTGCATTGTGCTGTTCTCATAAACCAATTCAGCGACAAACACTATTGTCCCAGTAAGATTGATAAAAGTGGATCTTACAGATTTTCGCAATTGTCTATAATTCTTACGTACATGATTATTTCCCTGCACGTGACTTTCATTTTTCATTAAGTACTGTACAATAAAGTCAAAGAGTAACCCTACCCAAACACTGTACATATATGCTTCTTCCAATCAATGGTCCAATGAACTAAATATATAAACCCTACTCCTACATTTAAAAACAACCTAACCGTCAACAAAGGGTGCTCGCTAATTTTTGTAGGGTGTTTAGAGTTATATAATCCCTAATTTCGGGTTTTTAGGGCTTAAAGTCACTAAACAACAGACAAATATGCTTCTTCAATGGTCCTGTGTACTAATACAAACCCTACCCCTACATTTAAAAATACCCTAACCGTCAACAACGGGTGCTCACTAATTTAGGGTGTTTAGAGCTAATCACTAATTTCGGGTTTTTAGGGCTAAGTAAACAACAGACAAATGTGCTTCTTCAATTGTCCTGTGTACTAATCCAAATCCTAACCCTACATTTAAAAACACCCTAACCGTAAACAATGGCTGCTTACTAATTTAGGGTGTTTAGGACAAAATCACTAAACAACACACGTCAGACTATAACCCTTCTCTAATCCAAACCTTAACCCAATATTAAAAAAAAACCTAAAATACTAAAGAAATCAACAACACAAACAAAGTACATGTAAGATATTTTTATTGCAAAATACTTTGGTAGAACTTCATATGTTCTTGCTGTAATGCCATCCTCAACCTAAACACAAGGAACTATGAACAAGTTATACGTCTGGTTTAGGTATTCTGAAAATTTGAAACCAGCATGAAAATTTGAAACCAGTATGAAAATTTGAAACCAGCATGAAAATTTGAAACCAGTATGATAAATCTCATACCAATAATAATTTGAAACCACAACATACACATTGCCAGCTTCTTGGCCATTAAAAGAAGCGAATATTTTTTTGCTGTAGAGATTTTTCCAATGCAAAATATTGCCAACAATCTGCCATAGCTGACAAGAAAATAATTATACCTTGATTTAACATCACTACAAGAATATATAAACCTATTTCAAATTGGTGTTTGCAGAAGGTTGCCACACAACATGAAGTCGAAAATCAGGGTAAACCCAATCTTTACATTTATCCACATGCGCTAGTTTGTTTTGATGGCAAAAGTCTCTATCATAGACTTAATAAGGACAATGTTTGACTTTCTCCAATCGGCTGTAATTTGAAATCTCCCAGAGTTTGGGAGCCACATGGAGGAAAAAAGCCTGGGACCAAGGTTGCCATTGTTAATTCATTGTCGGTTTTTCTTAAGCTGTATGGAGATGGTAGGATGTGTGTTTTAGGGAACACTCAGAATTTAAGGCTTTTTATAGAGTGCTGGAGGATCGTTAAGTCTGATGAAGGCTTAAATCAGCACTTTCTCAAAGAACTTAGTCAGTACATGTTATTGTGATGGAGAAGGAGCTTCATTTCTCACTTGTAGTTGTAGGCCAACATTTCTTTGGTCACTTTAGCATCCATTGGGCTTTATAAATGGATGTCTGGAGCCACCTACATGTACATTGTACATTGTACCATTATTATAGCTTTTTTGGAATATTGGACAACATTAATTTGCCATTGATTCTGATATGAAGCTATTACAATGTACCTGTAGGTCTATTAATGGCTTTAGACTTATATAAGTATATATAGTTTGAATTAAGAAATGAAGATGAGGGGAGGGCCATGCTGCCGATTGGTTGGGTTTCCTGGCATGCTTTCCAGTTAAAGTGGTTGAATTTTGCTTGAAGTGCGTACGGAATGAATGGCTTGTTTCAGTGCCTAGAGACGCAAAGTGAGGTTAGTGCAAACTTGAAACCCTATATTTGATGTGAAACATACATTTTTGTAAGATAACGTACATGTATTCACTCACGGATAAGTATGTATTATTGTAGCTTAGTATTTCTTTTAAATGTTAATTTATGGAAATTTCCAGACCTTTTGTTCGGTAGATGTTCTCGCAGATAAGCCGCACCCCCAATTTTAAATGAAGAATTCCGGCATAAAGGTGCGGCTTATCCGTGAGTGAATACGGTAATTTAGAATCAGAGGAGAAATAATTGTTTTTCTGTTTGTGTCATGTTAGTCCTTTTTTCTGAAATGAAATAGTGTTAACTGTAGTTAAGGTTACTGGATACCTTCAGGGTGTGTTTCCAGTCTAAATTATGTAGCGCCTCAAGGAAACATCGTAGATAAATGATCCATGTATCATTTTAAAGCTTATAAAATTGGCTACAAGAATACATAAAAAGTTTTGAGTTCTTTGAAAATATCGAATTTTCCGCGATCCTGTTTCTCCGATCTAGTGAGATGGATTTCAGAAGCTCTGACTCCGAAAATATTTTAAAGTTTTAAAATATGTTTGCTTTGTCGCATTTCAGAGGAATCGTATTACAAAACCGTGTCGGGAATTTCAAAATTCGATTTAGTTCAAAAGTTATCATGCTCTCCGTGAAAAGGCGAAAAATAATCAGAGTAGATATGCAGAAAACACCATCAAGAGCTCTCTTTTTAGAATTTTCCAATTCCCCGACATGGTTTTGAAACAAATTGGATAAATTCCTCTTGAGTGGAAGCTTTTTTAAAACTCTATTTTGGTTGAAAATTGAAAGCGTAGAAAATAGGATTTTTTTTATCTAGCCGTCTGTCATGCATGAATAAGAAGCCCCGCCTCTCCAACAATTAGCGAGCTCTCGGCCAATCATTTCTCATCACAGTTTAACTATCTGTCAAGATTTCCCACCAATGTTGATTTCCGATCAAAGCTACATGCCGCATCGAGAAAATGTTAATATAGCTGGTTGTTCTAGTTTTCTTGTGTGACTTGAAAAATGGGAAAGACAAAAAGACCTTGATGGACAAAGCCAAGGTGAACACCTAGAGAAGGCTTGAATGCCAGCATAATTAGTAGAGGAGACAGCGATTTGCAGGCGGCTGAAACAGCACGGCAATAGCGAGATTGTGGTGTTGGTTTCAAGCGATTCAGAGTTACCGTCAGACTTTACATTTCCATCTAAGCTTTCTTGGAAACAAATATTCTCTCGGCTGGCTCCTATCAATTCTTCTTTTATTATGTTCAGATGTGGACCATTTGGCAGTCTGTCTGAAAGTGAAAATACGAACCCTTGTCGGGTTTTGCGAGGACTCCTATTTGGCTTTCTAGTCGTATGCATTGTTTGGCCTTGTTTTGCTTTACTTTTTTTCTTTGTTTTCCAAGCTAAGGGCATCCTGCTTGCTTTTTGGAAGGCATAAGGCCAACAACCAATTGAATTATGGAATTGTATGTGGAAAAACGTTTCTGTGTGAAAATTTTTTTTCCATCTTTTTCGTTTTGAAGGTATCCGGTAACCTTAACTTATGCAAAGAAAGGAGGATTTAGATGAAATTATTCATTGTTGACATGCCAAATGCAGTTCAATAGTATCATTAATTTTGTCTATACAAATATACATTATGGTGTGTGGGAATCTCAGGGCTTTGCTCAAACCCTTAATGCAAGTACAGTAGATAGTGCCATATGGCACTCTCAGGAGTGAAAGGGTTAAATAATTATCTGTTCTTTGTAACTCATGAAGTATTCATAAGTTAGATGAAAAAGTGTGTATGGTGTCATTATTGGTACTGAACTAATAATTTGCAAGTCACTACATCCTACTTATATACAACACGGGAATCTACATAGATCATGCAGTTCGATTGGCTCGCTATCTCGGAATAATGAGCAATAGCCACCTACAAAACTGGCGTGAATTCAGGTTTCGCGATTGTTTCCGATGCAGAAATTTGAGAAATTCAACAAAATACAGTGCCCAAAAGCACTAAAAAAGCTACAAAATATGGCCTTCGAGTGTTTCAAAGTAAAATGTTTGCATAAAATGTACAAAAGCAACTGTCACAACTTGTTTTGCTGTAGAACAAACTTTGTTTACAAAAGTTACATTTGTCACACCTTCTATTTAAGAAATAAAACTAAAAATCACTATAATTCACATTTTGTGTTGAGGTTCCTGTGTTGTATATGTTGTAGGTTGTTTCTCGATTCAGGTTGTTTTTAAAACAACCTAGGTTGGAATATCAATGATTCTAAAAAGGGATTTTTTAATTTTTGGGGATTCATAAAAAAAAGAAGTTTAGTTTTTTTTGGGGGGAATTTAAAAAGAAAAAAAATCACCCACCCCTCCCCTACAAAATACTTTTTGACAACCCACCCCTCCCCTCTACTTCCTTCCCCTCCCTTCCCACTCTCTCAATTTTCTCCTTGTCCCCCCTGACACACCTTACTGTACTGTACCATTTACCTTGACGGTCACCCATCCACTTACTAACCTTGCCCGGTCGGGCTTAACTTGGCCGAATCATGAGGAACGCCTGGTAGATATTAATCCAGTGGATTATCGCACTGCGCCACGAAAGCGCTTGTTGATTTGAACACATCATTTATTCTCCAAGTGACTAATCATCGAACCCAGTCCCTCTTGTTACTTGCGCATGCGTACTACTAACAAAATCGGACTTTGAAACATCTTTCGAAAACATTGTATGGACGACATTAAACCGGGACGAAACTGTAACACAGATGAAGTTTGTATTGACTCTGCGTTGTTTTGTGAAAGCTACAGCAACTCAAGGGAAGTAAGCAAGCTAAATCCAGAAAAATACTTTGTTTCTTGACTTTATTACGGCTCCACTCGTACTTCGAAACAAACTGTGTCAACCGATCGCGAACCGACTTAGAGTAATCACTGACCTAAAATAAAGACAAAAGAAAGCGCATCACCTCTAACATTGTATCTAGAAGAAGATTTTTACGATTCAAGAGCTAAAATTTTATAGTATCTCAGTATTAAAGTAATGAGTGCAGAGGATTAAGCTGGCTCGTACTCGTTAGACTCAGCTTTTCCAATGGAATAAAACACTGACCACTATTAAACAACAGACAAGTATAATGCTTCTTCATTGGTCCTGTGAACTAAAAAAAAAACCTAACCGTCAACAAGGGAGCTGCTCACTTACTTTGAAGTCAATAATTTTGGGTGTTTTGAGCTAAGTCACTAAACAACAGACAAGTATAATGCTTCTTCATTGGTCCTGTGAACTAATTAATCCAAAACCTAACCCTGCATTTAAAAGAAAACCTAACCATCAACAAGGGCTGCTCACTTACTTTGAAGTCAATAATTTTGGGTGTTTTGAGCTAAGTCACTAAACAACAGACAAGTATAATGCTTCTTCATTGGTCCTGTGAATTAATTAATCCAAAACCTAACCCTGCATTTAAAAAAAAACCTAACCATCAACAAGGGCTGCTCACTTACTTTGAAGTCAATAATTTTGGGTGTTTTGAGCTAACTCACTAAAACAACAGACAAGTATAATGCTTCTTTGATAGTCCTGTGAACTAAATAATTAATCCAAAAACCTAACCCTGCATTAAAAAAAAAAACTAACCGTCAACAAGGGCTGCTCGCTTTGGGTATTTTAAGAGCTACAATCAATAATTTTGGGTGTTTAGGTTTAAGTTACTAAATAACAGACAAATGTAATGCTTAATCCAACATTTAAAAGACTCTAAAAATGTCGAAATGACCTATCTAATTTTTAAAAATAAAAATGACCTAGGTTGTTTCAAAATAACGTACATGTAGGTAGTTTCAAAAAATTAATGACCAAAAATGAGAAACAATGACAAGAAATGAGAAACAACCTACAACATACAGTCCCTGTCAAAAGTTTTTCAACCGTATACGGTACCGTATGTGCTTCGGTAAAACGAAGATTCGGTAACCACATGTGGTAGATTTCGTTCGGTAAACTCCATTCGTTTTAAGACCGAATTCGTTTTACTGAAAGTGGTAGAGTCACCGATTTCGTTTTACTGAAAGTGGTTCGGTCACCGATTGTGTTTTAACGAAAGTGGTTCGGTCACCGATTGTGTTTTAACGAAAGTGGTTCGGTCACCGATTGTGTTTTAACGAAAGTGGTTCAGTCACCGATTTCGTTTTACCGAAAGTGGTTCAGTCACCGATTTTGCTTCACCAAACATTGCAGGTCAAGACAGTCTACAAGTTGTAACTTGTACATGTAGTTCACTGCTTGCGACTAAAGTGATTTTTACAACGTTAAAACTGAAAATGCTGAAGTTTAGATTTCAAAAATGATATCTCGTTTTGTCTTCTTTGAAACGATATATCAAATTGTCGGCGAAGCGTCAGGTCGGTGACCTGGTGCGATCATCGAAAAACTTATTTGTTTTGATCGTGATTTGTACCGAGAAAGCCGCGAAGTGGCTAAGAGCATTTCTCTCCTTCCTATTTCTTCTGATAACCTCACTGATAAACTGTACTGGAAAAAAAGGAACTGCTGTGAATATATAACCTTAAACTTACGCCACAAACTAACAACCGCCGTTCGTTCATAATCTAGCGGCAAACTTTTAAAGCGAGCCCCGCCAGGAAGCAATAATCAACAAACGAACTTTAGCTTCCGTAGTTTAACATTTACGAGAGATTCCTGCGTTGTTCAAGGTTCCGACCAAAAGCAATGCAAATGTTTGCGGATTCTGGAAAGGCATGTTTTCGAAATTAAAATATCAAGATTGTGCAATTGCAATCAGTCACGCGTGAACCTGTCAGTCTGAGTTTTAACAGGTCCTATGTTTGATCGATCGAGGACCTGAGACTTGTTTGTTTCACATCTGACATCAGACCAATCGCTGCAGTCCGGTCTCACAGCAATTATAAACCGCAATGCCAATCACAAATTGACGAAGTGATGAAGAAAAAAAGCTGAAATTGAAACTCCAGAAGATTCGGTCCGATCTCACGGCAAAATAACCAATAACGAATTAAAATATCCAAAATGTATTCACCTGGGTGTTTTTGTTTGACAGAATGGACTCAAACCAGTTTTCGCATTAGGTGAAAACTGTTCAGACCGTAAATAAAATACAAAACTTTGAAAGCATTTGATTCAGTAGGAAGATATCAAGATAATTTTTGGTGTGATCTCAAAGCAAAACAAACACTGCTGTCAGAGCTCATTGATTATTCAAAAATGTCACACTTCCGTTCGAGCAATTTGAGCAATTTGAGCAAAATGACGGATCCCACGTTAAATAAAAAGAATTCCAGAATATTCTATTTGGTAGACGTTTATCACTTGCCAGTATTAAAAGTTGAGAAACTTTCCCGCATTATTTAACTCTGCATTCTGCAATAAGATCACATGTTCCGCGAAGTTCGCGACATTCTTGTTGTGTCAAAAACCAGACAATTAGTTTCCACGGCTGAAAGCACATGTAAGCACCGAAAATCTCTTGAATCTGTTGAATTGAAAACATACAGCGTACGCAACGACTTTTAAAGAATCGTGAAGGGATTGAGGGATAGATTAAAGTATGAAAGTACAGAAGTCTGTAAAGTTTATCAGATGGAAAAAAACGCCGAACTTTACTACAACTAAACTAGAATTGATCACGTACGTAGCGCCATATTTACATAACATGATGACTATCCGAATTCATTTTACCGAAGGTGGTCGAATCACCGAATTCGTTTTACCGAAGGTGGTAGAGTCACCGAATTCGTTTTACTGAAGGTGGTAGAGTCACCGATTTCGTTTTACTGAAAGTGGTTCGGTCACCGATTGTGTTTTAACGAAAGTGGTTCGGTCACCGATTGTGTTTTAACGAAAGTGGTTCGGTCACCGATTGTGTTTTAACGAAAGTGGTTCAGTTACCGATTTCGCTTCGCCACATTTTGCCACATTCATTTTACCGAAAGTGGTAAACACATGTGGCACATGTGCCACATGCTACCACATGTGGTTTGTACGGTGTGAAAAACTTTTGACAGGGACTGTATATACTAAAACAATTATTTGCCTCAGGCTCAGTCAATATTGGTGCATATTCCCCTCGACTTCGTCTCGGGAATATTCACCAATATCGACTTCGCCTTTGGCAAATAATTGTTAAATATCTATCTATCTAGTATCTAAATTATCTATCTACATGTAAAGTATCTACTAACATAATTTTTATTTCAACTTTCCACATCACTATTCAGTACTGGAAATGCATGCAAAACTTAAAGATCAAATGAAGAACAGAAGGTTAGTACATTAATTGTTGTAAGACAGTGTGGCTATGTAGTATGATATGGCCATATTGTACAGTAATAACATTATTGTGCATGACCAGGAGCCCATTACCAGGAGCGTCCATGTGAGGTCAAACTGATATATTTTTAGCATGAGATTTCCCATGAAAATTTACTTTTTCCGATCCATTAATTGTCACTCTAAAGGAACTTCTATACTGAAATACATGTTGTATCAGAATCCTTGCATGTCATGGATGCTCTTGGCAATAGCCTCTGTTGTACCTTCTGTACTGTGCTAGTATGATCATACTTGTAATACATTAAATGCAGAAGCCTCTCGACCATTTTCATGTTGTTGAACAGATGTAAACTTTGATCAGGGTTTGCCCAACCTTGCCCCAGATAATGATGGAATATCAATTGTCAGTTTGATGATCGTTTCAGTGCAATGGCTTAATTTGCAAACACAAGAAACCCATGTGAGCTTGCTACTTTATAGGAGAATACATGACATCATGCTTGCACACAGACAACACTATGATGTATGGAGTAATCGGAGCACTTGAAAGGCTTCCCAATATTCAATTGACCAATCAAAAAACTCAGTTTTCAAGATTACATAGCCATGAAAAGCACCTTTGGGTGATGAGGTTTCCTCATTAAATATGTATATGTATGTAATTATTATTATTGTTAATATTTGACTAATGAATACTCTTAACCCTTTACCTCCCATGGGGTTTTAACTGATTTTTGACTCATTCTAGACTGCAACAAACCCTCCCCCCCTAAGAAAACTGTAGTCACTGTTACCATGGAATTGTCATCTGACCAATAATACTGGGGGCTCAAAGTTTTTTGTCGACCGTTTTGGATACGTTGACGTCGCATTGCTACGGAGCTGAAGGGAAGTTTGTTTGGGGGAATACAGAATTTAAGGCTTTTTAAAGCCTTTTTTTTTCATTTTTAGAGTGCTGGAGGACATCATTAAGTCTGATGAGAGCTTGAATCAGCACTTTCTCGAAGAACCGAGTCTGTGCCAGCTATTGTGACAGAGAAAGAGCCTCATTTTCCACTCGTGAATGGGCCAGGACATCCTCTGTCACGTTAGCGTGGGCTTTATAAATGGAGGTCTGGAGCCACCTATCATAGCTTTTTTGGAATATTGGACAACATTTACTTGCCATTCATTCCAATATGAAGCTATTAGGTCGAAATGGCTTTAGACTTAGTATATATTTTGAAGAATGAAGATGGGAGAAGGTATATTTTGAAGAATGAAGATGGGAGAAGGGCTATGTCGCTGTTTGGTAGGATTTCCCGGCATGCTTTGCGGTCATCATGGATGAATTTAGCTTGCTGTGAAGTGCTTGTGGACAGAATGGCTTGGTTCTGGGCAAGGTGAGGTGTTGGGAGACAGAAAGTGAGGTTTATAGTGCAAACATGAAACTCTAAATTTTATGTGAAATATGCATTTTTGTGAGAAAATTTAGAATCTGAGGAGAATTTTTTTTTTCTGTAACTGTCATTTTAGTCCCCTTTTCTGCAGTGAAATAGTGTCAACTTAGTTAACTTATGCAAAGAAAGGAGGATTTAGATGAAATTATTCATTTTTAATATGCCTACTTATGCAGTTCAATAGGTTCATTTGTCTATACATTAAGGTGTGTGGGAATCTCAGGGCATTGCTCTTTGAACTTAGTCAGATTTAAACCCTCAAAGCAAGTAACCAGTAATAGTGTCATATGGCACTCTTGGGAGGTAAAGGGTTAAAGAGTTCCTTCTGATCTTTTTATTTTATTGAATGTCTTATTATTGACATTTGTAACATCATAACCACATGCATTCAAGGCCTCAAAACTAGTTTACACAAAGTATTCATGAAATAATTAACAATTATTCACTGAAGTGGAGGTGAATAGTGGTGGATATTTACCGAGCCGCTTTTAGTATATACCACACTCCTGGTGAATAGCCAGCACCAAATAGTTATTTTATCTTCTGTCAAATGGACAAAAACTTGTGCTAGATGATCGCTGCTTTGCTCGGAGGTGAATATGTAGAGGTTATTGACCAAGCGTGAGGTCAAGATGGGGGGATATTGGTCGAGTTCATTTTTTGCGTTTTTATGGACCGAGACGGAGTCGAGGTCCATAAAAATGCAAAAAATGAACGAGGCCAATATCCCTCCATCTTGACCGAACCAGCTTGGTCAATAAGGTTTTTATTATATGGCACAAATGAATAAAATCACACTTTGACACACTCGCCAGGAACTCATTGCGTGGTAAACTGAAGAGCGAATAGAAATCAATCTAAAATTAGACTGACTTTTCACTTGAAGTTCAACCTTGTGGCGTTCAAAACAGTTTGTTTTCCGACGTAAAAAAATGCGTTTTTATGGATGAAAACTGACCTGTACTTTACTTCAGATGTACTGAGTTTCAATGACAACTTCATCAGGAAGGCCTAATGCATTAACTAGAGACAAAAATGTGCATATTTGTGGAAGATTTGAAAGTTGAAAACCGGCGTTGAAATCACTCGAGTGGCGATAACTCAGATAAGCACACTGCAAAACTTGACAAATAGAGCTGTAGAAGAATACAAACAAACTTGTAAGTATTAATCTAGTAAATACTCTTAATTTGTAAGCCATTTACCAAAATGTGAATGCTGAATTTCTTAGCTCATACAATATAAAACCTGCTTTCTTTGATGAAACTGTGTGCTAAGCTTACTCGTTTCCGTAATAATTGTATTTCTTTGTACCACGATTGTAGTAGCGTTGTGAGGTAGCCGAACTTTTCTTTGTGTTTTGGAAGTCACGGCCATTTCAGCTTCGCTATAGTTTTTTATCTCCGTAAGTCCAGCTTCGTTCAATTCAGTCGCTTTTGCTGCAGTTGTTTTCATCGAACTTGCAAGAGCCAGAAAAAACTTCATTAATCCCTCTAAAAAGGTGAATTTTAGCTGTAAACGAAAAGGCAGAACGATTTTTAAATTAGTATTTGCCTTCATGTCACAAATTGTTTAGTTTCTTTCAAAATGTATGGGTTCTATCGCTATTTGTTTACGAAGAATTGTGAGCGGTTTTGTAAAATCCTGAGCGGGCAAGATGGAAAAATCTTGCCCGCTGAGCAACCAATCAGATTGCAGTATTCAGAGTCATCTTGCCCGCTCACGGAGCTGCCATGTAATAAGAAATCATATTCACTGTTTGAGTACCCAATCAGAGCGCGCGAAAAGTGATATTCACTGGTGTGGTATATACTAACAATATACATGACTTGTATATAATTAATGAAAAGACAGTGGGTATGCAATGGTTTCATTAGAAGCTGGCTACTGCTGGAGTTCTAGCTGGCAGCTATTTGTCTTCATACCATGACCTACTCTGTCTGACACTGCATGCACACCTACTATTGAAAGCCCTGGATATCTTTAAATTACTACAAGTTCAGGTTTGTAGAATTTTCCAGATGAAGCAAAATTAATGGTTGTTTGGTTATGGCATTATTTGAAGGCTGACAAACTTCAGTATATTTAATCTCTCTCTAGATTTACTATAATCTTTGATGGCTATTTCGTGTGCATCAATTTTACATACAATGTATGATGCATACAATGTACATGGACATGTATATGTTGTAGGTAAATTTTATTTCAGGTTGAAATTTTTTCAACCTAGGTTGAAATTTTTGAACTAAGTTGAAATTTTTAAACTACAATGTAGGTTGATTTTTTTTAACCTTAATCTAGGTTGAAATATTTTAACCTAGGGTATATTTTTTTCAAACTAGTTGATCTGCTAACTATGTATGAGTTTTAGTGACTACATTTTGTAGCTCTAATCACCCAAATTAGTGAGCACCCGTTGTGGATGGTTAGGGTTTTGTTAAATGTAGGGGTTAGCTAGGGTTTAGATTAGTTAACATGATTATTAAAGGAGGATTATAGTCTGTGTTAGTGACTTAGCTCTAAGTTAGTGAGCACGCATTGTGGACGGTTAGGGTGTTTTTAACTATAGGGGTAGGGTTTGGATTAGTTCACAGGATCATAAAATAAATAGGTATAATTATATAATACACGGACCACTGACTTGAAAAGATTACTTGAAAACTGTGCTAAATTCGCCATTATTATAATAGTGCAGGTGTATGCAGAGTAGTTCTATGAATGATTTTTGGTTGAAAATGTTTTGTTTAAATTGGTGGGTTATGTTTTTAGAAGGTTGGTATGAAAATTTAAGAAAATTAATAATTATTAATGATCCAAATGGTGGGTATTTAGCAAATTTCCTCTGGTTTTCCGTGGTGTGGACTCTTATTTACCACGATTTACGTCATCACATGGTCAAAATTTGTTGTGGACTCACGAGGCGGAGCCAAGTGAGTCCACAACAAATTTTGACCATGTGATGACGTAAATCGTGGTAAATAAGAGTCCACACCACGGAAAACCAGAGGAAATTAGTTTTTTACAACAATATTAGAAAACGTACAAGGAAGTTTCGTTACAAAGCGTGACAGCTTTGAAAGAGCCAGCGTTGTCTATAACTTTCTCGCGTCAGCACCGTTGTCTGGACTCTCATTTACCACCGTACTTCAACCAATCAGATCGCGAGATTACCGGCAGTTGTGGTAAAATCTATAATTAACAATATACAGTGCTTGGGTACTGGTATTCTGCAGTTGCTCCAATATTTTTGTAAGTCTCTAAATAATCGTGTAGTAGGTGTACAGTTCACTCATATTTTTGTTCAAGTAATTATACAGACAATGGTGAAAATCCATAAGATCCACTTTTATCAATGTTAAGGACAACAGTGCTTGCCGGTGAACTGGTTTTACTATGCTTGTAATCTGTTTTTGTTGTACATGACTCATGACAAATGGCACAAGTAATGCAACAAAACTGACGCTGACAGTTGATAACTTTTGAGTGTACATGTGATACCTTCCTGAGACTGATTTCATTCACGGCCATTTTTGGCACTTTTATGTTGTCCTGCCTGCGCTATATAATTCTCTAGATCTGATGACAGCAGAACATTTTGAAAACCATTCCTTTGACTTTAATGTGCATGTCAGGTTAAGGTTAGAGGCTGGTTACTTCCATAATTTTCTTGTCAAGTCAGATTCTCTTTCATCGCTTTTTACACGTATCGCTTCACTCTTCCATATAAATTTTCTTCTAAATATAAAGTGAGAGGTGAAATCCTATTATCTAGTTTTCTTTTAGTTCGGTTAAAACTCTATAAAAGTCTGTTTGGTTCACAGTTTACCGTTTCTAGTTCTAATCTGCAACTCAGCGATATTTCAAGTCCGACTTTGTTAGTATGCGCATGCGCAAGTGACAGAGAGGGAACTAGTAACTAATTTCCACAAGAAAAGGTATATTATTCCGAAAACGTGACTGGATCTCCAATGCAAGTCTCTGTGGCGCAGTTGGTAAAGCTCTGGTCTTCCAAGGGAAGGGTTGCAGGTTCGAGTCCCACTACCGGCGAACGAAAAAGTGAAATAAAAATAAGTAGTAATAATGTGTTATTAATGAGTGAAATATAAGATTGGTTGTGGGAGACTAGGGAACGGAAAAGGGGTTAGGGAGGGGGAACAGTGTAGAAAGGGAGGAGAGAGTGGTGGAATATCTTTTGTTCTTTTTAAATTCTCCCCCAAAAAAACTAAACCCCTTTTTTCTTATGAATCCCAAAAAATTGGAAAATCTCTTTTTAAAATCTTGAAAAATTTCAACCTAGGTTAAAAAAATTCAACCTAGGTTAAAAAAATCAACCTAGGTTGAAACAAATTTGACCTGAAATTTATTTTGACCTGCAACATATACATGTACCTCATACAATGTATTTTCATGTTGTTATATCCATGCATATGTAATTTATTTATACTTTTGCTTTCTACTTATAATATTATACTCCTTTCAGATATTACCCTGCATTGAAAACATTAGAACAGCTTGAGCACACCTACTTACCAAGGATCAAAAGGTGTTTACAACAATTTTTTATAGTTACAGTTAAATCTGTAAGCCTATACATGTAGATGGAGCTCCAATTATATCTGATCATAGTAGAGTGGCTGAATATTGGCAAGCCAAGAGAGATTTCAGACAGCGGTTGAAACAAGTTTTTCGATTGATCGCTCTGAAAGGCTTATTGTACATGTATGTTATTTTTACTTACATGTACAGTATTATTAAAATTATATGATAACTTGGTACGAAAGAAAAATACCAGAATGAGGAAAGGAGAGCTAAAAAGTGTTGTCCAGTAAAAAAAAGGAGAAAAAAGAAAAAGTGTCCTCATTGAGACTGAACTCACGAATACTGAGCATTGTGGGCTAACAAGGCATAATCAACTACAAGGGAAAAAATACTACAAAATACATGTATTAGTGAATAGTACTATATTGTACATGTAAATCTATGATAATTTATTGGACTAAGAACTGTTTGGGACTTTTGAAAGTGACCACTAAATAGAGGGTGACAGCTTACAGCAATTGACATGCAAATAATATATTTTAAGCATGATCATCCAATCACATACGAGAACTGCCTGTCAAATAAACAAACAAAACCGTTTTCTAGCCAAAACCACAAATGAAAGTGAAACAATGACATTGTAAAAAGTCTATCTACATTGCTACTTATAAAGCCTCCCCTGCAGTCATTTGTATGTTGTAGGGGTGTCACATGTTCTCTCTCCATAAACAGCTGCTTATCCGAGACAGGAATAACTGTATCGCAGACTTTCAGATATAATTATCAAACTCATTAATAATTCATGAGCTTTTTAGTCAATCAGAGGGCTGCATAATTGGTTACATGCATGAATCTGGATACCCAATGAAACACTGTGTTCTCATTGGGTATCAAGATTCATTCATCTGTTTGACCTAATTAAGCTACAAGGATTACAGCATACATGTAAGTATGACTTTACATGGAGAAGTAAAGGAGAAGACGGAAATAAAAATCGGTGTCCAGAGTGTGACTCGAACCATCATCATCATGGCTGCTCTTGACTACTAGTCCGCTGTCTTGCCCACTACGCTATCAGGCCATTTGTTGAAATGATCATGACAAAATAACAATCGCAACCCTTGTAGTCTATAATTGCATGCAATAAAATTCCAGGCAAACAATACTTTCTAATATTACTGGCATAACCCGACGGTTGTATTGGGTGAAATACGGTGTCAATTGAAAATATATAACCTTGGACACACACACAAAAATCTCCACTTTCTGGTGACACTGTCACTACATTTATACAGTATAAACTCAAATAATTTACCGACCTTGTGAAGACTTTGAA
Source organism: Actinernus sp. WN-2022 (assembly GCA_030867875.1). Classification (NCBI taxonomy): domain Eukaryota; kingdom Metazoa; phylum Cnidaria; class Anthozoa; order Actiniaria; family Actinernidae; genus Actinernus; species Actinernus sp. WN-2022. The sequence continues at coordinate 7,628,317 of JAOWCC010000577.1, read as the reverse complement.
TGTGTCATGTTCGGCCTCGCTTTCATGCCGTGATTACGACTTGCGTTCCCAGGTCGGCTTTCTTCAAAGGATGTTTTCGTTTTAATCTATTGGGCTTGAACCTTTATTTATTCGCTTCTCCAACGTCTCTAAATTTCTTCATTGTGCAGCAGTGAGCTTCGACTGTGCTCTCATCGGTGAATATAGTGTCGGCAAACTGTTATTGAGCAGCATTATAAACATTCGCGGGAACTGAAATGGCCGTGTTTACTTCTCAGACTAATTAAAATTTTCCAAGAAACAGAATTCCTTTCGAATTCTTTGATGGTAATTTGTTTTTAGTTTTGCAGAAGTTGGTTTTCAAAAAATATACACTTTTATGATTGAAATAAAGCCCAGCCACTTTGGCCTAATTCTCGAACGGCACGGCCTGTGATGAAGCAAACAATATTATAATTATCGGCCGTTTCTGTGGGTAATAATTTTGCTTTCTCATCTAAATAGTCCTTCCAAAATATTCCTAAGATTAGTTCCTTTTGCTAGGTTTCATGTTCAGTAAAATATACATTCGCTTTGCTCAGAGTTTGCAGGGTTTGCTCGGGTTCGCTTTTTCAGAGTTCACTCGCGTTCGCTCGTTTGCAGGGCAGCTAGGTCGCAAGCAAACCCGAGCGAATCCTGAAAAAGCGAACCCGAGCGAACCCTGCGTTCACTTTGCGTTCACTAAAGCGAACCCGAGTGAACATTTAACTGGAGGTAAGTTCTGGTCGGTACTGTACCAGTAAGTTTATTGCAAATGGTTACGTTGTTAGGCGATCTTGTGCCAAATTATGAGGATTTAAGGCGAACATACTCAAGTTTCAATCAAAACCGAAGAAGGACTGTCTGTCATGCAGTCCTTGTGAAATGAAGAAACGCGAAACAACATGATACATGCGTATAAATTTTTCACTGGCCACCCGGACTACCCACTGGCAGTTTTCAGTGGTCCCCCGTTACTTTTAGTGGTCTGGGATCAGCGGACCACCGCTAAGATTGAACCCTGACATGTACATAAATACATAGAAGTTATTAGTCGGCTTAGCATCTAATATGGCTGTATATTTTTATGAGTCATGTGTATTTTGGAGGTGATGCTTAACCAACAAATAAGTTATTTATTATATAATTTATGCAGTGAAACAAAATTATCTTTTCATATAATCACCAAAATCCTTGCGCGCGTGCTCGAGAAATGGGATTTACCATGGTGACGGGAAACCATTTTAACGTAACTACACGAAATTTGGTGCGTTCTTGTGCATATTTCATTTCTATAAATTTTATACAAATGTTTTGTATGCTACTGTCATACGTCAGTGATTTTGTCACCTCTGCATTTTGTGTTTGTGCATAAAAATTAAAAAAATATGCTATTTTTTTTACATGCATCCTAAACAGCCAAATTTAATGTGGCTAGCAAGGCTAGATCACACCAAACAATAGTAAATACCTGCCAAACTGACCATACATTGTAGGAAATTATGCCAAATATTACAGATACAGTACCAACAATAATTTAGTACCAAAAGTCTGGCAAACTTTGATTTGAATCTTTTTCTGGTACTGGAAAATCACTGCTACATGTATTGCTCGTTAGAGTCTTCTTTATAGCTACATTGTGTCTGCTCAGTTACATGACAAATTGGAGGCTCATGCATTATCTCTCTAAGAAAAAAATAATGTTCTCTATTAGTCACATATACAGTACATATATCAGAGGATGTATGTTGGTAGAAGTCTTAATTTTATTTCAACAAAATCTTTTCAGGTTCAGATTTGCTGATATCATGAAGAACAGCATTCCAGTTTTCAGAGAGAACATCAAGGAGGCATCTATGTCTGATCTCAGGGTGAGGAGCTGGAGGAGTTGACACTTCTGCACTGTGTTAAGCTAGTTTAATTTATGACTGACTAATCAGATATTGATGGACAAGAAAAGCATTAATAGTTAGCAACTTTTGTTCTAACAAACTTGTAGGATTTCCTTGAGAAAATCAGGAAAGTCTCTGAGAAGCTTGGATGTATAGCCATGAAACAGGTAGGTTTGTAAGTTGGGTTAATTACATTGTAAACATTATTACAGTGCAACCTTAATACCTGAAGGCCACCCAAGCCAATATTAATGGAGCAATAAAATTTGTTTTGCATGTCTTTATTCTCTGTTACAAACACGCAGGATATTGGGAGAACAAAGTAAAACATGAAACTCTGTGGACTCACGGAGATCAACTGTTATTATGAAGTTTACAATTTTCATTTAGTTTTAGGTAAAAAGACTGAAAGATTGTTTAGGACTTTTCTCTCTCTAGCTCGATTCCTCATTCTAGTCATCTGTCAGGAGAATTGTTTGAAAACTAGCCTTATTATAAGCCGGCATTTATGTGTTTTGCATACACTGTACAAATACATGTAAATTAAAAGACAAGAGATTTTGTTTCTTTTAACATGACCCACAAATAGAAATTTCTCTGGTTTAGCAAATTTAATATTAAGCTTAATGTTGGAGTCGTGAAGACATTGTATTCTTGTCAAACTATCTCTGTCAGTCATTGCTGATTAAGTCAATGTTTAGTGAAGACATTATTCCTTGTTGTTTGCCATTTGATTTCATTCACAATCATGTGCCCACATGACAAGCGATATGGCAGATACTTTCTATGTCTATAGACTGTCATACAAACACAGCATTCAGCCAATCAATCATGTGCCCACATGACAAGCGATATGGCAGATAATTTCGTTCAGCGTTCAGCCAATCAGCATGCAAGTTTTGTATGGGTTATTTTGAAAACTTATTAGCCAATCATATGCAGATATATATTGTATCATTCTATACAATTTCCAACAACCTACATTACCATGGCATTTTAAATTTTGTGTTCATTTCATGTTTCAAATGTGTGGTTCCAGAAAATATCCATAACCCACCCATGGAGGGGGTACGGTATGTGAATTTAATTGGCTAATTTGTTTTAACTCATGGATGCTGCTATTGTTGCATAGCAACATCCATGAGTTATTGCTATGGGGGTAATTGTGCATAATATTATATTCTGAGAGACAACTAGTGCCTCGTACTAACATAATATAAATGTACTAAGGACAGAAAATATTATAAGAGACAACTACAATGTGGTGCTGTGTACTGACATACTAAGGACTGGATATAATTATTCTGAGAGATAACTAGTGCCTCGTACTAACGTACTAAGGACTGAATATATTGTGAGAGACAACTAGTGTCGCGTACTAACGTACTAATGTATGTTACTTAGTACTTGATGATTGTCCAAAGGCAAAGTTCAACCTTACTTCATTAGGCTCCACGATTGATAAATAAACAGTTGACATTAATTTTGATGATTCAGCTTCTGAGATACAAATAGTTGTGATAAAGCATTATCTGTAACTCACTTATTTTTTGTGGTACTGACCTTTTCCAGAGTGAGGTGGAGGGTAGATCTTACGACTCAGGAAATTCCGGAGAGGTGGGGTGTCAACCTTATACTCTCCAAAAATGGAAATTTCTGGTGGGTGGGGTCCTCAGTGACATTACCTTGGTGGTAGGGGTATGGATATTTTCTGGAACCACAGATTAGGAAGGTACAAAATGTATATGTGTGTTTAAACTTGCTTGGCAGCCTTGGTTGGTGTGGTGCCACTGTAATGATGTGCATGATTGTATTGTAGTTGAGTGCAGTCATTTTAGCACTAAAATGCTTCAGTGGGAGCTTCATTTCATACCATCAGGTATTCATGATTCCTATAAACCAAGTAGTTTGTATAATGTGCTTATAGGCCTTCCATAGAAGCAATCTCACCCTGTCACATGGCGTAGGAGCAAGAAAGAAAGGAGATGATGAGGTAAGAATCATGCCACAGCTATTTCAATTTATAAAAAAATATTTATATTAATAAATGTATAATATCTTTGCTAAATAATGGATTTGCATACTGCATTGTAGTCCTCAACTCAACAATAGGCCTTTTGCAGTCACCTGCTGATATAATAATGTGTTAACGAATGAATTGAGCTCATAATCCCCATGGGGAAGGCATTGCCATGGAATGCTGGATGGCAAGCTAATTCTTTTAAAATACTGTTTTAGAAAGATAGACAATCGATTGGAGGTGGAAATAGCATTTACAAACAGGTTTTGCTAATAACACTATTAAATATATAAATTAAGATTTTTTTGCCACCCAGTACAACCACTTAATTGCATTCCTGTAAAAGGCTCAGTATTGACTTTGGTCTACAACTAATTCATAAACAATTATGCCGTTAAGCTTTTCAAATATGGCATGACATGCACATGTAGCCCAATACAACAGGATTTGTACTTGAAACACAAGTTAGCACAACTATTTAAAGTGCATATGAAGCAACAATTAAGTTAGCTAAAGGTAAAATGCTTTCGAAATGAGGAATAATGACATTTTCCATTTGTCAATATCTCATCTAATTTCAGAGATATTCAGGTTTTTGTAATATGCAAATGAGATGACCTATGACATCATATTGTTTGCACAGCCTTGGAGATGAAGCACAAAATGAAGAATATCTATACAAATATTGGATAAAAACTTGAAACTTTGCACATATGTGGTACTATGGAAAATACAGATCATTGTGCAAATTATGATGTTGCCATGGAAACACTATGGCCCCAGGCTTCCACTACAAAAAACACAAACTTCCCTAATTTTTCCTTTGTCAAACACAATATTTCTGGTGTGGGTACAAAATATGATTTGTAAAAATGTAGGCATTGTATGTGATTAGTTTAATCATATTATTTTTTGTCACAAGGAAAGAAATTGGAATTTTATGTTCAAGGTGAAAGGTGTGTGGGGCCATGAGTGTTTCCATGGCAACACCATAATTTGTACAATGATGTGTACTTTTCATAGTGTCGTACATGTGCAAAGTTTCAGTAATTGTTATTCAATATTTGCAGAGATATTCTTCATTTTGTGATTTGTCTCCAGGCTGTGCAAACAATATGACGTCATAGGTAATCTCATTTGCATACAATACAAAAACCTGAATATCATTCTCTGAAACGAGATGAGATGTTGACAAACGGAAAATGCCATTATTCCTCATTTTGAAAGCATTTTAACATTAGATCAACTTAATTTTCGCTTCATATGCACTTTAATTAATATATCCTAAAGCCCTGATAAAATGGTTTCCGCATCAGTTCAGCATCGATACAACATTTGAATTGGCCTTTAAAGGAAGTCCAACTATCTACAACATGTTTTCAATATCTTTCAAAACCTTTCAACAACATGGACCCCTTCAAATGTTCACACTTTGCTGATATGTAGCTCAGGTTTTTGATGAATACTTTATAACACTAAGGGTTAATGTTTTTAATGAAGTCTAAATCTTAAATGCCAGCTATGTACTGTTTTGAGCACCTCTGTACAATATTTAACAATTAGACTGTGCACAAGCTTGAGGTTTGTATCAGCAGCTACAGTCCCGCCGGGAATTATAGGGACATCCGACCGCGGAAAAACCTAGGTCATTGGACACGGTGCCGCGGTTTTCTGCCGAGGTCATTGCAGAAGTGACCGCGGCGTTTTCAAAAATATTGAGGTCATCAACCGAGGCGCTTGGCGTGCCTCAGAGCCGAAATGAAAATTCTTTTGGAAAGTGAAATTTCACTTTTGGTGAAGTGATATTTCACAAGTGATATTTTCCTTCTAGAGAAGTATCTTGAAACTCGGCAGACACTGTTTAAAAATATTTATACACATCATTAATACACATCAACATTTTATTCTTCTTCAAACTCGGCACGCTAAACCGCCATTAAAAAAAGCTTTAACTTCTCGGACTTCGCTCGCTAAGACACATCAACATTTTATTCTTCGTCTGGTTCACGACTTCAACGGCGCCGTTGTTTGTCACTCTAAAACAAACTTCTTCAAACTCGGCACGCTAAACCGCCATTAAAAAAAGCTTTAACTTCTCGGACTTCGCTCGCTAAGACACATCAACATTTTATTCTTTGTCTGGTTCACGCCTTCAACGGCGCCGTTGTTTGTCACTCTAAAACAAACTTCTTCAAACTCGGCACGCTAAACCGCCATTAAAAAAAACTTTAACTTCTCGGACTTCGCTCGCTAATACACATCAACATTTTATTCTTCGTCTGGTTCACGACTTCAACGGCGCCGTTGTTTGTCACTCTAAAACAAACTTCTTCAAAGTCGGCACGCTAAACGGCGTATTTCGGGGCTTTACGGCGAAAATGAACGAATATTTTCACGTCAGCCTCCAAGATCTTTGTAAAAGTCATTGTATAAAGTTTTCAAGTAAATTCGGACCATATTGTGAGCCGTAAAATAAACAAAACAACGGCTGCTCGCTTAGTTCCCAGACCGGCGGTGCGTGGCCCGCTTCAAGCTTGACTCGCTCGCTGAGCGCAAAGCATAACACCAAATAAACTTTTGCTTCAGTGTAGTTTCACATTTACGGTAGACCCTTGTCTTGTTACTAGTATTAAAAGGTTTCGGCAGAAATCATTGTAAAAGCTTGCATTAGGTATTAAAATCTCAACTCTTAATTTTTACGTGCAATCAGTCAGGCTTGAATGTGTCAGTCAGGCGTGAATGTCTCAGAAAACTTACAGAACATCAACAGAGTTTTGAAGCAACGTTTGTCATATTGAAAACGTGCAAAAAACGTCTTTACTCTTATCAGAAAACTTCTACTGGGAAATTGCAATTCCTTCTGAATTAAAAGAGCTTCAATGCATCGGAACACCAGTCAGTTCGCGTAAATGTAAATGAATTGCGCCCCGCGGTATTTGTGTCAGAAATGAGACATGCATCTGGCTGACAGTTCACAATTGACGGGTTAGGGTTAGTTCGTCACAGTTTATTCCCATAAAGCTAACAGTTCGATGTACTGTCGTTTTTTGTTTGTGTGTTTAACTTTCAAATAAAGCACTTCACGGCACTGACTAGTTCGCCACAATCTCACTTGTTGAAGTTGACACATGTACACTGTATCCCAAACCTCGGTTAGCGCCGCATCCAAGAATGACTGCGGCGTTTTCAAAACAACCGCGGCGTGCATCCAAGAATGACTGCGGCGTTTTCAAAACAACCGCGGCGTTTTCAAAACGACCGCGGCGGCCGCAAAAATGACCGAGGTTTACCGAGGAAAAACCGCGGTCATTGCACGAGGTATGGACGTGGTAAATGTCCCTATAATTTCCGGCGGGGCTGTAGTTGGCAAGGGGTGCAGCCCCATTAGTCGACTATCAAAGTCGATAGAATCCAAGAGAGACAGAAGTCTAATTGTTTTAAAGCATAACCAAGCCACTGTTCTATCAACTTAGTGATTCGATAAAACTGTGGAAAAAAACAGTGATTTCTGTATTCAGCATGCATGCACAGTCAACTATTGATTGATTGATGTAGATGCCCCCTGGCTAGTCAATCAGATGGCAAATTGGCCAATAGATGGCTGCTGGGTTATGCTAAATTGTTTAAAAAATCAACCTGAAGTGCATGTCCAAGTATGCTCAATATGTGGTGTCCACTTAATGATGTTACAAATACAGCAAGTTAATATGTAAAACATAAAAAAAACTCTGAATTTATAACGAGACCTGAAACAACCATGGGGGCTGATCAAAGCCAGGTCCCGGCTAATCCACAGATCGAATTGGAATTTAGCGTGTTGGTTTTTGCGGAGGGAGGAAAACCAGAGAACCCGGAGAAAAACCCTTGGAGCAAGGGTGAGATACCAACAAACTCAACTAACATATGCATCCGGAAATCAAACCTGGGCCACAGAGGTGAGAGGCGAAGCACTTAACCACTGCGCCACCCGAGCTCCCGAACAGCAAGGTGTTTGCAAATAGTTGTGGTAGCCATTGTAGCATTCACATTTTTAACCTTTACATTGAAAAACCACCAAAGCCTTGGAGCATCTTGGCTTGTAGCCTTGGTTATGTTGCAGACTATCAATGATAACATAACCTTATCATTAAAGAATGTGGAGGAATGAGCCTGAATGATAATACCAATTTAAATTCCTTATTATCATTAAACAATGATTGATGGAGAAATGAGCCTGGATGATAATAGCAAATTAAATTCCTTGTATTCCTTTTATTAACTGGGCAGGAACTTGACCAGTCAGCCATGGATCTAGTGGACTTTTCTCCTGTCTACAGATGCCTCCATATCTACACTGTGGTGGTAAGTATCATCTCCCATCACACTAATGCAGTATATTTTGTAAACATTCATGTATTTGATATGCTTGATAAATAGATTAAGTTATTAGTCTGCTAAGCATCTACATTTAAGTAATAGATAGCAGAATGAGTGGCCATGCTTGATCACATTTACAAACTGAAGCTGCAAGCAAGAGTTTGTTGCAGCTCAAGTTTGTAAATCCGCTAAAGCTCGGACATGAATTCTGTATATGGCGTATCAAACGTCTAGATGTACAAATGTATAGAGTCATGTTTTTCAGTTATTTCAATGGTGATCACATGGCAAAAAATGACCCTTTTTCCTCCCACTCGGCCAATAACTTTATATAACTTTAGAATGTAAAACCCAAATGACTTGAAACTTGGCATGCGGATTAAGTTCAAGACAAGAGAACATCAAATATGGTTGTTTGAATTGATTGACAATGTGACGTTACTGTGAATGTTCGAATTTTGAGTCAAAATTTATGATTATTTTTAGCTTGGGTTTTATAACTGTTGTTAGCATGTTCTACCCTTTAATGAATTTTAAGAATTTGGCAGTATTTTTCCAAATATAGTCAAAGTTCTGGGTATTTTAAAGTCCCGTATTCACTCACGGATAAGCTGCACCTTTTTACCCGAAGTCTTCGTTTAAAATCGGGGGTGTGGCTTATCTGCAAGAACATCTACCGAACATAGGGTCCAGAAATTTCCATAAACACTTAAAAGAAATACTAATCTATACTAATAAATACTACACCAAACGAAAAGAAAGTAAGCACTGGCCATTGCTTTTGCAAGTTTGGTGGCTCCTAACATATCCATTTATGTTGTGAATATGTGTTCCTCCGCAAGCGATTAAATTCCACGCTAAATGGCACAATGTTTCTTTGGAGCTTTGCACTTTAACAGCAAATTTGTCGAACAGATCTTCCACCTCTCTTTGAGTAACACGTTTTTTCTCCAATAGATGGCTTCCGGATATTCTTTTAGGTATGATAGCAACAGAAAGCTGATGAAAAAGCAAACTACTCCATGTTGTTTTGACTTCGTTCAGCGAAAACAAAACTTTTAGTGTCTAAGCTAGGGACGAACGTGAGCACGTTGTTGGCTTTGTTGACATGTAAAATTCGATCTAAAAAGTGATCTGAATGAACAGATCCCGGTAAACAAACACTATGAAAGGATAAATCATATATTATCTAAGTATGTAGATGTTGTGGTTCAAAATTTTTTGGTTAAATTTTTTTTTTAACCAGTTCAAATTTTTTTAACCGGTTCAAAATGTTTACACTTGTTCAAATTTTTTACACCAGTTCAAAATTTTAAAACCAGTTTATTTTTTAACATTCTAAAAGGGAAGTTATGTTAACGTGATGTTAGGGTTATTTCGTAAATTAGTGACTACATGTAGCTCTAAACACCCTAAAATTATTAGTGACTAGCTCTAAACACCCTAAATTAGTGAGCATCTGTTGTTGACGGTTAGGGTATTTTTAAATGTAGGGGTAGGGTTTGTATTAGTTCACAGGACCATTGAAGAAGCATTATTATTCTGAGTTGTTCAGTGATCTAGTTCTAAGTGTAGTGACTATAGCTCTAAACACCCTAAATTAGTGAGCACCCGTTGTTGACGGTTAGGGTATTTTTAAATGTAGGGGTAGGGTTTGTATTAGTTCACAGGACCATTGAAGAAGCATTATTATTCTGAGTTGTTCAGTGATCTAGTTCTAAGTGTAGTGACTATTAATAGCTCTAAACACCCTAAATTAGTGAGCACCCTTTGTTGATGGTTAGGGTGTTTTTAAATGTAGGGGTAGGGTTTGTATTAGTTCACAGGACCATTGAAGAAGCATTATTATTCTGAGTTGTTCAGTGATCTAGTTCTAAGTGTAGTGACTATAGCTCTAAACACCCTAAATTAGTGAGCACCCGTTGTTGACGGTTAGGGTGTTTTTAAATGTTTTTTTTGTTTGGATTTTAAGTCGTTTATGGCAACATACAATGTAGAAGGCCTCTTTACTTACGCACGGTTCATCGGCGATCTTTGAAGAATCCGGTGCACATTCGCATATAAATTTAAGAGACTGGAAACAAATTAGCATAATGAGAGGGACTGGGTTCAACGACTAGCACTTATAGAATATACGGTGGTATTCAAATCAACGATTGCTTCTGTGGCACATTGCATTAGGCGAGTGGATCATCGAGTAGCTGAAGTTAAGCCCAATCGGGCAGGGTTAGTGAGTGGATGGGTGACCGCCAAGGAAAGTGGTAAGTAAGTGGTACAGTAAGGTAAGTAGGCAGGGGGGCAAGGGAAAAAAGGGAATGGAAGAGGTTGGCATTTTTTTTTTGCAGGGGAGGGGTGGGTAGATTTTTTTTTTCTTTAGAAAAAAATAACCCAGTTTTGAAAATTTAAACTGGTGTAAAAAAAATTAACTGGTTTAAAATTTTTGAACTAGTTAACAAATTTTGAACCAAAATTTTTTTTAAACCACAACATAGACATGAAGTTTATACCATTTCAGAGCTGAAATTACAGGTACAGTGGCAGTACAACTTTGGAGTTTTCTCCAGTTTGAAAGTCCGATGAAGGTTTATACAATGTACATGTACGTTTGATATTCTTCCCAAAAAATTTTTTTCCCGGAATCAAGCTTCTGAGCTTGGGGTGCGGCTTATCTGCGAGTGCAGCTTATCCGTGAGTGAATACGGTAAACTAAATCTGAAGGATACAGAGTGGATCGTAAATGAAAAAGAATTTGTAGATTTTGCAATTTACAACATGGGTATTATGTTTTACATGCCATCATATCAACATAAACGTGACATACATTGTATACCGGTATGTTACGTCTACATGGTGTCATAGAGGTTTTAAGCACAGTCCTTAAATCAAAAAACTACAACTGTTATTCTTGTTCAAATGCTGTATCAGATTTACAGATTACTTATCGCACATCGATTTCCTTTGTTTTCCCTCTTGAATGCATGATTAATGAGTTTAATAGTATGGATTACAGGTCTTTTTATGTATTTTGGTGACCTTTAAGTAAGCTAAAATGGAAATGATGAGTAAAAACTACACCTTATTAGCTGACCAATAAGTTGTTTAAATAGTACATGAATGTACATACAAATGTAAATCTGGAAAGAAACTGCATTATGGCCAACTGGGTGGTAGGAAGGCATTTTAACATTACTAGCCCAATACGGTCACATATTTCTTGCATTCTTTGCAGATTTATACAATGTATATATATATAATAACATTAATTTGTGATGTACATTAGCCACATGTAAACATGTGAGGTTAACAAATAGATTCCATTTTGCCATGCAACTGTGCACAGATGACGTCACAATGTGAAGAGAACAAAGAAGTGTGCTACAAGATTCAGTCAAGTGACGTAACTGATATTCTCCACAATTTATGAGGACAGATGAATGGCAGAATGGAATCTATTTGTTTTACCGGTAAATAATAATCACAAACTAAAAACTATGAAAATATCCAATCAAAAGGAGTTGAGAAATTGGTTGCTCATCCTCATGATGCCATCCACGCATGTGTCCGCTAGTAACACACAGCTCTTGACCAAACAGAGTACATGTATGTGCTCAGACTGATTATTATATATATATTAAGGTAATTATAAGTTGAAGTGGTACATGTAGGTGATTCATGCCTTACAAAGTTATGTATTAAATAATATTTTTGTAAGCTTTACTATATTTTCCATAACTTTGTAACTCTTTCCAATTTTTAAAACACACATGTATGTATTGTGCATGGTATTTTGGTAGGGTGTGAGAGAAACATTTGAGACCTACTATAGAAAACAGAGAAGAAAGCAAGCTAGACTGGCATTGCAGCCTAACCATGGTACAATTGTAAGTACATGACTTTGCATCAGTGACTTTTTCCTTATCATTTATCTTAGTTTGGAGTCAATAAGTTTGTATAAACATGTGTTCTTGAAGTTTTAAGGGAGTGTTGAGGTATAGACCCCTTGCACTAATGTCTGCCTGTCCTTGACCCCCACTTTCAGTAGTTATTTGTACGTCATGTCCTATGATTTATTTATGTGTATCATAGGAAGAGAGAAGGCTTGCTCTCCAAGCTAACCTCATACTTTTTTTGTAAAATTAATAAAGTAGTTGTTGTGAGCATATACCTAGACATAATTTCAATCTTCATATCAGAATGAATCTTTAGAGGCCTACAGAGTCTATTTTTACCAGATAGTAGGGTAAGTGGTCTTATTTACATGTATGGTGATTTAATATTAGTATACTGTAGCATGATTAGATCAGTCCTTGAATATGCTTCACCTGTCTGGTCTGCCTTACCAGACTATCTTATTAACTTAATAGAGCCTGTACAGAAAAAAGCTGTCTGCATTATTTTCCCTGATCTATCTCATGAAGAAGCATATTTAAAATATTCCAACTTGTCATTGCTAACTGAGTGTCACACACAGGCCTGTAAGAAGCTCATCGGTGTGCATACCCTTCTAATTTTCCCTCTTGCATGTCAATGAGGGAAAATTAGAACAAGTATGCATTCTGATGTCAAGGGAAATTGGATATTAAATGTCCCTGAACAAACAATCATGGTACTGTACAATGTATATTATAAATCTCGTAGCCATAAACTTATTGGTAATACACATGTACATAGAACTTTACATCACTTGTACATCAAGCTTTGTAGGATTGTTTTTAAGAAGTTGATTGAAAGCAATTTGGAAAAAAGTTAACATTAATTTTGTAATAATTATGATAATCATACATTACTTCAATCTGAAAATAAAACATAAATACATGTAAGGTGGGCCGCGTCAGGCAAAAAGGGCCCGGACGACATAATATGTAAATGTATTTTGAAATTGTACCATGTTTTTTATACTTGTGGTGCGATATTACAATATGCATCGCAAGCGCCACATTGTGCTACTAACAAGTAATGTTGATTTCATGAAATTGACAATTGAAATCGAGGACAAAATTTACGATATTTTTACAGAAAAGTGTGATCACAATTTTAGCAGGCGCAAATGATTCCTTATCATCAGACGATTGTTTCAAGGTGTAACTTGTACTATAAATTGCTACGGGCAGCAGAATGACTGAAGAAAAGACACTTTTTGGCCAAAAAGTGATCATCTTGTTCATCTTATTAATGTTTTACTCTTTAATGCCAGCAGGTATAAATGAATGTCATACATCAAAATCATCCCCTCTGACAGGATTCCTAATTTTTGTGGTCATATTTGTAATCGGGCCCTTGCATAAAAATCACGTAAATTTCACCCCTGATTTTTGTTGTCAATTTCTTGAAACCTGTTATTTGGAACACCATTGTAGGAATAATTTAACTTGAATGTCATCCGGGCCCTTTTTGCCTGACGCGGCCCAGGTATTAAATGATTTTCCAATGAGAATTTAGAAACTTAAGACCAACACCTATGGGCATGTACATGTTAAAGCATATTCATTTGGTAACATTGTTAATAGTAAAACAAGATTAGTTGTCCTTCACAATTGCAGATTCTTTGTGGTTGAAGACACCATTTTGCACACAGCCAAGGGTTTAGTCACAAGGTGAGGCATAGCAAAGATTTGTTCTGAAATCATTGTTAAAGTGCTCCTAACCTCAATTTAGTTTTATTTCTTTTCAAAGTTTAAACAAAAATTAAGGATGAATGAAAAAGAAAAGAAGTGAAATCGGTATAAATCCCTGAGTTTAAAGTACTACTAACAATGTAGATAAAGAATGAGCGGACAATCTTTATGGGATTTACAGATTTGTAAATCCTATCAAGATCAGACGCAAATTCTTTATCACACTTATCACATGTCTAGATGTAAAAAGTCATGTTTTCAGTTATTTTGGCGATACGACTTATTTTGGCCGAGAAAATCAAAGCCAAAGTTTATGTAAATCAGGACAAAATCTGTATCAGATTTAAAGATCACTTATCACTTGGCGATTTCCTTAGTTTGTTTTTCCTTCATGAATTATTAATGAGTTTGGTAATCACAAATTAAAGTCCGTTAGACACTTGTTTCCATCATCTAAACTGTCCTTGGCTGCTATTCAACTGCCAGGGAACTTATTTACTTGTGCATCAATCAAGCATAAGATGAACATTTGTCACATTGTGAACGTGGATAGTGGTAGCATAGACCTACCCTTCTACATGGGATGCAAATGTCATAACCATATGGAGTCAAGCCCAGTGTTGGTTAATGAAAGAATAAAAACAAGAATTCTGGAAGGATTTAAAGATAGGAGGTTAAAATACTTTATTTACAAGTTCAATAACCAGTCTCAATTGGTTCTCTAAATCTGAAGAAGGTTAGAAGAATTAGACAGCACTAGGAAAGCAGAGTGCCAGCTGCACCAGGTACAGTGTACGTGTAGATTACAACCCTAACTTGGTACTGTACAGGTAGAAGATACCACCCTAACTTGGTGCTGCAGCTGCACCAGGTACAGTGTACATGTAGATTACAACCTTAATTTGGTGCTGCAGCTGCACCATGTACAGTGTACATGTAGATTACAACCCTAACTTGGTACTGTACAGGTAGAAGATACCACCCTAACTTGGTTCTGCAGCTGCACCAGGTACAGTGTACATGTAGATTACAACCTTAATTTGGTGCTGCAGCTGCACCATGTACAGTGTACGTGTAGATTACAACCCTAACTTGGTACTGTACAGGTAGAAGATACCACCCTAACTTGGTGCTGCAGCTACACCAGGTACAGTGTACATGTAGATGACAACCTAATTTGGTGCTGCAGCTGCACCATGTACAGTGTACGTGTAGATTACAACCCTAACTTGGTACTGTACAGGTAGAAGATACCACCCTAACTTGGTGCTGCAGCTGCACCAGGTACAGTGTACATGTAGATTACAACCCTAACTTGGTACTGTACAGGTAGAAGATACCACCCTAACTTGGTGCTGCAGCTGCACCAGGTACAGTGTACATGTAGATTACAACCTTAATTTGGTGCTGCAGCTGCACCATGTACAGTGTACGTGTAGATTACAACCCTAACTTGGTACTGTACAGGTAGAAGATACCACCCTAACTTGGTGCTGCAGCTGCACCAGGTACAGTGTACATGTAGATTACAACCTTAATTTGGTGCTGCAGCTGCACCATGTACAGTGTACATGTAGATTACAACCCTAACTTGGTACTGTACAGGTAGAAGATACCACCCTAACTTGGTGCTGCAGCTGCACCAGGTACAGTGTACATGTAGATGACAACCTTAATTTGGTGCTGCAGCTGCACCATGTACAGTGTACGTGTAGATTACAACCCTAACTTGGTACTGTACAGGTAGAAGATACCACCCTAACTTGGTGCTGCAGCTGCACCAGGTACAGTGTACATGTAGATTACAACCCTAACTTGGTACTGTACAGGTAGAAGATACCACCCTAACTTGGTGCTGCAGCTGCACCAGGTACAGTGTACATGTAGATTACAACCTTAATTTGGGGCTGCAGCTGCACCATGTACAGTGTACGTGTAGATTACAACCCTAACTTGGTACTGTACAGGTAGAAGATACCACCCTAACTTGGTGCTACAGCTGCACCAGGTACAGTGTACATGTAGATTACAACCTTAATTTGGTGCTGCAGCTGCACCATGTACAGTGTACATGTAGATAATTTACAACTTTCTAGTAAATTTAAGTAATACTAGGTGGAAATACATTGTACGAATAGAATGGATAATGATACAAGTAAATAATAGGAAGGCTGGGATACCAACAACAGCTTTCACCAATTACTGTGGTCCCATGGATAAGTAATGGTTGATCTTTGTTAGGTCTACAGTTGATGAACTATGGGAAATGGCTGCCTCCAAGATTGCAGCAGTGTTACGTACACAATATGTAAGTGACACACTTTATGCAGTGTTTATTCTAGAAACAGCAAGGTGGGACATTTCTCTCATTGCTTCTCAAATTTTGTGAGACTTGTATCTCAGAAAGGGATGATTTAGTGTTATACAGCATCTGAATCATTCTACATGTCAAGTGAAAAGTGTCATGTTCATGTTGTGTCACGTTCATGTGGAATATTAGCCATAATGAGTTATAAAAGTGTGAGAATATCACAATATGGTACCCTTGAATGACCACGTTTATGCTAGACTAACTATATATTTTTCTTCAATATTTTTATATTAATAGTAATTGTATTAATATGTTTTTAGGCCTACTGCAAGGAAGCATCTCTTTTATTGCAAGTCAAGGAGCTTATTGTGTGGTTCTGCTACACGTTATCTGTAAGTTCAGTGGTTCTAATATTTTTAAATTAGTCTCTTATTTATAATTAGTTTTCCCATTGACCTTATGCAAAAATGGTTTCCTATTAATGAAAACGAGGCTAGTCAGTCCTCATTTATCTCATTTGGTAATGCATACAAACCTTTGTCTCATATGCATTTTTGGCCTTTTTTTGTTGTTCTCTTCTTTTTTTGTTGTCCAAGGGCATTCTGCTTGCTTTTTGGAATACATAAGGCCAATTAACAATTGATGGAATTATTGAATTAATTGTGTGTGGAAAAGCTTTTCTGTAATTACTTTCAATTGGTTGTTAAGATTGTATACAGTGTACACAACATTGCAAGACATGAGATTGTATTGGGATAATTATTACAAATTTAATGGCTTCCCTATTGCCCACATTCAAGATATCCCTAAATTTCTAAAGTAATGTTGTTTTACAGGGGTATGGCCTAAATGTGAACCAGATCTATGATGTACTTTTAGAAATGAGGTAATTATTAACTGTAACTTTTGTATCAAATATGTCACTTTTGTATTAAGAAAGGGTTTGCTTTAGCCTGAATTTCAGCCGTCTCCTCTGGGTTCGTTCCTCCCGAGAGAGACGTCTGAATCCAATAGCCGATAATGCCATCCAGTGACGTCACTACCAGAAAACCTGGTAGTGAGTTTTGATTGGTTCATATTCTATAATTTTGCATAATTATCATAATTATCAGCCGAGAAGACGGCAGGATTCACTTTGGACTCGCGATTGTTGTTCATTGAGTTTCAGTGGAGTGATTGTCTTTGGCAAAGACCTTGAATTCGTAAGGAAAACATCTGGAAATGGATTGAAAGTGACCTGCACAATAACCGGCCAACTAACCTGTAAACATCTACATTTTATCGCGTCGCGGCCGCGGGGTTGTTGACAATCGATTATTTGTTCGCACTCGCAGTGGTAAAGAATGTCGCTACTCTCTTCAAGGAACTGTTCTTTCCCGTACTACTCTACTTTAAATTTATTGATTCTTGTAATACCATACCGTAAGTCTCTTGGTGATGAAATTGAAGCTGTTATCATTTTTGATACCCAGTGATAAATACATATTTTATTGCAGGAATCAGTACAATGAAACACTTATGAAGGACTGGGAAAGTGTATTCAAGTAAGACTATCATGGGGACCACAGTAGAGTACTGTAGTTATATTTGGTAAAGTATATTCAAGTAAGACTATCATGGGGACCACAGTAGAGTACTGTAGTTATATTTGGTAAAGTATGTGTATTCAAGTAAGACTATTATGGGGACCACAGTACAGTAGTTATATATAGTACAGTGTATTCAAGTAAGGCTATCATGGGGACCACAGTAGAGTACTGTTAGTAGTTATATTTGGTAAAGTACGTGTATTCAAGTAAGACTATTATGGGGACCACAGTACAGTACAGTAGTTATATTTGGTAAAGTATATTCTGAAAGTAAGACTATCATGGGGACCACAGTAGAGTACTGTAGTTATATTTGGTAAAATACGTGTATTCAAGTAAGACTATTATGGGGAGCACAGTACAGTAGTTATATTTGGTAAAGTATATTCAAGTAAGACTATCATGGGGACCACAGTAGAGTACTGTAGTTATATTTGGTAAAGTCCCCATAATAGTCTTACTTGAATACACGTACCACAGTACAGTAGCTATATATAGTACAGTGTATTCAAGTAAGACTATCATGGGGGCCACAGTAGAGTACTGTAGTTATATTTGGTAAAGTACGTGTATTCAAGTAAGACTATTATGGGGACCACAGTACAGTACAGTAGTTATATTTAGTAAAGTGTATATTCAAGTAAGACTATCATGGGGACCACAGTAGAGTACTGTCAGTAGTTATATTTGGTAAAGTATGTGTATTCAAGTAAGACTATTATGGGGACCACAGTACAGTAGTTATATATAGTACAGTGTATTCAAGTAAGACTATCATGGGGGCCACAGTAGAGTACTGTAGTTATATTTGGTAAAGTATGTGTATTCAAGTAAGACTATCATGGGGACCACAGTACAGTAGTTATATATAGTACAGTGTATTCAAGTAAGACTATCATGGGACTACAATAGTTATGTTTAGTGAAGTTTGATTAGTTTGAAGTGGGACATTGGAGTACTTTAACCATATTTAGATCCAAATGTTGGTATTTCTAATTTCATAAATTATGTGATTCTATTAATTATTTAGGTTTAGAGACTGGCTTGCATGTTTTATTGACAAAGACAGGCATATGCTGACTGTATGATGAACGAAAAATAATGAATACTGCACGAGGCCAAAGGCCAGTCATACAGTCAGAAAGTGCATGTATTTGTTGATAAAAACATTAAGTCTCTAAAACTTTTTAATATTTCAACTGAGCGCACAGCATGCTGTGGTCACCAGTAAAGCACTGTCATTAGCCAATCACCTGCTTGGATTTCGTACTGTGCACAAAGTTGGAATATCAATACCATTTATGGCATATTTTTGTTTTGAACTCTAAATAGTATTAGAAGTGATTGGATTTATTTGGTTATTTCACTTAAAAGAGCTTTTTGGACAATGATTTAATCTTTATATTTTTTCGTTTGTAGGCAAATAATCGAGGTAGATAATTACACTCCTATGCAATGTGAGGATGAAAAGCAATACAACAGGATTCTAGCTGACTTCCCATACACTGGTGAAAAGCCAAGAGAGGTAGATTTGCCTGATAACTGCTCTCTGTTGTAAGTCCTCCAGATGAGCTTATACCATGTATATCTTTATGGGGGGTGGGTTATAACCGGGATTACAAAATAAGTATGCATTCTGCAATGTCAAAAAACTACTTTAATGCTTTTGGTCACAAGAGCAGATTTTGTATGAGTGGGACAAACTACGGCATGTCCATAACCTTACCGTAACCGTACTGTAACCATGTTGTGCTCTGTAATTTGATTGGATCAGCTGGACACAAACAAAAGCAAAACATTTCCAATATCATGGCAAGCTGCACAGTAACCAAGTCATTGCTATAGTTTGACCCTCGACTCCGTCTCGGGGAACATCGAGGATCTCGGGGAAACAAAACTCCGTCTCGGGGAACATCGAGGATCTTGGGGAAACAAAACTCACTGTTTCCCTCGGGGCCAGTCATTAAGTGTTTATTGTTCCCTTCTCATTGCTTTGTTTCATATTGCATATACAAACAAAAACATACTTAACCGATATAAACTATGGGAGCATCCTAAGAAAGTGTGATTTCATTGGCTGAAAATCATGTTATTGGTTATGACCCTAAACAGACCCGATTGTTTGGTGCAACAATATTATTCCAAGTAGGAATGAATCGTCTCAATTTTCTCTTCCAGAATCCCATTCCAAGGCTCTTCCCGTTTTCTGAGTGTGCAGTTAAACTGTACAAAGAGGTGAGTGTGAGTGATCAGCTGTAATACAATTAAGACCTGCACATACATTATGTCAGGGTACTGGTTGTCACCAGGATTTGGGGGGGGGGGGGGGGGGGGGTCCAGGCAAAATCAGAAATGGGGAAAAATGTAATAAAACGGGGAAAATATTTGGGGGGTAAGGTCAAGCAAACTCGGAAAACAAAAATGGAAAAAATGTTTTAGACTCCGAGGGTAAGGGTGTTTATATTGTAACCAGTGAGTGACACCCAGTGACTAATTTTAATCGAGACTTCATGTGAGGATGTGAGAGTGAAGGAGTTTGGGGGGGGGGGGCAGCATGCCAGTAAATAACTGTTATATTGGAAGAGAGAGTACCATATTTGCTGCACCTGTAAAATTAATTTGTAAGAGGTATTACGTGGGAAAACCTATGATTCAATGTTGTGTAAAAGATTTGAAAAGATAAAATGTGTAATTTCTATAATCTATGAAATGTTCTTTTCAATCCACATGTGCATGAACTCCAATTTTTTTATGTTTCAATTATTTTAGTTCAAGACGTTTGTTAGTGCTTGTCTCAAGTTCAATGAGCATCTCAATGTCAGGTAAGTTATTCATAAGTTCCTAAGTAATAACATAAGAGCCATTTAACTGTTAAGATGGGGCCACACTTATCCGATTATTGGGTAAATCGGATGGTTGGGCAGTCGTAAAGTGGTCGGTTTGCTTCCGATCATCCGAACAGCTTACAAGCAATGTACGACCTGCTCAGTCCCAATTGAAAATTCTCAGCTATGACTAGTCAGATGCTCAAAGGCCATTTCTGCTCGGATCGGTCTGGTGTGGCCGCCGCTTCTCCGCTTGGAGACAAAGGTCGATGCAGTGGACCAATCAGTGAGCATTATTCTGTCACATGATCATACCGCCGCTCCATACTTGCGGAAAGACACTCAAGAAGGGAGGTGTTAAATTAACAGGAGTAGCCACATGATCAGACGGATCAGATGGTCGGATCGGATAGGTGTGGCCATAAAATCAGACGGTCAGTACTCCATTTGAGTACTCCGAGTAAAGATCGGTAGGTGTAGCCCCAGATTTATAATACAAAAGTGAACGCAGCTAGCGAGTGTATTAATTCACCATCATATGGCCCGTTCGGCATGGACGCCATACATATGACCCGTACGACATGGACGCCGTACGTGTTTTGACGTGAGCGGGCCGGAAAAAGCTGTACGGCCCTGCACGATTTTTATAATTGTTGTTTTGGCATTTCAAAGTGGTCATACGATAACCTGAGTTAGGACGGGCCGAACGAGAAACTATTTGGCTCTCGGTCAGTTTCTACGTCATGACCTCAAATTAAATGTTTTCCTATACCCAGCCCTCCCATTCAATCAAGGAGTACCTAATCTCCCAGCTGCCATGTAATGTGCTGTTTACTATTCACCTCGGGCAAAAAAAACTGGTAATTTATAGCTACATACAAGTAATGACGTCACACGTGTATATTGTATGTAAAACATGGCTTGGTGAATAAGATTATTTGTAATGATTTCCGCCACACCTTAATTTTCTTCATGTGCCACATTACATTTGCTGCTGAAGAGAACACTACATACACTGTAGGTTATGTGGGACACAAAAGGTTTTTCCCTCATCTGCATTCAGTGAATTACTCCAGAGTAGTCAGTTCTAATCCAATGCCTACTGTCCGTTATTAGATGTTGACTTATTTCCTTTGCACCTTCTTCAGTCAAACTGAAATCGGAGACTCGGTACGAAAGTCTACAAACTTGTTGCTAACAAGAACGTTAAACGGTGAGTTTGTTGTTCATTTTAAATGTGTTCGTTGTGCACTGTATTAATTGTGAGTGTGTGGGACTAAGTTCTCTTCCCACATCTCTCACTCATCACTAGGTATAAGATTTAATATTGACATTCTTCCAGTCAGCCAATTCGACATATTCTCTGTGTTTTAACAAAGCTTTAGTTGAGAATTGCGTTGTACACCATTTGCCTCAAAAATTGTACTGCACGACAATATCAGTGTGTGCGCCGCGTCTATGGAATGCGTTGCCGTTAGAATTGAAACGTAGCCCCTCAGTTTCTAGTTTTAAGAACAATCTGAAGACATTTCTTTTTAAGAAAGCTTATTGCTGAATTTTCTTTTTTTATAGCCAAATGTTTTTATATTAATTATATTAATTATATTTATCAAATTTTTATCCATCACCATTTCTTAACTTACAAATTTTAGCATCAATTTTTAACATTAGTTAGTGTGGTTTTAGATTATAGTTCTATATATTCATTTATTTAGCCAAACATTGTAAAGCGCTCTTGGACATTTTGGAAATAGCGCTATATAAATATTTTATTATTATTATTATTATTATATAATAATCACGCACGGTGCCAAATATTGTGTTTATTATATACGTTATAACCAGAATGTTCTACATATCCAAGGCTACTCACCCTCAAGTTCCGTTTCGTTAATCTTGTTCCGTTTCGTTAATCTTGTTCCGTTTCGTTAATCTTGTTCCGTTTCGTTGATCTTGTTCCGTTTCGTTAATCAAGCTAGGGGCCAACTAGAAAACCTAACCTGCTAGGCACTAATAATATTTCTTTCACTTTAGTATCATAATATGTCTTGTGAATTATTTATAGACAAAATAATGTAATTTAAAGTAGCGTAAGTGTGAATAAAAAAAAAAAGTTGTTTTTGTTCAATGTCGCGTGGATCTTCCCAGAAAACTGGGACCCGAATATGATTGGTTAGTACATCATGATTCATTACGTATCACACTTCTCGGTCTTTGATTGGCGAGACGAACATCTGCTTACTTGCCAACTGCGGGTTTACCTGACATGTGAGTTTAAATTGAGTTCTTGTGTGCTCCGGTTTCCTGTTGTTGAAAATTATACAGGCTGAAATGTTGTATCAGGACGTGGTGACCTTAAAGCTTTAGAGGAACCGGATGACTATAAGAGTTCCTGGCCTTGTGATTACTAAATCGCCTAAAGTTGCATTGCAATTCTAAGAGAGGAGCATTTAGAAACAACATATAAGACACAACAGATACAAAGTCGGCGCCTAACAGACCATGTTCTTCGAGTTTTTGAAATTAATGACGAGTTTTTCGGCTTCAATTTTTTCGGAACAATTTCACAAGTACTTTGCTAAAGTAATGATCGAGAGGTTTTTCTCCAGCAAGGGATTATTTTGATATGATGTTGAGTTGAAATTTTGAATTTGCTCCGTGATTCAATTTATTTTATGTCTCGTCGCATCGCCTTTATAGCTTACAACGCGATTGAAATCATTTGAGGGAAAATCTTTTCATTCTTTCAGTTCATTTTCTAAAACAGCAACAAGACGAGTCTTCGACAAATCTGTACAGAAAAGGGGAGCAATTATAGAATACCCCGCAACTTTTGAAGCTCCTACCTAGGAAACCTTGGCACCGTGATTCTTCGAATTGATAAGTAAGGCAGCTAACTGAGTGGCACCGTGGTCCGCAGTCCCATAGTGGTGTGATTGAATTGGTAATAAGGCAGCTAACTGAGTGGCACCGTGGTCCGCAGTCCCGTAGTGGTGTGATTGAATTGATCATAAGGCAGCTAACTTAGTGGCACCGTGGTCCGCAGTCCCGTAGTGGTGTGATTGAATTGATAATAAGGCAGCTAACTTAGTGGCACCGTGGTCCGCAGTCCCGTAGTGGTGTGATTGAATTGATAATAAGGCAGCTAACTGAGTGGCACCGTGGTCCGCAGTCCCGTAGTGGTGTGATTGAATTGATCATAAGGCAGCTAACTTAGTGGCACCGTGGTCCGCAGTCCCGTAGTGGTGTGATTGAATTGATAATAAGGCAGCTAACTTAGTGGCACCGTGGTCCGCAGTCCCGTAGTGGTGTGATTGAATTGATAATAAGGCAGCTAACTGAGTGGCACCGTGGTCCGCAGTCCCGTAGTGGTGTGATTGAATTGATAATAAGGCAGCTAACTGAGTGGCACCGTGGTCCGCAGTCCCGTAGTGGTGTGATTGAATTAATAATAAGGCAGCTGAGTGGCACCGTGGTCCGCAGTCCCGTAGTGAAGCAATTGAATTGTACGAGATGGGAACTGTCTTAATATGAAGTTATTAAAGTTACCCGTCGTGGTTGATGAATAAAATACGTGTGAATCAGTATATGTGAACTTTTTGAGAACGACACAATTATACGAGATGGGAACTGTCGTAATATGAAGTTATTGAAGTTACCGTCGTCGGTTGATGAATAAAATACGTGTGAATCAGTATTTGTGATCTTTTTGAAAACGACGGCCTAATATGACGCATCTTCTTTGATAAATATGCTAATCAGTCTTCGTTCGTGGCAGTCGACAGCGTGACTGCGACTGCGTGACTGTGACTGCGGACCACGGTGCCAGTCTTTAACTATCTATCTGGGATTGCGGGGTATTCTATAATCTAGCCGAGGAGGAGACTAACTGTTTTAGCTAGTTAACAGTCACCAATGGGCTATTTAACAATTAGACCTCTCGCCCTCATTGGCTACGAGTCAATAGCCCATGAGGCGCAGCTAAATGGGCTATTGAATCGTAGCCCATGAGGGCGAAAGGTCTAATTGTTTTAGTATAAACTAATTAGTCGGACAGTAGAAAATAATAAAAAGAAACATTGAAGTTGAAAAAATTGAATTGTTTTGAGAAAATGCGTGCGGGTTTTCTCTACCATGGGCTATCACAAATAGACCTATAGTAGGGTAGCCAATCAGAATGCAGGATTTGTAATAGTCCAGTAGTTGTTTATACTAATATTAGTTTGGCCATCTCGGATAAACCAGTGGTTTTGGCCCCGGTGTACCAGCGATTTCGCCCCCCCGTGAATTCGCCCCCCGGGGGGCGAAATCGCTAGTGAATTCGCCCCCCCCTTCCTCGCCCCCCTCTAGCGATTTCGCCCCCCCTCCCCTTCAACCTTTTAAAAGGTTATGAATACATGTTTTCCTTATTATTACTACTGTAATGTATTGGACGTGGAGAATAGTACGGCAAAAAGCTATCAGTAATGTGTATAAAGGCATGTAATTCAATTTTATTTTAAAATTCAGCTTCACTTTTCTTCGACAAAATTCGTTACGGTAAACGTAAAGCTACGGTAAACGCTGCAATTTTCATTCGCGCGAGCAGTGCAACAAGAAACTCGACAAGGGATTCTGCGATCTTCGTCAATCTTCGAATGATTAGTTGTTAGTATTTCTTGCATGAAGCCAACATGTAGATGATGTAATTATTGTGGACACTTAAAGGAAGTGTTACCGACTCGCGTGAAAACGTCCTGAATAAACAAGCAGCAATGAACTAATCAGGATCTAAAACGGCGGGAAGTTTTAAAACTTACTTTAGCTTGTAGCGAGTGGAACTCATATTTGGAAACAACTGCCAAATAGTCTGATGATTTTTTCATGCATGAAAACCATAATGAAGTTGTCGTAATTATCGTGCTATGTAAGATTTTGATAACCCGTTAATACTCGCGTCGATCCATCTATTTCGAAAGAACTTTGAAGGAGCCTTACCGACTCGCGTGCTTTGTTCTATTTCAATTGAGCTAACGGCGCTTGTTAATTCGGTAATTAGATCAGTTCTAACTAGGAAAACCTTTCTGGATAAACAGCTTATTAACTAATGAGAAGATAAAACGGCTGTAAGTTTTGCAGTACAGTTCTAGCAGTACAATTAATTCAAATCCGGGAAGAATTTGAAATGACTTTCCGAAGAAAAGGAGTGTTACCGACTCGCGTATTTTTGTAGTCAGTAGTAGTAGGGGTCTTACACTTCATTTTATTAAAAAATACTTTAGATTTATAAAAAAAGAAAAACTTTTTATTCAGTGCGTTGACATCTACTGCCTCTATTTTCTGAGGCGGGGCGATTTCAATAAGAATTACGAGTACAATTCACTAGCGATTTCGCCCCCCCTAGGGGGGGGCGAATTCACTGAAGGGGGGCGAATTCACTAGCGATCTCGCCCCGGGGAGGGCGAATTCACTAGCGATCTCGCCCTCCCCGGGGGCGAGATCAGCTAGCTGATTCGCCCCCCTTCAGTCGAATTCGCCCCCCTAGGGGGGGCGAAATCGCTAGTGACAGCCCCGGTAGCCGCGTACTGGTGGGTTTCAGAACAAGTTTACCGGACGAAAACAAAGGTTTTTATTCTCCTGGGACTCAACATGGCCACCGCGTGATAAAACACCATTAAACATTGACCCCACCCATGCTAACACCCTACCAAGGTGACGGTTAACACGGTTACCTTTTCAAGCTCTTTTTTTCACGGTGTTATTCCCCGCTGGAATGCACTTTCTCTTCAAGCCAGGTTATCCACCAACCTAGCCAACTTAGACGCTACGTGACATCCATTACTGGGACCTTTTTAACAGTAATGTCACTAGCTCAGCCACTTGTACTTGGTTCTCCAGTTGCCGCTGTAGACCAGTCTAATTAATTAATTAATTAATTAATTAATGTTTGCTACTTTATTTATGTATTTTATTTTACTAAATTTAGCATCTATAATAATAATAATAATAATAATAATATTTTGACAGGAAAGCTCCACTCACAATTTGTGATTTTCAGGGAGGTCCTGTATTAAAAATATATATTTCACTAATATATGGAAAACAGAAAAGATAAATGGTTGAAATAAAATAGAAATAGAACAAGGATTATTATGAAATTAAGTTATGTGCCAGTAAGATTTAAAAATTGCCTTTTGCCTATATTTTAGTTTTATTTGGAGAACTCATTTTATAGGTGTTTTTCACGTGTTTAGTCTCTCCTCGACAATAGTCTTTGTCATTTACGTCTGCTACATGTTTTGTTCTTTGTGTATCTACTGTTGGAAGCTTAAGGTTACCGGATACCTTCAGGGTGCGTTTCCAGTCTAAATTATGTAGCGCCCCCGAAGAAACATCGTAGATAAATCATCCATGTATCATTTTAAAGCTTATAAAATTGGCTACAAGAATACATAAAAAGTTTTGAGGCCTTGAAAATCTCGAATTTTCAGCGATCCCGTTTCTCCGAACTAGTGAGATGGCTTTCAGAAGCTCCGACTCCGAAAATATTTTAAAGGCCCAGGTCTCTCGCCTAGCATGCTTTGCGGCTTTGTTATTGTTGTGGTTGCCTCAAAACGAGGCTGCTATTGTTTTGTGACAAGCGCGCTAAGATTGAAGTCGCTCGTGGCGCGCTAGCTCAGCTGTTTTCCAGTGACAAAGCTGAGAGACTTGGAATTCTGGCTTGGAATATGGCAGAATCATCAGTTATTCAGACTATTCGATGTTAGATGTGGAAGATGATGAGCCAAGGAATCGCTATGGGTCGTTGATAGCGGAAAGAACAAAAGAGATGGACGAGATGGAGGTTTGTACAAACTCGTCTTGTGATTTTGTCTGAATATGTTTTGCGATTGCGTTGGTTGTTGTTCCCCCGTTCTCTGGTTTAACTTTGGCTTAACCGTTACAGGAGATCGTCGAGGATATAGTAGCGAGGACGGATAGGGCGAGATGTTCTTGTAAAGGCAAATATGAAAGCGAGCGAATTGCGGATGGGGTGACACGGTTCGAACTCTTGACAATAATCTCCGAACGTGAAATTCATGTTTTTTATCACCAGTTCAGGTCATGTTTTGCTTTAGTTATTTATTACCAAAGTCGACGTTTCAAGTCTGGTTGCTGTCTTAAGTGACAAAAACAGTTGCTTGCAGCTTGTTGGACTGCCAAAATTAATATTGTTTTGTCTGAATGTTCCGCAAATAAAGTGGTTTGGTCTCCTTATTATACAGTTGATCTATTTCCTGTCCCCCGTTTGATACTTTTCTATCTTGCTATTGTGTGTTGAACTTTGCTTCTTTTGTGAATCTTTATCCAGCACTATTGTCAGATAAACCGTACCTTATTAGGCGTGGACCATAAGGAAATCGGGGAGGGGTGGTAATCCAGACAAAAAATTTGAGCAAGGAAAAATAGTCTGAAAAAAATTCCTGCAAGCACCAAGACGCCCCCCAAAAAGTCATGCAAGGGAACTGAGACAAATATATATTAATACAAGCATGTGAAAGGTTTATCTTTTTAAAGGTCAAAATTGGGTATATGAATTCCCTAAAAACTACCTAATTTTAGCTGCATAATTAAAAAATAGGGGAAAAAAAGGGGGGGATATTCCTCCCCCCCCCCCCCACCCCCATTTGATTCACAGAAAAAAAATCAATATATTATTGCAACAACAAAGAGGGGGGGATTTTAGGCAGTGTAAATTTATCACGAATTTATCATAACCTACTTGGCATAATTTAGAAGCATTTCCAGGCACAATTTCAACTTTTACTGGGTGCCTCTAGCATGCTCACCTCCAAACTCACATTAGGTGTTGCCCCATTCTGTTAAGTAATACCAATTATACTCAGTTATCTGTTATTTACATATAAGCAGTGGACAACTCAAAAGCCTTCAGCTACTTTGTCCACTGCAAAGGATAACTTATTATATTTCTTTAATTATCCTCATTGTAGTACTATTGATGTTTACCATAACCTCCAATTGTAATCGCCATTAGCAGTGTGGAAATAAACTTTAAAACACACACTGCAGACTTCGATGGCAGAGTTGCTAAAGAGAACAATGGATGCAGCCGATATTGAATGTTTTGAATTCAAAGTATAAATAACAAGGGAATGCTACTGGACAAATCTCAAATTAGGCTATTCAATCTGTCATTGTATGTTGAATTTGTTTAGCCAAATTGTCTTATTACATATAAATTTTCAATTTAAAACATGACCTGAAAGTGAATGCATTTATGGGAGGCGAAATCTAAAAAAATCCCAGGGGAGCAGGCAATTCCGGGGTCAAACGAGAGCCCCCCAACAGAGATGCATTTGGACCCTGAACAGAGGCAACTTTTTCTGCAGGCTACAATCGTGTGGGTCTACAGATTTTAAAAACCTGGGTAAGCCTCTGGTAGATGTATAAATTTGCAAATATAAAACAAAAATTAGTTTTTTTTTTTTTTGTGCAGAGCTCTCAGCTAAAAAACAAAATTAGTTTAAAAAAATTTGTGCAGAGCTCTCAGCTAAAAAAATTGTCACACCCAGGAGGGGGACAGGAAGCCAGACACTAGAAAGGCTGCGAGCGGAGACTACGATATGGGTAGAGGCAGCTTGGATTTCATAAAAAAATATGTGCACAGCCTTACATGAACCAGAAGACCCCCCATCCCAGATTGCCATGGGTGCAAGTGTGGAGTCTGCAGACAGTGCCCACTGAAGAAGAGAAAGTTTATTGCAAGCATGTCAGATACATTATATCCTTATAACCAGCCATTCTCCAACATTTGCCTCAATTGAGACATTCCGAAGTGTGCATTAAAGCTAGGTGCAACATTCGAGCAGACGCATTTAATTTCTCCATGGAGTTTCCGAAAGGCTGGTTATCAACAGTTTGTTCTGTGGAAGTTAGGTAGAGGGCCGAATAGGCGAGTGCTTCCTGCATCTGTAGTGTGCATGATCAGGGCAGCATATGAAGCACCAGATAATTGGTATATGGGATTTAGGTCAAGCTAAGAGTGCTATAGGCAGTTTTTTGCCAGACTATTACATGTAAAAGACCATACATTTTGATATTATAATTTCAGCAATGATTTTCCTTATTTCACCATTCTTTACTGGACATTATCATTTATAATACTTGTATACAATAGAGTGGCTTTGTTTGTGTACAGCAAAGTTGTGGTTCATTTAATTTACTTGGTTAAAATTTTGTTAGCATGGTGGACACGTACATGTAAGACACAAATCTTTAAAACAGGAAAATAAAAAACATAGCATTTTGTAAATGAGATATATTACAGCACAAAATTTCAAGCTAATTGGATAAAAAAAAATAGAAAGTTATTAAGCCCTTCCAATTTCATGTCTTATGTACCCACCGTGTAGAGTGATTTCACAAAACCAGTTAAATAGATAGCATAATAACTGCTATGAACTCCTGATTCTTGTGTGTCCATTTGACTAGTACATGTAGATATTAACTGGTAGAGATTGTTTCACAGGTTTTGTGAAATCACTCTACTGTGTTCAAGCACATGAACAACAATATATAGAAATGAATATTAAACTAGGGATAATAAAATTCAAACAATCTGGTATTGGAATTAGTGGTGCTCCAACAACTGAAATATCTACATGTAACTATTTGACTATTGTTACTTTAGTCACATAATTATATCGTAACACAAAAAATCCTATTGTAACCGTTGGAAACTCAGTTTCACTAAATTTGTTGACATAATTTAAATAGTTGGATTTCAGTTATATTATTTCACAGTGATGTTGGAATGCCTCTAATAAATTCTCAAACCAGGTACATGTAACTTTTCGAAATATCCAATCTAAATATTCAGCATAACTCATCAGGAGTTCTATTGTTTTTTTTCTCAACATTTTTTTCAACATTTTGCTATTCTGCTGAATCCTTTGTAATAGCTTTGATTGCTATAAAAATGGTAAATAAACCAGGTGATATCATCATTATCATTAAAACAGTAGATGATGACCTAGTTGTTTTCTTCGTGGCAAAGCAAGACCAGTGCACTACGCAGCTCTGGTGTGGGAGGTGGCTCTGTCATACCAATAGTAGGTGAAATCTGCTTGGGGTCAAAGGCATCTCTATCACTCCTACAAGAAATTTTATCTTGCTGTTGTGAAGAGGTGCATGTTATGGTCTATTGCAGCAAGGTCACACTGATTCTCATGATAAAGTATGAGTACCTTTTGATGAAAAGAAAAAAGACTATTATTGTATACATTCAAGTTTCTCAGTAGAAGCTATAAAAAGGTTTACTGAATTCCCTAAGACTATAAAATATAAAATGATTTCAAAACTTCTGTTTGGACCAAGGTCTGCAATGTCTAAGCAGCTTTGGACTAGTTTGGTATTTTATATTTTCCTCTATCATCCAACTTTGCTCTGTATATTTTTTGGAAGGACCATATTTGTTATTTATTAGGAAGCGGTCATTAATTATTTTTTCAAAAACCCACATCAACTGCTGTAGAATCTTGAAGTTGTGCTTGGTTATCTCTATATACTAAAGCAAATGAAAAAAGATTGCGAAGTAATACAGAGGTTCTGTAGAAAATTTCGAATAATTTCACTTCAACTTACCCTGCACTGCTGAAAGACTTCCCGGGAAATTGATGGAGTAGAAACTGTGAAAAGACTGTTGGTTTTCTCTGCGTACCCCAGGGGCTGCTATACCAAATACGGACGAGCGAAGTCTTATTTATCTGACACAGCCAGGCAAACGCAGCGTTCCACCGCGACACTGCTGCGACTCCGCCATTTTGCCTCTATAAACCAAAGCTAAAATAAACTAAAATGGCTTACGAAAAAACAAAAATAACCCAATGCAGATCGAGATGAATAGTCAAACTCAATTCAAAGGCAGTTTGGAATAATCAAGATGCTCTCTAACGAAGGATGGAACAAGATCCACGAAGACGAATATCTCCCTCCCAAAACTCGGGGGTTTTCAACTACGCGAAACTCAAGAGGCGCGCAAAGCATGCTAGGCGAGAGACCCGGGCCTTTAAAGTTTTAAAATCTGTTTGCTTTGTCGCATTTCAGAGGAATCGTATTACAAAAGGGTGTCGGGGAATTTCAAAATTCGATTTAGTTCAAAAGTTATCATGCTCTCCGTGAAAAGGCGAAAAATAATCAGAGTAGATTTGCGGAAAACACCGTCAAGAGCTCTATTTTTAGAATTTTCCAATTCCCCGACATGGTTTTGCAGCGGAGTTATCAATTGACATTTTTTTTAAATTTCAAACAAATCGACTAAATTCCTCTTGAGTGGGAGCTTTTTTAAAACTCTATTTTGGTTGAAAATCGAAAGCGTAGAAAATAGCATTTTAGAAAATCTAGCCGTCTGTCGTGCGTGAATCTGAAGCCCCGCCTCTCCAACAATTAGCGAGCTCTTGGCCAATCATTTCTCATCACAGTTCAACTATCTGTCAAGATTTCCCGCCAATGTCGATTTCCGATCAAAGCTTCGCGCCGCATCGAGAAAATGTTAATATAGTTGGTTGTTCTAGTTTTCTTGTGTGACTTGAAAAATGGGAAAGACAAAAAGACCTGGAGGCACAAAGCCAAGGTGAACACCTAGGGACGCCTTGAATGCCAGCATAGTTAGTAGAGGAGACAGCGTTTTGCAGGCGGCTGAAACAGCACGGCAATAGCGAGCTAAGATCGTGGTGTTTAATAGTTTCAAGTGATTCACTCATTCAGAGTCACCGTCAGACTTTACGTTTCCATCTAAGCTTTCTTGGAAACAAATACTTTCTCGTCTGGCTCCTATCAATTCTTCATGTTCAGATGTGGGCCACTCGGCACTCTGTCTGAAAGTGAAAATACGAACCCTTGTCGGGTTTTACGAGGACTCCTATTTGGCTTTGTAGTCGTATGCATTGTTTGGCCTTGTTTTACTTTTCTTTTTTCTTTGTTTTCCAAGCTAAGAGCATCCTGCTTGCTCTTTTGAAGGCATAAGGCCAACAACCGATGGAATTATGGAATCATGTGTGGAAATACG
This sequence comes from Actinernus sp. WN-2022, assembly GCA_030867875.1. Lineage (NCBI taxonomy): Eukaryota > Metazoa > Cnidaria > Anthozoa > Actiniaria > Actinernidae > Actinernus > Actinernus sp. WN-2022. Next base: position 7,595,666 of record JAOWCC010000577.1, on the reverse strand, counting down.
TTTCTCAATAAACGTAAACATTGGTATATGAAATAAATTTAATATTATATCTTCACACCGTCGTTACGGGCGAGTGAGCACTTGTCATGTGTTTATATTGATCTGCTGTCAATCAAACGGAACCTTTTACTTCCGGTCAAAAACTTCCTTTTGGTATTTCTCCGTCAACATTAATTTTTATTCAACGGAGTTTTTGGTATATGAGACACTACTACTAAAACTACATTTCTGTGCGAAAAAAAAAAATTCCCATCTTTTTCGCTTTGAAGGTATCCGGTAACCTTAATAAATATATGAATGACTGAATGACTGAATGACTGACTGAATGACGGACGGACGGACGGACGTTGTATCGGGACGGACGTTGTATCGGGACGGACGTTGTATCGGGACGGTCGTCGTATTCGATACACGTTATTTATGCGGCGGACATGTTTAGTTCCAGGAGAATAAAAAAAACACATTGTTCTTACTTACGCAAACTCGTCTTGAAACTCTTCAATGCGAGGCTGTGCATGCAAAATGTATTGTTCCGATTCGAGATGGCCGCGTGAATAACTATGAAGGCGTATCTCTGTGAAGGTTCGCACATCTAGCTTGTCTATTCTTTCTATCATCAGGTTGTATAACGGGGCTAATCAAGAGAAAAGAAATATCCATTCCACAGGTAGGTACATGATAGTATGATGCGAAACAGAGAATAAATGTGAAAGATGTTTAAGGCGAATGTTTTGCCCAGCATCACACCACAACAAATCGAATATCTCGTACTTTCAATTTCCAATGAAGCCGTTAATTTATTGTCGTTCTTTCAGCTTGCCCAAGTATCTGTGAACACGGTTCACTTAGAGTGCGCGTGCCTTCACATCGAGGAGTATGTTGCTGCCGTCACAGGGTACGTGTTGTAATGCAGTAAGTAGTATAGTATCGACCAGTTAGCCACCTTTTTTTGGAGAATCCAATTTACTGGTGGAAGGAACATTTTCAGTGCCGTTCATTGAAGTCTTTGCTAACATTTTGTGAGGTTTATGAGTATTGTGATTAAAAATAAACTAATTAAGTAATATTTATCGACATAGGGGAACACCTTCGCATCAAACTGAACCCGGTTTCACTCTACTATACTTCTTCACGCTATTCAATCTATAACGTGCACTTTTATGTATTTGCATGATGTTCGTTTACACGGTCAGTTGCATGGAATCTATGGTGCAATTGCACATGGACATAAATGGAATATCAGAACCCGGGAAATCACTGAAAATAGAAACTTTGAAATGACTGACTCGTGGATATCGTGTAAACTGGATTTTTCTCTTAACAGGACTGCGAATGATGGCGTCAACGTGTCAAGAGTGTACGGCTTGTCCACTTTTAAGGTAACAACCTTAGCGAGTGTGTTCATATTAAACAGAATTTGCGGTATGCGGTAGTGCAAAATTTGACACAAATGGCGGATAACGGCTGCGCTATCATAATAGAGATACTTTAATACCCATACCCTGTTGTACTCACTATAAGAAGTAGAGTAAAGAAGTTATCGAAAATAGTCCAAAGCGAGCCCATTCGCCACTAAAAAATGTTTTAATTTGAATTTGACGCTCTAACGATCACGCCAACCGATTGGAGATCATAGAGCGGTTTTCAGTTGAGTGTAGTGAAACCAAACGCAAATTACCCACAGCCAGCCAATCATAGGAGCGAGTAATCACAAGTAACTCATAAATGGCTTCCCTGTGAGCCAATGACAAACCAAAGCAAAACCAAAACCAATTTGCGTTTGGTTTTACTTTGGATTCTGATTGGTTGGTTTACTTTCTCATCCAATAGGAGAGCTTAGTAAACGCAAAACCAAAACACTTCCGACACTCATTTGAAATCCGCTCTAACCGAACTCGCTTTGGAGGTTTACAGCAGTATATATGCCATTTCTGATGCGATGAACTTCTTTCCGATAATTCGTTTAGCCTTAACCTTAGCTCTCGCGCTGTATTCGGCTGACAGAAGATCAGACTTGTGAGTGCAGTGGTAAATCAACAAGAACTGCTAAACGAGAAAGAAGTCGATTTACGCTTCCGTTTCAAGTCGGGCCGGGTGAAAGGAGTATAATATCGGCTCTATAGGAACACATTTTCTTCTACGGCTATTTTCAATGCCCATAAATACGTGGATTGGTTAGAGAAACAGCTCGATTAGGTGAAACGGCGCCTGCAGTCGTCAACGCCAACGGTAATTTGGTGCTCGATTATGGTCACCTCGTAGCTCTTTGTTTGTCTTTCTCTGACAAACATATGAAACATTTGATGCAACACTTTTAATATATATAGCTCCGAGAATTAGGTTCGCAGTAGTTCATTTGCATGCATAAACATCCCAAAATAATTTAATATTTATAAACCGTCGCATAACCACACTTGAGCACGATCTAGAACTAATCAGTGTCAGCGGAAGAGAATCTAGAACTGACAGTCAATGTAGTCAACCGAGAGGGCGAGAAAGCTCCAACAATAGCCCACTTCCGCGATATGCTTTACTTGTCACGCACAAAGGTTTCAATGTGAAAAGAATACATTTAATTTAGCACGAGGCCTCGTATTGAAACCTTTTGGGTGACAAGTAAAGCATATCGCGGGAGTGGGCTATTGTATTGAGTCCGAGGCCCTCAGCCTGACTTCAATTTCCTGTGCGCGAAGCTCCGCGCTCTATGCCACGCTCCATTTATACAGGAACTTGTTGTTTAAAACTATACTTACATGTATGTAAATACTTACTTTGCTGCAAGGAAGACTGAAACTGCTGTCCTCTATTAGTGATTAAATGGAAATATCTCTTCTAATCAAGTTTACAAGTGAAATAATAAATACCATTAAAACTCTCTTTAAATCTAGCTTTAATGACTTTGTTTCTTGTTGAAATCCTGAATAATCTCCTTCAGCCACAGTGCTTTACGCGCTTTTGTTTTTGTTTTTATCGCGAGCTGAAAGTGGAGTGGACCGGAATAGCGCTTCACGAATTGAAAAAAATATATTCATAGAAGTACAAAGAAGCGTATTTCCAATATTCACTTGTACTATATGTGAGCTGATCGTAGCCGAAAAGCGGATTCTTACGAGATAAACTGAAGTCTCCAGTCAGGATTTCTAGACATAAATTTTGATTCAGGACTCCGACGGTGAGACCGAAAGTAAGTTTATGGTTTGATGAGTATTAAATACACGATCAAAGTATATCACACAGAACAGTATCCTCTGAATGATTCAATCTGTCGAAATGAATACTACTGACAATAGATCAAAGTATATCACACAAGACAGTATTCTCTGAATGATTCAATCTGTCGAAATGAATACTACTGACAATAGATCTTCGCAAAGCCTTAAAATGTCAGATATGTTTGTAATCATGTTTTCCCTCGAAAACCCAAAATTCGAATGAAATGATTTTTGAAGCAAACCAACTAATCTGATCTCCCGTACATCTCGATCTGTCGGAATTCAAAGGAAATCAGTGGAAAAGCGCTCTTGACTGATATACACAACACAGGGAGAACACCTGAGAGAATAACAGACAAACAGTCGCGGGAGAGGATAGAAAGCTGACCTGAAATCCTGACTCGAAGGATAGGTATCCTGGACTCGTTCAGCCTGATGATGTTTATAGTTTTCTCCACTCGGCGTGAACGACTTCTAGCTGTCTAGTTCAGCTGAGATATGCGACGAAGAGCTGCCCGCGCCAACCATTGTTACAAAATAACCTTTAAAACTACTTAAAGGCGTGAACAATTATTAGTCACGAGCTTAGGACAATTTATTTTTTAATTCAGTATAAAATATGCCAAACATAAAGCTATGATGGGAAAGATTTAGATGGATTGCGCACTCCATCGAAAACTACAGAATACCAGGTAACCCAAGCAGTGCGTGGGCGCGCAAAGCACTGTGGTTGATCGAAATCGATAGAGCGGTTTTTCAACTGAGTGTAGTAAAACTGAAACCAAAGCAATCACTTTTTGCTTTCGACACTCAATTGAAAACCGGTTTATATTTACAGAGTACAGATTGGTGTTAAGATCAGAATGTGTTTTCACCTTGCAGGACATAAGGGCTGAAGTCGAACAACAGATGTATGAGCGACTAAATATGAAGATAGAACAGTTTTTAGAATTAGGTTTGTACTATTGTAGAACATTGTTTACCATACTGTATAGACGAAGAAATAGCAAAACAACGGTATTGTGTTTGTTCGTCGAGAGAGAAGGGTGACACGCTAACACAAGACTCACCCTGACGGTGATGCAGGCAATGTACAATGTAGGTTGGCGCAGTGGTAAAACACTCGCCTTTCACTGCTGCGGTCCTCTGCTCTGGTGCCGTATGTGAGTTAGGTTTGTTATTGATTCCTTACTGATCTACATTTGAGCTTTCCTCCCTACGTAACAATTAACATGTGAGTCGAGTGTTGAGTGTCCAAAACCGTTCATGAGTGAGGAGTGCGTAAGGAGTAAAAGCAGGTCCACATCAGCTATATACTAATCAGCCAGCCTCCCACACATCAGACCCGCGATGCTTTACCACTGAGATAACTAGTAAGCTGTTAAAGGGACTATGTCAGCTATATACTAATCAGCCAGCCTCCCACACATCAGACCCGCGATGCTTTACCACTGAGATAACTAGTAAACTGTTAAAGGGACTATGTCAGCTATATACTAATCAGCCAGCCTCCCACACATCAGACCCGCGATGCTTTACCACTGAGATAACTAGTAAGCTGTTAAAGGGACTATGTCAGCTATATACTAATCAGCCAGCCTCCCACACATCAGACCCGCGATGCTTTACCACTGAGCTAACTAGTAAGCTGTTAAAGGGACTATGTCAGCTATATACTAATCAGCCAGCCTCCCACACATCAGACCCGCGATGCTTTACCACTGAGCTAACTAGTAAGCTGTTAAAGGGACTATGTCAGCTATATACTAATCAGCCAGCCTCCCACACATCAGACCCGCGATGCTTTACCACTGAGATAACTAGTAAGCTGTTAAAGGGACTATGTCAGCTATATACTAATCAGCCAGCCTCCCACACATCAGACCCGCGATGCTTTACCACTGAGATAACTAGTAAACTGTTAAAGGGACTATGTCAGCTATATACTAATCAGCCAGCCTCCCACACATCAGACCCGCGATGCTTTACCACTGAGGTAACTAGTAAGCTGTTAAAGGGACTATGTCAGCTATATACTAATCAGCCAGCCTCCCACACATCAGACCCGCGATGCTTTACCACTGAGATAACTAGTACGCTGTTAAAGGGACTATGTCAGCTATATACTAATCAGCCAGCCTCCCACACATCAGACCCGCGATGCTTTACCACTGAGATAACTAGTAAGCTGTTAAAGGGACTATGTCAGCTATATACTAATCAGCCAGCCTCCCACACATCAGACCCGCGATGCTTTACCACTGAGATAACTAGTACGCTGTTAAAGGGACTATGTCAGCTATATACTAATCAGCCAGCCTCCCACACATCAGACCCGCGATGCTTTACCACTGAGATAACTAGTAAGCTGTTAAAGGGACTATGTCAGCTATATACTAATCAGCCAGCCTCCCACACATCAGACCCGCGATGCTTTACCACTGAGATAACTAGTAAGCTGTTAAAGGGACTATGTCAGCTATATACTAATCAGCCAGCCTCCCACACATCAGACCCGCGATGCTTTACCACTGAGATAACTAGTAAGCTGTTAAAGGGACTATGTCAGCTATATACTAATCAGCCAGCCTCCCACACATCAGACCCGCGATGCTTTACCACTGAGATAACTAGTAAGCTGTTAAAGGGACTATGTCAGCTATATACTAATCAGCCAGCCTCCCACACATCAGACCCGCGATGCTTTACCACTGAGATAACTAGTAAGCTGTTAAAGGGACTATGTCAGCTATATACTAATCAGCCAGCCTCCCACACATCAGACCCGCGATGCTTTACCACTGAGATAACTAGTAAGCTGTTAAAGGGACTATGTCAGCTATATACTAATCAGCCAGCCTCCCACACATCAGCCCGATGCTTTACCACTGAGCTAACTAGTAAGCTGTTAAAGGGACTATGGCAGCTATATACTAATCAGCCAGCCTCCCACACATCAGACCCGCGATGCTTTACCACTGAGATAACTAGTAAGCTGTTAAAGGGACTATGTCAGCTATATACTAATCAGCCAGCCTCCCACACATCAGACCCGCGATGCTTTACCACTGAGATAACTAGTAAGCTGTTAAAGGGACTATGTCAGCTATATACTAATCAGCCAGCCTCCCACACATCAGACCCGCGATGCTTTACCACTGAGATAACTAGTAAGCTGTTAAAGGGACTATGTCAGCTATATACTAATCAGCCAGCCTCCCACACATCAGACCCGCGATGCTTTACCACTGAGCTAACTAGTAAGCTGTTAAAGGGACTATGTCAGCTATATACTAATCAGCCAGCCTCCCACACATCAGACCCGCGATGCTTTACCACTGAGCTAACTAGTAAGCTGTTAAAGGGACTATGTCAGCTATATACTAATCAGCCAGCCTCCCACACATCAGACCGATGCTTTACCACTGAGCTAACTAGTAAGCTGTTAAAGGGACTATGTCAGCTATCACTTTGAAACGCTGAAAATTACATTCAAACTAAAAGAAACCAAGAAATAATGGTGTAGATTTTTAAAAGCGTTTCCCTTAGTAAAGTTAAAGGGGCTATGTCATGGTACTGCGCATGTATCGAGTAATCGCTCGTTTAGTGGCTGTTAATTGGATACAAACAGTTAAACTTCCCTCCCTCAATGCTTGATTGAAAGACTGTTTATATACACTGTTTGTTAGTCATTTTTACATATTTGCTTTCATTTCAAGCATCCCACATGGCCTAGAGGTTCGTTAGTTCATATCAAAATTGGTGGAAATAACTGTTTCCGGCCCGGAAAAACGAATGTAAAGTCTTACCGTGACACAGCCCCTTTAATCTACAGAGAAGCTAATCGGACAATGGATGGCGAGGATGGAAATGGATTACGATTATGAAAAACTTGAAAAAGTTAGCCTAACGTTTTCAAGTTTTAAACTATTATCTTTTATATTAGCGAATGTTTCTACTCCAGCTATTATACTATTATCTTTGATATTAGCTAATGTTTCTACTCCAGCTATTATACTATTATCTTTGATATTCGCTAATGTTTCTACTCCAGCTATTATACTATTATCTTTGATATTAGCTAATGTTTCTACTCCAGCTTGCCGTCTCTTCCAAAATTAGCATCGTTTCGTATCACTTAGTGTATAGTGAGTATTTTTCTTATAATCAAAACATTCTAAATTATTACTTGACAGAAAATCAGTAAAATCCTGGTGGCATAGTCCCTTTAAGTTGATACACCTTCCATCCATAACATGTTGATGTAGGTACTGCAGTTTACAGCATACAACGATGCGCACGCGGCCACCCTCACGCGATGCTCCACGTATTAATATTTCCTGACTGATGCTCATATCTTTTCCTTCAGCAAATTATAACTGGGTGCCGACTGGGCCGAGGAAGCAACCCAGCAGTTACATGGTGGACCTGTTAGCTTATTTGAGAAGTACTTTTTTAAATTTCTCTGTGTTACCGGTAAGTACGGTTTTTCTCATTTAAATTACTGCGCAGAAAAGAGAATACAAGGAATGCGTACAATATTTTATATTCGAGTTTTTAACAGTGGTTGGCGCCACACGAAGTAGTTAAGCAATAATATGTTTTTGAAAGCGAAATAAAAGGAAATTTTGTGGCAAAATCTCCTTTTTTTCCTGAACCACGAATTGCTATCACATCTAAAATTCAGAGTATCGCTCTAACGTGGTAGTATTCAACTGTTATTTACTGCTCTCTATACTCTTCATGCAATATTCGCCATTTTGGTTTAAAAAAAGGGAAATAAAAAAAGAGGTCTCGATCCTGGGACCACGTGATCAAAAATCCCCAGAAAGCCATGGCATCCATGTTGGAGGACATAACAAGTAAAGCTAACGAAACAGCTCTTCTCATCCAACATGGCGGCGATGACGTCATGTGAAAACGAGGAATGCGAAGGAAAGGTGCAGCATATTTTCAGGCACCGCGCACGAGAGCAGACAGGGAATTCAGCGAAGTTTTTCTCTTGCTATACCTGTGGCATCATGCTCAAAGCCTTTATGTACATGTTTGTTGACAGGGAAACGTATCTCAGACGGCATGTTTGTCTTCCTGTAAACATCTCGCACGCAGCATGAGGACGCTCTTACTGGACGACGATGTGAGTTCATAAGGGAATAACATAACTTTTGAAGGGCATGTTGTTGTCTTTTCAGTCCGCCTAGTACCACAGGGTTCCCGCATAGTACCATTTGAGGCCCGAGCGTACTAAATCACCCGACAAAAGTCATGTTATCAAAATACAATGGCCATGCACATAAATTCTGACTTTTTTTTCATCTTCATCTTTGACCGATATCGTTTTTGCGTATTGCTTTGAGACCTTTATCACGTAGCGGCCATGTTGCATGCCATGTTGCATGCCATGTTGCATCCCAGTAGGATCAAAACGTTTGTTCTTCCAAACTCGAGGTCGAGACGGCTTCTGGCTACAAACAATAGCTTTTGCACTTGCAGTCTCGTGCGTGATAAAGTCTATATAGGGTTTCCACTCAATCCCCAGAGATTCTAATGACAAAGGGAATGTCGGCCATGTTATCTCTTGTTAAGGTACACCAACATGGCGGCTACACATGACTGCTACAAACATTTCAAAATTACTCGCTGGTGATTCATTAGTGGGATTTGCGCCTGAATGGCTTCCCGCGTCAGCGCCAAAATCTGATTGGTCTAAATGGATAGGTTGATGAAGCAAGAGCCAATGACGTACAGGGCTCGCCAGGGGTCGTTTGCAGCCCGACACAAATACACCAACTGTTTTGTTCCGAGTGGAGAATAATAAGCGTTATTCCTGTAAAATGTGCCATTAAAATTGCATGACAGTTTAAGAACTATTGGTGAGCTTTTTATCTTGTAGATCGTGATTTGTCAGTGAAATGTGGGAAACTTGTGAGTTGTCATCATTTTAGTCAAGACGAGTCTGTTTTAACCGTTCGTTTCATTTTTAGGTCAAGCAAATGAATGACAACGGCCTCCATTGTTTTAATCAGGATCTTAGGGAATGTGAAGGTGAGTGTCATAATAAGATGCTGTGAAATGGTCTGCCCTTCAATATTTCCATTTCTTGTCTTTGGAGGCGTTTCCTACTGTGTTCTTGTATGTGTACGGCCTGGTCAGTTCACAATGTTGACCGCTGTCCAATCCAACATGTTGGCAAGGACCCACACCAAGGCAAAACGCTATGCTCCGCTCGCCGACACAATGAACGCTCTGAGGTTCTAATACAAGTTTCCGAGGTCTTTATTAACTTTTTAATTAAATAATTTTCTAACTTAGTAAACTCACAGTGAATTACAAATTAAGAAAACTTAAACTGTTAAAGTCTTAGGCTTAGCTTTAAGTAAGTTTTGTTGTAGTTTTGGCGAAAGCGTCCACATAAGTACCTAAATTAGAAACAGATTGCCTTTGTTTTCTTTCGATTTGGGCGGGAAACTGGCAGGACGCGCATGCGCTAGGATAATCGAAAGCGCATGCGCGTGGCATTTTGCCGCGGTGTGGGTTCGACCACATTCATTAATCTTTAATCATATATAATTACCATATATAATATATAACTAGTATACCTAACAGGTAGTGAATGCTGCTCCGCTCAGTTAAGGAAGTGTATTAGAAGAGAACCTACAGTAGCACTTTGGCAGGAAATAGATTACTGGGTGATAAAAATGCCAAGGTGTTAGATGAATATATTGTATAGTTTTGGGGCTATCGTGCGATTTATTTTCATTTTGTCCCGACATATCAACGATCTCCCGGTAAATCCTCTGAGCCTACCAATTCCCGACATTTTCTTAAGATTCCCGGCACAACAAACTGCTTTTCTCCCCGGTGAAGTTCAAACACCGGAAATCAACTGTAATCGAGAATGTAATTGTAAATGCTAATTGTATTTTGAACCGGCTGCTTCACTTTATCGAAGCCAATAGAACCCTAAATAGAAGAAAATTATTTGCTGCTCACCATCTTGATAACAGGAGAGATCTTGCTCTTTGGAAACTGATAGTTCACACAGAGTTAGAAAGAGTTCGCCTACACGTCTACACTTCAACAAATTCATGATTACACAAGGATCGCATTAAAGAACGGTTGAAGTGGTTATCTCCAACAATGCAGATTCCACCTCGTGTAATGTCACGTGACGATCAGATCCGTGCAAAGCAGTGTGGTAAAAAAGACAATAGAAGTGATGCATTGTGGTAAAAAAAATTATCGAGATTTGGACCCGCTTACAGATTAGAACTGCTGCCTTGCTCGCTCGCTTCAGGCTCGCTCGCTGCGGCACCAATTACCAATATAGCGTAGCTGATCTGATAGTGGACAGCTAATGTTTACATAAATAATAAATAGTATGAAGTAAATACATAAACAATGAAGAAAGAATAAATAAATAAATAAGTACAATGGATCATTACAATATACACCAATTAATCCCGCAACACTGCCTGGTATTGGTGCAAAGAAGTGGCGTGTACGGCATCGGCCGAGAGATTGTTCCACGCGGGAATACAACGGACAAAAAAAGAGTAGTTATAGGCATTCACTGTAGGCGATAGAAAATTATATTTCAAGCTATGAGACCTTGTAGTGGAGTATTATTCAGCGTTAACGCGAGTGGAAAAGGGATATTAGCAATATTATTCTGAATCGTATAAAAATATCAGTACCATAACCGTACCGATAAACACAGACAGTTTAGTTCGGCCAGGAGTGACGTCACGCTTGTTGTTCTGGCGTAGTCGTTGAATGTGTTGAACGATGTTCGATTTTCAATATCAGTTTGAATTCTATCAAACAGTTGTTTATTGACACGCACTGAACATCTCTATTGTTCTATGTATTGTTAGTTGTTGAACATCCCTGAAAACAATGTTGGCCGTTGTTCAGCCAAATGTTCAGTTGGTTTGGCCGGGGCTAGCTGCGAACAAGCTCGTGGGAATAGGGGAAGAGCCTGCACGTACGCTATACAAATGTGAATTACGCCCCTACATTGATCTATCATTAGACTTGGTTCAGGGTGAAGAAGAGCCTACACGGATGCTGTACAAATGTGAATTACGCCCCTACATTGATCTATCATTAGACTCGGTTCAGGGGAAGAAGAGTCTGTACGTACGCTATACAAATGTGAATTACACCCCTACATTGATCTATCATTAGACTTGGTTCAGGGGGAAGAAGAGTCTGTACGTACGCTATACAAATGTGAATTACACCCCTACATTGATCTATCATTAGACTCGGTTCAGGGGAAGAAGAGTCTGTACGTACGCTATACAAATGTGAATTACACCCCTACATTGATCTATCATTAGACTTGGTTCAGGGGGAAGAAGAGTCTGTACGTACGCTATACAAATGTGAATTACACCCCTACATTGATCTATCATTAGACTCGGTTCAGGGGAAGAAGAGTCTGTACGTACGCTATACAAATGTGAATTACGCCCCTACATTGATCTATCATTAGACTTGGTTCAGGGTGAAGAAGAGCCTACACGGATGCTGTACAAATGTGAATTACGCCCCTACATTGATCTATCATTAGACTCGGTTCAGGGGAAGAAGAGTCTGTACGTACGCTATACAAATGTGAATTACACCCCTACATTGATCTATCATTAGACTTGGTTCAGGGGAAGAAGAGTCTGTACGTACGCTATACAAATGTGAATTACACCCCTACATTGATCTATCATTAGACTTGGTTCAGGGGGAAGAAGAGTCTGTACGTACGCTATACAAATGTGAATTACGCCCCTACATTGATCTATCATTAGACTTGGTTCAGGGTGAAGAAGAGCCTACACGGATGCTGTACAAATGTGAATTACGCCCCTACATTGATCTATCATTAGACTTGGTTCAGGGTGAAGAAGAGCCTACACGGATGCTGTACAAATGTGAATTACGCCCCTACATTGATCTATCATTAGACTCGGTTCAGGGGAAGAAGAGTCTGTACGTACGCTATACAAATGTGAATTACACCCCTACATTGATCTATCATTAGACTTGGTTCAGGGGAAGAAGAGTCTGTACGTACGCTATACAAATGTGAATTACACCCCTACATTGATCTATCATTAGACTTGGTTCAGGGGGAAGAAGAGTCTGTACGTACGCTATACAAATGTGAATTACGCCCCTACATTGATCTATCATTAGACTTGGTTCAGGGTGAAGAAGAGCCTACACGGATGCTGTACAAATGTGAATTACGCCCCTACATTGATCTATCATTAGACTTGGTTCAGGGTGAAGAAGAGCCTACACGGATGCTGTACAAATGTGAATTACGCCCCTACATTGATCTATCATTAGACTCGGTTCAGGGGAAGAAGAGTCTGTACGTACGCTATACAAATGTGAATTACACCCCTACATTGATCTATCATTAGACTCGGTTCAGGGTGAAGAAGAGTCTGTACGTACGCTATACAAATGTGAATTACACCCCTACATTGATCTATCATTAGACTCGGTTCAGATGCCGCTCCGTGTCCACTCGTGCCGAACGCAATTGAAACAAAGGATAATAATTGGGCGGCTTTGTTGTTCTAATTAGGTTCGGCACATGAGTGCAGCGACATCTGAAACGGGCATCTAATTTACACGTAAGAAGATTTCATTGTGGAATGGACCAATAGGAGTTTGCGTGCAAAATGTAGACGCAGATATTCACAATTGTATAGCGATACTTCGTGTTGATAAACATTACAATTGTTATGCTAATGTGCCAAACATCATTTCATAAGGCCGCTTTGTGTCAGGAACCAATCGATCTCTGGTTGGCATTTTAATGACAATGGATGACGTGCAGTAAGTATCGCTATTGCGTCCTAACAGGCTCCCCTTCTTATCTCCCTCCCGTGAGCCTGTTCGCAGGCTAGGCCGGGCCTAATGCAAAATGTGAAAATCTCATCTATTTTTTTCCAGTTCGTGATACTAAATTAGCACGGTGTCATATCTTTTACCATAAATCTTTGTGCTTTCAGAATTTGCGAATTCGAGTCCCGTGGAAGGAATTAGTGATGGGACGCTACAAATGACATTTATTGAACTTAGACAGGTAAAACTATACGTGTATCGCGAGGAAACGGTATGCACTTTTATTATTAGGAACCTTAAGCAACCGGCGACGGCTGTGACGACGGACCGTAAAAAAGTGTTTCCTCCCGAGATGCGGTGCTTACTATATCGTTTATTTCCTTTAGGAACTTTTCAAAACCAGATTTTCGAAAAAATATGATCAGCTTAGAGATTCGTTCAGGCCGAACGTAAAACGGAGTGATTTCCTTTCTTACGTTAGCGTTCTCTTATAAACATAACATGTGAAGTGTTCTGTTTTAAGTTCGGCTTGTGATGGAGTGCATTGGGGCTTTCTGCGCAGTTATGCCTGTCAATATAGTGTTTTGTGTACAAACTATTTACTGTAATGTTACGCATTGTACATAAATCGAGTGTTTGGTTTGAATTTCGCGCAATAACAAAAGTCAGAGATCGCTCAAGTGAAATATCACAAGTTGCATACAGAGTTTTGAATATATAGAATCATGTTCACTTGACAAAGGCTGAGTGACAACTGAAGGTGTGAGATGCCTGGGAGAGCCCCTGTAATAGAGATGTTCACTTGACAAAGGCTGAGTGACATCTGAAGGTGAGCGTGCCTGGTAGAGCCCCTGTAATAGAGATGTTCACTTGACAAAGGCTGAGTGACAACTGAAGGTGTGAGATGCCTGGGAGAGCCCCTGTAATAGAGATGTTCACTTGACAAAGGCTGAGTGACAACTGAAGGTGTGAGATGCCTGGGAGAGCCCCTGTAATAGAGATGTTCACTTGACAAAGGCTGAGTGACAACTGAAGGTGTGAGATGCCTGGGAGAGCCCCTGTAATAGAGATGTTCACTTGACAAAGGCTGAGTGACAACTGAAGGTGTGAGATGCCTGGGAGAGGCCTTTTATAGCGCAGGGCCTTGTTTAAGACTTGTTTTGTGCCGTCGTGGTTGCTCGAGGTCCTTATTCTCTTGAAAGAAAAATTGCATGTCACAAGAATAATGCCATCTTTCTTTGATATCATCTGCTGCTCCCTGATTGGATGGGCGAAACAAAGGCTGGCTAATCAAGAGATTGGTCCACAAACACTGGCAGCGAATGTTAGAAAACCCTGTCCACACTAATACGTTTTCAAAAGATTGCATTTTCACTGACAATGGGATGAACACGTTTTCAGATCGTTTTGCCCGTTCACACGTACCCTGGGTGGCAGAAGCTCTAGGCAACGAAGCGGCTTGCGAAGAGGTTGGCCTCGTGTTTTTTTTCCTTCGGCTCAAAATCTCTGATATTTAAATACTCGTTGTCTTGGAACAAGCGCGACGATTTAATTACTAAGTAAATTATTAGTGTAATGTTATCACTAATTTGTTTACGATCCATTAATTGCAATGTTTTTAGGTACCAATAAACCATTGAGAACATTAAAGACATTGGGTTAAGGAATACTGAATTTGAGCTGTTTTAATATTTTAATTTCAGTTAGTGGATCTACTGCTTGGGTGCGACTGGTCTACGTATCTCAAGGATCATGGCTCTACAAGTAGCAAATACAACAGAGTCAATCCTCAAATTGCAGCCAAGCTCTTAGAAAAGTAAGTAATCAGCAAAGATCTATGCCATCTGACAGTGAATTGAAGTGTAAAGATCGGTTATTGAATGAGTGTTCAGGTCCTACATAGATTTCATTTGGCTGATAGTTCTACTTGTTCTTTCTGCATGATAACTTTTATGGATTTTCTAGTAAACTTGTGTTCGCCTTTCTTGTTCGTTCACAGCGCACTCTCAGGCATCTAAGCATTGTCTTTCTCAACCAATGAACTACTAGATGTTACATAACTCATAATTAAACAATAGCGGTCATGCAACGGTGCTAGATAATCAGCTCACTGTCTATACACTACTTATAATAACTATCAGTTCACTGTCCAAATACTACTTATAATAACAATCAGTTCACTGTCCAAATGCTGTTTATAATAGCACTGCGGTGTAGAAGAAGAATCTATGATGCATATTTTTGTATATTGCCCTTGTTCATCAAACTATTATTTTGTTCTGGAAAGTTGGCTTTTTAGTTGTAATAAAATATCCTTAAATGGTTGTATTATAATATTAGGTATGGATCAAGGGCAGAATATTACTCTAGTTAAGGTATCAGGAGCTCTTTATGCGATCATTTTTGTGAAAAAAATATTATTGTTTTTTAGAATGTTCAAAGTGAATTCTACAGTTTAGTGAAAATAAAATTCCAAAACATTTTATTTTCAACGCGAAATTACGGCGAAAAGAAATATGGACGGGAAAGCAGGCTGGTAACGGCTTATTAGCACTTGTGAAGCGTTCTTATGGAAACCGCGAAAAAACACTTGAACTTTTATAAATAAACACGAAACACGCTCACTCGTCTAGCTCGTCTTGAAGCATTGAGTTGCAAATATTCATTTACGTTTCACACAGAAATCATATCTAAAATATAGTTTCATAATATATATATAGCTCAATTCGTAATTTGAAGCTAGCTGCCTAGGGAGGGCTTATCAGTTCGTTTTCTTCCGCGTGAAGTAACGAAAGTCGACGCTGGCGGAAAGCGATCTTGGCTCATATTATAACCAAGATAATCAGTGGGCAGGAGTTGGAGATTCTGCAAAGTCAATTCCAAGTTGAAAGAGTGCAAGTGCCCATAAACTTCGCCCCGAAGTTTCGACTGTAACTTCGCCTTCGATAGCCAGACAGAAACCTAACACGATCTTCCGTAACAGTTATTGTACTGGTTTGGCTGTTTCTCTACGCTTTCTTCTTCTTTGCCTTCTCTGTGCACTTATGATTTCTGTGAAATATCATGACGATGGTAACGCTAAAATTGAACTTGTCTACTGCGATATTCAAACCGAAGATATCGCACCGGAACTAACTTATCGTGGTCTGCGTACTGAGTCCTTCACAGAAGCGCGCAAAATTGCATGCGGGCCAGGAAACTTTCAAACCATTTTTTACGGCGTTATAAATGCAAGTTTTGTAGCATGTATTCGAAGTTCCTGTCCCTCTAGATTTTAATAGATCGGATTGAAAATTGGCATATGGCTAGATCAATATGTTGACAAAAAAAGGGTGTCTCAGTTTTTTTATGCGTTGTTTTGTTCTTGAGATACTTTCATGTTTCGTTCTTCAACCCCTAAAAAAGGTGTTCCGAATCTTTGCAGTTGATTATTTTCGCGACGGAATAAGATATCAGAAAACTGAGACACCTTTTTTAGATCAATATCTCTACTTTATGAAGGTCGTTTCAGCGGGGATTTCCGTCAAATTCCCGAGGGACAGGAGCTCCAGGTATAAGGTATGGTCAAATTGGATTAAAATCACAATAAATAAAAGAGTATTTACTAATGAGGAAAATCAAGCTGTTTTCTAGAATCTATGTTTATTAAGCTTTCAGAAAATATATACTTTGTAGGGATTTTCTTGAATTTAACGCGCGCAACTGAAATTTTCGGGAAGCGCTCTTGAAGGGCTCCTGATACCTTAATTTATTCTTTATATCTATAAGCTCGTGCTATATAAAGTTAGGCCTCGTGGAAAAACACCAAAGCTGGAAGACTTTATTAAAAATATTGAAATATTATCATGACGTTGAAAAATCCATAGCAGAGAAAAATGGAAAAATTGCCAAATTTAAAAATTAAATGGCTACCAGACAACACTGTAAGTAACATATGCCCTATATTTATATCTGTGTATTATATGGGCCGCGTCAGGCAAAAAGGGCCCGGGCGACATAATATGTAAATGTGTTTTGACATTGTACCCTGTTTTTTAGACTTGTGGTACGATTACAATATGTATCGCGAGCGCCACATTGTGCTACTAACAAGTACTGTTGATTTCATGAAATTGACCAGTGAAAGCGAAGACTAAATTTACGATATTTTTACTCGAGGGTGTGATCACAATTTTAGCAGGCGCAAATGATTCCTTATCGGCAGACGATTGTTTCAAGGTGTAACTTGTACTATTGCTAAAATCATATTATGAGCTACGGGGAGTAGAATGAGTGCAGAAAAGACTTTTTTGGGCCAAAAAGTGATCATCTTGTTCATCTTATTTATGTTTTACTATTTAATAACAGCATGTATAAGTGAATATCATACATCAAAATCATCCCCTCTGACAGGATTCCTATTTTCTGTGGTCATATTTGTAATCGGGCCCTTGCATCAAAATCACGTCAATTTCACCCCTGATTTTAGTTGTCAATTTCTTGAAACTGACATTTAGTGTTAGGAATTAAATGTAGCGCTTCTTGTCAATAATACGATACAATCTTAAAGATGTTATTAGGAACGCCATTGTAGGAATTATTTAACTTGAATGTCGTCCTGGCCCTTTTTGCCTGGCGCGGCCCAATTATATAAGTATTAGGTATATTTATAGTATGCCCTATATCTGTGTTTTCAGTGTCTGTATTATATATAAGTATTAGGTATATTTATAGTATGCCCTATATCTGTGTTTTCAGTGTCTGTATTATATATAAGTATTAGGTATATTTATAGTATGCCCTATATCTGTGTTTTCAGTGTCTGTATTATATGTAAGTTTTAGGTATATTTATAGTATGCCCTATATCTGTGTTTCAGTGTCTGATACACGGTGTCTGAGCAGCCAATCAGATTGCTTGTTTGCCGATAGTCTGTGGCTCGGTTATGCCGCTAATAACTGATAAGTCCACGTCCTATAAACAATGGAGCACGACTTGCCAAACACTTACCTGAAGTATCAACATAACAGAACTGGTTTTCATTAGAAAATGGTGCTCTGTTTTGGACGTTTGTATTTGGTAAAGAAATAAGTGAGATAAGACCATGATGGATAATGCCTCTTCAGTCTTAGTCCCATTGTCGTTCTTTGTTTGTTTATTGTTTTACTTGTTTTATTGCATTGACACAACGTACCTATCTGATATTTTATTCCCAGATTAATGGAGTCGGAGAAGAAAAGAGGTTTCACTCTGAGAAAAGCTGACCGCGAGAAGAAAAAACTGATGGAGACCATAATCAAGAAACTAAGAGCACTGAATGGTGATGTATCAGGTCCTATATTATGATGAGCTGGAATGACTCTTAAGTTTCCCATAGGCGGGTAAAGTAGGTACTGAATTATATGGGCGAGCAGTACGAAAAGTTGGTAAACAGTCAGAGGAAATGGAGGTAAAGGATGCCGGGTTTCATTTGAGTATTGTACACGTACTCCTGTGGTAGAGCGGATTTCGTATGAGTTGGAAAATAATACGTCAAGACTAGCTGCACCGTAACAATAACAATAATAATAACAACAATATTTCTACAGGAAAAAACTCTCACGTACTGTGATTTTCAGGGAGGTCCTGCATAACTAAAAGTAATAAGAAGACTAAAGTAATAAAAAGACTAAAAGGCTATAAAAGGTTAAGAACTAGAGCTAAAATGCTAAGAATACTAATGTTAGACAATAGTGCTATTAATTTACAATACTTTTAAAAACGATCAAATTCTCAGCGATCTTCGAATTGAGGTCTAATGCGTTCCAGTCTTCCATTGCTTGGAACACAAAGCCTAATTTGTGCGCACGCGTGGGAGATGTAAATCTCCACTGCGGCGCGTATTATAATTATGGTATGCATTATTCTTTTTAAGATTAAAGTAAAAATTAATAGAGTTATTCAAACACTTAAAAATAGCTATACAGCGATGGTTGTGACGGCGACGACTTAATGGCTGCCATTGTAGTTGTTCCTGAAGAGTATCTAGGTAGGTCTAAGATTGTTCTGGCAGCATTATTTTGTAAAATTTGTAAATGGCCCATGAGAACTACATTGTTTTTGTCGCCCCATACTAAATCGGCATAGTCATGTAAAGGTAAAATAAGGCTATTATAGAGTGTGATACGGGCATCCAATGGCAGCAAGGTTTTCACACGGCGAAGTACTGTAACCGTAACTCAATGCCACTGCATGCTGTACAGTAACCGTACTGTAACTTTGCCGTATACCGTAACTCAATGCCACCGCATGTCGTACGGTAACCGTACTGTAACTTTGCCGTATACCGTAACTCAATGCCACCGCATGCCGTACGGTAACCGTACTGTAACTTTGCGGTATACCGTAACTCAATGCCACCGCATGCCGTACGGTGACCGTACTGTAACTTTGCCGTATACCTTAACTCAATGCCACCGCATGCCGTACGGTAACCGTACTGTAACTTTGCCGTATACCGTAACTCAATGCCACCGCATGCCGTACGGTAACCGTGCTGTAAATCATTGCCGTACTTTGCCCACTCATACGAAATCTGCTCTTTCAAGATGATTACTTGCTCGATCGCTTTCAATTTAAAGTGCCTATGAAATGAAAATCATTATTGTTTTCCAATTTGACAAACTATCTTCAACCAAGATGATAAAATAGTTTTCCCCTAGTCGGAACTTAATGGCTTTTATCGCACGGCGGCCATGTTGAGTCCTAGGAGAATAAAAACCTTTGTTTTCGTCCGGTAAACTCATTCTGAAACCAACCAGTGCGAGGCTACCGGGGCCAAAACTATTGTTTTATCCAAGATGGCCGAACTGCGATAACAGCCCATTGTATGCCCTTTTTAGTCCGGAAGGTTCAGACGAATGTGGTGATATTTATGGTTCAAATTTCGCGCGGTCAAACATGTTAATTAGGCCCGTGACGTGTAACACGCGCTTTATTTGATAAGTCCTTCCAACTGGCTCAAGAGAGCGCGCACCAATCCGACACGCGTACTATGGAATCTATTTTATAAAACAATTCTGTTTTGCTTTAGGCTGACCATGCTAATCCTGAATTAAGTGTTAACCGCAGTAGGATCACGGGTACTACTCATTTCTCCTCAAGCAACATCTTTTTAACCTCAAATCAGTAGTTCACGAGTTAACACATCGAACTGAAGATTAACCGGCCTTAATCCTGGATAGGTTAGTTCGGTTCTCAACAACAGGGCCCAGTGTAACTTCTGCTTTTGTCTCCATTTCTTTCGTCCTTCCAATACATAAAGTTGTTTATCTAACCACACTTTGTTGTGTAAATCACCATGGTGTGTTGGCACTAAATGTTCTACTGCACACTGCCATTACGAAAATAGCCTAAAATAGGCACAATAGCAATGAAAAACAAGCTCAGCTGGTCTGGGGCGTTGATGTTCCAGTTTAATATGAAAGTGTGAGATTTTCGTCCAATATTGCGGCGCAAGCGCCTGTGATAGCTAACTTAATTGACCAATGTAGCTTGTACATTTGTGGTCCCAATTCAAGTCATCTGACCTTTCCCCTAAGTAATGTTTTCTTGTTTTTCTGTATCCCAAGAGGAAATGTATAAATTTCTCTCATACTGAATGCTCTGGAGAACTGTTACATGATCTAAATTGGGACAACATGTGCTAAATCGGTCTAGTCATCACTTAGGCCCGATTCAAACGTCCAACTATTCATGTGTCGAACGCAATTGAAACAAGATAATTAGGCGGCTTCTTTTGATCTAATCGGGCCTTAGGGTGCGTTCAACTGACCGTATTACGGAATACATAGAATGATCACTGGAAAGGATTTATATCGGGATTCGTGAGCCACATTTATCCTGAAAACATTGCCTGAACCAGTGATTTCCAGAGACTATTCCATCTATTCTTATTTTGGAATACTGTCAATCGAACATGCCCTAAATTAACACGTGGGGTAACTCGTACCCCATACAGGGTGTAATATTTTATACTGGATTTAAACAGGTCGGTGAGATTAGGTAAAACAAGTTTAACAACCGTACAGTAGTCCAGAGAAATTGAGGAAATAGGATAAATGGCATCAGCAAGGTGCCCATGTCACACTCGTTCGCGCCTTTGATTGGCTGATCTGGTTTAGGTATGTGGTCATTGGTGGATTTACCTGAAATATTATAGCAGGCATAAATATGTCAATTTATTTTCTTTCATAATTCAGTGTTGTAGTTTTGAGTTGTGACACATTTTTCTAAATAGAATTTTATTAAACCGTAAAACAATGTAAATATATTCATAGAAGAACCTTGATCGACCTTGATGGGTCATTAAATTAAATAAACAATTCTCCTTACGTGAGCGTTCACTATTTGTTGTTGTGGGTCTTGGGGTGCCTTCAGTCTCCTGCACACACATCTTTCCTCTGCTCTGTTGTTCCCCTTTTTTTTCATCTCGTAGCACATACAAAGAGATAGTTCACCAGGTGATTTAGGCCCTCTTTCCGACCGTTTATCGAATTTACAAACCGCACGAGCCGGAGGTAAATTCGATAACACATTCTGTATATGACTTACCAAATGTCTAGAGGTAGAGTCGTGTTTCAGTTATTTTGGCGATTCGACCAAAAAGTTATGTAAACAAGAGCCCATCTGGGCTTTCACTCGGGCCACTATATATACATCATTGCAGTCAGACACTCTTTTGAAGTGAGCACACAGCAGGATACATTTTGCATGTCCCTTAGTATGTTAGGGGCAATTTACTGAACTAATACACCTAATGCCGTGGTATTAGTTTGTTAATACTATAATCGCCGAGGAAGGGAAGTTTTAACTTTAAAATTTGATTTCAGTTTGCGAGCCGGTCAAGGAATAATAAATATCGTAATTCTTAGCGTTTTGGTTTTTTTTTTTAAACAAACAACGAGGTCCCCTAAGGACAACTAGGTCGAGAATGCATATTATTGAAGTTGATCAATATTCAATTTTTGAGTCAGTTTGGTTTTATTTGAAATAGCGCTATTTATATATATAAACCGTAAAAATATGAAGTTTGCGACATCTCGAAGTCGTGTTTTTTGATCCATCCTTCGCTGATGGATCTACGTTTTAACGTCCTTAACCGAGAAGACGTGTGAAGGTCTAACCATTTGCAGCACGTGAACGAAATTGCTTCACAAAGGCCGCACCTTCTACTCAGTAAGTGTTATTAACTCGCTGCTCGGATCTTATTTTAGAGCGAGATTCCAAGGGCGCAGCCGAGGTTGAAGCTCGAAGGTCTTGTCGATGCCATCCCAAACGATCCAACCAAAACTACATCCGAAACTTTCTACTGAATATAATAAGGTTTTTTCGTGCTTCGAAACGTGTCGACCTAGTTTCTTAGCGGTGATAGCAGTGAGGGTAGAGGCTATACCGAACAAACCACCAATGGCCCCGAGTGGAAGTCCGATGATAACGTCAAGGCCTGAAAGCGAGGTTGACAGACCGCTGACTGAAAACACAACAGAGAGGCTCCCTGTGGCCACAGCGACCCCGTGAACAATACCTCAGGCCCTAGCGTATTTTTTTTCGAACACACTCATAGTGTTTAACTTGCCCCTCCAGCACCGCGAGTGTATCGCACGTTTTCTGCAGTCAAAAGCTCCAGCCCCGGCTTCGGCCCCAGAGAGTAAGGGGTAAATACTATCGCTCGCCATAGCGTTGCTAGTACGCTATACCTCTAGCTTCAACACGAAACGTAGAGGTCGACCACGGAAGTCTACAATGTTTCCTTTCTCGTCCCGAACTGTGAGGCGAATGCTGCTCCGCATTGTCCCTATGGCTCGGACGGGTAGAGGGTTCGGTGGGGAATATGTCGCTTTCGCGAACCTCTCGCCTCGGATCTCTAAGCTAGCCAAGACCTTCGAAGGCTTCCCAGCGAGAAGTGAGAAGGAGGGGTCGACGATATCACAGTGGACAAACACTGTGTGGATATCTCTAAGCACCAGTTCGTGGTTACCAACTTTGAGTGAGACGCCCCTTCCCTCTTCGTTCCCCTTAACGCATAATGTGCAGAGACACCTTTGCTGAACCGGGTCGTTTTTTTTATCTCTAGGATGGTTTCACGAATTTCACGATGCCAGCATCAACCGCGGGCTTGAAGTAGGTCTGAATGGTTGCTATATCATGATTCCCTGTGGCGATAGTGTGTGTGTTTCTCACCTCGGGTTCGTTACCTCCGCCCTCCGTGAACCACCAGAACGAAACGTTTTCGGTCAGATTCCACCAACTGTTCTCGAGAGCGGCCTCGACCAGTGTAACATTCTGGATCTCGAGGGGTTGGTCAAAGTAGACCGTATGGTCCGCCGTAGGACAGGTAATGTTGAGTATCACCATGCTGGGGTATTGAAGGAAGACCCCTACTTCAATACAGCTGCGATGCCTCTCGTTGTGCCAGACAAGGGTGATTTGTATGATAATTTATCTAACAAGGAAAAGGTGGAGATTGCTAAGGGAGGCCCAAGGTTTTCGAAAGCTGAGCAGACAGCACTCCTCGCCGAGGAGAATGAAAGGATCGCGGCTGGTAGGGCAGCAGTCTGCAAACTTTCAGAAGAAGTACCCCCGGGCTGACCTCACCCAGTTTTACCCCGAGGTGACCTTAGACGAAGACGGGGACGACCTTGTGACCAATGTCGTATTCCTGGCGGACAAGGACACGGGTTACTGGGTCTACGGCCCGGATGCCCACTACGAGAAGCCAGCCGATATACAAAAGCGTATCGACGCCGCACTACGCGGCATGAGAGGGGGCTTCCCAAGCTCATTACTCCTCGGTGCAAGCGAAGCGCAGCCCAACTGCCCCCACCACCCCCAACCAAACACATGTGGGGGAACCTTGTAGACCTCAAGATTTACGTGGCCGAGGGGCAGTTCTTCTCTGTTAAGGTCCGAGACGTCTTTACGGACCTGGTGGTGACCTTCGGTGGAAAGAAGGAAGGATACGCTAAAACGGTTGATGTGGAACGGTGGCTGGCAGGACCCGACAGCAGCTTCTAGCCACAGCAGGTGAACTGGGCCTGTTATCTCGCTACGGAGGGGTGTGGACTGTCCGGTGACCTATCTGAGTACCCTCCTCGCGTAGCCGCATTCCTGCGTTTCCACCTTTATTTCACTGTCCGTCGCCTCCTGCAGGGGATAAATGCTTCACTCCCAGGAACGCCGACGTTCACACCCCATAGGAACTCCTGCAGTAGATCGGCATACAACAGGATTTCCGCGGATTTCGGCCTACCGTAAAATGCAGACTCCCGCTTTCACAAGGGCCGTCTACGGGGGTTGGGGACGTCCCAGACGTGGAACGACGAAAGGTGGCGCACAAATGAATCGTGGATGGACGAAGTCACACTGAAGGCTTAGGGAAAAGGGGAGCCCGATGATGAACTCAATAAGGGGAATGCGAGAATAGAGACCAGGGAGGCTGGGGACCAGTGGAAGCTCTTCATCCCTTCGACCGCGGCGCCCGCTGAGCGAGGACTAACGATTATGGGGCGGGGGCGCTTGAACGAGAGCGTAGAGGCTTACGTCTATACCGTGTTAGGCGCTCAAGCTAAAGCCCGTGGCGCAATCCTCGGTTCCATGGGGGTTGCGGATCAGGCTCGCCGGATCTTCCTTAGCCTCTTAGAGGACGCTATTGTCCAGCCAGACATTGCTAAGAGTATTTCTCGATACCAGAGGGTGATTACGAACGCGAAAGCTCGTCTTGACTATGCCATTGCCCCTGGGGTGTGGCTGATGCCCTCCAACATGGTTCTCGAGTTTGAGAGGGTCGTGGAGTA
Source organism: Actinernus sp. WN-2022 (assembly GCA_030867875.1). Lineage (NCBI taxonomy): Eukaryota > Metazoa > Cnidaria > Anthozoa > Actiniaria > Actinernidae > Actinernus > Actinernus sp. WN-2022. Next base: position 7,570,780 of record JAOWCC010000577.1, on the reverse strand, counting down.
CAACAACAACCTAAAAAAGGCCATGGGTGCAATGGTACTTGGTGTTAACGGAGTTAACTCAGAGCTGGAAAGGGCGCCCGTACAGCCTATGGAAGGCCCGGCTACGAGGTAGCGGCTACCGCACGTGAGTCCGAGTCCCCCGGCAGCAACGCATAAAAAAAGAGGTTCATCCCACTTCGGTGAAGCCAACGGTCTCCAACCACGAGACCAATCTGGCAGTGGCAACTATCGCCGCAGCTGGAGCCGCATGGTGGATGTTTCGCTAGTCCTTCTTGCGCTCGACACTGCGTGTCTGCTCCACGAGGAAAACCACTACAGCCACAATCAGCATCCACGCGTTCTTCGCTAAGAAGCCCACTACCTCGCCTGCAGTGCGGAAGACGAAGCTGGCAATAGCTCCAATCATTCCGGGAAGCAGCTGACCAAGCTATTTCCCCAGTGTCTTCAACCCATTGCCAACTCCCTTGGGTACAGTAGCAAGCCCTCGCTGCAGCATGGAAACCACGACACCAATAACAGTGCCCACTGCAGTCAACACCCCGAGTACGGTAATCCCATACTTCTTGAAAATGGTTTTTATTCTATCTTTAAAGTGCAACTAACCCCTTTTGCAATTTTTATACATATGAATCTTTGAAAGGTTTTGAGTACTTCTGCGAAGAAATTTTTGTATTACAGAGAATACTCTATGTTCTATGCTTGTTTAAAATGGTGAAATTTTGACCTTTCCTGACCCGTGACCGCGCAAGAAAGAGCCTGGGTCGATTCTTGATCTTACGTCATCCAACTCATTCAACTTTGCAATAATTTGAATAAATATTTAGCATTTACTCTAAAATAACTGTTTTCTTTACTAACAACTCACAGACTGTGTATATTCTCTATATATCGATGTTGTTGTGATAGAAAGGCGCCATGGAGAATAATGCATTAATGATGTGACGTAAGATCAATAATCGACCCAGGCTTATTCTTGCCCGGTCATGGGTCAGGAAAGGTAAAATTTTAACCATTTCAAACAAGCCTAGAACATAGAGTATTCTCTGTAAGCCAAAAATTTCTTCGCAGAAGTACTCAAAACCTTTCAAAGATTCATATGTATAAAAATTGCAAAAGGGGTTAGTTGCACTTTAAGGGACAGACCCCCTTTGATGGCCTTACTCTCCCGTTCCAACCCCTCGTTCGCTTCCTGCAGCCGATCTACTTCCTCCTTGGGCAGCTTCTTTCTCAGCTGGGGAAGTGTCGGGATCTTCGAGGACGCCCTCAGCTTCGGAAATGTTTTCGGCGTTCTTAGAAATCTTCTCGTCGTTTTGCTCCAGGACCTCTTCAGCTGTGGGTCCGAGCTGTTGTTTCACCTTTTTGGGAAGACGGGGGTTGATTTCGCTACGGCTGTTTAGTAAGACGTGGTCCTTCCCATTTACCCGGATAACAACCCGATTATCCCACAGGGCCCTAACCAAAAGGCTGTCGGGGACTTTGATAAAACACATCTTTAACCCTATCTCTGCCAATAGTCTCTGCCGTAGAACCGAGATTGGCTACCAAGGTCTTAGTCTTCGCCACCTCAGCTGAGTGCGAAACGTTATCGGAAGCAAATAGGGGTTTCCAAACACTCTTTTTTCCACCAAGGTTGACCAAGATGCGTCTGACTTAGCAAGGAACCCCCCGCTTTCGAAAATTGATTTTTGATCTTCCCCCATACCAGGTCAGCGGCCTCCTCCCGCTTTCCGAGGTCGCGTAGTACCGCTAACCGATCCGTGAGCTCCTTGTCGGTGAAGTGCTCATGCTGTGTGTGTGAAGTGCTGGGGCCTTCTTCATGGTCTATAGATGGTAGGAGCTCGAAGAACTCACCAGATTCAAGAAAACGGTCTTCAGCGGGCTTCTTATATATTGATTCATCAAGGTTCAAGTCAACCAATGTGATTTCCTCCTCCATAGTCATTTTAAAGTTGCGATCTGTATCTGCATTTAATATGGCCTACGTGTCAAAGAATCTTGACCGATCTTCAACCCCACGGAATGTCCGCGGGCTCAAGGCCAAGCGCATGCTCTATCGCAAAACGTTCAACCCCTCGAGTGCCGGACCCGGCGAAACCCTCTATGTAGGGTCCCAAGCTTGGGGGTCAACATGGTCCTAGTTCCCGATAGCCTAGCACTTCGGGTCGATCTCTCCCTCTCGGGTGGCCACGCCAACAACCGCGTGGTGTCTAACGCGGGGCGCTGCCTGGTCTCGCGCCAGGTTATCAAGATGAGTGCCGAGGCGCTGGAAGACACCGCCCGGCCTGACCTTTCGCAAACATATGCAGACCTCTTTCTGTCCTCGTCGGAGCGAGAATCCCGGGTGGGGCAGGGGCTACAATCCCTAAACCAGAACAAACTCCGCTCAGGGGCCGGCTATACGGATACCTCGAATGCGGGGGACAACTAGATGCTGACCGCGTACGGGAGCAAGTACCGGCTCCCCCTAGATTTTGCCATTGTCACAACCCACGGTGTCCTGTATCCACGTGGACTGCGCGAGAGCATAGACGTCGAACTCACCCTGGCGCCAGCTACAGACGTCGTGGTGGGGTCCGATTCCACCAAAGTTGGGACATATAAGCTCACAAACATCCAGCTCGAGTACGAAGTCATCGAGGACCCCGAGCTCGCGGCACGGGCCATGTCTGCCATTACCGCCGGCACTGCCTTCCTGTACAACCATACAGTGCACTACAAGAACGTTTCGATCAACCGGGCAAGCGACACGCTGGTGTCCGAGACTGTGAACGCCCCACGCAGATCGTTGACCGGGCTCCTGCTTATATTTGTTGAGCGCCATTCCGCGGGCGCCCGGGACAGCGAGCTATTCATCAACCCCGGCATCTCCAAGGTGGAGGTGGACATCAACGGCATCCCCAACGCCCTCTTCCCTACAGGGATGTTGCTTCCCGGTATTCTGGGAGGCTGTAAAGGGGTGGTTTGTCGAGGGCTCCACTACCTCTATGACACCAAAAAAGTTATATGAGAACCGGTTCGCCGTCCTAGTTGATTGCCGCACTGCAAAAGACAACACCGTCCACGGAGATGGGCTGGCCCAGACTGGCAGCGGAAACGAAATCCAGCTACGTGTACACCGTTCGGTTGGGAGCGGTGTTGTGAACATGCACATCTACGTTCTTGCAGATGCCCAGCTCACAGTGTTAGACCAAGGACTACAGAGAGTAGCGTACTGATGGACTCACTCACGGAACACGTACCATTCCACGCTTTGGTAGTGGGGCTAACGAATTGCGGTAAGACCCAGTTTCTTGTGGACCAGATTCGAGGGCCCTTCCGTGGCGTTTTCGACTATGTTGTGTTGGTCTGCCCCACCTACGCCCAGAACAAGACCTACCGCGGCTTTGCACCAGTAAGGATGACTGTGCCGCCAGTAAGGATGTTAAACAGCGCTCAGACGAGTTGGTCAACCTGGCCTTCTCTGGGCGCCCATCGGGCTCAGCATTTGGGTGCTCACCCAGCAGCTCACGAGCATCTGTAAGCCCTTCCGCGATAACGTGGCATCTGTTGTTGCTTTTCACACCAATTCGGAGGGGAATACCAAGACCCTCTTCGATGCCTATGGTGGGGGACTGGAGCGGGAGGAAAAACAAATGATGGCAAGAGAGCTCCGTGAGGGCAAGTTTGCACGCATATGTTTCTGTCTACGTCACCCCTTCGCTACCGTATTGGAGATACCTGCACCCGTTGCATACATAACCCATCATGGCTGATGAAGACTTCGATGAGCTGACATCGCGGAAGCTACCAAGCCGGACCCTATCGGTATTTGCCGCATTGGGGACTTCCGAGGAATACCTCGGAAAGGGCCTCTCCCAAAGGGACGTAGCCCGGTTGTCGGAGGATGTAAAGAAACTCTAACAGCAAGTATCAAGCCATCGTGGCCCAACAAGTATCCGACGGCTTGGTTGGTGGAGTCTTCCGTTTTGCAGCTCGAGTCATCGCGGCTATACTTCCCATCGATGACCAGAAGGCACTGATTGAGGACCTCCGCGGCGACGTGGCCATACGTAAGGAGATGGGCTATGCAGTGGGGCTAATGATATTACACACCGACCGGCTCGCTGCATTAGCGTCAGGTGCAATGCATGTTGCAAACCATACAGTCTACTATTGAAGTCCCACAACGCGATAGCAACATACAAGATGCCGGAGCTGAAAGTGGAGCCGAAAATGAGGGCGAACCCCCTTCGCTATTGTTTATAGGTGTGAGAATGGCACTGATTAATCTGTATATTCAGTACAGGAAAAACGACGGCTGATCCAACCCTAATTACCTCAAGGCTTACCCTAATTACCTCAAGGCACATGCGATATATTAAGGATGGGCGAGAACAAGATTATACAAACAGTGGTTGACGCCGCGAGTTTGGTTGGGATTGCTGCAGGCAATTTATAGTTTATAGGTGTGGGAATGGCACTGATTAATCTGTATATTCAGTACAGGAAAAACCACGGCTGATCCAACCCGAATTACCTCAAGGCTTACCCTAATTACCTCAATTTAGAAGAACGAATGTAAGACCCTATATAGACCATGGCAGAGCCAGATTCCGTAGAACAACTGGACGACCGCATCACGGTGGATCCTCCAAAGACTCGGCCGGCTAAGAATCCCAACCGGGTTTCCGCGGGGGAAAACATAGCCGAAGTCAACAGACTGGGGAAAGAAGCTCTTGCACTGCAGACCACTGAGGCTAAGGCTGCCGAAACTGAGCCGCCCCAGGCCATATCGGTAAATACCGCACTTGCAATCGTTGGGCTTGGTGTGGGGCTCGTGGGGCTATACTGGCAGAACGGCCGTCTGGCGCGTCTCAAAAACTGCTGTAGTCCCGCTCCACCGCCAGTAGCACCCCCGGCACCGCAGGTCCCTACTACCGCATTCTCTGGGAGCTAGGGGATAACTGTTGTGCGCGTCATGAAGTTCTCGAGGTTACTCGAGTCGAGGTCAACCTCAAGGATGTAACCTTTGGCCGCATTGCTCGCGAGGTTGGCGATCTGCTGTTTTGTTGGTGTGCACCACTCGAACCCTCCTGTTGGTAGATGTTGACTCATGGCCCAGCCGTAGAGGTTGTTGGCGTCGAGGTAGAGTATGTGGCTCTTTGGCTTCTCGGGGTCGAAATCTGGCACGCTTGGGTTGTTTGCTTTGGCGTACCGCTGGGACACCATGGATAGCCCATCACGCAGACCCTTCTCAACGAAGAGGTGCATGTCGTGGTCGGTTAGTAGCTCGAGCTCCATGTCAGTCTTCTTTAACAGCGCATCCCAGGATAGTCCGGGGATCGTATAGTAGTGAGCTGGTCCAAGCCGTAGTTTTGCTCTTTCCAGGGTCTAGGGCGGGCCCTTCGATCTTAGTGGTCAAAGCCTCGAGGTCGGCGTATATAACGTAGGGAACTTTGAGCTGCTTATGGAAGTTCTGGAAGGAGAATTTGTTGTTCTCCTCGGTAGGCATATCGATGCGAATGGCCCGGCCGTTGACGCCATTGCACTCTGGGATGTGCCTCTCGAGGAGAGCCTCAGTAGTGTATCCATACAGGCACTGCTTGCAGAAGTGTTTTCTCTCGTGGTGGTTCGTTTGCGTGTAGAAGGAGGCGGTTGAAATCCTTGATCCACCAGTAGTGTTGCAGGCACTCAATAAGCAAGAGGCTAACACGCGTTGGGAAGGTCTCCTTTGATATGTGGTGCACAACCAAGCACCGTTCCTTCGGATCCCAGTCATATACGCTGATAGAGATTCTGTTCTGCTTCTCCACGCGCGGTATTTGAGAGATGGGCGTTGGTGAGCTTATCCCATCGAAGTTCAACCCATCATCTTCTTGGTACTTCGATGTCCTCTGGGGGTCCTTTGCGACTGGGAACAGTGCTGCTCGTAGAACAGTGCTGCGCGTGACCAACGTAGACAGTGGTGATCTTTGTTTTTCACATTGATCACGGCTTTCTTCCTCGCGACTTCTGCAGGTAGTGGTATATACGAACCCCAACGGTAGCGAGCGATGTTCAACCATAGAATGTTGACTCTATCCACAACCCAGTTCGAGCCCCGACTGATCCACTTCTCGATGCTGTTGTCGATCTGTGTATGTGCTTCTACTAGTGCCCTATGGATCTCGGCGCTGTTGGTTAAGACGGCTTGCCAGCTCCGGAACGTGGTTGTCTCATATACTGGACCCTCAGGTTTGCCAAGCCGGAGCGTGATGTTCAAAGGCAGCTGCGTCTTAATCCCATTGAGGTCTTGGAGCTCTTCCTCGAGCTTTTCGATGGTCTGCTTCCGCACACCGGCGAGGAAGGCTGCTGGGTCTGCCTCTAGGGAATTACCCTCCGGGACGTCCATCCGCGTAGATAGTCCCCAATGGCCCAGGGCGCTTGGATGAGTGTAAGGCCCTTAGAGCTGTTCGACAACGAGGAACCTAAGACCTCCTTCTGGTAATCCTTGACTGTCCTGACTTTCTTAGGAGGTATGGGGTCGAACTCCTCAAGGACAGCTTTCCGTTTTTTACGAGGTGAGGGCTTTTTACAGATTCCGGGATGGGCTCATCTAGAATGTTGCGGACGACACCTTGGAGGCTCTGGTACCTTGGAGGCTCTGGTACTCATCCATTGTAGCCACGTTTTGCATGTATATACCGGACAACGTCTATCTTTCATGGATATATTTTACGGCTCGCAAGTCTCTAAATGGGCGTCGGGATAGCTCTAGAAGCACGAAGGGGAATATCCTACGAGCTTTCTTTTCAGCGCGGGCAAGCCTCTGTGCTATGTTATGAGCACCACAGGGTCCACACAGGTATGTTTGCGACTGCGTTCCTACACCGCACTGACGACAAGGGGCTGGTGTTATTCGGCCCTGTCTCTGCGTTTGGCGATGGATTTTACAGAAGTCGTAGATGCAGCTCTTGTTGTACCTCTGGGTAGTGCCTATCATCAACCACAGACAATTGTTTTGCCTCCTCATATTTGCTGGTATGTTCTATGGCTCGCGAGTTTCTAAATGAGCAATTCGGTTTCTACCTCGCAGCCCGTTTGCTGTTGGTTGGCAATTCTGTTTCTATCCTGTGGCAACTTAGTCTCGAAAATCTGCGTGGGAGGCTCGGTGGGTGCTGGTGGGCGCTCCTAGGGGATCCCTGGAAAAGGAGGTGCTGAGAGACTCGGGTGGGCCTGCCGGGCGACCCTAGGGGGGTCCCCGGGATAGTTGGCTGGGAGTCTCGGTGGATGCTGTTGGTTGATCCCTGGAAAAGGGAGGCTGGGAGACTCGATGGGGGCTTGTGGGCTATCGTAAGGGCCCTGCGCCAGAACCCCCATATTATATACTACTCAAACATCCAGTGTGACAATAGCAAATGAAACAACTAAACCGGGGTACCCTAAGGATAACACAAGTAGCCCGAAAATACAAACTAAGACGATAAATATAACGATAGTGTCCGAAGACTACTGCAATGCTGATCATATACAACGCTTGTCGAGGTTTAAACGATATTTCGGCTGGCCAGTACCAGACTTATTCAGGTTTATTTTAGAGCAAGGTTATATAAATGGTTAATTAATAATCGGAAATTACAAAATTGCAGTAGTCTTCGGACACTTTATCGTCATATTTTCTTCTTGCTGATCAAGATGTTTTTTGATCCAACGTCTGGCAGGATTGATTGTACACGGTTTTGCTGTGGTTTTCTAACCTCCACTATATTTTAGACAATAGCACATTTTTTATTGTCAATTTTTTATATTTTTTTGTTAATTAAATTATACAGCGCTGTGCACTCGTGTTCTGATTTGTGGAGTTTTAGATCAAATCCTCATAGCATTTGAATCCTAGTATTATCGGGCTACCTGTGATATCCTAGGGTACCCACAGGCAGCCCAAGCTAATGATTACTACAAGGAATATATGGGAATTTTTAGAAAAATCAGAAACTGTACTAAAATGGTCAATAAAGTCATGAAATATTACCTGTGTTGTAAAGGCGATTGATCTTTGGGTTTCTAACGATTTTAGCCTGTATAGACGATTTTCTCTGATCCCTCCTTTCTCTCCGCTATAAAACTAATAACTTATTTTTTATAGGAGAGGAGGAATCAAAGAAAGAACAGGCTAAAATCAGTTTCCGATTTTTCTAAAAATTCCCATACCGTTCCTTGTACAAATCATTAGCTTGGGCTGCCTGTGGTCGGTCGGGCAAGAACATGCTCTCATGCAATATCTATAGCGCTCGCGCGGGCCGGAGCTCCGCTGTGCGTGCTATTCAACCACAGCATTTTTATTTTGTACGACTTTTATATATTGATCTTTATTACCATTGTTTTAGGTAGTTCATGCACAAAACATCTGGGTGCGCTCCCTGTGGTTGGACTGTAATTTTTTTGTTTTATTTCATTAGCAATTAAGCATTATTACGGGACCTACAATCTCGGTCAAATCTGTTAAATCAATGATGTTAAATCATGGTCCATTTCAGTTTGCCTACGCTCTCGTCACTGAAATGGGGGGAGGGGAGATTTTTTTCCCTACTCAATTTGACCGTGATTGTTCCCAATGGCTAAACGGCGTTACAGATAAGGTCACATACCATATTTCGCGAAAGGAAATTAGAAGAGCAAGTAACATACCGAACTGAAAACAAACAAATGAAAATAGAATGGGTCCCAGAAGGGAACCGGAAAGGTGAAAGCACGCTTGTAGTTTTTGTTGTTGTTTTTGATTCGGTGGCGGATCTTTCGGTTTACAATGCATATCCCAAAACATAGCAATATAGTTCCTTTATGCGCGACATGCTTTGCGGAGCAGATTACCCTCGGCGATTCTTCCACATTGAAACTCTGAATTATTGTTTTGACCCGGGCTGAATGTCTAGTATTGGAAGAATTAACCACGATAATCATAAACAATATCACTACAATTACGTTATTTCTTAAGCTTTTCATGCATTTTCCGCCGTATTCTGATAAGGCCGCAGTTACAAATACATGTATTAAGACCGTTACTATACATATGTATGCCTGCCTGTATCTTTATATGTCATGATGTGCTGGTTAAAAATAGACTGCGTAGCGGCTCAAAAGGGAAGGGAGAGGGAAAAAAGCGAGGGGGACTGGGGAGGGAGGAGGGGAAGGGACAGTCTGCCGGAACGCTATTGTTTCGGCGTATTTACTCGTTCTCTCAGGAGACGAGAAATGTGATTGGCTAAAAACGCGAGAGTTGCAATTACAATCACGAATGTACAAACAATAATACGCCATGTGTTTGAAGGCTTCCTCACGCTTTCCGACGAACTAAACTAACGAACTAAGCTAGGACAGAGCGAGCTAGGACAACAATGACTAAACTATTTACAATGACTCTCTACATCTTCCCCCCCTTTGGAGGAACTTCGGCCTGAAGTTATTAAACTAGAAAATTGAAACAAATACCATTTGTTTCTGTACATGTAGCTTCTAAAAGTCATAGTTTGCCCTATTGGTCCAACCATTCTTGAAAACAGTTCTTAAGAAGTGTACATTATCTTGACAATGTAAACAAGCGCCGCTATTGGTTAGTTTTGACAGCTATTCGTGACCGATTTCGTGACCACTTGACGAGAGGCGGATAACGCCGAAACAATAGCGTTACGGCAGGCTCTCCCTTCCCTCTCCCTTCCCCTCCCCAGTCCCCTTCGCTTTTTCCCTCTCCCTTGCCCTTTTTTCCCTCTCCATTCCCCTTTGAGCCGCTACGCAGGCTAGGTTAAAAAGAAAAGTGAAAACAAAATTTGTCTTGATCAAGGATCGAACCACAGGCAGCCCAGACTCGACATATATTTTCCGCTTTTTGGGTTACCTGTGGTATGTTTCATAAGCGATCTCGGAAGAGTTTATATAATTGCTCCTTGTGAATTCTCTTTTCCGATTCCTACGAAATAAATCTTAAATAATTGATACTTAATGAAGTTGTGCGAGTGGTTTTGGGGTGATTTGGGGACTTCTAAAGCCGTTTATTAGGCCTCGAGGTTTTGACGGTTGGCCGCGTGTCTACCTCAAACACACAAATATACACAAGGTGTGCAGCTTCGAGGCGCTTTTCATCGATGTGACCTCACTCCCCGCTGAAATTTGACAAGAAATTCAAATCGATTTCGCCTCTGCTTTCGGCACACAAATCCAGAGATGTGTAAGCACTTCTCATCCACGTTTCAGTGGATGAGAAGTTGCCATGCCCACGCATCTTGAAAGCACCGCCTGCGATGTCTACCGCTGATTTGTGGACCGATCAATCTATCTGCAGATCGTATACACCCCATTCCAATATGGCGGATACACGGCCGGAGCGTTGGGGCGGGACACGAAAACGAGGGTAGTTAGGCGGAAGTCGATGTCAAGAAGGTCATGAGGCGGGAATTTTGTGCAAGTTTTGAAGCGAGTTTGTTTTTCCGAGATGGTTGGAATAAGTAGATTTTATCCCCAGAGAGTTAGAAAATATGGCTGATATTCAGGCTAACTCTCTGGGGATAAAATCTACTTATTCCAACCATCTCGAAAAAACAAACTCGCTTCAAAACTTGCACAAAATTCCCGCCTCATGACCTTCTTGACATCGACTTCCGCCTAACTACCCTCGTTTTCGTGTCCCGCCTAATCAAAACTGTAAAATGCGCTGGGTGACAGTTTGATTATTTATAAATTTTGAGATTTTTAATCGCTCATTCCTCAAATTATTTATTATCACTCTCAAATTTTCGTGTTGCATCACGGGAGGTCTTGCTGACGTCACGCTTTTGGTCACGAGGTCTGAGGCCGTACCGTCCTCGCATCGGTCCATGGCAAAAATCTTGATTTGTCGTTTTTAAGCTGGGAATTTCTCCATTTTTATGAAAGGTTTTGTCAAAAGACTTCCAAATAATGCTTTCCCACCCAGAGATTGATAACCACCGGGAATTTTGGATCAATTGGAGCATCTTTTCGGGGGGAAATCGAGGCATAAGGTAATCATCGAAAATTTGAGAGTGATAATAAATAATTTGAGGAATGAGCGATTAAAAATCTCAAAATTTATAAATAATCAAACTCTGTCACCCAGCCCATTTTACAGTTTTGAAAAAGTCAATTTCACCATAAATATTTAACATATGAATCTCAAATTTTCGATGATTACTGAGTTTAAAATTCTCTTTCAACTGATGTAGTCTGTCTGTTTTAGCTTGAAATTTAATTTACGCTATTAAACCACAGGTACCCCAGGCTCGTTATGCGTAAAACGGTTATTTCCCGGATATTTGAAATTACAGTAAATGTATGGAGTTTTAGTTCGAATGGCCGTTTGCTCTAAAATAAAATTCAGTAAATCGTCAAAATAGTCTTACCTGTCTCTTGTGTGTTCCTTTCAGTTTCTGTGAAGTTTCAAGCCGTTCCGTTCAATATTGAGTGAGTTACAGGATTTTTTCTTCCCTGAGTATAATTATTGGGAAGGTAGCAAGCTCGAGGCCGATCAGCCGCCGATCAGCTGCAGAAAATCGCCTCGAATTCCCACAAAAATCCCGTACATCGCCAAAATTCCTTCAAATAACGGTTGCCCAAACACAGGTCCTTCACCACACTCAGCTTCCCTTTCACTGGTTAACTTTAACGGGAGAAAAATGTTACGTAGTTTGCAGTTTTCGGGTTTCGCGGATGTTCTTGTCCATCTGACCTGCAACGAGGCGACAAACAGTAGACCGTCCCCTACCACGTCAATTCGATCTTGCTAGCAACGAGGCGACAAAAAGTAGACCGTCCCTACCCAGTGAATTTGACACTCCGTTGTGCCATTGTTTCATCTACCAATCGGAATCGATGTAAAGAAACGGTTTGTTTCCCAAAAGTTCACGGGCTCAGACCTAATACATATATACCTTATTTTGAAAGTGTTGTTCCAACGAACGGTTCTATGGTGTAGTGGTTTACATTTTGGGCTTTTGATCCAACGAGCGGAGTTCGAGTCTACGCCGGGCACTAAACATTATTTTTTTTACTTCTTTTTCTCCTTTCTCAGTTTTATTTTTATCCTTTTCCTCTATTTTAAGCTATTAGAGACGCCTTCTACGCTAAAATAAATAAAACATTGTTGTGTATTGGCTCTCAAGTCTCAACCCAACACGGTCACGACCTCGATTTTATAGTAGCGTAGAAGGGCGCCTCTAATAGCTTAAAATAAAGGAAAAGGATAAAAATAAAACTGAGAAAGGAGAAAAAGAAATTTAAAAAAAATGTTTAGTGCCCGGCGAAGACTCGAACTCCGGTCGTTGGATCAAAAGCCCAAAATGTAAACCACTACACCATAGAACCGTTCGTTGAAACAACACTTTCAAAATAAGGTATATATGTATTAGGTCTGAGCCCGTGAACTTTTGGGAAACAAACCGTTTCTTTACATCGATTCCGATTGGTAAATGAAACAATGGCACAACGGAGTGTCAAATTCACTGGGTAGGGACGGTCTACTTTTTGTCGTCTCGTTGCTAGCAAGATCGAATTGACGTGGTAGGGGACGGTCTACTGTTTGTCGCCTCGTTGCAGGTCAGATGGACAAGAACATCCGCGAAACCCGAAAACTGCAAACTACGTGGCATTTTTCTCCCGTTAAAGTAAACCAGTGAAAGGGAAGCTGAGTGTGGTGAAGGACCTGTGTTTGGGCAACCGTTATTTGAAGGAATTTTGGCGATGTACGGGATTTTTGTGGGAATTCGAGGCGATTTTCTGCAGCTGATCGGCGGCTGATCGGCCTCGAGTTTGCTACCTTCCCAATAATTATACTAAGGGAAGAAAAAAATCCTGTAACTCACTCAATATTGAACGGAATGGCTTGAAACTTCACAGAAACTGAAAGGAACACACAAGAGACAGGTAAGACTATTTTGACAATTTACTGAATTTTATTTTAGAGCAAACGGCCATTCGAACTAAAACTCCATACATTTACTGTAATTTCAAATATCCGGGAAATAACCGTTTTACGCATAATGAGCCTGGGGTACGAGGCAGAAATCAGGTAAACAATGACTTCAGCAAGGAGCGAATATTAATGTTGTAGCTGGCTGATGGTGGGTTTAAAGAATACTACTGGTGTGGAAGGTAGAACGCTAAGAAGAAAACTTAAAAAGAGGAAGAAGAAAAAATCGACAAAAATTGTGCGCTCCGAGAATTGAATTCCGAACCTCTGGATTAAAGGACGAACGCTCTAACCACTCGGTCATTCAAGTACCAACTGAAATTAGTGTATTGAAATAAAATATATGTAGAGAAGATGCGCTTCGGGGACAGAAGTTTTTCTTTCAGTCCTATATCTATGGCGCTCCGGTTCTCGGAAAACAGTTCCTTGCCTTTACTTGTAGTGGAATAGGTATTAAAGGTAAGTCAAGGCCTCGTACGTTTTTAGATACTGTTTAATGCAACAGCAAGTAAAGGCAAAACTACGATAACAGTCTGTGTCACCAGAACACAAAGTAAAAATGTTAGACTTGCCACTAGTCAAACTCGCTCTAAATGTAAAAAACTTTCATTCTTGAAAAATATGACATTTATGGATGGTCCACGGGGGTGGTCCATGGTCCTGGTCAGCGTTTTGTCGCTACCCTTTTACTTTCACTCTAAAATTAGCATAATATTTGCCAAAGGCACTAAATTATGTAACTATTTTTTTGAACACCCTGCGTACCCTGCGTTTTACTCCGTCCGTAAATATATATGAATGTTGTTTTACAACTGCACCATGTATTGGGAAAGTGAAAAAAGGCTTCATAAGTGCTGTAGGGGGGGTTCTGGGAGTGCTATACAAATGACTTTTTATTAAAATATATTTTACAAATTAAAAACAATATATTTTCTTATGAAATTACGACACAATTTTTATAAATTTTTGGGGCTCTACCATTGTTCCAAAGTCGGAATCTGCCATTGGAGTGCGTCTTCGCGATTCCCTTTATAAATTAAAATTGGGCACTTACTCTCTGTTGACCCCGAAAATAATTTTAGCGCGCAAAAACATCGCGGCAAGTGCGTGAATTAAGACGTGAAAGGCGAACACGAAACTGAAAGCAAATTAACTTGCGTTGATCTTTGTGCTTTGCGTATAAAGGAAATTCGTTTTTTTATTAAACATTCACTTTATTTGACATTAGCACTTATAATTACGGGTATTTATTACCTTTCATATTTGAAAAGATCCCCTTAATTGTCATCTCTCTGAAGAGAATATATACCGGGATATATAAATCGCTTCGCACATTTATACCAACAAAATTAACATACCTAATGTTTTTATATCGGGAAAAGAATCAAGGTCTTATAATTTTTAATTAGGAAACTTAAAATTTGCAGCTTTTCGATTGATGTCCGGAAACTACGCCAAAAATGTCTCAAAGGTATAAACCAGATAAACGATCGAGTACTGAATTGCACTGTTCAGGAAACAAGTTTCCGAGATTTTTCGAACACTTATTCGGCTCCATTTAGAAAAATCCAGGTTAGTAAGAATACTAAAAATCCCACGCCATCCGTGCAAAAGCCGGTCATCTTCCGTAAAGTGAAACCTGAACCGTAAGTTGCCGCCAGCCACCCACAGCGTATTATTTCTTACTGACCCACTCTTCTATTTATTATGCAATACTGACAGTTGTCAACATTTTACTAGCACCTTCCTTTCCTCAAGTCCGCCATCTTGGATTGGGCGCGCAAGGCCTCATGGTAAAGTTGCTCACTGATCTGAACTGGGGCCCAAAAAACATTTGCCGGTCCCGGGGCATTTGTCAAAAAAATATCCCACCCCTCCGTGTTTGATTTTGTTTTGCTCAACTGATCAACACGTGCTTGCTTCATCGATCAACATGGCGGCGGAAAAGTCATCCATGAACATGACGTTAGGAATTTCCCAGTTTCGGGGTGAAGTGTGCGGTTTGTTGAGAACTGGCTAGTGAATGTGGGATTTGGGAGCACTTACGAAAGTGTTTGAAGGTGAGTACTACATTACTTTAATAAAGAAAAGTGGTGAAATGTGGCTTTGAAACGGCGAAGAAATTTGGCGCGTTCGCTATACTTGCCCCGGGGTGGGGCATTTGCATAACTTAGCTGGCCCCACGGTGGGGCATTTGCAACGTTCTGATTCCAAAATGACAAAATCCCCACAAATGCCCGGGGAGGCACATTAGATGCTGATTAGATGGGTATATGATGGCCTTAATACATGGCTTAGATTCTAATTAATGGCTACTATATTCGCTCGACAGCATGTCACTTTCAATTTGAAACTACTAGTTTAGTAATAAGAGAGAAACTACATCGATGTTTTATTGTTATGGTATAAACCGTGAAAAACCCGTCTGAAACGTAACCTAAATCGTCGTAAAAATACTTTTAACCGTTCTAAATCGTGTTTTTAGAGTTTTTTTTAAGGAACTGAGGGTTTAACAGAAACGGAGCTTGACAGAGTTTGTGGTATTCGTGAAGAACAGGGCTCCCAACAGCTGAAAAGAGAAATATAAGAAACTTTGCCATTCGAGGTTCTTTTAGGATTGCAGCCATTCTCAGTACTAATCTGATAATATTAATTTATTTCCGCTTGTCGCAGAAATACTTCTTTTCATACACTTCAGTGACCTAAGCTTAGGTCACTGCGTAACAATCTCTCGATGATTATACTGTCAATCTTGGTGACACAGGCTCATAATTAATGACGTTAGTGGTTTTGTCACGTTTAACCTTACAATCTCGGTCAAATCTGTTGGAAATTTCCCCCCATTTCAATGATGTTAAATAATGGTCCATTTCAGTTTGCCTACGCTCTCATCACTGAAATGGGGGAGAGGGGACTTTTTCCCTACTCGATTTGACCGAGATTGTAGGTCCGAAGGACTCTTGCATAACTTCCCTGCCTATGCATAACTGCACTAGTTCTTTTTATTATCATTATTATTTACAGACTGGAAGCAATTGTAGTCTGGCGGTAGGAAAGCGTATCAAAATAAAACGCACGACAATGAGACGAAAGACATTTTTTGAAATGGGTTTAATGAGGGGGGGGGGTTGTAAGGAGGAGGGCCGTGCCATTTCAAAAATGTCTTTGCTACAATTTTAAAGTTCAGTAAAACTAATTTTCTCTCGCTCTTCCATTTCTGGCATCCATGTTGTACTAGCACCATTTTTTTATTGACAAGGTCAGTCTGTGCATATTGGTGAATAATTACCGCCCGAGGAGCAGTAGAGGTAAATATTCACCATTAGTATATAGGTCACATAAGTGAATAGTGCTTTTCGCGCGCTCTGATTGGCGACTCCGGAGGTGAATAGCCTTTTCCAGTGTGCTCTCGAACAAAAATAAGAAACTTTAAAGAAACCCAATGAAAAACTGAATTTCAATGGCACCCGAAACAACCATAGGGCCTGCTCAAAGTCGGGACCCGGCTAAACCACAGATCAAATTGGTATTTAGCGTGTTGGTTTTTGTGGAGGAAGAAAAACTGGAGAACCTGGAGAAAAACCC
Source organism: Actinernus sp. WN-2022 (assembly GCA_030867875.1). Taxonomy (NCBI): domain Eukaryota; kingdom Metazoa; phylum Cnidaria; class Anthozoa; order Actiniaria; family Actinernidae; genus Actinernus; species Actinernus sp. WN-2022. The sequence continues at coordinate 7,554,261 of JAOWCC010000577.1, read as the reverse complement.
TCAGAGCAAGGGCCAGATAACAAACAAATTCAACGAATGGGGATCGGGTCACAAATGTGAGAGGCGAAGTGCTTACCACTTGCACAACCCCGTGGCGCAATACGCTAATGTACTGCAGTCGAACTTTTTAATAATTAGAAGCTAGACAAACCATCTAGTCGTAACAAAAAAAAGTGTAACCCAAAGATTGATTATTTTCTAGGAAAAATGTCCTATGGCAAACATTACAACCCTAAAGTCTTTCTTACGGCTGCTACCAGGCATGGTTTGTTTTGCTTACGTAAGTGTCCATATCACGCAAACAATCAGCTATAAGGATTATTTGCTTTAAGTCTCAGGGCACTAGTCAAAGAACATTTGGGACCGGTCATTGCATTCGAAGTGATCCTTACTCCCACAATTATAACACCCCTTCCGCCCACCAGGTCCAAAAGGTCTCCTGACTGGTTGAGCCTTTGGTTTGGATGACTCCTCGTTAAAGCCACCACCATAACCCGCTCCCGTACTGGGGTCCGGCCGCCGCACCACACGGTTGAAGTCACGTGGTTCCAAGAAACCACCCTTGGACACCGGGACCTCCTTGTGGTAAGCCTGTGATTTCTCTTCCTCTCCATCAGTACGATCCCTCCAACTCATCGAACCAGGATTTCTACTTTTGTTTTCCCAATTCTGAGCCGTGGCACGGTTTTGATCGGTTGATTCCCGCCAGCTCCTATTTTCCATGTCCCCTCTAACAGCTCCACCACCTCTTCCTCCTCTCCACCAGCCGCGCGTTTGACTTCCACCCTCTCGATCCCGAGAGCCATGCCCTTCTGGGTGTGGTGGGTCACCGCTGCCGTGTCTCCCCCTCAAAGAAGCAGGCTCAACCTCGGGTGAGGAACTCAAGACACCTGCTCCCTCCTCAGACTTTCCACGCTGCCTCGAGTTCAAGACAGTCAAGCGGATTTCTGCACCCTTACCCTTATCCTGGCCCCACGTCTGTGGTGGTAAAGGTGGAAACCCGGGTGGGGGCCTAGGAGCTGATCTGGATTGATCTCTTTTTCCCACTGGCTCTTTTGTAGAGTCGTCTGAGACACCTTTCCCCGTGGTTCCTTTAGGGGTAACTGGGCTTTGGTCCTTGGTACCTTCAATGCTTGTACCTTTTGTTAATGCAGTTAACTTCACAGGAACTTTCTTACTTGTTAACTCAGGAGATGCTTCATCGTTTTTGGCTTTCACCACTGCACTGTATGACATAGCACTGTGCCCACCAGGGGAGGCTAGTCCCAAGTCGAACTCAAAAGCACCTGTATCCACTTTCAAGGGAGGTGTCCTACTCAAGTACGAAGGTTCAAAAGTATTATGGGCATCTATGATGGCAGACCTGTCTTCCATAGTATGTTCCGAGGAGGTGCGTCTACGCTCACTTTTACTTGGTTGACGACTATAAGGAGTGCCCTCACAGGTATGAGGTGCTTTAGTTGAGTTAATCCGCTTCTGAGCAGAACCTAAGCCATTACCTTCTTGCGTCATTAGCTCATGTAGTTCTCTGTTTAACCGACCCACCTCAATCCTTCCATCCTCCTCTATCTGATGTACTTTCTCTGGAGGTGTTTGCTCAGTTGGAGTCCCTCTCTTTGGAGCAGTGCTACTTGTCACATGTTGCTCTCTTGCACTGACATTGTTGCTTTTAATTGGCGGTTCTGTTGGTGGTTTGTCACTCGATGGCTTAGCTTTCAATGAAAAGTTTCCTTAAAAAGACAAGGCAAATGTGTTGGATAACATCTCCCTCGTCATTGCTTATTCTCAATAAATTTAACGTGCTATTGAGCCCTAACCAGGAATCATTGATTTCGGTGAAGTAAAGTGTTTTAAACCTTGTTCAACCATTTGTGGGCGTTTTAATATTGCTTGAAATGCGTTACAAATCCATGAAATGATTTCATTTACGTCAAATTACACTGTGTTGAACATGAATCGAGTCATAACATTGAATTTGTTAATTATGTTCAGTTGTTTTTCAGGTGTCAGACATCTGATCCATGCAATCTTATTGAAATATATTTTAATAAGTGGAGCTCAAATAAAAACAGAGCAAATGAACAAAAATTAGCTGTGGACTTAAAATAGGAAGCTGGGGCGGCGCAGTGGTTAAACGCTTCGCCTCTCACCAATGTGGCCCAGGTTCGATCCCTGATGGAGCACCATATATGAGTTGAGTTTGTTGCTATCTCGCCCTTGCTCCAAGGGTTTTTCTCCAGGTTCTCCGATTTTCCTCCCTCCACAAAAAACAACACGCTAAATTCCAATTCGATCTGTGAATTAGTCGGGCCGTGGCTTTGATCAGCCTCTTATGGTTGTTTCAGGTCCCGTTAGAAATTCAGGGTTTATGATGTCATCGAAATTTGATTCCAGATGCTGATAATGTGTTTTCATATACCGATAATTTTGTTTTCCACTTTGACTCAATGATAACTGGCTAGGGCTCGTATGCACTTTAACTGTCGTACACAAATCTGCTGTAAACAACTTTAAGAAGAGAAGCTTAAGTCCAGAATAGATTATTTTACTAAGGATGCAATATTTTTCCATTTAAAGTCTGTTAATAATTCAATTGGTAACGGTTCAGTTATATTTCTGAAAAAAGGTACATGAAGCACCCAAGACTTCACATGGGAAAATGTTGCAACAAAGGGTCTATTACATAGCAAAAAATGACATTTATTTGTGATGTTTTATACGCAAAGAATGAGAAACAAGCAGATGGTAACTTTCCGAAAAAGACAGGCTAAAGGAACCAGGATATTAAATTTCCAAAGGATAACTGTATGCCTCCTTTCAACCTTTCATACATCTTTTATCTGCTGAACGCTGTGAGATATTCTCCAAGCAAAGGCCCTGCATAATAATAATTTATTGCTTACAAAGTCTTTTCTAATATCTCAATGTACTAGGGTACTAGCTGCATGTTACAGAAACAAAATGACATAAAAAAAAAAACACTGATAAAACATTTATAGCTGTCACCTCACCTTTGTCAAGGAACATACGGATTTCTAGTATTACCCCTGGTGGAAACCCTGCCTCCTGTAAAGGAAATATTAAACGTGATGCATAAAAGTATACAGTATATATGTATCTTATAGACAGTTTAGTGTTTTGTAAACAAATTGGAGAGTAAAATACCCACTATGCTATACACTAAACTGTATGATAATATTTATTATCCAACATTGTCTCTCTAAATAATAAGGCGAGTTTCTAGAGTATACAACTATTGTACACCACCACAGGATTTGTGTACTTGTCTCATGCTCTCTTGGGTAACATTTGCACTCCTGAGTGCAGTTGGATAATAAAGCTCGATGTTTATGTGAAGACTTTGGGGTGGTTTAGCTCACTGAACAGTTTATCTGCTATTGCTGCTACTTACTCTTAGAAACATCTTTCTCTCTCTGACTGTAACTGATTTTAAAGTACTGAGAATGGAAAACAACGTACATGTATCTTACTTTATGTTTGTTGTTTTCGCTTGTGTTACAGATGCACGAAAAGAATAACAGACTGGACTGGTATTTGTTTGGTCTCCTTAAAGTAATAACCTTATTTCTTTGTTATGATCTAACTTTTTGTTTAACGTGTGTCGTGGTTCTTGGAGTAAAACTTCTTTAGAGAATGAGAACTTTCCCTAACTTTTCAGAAACGTCTAACATTTACCAAAACATTCCTCTTAACGAATGTGTTTATTTAATGTAATTATATTGATTAACCAAGCATATACCTGAAGTGTTTTCTTGAATTCTTCTTTATTGGCCGATAAAAGGGAGTCCTGAAGATAAAACAAGATTCTAATGAAGAACATAATCATAAAGAAGTTACTTGTTGCAGCACAGAAATATTTCCTTCTACTGTAATAAACTGCTACTTTAAGCTGGCCCTGTACTACAATAATCAAGAATTATAAAGTTCTGTTCTTCGCCATTATTTCATTCTATAAATATTCCTCATCAAAACTGAGCATAGCATAATTCAGTTTGGCTTACCCTGATACAGTTATCTCTAAAATTAGGAAACAGGTCTTCCAGCTTGAGCTGGTGAAGCATTGCTGTCACTCTAGCATATGGATCCCACTCTGAAAAACAGAAACATGTCAGTTCTAGTAGTGCAGTAGGTAAACTGTTTGTAAGGGTGTCTTTTTTTGGTGGGGCAGCTGACACCTATCAAAATCTGGAATGTTATTGGCTACCCAAACAATACACTAACCCTGAACAACAACAACAACACATTCAATAACACAATTTAATTTGTTGTTCGTGCAGATCAATAAGAAGAAACCTTCTAACCACTGTAGTCTAACTCTTTTTGTTCAATGTTCCTCACCATCTCCATCACTGCCCAACTCGTCAGCACCAGTGTCCCAGCGTGGCGGCTCCTCCTCCTCCTGTCCCTTGTTATCTTGTGTTTCCTCCACATCATTGTCATCAGGTTCTGTTATAACCTCCTGGTTCACATCAGTACAAGAGTCACCAGGAGTGTCTGCCTCTTTCTCCTCTGGCCAGCCTGATGCCCTTGACAGCATCAAATCCAGCAAAATACTCCTCACAGATCTATAGATTGAAGTATAAAAAGGATGTTACACTTCAAAATGTTCTCTGCAACTTGTTTTGCAATGGCATTCCGATACAAATTGCTGCAATGAACAAGGAAAGAAAATGATTGCAGCAACTTATTTCAGTGTTGCACAGTATACATCATCTCTCCTGCAATTTTCACTTGCATTTCAGCATTGCAAGGCAAGTTTAAGAAAAAAATGGAAAGTGTTACTTACACTACTATTATTTCCTTGAGACATAAATGTCTTTTCAACGTTTTCCTAACATTTTCAACAAAACTTTTACACCGTAAAAAAATATTTTATATGGAATGATGCAGTTATTCAAAAACCTCACATGGAATCATCTTTTAAGCATTTTGCAGTGCATTTTCAGGCAGAATGCAGGGTTCTCAGTATTTAATTGGATAGGTGACCAATAACTGGCAACAATTGGCTATATTTTCATAAAAGCTGGCTTCACAAAAAGACAAAGTCTTGTGCTTGCAAGCAAAAGAACAGGTGGCTAGTTTCACATCCTAACAGCCAGTGGAGATTTGCCAATTGCCAGCTAGTCTACTGAAAACCTGAGAATGGGCCCTTACAATTTTTTTTTCTTTCAACGTCAATAATTTATTGGTGTGATAAAAATAACACATTTGAGTTTTATTGTATAAGGAGAAAAACAGATTAAAAATAAGTTTGTATTTGGCGAGTGTTAGCAACCTACCTTGGAAGATCTGTAGACAACACATGGTTCCTTATCACGGTACTGAACATCTGATCTACATCAATGCCATCAACACTATAATGAGCAAGATGAAAATATTAGCATTATACAATAAACTATGGAAACTATGGCTGAAAATGTTGACCTCATTGTGTTTTTTTGTAAAAGCCCACTCGCAGAGGAGAAATTTGTACATCAAATTTTATATTACAAATAAAACAAACAGAATATAGTTTTCCTATGTCCAATAAAAATCATTTACTTTCCAGGTATTGAAAAACTGTGTGCTTGTGCATTCACAGATTTCATAGAACATGGAGTTTCAAGAATGTATAAAAAAACTAAAAAACTTCTAATGAAACCTGAAACAACCATAGGGGCTGATAAAAGCCATGACCTGGCTAAACCACGGATCGAATTGGAATTTAGCATGTTGGTTTTTGTGGAGGGAGGAAAACCGGAGGACCCAGACAAAAACCCTTGGAGCAAGGTACACTGTACCAACAAACTGAACTCACATATGGCACCGTGTCTGGAGATCGACCCTGAATTAACACTGCACCACCCCGGCTCACCGGATCGGTTTTATTTTTTCCCATAATTTATATTAATAAAATTAATGTAAACAGGACACCAAACAAATACACGAACATAGATGTAGGAAATATCCATGTAGCTTACTTGAAGCTGCATTTACTGATATTTTTATAGATGTACATGTAGCAGCAAACTCTAATAAATGAATGCTAACAACTGAACAGAGACAAACACTGCTACATGTAATTAAAGCAGATATTACAATGTTTAGTGTTTGTAGTTTTTGGGTGCATTGCCTGGTATGGTTCATGTGTTGCCTGCAGTCCTGCCCGACTGCATCTTTTGTTTATTTATTGTACATTTATTTAGTTTATCATATGCACTTCCATGTTTGTACTACTTGCAATTATCAGGCAGTGAAAACTGATTAAATTAAAATACAAATTAAATTAAGTTTTACCTCTTTTTGCTATCTTCTACAACTGGTCCAATACTTTTCAGAAGGCTTGCTAAACACACAACATCAACATCCAGTTCATTTTCTGATTCATTCTGTGGATAAATTAAATTTCATGTACCTATCAGTATGTTTGTTTGGATGTGTGTTGGGTGTTTTTTTTTGTTTTCAAGTCCCACCCATTTCCCCCAATGCACTTTCAAAGATTTGAAAAACCAATGAATCCACTCGGAATTCCCTCGAGCATCCACCAATAGCTTTTGTTGACCTTGAGGGTGTATTTTTTTTTTACATAAGTTAAACATGGAGCATCTTTTATTTGGTAAAATATTATTTGCAATCAATAATTATAACATTCCACACACCTTTAATGTTACTTCAAAAACTCATGAATAATTAATGAGCATTTTGTCCAATCAGATGAAGCAAATCAGTCACGTGCATGCTCCTTTATACCTGATAAAATCTCATCATTCTAAAAGGCCCGCGGAGGGATTTGAATTCTGTCCCAGAGGGAAACGGGGTTAATGATTGAGACAATGGAATTTCTATTGATGTTTCAGCTTTCTCACTGAATTGCTAATTAGGATGAACGTTTTATATAAAGAATATTAATGAACATGAAATTTTATATAAAGTTTCATCCTAATTAAGAATTCACTGATAAAGACCCAAAGATAGCAAAAAGTACACGGAACATAAGGTACCTAGATAATAAATTTTGCACTAAATTTACTAATATCAGCAGACTACCGAGATACACAGATAATATTTTTTAAATGAAGTTATCCAACTACCATTACTTGTTTACCGAGCCACTGTTTAGTTCCATTAAACCAAACTCAAAGCCGTAAAATTATAAAAACGTGCATTAAACTTACATATTTTGTGCCGGAGTCAAAAATTTAGAGTCTGCCGTCATGTCAGTCACATCGCTTTCCAAGTTTTTAACTTTATCGAGGTAAACCACGACACCAAATCCTTCAAGTGCAGATTCTTCTTGCATTGCGAAACGCCGCTTCAAACAACATAGTATGGTAATTTCTTCATGTCATTCCCTTGAGATGTTCGTAATTGCAGGCGGTGATTACTCGAATATTTTGCATGGCGTTGTGAATACAAAGGTTCAATGGTTCATTAAGTAACCATTCCCTTGAGATGTGCGTCTTTCTTTCATTGCATTCTTAAAGCGTTTTTGAAGCCGTTTAAAACACTCACAGCATGTGTTTTATCAAGTCTAAAAATTGATAAAACACTGCTGTTCGTGTTTTAAACAGTACATCATAGAGCATTGTGATACACACAGGAAAGATCATTTGCTATTAACTGTGAATATCCAAGTATTTAAATGATGCCATGCAACAACTGAAGGTGTGCAAGTACATGTATTGCGTAAAAATATCAAAAAATTAATATTATTTATTTTCTAAGTGAGAATTTGGAACTTGATCAAAAGTCACTTTTCCTGTTCTTGCACTCCCCTTCAATAGGCGAGTTCAGAGTTTCAATAGGGCATGTGCTGGAACATACAATGTAGGAAATGCACTGGGACATGGAACATGCACTGCAACATAGAACATGCACTGGGACATAGGACATGCACTGAGACACACACTGGGACAAGATACATGCACTGGGAAATGCACGGAGACACACACTGGGACATACACAGAGACATGCACTGGGACATAGGACATGCACTGAGACACACACTGGGACAAGATACATGCACTGGGAAATGCACGGAGACACACACTGGGACATACACAGAGACACGCACTGGGACATACACAGAGACATGCACTGGGACATATACCAAGACATGCACTGGGACACACACTGGGACACACACTGGGACATGCAAAGGGACATGGGACACGCACTGGGACATATACCAAGACACGCACTGGGACATGGACTGGGACATGGACTGGGACATGGGACATGGGACATGTACTGGGACATGGGACATGTACTGGGACATACAATGTAGGATATGCACTGAGATAGGCACTACGACACACACTGGGACATGCGCTGAGACATATTGCACTGAGATCAACTGGGACATAGGACATGCACTGGGACATGGGACATGCACTGGGACATGGACTGGGACATCCACAGAGACAGGCACTGGGACATGACACACTGGGACATACAATGTAGGATATGCACCGAGACAGGCACAGGGACACACACTGGAACATGCACTGACATGAACTGGGACATCCACAGAGGCAGGCACTGGGACATACAATGTAGGATATCCACTGAAACAGGCACAGGGACACACACTGGTACATGCACCGAGACATGCACTGACATGAGATGGGACATAGGACATGCACTGGGACATAGGACATGCACTGGGACATCCACAGAGACAGGCATTGGGACATATAATGTAGGATATGCACTGAAACAGGCACAGGGACACACACTGGTACATGCACCAAGACATGCACTGACATGCACTGGGACATAGGACATGCACTGCCACATCCACAGAGACAGGCATTGGGACATATAATGTAGGATATGCACTGAGACAGGCACTGGGACATACAATGTAGGATATGCACTGAAACAGGCACAGGGACACACACTGGTACATGCACCGAGACATGCACTGACATGAGCTGGGACATAGGACATGCACTGGGACATAGGACATGCACTGGGACATAGGACATGCACTGGGACATCCACAGAGACAGGCACTGGGACATACAATGTAGGATATGCACTGAAACAGGCACAGGGACACACACTGGTACATGCACCGAGACATGCACTCACATGCACTGGGACATGCACTGACATGCACTGGTACATCCACAGAGACAGGCATTGGGACATATAATGTAGGATATGCACTGAGACAGGCACTGGGACATGCAACGAGACATATTGCACTGAGATGAACAGGGACATAGGACATGCACTGGGACATCCACAGAGACAGGCACTGGGACATACAATGTAGGATATGCACTGAGACAGGGACACACACTGGGACATGCACCGAGACATGCACTGACATGAACTGGGACATTGGACATGTACTGGGACATCCACAGAGACAGGCACTGAGATAGGCACTGGGACATGCACCGAGACATATTGCACTGAGATGAACTGGGACACAGGACATGCACTGGGACACACATAGGAAATGCTACTTTGACCACCCTTCCATATTTATTTATCCTTTTTATACATAAACATTAATCAGTGTGCAAATAAAATGAACGTTTTTGATCCAGCGTCAAAACGAATGATGCCTCTACAAAGGAAAAGCACAGTAAAGTATTTAGGCATGTTCATTGATTCCAACTTATCTTGGAAATCACATATTGAATATGTTTCGCTTAAGTTAAGCAGAATTGTTGGAATTATAGCTAGACTTAGACACTTTGTTCCCAAGCACACCCTGCAAAGAATTTACTATGCACTGATGCACCCCTATCTGCATTATGGTATATCGGTATGGGGTCAAGCTAGTAAGACTCATCTTAATCATCTCCTTATTCTTCAGAAACGTGCTGTGCGTTTGATGAATTTTGCTAAATATAGAGACCATGCAATCCCTCTTTTTGTTGAATCAGGCATACTTCCAATTAATTTCCTTTACTTTCATAATATTGCTTGCACTATGCACGATGCTATAAATGGTAAATCACCTATTAATATTTCTTCATTGTTTACCAGAATAAGTGATGTTCATAATTATAATACTAGATCAAGAACACGCGGCAATCTTTATCAGTCTCGTTCAAGGTTAAATATTCACGCAAAGTCATTCTGTTCAATTGGAGTGAAGGTCTGGAATTGTATTCCATCCTCAATACGCTCTGTAAAAAAAACGGTCTTTAAAAAAAATGCAAAAGTTTACTTATTGATGTTCTTTCGTCTAGTGATGAATATGTTGATATGGCCCAGATTATGCAGCATGTAGCAAATCCATAACTTTTTCAATCTTTGGCTCTCCTCCTTAAATTCAACTTCCTGTCTTATTTACAACTAGGAAATTGCCCGAGTCTATAAATCTTGTAAATTATAGTAGATTTATATTGTTGGCTTTTTTAAGTAGTACTTATTTAGCAGTCAGTTCTGCTTGTAAGTTCTTTATGTAATCCGAGATCTGTTTCCGTTCTTCTTTTGCTTGAAAATTGTTAATACGATCGTCTCTTGTACATTTGCTAACCCCCCACCTCGAATAGCATTTGCTAAATGTGGGTGGGTTAGATTCTTTGTAATATAATTGGTAAATTGAAATAAAAGTGAAGTGAAAGTGAAGTGATTTGAACTTGGGACATGCACTGGGACATCGAACATGCACTGGGACAAGCATGAGATGAGTCAGGATAAACAACACCTTTAGTCTTGCTCTCAAATCCCCACAATATACATTGTATCTTTAGGTGAAGAAACACAAAGACTAGAGATTGGAAGATGGCAAAGGTTAGTTGCTGAATTGTTTATCGCAACTCGCATTTATCCAGTACATGTACAGTACCTCCCTCCCAAAACAGTGAAATGTGCGCAGATTTCATTCTGAAGCAAATGCAAAGCAAATTCAGGTCAGGTTTGCCTTGTGTTTCCTTGAAGTGAATGCAGCGAACCCAAGTGAACTCAAAGCAAATCCAGTGAACACAGAAGCCAACCTTAGTAACAATGAAGGGTTAAATGGAAACGAGATGTGGTACATTTATGTTACGTTTCAGCACATGATTGGATGCATTTGATTTCCCCTGCAAGCAGAAATCGAGAAATTAAGTAATGTATCAATTCAGTCAATTCCAGACTGGTAAAATCTTATTAACATTAAACACATTTCTGGTCAATCAATATAGTGGGATCAGGAAGATCCTTGTTTAGAACAGTGACCTGATGTTATACACATGACAATGTCAAAACACACCACAAAAGGAACATTTTGATATAGATAAAAATATTTTAAACCCCATAAAATATATCTTACACTACTACCACTTGTCTGTGTTTAGCACATTTTAACCAAGGCAAACCCTGCACACACATCAAGCAAATGCAAGACAAACCCTGCATTCACTTCACAGCAAACCCATCAAACATTCACTTGAGGTTAGTTCTGAGTGGTACTGTACTTCTGAAACTCTGAACTCGCTTGTTGCTTGCAGGAAATAACAAATGAAATTGATTTTAAGTCACTCTCTGTGTGACTGAAAATGTCATTGGTTCCTCCCATTCTGTCAACTGCTTACCTGTTCCAGTGTAGACCATTTTTCTAAACTCTGTCTGATAATACTTGCAACCACAGATTGGAATCTACCAATTGAAAACAATAAATGAAATTTCTCATTGTCTGGATTTCTACCATAATCATTGTTCTACTACTCACTATTCATGAGAACAACTACCAACCAGGTCTCAATTTGTACCATGTGGCAATACTTTGAAACCCCATTGAATACTCAAATGAAGAGTTTTACTACACTTCAAAGTCCAAGGCTTTGAGAAAACATTATTCAAGGGTAAAGTCAGGTGATCTGAAATGGGGCAACAAAGAGGCAAGCTGAATGGGTCTATTAGTCTAGTGGTCCGGAAATTAATATCTACCCGGTACGTTAACTTTTGAATTACATCTAAGTTAATGTTGAAAAGCAAAATGTTACATGTAGTTCAGGATTTTCCATCTTGAAGCAATGAGGTAGTAACAATTTCCTTTGAGAATATACTGTAATAATCCAAGGCATGGCTGCTTACCCACTGGCAACGTCCTCTTCCGTATCAGCTAAAAACATCTCACCAAGAAATGAACAAAACCTGTGACACCTGGATTCCCAGTCACTAATAGTATGTTGCTAGAAAAACAAGTTATGAATATATAATTATTAGCTTTATTGATTAATTGCAATATCCAATAATAGGGACAGCTGAAGGTCCAGACAATAGACCACTTTCACTATATTATGCTTCACTTGTCATGCACATTCAAGAGGCTCCATGGTAAATTATGTTTTTCTTTTCTCCAATAAATTAAAATTAATTTAACTTACCCCAGAGCCTCTCAATGAAACCTAGCAAAGCATAATTATATGTATATCGAAAGTGGGCTATTGAAGCAACTAGTCTTAAAAAGAATGTCCAAGAAGTTCTTTTTGTTTACAATTTTAGTTGTCACAGAATGGTTAAATATATTTAGCAATTTAAACAATTATTTTTATAACTTTTATGCAATGTATCATTTTCCCTTTACCATACTGGCCTTTGGCACTGATTGCAACTCTTTTAAAAGTCCTTTGGGTAAGTAGACATACACTATTTCTGGCCCTGCAGGCCAGATGTTTTATTTTACTTGATGATATTCTACATGTAGCTGAACATTCAACTTGTGTTTTGTTTATAAATGTAATATCACACACAGTTCACCTAAATTGCAGTTGTCAAGGGCTTCCAGGGGAAGTTTTATAACATAAAATTATTTTCCATCCAAGACCTGAGTTATGGCTGCAAAAGCAACCTCATTTTGTACAGATTAATCGAAAGTTTAAGAATCTTCATATTCTTGAACTATTGTATAGAATGTACAAGTTTGTATTATTCCCATGTAAAACTAGAGCTGGGATCCCACCCCTCTCAGTTGGGATTGGTGGGATCCCACGACGAAAGTTGGATCCCATTTAGTGTCCCACATGGGATCCCACTTACCAGGTGGGATTCACAACTTCCCTGACCTGGGATCCCACCAATCCCAGTCAGTGTCCCACATGGGATCCCACTTACCAGGTGGAATTTCCAACTTTCCACCTGGGATCCCACCAATCCCAGTCAGTGTCCCACATGGGATCCCACTTACCAGGTGGAATTTCCAACTTTCCACCTGGGATCCCACCAATCCCAGTTAGTGTCCCACATGGGGTTTACAACTTCCCACCTGGGATCCCACCAATCCCAGTTAGTGTCCCACATGGGATCCCACTTACAAGATGGGATTCACAACTTCCCACCTGGGATCCCACCAATCCCAGTCAGTGTCCTATCTGGGATCCCACTTACCAGGTGGGATTCACAACATCCCACCTTGGATACCACTTTCCAGGTGGGATTTACAACATCCCACCTTGGATCCCACCAGTTCCAGTTGAAGATGATGAGTGTCCCACCTGGCATCCTGCTTACTAAGTGGGATTTACAACTTCCCACCTGGGATCCCAGGTGGGTAGGTGGGATCCCACTTACCAGGTGGGGTTAATGACTTCCCACCTGGGATCCCATACATTAGATATGATGATGAAAAGCCAGCACAGTCGAAATTCAAGATTATTTCTGGTGTCGCAAGTAATCTTGTCTCAGGTTGTAGTCTACCAGAGATGAGATCCAACACAGGATGAAACTGGATATATTCCATCATCCCACCTACGATCCCATCCCTGATAGACTTGTATCCCAGAGATAGGATCCCAGATGGGATGGTGGGATACCAGTAAAAAATCCCAAGTGGGATGTTTCCAAATTCTGGGTGGGAATATGTTGATGTTGGAATCCCAGTTCATTGGCAGGATCCCAGGAGGGATGTGTTTCAAAATCCTGGTTGGGGTATTAGGTGGGATCCTATGTGGAATCCCAACTGGGATAAAGTTGGAATCTCACATGGGATGGGCAGGATCCCACCTTACAGTTTTTCAAGGGTTATGGTAAGAAATATATTTAGTTAACCCTTTCCCTCCTGCACCGCCCGTAACTGCCCAATATGAAGCATGTACCTGGAGAAAATTATTGCATCAAACCTAGACATGCTGGAAATACGATGTTGTGATATTATTTCAAGGGATGAATTACTTCGAAGCCACAGCTATAACGGGGATCACTTGACTGTCCCACTTGGGAGAAAAACTCATTTGCATACATCCCAGCCACTTTTTGGACAAATTTGATAGGAAATATAGGCTGTGCAAGTTCTAAATATAGGAAAATATAGGCACTTTATAGGAGCTAAAATAGCTTTCAAACAATAAATAGTAAACAATAAACACACAATTTTTAAAACATGTGAACTTTTAATGTTTGATCAAACCTGTTTTTTTTTTTATTGATAGGAAAGAATTTTGCTTTTGTTAATTCACAACAAAATGCTATAAAGTGCAAAATATAAATGTATCACTCAGCATACATCCTAGCCTGAATTTCAGCCGTCTCCTCTGGTTCGTTCCTCCCGAGAGAGACGTCTGAATCCAATAGCTGATAATGCCGTCCAGTGACGTCACAACCAGAAAACCTGGTAGTGATTTTTGATTGGTTCATATTCTGTAATTTCGCATAATTATCATAATTATCAGCCGAGAAGACGGCAGGATTCACTTTGGACTCGCGATTGTTGATCGTTGAGTTTCAGTGGAGTGATTGTCTTTGGCAAAGACCTTGAATTAGTAAGGAAAACATCTGGAAATGGATTGAAAGTGTACTGCACAATAACCGGCCGACTGTCCTGTAAACATGTACATTTTATCGCATCGCGTCCGCAGGGTTGTTGACAATCGATTATTTGTTCACACTCGCAGTGGTAAAGAATGTCGCTACTCTCTTCAAGGAACAGTTCTTTCCCGTAAAAGAGTCTTCGTATTTCTTCTAAAATTATCCATTATCCTTTCATGTTTTTCTACTTTTCTGTTGCATCATTTACATATAGGTAATATCTCGTAGCTGTGTCGTACAAAGATCAACGGAAAGACAAAGATCAACTGTACTTTGCCTCCAAATATAGTATAACGATTTGTTGCTTCGGAAAGGCTTTCACAACATAAGAAGCACTTGAGAAGCAAATGGGATGGAGATATATAATATAGGTAAGGCTTTTATTTTGGTCGGCATAATCTCAAATAAATATTTCTCATGAACTCTTACTACCGCTGTGACAGTTTTATTTGCATAAATTAAATTGTTAATCCGCCTTGACGTCACTGGACGGCATTATCGGCTATTGGATTCAGACGTCTCTCTCGGGAGGAACGAAACAGAGGAGACGGCTGAAATTCAGGCTACATACATCCTATTTATAGGAAATATAGGAGGATTTCTTGAAATATAGGCTCTTTATAGGATCCTATACAAATTATAGGATATATAGGAAATATAGGAGGTCTGGGATGCCTGCATTTGTTTTGGAGATTGTTGTTCATTTCTTCGCTTTGCACGAATTTTGAGGGGCTGAAAATCAACTCAAAAAACACTTCCCATTCGCACTTGAAATCAAAAGCAAATACAAAATTACCACTCAGTCGTTACAGTACCTTGTTTAATCTTTCCAACCAGCAGGTTTGTTTGCATAAAATGCACCAAACAACTGTGAACCACGCCGATGTTTACACTGCATTTCACTCGACCACATTTACCTGCTCCCACCTCCAATTGCATGCTGGGTAATCAACAAAAAATTCACAAGGGGTTCCCCCCCCCCCCCCTCTGGGACTCCGGTAGGGAGCCCCCACAACCAAGAGCGGTGATTTGGACTCAAGCCATTGCTTTAAAGTGACAAAAACACATCCTAATGGGTTGAGCAGGGAGAAAAGACAACCAACTGCAAAATTTCAAGGATTTCAGTGAAGAATTATTTCATGTGTCTCAAAGCAGAAACACAACAGAAAAATCCTGTGAAACCCCTCACAAGGACTACTAAAAGCAAACCAAGAACTTTTCAGCCGTCCTCAGACTTAATGATGTCCTCTAGCTCTCTTGCAGTGGCTTTTTTCTCTAAAATTAGAGCACATTTCATTGGAAACCCTACCGAAGCAGCCATACCTACCATCAACGAGTGCACAGAATTCTCCCAAATGGCATTGTGGGAAAAGTTTGAGCCCTAGGCTTAAAAAGTCAGCAGTATTTAACTGCCCCGGGCTAGCCAAACTTGAACCGAGGGGGGAGGGTTGAGTTAGCACTCAGGATTTCACCAACTGAGCCAAACATGGCCAGTAGGGAATTAAGGGTTAATGTGTGGTACTCACCTCAATAAGGTCATCTCTAAAAGCCAATACAACATCGCTGAAGTGTTCTAGAAATTTTGTTACACCTAAACCTGAAAGATATTTCACACAAATTAACAATTGAAGGCTGTGTGCAAAAAGGGCAAAAGTGACAATTCAGTTGCACAGCACTCTTTTTTTATTGTCGCTTTTGTACTTTATGCAGTAAGTTATAACTCTTGCAGTAGGACTTGCTTTTGATTTTAAAATATGGGGGTTAGGGTTTTTTTAAAAAAGAGGGGAGATTTTTGGGGAATAATATTGGGATATTTTTTTAAAGGTGCAAATTCTCACAAAATCATGCCAAAGCATGAGCCCTGTCTTGTATGTGATTACTATGATCATAGATAAAACACAGCATTGGGATTTATTGTGTTTTCAAGCCCCCAGCGTTTTCATGCTTGAAATGAACTCATATGCAGACATACATGTATATCAGTAAACAAACTTCTTACCTGACAGAACTAAGAATAACGTTGAGGCAATCCCTGCAAACCCTTTCTTGTCCAATACTTTCTCCATGACCATATCAAGCACCACCAACACTTCTGACACACCTTCAAAGTTCTGAGAGAGTCTGCTCTCAGCAACAACCCTCCCCAAATCACAGCCAAGATCCTCTGCATTCTCTAATGTTGCCTTGTCTAAGATTCTTTTGACATTTCTCTGGAACTTCCACTTCTGCCATTCAAGTTCTTTCTTCATTGCCTTATCATTATTGTTCTCTTGCAAAGGTTGAACCTTTAATGGCTCAAAATGCTTAAATTGCTGTCTTACTGCAGGCTGCTGATGCTGGTATGCATAGGATTGCATTTGGGTAGTTTCACTCTGCTCACCTTTGACAGGTGCAGTGAACATTGCAGCTAGACTTGTCTTCCCAAATTTTGGGCCATGGAAAGCACTTGCACCGTGCAAATGTTGCTGAAATGCTGATGCAATATCCTGTTGCTTGGATGTTTCAGCTGGGTTTGATTGCTGCATTCTGTCATCATTCTGATACTGTGGTTCCTGTTCCCATTTGTATCCCTGTTCCATTCGATGTGGGATGCTTTCTTTTGTAGAGTCTTCTTTAGGAAACCATTGGTTTTCATGATCCTTATTTGTTTGTTGCTCGGAAGGAGACCAAGCATTACTGACCAAAGAAGAGTTTCTATACCACTCAGCTGGTTGATCAATCCCTGTTTCAGGCGCGGCAACCTCACTGTTGGCTTCCTCCTTCTGCTGCATCCTGAGTGGTGGAGGTACATATCTGCCTGGCTTTTCCTCTTCAGATGGTGGTAACACTAATAAATCAAAACCAATAAACAATCTTAAGAGATCATGATGACTCTTGATAACAAATCAATCATTTATTTGCCATACATGTAATCTGAACAAAATGGTTCAAAGGCTATGTTATCAAAAAGGGACAACCATTATGAGGGATGATTTCTTTTCATTCTCTATGGCAAAATAACAATTTCAAACTTTAAACTTGGGAGTTAAGGGAATGAATCCATCACTACAGGATACAAACCTGTGAATAACCTCTGAAACCTTTGATTAATTGTAATTATCACAGGGTTTTCTTTTCACAGAGTTATTCAGATGTTTTTAACAGGTTCATATTCAGCATGTGCAACATTTTTGATGCAAAAAGAAAGGGTGGGAAAGGGCTGTGAAAATACATGTATCTTCCATTGAAGACAGACAGTTCGCTTCCCTCCCAGAGAAATAAAATTACATGTACATGTATATAGGAAAACTGTACACAAAAAAGATAAAAATAACAACTTAACTAGCCAACGTTTTTATTTATGATGGGGGAAACTAGAGATTTCTACCCCTGGCTCAAAGCTAAAAAATAACGGATAAATGTAGTCTAAGGATATTGACAATGATGCCTACTTGTGAAATGCTTTGGACTTGAGAGGATAAAACAGCCAAATAATGCTTTTCTTGAGGTCTTCGCTACTGAAGAAGCCCTTTTGTCTACTCAGGAAAAACTTTCCACACAGAAAACAATATGGCCTCATCCAATAATTATTTAGTATTCAGATATTTTGAGGATTACAGCTACTGTGCATGTAAATAACTACATGTATAGAATAGAATAGTAACTTTATTTAGACACGGTAGTTTTAACAGTAACTAAGACTGGTTTACATAAAAGCCGTGTGTAAAAATCTGTACATAAACATTAAATGATATTACATTTCATTAAAATCTGCTAAAAACGCCAGAGTCAGTTCTTTTAGCGTTCGTGTACGATATATTATACTATAGTAATTGTAATTGTAAGAGAGTAAATTATAAGGCGTCAAAGAAGCAGGGAGGTAGACCATTTAGCTTAGTTTTAAATGTATTTAACGATTTGCTAGTCCTCAGGTCTTCTGTTAAATTATTCCAAATATGTGCTCCTCTGTAGCCGAATCGCTTTTTACCATAATTCGTTTTGGGGAGGGACAGTTGGAATTTTGATGATGAACCTCTTGTGTTATATGGTGTATGAACCCTATTAAATGTGTGTATTAAATACCCAGGCGCTTGGTTATTATAGATCTTAAACATTTCTATTGCTAAAAGTTTGCGCCTGCGTATTATTAATCTGTCCCAACCCAGTTCGTGAAGTATTGGGCCAGAGCTAGAATCGAAACTAGACTGTGTTATTATTCTAGCAGCCCTATTTTGGAGTTTTTGGAGTTTATTTGCGAGTTCAGTACCCAGGCTCTCCCAAACTATGCTGCAATAATCAAATTTAGGTTGAATAAATGAGTGGTACATAGTCTTGAGGGAGGACATGGGCACGTAGGGCCGTACGCGCTTGAGAGCTCCAATAGAAGATGATAATTGCTTAGAGATCTTCTCAATGTGTTTTGACCATGTCAATGTTTCATCTATGTGCACCCCTAAGTACTTAACGAACGCTATTTTAGGGATGCTTTCGCCTCCAATTACAAGATTTGGACATGCCACATGAGATAATCTCTGGCGAGAGCCTACTAATAATAACTCTGTTTTTGTAGCATTCAGACTCAACTTGTTTGCTTTCAGCCACTCATAAATATGTTGTAAGTCTGTATTCAATTTAGATTCAATGTCATCACATGATGAACCTGCCATTGTAAGACAAGTATCATCTGCGTACATTTGAGTGTCTGAGAATTTTAAGCAATCAGGAAGGTCATTTATATATATCAGGAACAACAAGGGTCCCAAAATTGTTCCTTGAGGGACGCCACAGGAGAGTACCCCAAAGTCTGACATTTCACCGTTGACCACACACCTTTGCTTTCGTTCGTTGAGATACGATCTAAACCACGCAATACTTGGAGAAGTCAAGCCGTAACTTTCTAGCTTTTGAAGCAAAACATTGTGTTCAACGGTGTCAAAAGCTTTTTTCAGGTCTACAAAAACAGTTGCATTAATCAGACCTTTGTCAATGTTTAACGACCATTTGTCCGTAGCATGGAGCAAAGCGGTCACTGTTGAGTGTAACTTTCGGAAACCAGATTGACAATTAGTTAATAGACCGTTATTTTGCAAATAAGTATATAGCTGGTCATAGATGATCCTCTCAAATACCTTAGCTATAGCTGAAATTACGGATATTGGCCGATAATTGTTTGTATCAGCCCGCGTCCCACTTTTATATACGGGGCTTACTTTTGCATGTTTCCATTCACAGGGGAAGATCCCCTGTGAAATTGACGCATTGAACAGCCATGTAAGTGACTCGCAAACAGTATCGGCGCCTATTTTCAAAATTTTACACGGTATATTATCTAGTCCGGTTGCCTTTGAGGCAGATAGCTTTTTTAAATGTTTCAGAACAACATTTCTGGTTGTGTGCCGGAGAGAAAATGAGGTTTTGCACTGGGGCAAATATTGAACAAAATCATCAGAAACTCTGTTGCCGAAATTTACCTCAGCTAGACTGGGGCCAATGTTTACAAAGTGTTTGTTGAACGCATTGGCCATTTCAGCTGGTTTTGTAATTTCCTTATTATCAAAATCAATTTTCATGACTCCTTCACCTTTTTTGGAATTCCGTCCAGTGACCTCATTAATAACTCTCCACGTTTCTTTTGATGTCGTGTTGCTATCATTAAGTTTGCTCTTATAATAGTCTGCCTTTGTTTGAAGTGCTAAATTATTTACTTCGTTTCTTAACTTTTTGTATTGCGACCAGTCGTTAGGGTCATTAGTTCTAACAGCAACTTTCTTTTGATGGTCCCGTTGTCGCATTTTCGTTAACAAACTTTGATTGACCCATGGGGATTTCTTTTGACGTGCTCGTCTAGTACGCATCGGTGCGTGTTTGTCTACTATTTTTAGAAAATCATGTTTCCATTGTGACCACATGGATTCAACGTCATTTTCATAGTTTTGCAATAGAAACCATGGGACATTTCCTAGGTCTGCTTTAAACTTGTCGGGGTCAAAGTTTTTCATTTGCCGATAGCTAATGAACCTGTGACCGACTTTTGAAGGAATTGAGATTTTGCGGTAAGCATAAACTAAGTCATGGTCGCTTATGCCAAGACGCATGACACCGGAACAAACCACTTTCTCGGGACTGTTTGTGAGAACAATATCGATTAGGGTACTTGTTGTAGGTGTGACCCTTGTCGGCTTGTTTATCAGTTGAGACAACTGATAAACATCGCAGAGTTGATTTAACGCTATGGTATGCCGATCAAGTGGGGTAGCCAACAAATCACAGTTTACGTCACCTAAAATAAAAAGTTCTTTGTCCTCACAATCACTTCTACCAACAAAAGTTTGATCTCCTTCTGGGCTATGCTGGGTACCAGAGGTTCTACACTGCCTCTCTACACAAAGTTAATGCACAAAGCACCACCAGCGAGGAGCAAAGCAACAAGATGAGAGAAGTTCTGGTGGCACTGGTTGAGAATCTCACTTCCATACATGTACAAATGTACCTCGGATCAGGTATAAGATTAGTATATTTTTGCAGATTGATTCTTTCATTTTTAGCTCTAACAATAATCGTTTTTTCATGAGACATGATTGTACCAATCATGTATGGGTACCACTCAGAGGTTCTACTGCATGCCTCTCTGCCAAGTTAATCAGGGAGGAGCGAAGATAACCTCTGGCGGTGCCAGTTGATAATCTCGCTTCCATGCCTTAGTTCAGGTAAAAGATTTATACCTTGTTGTTGATTGGTTCTATATTATTTACATGTATTAGATCTAACAATGCCAGGGTACTTCTGGGCATACTTTCACCATCAATTATGAAAACATACACATACTTAACAGAATCCTAGATAATAATAATTATTATAATACCAAAGCACTGTGTCTGAGCTCTGAACATATACATGTACATGTAGCTTAATATTATTTTTGCAATGTGGACTTTATACCTGGTTCATGGCATTTCCCTGATGAAGGGCCAGTTCCTTTAGAGGAAGCCATGAACTCCCCAGGGCTGGCAAGATGTGGTCTTGCCACAACATGAGGACTTCCCAAGATCCCTGCACCATGCCCTCTAGAGCCATCCCTAGCACAACTAGACCCAAAACCAGACATCACATTTGATGAAGATATAGTCTGTGAAGATGTTTGGGGTAATGACACTGGTGTTACAAAATGCTTTAGGGATGACTGGAAATGGCTTGCTGATGGCAGAAAGTGCCCTTGATTGTGTTCATCTTTATTTCCAAGAATCCCATGGTGGATGTCACTATTCTTTTCCTTATACTGGAAAAATGTACTGGAAATTGTAGTTGTACTTCCAAAGCCATAATCTTTAGTCTGTTGGGATTGGTCAGATTCATGTGAAGGTGGTATAAGATATGTAAACCCACTCATAACTAGTTGCTGTTCAAGTTTTTCAAGTTCTTTAAGTTTTTCTCTACTTAAAGGTTTGTCTATTTCCTTTACAGCTGGTGGCCTTTCCCTGGCCAACTCTTCTCTCCAAATGGAGTCATCACTTGGTGTGCCAGCAGCTGTTATTCCCTATAGATCCAAAAAGACAAACCATTAGCACTAATTTAGAAAATCAGAATTGAACATGCTCTAAAGCATTAATATTCTTGTCTCTTATACTAGGAAAAGTACCGTAAAATAATGGTATTTCTTCTGTTAATTGTTGCTAAAATCTATAAAACAAACGACTTAATAACAGGTCCCTCAGGAAACTACAAGTACATGTAGTTAGTTTTGTTTCCCTTGAATCTTCATGTATCCCTCAACTTCATCTTGTGAAACATTGAGATTCTCAGGTAAACAAAACTAACTACTTCACATGGAACCTATTATTCAGTGTCTAAATAATTGTACATTTGTAGCTCCAGTCAAGAACACAATATGTAAGATGGAGTCTATTGATTATGTGACTGCAAAAGCCCAGAAGATGCAAAATATTTTATATCACACGTAAAAAAAATATGATATCAGTGACCCAAGTATTAAGAAGCTTTTATATATCACTTGGGTTAGAGCCCATCTAGAATATTATTGCTAGTGTAATAATAATAATAATATTTTGACAGGAAAGCTCCACTCACAATTTGTGATTTTCAGGGAGGTCCTGTATTAAAAATATATATTTCGCTAATATATGGAAAACAGAAAATATAAATGGTTGAAATAAAATAGAAATAGAAGGATTATTATGAAATTAAGTTATGTGCCAGTAAGATTTAAAAATTGATAATGTAGTTGATTGTATAACTTCAGAGTCTAAAGAGTTCCAGTCTAATAGTGCATGGTAGGTAAACTATGGTCACCTTACACTAAGACAAATATTTCAGCTTTAGAATGGATTCAACGTAGGGCCACAAGGTTAATTACTGGGAGAGATTAAAATCTTATTATGAACGGCTTATTAAATTATATTTACTTCCATTATCTTATTGTAAATGGGATACCTGAGTGAAAAACACATTTGGTCTCAAAAGAATCTTTAACATATCCGATCCTTTGTTCAGAAAATGTAATAAAATTTGATAAAACTTTTTTAGTGTTGAGAACAAGCACCTCAAATTTGGCCCTGCGAAGACCTGGGTGTCGCGATCTTGTTTACATTTATGGAAGTAACATTTATTACTTGTGGTGACTTGTTTTCTTTGTAGGATTTTCACATGCTTGGAATTTTAAAAAAAATCACCAATATGGCAGAGCCACTCTTTATTAGAACAGAAATATGGCAAAGACAAGATTGTGAGAGAAGATTTAGGAGACTGAGAGGATGATGAAAACCACTTGGATGGCGAAATGACCAACATGCTTGTATGCTAGCGTGTTGACTGAACAACCTTGTGCTACGATGTGAGATATTGCTGTATGCATTTTCACTGTATGGAAATTGCTAGCCTTGGACTGCCTGTGGGTACGATGTAGGACATCTGAAAAGTGTGGCCACAATTTTTATTTTGCATAGCATGACATGATTTCCTGCTTCCCAACATATGAGGTTACTTGATTGTTATCATAATACCAGGTATGGAGACCCAGATATTTTTGGAGGACCCCAAACAAAAACAATCTATGGGTCCCAGAGTACAAAATAATGTTGAAGTGCTATCATTGGTATTAATAGAATCAATGGGTTTTACAAACCTGAGCTAGTCCTTCTTCAGCTAGAATTAAGCTGACTGAGGTCTCATTCCCATGATCATCTCTGAATAAAAGAAAAAATAGCAAGACATTCATTTCAATGAAGATACTAAAGGCATTTTAACAACATGGAATATGCAGTGGCAACTCACAGACAATCATGCACAGACAATCATGCACAGACAATCATGCACAGACAATCATGCACAGGCAATCATGCACAGGCAATCATGCACAGGCAATCATGCACAGGCAATCATGCACAGGCAATCATGCACAGACAATCATGCACAGGCAATCATGCACAGGCAATCATGCACAGACAATCATGCACAGGCAATCATGCACAGACAATCATGCACAGACAATCATGCACAGACAATCATGCACAGACAATCATGCACATGCAGACAATCATGCACAACCTATGGGTGGCCCATAATGCTGGTCATGAGCTTCCCACCATGGGACAGTTTCCCATACAAGATTTTATTTGATTCATTATCACCAAATCAATGGAAGAATGATGACCACGTAACAAATAAGATAATGGCACAAAAACATGCCGCACAGTTGATCTTGTGAGAAACCCTCAATGGGTACAGGAAACCCACACAGCATTAATCTGATAATCCACATGAAGCTGATTACACATTGGAAAGAAAGTGCTAAGCAACTCTGTGCTAACAAGGAAGACAGCTACATGTATAATTATGGTGAAGGTTCACTCATACATGTATTAATATTTGTTCTTGGTGACCAATGCATCTTTAATAATTATTTGATTTTGCAACTCAAACACAGTCCCGCTCAAAAACTTTGCAACCTCCACTAAACGCCAGACGGCGCTAACAGCTTTTAGCGGCGCTAGTGCCACTAACTTTTACCTATAGTGCCACCAAACCACTAGACGGCTTGAACCGTAGGTGGCTAGCCACCAAAAAGTTCTGAGCCACAAACAGCTAGCCACTAAAACCTCTGAGCCACCAACGGCTAGCCACTAAATCGTTGAGGCGCCGACGTTTCAAGAAGTTTATTTTGAAGCCTTTTATTCGCTGACTTGAAGTATTTTGCATTTTGAGAAGTTTAATTATTTGGAAATGTTCGTCTAGGCAGAGTTTTGAGAAATTTCTTTTGAAACGTTTGTTTTATTAGTCAGTTCATTGGTTTACGTGGCAGTACTGAAGGAAGAAGTATTCAACTAAAATCAATTTACCATCTAGTGTCAGCGGCCGAGTTTTGAGTAGTTAATTTTGAAATGTTTTACGTCTACTAGTCAGCTGTATAAGTTTGATTTATCGACTCTCACGAGTCATGGCGCACAGCACTGAATGTAGAAGTTCAGTGAACTTCAACCAACTTTACCGTTTTAAAAGATAGCTTGCTCTCCAGCATCCATGGCAACGCCTTTCCCATGGGAATCACGAGCTCAATTCATTCGTTAATGAAGTACTATATCAGCACGTGACTGTTAGCTGCCATAAAATAATACCATGATTATTCAAATCAGTTTGTGGAAAATGTCACGCTTCCAGCCATGTCATAGAATTCTTGAGACCTTTGAAAAACGGATCCACATTAATAAAAGAACTTCAGAATATTTTATTGGACATCTTTTTCATTTTCCATAAAGGTTGAGTCCATGTAGTTGTGTGGTGAATTAAACTAAAGTCACACTTCCCGCGAAGTTCACGGCGTGGCACTCCAGTGTTGTTGTGTCAAAAAAACAGACAATGTCTGCTCAGCAAATTAAAGCAACACATGAAGAATGAAACAGGAATAAAATTTAGTGAAATTAGCTGTTCGAGTTTTACTGAACGGTTTTGAAGTGATTTTCTTTAGTTATTCCAGGGAAAATCTGTGAAGTTCCCCAAAAATGTCTTTGATTCTGTTAGACACGATGCGACTACAATTATTGTTAATATGCTAATTTTCAACTTCAGTTTGTTTACATTCACACACACCGCAGTACAGTGCAGTGAAATTTTTTCAATCGTGCACTGACTAACGGCTAGCCGCCAAATTTCTTGAGCCGTTGACGGCTAGCTACCAAACATCTAGCGCCGTCGACGGCTAGCCACCAAACGTCTAGTGGCGTCGACGGCTAGCCACCAGTTTTTACCGTTAGTGCCACCAAACCACTAATGCCCAGCCGCTAAAAAATTAGCGCCGCTGGTGCCGCTGACAGTTGCAAAGTTTTTGAAAACTAAATACTGCTGGTCTTGCCATTATGAACCAAGTGGAGATGGTGAGGAAGCCCCCAATTTTCAAAACACATGATTGCTAAAAAACTGCATGTATACATGTATGGCTTTGCGGGTGGATCGCAAAATGACCTGTGGGTTGTGCATTCTTACCTGTGAATGCCACTATAATTATTTACTTTCTGATGTCACTTTATTGCAATCCTCAACCAAACATAGGGCAACTCACGGATGGTCAGTGAGCTATTTTGGCATATACTGTACTAAAAATCATGTGACTGATGACGTCATTGTTACTTCATCACCACTAAGTGAATTGTGGGGACCCTGTACCCTGGCATTAGAAATGCAGGAGATATGAGCATGCATGTACTTAAAATCATGTGACCGATGACATCATCGTTACATAATTGCCACTAAGTGATTTATGGGGACCCAATTGCAATACCATGCCTGTCCAAGTTTGAGCTGTCTGGCATTAGAAATGAGGGAGATATGGGCATGTACTTAAAATCACGTGACCAATGACGTCATTGTTATGACATCACCACTATGTAATTTAAGGGGACCCAATACCATGTCTGTCAAAGTCTGAGCCACCTACCATTAGAAATGAGGGAGATATGGGCATATACTAAAAATCATGTGGCCGATGATGTCATCATTACGTCATCACCACTAAATGATTGATAGGGACCCACTACCATGTCTTTCCAGGATTAAGCCACCTGCCAGTAATATTAAGCGAGTTAGCCATGAAAATCTCATATCCGAACATATTCCGAACATGGTATGAATTTTGCTATTAAACATACATTTTCGGAAAAGGATATGGCATTCGGAAATGAAAATCCACCAAACCCCAATAACTCATTCCTGCACATGCGTGTATCCATGAGTTAAAAAGATACATACATACATCAAGCCTTATTCCTAAACTGCTTTCCCACCTTTTTTAGCAGTAATTACGTGTTATACAAGGCATTGAATCATGTGTTACTTGCCTGATGAATAATGCTAGCTGGAAGCTCCCTGCTTCATGATAAGCAACAAGTTTGGGGCCACAACCAATCAGCTCACGAAATCTTTTAACAGCACTCTCACTCCACTGGTCTTCACCCTTGTACATTGTTAAAAGAAAGCATTGACATGACTACATTGTATACTGTAAATAACTCCCATTAAGATGAATTATTCCTATATTCCCTCAAGTCTCTAAAACACACAGCTGCAACACTTTGCATTTAATGACTTGGCATAGAGTACTCATACAATGTACAAGCATGATCTAATGTGTAACATGTCTGAGATGAAACAATGTAACAGAGATTTACCGGAATTGCAAAATCCTGCATCCTATATACACAAACAAATTGAAATTGGACTAAAAAGAATTCACACTGCATCCAAGGGGATGCAGAAAATACATTCACAGGTGTTGGAGTTAAATTTAAGCTTACATATGGGTAATTTTTACCCTTTATTTGTTCTGTGGGAGGGGGGTGGGGTGGATATGTACTAGTTATTATAATTATTTGTATAACATACATGATACATGTATATCATTAGGGGCATGCATGGTGGGAGGGGGTATCTTCTTAGATTTTGAAATGGCACAGTTAACATATACATGTACCGTAGTCTCTTGAATATAGCAGTCTCTCTCATTTTTATACATGTATCATATATAGTTAAATTTATTGCAAATTGCTATTGTAATTTTATAGTAGTTTTTATATTTATTCTTTAATTTTATTTTCAATTCTTTGTTCAAGGGCCACAGGTTTATCAGTTTTAACTTTACCCTCATTAAATAAAGTTGATGTTATTATTATTGTACAATGGTAGCCTGTAACTTCATGCCCAGTCTCCCCAAAGGCATTTTCATTTTCAGGAGATTAACCTGGGACTCATTTTTTAATTTGGAAAATAAAGGGTTATGAGTTCAATGGACCCCTAAATCAACTGATCCAGGTAAATCCCTGACTTAAGGGGTGACGGGTCCAGGCCCATAAAGTGTTACTAGTGCCATTATACACACTCGTACTCTAGCTTACATTACAGGTATAAATAAAGTGAATTGGACTGGTCCACATATCTATTCAAAGTGAGTTGGACTAGTCCACATATCCCAGGGAATAAGATGAAAAGAAGAGAAACCAGGTCCTAAAACAGGCAGCATATGGTGTACAGTGGACATGATCTAATGTGTATTATGAAATATGATATATACTGGTGATGGGACCAGATCCACAACAGAAATTAGATATCAGAATTTAGATATCAGAATTTAGATGTCAGAATCTAGATGTCAGAATCTAGATGTCAGAATCTAGATGTCAGAATCTAGATGTCAGAATACAGATGTCAGAATACAGATGTCAGAATACAGATGTCAGAATACAGATGTCAGAATACAGATGTCAGAATACAGATGTCAGAATACAGATGTCAGAATACAGATGTCAGAATACAGATGTCAGAATACAGATGTCAGAATACAGATGTCAGAATACAGATGTCAGAATACAAGAATACAGATGTCAGAATACAAGAATACAGATGTCAGAATACAGATGTCAGAATACAGATGTCAGAATACAGATGTCAGAATACAGATGTCAGAATACAGATGTCAGAATACAGATGTCAGAATACAAGAATACAGATGTCAGAATACAAGAATACAGATGTCAGAATACAGATGTCAGAATACAGATGTCAGAATACAGATGTCAGAATACAGATGTCAGAATACAGATGTCAGAATACAGATGTCAGAATACAGATGTCAGAATACAGATGTCAGAATACAGATGTCAGAATACAGATGTCAGAATACAGATGTCAGAATACAGATGTCAGAATACAGATGTCAGAATACAGATGTCAGAATACAGATGTCAGAATACAGATGTCAGAATACAGATGTCAGAATACAGATGTCAGAATACAGATGTCAGAATACAGATGTCAGAATACAGATGTCAGAATACAGATGTCAGAATACAGATGTCAGAATACAGATGTCAGAATACAGATGTCAGAATACAGATGTCAGAATACAGATGTCAGAATACAGATGTCAGAATACAGATGTCAGAATACAGATGTCAGAATACAGATGTCAGAATACAGATGTCAGAATACAGATGTCAGAATACAGATGTCAGAATACAGATGTCAGAATACAGATGTCAGAATACAGATGTCAGAATACAGATGTCAGAATACAGATGTCAGAATACAGATGTCAGAATACAGATGTCAGAATACAGATGTCAGA
The DNA here is from genome assembly GCA_030867875.1 of Actinernus sp. WN-2022. NCBI lineage: Eukaryota > Metazoa > Cnidaria > Anthozoa > Actiniaria > Actinernidae > Actinernus > Actinernus sp. WN-2022. The sequence continues at coordinate 7,524,902 of JAOWCC010000577.1, read as the reverse complement.
ATACAGATGTCAGAATACAGATGTCAGAATACAGATGTCAGAATACAGATGTCAGAATACAGATGTCAGAATACAGATGTCAGAATACAGATATCAGAATACAGATATCAGAATACAGATATCAGAATACAGATATCAGAATCTATTATAGAATAGGCCTTTTGCATCAATTGATCACGTGACGATTTTCCCATAGCAACGCCTCTGTGGAGAATACAGATGTCAGAATACAGATGTCAGAATACAGATGTCAGAATACAGATGTCAGAATACAGATGTCAGAATACAGATGTCAGAATACAGATGTCAGAATACAGATGTCAGAATACAGATGTCAGAATACAGATGTCAGAATACAGATGTCAGAATACAGATGTCAGAATACAGATGTCAGAATACAGATGTCAGAATACAGATGTCAGAATACAGATGTCAGAATACAGATGTCAGAATACAGATGTCAGAATACAGATGTCAGAATACAGATGTCAGAATCTAGATATCAGAATCTAGATATCAGAATACAGATATCAGAATACAGATATCAGAATACAGATATCAGAATACAGATATCAGAATACAGATGTCAGAATACAGATATCAGAATCTATTATAGAATAGGCCTTTTGCATCAATTGATCACGTGACGATTTTCCCATAGCAACGCCTCTGTGGAGGGCAAGCCATTCTAACATTCCTTGACAACAGAGAGAGCGTGGGAGACGCGAGCGTGAAACCTCGATACTAGAAGTTCTGCCGTTTCCTTTGTTATTCGTTTTCAGCCCAAATTTATCAGAACTATTTAGCTTTAAATCTTATAGTTCAGTGTTAGAGGATTTTAAGAGCCGTAAGACAAGCAGAAATAGCTTTCTGAAGCCAAAACCGAACCGGACTCTGCAAGTTAACTCGCAACATGATGGCGGCCTCAACAGATAACAGAATAAGAAGCTGACTTCGAGAATGTACTTTTCTTCCACGCTTTAAATCGTCTATATGTTCTAGAAAATTATGTAACGACAGGAGATGTATCTATTATATTCTAACATAGCCGAGGAGACGCTGGTGTTGTATAAACTGGAACATGCTACCACTGTTGTGTGCCACGAATGCAGTGGTAATTCACGCTACAACGATGGACTTTCCTTTCATCGCAAAAAAATCCCAGTAAAGACATGGGATTAAGGTCTCAGTGGATCACCAAAATTCGAAGTAACGAGGGGCTTTATTTCAAGATTACAGACTCTTGTGTTGCTGGTGATCTGGTAAAAAAGAGAACGTGTCACATAGGAAAACCAGCTACTCAACAACCTACATTTTGTACATCAAGTTGTTATTCGTACTTCAGTTATCCCTGTAGCCTGTAACGCGTTCCAGTTCATACAACACCAGCGTCTCCTCGGCTATGGTAGAGTATAATAGATACATCTCCTGTCATCACATAATTTTTCAAGAACATACATGTATAGATGATTTAAAGCGTGGAAGAAAAGTACATTCTCAAAGTCAGCTTCTTATTCTGTTATCTGTCGAGGCTGCCATCATGTTGCGAGTTAATTTGCAGAGTCCAGTTCGGTTTTGGCTTCAGAAAGCTATTTCTGCTCGTCTTACGGCTCTTAAAATCCTCTAACACTGACCTATAAGATTTAAAGCTAAATAGTTCTGATAAATTTGGGCTGAAAACGAATAACAAAGGAAACGGCAGAACTTCTAGTATCGAGGTTTCACGCTCGCGTCTCCCATGCTCTCTCTGTTGTCAAGGAATGTTAGAATGGCTTGCCCTCCACAGAGGCATTGCTATGGGAAAATCGTCACGTGATCAATTGATGCAAAAGGCCTATCTATTATATTTCAGTGTTGTTTAGCGATTAGCCCTAAAGAACCCTAAATTAGTGAGCAGCCATTGTTGACGGTTAGGGTTTTTAAAAATGTAGGGTAAGGGTTTAGATTAATTCACATAAACATTTAAGAAGTATTACATTTCAGTGTTGTTTAGTGATTAGCCCTAAAGAACCCTAAATTAGTGAGCATCCATTGTTGATGGTTAGGTTTTTTTAAAATGAAGGGCTAGGGTTTCGATTAGTTCACAGGACCATTTAAATCGATTTATAATAGTGTTAGGAATGAGTTTGCTTGGAGTGGGGTGTTAACTGGCTTTAATAAATCTGCTTGTGATTGGCCCTTGTTCCGTGTAAGTGTAGTTCTCGATCGTTTATCCATTTTGCGTCTTTTCACATCCTCTGTGGGCAATTCTTTGACAGGAGAACAAGAGAATATGATACAACATTTTTTTAGCTATTTCCATTGTTTTGTCAGTGTACATGTACATCTGATCATCTACAAACAATGCATTTTTCTTGATTTAGCATCCCTACTTCTCTTGAGTTGCTGCAGTTTTCATAAAAGAACACAGAGTCAACATAAACTTCATCTGTGTTAAAGTTTCGTCCGGGTTTCATATCATTCATGTTTCGAAAGATGTTTCCAAGTCCGATTTTGTTAGCAGTACGCATGCGCGCATAACGAGAGGGACTGGGTCACTTACAGAATAAACAATGGTGTTCAAATCGACTGTAAGCGCTTCTGTGGCGCAGTGCGATAATCCACTGGATTACCGAGTATAATATTTTATCTACCAGGGCGTTCCTCGTGATCAGCTCAAGTTAAGCCCGATCAGGCAAGGTTAGTAAGTGGATGGGTAACCATCAAGGAAGTAATACAGGTGTGTCAGGAGGGACAAGGAAGAAAAGCGAGATGGAAAGGGAGGGAGGAAAGTAGAGGTGAGGGGAGGGAGGGGTAGTCAAACAAATATTTTGTAGGGGAGGGGTGGGTGGAATTGTTTTCTTTTTAAATCCCCCCCCCCTTAAAAACTAAACTTCTTTTTTTATGAATCCCCCCCCAAAAATTAAATCCCTTTTTAGAATCATTGATATTCCAACCTAGGTTGATTTAATTTGACCTAGGTCGATTCAATTTGACCTAGGTCGATTCAATTTGACCTAGGTCGATTCAATTTGACCTAGGTCGATTCAATTTGACCTAGGTCGATTCAATTTGACCTAGGTCGATTCAATTTGACCTAGGTCGATTCAATTTGACCTAGGTCGATTCAATTTGACCTAGGTCGATTCAATTTGACCTAGGTTCATTCAATTTTACCTGGAATTTAATTTGACTTACAACATACACATACATGTACACCACCCGAGCACACTTATGTCTTTCATTATAATTGAAGGGCTGTGTGCAAAAAGGTCATAAGTGTGTCCTGATCAGATTCTAAATTCTCTTACAATTTCTTTGTTTTCTAAGGGTAAAATTAGAATGTGATCAAAAGTCAATAGTTATGCCCTTTTTGCACACAGCCCTTCAAAGATTCTCAGTGAATAGTGGCTTTTACAATATTTACCTAGATGATTCGCAGCTCTGTAAATGTTCTGCCACTATTCACCCCAATTTCAGAGAATAATTATTGTTAAATATCACTCAAAAAGTTTGAGCTAGCTAGTGGCATGCATGACACATCACACTTACTTCTGTCAACATGTGATCACCTGGCGGGCAACAATTAATCCACATGGGATACATTGGATTTTTGCTGACTGCCACGTGACCCTGAATCAGCCAATGAGAGCATGCACTGTGTCTGGAAAACTTATGGCTACGTAACAACGGATGTTTTTAAAGCAAATGTTCAATTGGATTGCAGCCCTTTCAATAAGTGCTGATGCCCAACAAAGGATTAGGCTGGCTACTTCATAAAACTACTGAGGTTGGGAAAAATAAAATTAACTGTTTATCTTCTGCCTACTTTTTTAGAGATGTCCCCTACTGTACTTCAAAAGTTATTGAAAGGGCTGGATGGACCAGGAGCCCAAAGTCCATATCCACAAATGTGTAGGGTGCTGAAAACAATGTAGATGTACAGTACCGCCGGGAATTATAGGGACATTCGACCGCGGAAAAACCTCGTGCACCAGACGCGGAGCCGCAGTACGGCGCCGCGGTCACCGCACAAATGACCGCGGTCACCGCACAAATGACCGCGGTCACCGCACAAATGACCGCGGTCACCGCACAAATGACCGCGATAGTTTTTGAGGACGCCGCGGTTGCAAACTGAGGTGATAAACCGAGGTGCTTGCCGCGGTGCCGCAATGGACATACATGTACGTTGTTAGCAGTCTTCGTACTTGAAAGCTTTGAATGTGATGGATGACAAACAGCTTATGCATTGAGCCTAATCACCCAAAGAACGATCACCGGCATTAAACCTCTCGTAAACAATCTTCTGTTAACTTTCGTAAGTTGTCTTTCTTACTTGAGACCGCCGTTCGCGTTCTTATTAACTAACGAAACCAACTGCTTCAAAATAAGCATTTCTTGAGAGACGACCCGCTAACAATCTTCTGTTAACTTTCGTAAGTTGTTTTTCTTACTCGAGACCGCCGTTCGCGTTCTTATTAACTAACGAAGCAACTGCTTCAAAATAAGCATTTCTTGAGAGACCGGGCCCGCTAACAATCTTCTGTTAACTTTCGTAAGTTGTCTTTCTTACTCGAGACCGCCGTTGGCGTTCTTATTAACTAACGAAGCATAACACCAAATAAACTTTTGCTTCAGTGTAGTTTCACATTTACGGCAGATCCTTGTCTTGTTACTAGTATCAAAAGGTTTCGGCAGAAATAATTGTAAATGTTTGCGTATTAAATTCTCAACTCTTCTTGGAGTCTGAATTTCCACGTGCAATCAGTCAGGCGTGAACGTGTCAGTATGATGTTTTTACAGAACATCGACAGAGTTTTGAAGCAACGTTTGTCATATTGAAAGACGTACAAAAACTTCTATACTCTTATCAGAAAACTTCTACTCGGAAAGTGCAATTCCTTTTGAATTAAGAGCTTTAATGCATCGAATCAGATCAGTCAATTCGCGTAAATGGAAATTACTTTCCCCGCGGTATTTGTGTCAGAAATGAGACACGCGTCTGGCTGACAGTTCACGATTGACAGGAACTTTTATTATACTGCGCAGTAAGAATCTTGACTTTTTGACGCCTCTGGCACGCAGGGTATTTACCAAAACCATCTTACCGTACGTTTGTAAAACTGTTTGTAATGAATTCGAATTTGTCACGCGTTAATCCTAGTGAAAGAAAGGTTAAAATACGTAATTGTGCAATCAACAGACACGTTTCGGATCACGATACTTCGATAACTCGGTCCGAATTTTCGTTTGACAAATCGTTGAAATGTCGCTGAACAAAGTGCGAAATTCGTCGAAATATGTTTGCATGATTTTGCACAATACTGTAACGAAGCCAACCGCTTCTTTTTAAGCATTTCTTAAGCCACGGCACGCTAACAATCTTCTGTTAATTTTCGTAAGTTGTCTTTCTTACTCGAGACCGCCGTTCGCGTTCTGATTAACTAACGAAGCCAACTGCTTCAAAATAAGCATTTTTTAACACACGGCTCGTTAATAATCTTCTGTTAATTTTCGTAAGTTGTCTTTCTTACTCGAGACCGCCGTTCACGCTCACGCTCTAACAAAGCCAACTGCTTCAAAGTAAAATGTATGAGATGTACATGTAGATGTTACATGCGGTCGCGGTTAGCGCCGCGGCATGACCACCGCGGCACGATTAACGCGGCGACCTCAAAAGTGACCGCGGCTATCTCAAAAGTGGCCGCGGCGATCTCAAAAGTGACCACGGCGACCTCAGGAGTGACCGCGGTCACCGCAAAAATGACCGCGCAGCCGCGGCAAATGTCCCTATAATTCCCGGCGGTACTGTACTCACATGGGCTGGCTGTACCCCTTCCAGGGTACAGTAAAGGGCTTGTGGAGGCCATGCCGTGACATCACTGGGGGTTCCGTTGCACAACAATTTAACTGGCACACACTCTGCTTCACCAAAATCCAGGAAAAATACATCCACCATCCTGAAATTAAATTAATTTTGTAAAATCCCAGTGAACATTAGATAACACTTTTATTAATTAATTCATTTATTTGGGTGAAAACTACAATTTAGTCACCTAATTTGCAACTGCCTGAATTTTTTTACTCGTGAGTGATAGTAATTTGGTCATATTGGTTGCAATTTTCTAGTCCCAAATTTGTTCTGGTTATTTGGATCACATTGTTTGAATCGATCATAAAAACAGCTTTTTCATTACAAATTTGTAACATGTCATACATGTAAGTATTAAAATCTCTCACAAGTCAATAATTAAGAATAATTTACCTCTGGCTGAGTCTAGTGACCTCTGCCCTCCGCCACCTCCCAGTGGATGTATGTCTGACACAAACCACCTGACCTACGACAGGCATTTCACTCAAGCTGGCAGGGGGTCTTGATTCACACCACTGATTGAGTGCAAACATGTAGTGATCAAAATGATCCAATTCAGCTGCCGAACCTGAGATGTACGTGTATAAAATGAAAGATTGAGGAAAGTACATGTACGTTGATTTTTGTGTATGAGTTCCAGTAGAGGTCGAGTCGACTTTCTAATAAATAGAATAATAACTAGGAAATTTAAAGTTCATGTATATACAGAGATTTTCCATCAGCAAAAAGCTGCCAAAGCCTTAACATTGCCCTAATCCAAGCTCAACTGAAACTCACAAATTCCCCAGGCCCATAACATGAAGCATGAAATGTGATTGCACTGGAGCAAACACAGGGCCTGTAAGGAGCCATCGACATAATCTTAACTTAGTGCCCCACTTAACGTCCAATTAAAGGTCAGACCCCTCCCCATTAATGTCCACATTTTTTTGTCATTAAAAGGCATGTAAACCACTAAACTGGTCCTTTCTTGTTCATGTGTTTGATACCCTGCTATATTGTAGACAGAGATTTCTTCCCTTCCTTTTACCGAGAGAGAAAAGAATCTCTGAACGCAACGACAGCTTTTCTATCGAGCATGCAAAAGCTTATAAATGTCATACATGTACGTGGACGTCACTTCCTCTTGGTACTTCAAAGCAAAAGAATGTGAGAAAGATTGACTAGTAATCAAGACAAGGAAAACTGTTTTACTGCCAAAGCAGGAGATCAACTTTATTTAGTAGCTCACAAGTACATGATTGTACATATGTACTTAGTTCTTGTACAATAAAGTCTACTGTGTTCACCATTAGAAAATAGAGACAAAAATCCACCACTGACGAGTTCAAACCTGTGTTTGGTTGGCAGTACAGCAAACGTCCACAAATATATACTTCTACTGAACAAAGTGCTGCAGAGCTTGAGTTTTGTGGACAGATGTTGTTTGCATTCCGATGCATTTTAGACCCAATATCACCTTCTTGATTAACCTTTGCATCTCCTCCGAGCAAATTCTTGACTGGACGCACACAGCCAGATATGATCAGTGTCAGTGGACCCATAAAGAGCCAGCATTTGAACTCTATGTGACATGCGTAAAATTTAAACCAATCAAAATTCTATTTTAATTTAATTTACTTGTCCACAGTTGTGGATAGCAGCTGTCAGTTGCATGCAGAGGTTCCTTTCTCTCTCTCACTCCTTCTCTCTTCCTGTTGTCTCTCGAGAGAGGGGTGGAAGGAATCTCTGGCTAGCAGGGTACATGTATGTGTTTCATAACCCCAAAACATTAGATCTGGTGTCAAAATGAGCACAGATTAGATAAAAAAACATGCCATCTTTGATATGTGACATCACAAGTGGAACACACAGAACTGGAAGTTCCTAAATTTATGTAGCATGTAAACTCTAATAACTATTCGCTTTGCCTGAAGTCTATGCTATATATGAAGAAGAATTGCTGTCATGCCTGCTGTCATGCTATTTCATGGCTATGTCTTCCACTTGTGATGTCACAAGTGGAAATGAGATTTTACCGGAAATGAGCATTCTTACACCAAAAATCACGGATTTTTACCATTTATCATTCGAATTAAATAAAATAACCCTCAAATTAGTTTTCTATGATTGAATCTGCAAATCAATGGTACAAAATAATGACTATTAGAGTGGTTTACATGCCTTTTTCATGTAAGTTACAATAGTAACTATGAAAAGTACTGAGAGCTTGGTTGGAAATCACACTGAGTTTAGTCAATAAGAAGCTTTAGTAAGGACATGTATTGATTGATTGTTTTCTCGTTACCAGCTGGTCTATAGAAACATTTGCATGTTCGATTGGTTCTGTAATTTATGTTGAAAGTCCAAACAGTTTGCTTCAACTTCAGAAGCCATGGCCGCCATGTTGGCTCATTTTTTTGTTCCAATCTCATTCCCAGAACTGTTTTGGTCTTAACACCCCATACTAATGTCCACCTCCCCCTAAATGTCCAGTGGACGTTAAGAAAGGCACTAAACGACAGTCCCCAACTCTGTGTATCTTAAACATAATACATGTACATGTATATCTTTTCAGGGCTCAGTGGCTTGCTAGAAACCTAGTTTTACCATCATAAACCCAATCAAATACATGTAACTTTTTGCCTTAATCTGATAACAAATCAGGACAGAAGGACTTTCTTGCGAGGCCCCACATGCTTAATATAGAATAGACTATGCTAAAAGTGTTCAATTTGAAATCTAGGGAATAAACAATGATACACATGTGTTTAAGATTCAAATATAAGAAGAAATGAGTTTATAAATAATAATATACATCTTACATGTAGCTGGTGTAAAAGGAATTGGTACAAACATGTAGCAACCAAAGCTTAGAAACAACATCTATTTTGTTACGCATGTATAATAGTCAGTTACAAGTGAGAGTGGGTTTGCCCTAAAGAAACAGGTTATCAAGTCAGTGCAGCCTGTCAGTAGGTGTGATCACAGGCAGCCCAAGCTAATGATTTTTACAAGAAATGTATGGGAATTTTTAGAAAAAAACTAAAACTGCACTAAACTGATCAATAAAGTCATGAAATCTTACCTGTGTATTGTGAAGTTGTTCCTCTTCATTACTGATGTGTTTATTTCTGGTTTGAGGCACTAAAGTTCTGGGCTTTTTTTCCCTCCCCTATATAAATAGTGAGAAGGCGGGAAACACGAGACACCATTAGTCCATGTGGCGACTCTTTGAGGCCTTGTAATTCTTCGACAATCCAAACTTTCAGCATTTTACCTCCAGAAACCCTTTCTTACATTCCTCTAGCACTCATTTAATTGATCCATCGCTTATTTCCTCGCTTTGTAAGTACTAAAATTCGACGGTTTTTGCAGCTAATGTAGCATGTAACGAGCCGAGGTACCGTCAGCATGAATTTTTTTCATGGGCTGCCTGTGCTAGTTGAACCACACGCAGCCTGTGGTTGAACGTGGCTTTTCTTCGGGAGCAGTCTGTGACAAACGAGTGCCGAAGGAATCCAACACCTCCGTGTTTTTTCGAGGAGGTCATTGTGCTCAATCGACCAATCGCTGAACGGTGAAATCTGCAGGGCAGACCCACAAACTTTTCAGCACACAATAGGTGAAGTATAAATGTCAAATAGAAATGTAGTCGATTTCTTGATTTTGTTCTCTTCAAAAGCTGTTTCAAAAGCAAAATAACCAAAAATGGAACCAAGGTAAGTTGTTCAAGAATTTGTCACAGACGATTTTGTTGAACTGACTGCAATATGAGTGAAAAATATGTCTGTGTAACTTGTATTAACCCTTATCTTTCCTGGAGCCTAACAGATGAGCAAAGAGCAGTTAGAACTGCCGAAGCAGGACATATTAGGGACTTTAAGCAACAAGGACGGCGACGGCAATGACAATGGGATGTAGAAAGGTGTTTTCTCACGAAATTCGGTGTCTACTATTTCCCTTGTTCACCTTGAATTGTTTTTCACAACCAGATTTTCGAAAAATATGACAAGTATAGAGTTCCGTTCACGCCAAACAAAAAACGGATTGATTTACTTTCTTATACGTTTGCGTTCTCTTTAAAACGTACAATTTGGGTTTTCACGTTGTGTTTTTGCAGAGAACGGTGCATTTTCACGTGCAGCTATTGTAATTTGTAATTAATATTGTTTTATGTTGTCGTTGAAGACGTTGCTTAAAGTCCCTATTAATATCCTGTTGAGTAAACGAAACCGTAACACGTCTGAGAAACCTTGGATGGCTGATATGCCTTGTATTTCTATTTGAAAAGTTTGTGGGTCTGCCCTGCAGATTTCACCATTCAGCGATTGGTCAATTGAGCACAATGACTCCGTTCTCCGAATCTCCTCGAAAAAACACGGAGGTGTTGGATTCCTTCAGCAATTGTTCGTCACTGCTCCCGAAGAAAAGCCACGTTCAACCACAGGCTGCCTGTGGATCAACTAGCACAGACAGCCCATGAAAAAATGTCAAGCTGATGGTACCTCGGCTCGTTACATGCTACATTAGCTGCAGAAATCGTCGAATTTTAGTACTTACAAAGCGAGGAAATAAGCGATGGACCGATTGAATGAATGCTAGAGGAATATAAGAAAGGGTTTCTGGAGGTAAAATGCTGAAAGTTTGTAAAATGCTGAAAGAATTACGAGGCCTCAAAGAGTCGCCACATAGACTAATGGCGTCTCGTGTTTCCTGCCTTCTCAATATCGTATTTACCGTGTATAAGCCGCACCCGTAGATAAGCCGCACCCCAATTTTTGAGGCTTTAATTTAGGAAAAAAACTTTTTTTCAAAAATACAAAAAATAATGGGGCGGCCTAACCCTGAAATACAAACCCTAACCCTAAAACAATGCAGTTCTTTGTCAGTGCAGTCCAAATGGAGTCCAATAAAATGCAAGGTTTTGAGAGGTGAAGGGCTACTGAAAATAATTAGAAAATCTTTTGTCCGAGTTCATAAATGCTTGTACATTGTACTTGATGCCAAACTTCTTCAAAAAAAGAATAATCTTTTGTTGGAGTTCATAAACACTCACTGGTTCAACTTGCCTTGTCATTTCTTGTGTATATTTTAACCTACAGTCTTTAAATCACTCCAGAATTCTTCTGCATTTATTCCCCAATTAACTAACAACAATTCCAAGGAACCGCTTTCCTTTAATCGCCAGAGCAAGAAAGGTTTTCTGGCGAAACAATACTTGCACGAGTAGGTCTGAGGTCCGCCATCTTGGATTTTCATTAACTAGTGCCAATCTCCCACGTGTAAAATTGCGAAGAATGCCTGGTTGTTTAGATGCATGCTTTGACAACCGCTGCAAATCAGCATGTTTTGGAAGGTAAATAAGCTTAATCAAGTTTAAATATTCACGAAATTCTAATATATTAGGTCTAAGGTGGGTCTTAGAAGAGTTTTTGCTTTAACTCTTTGAAAGTGCATGTTTTTTTTCCAATGATTATGCTTAAATTGCTATATTACAAGATCGGATGTGATTTGAACCTGATTGCAATATATGCACCGTCGCATAATAAAAGCTTCATTCAGGTTCATGATACATGTATGTAAATATATGTTAATGTTGGGTCTCCTTTCTAGGTGTTCCCGTAGATAAGCCGCACCCCCCATTTAGAACGAAAATTTTGGGTGAAAAGGTGCGGCTTATACACGGGTAAATACGGTATTTACATAGGAGGGAAAAAAACCAAGAAGTTCCTCAAACCAGAAATAAACACACAGGTAAGATTTCATGACTTCATTGATCAGTTTAGTACAGTTTTAGATTTTTTCTAAAAATTCCCATACATTCCTTGTAAAAATCATTAGCTTGGGCTGCCTGTGGTGTGATAATGTGTTCAGCATGGTTTTCACTAGCAACATACACTATAAGCATACAATGCATGCAGATGCAGTAAATGGTTAACAGTGCTTGTTCTTGTCTCATGCCTGAGTAGAACAAGTACCACTAATAATAAATATGGAACTGTATCTGTTTATGTTGCTTGTACTTATACAGTATGTTGCTAGTGTTATATTGATCTACAATGTAAGTAAATTGATTATTTTGTGATAGCTAAGGATCTGGTAATATTAATACATGTAGTAGTAAATATAAGTAATCATAATCATAATTTATATTTGTCACAATAAAATGAGTGTAACTTTTTAAATGTTTTTTTCTCAGATAGTAGATTTTAGGTTATGGACACAGGTATCCCAAGCTCGCTAGGAGTGGTTTAGAAATTGTAATTTTCCGTAATAAAGAAATAAAATATAATTGATCTTGAAAATTCACTCACTTGTTCTTTGTGTTGTTCTTTAGCTCTGGAGAAAATTTGAAGCCATTTCACTTGAAATTAAGAGAGGTAGAGCAGTTTGACAATTTTTTTAATTCCCACCAGTCCAAAAGTTGGAAATCAAGGTAGTTCAAAAGAGCCCACTAAAATGCTTGTAAATCTCTCGAAAATAGAGATAACGCTAAATTTATTTTGGAAAACCTTAGTCCAATACATGCCTGATGATTTACTGTCACTGCCATTTACTGCACTTACTCCTCGGTATCCATATCCAAAAGTAAGATAGTTTTGACGTAACTTGAAAAGTAGATGTGAGAATCCATCAAGTCAACACAGGATTTCAACACAGGCATGTTGACATCCTCCCATGAGGATTACAACCATTGTCTCAACCAATTAGAACTGCAGAGCTTGAATTCTAAAATATTTTATTTGTAACTTCAGGTGGTCACGATCGAGTGAATATGTCAGCTACCAAAATGATGTTCTCAAAACAAATTTTTGATGCAAATGTACCTTAGTACCCGGTATTTATTGCAAATATTTGATAAGGAAAACCACACTGCAGAAATTTTCCTGTGATAAGTTAGTGAGAGTTTCTCCTATTAATAGTCTGCAAAGCTAATTGCTGTTTTTGAACAAAGAGCGCATGCCAGTGTCCGAATGTCTGGCCAGAATATACAAAAATAAAGGTAAAGCTTGAGCTAGGGCAATTCTTTCATCAGCGTTTACCACGAAAACCATTTGGGGTATACCCGGGTAGACCCTGATATTTTAAAAGAACAAGGGTAACTTCATATTTTTGAACAACTACTTCCCCACCTGTTTGGATATTATAGTAAAAGGTAAACTTCCCAAAATAAATTAGGTGTTATCTCGATTTTCGATAGATTTACGAGAATTTCAGTGGGCTCTTTTGAACTCGCTGGTGATTGGAGTGATCTTTCCTTCTTTTGAACTGGTGAGAATTAGAAAAAAGTCAACCGCTCTACCTCTCTCAAGTTCAGATGCAACAGCTTAATTATTTTTTCTCCAGAGATAAAGAACAACACAAAGAACAAGTGAGTGAAGTTTCAAGATCGATTATATTTTATTTCTTTATTACGAAAAATCCTATAGTTTCATTACAATTTCTAAACGACTCATAGTGAGCTTGGGATGCCTGTGGTATGGTATTCCAAATTCAGAGAAATTCTTACCATCTTCAAACTTGTAGAAAAGTATATACGTCTTTATATCGAACAGGATTCATGTATGTAATCTAAGTCCTATTCAATCAATCATCAGACGATATTAAACAGCTTGCACTGTTTTAAAACTATCCAAAACTAGCTCACTGGAGCGCCCAACTTAACTGTTTATAGGACGTTATAAATATGCCAAATACATGTATTATGGGTGTATAAGTATAACTTATTGTTTCTTACCAAGCTGGGCCCAGAAGTGATTCACATCTATGATACAAGTCACTCGAACACAGGACGCCCTTCTCTCGGTCCCTCCGTGACTGACACTTGCTTGAGATGAGATTTCCTTCTTCAATGGCGGAACAGAAGCTATGGCTCTACCATCCAAGCCTCCTCCAAATGCCGGCCCGGGCGAAGGTCCCCACCGAGCTAAAGCCCCTCGACCACGACCGCGACCTGTCATGCTTTGTAGTAACGACGGTTCCGAGGATGGAAAAGGAAATCGAAAGGAGGAGAGATAAATTTGCTTCACATGTTTGTAGAGATAAAAGCAAACGCGGCTTGTAAACCTCTGATGGCAGCGAGTGAGAAACCAACAATACAAGTGAAACCTTACCCACGTGCAACTAGTCTCGTTACCAGGCTACGCTCCAGATTAGAGGCATGGAATGGGGGGGGGGGGGGGGGGGTAGCTTAACACATATATGTTTATTCACCTTATCTCTTGGTTGAGACATAAGTATACAACAATGGTACTTTAAAAAAAACGGTCGGTTCCTTTTTCTCGAACCCGGTCGGTTCTTAATTAGGGAAGAGGTCAAAACAATGGATTTCGAATGGGACCCAATTTTGTCAGGCGAGGTGGTGGGTGCCGAGTAATACCCCCTACCCCTTTTTTTCGAGGGTAATTTTCTTGCGTTGTAAAATAGGCATACCTGTTTTAATGCAGATACACGTTCTTCTCTGCCTGTAGAAACTAGAAATATAGTTACTTCCTCAATAGGTGTTTTATTCGAGAAGATATTTGTGGTCAAAAATCTAGATTTTGCCAAAATAGGTGGTACAACCTCCCTTCCATCAAAATTGGGTCCCGCTCGAGTACCATTGTTTTAAGAGATGCCTGCGGAGTAGGCTAACTTTTATATACGAAATATGGGGAGTAGATATAAAGAAGAATTCAGAAAAAGATCCAGCTGAACTGGTACACAGTAAATTTTGAAAAATATGATGTTATTTGGTGTTAGCAACTGCCACGAATAACGCATGCAGGGCAGAGCTCGGTAGATGGCCTCTAAAAATTGACGCAATCTTTAGACAGTTTAGAAGCATTACTTTTTGGATGAAATTTTATGACAAAAGCAAACTATCAGATCATGCTATTTTGGATTGCCTTCATTACCATCACCCGTTCAGCTGTAGCCTGAATTTCAGCCGTCTCCTGCGGTGATAGCCTCCTCCACAGCCGTGTCCGGTGTTCAGTCTGAACACTGGACACGGCTGTGGAGGAGGTTACTACGGTGGCTGGTAAGTGCCATGTGTTTTGCAACGTTTACTTAGTCAGTAACTGGCAATTGCCACTTAGCCGGTAACTGGCAATTGCCACTTAGCTGGTAACTGGCAATATTGCCACTTAGCTGGTAACTGGCAATTGCCACTTAGCCCGTAACTGGCAATATTGCCACTTAGCTGGTAACTGGCAATTGCCACTTAGCCCGTAACTGGCAATATTGCCACTTAGCCCGTAACTGGCAAGTTGCCATTTAGCTCGTAACTGGCAATTGCCACTTAGCCCGTAACTGGCAATATTGCCACTTAGCTGGTAACTGGCAATTGCCACTTAGCCCGTAACTGGCAATATTGCCACTTAGCCCGTAACTGGCAAGTTGCCATTTAGCTCGTAACTGGCAATTGCCACTTAGCCCGTAACTGGCAATATTGCCACTTAGCTGGTAACTGGCAATTGCCACTTAGCCCGTAACTGGCAATATTGCCACTTAGCCCGTAACTGGCAAATTGCCATTTAGCTCGTAACTGGCAATTGCCACTTAACTAGTAACTGGCAATATTGCCACTTAGCCCGTAACTGGCACGCATGCATCTGACACATTTGGTGCTGACCAAAAGATACGCGGGCTCTGGGAACGAGGCTGTACACTGCTAACATGGCGGACGGTGAGGATGACATCGCTACAGTAAGTGTATTTGTACTATAGCTACACTGATAATGCAAAGCAGCTTTTGCAACAGAACATGTATCTACGTAACTTAACGGAATTTGATCCTCTTCAGTAAATTATGATGTTTTGCTTTGGCAGTTTCTGAGTTTGCTTATTTTCGTGCTTGTCACTGTCAGTGTCAGTGACCAAATTGGGGTATAAAATCAAGTTTCTCTTGCTGCCTTTTAATACAGGTATGGTGTTTTCCCACTTGGTGATATAACTGTTTTCGTTTTGAATTTTCTTATAACTTGATTAACAAAAATATTTAAATGTTTACAACGTATATCTCGCGGGAACTTTTACCTTTATCAGTTTATGTTACTGGTATGAATACCTTGACCTCATCTTCTTGTAATTGTATAAGGCGAAACACGGTTTAGTAACCTTAGCTCCAGATGTTTTGCCAAAGCTTGTAAACAGGGTGAATTTAAGCATCTCTCTACGTTCGATGGATAACTCACTTAAATCTTATTACTTATCAGATTCCTAATGTCAAGACCCTGTGTTACCAAAATAGTTATTTTATAAGAGCTTCCCGAACTTGGAATACACTTCCATACGAACTGCGTAAATCAGATATCTCTTTACCTAAGTTTAGATCATTACTATTTAAATATTACGTGTCTGCCATCACTTCTGTATTTGACATCGAGAACCCTACGTCTTGGAAGTCTGTATGTCTGAAATGTCACCAGGCAAGACAGTTAACCGCACCTCTCAAATGCTGCTTTTAGGTTGAAATAAGTATTGTAATTAGATCATTTATTGTAATTTTATTTTTCATAGGAAACCAACGTAATTGGCTAACACTGTGTTGGTTCTCCTGGCCTCTATGTTTTGTTTGTTGTATATTTTACTTTATTCTATTTTGTATCTTCTATTATGGCCGAAGTAAATAAATAAACAAATAAACTCTACTCTAGCTACCTAAAGGCTAAACTTAAACCACGTGGCTCTAGTCTGGAATCCCCTGTCAGTATTATGACACATCTAAATTTTCGTTCTATAGGTACTTGCCTATTTGAAAAGCAGAGATGTTGATGAAAACGTCTGCAAAAAATTGGAAGATGAAAAGGTGAGATAGTAAAGTTTTTTATTGCTATGATTACCTTCCATGCATGGTAAGCTTAATAAGTAAGTGCTATAGGTCTGAACTGAAAGCTGTAGAGCACTTATGACATCTGCTGTGGACCATGTACACTGTGAACAATGAAGTCACAAATTAGATTGAAAGGGCTAGAGTCCATTACTTTCTGCTCAATATAATTATTAATTAGCAATAGTCAGGAATAGTAATAATTTTGCTGTGGTAATTGCTGGGGTGCAATCAATCCCAATAGATTCAAATAACAAAGATGTGGCCGTCATGTTGGATGAACTAACAAGAGAAGCTAACAAGGAATCCTTTGTTACAGGGAACCAAGATGGTGGCAATGATGTAACATGCACCCTAGCAATAGATTACAGAGTGTCATTGATAAATTGTTTTCTTAGTTGATAACAGTTCACTTGGTTGAACACTATAAATATCCCCTTTTATTTATTTGACTGTGTTGATTGCCTCTGTAAATCATTTGTGATTTTTTGCAATGAATTAATTACTTCATTTCAGATATTTTTTTTAGATTAAATGATAATAAAATCAGGTTTTGACCTGACAACAAAGTGTTATGTGTAGCTTATGGTAGTTGTTTGTTTTTAATTTCTTTAGATGGATGTTGTTGCTGTTGACAATGCACCTGACAATGTCCTGATTGATTTAGGCTTAAAAGCCCAAGGAGATGTATTTGCCTTGAAGGCATTTTGTAAAAAGCAGATGTCATGTTGCAAAGATGGGGAATCAAGTCAAAAAAGAGAAGAACGCAAGAGAAAACTCATTGAACAGATCAGAATTGACAAAGCAGCAAAGAAGTGGAAGATTGAGGGAAAAGGAAAGAAAGGTGCACCTTGCCAAACTATGGAGAAAGAGAAAAACATATATCTTGGATGGATGCATTACAGGCTGGAAGGAAATGATGCTAGATATATGCAAGTACGAATGAACAAAGGTGGTGGGTCAAGAAGTATTAAAGTACCAGCAAATGCTTCAGTGGAATATATTATTTCAGTTGGGAGACCAAAGTTTTTTCCATTGGGTACATCTGTTTTTGGAGAATCTATCAACATGACCTTTGACCTCATGAATTCTCAAGGTGAGAAAATTGCAAGTTCATTGACAGATGTGCATGGAAACACTGTTCCCTTTACACTTCAGAGGTGTTTAGATGCTACTAATTTCACCCGTGCTAGACTTTACATTGGAACAAAACTAAATGTAAATACCAAGGAAACTGATGAAGATACCGATGTTGAGTTCATGAAAGGAGTATTTACATCTAATAAGCCATCATCAAAGGAAGACAAAGGAAAAGCATGGCGCTTGAATGTATGCAATGCAATTTCAAAGCCACATGACCTAGTGCAAGTTACAGACTGCTTGTTAGGGAGTTCAGAGGAAAGAAAGATCCTAAGAGAACAGCAGGATGCAGCATACATAGAAACTGATAAAGCTGATCGTTTAAAATCTGAAAAACGAATGAAACTATTGCAGCAGCAAGTTGATGATTCTGTAAGACTAGAAAATGTGAGGGCAACTAGACAATCAAGAGTACCAGCAGAACCAACTGAGGGCAACCAACGACTCAAAGTAGTAGTGCAGCATGGTACTCTAGGTAGAGTTGCAAGATACTTTGAGAGAGAGGAGCAGCTGATTGTTGTTTATGATTGGGTAGGCAGCCTTTCCCCTGAACCTGAACATTTTAGTCTTTGTCAGCAACATGTAGCACCAAAGACTCTTTGTTCACCAAACAGTTGTGTGTCTGAGGTTGAGGGGTTCGTTTTATATGTTGTGGAAGCCGAAAACCCTATTACAATGGCTCTGGATGATACAGACATATCATTCAAGGGTTTTGGAGTTGTACTAGAAAACCACAATGATGATACCCTAAGTGAACATGAACTTAATGGTGGCCAGTACACAGGCATGTTTGGCCTGCAAGAATTTGGAGAGATGGAATGGCCCAATTATGTCAACTTTTTTGGGGAAAGGTATGTACTTCTACATCCATATTTTATCTTGAGTACAATAGGGATGTGCTATTATATTTTTGGTATCATTTGCAATGTTTTATGCACTATATATATAAAATGAGAGACACTTTGGCAAGGATCTATATCTCCGATACAACACAGACTCAAATTTTATAAATTACTTCTAAGACTTCTACATTTGTAGATGTAGAGTCTTGTTGTTCAGTTATTTTGGCAATATGACTTACTTTGGCCAAGAAAATTGAAGCAAAAGTTTATGTACATCCGGATGAAATCTCTAGTAGAATTAAAGACACTGATGATTTGTTTTAGCTTCATGAATTATGAATGAGTTTTAGAATGTGAAATACAAAATATAAACCCTTTTTTAGTTTAAAAATATCATAAGAGTTGAATACACTAACAGAAATAAAATACACTAGTACAGAATTATTGGTTGTTGGAGTGGATTGCACTATCCACTGGATAAATCCTTTTACAGTGGATGAAATAAGCTACATGTAGAGTACTAGGTTAACACTTATCCACTGGACGGTGATTTATTTGGTGGTTAGCACTTAATCCACTTTAACTTTGAACCACTGGAGTCAGGTGGATAGTGTTTTAAACTTTCTGAACAACTGAACACTGTTCACCAAAATTCAACCAACTGGGCTACCACTGAAAACTGACAACCATGACTGTAAAGACATGGACTAAACAGTTGGAGTACATGTACTGTACACCAATTTTCACTTATGTTTATCATACTCTTTCAGTGACCACCCACAAACATGTGCAGACCACAGTACTGGTGACAGCCACCCACAGATAGGTGATGACCACAGCACTGATGGTAGCCACCCACAGACAGCTCCAGACCACAGGCACAGTACTGATGGTAGGCACCCACATACAGCTGCAGACCACAGTACTGATGGTAGCCACCCACAGATAGGTGATGACCACAGCACTGATGGTAGCCACCCACAGACAGCTGCAGACCACAACACTGATGGTAGCCACCCACAGACAGCTGCAGACCACAACACTGATGGTAGCCACCCACAGACAGCTGCAGACCACAACACTGATGGTAGCCACCCACAGACAGCTGCAGACCACAACACTGATGGTAGCCACCCACAGACAGCTGCAGACCACAACACTGATGGTAGCCACCCACAGACAGCTGCAGACCACAACACTGATGGTAGCCACCCACAGACAGCTGCAGACCACAACACTGATGGTAGCCACCCACAGACAGCTGCAGACCACAACACTGATGGTAGCCACCCACAGACAGCTGCAGACCACAACACTGATGGTAGCCACCCACAGACAGCTGCAGACCACAGTACTGATGGTAGCCATCCACAGACAGCTGCAGACCACAGTACTGATACTCACCACTTAGTGAAAAGGTTGGCTTCTGTTGTCTTTTAACTCCTTTTAATCCTCATGTAAAAGGAAGAGTCGATGCTACTGAGTGCACATGTAGTATTATCAAGATTCAGTTCTTTTGTCCATCTCATTTTAGCTCAAGCTTACAGTGTATGTTCAAAAAGTTATCTTAAGACTTTATGGCAACTGCTGTATTCATAATACTAGCGTATCATGTTTGAAGTGATTAGAAAGAAAGGAGAGTGTTGGTTTTCTTTCTTGTAATTTCACGGTTTGTGGGGCAAATCTGCAATTAAATTCACAGTCCAGAGGTTGGAGCTGGTTTTGTGGGAGGAGGGACATGCAGGAGAATACGAGACTCCTCTCAACTTGGAAATAAAATTGGAATTTCTGTCTGTGCAATTCAAAATAATTTGGTTTAGGCACAGGCAGCCCAAGCTCACGATTTGTGGCTCTTACAAATCCTACGGTAGATTACGTGATTGACTGTGTGCGCTGGAGTCACCGTTTACCCCGGAAATTTTCCTTGTCTTCTTCACTAATAGAATTTGTAATGAAATAACACTTTGCAATAAATGTACCTTGAGTGTCCTTTTCTTTTGTCCTTGGGTATTCTCTGCTCTTTTGGGCTAGTTTGGATCGGGTTTAGAGAGTTTTTGATTTTTGAGATCTCTCTCTATAATGAAATGACAAGGCTGCACAGTCCAAACAATCGAAGGGCAATAAAGCACTCTAAAATCACTTCAATCCTCGCCAGACTCCACAAAAGGACGTACCGAATATCTGTCTACGTATATTTCGGCGTGGAATTTCCAAATTTTTCATTTTAGCTATTTGTGGTATCAACAACCGCTATTTTAAAACCCTCCGATACTGGTACCTTAGTGGGGCGGGACGTCCCGCGGATGGCAAATGCGCTCAGATTGGTTGGTCGTCGTCACGTGGTTGAGTCTGACAACCCCCATGTGACGACGACCAACCAGTATCGGAAGGTTTTGAAAAAGCGGTTTTTGATACCACAAATATGTTTTTTTATGAGGGCTAAAATGAAAAATTTGGAAATTCCACCCCGAAATAAACGTAGACAGATATTCGGTACGTCCTTTTGTGGAGTCGGCGACGATTGAAGTGCTTTTAGAGTGATTTTTTTTCCCTTCGAGTGATTTGATGTGATCAACGGCCTGTGCAGCCTTGTCATTTCATTATAGAGAGAGAGAGAGAGTTCTCCGAAATCAAAAACTCTCTAAACCCGACCAAACTAGCCCAAAATTGGAACACAAGAAAAGGACATGTTATTTCATTACCTTTATTTCATTTTCCGTTATTTCATTTTTACCACGATAAGAAATCAATACAAGAAGACAATGAAATTTACGGGGGAAACGGTGACTCAAGCGCGCGCCATCACCCAATTAATCTTGCGCGGGCGATCACCTAATCTACCGTAGGATTTGTGAGAGCCTGTGCCTAAACCAAATTATTTTGAATTCACTTTACACGCACTAATAATAGTAGTATTAATGTTTCTTTATTATTCTATTTAGGACCCTTAGAATAAGAAGAGTTTCAGTCCTGAAAGACATGATTGCTATTTTTCAAGACGAGGCAGTTATGGATGCAGAAATAAGGATGCTGATGGTGAACGAATTTGGAGAAGACGAACTAGGCATTGACGGTGGGGGAGTAGTGAGAGATGCACTGTCAGCATTTTGGGCTGAATTCTTTGAATCTTGTACAGTAGGAGAAGATGAAAGAGTCCCTTGTCTGAGACACGATTTCCAATTTCGTGAGTGGGAGGCGGTTGGAAGGATCCTTGTGAAGGGTTTCCAACAAATCAAGTTTTTCCCCCAAAACTTTGCAAAACTGTTATTGCCGTCACACTTTTTGGAGAAGAAAGTGTGTCAAAGTGCCAGCTTTTGAATTCATTTAAGGCCTATGTATCTCCTGATGAGAGACAATTGATCACGACCGCATTAAGAGACACAATTCAGATTAAAGATGATGTGTTTGACGAATGGACTGAGTTCTTAGACAGATTCTCTTGCAAGAGAATTCCAAAAGCAAACAAAGCAGATGTTGAAATGGTTTTACTGGAAGTTGCTCACAAGGAGATTGTGCAAATGGCACAATACGTCATTGACAGTTGGATCAAGCCTTGCCAAGCACTTAAAGATTGTCAAGAATTCCAAACCATGACAAAGCTGGAAGAGACGTATGACAAGATGAAACCAACAACAAGAAAAGTGGTTAATCTATTTTGCGCCCAACCGGAAAGCAATGCACAACGTGATGCATTTGGATATCTCCAAAGATACATTAGAGGTCTAAACCAAGACAAGCTCGAAGACTTTCTTAGGTTTTGCACGGGAGCAAGCGTAGTATGCGTGGAGAAGATCGAGGTAATGTTCACCAGCCTTGAAGGTGTGGCTCGCCGACCTGTTGCACACACTTGTGCTCCAATGCTTGAACTTCCCAGCACGTACGACAGTTTTCCACAGTTCCGAGAAGAACTGAACAGTATTTTGTCAAGTGGATTTTGGGGAATAGACTTTATCTAAACCTATCTAACTTGCAAATGCCACAGCTGTAGTATTACTGCCATTACATACTAATAAGTGTGCAAGTTTAGCAAGAATATTCATCGTTGGCCAGTTGTGTTTAAGTTCAAGTGTCATACAGTAACGTGGATGGACAATCGAGTTTTCATACTATTTCATGCTATTGCTTTGACCAACTATTGGCCGGGCTTTAAGCTATCCAGTTAGGTTCAAGTTGCAACTGTTTTTCATCTTATACTATATATTTAGGTTGTCACATCGTTTGATGTGGTAATTTGTTCATAGTTGAATGGAGGGGATTTCGTGTGAGTGGTGAAGTTGTGGCAAAGACTACGCTAATTAAGGGAACATCATGAGCGGCACGTAACACTGAAGTAGCTTTTCATTCACCTACCCATTGTTACATCCCTTTCATCCAATCCAAAGTACATAGTAACTGCAAAAAAAGTTACGATTATACTGGAATTTTAGTCTTACCGTATTTCCGATCCACTCGCATGAAATTCGCTCAATACGGGCTCTTTAGTTGGTTAGTGATTTTCAATTTCAGTTTACTTTAAACTTTTTATGAAGGCAAGTTTACAAGGAATAATTGCCAAACAGCTGTCGTGGTTTTAGTGCTCAATACGACATAATTAACCGAAAATTGCAATGATTGCGTACGCAGCCAAACCTGACGGGCCCATGCATGTGAATACTTCGGACAACAGCTCATTGATGCATGTTTTCCGACTCCTTACAGCTTTTTCTGGAAAATGAATTTGAAACATTCCTTAAAATTTAACTTAATTTCAATTTCGTAAAGCCCGGTCCAACCCCGAGAAAAAGGTCTATCGTTGAAACCGCCTTAAATGTAACTAGTTATGTAACTCCATGCTCGCTTTCATCAAGATCTACAAGAAGCACTACTGGTTCAGACTACAAGCTTAACCCATGCAAAACATCTACTTATAGGGATTCTTTCTTCAATCGCATAGTTATTCTATGGAACTCGCTGCCTTTAAATATTAAGTCCTGTAGTTCAATTTCGTCTTTCAAAACATTGCTACGAGCTCACTATCTTGCGCTTTTGCTTTCCACTTTTGACCCTGATCGCATTAGAACCTATAAAACTATCTGTTCTAAATGCCGATCTACTAACACATCTACTATTTGTTGCCGCTAACTTTTTTCTGCGCTTACTTACTTGTACTTGGCCGGCCGACCAAATGTACAAATGTACAAATGTACACTATTTTTTTTTTTTTGCATCATATATTTTACATTTCATGCTTAATACATCATTCATAGTTCTATCTGTAATGTATTGTCAGTGTATTCGTATTTGTCTCAGGCTGAGCTCGTTTGGACCTAGAGTCTGTTTCTCAGCCTGAGTTAAGCTATTAAATAAAAAAAAATAAAAAAATAAAAAATAAAAATGTGAATATCAAGTGCATGCATTCCACAGTTTGATGTGTTAGTGACCGAAGGCCTTGTGAAATATAATTGGACTTCAGTTGACTGCTAAAAAGGTACACATTAACTTACTTGCATGAGAGATAGTGAGCACGTCCTTAGAGTTGTTCGATATGAACGCTCTAAACAGATCTTAGCGTGCTTAGTTAATAATCTTTAATAAAAAAGATTTGTTGTCTTAGCTGAACTAGTAGTCAAACTTACACTCAACCCTTTGATATGGGGCGTCTAACAAATGTCAATAGAAAGCTAGAGCTATAACCTGGGGGAAAGTGACTCCATATATCGCATTGACCGGGAATGCTGGTCTCAAATTCAGATAAGAACAAGAGCCATACAATAAAATGATTGTTTAATGATCTCTTAGTGGCCTGGCTGAATGTCTTTGTATTTTCAAAGTCGCTTGCACTCGAATCAAATGGCACTGAATTTGTGTTTTAGAAAAAAAAAAAATCCAACCCCACAAAAAGATTCTGATACCTTTAGAGTTTTTTTATATATATCCGAGCATCCCCGTCACTTCTATATGGCAGCCCTACCTGGGGTTAATAAGCTCGCGCTCGTCGACAGGGGAGGTTAGACGATTGGAACGAACCCTCGATATTTCCTATTTTCTCATATATAGGGTGATATTTGAAAAAAAAAAATCTTAGTTTTTTTTTTCTATGCCGGTGAAAACGAACCCCACTCATTCGGAGTTCTGTCGACGGGCCTGAAGCTCATTTGTTCCTATACGTTTTCAATATGAATAACGAGTTCTAAATACAATTCTTTAGCTTCTGATGCATTTGACGGTATTTGCAAATTATTTTCCTCCATAATCATACCAGCTAGCTCTAGAAAGGCGGTACTACAGCCTGTCTGAGATACCCGTTCTGCGTATAAGTCCTCTGCTAGGTCCAAATCATCGTGATCAACAGGGACTTTGTAGTCGTGGCTATTAACAGTTTGTGGAATAAAGTATAGCACATCCGGTTTTCCAGGTGGTACTTCTGAGTTAATGTTTGGGCGTATTCTGTGTAAGTTCCAGGACTGCGCTACTTTGTGCAACTCATCACGAATGACCGGCATAAAACAGAATTTTAGGCATTGAACCTGAATAGGATTGGTGTCATCATACAAGCCTGAATCGCGTATATCTTTAAAATATTTTATCCACCAATCGCTACTGGTTTTCCTGAGTATGGACCACCATGCCTCAATTCGTTGATTGGCGACGGACTTCCCATACATGAAACTTTTAGTACCAGCAAGAGAGTCGACATCGTCCATACGTAGAAATCGTTGTATTCCTGCAATGTAGACATTCTCTGTCCCAGCATCTCCTCGTACGACCCTAGGTACAGCTCCAATATTTCGTACGTATTCAATAAAGTACTGAGCTGTTACTCGCGGGTTGTTGTTAGTCTCACCTACTTCAAGCCACAATATTCGGCGACTAAACCCGTCTATAGCTCCATGGATAGGAAAACCAAAAGGTTTTAGTTTATCGTATCCATCTATATGCCATATAAAGTTAGGACCGGGAGAGTGATATTTCCTTCTTCTAAGTCTTCTTTTTGAACGGTTCTCCAACGCCCTCTGGATCCAAACCTTTCAAAATCTTTCTTACTGCCTCTCTACCAACTCGCAGTCCATATTCGTTTTGTAGTTTTTGTTGCATGGAGCGATAACCTAAAGAGCATCCACTTCCTTGAAGTTCGTGGTCTATAACATCCAAAACAACGTGTAAGTCGGTAGGGTTTCTTCTTCTTTGTAATCCTCTACGCTTAATGATTCGTTTCAGCTGCCTCAAGCTAATACGTATGCCATGACAAAGGAGAAGGAAGGACAAGATTTCTGAATAACAAAATCCAAGATGAAAGTATTCTTCAATTATGCCATCACGGTCTCCTGCAAATTGTCCGTTCATTGATGGTAAATAGTCGGGTAAACTACACACTGTCACGTAGCTTGTCAGGCAAATGAACAGAATAAAAAGCAAGGTTGTCATTCTTCCAAATCTAGTCTACAGCCCTTAACTCTTCATGTAGTACTCTAGATCTGTCGCATGGATGTGCTTTCATTGTCAGTGCTGTCACGCATGCGTGGTAAAAAAAATGCCAGTTACGGGCTAAGTGGCAATTGCCAGTTACGGGCTAAGTGGCAATTGCCAGTTACGAGCTAAATGGCAACTTGCCAGTTACGGGCTAAGTGGCAATTGCCAGTTACCGGCTAAGTGGCAATATTGCCAGTTACGGGCTAAGTGGCAATTGCCAGTTACCGGCTAAATGGCAACTTGCCAGTTACGGGCTAAGTGGCAATTGCCAGTTACCAGCTAAGTGGCAATATTGCCAGTTACGGGCTAAGTGGCAATTGCCAGTTACCAGCTAAGTGGCAATATTGCCAGTTACCAGCTAAGTGGCAATTGCCAGTTACCGGCTAAGTGGCAATTGCCAGTTACTGACTAAGTAAACGTTGCAAAACACATGGCACTTACCAGCCACCGTAGGTTACTGCGGTGACGGCATTACCAGAAAATTATCATAATTAACTCATCTGAGAAGACGCAGGATTCACTTTGGACTCGCGATGAGTTTCAGTGGAGTGATTGTCTTTGGCAAAGACCTTGAATTCGTAAGGAAAACACCTGGAAATGGATTGAAAGTGTACTGCACAATAACCGGCCGACTGTCCTATAAACATGTACATTTTATCCCGTCGCGTCCGCGGGGTTGTTGATAATCGATTATTTGTTCACACTGGCAGTGGTAAAGAATGTCGCTACTCTCTTCAAGGAACTGTTCTTTCCCGTAAAAGAGTCTTCGTATTTCTTCGAAAATTCTCCATTATCCTTTCATGTTTTTCTACTTTTCTGTTGCATCATTTACATAGGTAATATCTCGTAGCTGTGTCGATTCGAACAGCAGATCGCGAGACTGAAATTAAAGGTCAACAGAAAGACAACGATCAACTGTACTTTGCCTCCAAATATAATATAACGATTTGTTGCTTCGGAAATGTTTTCACAACATAAGAGGCACTTGAGAAGCAAATGGGATGGATATATATATATAGGTAAGGCTTTTATTTTGGCCAGCATGATCTCAAATAATTTCTCAAGGCGAGTGTGGCTTTGTTTTTTGTGACCCACGAACTCTTTATACTGCCGCCGTGACAGTTTTATTTGCTTGCATAAATTAAATTGTTAATCCGCCTTGACGTCACTGGACGTGACGGCATTACAGACGTCTCTCTCGGGCTGGACCAAATAATCGAACGACTCGGTTACGGATACATTTGGTTCGAAAACAGCTCAAACACAAATCAAACACTTATTGATTGGAGAAACCGTAGACAAGTAAAACAAAGGCTTAGAGATATCGAATTCCAGTCTTGGACTGAAGAAATTTATAATGATCAACGCAGAGATACAACACAGAGTAATAAACTTATAGGACTAGCTTACCGACTATAAACAAGAAGAATACCTCAATCACATTAGTAATATCAAGCACAGAATATCACTTACTAAGCTCCGTATCAGTAACCACTGCCTTCAAATCGAGAAAGGTAGGCACTTGAAGCCCTTTCAGAAATTAGAAGACCGAATCTGTCAAAAATGCCATAGAGATTATAATTGAAGATGAAAAACACTTTTTAATTCGATGCCCTTATTATAACCAAAAGCGTGATTGACTCTTCGACGCTCTAGAACTCCGAGACTATAAAAAGAAAAGTACAATACTTAACGGAAGATGAGATATTCTTCTTATTGATTAGCCCGCCCTATAATGTGCAACTGAATTTAGTATCGAGATACATATATGAATGCATCAAAGAAAGGAACAAATGAATAACTTCTACAATGGCTTATAAAAATATATATTAGAGAGTCCTGAATATTTACGTTATCTCCAGCATTTATTATTAAATAACCTATTTGGATAAAAGCCGATGTATTTAGTTATGCAAGGTCCAAATAAAATAATATGTCTATGATATGTCTAATGTCTATGTCTATTTGTATATCTTTCGTCGTCATTGTCACTATCTCACTTATGAAAGTATATATTTAGCATTCTTCCATACCCCTCCCCCTTATTATTGTGGTCTTCTTTTTAAAGGGTCCCGCTCCTGCTCTCATTATAGATCATCCTGAAGGGCGACGCAGTCACCGTTTACACTTTGGATGACCCCAAGAACACTTGGCCGAGTTATCAGCCCGGGGGGACTCCCTTATGTGAGGGGTACATGGATGCAGGAGTTTGGTACCACTTAGGGTATCCACGGTCAAACACAGACATTTCTATTTAAAGCGGTACCTTTTAGTGGTCGGGTGTCAATAGCAATAAAAGGCATCGAAAGTTTAAGGTGTTGGCATGTTTTTATCGGTACCTTTTAGGGGTCAAAATAAGCTTGAGCCACGCCCATTTTAGTACCTCTTAGGGGTCAAATCGTAAATGTCACCCCCCCCCCCCCCCCCCCCCCCCGGGTCATCAGCAAACGCCGCAATAGAGAAATCAACGACACTAGGCAAATCGTTCAGTTATGTAGACTAGAAACAGCAAAGGTTCAAGGGTGCTTCCTGTGGTACGCCGGCCTGATATTAGAGGAAGGCTGTTAGAAGTAATACCTTGGATGATACAGCGCTGGTTTCGATCACTTAGTTAACTCTCAAACCAGCGTAATAGATTGCCCCTGATTCCATAACGGCTCAGCTTAACTGATTAGCCGTTCATGGGTTACACTGTCAAACGGCTTTCGCTAAGTCCAATGTCGTTCTGGTAGTCCAGGGACTGTCCAATTTCGTGAAGAAAACCTTTAGGAACCGGCCATGTTGACATTCAGTCAGATAATGTTAGGTAGTCGATCATATGATTATGAATACAGCGCTCAATAACTTTAATTTTCAACGCGATCCTTTTAATTTGTTGCTTCTTGTGCACAGGGGCAACAAGGAAGCTTTTCCATCCTGTGGGAGCCGGTGTCCTAGCGAATTTTAGCCCCGGCGGATTTCATCCCCCTGGATCCAAATCCGCTAGCGGAAACTATCTCCCCGGATCAAATCCGCTAGCGGTGACTATCCTCCCGCGGGATCAAATCCGCTAGCATATTCGATCCCCCGGGGGATTATATCCGCTAGCAGATCTGATCTCCCTTCGCGGATTTGGTCCCCCCACTTAAATAGATCGAAGTCATAATTTTTTGGATGTACTGCACGTAGAGGCTTCTTGTTTTTCTAGACCTCAAAAAGGCCTTTGATACCGTCAATCATAGTATTTTACTGTCTAAACTTGAGTATTACGGTATCAAAGGAAAAGCCCACGATTGGTTTTCATCCTACTTAAATCAACGCTCTCAAAAATGTTTTGTCAACGGGTCTTTGTCAGGAACACGCTATCTCAGTCATGGCATTCCTCACGGAACAATCCTTGGTCCATTGTTGTTTTTATTATTCATCAATGATCTCCCTCACTGCGTTTTAAACTCTACACCAAGAATGTATGCTGACGATACCAGTCTAACCTTCTCAAGTAATGACATTGATGTTTTAAGCAACAACATCGTATCTGATCTAGCATGCGTTCATGAGTGGCTTAGAGCTAACAAGCTAACATTAAATATTAGTAAGACAGAGTTCATGCTTATTAGTTCTAGACAAAAACTACATACTCTATCACAAACCGTCATATCCTCTATAAATAATATTGCAATCAAGCAAGTCAAAACGGCCAAATCACTAGGCGTGCATATTGATGAAAACCTGTCGTGGGGAAAACACATTGAAATTACGTCTAAGAAAATTGCCTCCGGCATTGGAGCCATAAAACGTATCAGACCCTTTGTTCCATTTATTAAAAGTATTACTAAGCGTGTACAATGCATTGGTCCAACCACACTTTGACTATTGTAGTCAAGTGTGGGAAAATTTTAACAAGGGTCTAAGTGACAAACTACAAAAACTCCAGAACCGTGCTGCCGTGTTCTTTTAAACGCTTCATATATGACTCCAATGCTGAACGATTATTCAAAACGTTGGGCTCGCTGGAAGAATCTGAAGACTCAGAGGTAGGCCTGAGCACAAAAATCCGGTTTTTTTTTTTAGGATTTTTAGAAGATCAGAAGATTTTTAGAAAATTTGGAGATTTTTAGAAAATATTTTGAAAATTTGGGGATTTTTAAATAATTTTTAATATATTGAGACGTATTCTGATTATATATTGTAGTTTGATTTTCTTGACTACTTCTGTACTTCAGTAACTACAATGCATTGATCCAGCGGTTTCCCCCATTGTTAATGCTTCCCATGTTTCCATACTCGGTTGAGCTGAAGAAAAAACATGGCGGAGCAAGCTGCAGTCGCTGTAGCAGAACTTGTGGAGCCTGAGGCTGCATGCAAGAGAGAGGGAAGTAGTTACGATTTTAGACAGGTTGAAAGCACCCAATGCTAGTGACTTGTCAAGGAAAAGGAAACTAGTTGTGAACACCGGAGGCAATAGACGAGCCAAGGGAAAAGTAGCAAACCCACAGTATGAACCGAAGGTTAGTGCCAAAGAACGCCTAGAAGAGTTTAAAGAAGAGTCATTGAAGATCATTAGAGGGAATACTCTGTTTTGCCAATCATGCAAGGAGGAAGTGTCTGTAAAAAAGTCGAACTTAGTCGCGCATTTATCTAGCAAGAAACACCATACCAACAAAGAAAAACGGGCGAAAGCAGCTAAAAAAGAGCAGGTTATTGCAGAGGCGTTGACTAAGTTTGATGAGAAGCATCACCCTAAAGGCGAAACACTGTCAACCTCAACAAGAGTATTTAGGATAAAGGTGGTGCGAACATTTTTGAAGAGTGGTACCCCACTGAATCGAATTGAATACTTTCGGGAGCTGTTCGAAGAGGCTGACATCACTCTCACACACCCCTCTCACTTGCGTCAACTTATACCCTTTATTCTTGAAGAGGAGAACAAGATACTTTTCAAGGAGCTCATGGGGAAGGATGTTTCTATAATCTTTGATGGCACAACTAGAGATGGCGAAGCCCTGGTAGTTCTAGTTCGCTTTGTGGATGACTGGTATTTGAAAGTGAGACTTGTACGGTTTCAACTTGTCAAGAACTCTGTTTGTGGCGATGAGCTGGCACGAATCGTGATAGAAGTCCTCCATCGAAGGCTTGGTGTTTTACAGGGCAACCTCTTAGCTGCAATGAGAGATAGAGCACCTGTCAATACGAGTGCTCTCAGGACAGTGTCTGTGCTCTATCCAGACATGTTAGATGTGGGATGTATCTCGCATTTTCTTGATCGAGTAGGGGTTAAATGTAAAACCCCAGTCCTGAGTCCATTCATGTCTACATGGAATTTGGTTTTTACCACAAGTATGAAGGCGAGACGAGTGTGGAAAGAAATATCTGGAACAGGAATGCCGCGCTATAATTCAACCAGGTGGTGGAGTCTATGGGAGTGCATGAAAGTCGTGTTTGAAGAGTGGCAGAATGTAACTGCTTTCTTGGAAAGCAATGAATCGTTCGCAGAAGCATCCAGGATGAAACTCTCCCAGGCAGTCGAACAGAGTTCCTTACAAATTAGAGTTGAGCAAGCCGCTATGATGGAGTTAGAGAAGTTCGTCAAGGCTACCTACACCCTTGAAGGAGATGGGGCCTTGGTATTCATTGCCTTTCAGCAGCTTGAAGAGTTGAGAGAATTCGTTAGGGTTCAGAACTTTCCTATTCTAGTGCGTGTGGTTCAAGAGTTATTTCCTCTGAATGTTGCCGAACAGCAAAGGTGGTATCACTATGGTGTCACAGAGTGTCTGCAGCCTGCTTTCCAATACTATTTGGGAACTTCTGCCAATGATGCTATCGTGTCACGTTCTATTCGAGTGTTTCAAGCAGCGCAGTTGTTCAACCCGAAAGTTGTCAAGATATCGAGGCCAGTTGCTGTAGATGTTGATCGAATTAGAGCTGTACCATTCCTCGATGATAACAACGTGATCCAGTCCTTGAAGGATGAACTTCCAGCATATCTGGTGAAGGTTGCCAACATCCCAGATGAATTTGATGCTCTGACAGACACCTGGCCATGGTGGAGACAAAATGCTGCCGAACTACTTTCATGGTCCTCTGCTGTTAAGAAAGTCGTGCTTATACAGCCATCATCCGCTGCTGCTGAGAGGGTCTTCTCTTTACTGGTGACAATGTTTGGAGACCAGCAGCATGATGCGTTGGAGGATTACATAGAGGCAGCGCTTATGCTCCGAGTTAACAATCGTTGAGCTCAGAAGTCAGAACCTCTCTTGAAAGTTCATAAATGTTTTTGACGCTATATCAGTCACTATGGCACGTTGTTAAATCAGGAAGGATATGCTTCTTGATATATGGAATAACTGTTACAGTTAACTCTGAGAATGTTGATGTTACTGTTTCCATGCTGCCTGAACTCTTAGAAGCAAAGTCTAGCCTGCTAGCCATCAATTTATCTAGTACTAAGTGGAGCTACACAAAGAAACACGGCTTAACACGCCTTTAAGCAATTTTCAGGTCTTTTAAAGCACCAATATATATTATTATTATTATTTATTTATTTTATTTATTTTTAAATACCCGATTAAAAAAATATATATATGGAGATTTTTTGAGATTTTTAGAACTTTTTCGGGATTTTTAGAAGTTTTTTCGAGATTTTTAGGGGGAAAAATAGGATTATCCGGATAGATTTTTAGACCATTTTTCGGGATTTTTATGCTCAGGCCTTGTTCATTTATCGATAATGGTCTTCAAATGTCTAAATAATCTAGCTCCCGAATATCTTTGTTCTAAATTCATAGCACGAAATGAGATTACTAATTATGTTCTTAGAGATTCTTCCTTCAAACTTGCTGTTCCATATCCACGCACAAATTATTGCAAGCGCAGCTTCAGCTATCGTGGAGCAAGCCTATGGAACAGCCTGCCAAGTGATATACGGGAGGAAAAATCTCTAATATCTTTCAAGAATAAAATTAACTGCTACGACTTCACAAATACGCCATTGTAATTAATTTAGATCACACGGCGCTCATGTAAAACAGGAATTAGTATAATAGGGATTATAGAGTTGTAGAGTAGAATTATAATTATTTTATATAGTAGTATTTTTAGCATACCAATATTAGTAGTTTTTTATAAGTAATATTTTAGTATACCAATATTATTAGTTTCATAATGTTAGTAGTAGTTTATATCACTATAATTAATATAATTATTATATCTTTTACTCCAAATGTTATACCTGATGAGCCACACCGTGTCTAAATAAAGATTGATTGATTGATTGATTGAACGGATTGTTTGAAAGCTTAAACCCTAAAAAAGACAGAGAGCAATGTTGTATTGACACGAAATGAACAGTAGAAGTGATTTTAGCTGTATCAATGACGATAAAGTTGGCCGAGTACGTGCTATCGCTGTTTAGCCGATCGAGGACAAGAACCTGCCAGTCGCATTACCTCTGACTCAGAACAATGCGGCGGAGTGGACTGCGGGTTGTTCGCATTCGCGATCGAGCTGGCAGCTGGTAACGACCCCTCCATCGTACAATATGACCAGCAAAGAATGAAATCCCATTTTAAAGACCCTGTGTCCGAGCCCATGGTGCTTTGCGCCAATGTTATGATTAGTTTGTTTATCAACGGCCGCATATATTAGGCAAGCTTTTAGGCAAACTAAAATGCTCTCGATTGTTTATAAGTTTCATAAAAGAAGTACACATACACTTTGGATAACGAATTTCATAATTTCTACCGGATTAAAAACCCAATCGAGCCCACGAATTTTCCCCAGATGCTTCGAATATGATTTTTTAACAGTACTTGGCAGGAAGCCAGTATTGTTCTGTCTTTAGATTCTAATTCAGTTTACGAGTGCGACTTTTCACAACTATACAAGCAAACACATACTCTTGCTACCTCGTTTTCATGTCTCCAGTATTGCTTAGCTGTATTTGAAGATCTCTACTTTCCTTGCGAATGATATATTTTGAGTGCAAAATGAAATGTCGTACTCGCATTCGAGTCAAATTCACAGCGAAGTAACAGCTGAACTCGGCAGATTGGAGTTTGACCCGCGATCGTAGTTTTGGTAGCAAGACTTTCTGGACGTACTGTAGGATGAAAAAAAAGGTTAAGGACATTGCTTTCTCTGCTAATAAAAATGCAAAACATATACAGATAAGTCGTAACACCTCAGTGGAGCTTAGCCGTGCGAAATTATAATTACGAATGATCTTGATGCCAGAAGTGGTTGCTTTGTGCCGCTTTGTATTTCCAACGAAGCCTGCCGGTCCCTTAGTGCAGCAAATCCCCGGGAAACTCACGTAGTAGTCCTTTTGAACCACAAGTGTTCTCTTGTAGACGTAGAGAAAGTAAAATGTGGACTGCTGAAGGATTATTTGTCGAGTCGCTTCGCCTCGCTGTCTCGGTCCTTTCTCCGGCATTCCTCTACTCGCCACTCTAGACCGGGATTCGAAGAAATATGCGAACTAAAGTTTCATTTTAAAAAGTATATATATATACAAAAGTTAAGATAAAAGAAAATCAGTTAAGCATATATACCTATGAATAATTACACGATGGCCCAAACTAGGGATGGATTTCGAAAGATTCGAGAGTCATATAACAACAACAACGATCTTTCTGATTTTTGTAGCCTACGAAAATGATTTGCGCGCGCAAAGCACCATGGGCTCGGACACAGGGTCTTTAATAGTGAACTGTTTGGACAGAGGAACCTTTGAACCATTTCCACAACGACCGTTGTTTGAAAATTTGAATAAATGACAATAATGTTTAAATCGATCCAAAAACTGTCTAGTTTATTAAATTCATTGATCTGCAATCATCAATTATACTTAGTATAAACTAGAACTCAAAACCGTTTAGAAGAATCAATCACTTTATAGATAACTAGACTAAAAACAACACGGACTTGTCCGGCCTTAGTCTCGTCACGGCACAGGCTAACCATCCTCCCATTTTGTGTATTTGTCACTGATGTTTTAATAATCCATCATTTCTTAGCAAATTGTGAAATAAAATACCTTTTGACTTGATTCCGACTGTGTATGTGTTGATTTAGCGAGCGCTCATAATACAGCTCGGGTTTCCTGTGGCTCAGGTTTGTTTACATATAGCTCGGGCTTCCTGTGGCTAATCTCGCCAACTACATTTGGGCCGCGTCAGGCAAAAAGGGCCCAGACGACATAATATGTAAATGTATTTTGAAATTCTACCATGTTTTTATACTTGTGGTGCGATTACAATATGCGTCGCGAGCGCCACATTGTGCTACTAACAAGTAGTGTTGATTTCATGAAATTGACCGGTGAAATCGAAGACGAAATTTACGATATTTTTACACGAGGGTGTGATCACAATTTTAGCAGGCGCAAATGATTCCTTATTATCAGATGATTGTTTCAAGGTGTAACTTGTACTATTGCTAAAATCATATTATGAGCTACGGGTAGAATGTAGTAGAATGACTGCAGAAAAGATTTTTTTTGGCCAAAAAGTGATCATCTTGTTCATCTTATTTATGTTTTACTCTTTAATGCCAGCAAGGTATAAATGAATCTCATACATCGAAATCATCCCCTCTGGCAGGATTCCTAATTTTTGTGGTCATATTTGTAATCGGGCCTTTGCATCAAAATCACGTAAATTTTACCCCTGATTTTTGTTGTCAATTTCTTGAAACTGACATTTGTTGTTAGGAATGAAATGTAGCGCTTCTCGTCAAGAATCCAATCCAATCTTTGACCTGTTATTAGTAACACCATTGTAGGAATTATTTAACTTGAATGTCGTCAGGGCCCTTTTTGCCTGACGCGGCCCATTTAACAATTATACCCGTAGCCCGAATGGGGTACGAGTCAATAGCCCATGAGGCGCAGCCGAATGGGCTATTTAATTCGTAACCCATGAGGGCGAGAGGTCTAATTGTTTTAGTATAAACTAACTACTCGGACAGTAGAAAATAATAGAAAGAAACAAATTGAAGTTAAAGAAATGTTATTATTTCGTGAAAATGCGTGCGTGAAAATGATTGGCTACTCAAACAGTGAATATGATATTCACCTCCGAGCGAAGCAGCGATCACCTCGCGTGAGTTTTTGTCCATTTGACAGAAAATAAAATAACTATTTGGTGCTGGCAAGAGAGGATAACTAATTATCCTCTCTTGGTGCTGGCTATTCACCTGCAGTGTGGTATATACTAAAACAATTATCCACCTCAGTCTCGGTGAATAGTGGTACCACTATTCACCTCCACTTCGGTGAATAATTGTTAAGTAGCTGGCGAGATGAGCTAGAGGAAGCCCGAGTTGTATTATGAGCGCGCTAGATCAACACATACACAGCAGAATCAAGTCCAAAGGTATTATATTTCACAATTTGTTAAGAAATGATGGATTATTAAAACATCAGTGACAAATACACAAAATGGGAGGATGGTTAGCCTGTGGTCACGGGCATCAAATCCGCGAGAATCAAAATCGGGGGGATGAAATCTGCGAGAGGGGAATAGAATCCGCTAGCGGATTTGATCCAGTGGGATAGATTCCGCTAGCGGATTTGATCCGGGGGGATAAAATCCGTTGTGACACCGGTCAGAGGATAACGACACTTGAAGAGACGACAGGCAGATGGCGCGAGTTCTCTAGCACACTCTTTTAGCACAAAGGTCATTTGCGGGTAGTCCATCAGGACCATGAGCCTTGTGCGGATTAAGCTTGGACAACACTTGGATCCTCAGCGAGCTGTAGAAGATCAAACTGTGACGTGCATGCCGGCATCCCGAGAGTAGTCTCGAGGCCCTGAGAGGTTCCCGGCGGAGGGTGTTAACCGTCATCACGAGTGAATGAGAGAAGAATAACTGATTGAAGGCATCTGCTTTATCCTTGGCGCACCTAAATGTTTGATTGTTGAACGGCTTGATACTGCCAGGAATACTGTTAGATTTAGTTTCACTTCGTGTTTTGAATTATTCGATTGACTGTCCAAGAGACTTGGTATATTCCTTATATTCCTCCGCATATTTCTTTCCGATCAACGCTTTTACCTGCCTCCTTAGGGAAGCGTCACATATCGATTTTTCCACGAGAAACGTCCAGCGAAGTTTGGGGGTGGGGTTTGATCTGTGACGTTTCTCCGTGGAAAAATCGATAGTTTTCAGAACCATCACATCACATATCTCTGCGACTATATGAAATGACTCCTGAACAGAAATGGAAGATTGCGGTTGTCCCACAGCTATCGCATCTAATTTGCTAAGTTTTTGAGAACTCGCCGACATAGATAGCAGTGAATTCAAAGGTTTCACGATGAATTCAATGTTCCATTCCCACCAAATGGGACCCAGAGGTTGTGAGAAGTTGTTGAAATTGGAATAAAAAGGCGGACAGTGAATGGAAATAGGTAAGTGTATGCCTTTTGAAAAATAAAATCGATAAATCGGTCTGACGTTTATTAGGGGGGTGAGGGGGTTCAAAAAGAAATTTCGCTGGACGTTTCTAGTGGAAAAATCAATATGTGACGCCTCCCTTAGATCACGGTACTTTTCATGATATACATCGCTTTTGGATCTCTTAACATCGAACAACCAGGCCCTGAACCATCAAATTCAAAGAAGATTCACGATCAAGGAACATTTTTACACGGACTGAGGTGAACTAAAAATTGTCAAAATCCTATTTAATCTCGTGAAGTACAGAATGAAGAATTCGTTTCCGGGACAAATATTTTAGTGTCTATCAAACTAAACTTAAAAGAAACCTAAAATAAATCGCTAAATAAAATACAGTACATAATAAAGACAGTTAGAATGAACAGTTATTTGGTGAGAAGATGAGTAATAACATTAGAAAATGTCTATAAAATACCACGGCGTATAACTAAGAAACAAAGAGAAATAGAAAGGGGTTCATTATTTTCTTAAAGTGCTTATAAGCCCTAGCCAGTTATTTTTGATATCGATTGTACATGAAGTGGATAGTCCAACGGTAAAATATTTCTTGATTTGGGTGTTGCGTCAACGAGATATAAGAGGGTCTGAATGGAGTTAACTGACTACTGACAAACGGCCTTAAAAATAACTGACAACTGACAAATGACGATATTTTTACTGACAACTGACAACCGAAAAATAACTGACAACTGACAAATTTGTATTTTGTGGGTCAAACTTTGTAAATTTTCTTTAGTAATGATTAACTAGAGCTAACTGACAACTGACAAATGGCCAAAATTTTAACTGACAACTGACATGTAGACCCCCCCTCCCCCATTCAGACCCTCATATAAAGGTTTGTATTTCCAATATGCTAATGTTAATGTCATCACCGACATTTGCTGAATTTCTTTGTGCTTGTGAATTAAGCTATTTTCTAATTTAGATTTTTTTTTTGGTAAAATGACTTTGATAAGCTTCAAATATAACTTAGAATTTAAAAATAGGTAATGTGTCTCTACCAGCATGCTTTTGTATAATAAGTGTGTTGGTGATGACATCGCCTCATTAGCATATTGGAGATCTAAACCTTTATATCTCGTAGACGTAACACCCAAATCAAGAAATATTCTACCGTTGGACTATTCACGTCATGTACAATCGTTATCAAAGATAACTGGCTAGGCCTTAGTTTACTCATCAACACTTGCTGTTACAACTATTAGCATTTCTATTGTTGGCGCGCGCACTTTTCTTTGATCACAATTGATCCGAGCACATATGTTTCCTCAGCGGTAATCATGCATTGGCGCAATTTCCTTTGATCCCAATTGATCCGAGTACATGTTTCCTCAGCGGTAATCATGCACTCGACACTATATAAACCGTTTCCCCACCCACAATTCCCTCTTTTGCTCTGACGAAGAGCTGGCGCTCGAAACGTCAGCTGCTACTCGCTTTCCACGGCGGTTAGCATACCTCAATCGACTTTAGTTGATTACATACCAGTGTTTATCTTCCCCGCCGACGCAGACCAACACTAGTTTTTACAGGAACTAGTTGCCTATCGTACCGTGTACATGGTGTGGTCGAGCTTCGCTTCAGTGGTTTTCCCTGCATGATATTAGTTGTTTGCTTACTGTGGTGCCATTTTTCTGTACTCCTAAAAGAGTGTTTCTTCTTGAAATTAAGCTGAAATCTACACTATAGCTAACTAGTTTCTGTAGAAGCATCGAGCATCGGTGAACGTATAGTAGCTTTCTCTGTTCTGCGGCTCGTATGAACACAGGCAGCCCAATCTCATGATTTGTGTATTTATACGCTTACAAATATTGCTTGAATAGTTCATATTATAAATCCTTCCAAAACATGTATCTTAGACAAATAAATACACGACTTCACCCTACAATGTTTCAGTTGTGGTTATTCATGAACACAGGCAGCCCAATCTCATGATTTGTGTATTTATACGCTTACAAATATCGCTTGAATAGTTCATATTATAAATCCTTCCAAAACATGTATCTTAGACAAATAAATACACGACTTCACCCTACAATGTTTCAGTTGTGGTTATTCATACCTCTGAGCTCTTCTAGGGTCGTTTCCACTGTTTTTTTCGAACCTCTTTCCCTCACCTCCGAAAAGGATTTATAATATGAACTATTCAAGCGATATTTGTAAGCGTATAAATACACAAATCATGAGATTGGGCTGCCTGTGGTCTGAACTTTGTAATCGGCCGAGACTGAATACAACATGAATCGCTCTGATTGGCTAATGTTAATGAGATTACCCTTGGAGGCGGGACTTCTTAGTGGGCTGTTTCTCGGCTCTTTTTTTCCGGCCAAAAATAGAACTTTGTTGAAGTACAGCCTTTTAGCGTTTTGTCCAATTTTCCTAAATTGTTCACGAGTCGTAGAAAACAGCCGTTTCTCAAATACTGTGTCGCGGAATTTTGAAATTATTTTTCGTTCAGGTTTTATGACCTGGTTTGTATTACCCTGGATGCAAGAGGTTCTAAGAGGTTAAGTGCCAGAGGTTCTAAGAGGTTAAGGCGCGAAGCGCCGCCAGCGAGGAGCGAAGCGACGAGGGAGAGAGACCGTTGGTAATCTCACTTCCATGCGTTTAGTTTGAAATCGAGGCGAGTCAAACCGGTTTCGCGGCCTATAACCCGTCAAACTGTGACGACCAATGTTTTGATTTCACACACGAACAATTGCATGTGGCGCACAGGGAGTCCCTAACCGATACTAGAATATTGGAAGATTGGATTGAAACATTAGTTTTGATGCGTGTGGGTTACCTGTGGTTTCTCTGCCGCGCGAGAGTGGTTGTGAATTTATCGTAGTCTCAAAATTGTTCATTCGCAGCCTAAAATTCGGGCAATAAAGTTATCTGGCTGTAAAATGAACCAGCTAAATGTGTAGCTTATTTATTATTCTGTAGTCTGCATTAGTTTTGGAATGCCGGCAGAAGCATTGGCTATTGCGAATGTTGCGATATAGCTCGCTTTGAAACGCTTCTACCTCTACCATATGAAGTCAAACCATCCGGAATGTCATTGAAAACTGCGGCATGATCGACTACTAACATAGGTTTCAACATAGTTAATAGAGTGGAATGGTTAGGAAACTCAGGGACCTTCTTTGTTATAGGTCTTTGTTAGCTTTTTTCGACCGCT
The DNA here is from genome assembly GCA_030867875.1 of Actinernus sp. WN-2022. NCBI lineage: Eukaryota > Metazoa > Cnidaria > Anthozoa > Actiniaria > Actinernidae > Actinernus > Actinernus sp. WN-2022. The sequence goes on along the minus strand of JAOWCC010000577.1, from coordinate 7,484,215 downwards.
ACCGTGCACAAAACACAATAGAAATTCCAACATGTTAGTCAATCAGCCAATAGAAACGTGTGAGTTCAGTCGTTCAGGGAACGCTAATGAACTATGATCGTGCACAATCTTTTGTCTTACCCCCTTCCAACCTAAATCGCAGCGCCTTTGTTAGCCCTTTTGAAGTTTGCCGGGTTTCCTAACCATTCCACTCTATTAACTATAGTTTCAATGTGTAAATCGCAACCGCTAGAAACACGGCCAATAATTGTATTGTATTGTATTGTATTGTATTTTATTTTATTTTATTCGCCACTAATAGAAGTTACAAAGTAGATAATACAAAGTAAATATATATAAAGGTTAATGGCGAGGAAGCCTAAAAAGAAACCATTAAGGGCTTATGTGAATTTAGGCTTCCTCTTAAAATAACAGCAAGTGGATAAACATAACGAGTAACTATGACGAACTGGCGTTTTTTCCTTGTTATTTTTTGCGTTACCTGTATTCTTAATAATAATTAATCATGATTAATATTTACAAAAGAGATAGGATTTAAAATTTACTTTGAAAAGAGAAAGGGAGGCGGAGTTAATAAGTTCAGTATCAAGTGAATTAAATAACTTTGGACCTTGAAAGTATACAGAAAACTGCCTTATGTTGGTTTTACATAAGGGAGTGCGAAAAGCTGGAGCATTTCTCGTGTTGTAATTATGGACTTGATCATTTGTTAAAAACCTGTTGTTAAATTTAATTGGCAAAAGACCATTTTTGTAGGGGTACATAAATTGACCTATCTGTAACAAAAGAATGTCATGGAATTTAATTATGTTTAGTTCTTTGAAAATAGGATCAGTGTGAGCATCAAATTTAGTCTTCATTAGGATTCTAATGACACGTTTTTGAAGTAGTACTATACGACGAAGATTGGATGGGTAAGTAGAAGCCCAGACTAAATTACAATATTGAAGGTAAGGATAAATCATTGCATAATACAGTGTTCGTAAAGACGTTTTGGAAAGGTAAAAACTAGATTTAAAAATGATTCCTACAGATTTCGATATTTTGTTGGCTATATGAGATATATATGGTTTTCAAGATAAGTGTTCATCTAGTATTACCCCTAAAAACATGGTTTCTTTTACTTGATCAATTATCTGGTTGTTTATAACCAGCTGAAGATTATGACATTGCCTATTTTGTCTGGGTTTAAATATCATGAATTTTGTCTTTGTTAAATTCAATGAGAGTTTATTTGCCTTGAACCAATCTGATAATTTGTTTATTTCAGCATTCAGAGTATTGATCAGGTAAACAGGGTCTTTGTGAGAGAAAAATATATTTGTGTCATCAGCAAATAGAATAAGCTCTAATACATTAGAAACATTATTCAAGTCATTGATATACAATAAAAAAAATAAAGGACCAAGAATTGAGCCTTGAGGTACCCCAATAACGCCACTTGCAGTAACCATCGTCGCCTATACACGGCACCGAGTGCTGTGTAGAACGCCATTCTTCTGTTTCTGTTTTGGACAATCAATTCGACCAAGCGCTGTATTTCGCCATATCACTAGCCGCGGGCGAAAAGTGAAATGCGCCAGGACACGTGTTTGTTCCCATGATTTGATTAGGCGCGAGTGAATTAATGTCGACGCTATCAACCCCAGGTCCACTCGGTTACGTCGGTCACTGTGGCCTCTGGAACTATCAACCCCAGGTCCACTCGGTTACGTCGGTCACTGTGGCCTCTGGAACCAGGGTACTGCTACGTCGGCCCTAGGCCGATCTTCCACCGAACCTATATTTAATAGGATCGGCGCGACTTAAAGGGGCCGTCTCACCCACAGTGCTTAGCGTGCTTTTGTTATTGTTTATATCCGGGACTTTGACCCCTGTTCACGGCGGGAACCTCACGAACTATACGCATTCTTTATGTTGGTGACATGATAATTTTGATTTGAACATGGATGACCTTGATGAAACTTAAATAGTACCTTACAAGTTGAATGTGAAGTCAACAAAGTGTTATACAGCAGTACTTGGCTGTACTATAACATTTACCGCTCACGCGTCGCTGCTATAAACAGAGAACACACTCTCCGGGTATCATGACACTAATAATTATGAAAGCGAGAGGTTTCTCTAGGGTTTCTCTCCTCGGTTCTTTTTTACTTGCAGACAGAGAGAGAGCTATAGAGAGAACTGCTAGCAGGCAATCTCGTTGCTGGCAGTAGCAGAGAACCAGTTCAGTGGGAAATTATTATCACGGCGGCTCTGTTGTCAAATTTCGTGCGAGTATAAACTTTCATCGATCCGATGAATCCGAAAAGAGAGACCTGTTTCCACAAATTGAACGCCGAAGCCCTCAAAATGATTTTAGGAAATTGCTCAATTCTTTTCGGGTCGACCAAGCGGAGTTTCGTAACCTGAGTATCAGTCCCTCTTTCCCTTCCTTTCTTAGGGGGGAGGGGGGATGGGTGATGGAAAGGAAGGGGGAGAGGGACTGATACTCAGGTTAGGAGTTTCGTTGCCTATAATATTTTGTTGACTTTACCGCTCACCCGTCGCTTCCGCGCGAACCCTGTCATCAGTACTATAAACAGAGAATACTAATAATTATCAAAAGAGAGGTTTCTCCCCTCGGTTTTATTTTCCCTGCAGAGAGAGAGAGAGAGAGAGATCTCAACAAGATCTTGGATCTCCATGCTCCAATCAGGCACAAGCGATTGAGAGCAAAGTCTATACCGTGGCTCACCTCTAAAATAAAGCGCGACATGTGGAACAGAGATTATCACAAAAAGCGTGCCATCAAATACGGAGGTCAGCATCACTGGGAACTCTACAAAACAGCCAGGAATAGAGTCAATATTGAATTGCGAAAAGCAAAGTCTGATTATTATCGTACTAAAATAGATAATTGTTCGCAAACAGACCCTAAAAAGACATGGAAATTGATTAACTCTCTTCTTGGAAAGCAAAATAAAAGCAGCCGCATAAATGAACTTCAAATCAACGATAATATTATCACCGATGCCAAAAATATTTCTGAGGCCTTTAATGACTTTTTCATAAACATTGGCCCAAATTTGGCTGCCGAATTAACCACTCAGTCAACAAACAACATAAACACTTACCTTGGCAACAAGCCGGATATCGACGCACCATTTAAGTTTTCTGAAATACCAGTGGATAATGTTTTGCTTACGTTGAAACAGCTGAATTCTTCCAAAAGTACTGGCCTTGATAACATTCCGGCCAACGTACTCAAGATTGCCGCGGAAACAATAGCACCATCGTTAACGTTTATATTTAATATATCACTCTCTACTGGGGTTTTGTTGAAGAATGCGCGTGAATCCAATATTCAAAGCTGACGACCGGCGTCAAACTGGAAATTATCGCCCTATATCTATCTTACTAATAATCAGTAAAGTGTTTGAAAAAGAAGTTTTCAGACAGCTATACGGCTATCTACTTGATAACTCCATGCTTTCTAAATTCCAATCTGGGTTTCGTCCACTTCATTCAACAGTCACAGCTCTGATCCAAATGTGCGATACACTGTACGAAAGTATGGATAATGGTTCAATTAACCATTCCATTTTACTTGACAAATTGGAGTTTTATGGTGTTTCGGGCCTTGGCCAAAAATGGTTCGATTCCTATTTAACTAATAGACAACAGCAATGTTTAGTAAATGGTCATTTATCCTCCACGAAAGAGATAATTTGTGGTGTCCCACAAGGCTCGATCCTAGGACCCTTGTTATTTCTACTTTATATCAATGATTTATCAAATTGCCTTAATTTTACTACCCCATGTATATATGCAGATGATACCCAGGTTTTTGCATCTGCCCCTGATATGGACAAACTTACATCGAATACTGATTAATTCTGACTTGGATAACATATGTGACTGGCTTGTAGTGAATAAGCTCCAGTATCACCCCTCCAAAACCAAACTAATGATAATTGGATCGACCTATAACTTAAATAATAAAACCAAAAGCCAGCCAAACAATATCTCCATAGACAATAACAAGGTATTGCGAGTAGACTCACATACCTGCCTAGGGATTGAAATCGATGAAAAACTTAGTTTTGAAAATCAAATAAATAAGATATGTAAAAAGGCAAGTGCTGGTATAGGTGCCATAAAGCGTATTAAGCCATTTGTCCCCACCGATTCACTCGAAGTAATTTACAAATCACTTGTACAACCTTACTTCGACTATAATTGTTGCCCACCGCTATGGGATACTTGCGGCAAGACGCTAAAAGACAAATTGCAAAGAGTTCAATCTCGAGCCGCTAGGGTAATTACAGGCACGAATTACGACACAAGATCCGTTGATATACTTGCTAAATTAGAATGGAAAACGCTCCAAGCCAGACGTAATCAAATGAAATCTATTTTAATCTATAAAATCTTAAATGAACAATCCGCACCATACTTGAGAAACTCTTTTATTAAAACAAGTGACTGCGATAAACGCTATCAGCTAAGAAACTCTGAAACTGATCTAGCACTTCCAAGACCGCGTACAAATTTCCTCAAGCGAAGCTTCAAATACAGTGGTGCTATGCTTTGGAATAACCTGCCAGATGAGGCTAAAAGCGCCAAATCTTTACGGCAATTCAAGAGGAGTGTCTGTTCCTGTTACTGAGTTATGCTGATAGCAGATTTTTACTGATTTTTATTAATATATGTTTTTTAATCTGTACATATATTTATTGTTACGCCCCACGTGGAAACCAGCTTACTGTTGTAGTGGCTAGCGTACGGAAATAAAGCTATATGTATATGTATGTATGTATCATCTGCTAGCAGGCAATCTCGTTGCTGGTGCCAGAGAACCAGTTCAAGAGAGAACAGTGAATGAATAACAGCTCGCCTGAATAGGAAATTATTATCATGCAGTCTCGGCGGCTTTCCGTTGTTTGTCAAATTTCGTGCGAGTATAAAACTTCAAATGAACAACCTGGTGAATCCTAAAATCTCGGCAAAATCACTGTCTAAAAGCCCAAATCCCGCCCTTCGAAACCAGAGAGAGGACCTGATTCCACAAGTTAAACGCCAAAGCCCTGAAAATGATTTTAGGAAACTGTTCTTCAAGTGGAGTTTTGTTGCAAATTGTGGTCACGTCAGCCAGCCACGGTGTTCAAAAACCCAAATCGGCTCAAAGATAGTAGATACTCGAACTAAGCGCTAATATCTCTTTACATATAAAGATTAATGGTCAGAATAGCTTCTCCATGTTGTAGGTGGAAATCGTGGACCCAAACGGACAATTGTTTCCTTTCGTTGAGGACGAATGAGACTGGCATCCATCAGAGAACTACGGCCACCTGAAATAAAACTAAAATTTGCAAGACCAAATAATTTAAAACACTTAAATAAGAGGCTCAATAGGAAGAACGATTAAAAAGGTTCAACCTAGAATGATTTTTCTGACGATAGCTGGAAGGATGGCAGAGATGTAGAGATGATTAAGACCGTGACTACCATAAAACTCTGGATTTCGATGGCATCGAAAATGGCCGCTATGTGAGCGCGCTAAGCACTGTGGGTGAGACGGCTCCTTTAAGTTCGACGTTTGCCGTAGGCCTTGGTCCCGAGACAGCGGGACGTCCCGCGCATGGGAAATGCACTCTGATCGGTTGGTCGCAGTCACGTGGAATTTGTCGTCGTCACGTGGTGGAGTCTGACGAACCCCACGTGATGACGACCAACCAATCAGAGTGCATTTCCCATCCGCGGGACTTCCCGCTGTCTCGGGACTAAGTTACCAGCATCTGCGGGTTTTCAAATAGCGGTTTTCGATACCACAAATATGTGGTTTACGAGGGCTAAAATGTAAAATTTTGGAATTCTACTCCGAAATAAACGTAGACAGATATTCGGTACGTCCTTTTGTGGCCTGAGTCTGGCGACGATTGAAGTGATGTTAGAGCACAGGCAGCCCAGGCTCGACATATATTTCCCGCCTTTTGGGTTACCTGTGGGATGTTTCATAAGCGATCTCGGAAGAGTTTACATAATTGCTCCTTGTGAATTCTCTTTTCCGATTCCTACGAAAAAAATCTTCAATAATAAAAGATTGATACTTAATGAAGTTCTGTAAGTGGTTTTGGGGTGATTTGGGGACTTCTAAAGCAGTTTATTAGGCCTCGAGGTTTTGACCGTTGGCCGCGTGTCTACCTCATAGCTACAAATATACACAAGGTATGCAGCTTCGAGCCGCTTTTCATCGATGTCACCTCACTCGCCGCCGAAATTCGACAAGAAATTCAAATCGATTTCGCCTCTGCTTTCGGCACACAAATCCAGAGATGTGTAAGCACTTCTCATCCACGTTTCAGGCCAAACGACGTGAAAACGGCCTGGAAAATAAATCCCGAATTCAAAATATATCCATCGCTATGTGATCTGCAGATTGATCGGTCCACAAATCAGCGGTAGACATCGCAGGCGGTGCTTTCAAGATGCAGTTGCCATGCCCACGCATGAGCTCAAACTCAAAGTAAACAAACTCTACTCATGAGAACATGTGATTGTCTTTTTCAGTATATTTCTTAGGTCATTATAAACAAAAATAGCATGATTTGTACGTGTTTTTATCACTTGCTGTATTTATGCGGTGCTTTCAAGATGCAGTTGCCATGCCTACGCATCTTGAAAGCACCGCCTGCGATGTCTACCGCTGATTTGTGGACCGATCAATCTGCAGATCACATAGCGATGGATATATTTTGAATTCGGGATTTATTTTCCAGGCCGTTTTCACGTCGTTTGGCCTGAAACGTGGATGAGAAGTGCTTACACATCTCTGGATTTGTGTGCCGAAAGCAGAGGCGAAATCGATTTGAATTTCTTGTCGAATTTCGGCGGCGAGTGAGGTGACATCGATGAAAAGCGGCTCGAAGCTGCATACCTTGTGTATATTTGTAGCTATGAGGTAGACACGCGGCCAACGGTCAAAACCTCGAGGCCTAATAAATTGCTTTAGAAGTCCCCAAATCACCCCAAAACCACTCACAAAACTTCATTAAGTATCAATCTTTTATTATTGAAGATTTATTTCGTAGGAATCGGAAAAGAGAATTCACAAGGAGCAATTATGTAAACTCTTCCGAGATCGCTTATGAAACATACCACAGGTAACCCAAAAGGCGGGAAATATATCTCGAGTCTGGGCTGCCTGTGGTTAGAGTGTGTTTTTGCCCTTCGAGTGATTTGATGTCCTCAACGGACTGTGCAGCCATGTCATTTCTAATCATATAGATCGAGAGATCTCAAAAATCAAAACCTCTCTAAACCCGATCTAAACTAGCCCAAAATAGCAGAGAATACCCAAGGACATAAGAAAAGGACACTCGAGGTACTTTTATTGCAAAATGTTATTTCATTACCTTTATTTTTACCATAGTGAGATGACAAGGAAAATTTCTGGAAAAAACGGTGACTCTAGCACGCTATCATGCAATCGATCTTGTGCGAGCAATCACGTAATCTACGTAGGATTTGTAAGTTTTCTGAACACCGTGTCTTCCCTTTCAATACTTTATTGCAAGGCGATCAGCAGCGAAAATCAGCAAACAGGTATCGGTGAACTCAAACGCTTAAATCTCGCTCAAAACATTATCCGGTGTCTTAAAACTAATGCAGACTACAGAATAATAAATAAGCTACACATTTGGCAGGTTCATTTTACAGCCAGATAACTTTTTTATCCGAATTTTAGGCTGCGAATGAACAATTTTGGGATAAAAACAAACAGACTACGATAAATTCACAACCACTCTCGCGCGGCAAAGAAATCACAGGTAACCCACACACATCAAAATGATCTTCCAATATTTTAGTATCGGTTTATAGGGACTCCCTGTGCTGTGAAGCATGAAATGACAACTGTATGTGGTTCTTTATATGGCTACTCTCGACAGTGCCTCGTGCTAGAATTTGCTGTCGTGCTGTAGAAGACGTCTTTACGTTTTATAAACTCGTACAGTGCCTCCTCTTGTTTTGTCTTCAATATCAGTAATCTCCAGAAACTTTGAGCCAACGTAAACTCCCCAAAATACTCAAAAACTCTTGATTTTCACTTTGTGCATCTCCTTCGCCATTCGCGGCTAGGGCTGGAAATAGTCGTTGTAAGACAGGTTGGCCAATGACAATTGCTGTTGCATCAAGCACTCACGGTCGCGCTTGGTAATGAGTAGATAAGCCAATCGGAGACGAGGTTCAAATTCTGAACCAAGGTGAGATTCTCAACGGACCAGAGGCCCTTCTAGTTTCTTTTCTCTCTCTTCCCCTTCTTCTCTATTTTACTTCTTCGAGCCTCTTTCTTACTTCTTCGGGCCTCTGGAACTCAGGGTAGGTTTGTATCAAAATGGGATGAAAAACTACTTTTTCAACTTTGAAAAGGGTAAAATCTGTAATACGAAATATATAAAAAATGCCCGACACAGTATTTGAGTCAATTTAGTTGGGATTCGTAAGGGATAATTAAGAATTTTTTTTTTTCAAAGCCTGAAGAGCTGAACTCCTTCTGGCGGACGGAGTCATTTGGCGTAGAAATATATAATCTACGCTTTAACATTTGTTCAAAACGGAGCAGTTAAATATATCATATAAAGTGGTAAGCTGTAGTGCTAAGTGTGCACGCCCTACGAGGGAAAGAGAAAAAATCTCTGACCGAAGTGGGACTCCAGATTACATGTCTGGCGCTCTAACAACTGAGCTATCAAGTCAGATGAGAGCAATCGTGGGTATTGGTGCGTTTTATGGGGTCACGGCGATTGTATATGTAGTTATGATATTGAATCATGTTTGCCGCGTAGCACTAGTAAGAGGGGCTGAATGGGGGGGTACCAATATCAGTTAACAGCTAATTTTTTAGCTATTTATCAGTTATCAGTTAAATTTTGCTGTTATCAGTTACGTTATATAAAAAGACTACCCTTTTACAATACAATACAATACTTTATTTAACCACGTGTCACCTTGGAGCTTATGCAACTCGTTTAAACGTGAACGTGAACAAAAGATAGGCAAATGAAAATACATACAAACATAATTTAAAAAAAAGTTGATACACTTGATGTTTAAGAGTATTAAACAGTCTTAAAATATTACGAAGTCTTGAAATATTACACTATTAAAAATGTATATTAAACTATGCATTTATACTCATTATAATAAAATTATATTAGAAATTTCCTGGTAATTATTTATGACGATAACATATGTGATCGTAAAGCGCTTTTAAAAGATATAATTTCTTTGCATTCCCTTATTTTAGTAGGTAGTTTGTTCCACAGAACACTTGCTATATATGAAAACGATTTATGAAGCCATTCCAAATTAAAACGAGGCTGTTCTAGTCTGGTACCATTTCCGCGCAAGTTGTAGCTTACCCTAACCTGATTTGAATACATATTTGCTGGTATGAAATGAATAATAACCGCTAATTCAACATCAAACACTACATTTTGTCTATTCAATAGATTTTTCTAGTATTTGACTATTATCAACTGGATCAAATCTGTCGAAAACCATCCGAAAAGCCAATAATAGCATGTGACGTTACGTCATTTTAATAAAAAATAATGAAGTATCAGGTAACAGCTATCTCACAAATATCAGCTAACAGCTAAAAAAGGTAAAATTCTCAGTTAACAGTAATATTTTTGGCCATTTCTCAGTTATCAGTTAACCCCATTCAGCCCCTCTAGTAAGTGTAAAGAATGTGATATAAAGTGGTAAGCTGTAGTGCTAAGTGTGCACGCCCTACGAGGGAAAGAAAAAAATCTCTGACCGAAGTGAGACTCGAACCCAACGACCTCCAGGTTACATGTCTGGCGCTCTACCAACTTAGCTATCAAGTCGTGGGTATTGGTGCGTTTTATGGGGTCACGGCGATTGTATATGTAGTTATGATATTGAATCATGTTTGCCGCGTAGCACTAGTAGCACTAGTAAATATGTACTTTCTTCAATTCGATCAAGACCTTTAAAACGGTATATAGTACTGTATGTGGCTTTAATTCCGACGTTGCAAGAACGTTTTTCCGAAATTTCACGTCGAACCTTTATGGAGACCTTAAATCCATGTTTTATACTATCATAAAACACTCTGGTCATTTGAGAAATGTTGAAAGCACGCGCCTTCGGCTTGTGCTTTTACATTTCTCTCCTGTTCTCAAATGCCCATCGTGTTTTATGATAGCATAAAACATGGCTTAAAGGCTTCTTTATTTGTTAAATATATTAGTAGGGCGTACGCACGGCGGGACAAGGGATTTGGGATTCGGTCTGACGGACGCGCGACTAGCAATTGTTTCGATCGCACGCTGTGTCTATGGTGCTCCGCTCGCCTTCGGCCCATCGCTATAAATGTACCGATCAAATCGAAACTTCAACACCTCCCATTTCATAGTAATAACCTGAAATATCACCAAGCTGATGATTTTGTAATTTGAAAATTTAAGCATCAAAGCGAGACCAATGGTCCCACCTTGTCTCAGGAAGAGATAAATCTACAGTAAACGGCTGAAAATAACGTAAATGTTCTCGACACAAAAGAACAAACTACTGCAGTTCGACAGAAAGTAAGAAAGTTCTGACCGACTCCAATGTTGCGATCTTTGTGACAACTGGCCTCGTTCTGATACCATTGTTACCAGACTTGTTTCCACGCAGACATGAGATATGAATAAGGTACATGGTTAATGATAGCCTGAGGAACAGCTGCCTCTCATCGCATGCTCACACCCCCTCCCCCCTCCCCAAGATTCCCCGAGAAAGATGGAGGTAAGTGAGCCTGCGACTAGGAGGTGGCCGTTTTCTCAGGGTATGTTAATCACGGTTAATCATGTATTTCTGATGTGAAACAGGCCAATGGAAATCACTGAATATAAACAATCTTACTATTTTATGGGGGAGGGTAATAGAAAAGTTGTTACATTTCTAAAACACTTTTTAACTTTCTTTTATTTGGAAGCATTGGAGCAACCCTTTCCCTCCTCACAAATTATAAAAAATCCTTGTAGTTCTTATCCATTGGATTATAATTTCAACAACAAAAACAAAGAGTCAGCTAGCATTATATATTTGTACATATCATACATGTGTACTACTTGTGCCTGATCTACGACTACTCTGTCACCAAACTACACTTCCTTATCCTCAACTAACCCATCACACTGGTGGTAAGAAAGTAAATATTATTTGCTTATTTGGAAAATAACTGTAAACTGGCACCAAATTCATTATTGGTATACTTCAAGTACCATTTATATATTTCCAACACACATGTACATGTCACTTTTGGGTAACGTCTTGTCTGAGAACCAGGGAAACATTACTTGATAAATGGCTGGCATGGTAATCAAAGTGTTGGGTACATTACTCAGCCCCTTCCCTCTCTCCAAAATAACAATCAAGTTTCCTAAGGTCTGAAATACATTATTCAGTATCAAGTATACAAATATTTTTCCAATCCAAAACACGACAATGCAAGCCAATATACATCACATAGAATGTGTTGTGAAAAATTCTAAAGTACAGTGGCTGATACAGCCCTTTTCAACAGCAATATAAATTATTGGAGTTTATGGTGCTGACTTTACTATTATATAAATATTGGATGCAATTGTTTGAGAGACAGTTTCTTTCTACAAGTTGGGCACTTGCTCTGCAATTGTACAGCACTCTTGATGCATTTATCACAAAATATATGGCCACAAATTGTTGATGTTAGTTGCCTTTTTCTTCTTTTGATCTGTTTGAGGGGAAAATAACAATTAGACAAATTTTAACTTCTTAAGTAAAAAAGTTGCAATAAAATCGATGGAATGGAAACTTCTACAACAAAGATATATCAATGTTTCCACAAAATATTTTTTGGCCAAATTTCCATACCATCTCTTTTATTGAAACTCATTACCAACAAAGCTCATTGGTTAGTTAATCTCAAAATATATATCTTCTTGTTTTGAAGATTTTCACATTTACATAAAAACAATGGGTCGAAAGAAGCACTCCTATCTCTGAAAATAATATATCTTGGAATTCTGTTTTGTGTTTGCTATTCTTCCATATCAGGAAATACATGGTCCAAAAAATCCCAATGATTGGGCAAAAACTCCCCACAGTAAAGTATGAATCTTTATGATGCCCAATCGGCTGTTACTACCCTATTGAACTCACCTACTGAAAAAAGTAATTGTATTATATATAAGATTATAAGAATGGCTCTCAGCCAATGTTTCTAATTCATATAATGAACACTTGTATCTTCCCTCCTTGTGCTATCAATAATAACTATATACTTTCTTCCAGTGCATAATTACTAATTAAAGAACATGCAAGTAATGTGAAAATATTACATGCAAACATGTCATGAAACTATCATTGATCAGAACGTATTTAGAAATATTAATCAGGCATCCTACCGTATGCTCGTCGTCCATGCAAATTGGACACGTGATAATTTTCTTGGGTGTATCAGCTTTGCTATTATTGCCACCACTACTTGTAACATCACCAGCAGCATTACTTTATGAGGAAAAATATTGGAAAATTAATACTGATGTCAGTAACTGTCATTTCCCATGTGAGAGGTTGTGGCTTGTATTCCATGCCTGACCAACCCTTGGGATCTTAAAATTACTAGTCTTTCATTCCATGCCTGACCAACCCTTGGGATCTTAAAATAACTAGGCTTTCATTCCATGCCTGACCAACACTAGAGATTGTAAAATAACTAGACTTTCATTCCATGCCTGACCAACACTAGGGATCTTAAAATAACTAAGATGTGTTGTCTCCCATGTGGGAGGTGGTGGCTTTCATTCCATGCCTAACCAACCCTTGGGATCTTAAAATAACTAGTCTTTCATTCCATGCCTGACCAACACTAGGGATCTTAAAATAACTAGTCTTTCATTCCATGCCTGACCAACACTAGGGATCTTAAAATAACTAGTCTTTCATTCCATGCCTGACCAACCCTTGGGATCTTAAAATAACTAGGCTTTCATTCCATGCCTGACCAACACTAGAGATTGTAAAATAACTAGACTTTCATTCCATGCCTGACCAACACTAGGGATCTTAAAATAACTAAGATGTGTTGTCTCCCATGTGGGAGGTGGTGGCTTTCATTCCATGCCTAACCAACCCTTGGGATCTTAAAATAACTAGTCTTTCATTCCATGCCTGACCAACACTAGGGATCTTAAAATAACTAGTCTTTCATTCCATGCCTGACCAACACTAGGGATCTTAAAATAACTAGCCTTTCATTCCATGCCTGACCAACACTAGGGATCTTAAAATAACTAGCCTTTCATTCCATGCCTGACCAACACTAGGGATCTTAAAATAACTAGCCTTTCATTCCATGCCTGACCAACACTAGGGATCTTAAAATAACTAGCCTTTCATTCCATGCCTGACCAACACTAGGGATCTTAAAATAACTAGCCTTTCATTCCATGCCTGACCAACACTAGGGATCTTAAAATAACTAGCCTTTCATTCCATGCCTGACCAACACTAGGGATCTTAAAATAACTAGCCTTTCATTCCATGCCTGACCAACACTAGGGATCTTAAAATAACTAGCCTTTCATTCCATGCCTGACCAACACTAGGGATCTTAAAATAACTAAGATGATGTGTTGTTTCCCATGTGGGAGGTGGTGACTTTCATTCCAAAATGTGCCAGACCAACCCTTGGTGCCTTAAAATTATTATAACTAAGAAGAGTGTCATCTTCTTAGCACATGTGCCCCCCCCCCCCTCGCCCCAATATCATTAATATCAAGTGAATAGTTGAATAGATTTCTTGATTTGAGTTGTAGAGGTTTATATTTCCAATATGCTAATGTTGTGATGTCAAATCTGGAATTTAATTAGTCGTTCCTTTTTCCTTGTGAATGAAACTGTGCTGATTTACATAAAATATTTGGTAACATCACTGATATAAGCTTTAAAATTAATGTAACATACATGTTCATACTGTAAAAGGTCATTTATCGTTTTTGTATAGTAAATGATGCCTGGTTTGTCATTAGTATATTGGAAAATATCATACAAATGTAAACAAAACATTCAAATCAAGAAAATAATGTTCTACTGTTCAACTATTCACTTGATAGGACCAAAAACCTTACCCGGCCATCCAGTGGCACTTACCCATAAAGCATTTATATGGGAGTACCACACAGGCGAGATCGCTAGTGAATTCGCCCCACTAGGGAGGGGGGGGGGGGGGGGCAATAATATCATGTATATGTATAGGGGGGGGGGGGGGGGCAATAATATCATGTATATGTATATGTAAGGTTATCCCAATAAAATGTTTTGTTTACCATTGCCCGACCAACCCATTTCTTTGTTTGGGAAAAGCCCAAAATATGAAAGGTTAAGACCAACCTAATTTTTTGCTTAAAAGTAAAAGAAATATATATATATTTTTTTGTTAAAAACTATACCTCTTTTCCAAGCTCTCTATGTTTTCATTTCTTGCCTTTCTGATGCAAATTGTCAATCCAAGACCAGTAGAGGAAAAAGTAGTTGAGGAATACATGAAAAATTTTATGTGAGTTCTAAATCTGACTTGGTTCCAGACCCCCTAACTTTTTTTTAACGACCGACCAACCCACTATCATGAGCCAGAGGGTGATGGTAAATGAAACATTTTATTGGGATGGCTTAAGTACTGCATTTCCATGAGTGAAAAAACTAAGTGTGACAAAGCTACCATAAATGTACAGTACAATCCACCTTGTGTTGAAGCACTCCTCGGTGACCACCTGAACATCGTCATCAGTAGATGTCTGTGGTGCGGAATTTCTGTTCATGCTCTCACTAGATTCTGTTGCAAACATACACGATGGTCTTTGCCACATTAAACTAGGTGCTTTTTGATATATCCTACTTACACACTGGAAATCAGAACAAAGATGATCATCGTCAGCAGTGTATGAGATCATGTTGATGAAAGTGATAATTTAAAATTAAAAACGAAACCACTATATACATGTAGCAAGTTAAATGTTACAAAATGTAAAACAGTGGTTGGTTAGTGGTCATTATCAGGGTAGTTAAAGGCTTTAGTCAACCAACATATTACTGACAGCTGGTCAACAGGTGTCAGTTGGATCATAAAGTACAAGTTTTCTCTGTAATCAGGTGATAGGATAAAGCCCCTCTGATTTTATTATTGTATTTGTTAAGAAGAACATCATATTAATCTGTGGTTTACTTAATATTAGCTTTTTTTAAATCCTGGCATGAAAGCCATCCACTACAATTTCAATATATGTGGTAAAATGTACCAACAGGGTTCGTACTGCATCGAGATGATGAAATTTTAGGAGTTTTCCTGGCTTACTAACATTTCCACGACCCTCAACTCTGAGATTTCACACACAAAGAGTAACAACCCTTTGGAAGCCATGCTATGTACATTCAACTAATGTCTATAAAATTCTAGGAGTTTCCAGGAGTAGATGGAGAAATAAATGAATTTGAGGAGTTTAGGGCCCTGGAATAAAGTTTTAAAATTCCATGAGTTTTCCAGGAATTCCAGGAGTAGTGTGAAGAAATTGTGAAGAACTGCTAAAGAAATTGGCAAAGACGAAACCAAAATCATTGAAGTAGATGGAGAAAGAAAGGATTTGGGAGGAGTTTAAGGCCCTGGAAGAAAATTTTCAGGAATTCCAGGCTGGAGTAGTGTGAACCCTGTATTAACTCTCTCTGACCACCATGACGATTTCTTTAATTTCTCAAGTTCAATTAAGGGTACTGACATGAAATCTTCCAGATATGAACAAAATATTATTCTGAATCTTATCATGCATAATTTATGCTAATGAGTCACATGATTGATCACATGTATTCTGGGACTGTTTACGATGTTGAGATCAGCACTGGGAAACATGAAACCGGATGTCGAATTTACTCAACAATAGCAGCGAAAGAGTTAACCATCAATAGTAAGGGTAGGCCCTATTTCACCTGTCCAGTAATTAAAGAAATATTTATTTTAGATACATGTAAAAACTTTACAGAAGTAATTCAAAGAAAACTCACTACAATTACTGGAGTGGAGTCAGCACTTTCTGGAGTCTCTCTTGTTAGATCCACTATATCTCTAGCTCTGTCAGGAGAGTTTGGCTCTGCTGTTAGATCCACAAAAAATGATGACCCTATCGTAACAGCATTACATAAAAAAAACAATTAATCACTAATATATTGTAATACACGAGAAGCAACTTTATTACTCGGGCCAGGCCTTCGGCCGAGGCACGAGTCAAGTTTCGCAAGTCTTTTATATTTTTTATTTTTTATTTTTTATTTTTTATTTTTTTGTGTCGACCCGGAAGTCGCCGCTACCCGCCAAACCAATCCGATTGCACTGTTCACGTGGCGGCCATGTGACATTTTATCGACTTCCGGGGCCGTCAACCAATCAGCTCGCGTTTTTTTTTACATTGCCATCGTTACGTCAACTGCAGTCTGCAGGACGTGATGGCCAATGCCGCTATGAGCAAAACCACTGGATGAGTTGTTGTTGTGGATAAATCGTTCAATCTTTCATCGTTTTTCTTCATTCGGAATTCTGTGCAATTGATTCTCCTACGGATTGACAGCAAGTGATTATAACCCTAAAATTTGTGAGAGCAGTTTCGATGATTGTAATACGCGGGGTCGAAAGCTAGCCAGCCAGCCAGACAAGATCCGTGAGTACAAGTACATAAATATTTAATTTTCCGTAAAGAGAAAGCTCGGAAACGTTTTATGGAGGTACCTACGTAGGAACTTTCGATCTGTAGTGATGTTGCGGGATGAAATGAAAGTAACATTCTACAAAAAGCACCTACGAGTTTTCAAGTCTCTAAACACCATGCACGTCCACGAGTCACGACTAAAACGTGAGCGAAGTTTTGTCCCATTCGTAGCCATTATGTTGCTGAATCCGAAGGTTTCTTTGACGGAAATGGAAAAAAAATTGAGTTTTTCTAGGGCTGACTGGAGTTATACGGGCTTTGAATGGAAATTCTCACATTTTAGAATATATGTTTACGCTCCCAAACGCACGTGGCTTGACAGTTAAATAATGTGAACCAACCATGGCGACATTTGTAAATGTAAGTAAAACACATAAACACTTACCAGACTTGCAGTGTTGTTATTTAATATTCGTTTCAGTTAAAAGTATGTTTAAAAAACTGGCACAAGAAATAAAATAAAAAAATAGAATATTTTTTCAAGCAAAAACTATATTCTTACCAAATATACTAAAATTGACTGAAAAATATTTATGAATTTTACAACTTTTCTGACATTTTCTCTAATGACTTCGTTTTATTCACATGATTGCTGCTACTCTTTGTAATAATATTTATTTGCATCAGTTTCAACTTCTCTCTTCTCTTATTCCTAAATTCTAAAGTATACAGTACTACTTAATTACAATGGGGAGTTGGGGTGGCACATGGGGAGCTGGCGTGGCGCAATGGTTAAGTGCCTCGCCTCTCACCTCTGTGGCATGGCTTCGATTGCCGATTGCAGCACCAAATGTGAGTTGAGTTTGTTGGTATCTCCCCTTTGCTCCTAGGGTTTTTCTCTGGTTGTCCTCCCAGGCTCCACAAAAAAAAAACATTCCCAATTTGATCTGTAGTTTAGCAAGGCCCTGACTTTGATCAGCCCCTATGGTTGTTTCAGGTTTCGTTAGAAATTGAGAGGTTTTATTTTATTTGCAATGTTTTCTATCTGAGGTGGTCCTGGCTTAAAGTGCATTCTACATGTATGTCTAATTTATGCATAGGGTCCAAAGGGCTCCAGGCTTAAAGTGCATAAATTAAGCCCAAATTAGTTATTTGATATTGATTGTACATGTACATGAAGTGGATAGTCCAAAATAGTAGAATATTTCTTGATTTGGGTGTTGCATCTACGAGATATAAAGGTTTATATTTCCAGTATGCTAATAGACCCATTCGAAAAATGGCGTCCAATTTAATTAACTATTGTTTAGGACTGACTAGCCTCGCTTACATGGTCAAAAGCTTTCGTGTGGACTGACTAGCCTTGTGTTCACGTTACCAGGACAATAGCTTCTTCATGTATGACAAAATATGCTAGAACTTTATGTATTAATACCTAGGCCTAGATGGCCTGAGTTCAGGCCACTCAGGGCCTCTTGTTAACATTACAAAAGAGTGAAAATTGCTTACATTTGTAAATAAAACGTTCTAAAACTACAGTAAGGTCTTACAGGCAACTTTCAAAATCTTACATTGCATTATTTTTATGAGAAAAGAACTGGAGTATTGCTACTGACGCTAAGTGTATTTATTGCAGCCAGACTTTGTCTTTGGTACATCACTGGTTTAAGCAAAAACTAAGGAAAACATAATGATTATAAACGATTATTCTCTCCTTGTTGTGAGTAGAACAATAATTATTTAAATAGATCATTTAAAAACTGATTCTATGCAATTATTGACTTGAATAATTTTATTTTTATTTCAGACATTACATGTATGTTATACATAATTAAATAAAGCGTGGGATAAGCAACTTTTGTTAAATGAATTTGAAAATAAATTCCAATGTTGTTGTATAGAGTGGATTTCAATTGAGTGTCGGAAGTGTATTGGTTATGCATTTACTAAGCTCTCATCCTATTGGCTGAGAAAGTATAAACCAACCAATCAGAATCCAAAGTAAAACCAAACGTAAAATTGGTTTTGGTTTTGCTTTGGTTTGTCATTGGCTCACAGGGAAGCCATTTATGAGTTACTTGTGATTACTCGCTGCTATGATTGGCTGGCTGTGGTTAATTTGCGTTTGGTTTCACTACACTTAACTGAAAACCGCTCAATCAGGTGCTTTTAATATTAATATATATATGTATATGTACACTGTACCTCTTTGGTAACAAATATATCCAAGTCATTTAAAACATATAATTGCCATGGGAGGCTCCCTCCTGTCCTTTCTTTCCTTGCCCTACATCTATATCTATTACTATTATTATGATTTTGAAGGGATATTGTCTTTATTCTGTTTATGTTGTTATAATTACTTCTGTTTTTCTTCTATTTTCCACTTTGATTGAATGTAAACCTGAAAATCATTATGTAACTTGAGAATGCTGAATAAAAAAGCTATTGAGTTTTAGTTTGATAGTTAGACTCCTAGATGTATTCTCTAGCTACATGTATATGTATAATTGTATTGGTATGTGATTCAGTAGCAGCTATACTGGTAAAGCACTACTGTCAGCTATAGTTCTACCATGCAGGTTTTCAACTGCAAGCTGTGAATTCCCTTAAATTATTTTGTCCCTGTTCATGTTTTGTCACCCTTTCTGTTTTTGTCTGTGCAAAGATTGGGAATGAGTAAAAAACTCTCCATAATAATAATGAGTGACCCTTCCCTGAGCTTTACTTTGAAACTCATATTCCAAATCTTCACTCCGTCAAAAAAATGGACAGTGACCTAGAAAAATTAAGGGACTTGGTCACAGTCTATGAAGGTTTTGAAGCAAGTGCGTTCTGTCTTGGTTTATTTTGCTTTGAAGATACAGGGAGCTTTTACCGGGTCTCCCAAGCCAGAGGCTTACATGTATGATTAAGTATTCCAACAAACTCCAGGATCTAATTGCAAGTTAGGCTGGCTTTTGAGGAGGGAGGAAAACCAGAGAAAAACCCTTGAAGCAAGGGTGAAATACCAACAAACTCAACTCACATGATGCCAGGCCTGGGGTATGTCATACCCCAGGCCACAGAGGTGAGAGGCGAGTACTCAAACCACCCTTGCTTCCCTTGTCTCGCTGGACAGCATGGATTAATCATAATTGTTAATCTGATCAATATCAATCCTGATGATGATTATAATTTAGATAGTAATGATTAAATCATAATCTAGATACAATCATGTAGTAATAAATTATTATGATCTAGTAATAGATTATTATGATATAGTAATGGTTATTCTAATTATATTTTTTTCAGCACCCAAAACCATTAGAATTAATATTAATCCTATTATGATCTTATTAATATGATCTTCTAATCAAATAATTTATTCTTATTATTTCAACTTCAGTAAAGGAAAATGCTAGAGCCACTGGTCATGAATTACCCTGAAAATGAAGTTTGAATATAATATTCTGTATTACTTGCATGCATCGTCTACATATATATACGCATCTACTATTTGTATTACTAATTATATTCTTAATTAGATTACTGTACTTTCTTTTTCTTTTTGCTCATTGTTGAAATTGTAAAAAGCTGTATTTATTTATGTTTACCTCTTCGTATTGTGGGTGTGGTATCCAGATCAATCACTTCAGGTCTAGTTGCCTGAATTTCAGCAACAATTGTAATGTCATCTTGAGTAAGGTTAACAGTGCTAGTTGTGGAGGTGCTTACTGGTGACTCATTTACTGTACTATGTCTTGTACTCAAATAATTAGCAGGACTAGCAGGGCAAACAGGATTAGCAGGGCTAGCAGGGCTAGCAGGGCTAGCAGGGCTAGCAGGGCTAGCAGGGCTAGCAGGGCTAGCAGGGCTAGCAGGGCTAGCAGGGCTAGCAGGGCTAGCAGGGCTAGCAGGACTAGCAGGACTAGCAGGACTAGCAGGACTAGCAGGACTAGCAGGACTAGCAGGACTAGCAGGACTAGCAGGACTAGCAGGACTAGCAGGACTAGCAGGACTAGCAGGACTAGCAGGACTAGCAGGACTAGCAGGACTAGCAGGACTAGCAGGACTAGCAGGACTAGCAGGACTAGCAGGACTAGCAGGACTAGCAGGACTAGCAGGACTAGCAGGACTAGCAGGACTAGCAGGACTAGCAGGACTAGCAGGACTAGCAGGACTAGCAAGGTTAGCTGGGCTAGCAAGGTTAGCTGGGCTAGCAAGGTTAGCTGGGCTAGCAAGGTTAGCTGGGCTAGCTGGACTTAATGGAAGATGAAATTCATCATCTATCTGAGTTTCCAAGGCATCTCCAAAGCCATCAACAGAACCTGCTTCTTGGTCCTTATCATCTAGATATGGACTAGTGGGCCGTAGGCAGACTCTTTTATAAGCCTGATAAATAAAGATCAATAAATGTTAACTACATGTCAGATTATTATGTACTAGCAGGGACCCGCGGAAGTTACATGAAATCAACAAATGACTCCTGACACAATTTCAATGGCGGCAGATTGTGTACTGCAGGTTTTTAGCGTGTTGATGTTTTCAAAGTTGTACTTTGATAAAATCTTGTATAATAATATGCTAAGTGTGTGTGTATGTGTAACGCTCTACCCCAGGCTCCCTCAACATCCTAATATGGAGCGCGCGTGCGCGCGTCCAAAAATGGCGCCAAAAAGTGACGGCCACAGGTATCCCAACGAAGTCGAAGACGACGAATCATGCGAAAAGTTGCTCTCTCTCTCTTGGGAGTCTTGGTCTTGGTTGCATTTGAGGAAAGAATGTTAAAAAAAAGAAATGAGTTTTCTCAAGTTCTACACTTAGTTGGGTGAGCAAGCCATCGAGTTTACGGGAATGTTTTAGGGAAAACCTATCGCCAGGCGAAGCGACCACAGTCAAACGACTGAACTAAGACCAGGTATTCAAACACAGTTAGAAATGTTGTCCGTGGAAAAGACTGTTCATTTTTTTATCTAACAACTCTATGATGTGTCTAAGAGCAAGATATTTTGTCAATGTCTGTTTCCAGTGTTCTTAGATATAAAAATCAACTGTTTCCTCGCCCAACTATCGTTAAGGCTCTTCAGACCATAAACTCACTACAACCAGACATTCAAATAACTTGGCTTTTGATTATAGTTTTTATTCCGTTTTCCTGCTTCGATCAATGCTCTTTCGGCGACTATAATTATTTGTTTCCGTCACACGAATTCATGACTCGAGCTGCCTGTGACCGTCAGTTTTGGCGCTTTTTCGACAATAGGTATAATTGTGTTCATCAGTTTGAGAAATTAACTGAGATCCCGTAAGATATTATTGCCAGTGCACAATCTAGTATTTTTTTCATTAATTTATAACAATATTGATATGATTAACTAAAAGTCAATTAAGGTAGGCTAACCACCATGGGAAACGAGTAGCAGCTGACATTTCGAGCGCTAGCTCTTCATCAGAGCAAAAAAGGAGTTGTGTGTGGCAAAACGGTTTATATAGTGTTGAGTACATGATTACAGCTGAGGAAACATGTACTCGGATCAATTAGGATCAAAGGAAAGTGAATAATAATATTGTATATTTAATATTAATAATTTTCCCTTGTACATAAACGGTCATTTCATGTATGTATGTACAGTTGTAATAATTATTATAAGTCTTCTTGATAAGTGCTTCTCCTACTCTTAGGACAAGTGTAGCGAATATATATGTTTAAAATAGCAAAATAAATAAAAAGTAGAACCAGAGGTCCAGCTGAATGGAGACCCAGGAGTGCAAAGCATGAATGAACAAAATTATCATCCCAACATATGGCTACTGTTGGCAAACAAGTGGATTAACTAAATAATAAAGAACTGAAAAAATTTGGTCAACACAATATCTCAGCATTCAACTCAATCTAATATGTAACAATGATCATGCAGCAGTTATGATGAAAAAGAGTGAAGGCCAGCCATTCATATTGAAAAGCTGTATGCCCTCTGGTTTGTAAGGAAAAAGTTAGAACTCCATTTAGCTGGGTACACATGCATACACAATACTGCTATATTAATTTTGAATAATTATATGTACATGTATGCTTAGTTATTTATAATTATCATGTCTCTAGTATACTACATTGTACTTGAGGCTACTCGAGACTAAATGTAATTTAGGCTTACATGGTTAAAGATCCAGCGACTACTGGGGGCATATGCTGCCTGTTCTAGTAGCTACTTTTCTTGTTTTTTTGCTTAGTACGCGTACTAAGTGTACTAAGATATATTTATGTATTACCGGCCATCTTCTCCAGTTCCCTTTTCTATCCTCTTTGAAACTCATTTATAAATGATTGCTGTCTCGTACTACCTCGTACGAGAAAAGGACTGAAAATGTTTTGAGACAACTAGTGCCTCGTACGAACGTACTAACGACTGAAAATGTTTTGAGAGAACTCATTAGTGCCTCGTACTAACGTGACTAATTACTAACGTACCAAGGACTGAAAATGTTTTGAGAGACAACTAGTGTCTCGTACGAACGTACTAACATACTAAGGACTGAAAATGTTTTGCGACAACTAGTGCCTCGTACGAACGTACTAAGGACTGAAAATGTTTTGCGACAACTAATGCCTCGTACGAACGTACTAACGTACTAAGGAATGAAAATGTTTTGCGACAACTAGTGCCTCGTACGAACGTACTAAGGACTAAAAATGTTTTGCGACAACTAGTGCCTCGTACGAACGTACATGTACTAACGTACTAAGGACTGAAAATGTTTTGCGACAACTAGTGCCTCGTACGAACGTACTAACGACTGAAAATGTTTTGAGAGAACTCATTAGTGCCTCGTACTAACGTGACTAATTACTAACGTACCAAGGACTGAAAATGTTTTGAGAGACAACTAGTGCCTCGTACGAACGTACTAACATACTAAGGACTGAAAATGTTTTGCGACAACTAGTGCCTCGTACGAACGTACTAAGGACTGAAAATGTTTTGCGACAACTAGTGCCTCGTACGAACGTACTAACGTACTAAGGAATGAAAATGTTTTGCGACAACTAGTGCCTCGTACGAACGTACTAACGTACTAAGGACTGAAAATGTTTTGCAACACTAGTGCCTCGTACGAACGTACTAAGGACAGAAAATGTTTTGTGAGAACTAGTGCCTCGTACGAACGTACTAACGTACTAAGGACAGAAAATGTTTTGCGAGAACTAGTGCCTCGTACGAACATACCAACGTACTAAGGAATGAAAATGTTTTGCGAGAACTAGTGCCTCGTACGAATGTACGAACGTACTAAGGAATGAAAATGTTTTGCGAGAACTAGTGCCTCGTACGAACGTACTAAGGAATGAAAATGTTTTGCGAGAACTAGTGCCTCGTACGAACGTACTAACGTACTAAGGAATGAAAATGTTTTGCGAGAACTAGTGCCTCGTACGAACGTACTAACGTCCTAAGGAATGAAAATGTTTTGCTAGAACTAGTGGCTCGTACGAACGTACTAACGTACTAACGAATGAAAATGTTTTGCGACAACTAGTGCCTCGTACGAACGTAGTAACGTACTAAGGACTGAAAATGTTTTGCGACAACTAGTGCCTCGTACGAACGTACTAACGTACTAAGGACAGAACATGTTTTTCGACAACTAGTGCCTCGTACTAAGGACTGAAAATGTTGCGAGAGACAACTACTGCCCCTTATATTAAATTATTGATACCTCAGTAAGTTTAAGTACCTAGGCACTAACTTTCATGGTCGAGCAATTACTGCGGTACTGTAACACCGGCGTTTCAGTAAATGGCCGAACTGTGATATTATAGCCCATAGCATTAAGTAAATATTATAGGAAAATCACATGCCCGACTAGGTTATTACATGTTAATTAAGAGTTGCACGGGAATTATCAACGCCGACACCGTTCCGACAATTTAACGTGGAATTGACGATTTCTCTAATCTGAAAAGCCTAAATCTCCTCTGATTCAGAGACATCTGAATTGATCAGGCAGATAAAACGTTTAATTTATGTCTTCCCTCTTCATGAAATAGCTATAGATTATACCCCCTGATTGCTGCATAGACTGAGCTCTGTTTTCTGGGCAATGCAAAGACAACCACACAAGGTTTGGCATATACATGTATGGCTATGAGCAAAGGCCCATAGCCGGTAATGAGATTTTAATAAAGAAATAATCTACAAATATTTTAGCCCAGTAAAGGCGAGGGCAAACACCCGGGGGGGGGGGGGGGTACTCCTGTTTGTGATGTATTATGTATGTGCCGCCCGGGTGGGTCAGGGTTTTGAGCTCAGTTTGGGCAGGTAGGGTCAGGGTTTTGACCTGATTTCGGCAGATCAGGGTCAGGATTTGAGTATATTTTGGGTGGAGTCAGGGTCGGGGTTCAGTATTTTTTAGGCAGTTAGGGTTCAGTGTTTTTTAGCTACTATGTCAAAAAAAAGACATTCTGTTGCCGCATTTTTATCGCCTGCCCACATGCAAGCACTGAGGTTTGTATACATCGTGACGCCGCTAATTCGTACTTATCTATGTACTTCATCTGCTGATTTGTTTACCCAATGCTCCTGTATTCTGCCAGGAGTTTCTGGCAGCCAAGCTGTCAAGCTCTGTTTGCAGCCTTGGGCACTGAATTTCCAACTTAACGTCTTAACATGTTGACATTGTTCCGTTTTTTAATTAGCTGGTCATTCTGAGATTAGTTTATACAATTACCTACATTTCAATAAACAGATTACACTCGTCTGTAATGTGCCCAAGCACAGAAAACTAAACTAAAGCAACTTGACGACTGTAATAATAAAGATAAGTTAAGACAACAATGCAACTGCTTCTTCCTTGGGGAATTAATTGTACTTCCAATAAATCCCCATCCCTTACATGTACACATGTACATGTAGCACCCTGAAACTCAAATAAATGCCTAGGGCACTAGGCTCTTTTAAGAAACTGATTGTCAGGTACACATACTGTTAAGTGAACAAGTTGCACCGTAAATACGTGGTCGGTTTAATAGTAGTTGGCCAACCACTTCCCAACAGCTTGCCAACTGCCTACATCTACAGACACAATTTTACCGATAGTTAATAACTGACCACTTACCAACCACTTACTGACCACCTTGCAACAGCTTATGGCCCACATATTTATGGTGCAACTTGTTCACCTTAGCTGCTATTGTCTGTACCTGATCTTGTTCTTCCTCGTCATTTTGATCATTTAAACCATTCAAAGATGATTCACCACTACACATACGTTGTACAGAGGACAGCTCTACTTGTTCTTCATTCAGATTTCCACTAGTACAATCAAACTTCCTTTTCATTTGGACCTGAAAACATTATGAAAATAATGTTGACAGAAATCTTCCTTATTGATAAACATACATTTTAACCATCTACTACTGGAATAGAAAGAAAGTTGCTAACTAAGACAATATATTTCATTCATCAGTGATTGTTGTTTAAAAGAATTCTAAATTAGATTCCAATTAAGGGCATTGGAAATTTGCATTATTGAGCAAAACACAATTCAAGGCAAAGATGCTTCAATGTAATAGTTTTAAGCTTTTAGAAAAACATAATTTCCAGATACAGTAAACAGCAGCTTGTTTTTCCCAAAAGGTTTAAGGAAAAACTTTGTGTATAAGCCGCACCACAAAATTCAGTAAGAGTAGTCTTGTGTTCGAGTTCATAAATGCCTGTAGTTAAAGCAAAACTACCAGGCACATAGAAACCCCTGGTAATGTTGACTGGCATAACCCTGGTGGTGAGCTCTGACACCTTAGCTTCTGTCCCCTGCATCCTAATGCTTGTAGGGCTTGAAATAAAGTTGGTGACACTGAAAATAAAGTTTGTAGTGCCTGAAGTAAATTTAATATACTGTAAATACCCGTGTATACCGAGAAAGTGAGGTTTTCTAGCTATATTTTAAAAGAGATTGTCATATCACAACGACGAATTGGTTACAACTTTCCTTGTCCTGTCTTGTGTATATTTTAACCTGCTGTCTTTAAATCACTTCAGAATTCTTCTGCTGTTCCCCCCATTAACCAACAACATATTTAAGGAACTTCATTCCTTTAAGTGCACAAGAAAGTAAGATTTTCTGGCCAAACTATATGAGCATGTGTCCGAGTCCATGGGCCGCCATATTGGATTTTTAAGGAGGCCTGGTGCGAGAGTTTTCTCGAACGTCCGATTGAGCGTGAGCTCCAAAGTTGAACATGAACTCTGAAAGTCTGAATCTGAAAGTCAAAAAAGGTGCAGCTTATACGTGATAAAATACAGAGTTGAATTTGGAGGGAACAACAGCCTAAATCCTGTTTTCCAGTTTAACCTGCAGGTAGTGGCTGTAACACATGTAGTTAACCCTAGAGTGTTCAGGCTCTGATAATACAACTGTTTATTTGTGAAATGAATGTTTTAAAATGTTGTACATGTTGCGTGTATGATGATTTACCATGAAAGCCACATGTACACTACATTTTGTGACACTTATTTAAGGTTACCGGATACCTTCGCGGGTCTCGACCTCTCATTAATAATTTTGTATGCGCGTTGTTTTAAAGAAAACTATAGAAACGTACATGTATATGTATACCTCTATAAAGCTTATGAAGTGCAGAATATGCTGAATGGATTTGTTAAAAAAAAAAATATTGTAAAGCAATGTTAAGCCAACAAACGCGAAACTGACAAGGTTTATAAAAGTAAATTAGCAGCCTTCGGGTTAACGCATAAGAACAACATTAAACTGCACAATGTCAATCAGCATATGACAGCCTAAAAAAGGGTGTGAGCATGCATTTGTTCATATTTTACTTCATTCAAATGCAATTCATTCCACCTTACTTCGTTTCTAGAATGAACACTGTCTGAGTACATGTATGACTTTGTACTTTCAAATATTTAGTTAATGATATATAATGCACAGTGTGCAAATTACATCATGTAACAAATTAATATTTTTTTCTGCTACAAATCTGGTCCAAAGACTGTTGGTGATTCCTAATCAAGTTCCAAATTCTCCCTTAGAAAATGCAGTGAGATAAATTAAAGACGAATTAAGAATGTGACCAGTACATACAATGTAGTCTATTGTATCTGATTACATAATTATCTATGGCATTCTTTGCACTTTTATGCTGTAATGAATTAGAGACTCACCAGTATTTCAGAAGATGTAAGTTGATCTTGTGTATTCTCTGTACCAGTTAGAGAGGGTTCACTTGACTCAGCCATAGGACTACAACACCTTACACTGCTCTTCTCTCTGTGACTCAGTTCTTAATGGATTAAATGTCATCTAATGTCAACCCTGAAAGAACATCATTAACATCATCATAATGGGATATCATCCAGCTGAAATGATGAAATATTGTGACCAAGGGGGAATATATATTTTCACCTAGGGGAAATATATATTCCCCCTGCATATTTAATTATATAGCTACACATAGGGTTATATGGCATTGGGTCAGAACAAATACTGAGTGGTACTACACTGTATTTTCTGGACTAACCCTGCCCCCTGCATTGATATCGCTCTGAAACACTATTTTACTTACAAAAGGTATTCACTGTAGTCCATGTGGGTCTAATAGAAACATCTACGCATCCTCAAGGACGCTAGCAGTGCGAATTCATCTAGAATGACTCATACATTGTATATATTCCAAGCTATTCCGTTATCTTTCCCTTTGTTTATAGTTGAGAATTTGCTAAGACCAATGAAAAAATGTCCATGTTTTTTATTCTCAAATCAGTGTATTGAACTGGTTAATGAGTAAACTGAGCCATTGTAAACAAAATGGAATTTTATCAGCCTGAAACTCGGGGTGCCCTCGTGCGGAACTTGCGGGATTACATGTATATCACATATCCCCTTGTTTCAGGCCAATAACCCTTACCAATTGGGTTTACTGAGAATTTGAAGTATAATTAATATTTGTGACCGAACACGGGAAAACATACATTAACGGGAAAGCGTTAAACGGGCAAATATAAACGGCTTGCTAACGGGTTTTAAAGCCGTTTAAACGACTTTACAAGGTCGTTAAACGGGCAAGGAGAAAATTCAAACGACTTGCCAAATTGTTTAAACGCTTTGCTTCAAGGAGCTAACGACTTTGAAAGTCGTTTAAACGGGTAATAAAATATTCCTAACGTCTTTGCAAGTCGTTCAAACGGGTAGTGAAAAATTCCTAACGGCTTTACAAGTTGTTTAAACGGGTAGTGAAAAATTCCTAACGACTTTCCAAGTCGTTTAAACGGTTACAAAAGTCGTTTAAATGCTTAGCAAAAAAACTTCAACGGTTTACCTTGCGGAACCCCCGGGGGGGTGACTCCCATATAAAAGGGGTAGGGATGCTCGTCGGACATTTTCGATTAGCATAATACCAGTGGATGTAAATTTGCGCTACACGCAGTGCGGGAAAAGTGTAAACATGTTTTTGACAGCGAACAGAAAGACTGCAAAACTGGTTATTCGAGAAATGTGATACTAGTTCGAACATGGAAATGAGAATGGCAAGCCGTGCCACCAGAGGTTCTCGTCGCTTCGCTCCTAGACACTCGTCGTTTCGCTCGCGCCTAACTTTCGCGAAGGGAGGCAGTAGAACCTCTGGTACCCAGGGTAGGACGTAAAACGCGCGTCAAGAAAACAACCATAAATAATCTCACTGTCATATTTAAAGTTCGCTATTTTTACGTACGTAGAGAAAAATGCAACAACCTGACTAACTAAACGGCTTATAATGTTTGAGCTAACGACTTTCCAAGTCGTTTAAACGGATAGTGGAATTCCTAACGACTTTGCAAGTCGTTTAACGGGTAGTGGAATATTCCTAACGACTTTGCAAGTCGTTTGAACGGGCAGTGAAATATTTCTAACGACTTTCCAAGTCGTTTAAACGGGCAGCCGAATTTTTTTAACGAGTTGCAAAGTCGTTTAAACGGGTTCTCTTGCTGAGCTAACGACTTCTCAACTCGTTTAAACGGGCAAGGAGAATTTTCTAACGCTTTAGTTGATGAGCTAAACGACTTTAGAAGCCGTTTAAACGGGAAACTAACGACTTGGAGCGTTAAACGGAAACGCGTTAATGTATGTTTTCCTGTGTTCGGTCACATTTATTTGACACAAGCATGCTTAATTTCAAGCAAACCAAATAAAATACATATTTTTATAAGCAATTACAGCCCACTTTTGATATATATGCTTCACTGGTTTCAATATAAGGCTCACGGGCAAATTCAATTGATTCTTGACTATTCTCTGAAAAACACTATTTAATTTACCCTGCAGCTTAATTTGTATTGAAACCTCTGTGTATTGACAAGTTAAGCGTATATCGAAAGTGCTACGTGTATTATGAGTATTATCCCTTAGAAAACAACGAATTTGAAGGAGAATTTAGAATGTGATTAGGAGTCAATTACACCCTTGTTGCACACAGCCCTTATTTAAGGCCATTTGACCATCTACATGTAGGACTTAAAATAATTATACAGATTTTCAATGAAAACTGTGAAAACTGCAATGGCTGAGGGGACACTGGACAAAGTTTACTATTATAATAGTTAAGCGAATTTAACTATAGTAAACAGCATCCTCAGTGTGACCTGCATTTTATGGTTTAAACTGTAGTAAACCCAACTGTGGTTA
Organism: Actinernus sp. WN-2022; assembly: GCA_030867875.1. Taxonomy (NCBI): domain Eukaryota; kingdom Metazoa; phylum Cnidaria; class Anthozoa; order Actiniaria; family Actinernidae; genus Actinernus; species Actinernus sp. WN-2022. The sequence goes on along the minus strand of JAOWCC010000577.1, from coordinate 7,453,826 downwards.
GTTGCTCCGACAAGTGTGGCAGGAAGAAAGAAAGTTAACTATAGTTAGCCGACCTGAAAAGATGGGTTTATCGATCACTAAGTTAATCTAAACTTATTGACTTAGTTGACATCTTGTCATCTACATGTAGTTTGATGTAATTAAATTCTAGTTTGTGGTTTCTGAACTGTCAACACACACATTGGAATTCATAATAATTATGAGATTGTCATTTCCTGTCTGGTTGTCTGGTTTTCTCAAGGCTTAGTACAAATTCTTAACCATACATGTAGTTTGACAGGTTTACTATAGTTAATGTCCCAGTGTGCCCTCAGCCACTGTCAGGCCAGTACATTTTAGTAGGCACACAAGTGCAAAATTAATGTACATACATGCATTAAGATGATATAGGAAATAAAATTCCTGGTGGGTAGCAACAAACTCAAATTTTAGGGATCTTAATTAGTAAGCATAAAATGTGTCACTGGGCTCAAAATCAGCTACCGGTATATAATTTATATTTAACAAACAAAGACAAACACTGCTATTGTTTTTAGTTGTTTAAAATACTTTTTCTGACCCGTTATCCTTTGCAAGGATGTAGCTGTTGCAGGTAATTTTGGTTTTCAGTTAATTTCAATTTTGAACTCCAGAGTTTTTTTTTCTATTAACTAGGTAATTTTCTTCTAACTTGGAATTTCTTTATGATTAGGTAATTTATTTATGACTACATGTAGGTAACTTTTTTATGACTAGGTAACATATTTTCAAATTGTAGTTTACATTCAGCCCCCCTGATTTTGCTGTGATGGTTAGTGTTGCATTTACATGTACTGTAATTTAAGTGATGTCATCTTCATGTAAATAGTTAAAGTTCTACTTTAGTTAAATTTATCTAAATCACCAAATATGAATACAGACATTGGAGTGAATCTATCTGGCAATCCTACATTTGCCTTACGGTAATCTTTTTTCTATCTTGGCAGGGCTTATGTGTACATCTAAAGCCTGGTTCTCATTTGCCACAGGCATAATGGTGTTGTCTGTTCTCATAATAATTGTCTACCACCAACATGCCTGCATAGTTGAGCTGAATTCAAATAGAAAATTGTTACCGTAAAGTTCCAAAAGTAACAACTTTGTTACTTTCGGATTTAGAAGCCTTCAGGCCAGGGGTTGCTACAATCGGGAGGTCGTTACTTTGGGGTGGTCGTTACTTTCGGGGTCCAAAAAAAAACACGTTAAACTACAAGCTTACTACAGGACTTACAGACTCTACGAAAATGCCTGGGACATTGCATTTGAATAGCACAAAAACACAACTACGGTAATTCCAAACTACCGGTTTCAATATACTGTTATATGTTGCAGTTCATGCACAGCATTACATTACAGACTTGTATTGCATGCCAGTGACATTGATGTAAATAGCAACAGCTGTTGGTGATTCAGTAATAAATTGTTAAAAAACACTTTACGGTAAAAGATTGTTACTTCAATCTGTAAAATTGATTTAAAAAAAAAATTTAAGCGAAAAATAAAGACCATACTTTTTGATATACTTGCACATGAAGATGATTATATAAGTCTCTCAAATATTGTCCAATATCCATAAAAACTAGATATAGCTGATTATACTTTATCTATACCGTCCTTTATTATCATTAATTATTTTTTATAAACTCTCCATAGAGAGTATGCAGGGTATACGTAGCAGGCAGATCTGTCGCATCCATGTGGAGTTGTGACAGTAAACCGCGCCACTTCCCTTGAGACACATAATCAACTGGAGTTAAGTGTATATTTTGAAGTTGGTGTCAACTAAATAAATTGCGTCTGCGAACAATGTTTTATCTGCTTTTGTTAATTTTCGTAAAAGCAGGTCCTGCTGTGACGTTCTGCATGTTATGTCTTAAAATGCCATATGCGTGACAGCATTGCAATTAGTTACGAATTCAAGGATTAAAATGTTTGCATACATTCCTTGGGAAATCAGTAAAATATACGACACGTATAGGCGAGAACGGCTTCACATAGGCTAGACATGTATTTGTGAAAAGCTTACAGGAAAGCAACTAAAAACATTCATTTGATAAATAGCTACACTTTTACTTTCATCTAAAATTAGCATAATATTTGCCATGTGAACAATTGACCTTTGCAATCTGATATTCCAAAGGCACTAATTATGTAACTTTAATTTTTTTACTTTGAACACCCTGTGCACCCTGCGCGCTGCGTATTACTCCGTCCGCTTTTTACTCGGGCTGCCTGTGGCAGCACCGAGTCTTAATCTGCAGGCCGTTATTTTTTGTTTGATTCATGCAGCAAAATTTTTGCCCATGTATTAAATTTCAAGTTCACCACCAATCAGATTGCACTGTGCTGGTCACGCAACAATGCCAGGTTAATTTATTTACATAATTTAATACAGTAAAATCAAGATGGTTGACCAGCGAGGAAATTTCTCTCAAATTTGGAGTCGCATCTCTCAAATGTAAGCAGTTTAATGTTTTATTTAACTTCACTTGTGCGAAAGCCTTCCAACAGGCTCAGGATATTTCAACTGGCGCTCTTGTCGGAGCCGAAGGACCGCATTTTTTACCCAGATGGCCAGTGATTTTATATACAACACGACGCCGGACCTGAAGGGGCTGCATGATCAAAGTCAAAGCCAGGATCCAGCTAATTAATCCACACATATCGAATTGGAATTTAGACTGTGTTGCTTTGCTGCTGAAACCAAAGGCTTCTTCGATAGAAATGGCAAGATGTTGTGTTTTTCTAGGAGGACAAAATATTTCTCGTTTAAGCTTCTCTTTCGCCACGGCTTTGTTATTTGAATCTCTGTGGATTGGTATACTCAAATATACTGCACAATACCATACAACTGAATAAGAAGTCTTTAACAAAGCCAAACTCAACTTCAACTCAAGAGCAAAGCTGAGAGGGAAAGTGAAACTGAACAGTGTCTTGTCAGGTCATGAAGGTACGGTGAGGTTGAAATCATTGCGTGTTTATATCTGCATTTCTTTGTCGATTTTTTGCGATAGTCAGTGTACGTTTTTGCCAAGTCTATTTATATCCAGTGCTATCCTTCTGATCATGATTATATACGTCAATCTCTGGAAGAATGCAGACATGCCAGTAGAAGATAACTGCAAATTTTATTAAGTCGAAGAACCAGACATGTACGCATACATAATCACATGTACACAGAGATGTGCTGCAAACACTCATTGTCATAAAACTAGTTGCAAGCACATCTTATATAATTACTTAAACGAATTTTAGGAAAAAGCAGAAAAGTGAGGCGAGTTAGAAAACAAAGCCGTAAGGACGGAGAAGAGAGAAATCAGAGACATATTTTTTTTAATGGAGAAATAATTCGTTTGTAAAATCACGTCGAAAAGTCTGTAGGATAACTAAAAGCCAAAGCGAACCAGAGGAAAATGTAAATTTCATGCTACAGTATCTCCAATCATTTCACATACCCGAGCAGTTCTCTCCAAAAATCTGAATCATAAAAAGAATCACTGCAAAATCATGCTGTCTTATTCAATGTCTCAGATGTATTTATAATTTTATTTTAATAGAATTGGATTAATTTTATCTGAACAAAATTTGGCCCATCACAGAACCAGTAAGCTCAGTGGTTAAAGTGCCACTACGACGAAAATTTACCATTTTGATTTGCCACTTTTTCAGTGTCTATAGGTCAATCAGTATTAGAAATATCCGAAATAGTAAAAAATATTCCCAAATGAGCATCTTAAACCACAAATTTTAGGAGAGTTTACCGGTAAAATCCTGTCCGCCATTGCTGAAAGCCGTGCCCTTTGTTCAGCTTTAAACAAAGGTTTATTCACCGGAAGTGATGTCATACACTTAACACGACAACCTCGTGGCGCGAAATAGCGTGCATAAAAAAGTAGCCAACCTCGCAAAGATAAATATAACTTTCTTCTTATGTACGTGAAGACGTTTTTAGTAGAAATATGCCTCCAGGCGTTGTGTTCTGCATGCGAGCGTTAAGTGTATGACATCATTTCCGGTGAATAAACCTTTGTTTAAAGCTGAACAAAGGGCACGGCTTCCAGTAATGGCGGACGTGTAGATTCAATATTCGGAGCTAAAAAAATAAGACTTCCTGTCGTCGTATCGAAAAACAATTTGAACTGGTAATAATATATGAACTCTACTTTATGAATATGCAAAAACATTGATATGTCAAAATTTGATCGTAGGGGCACTTTAAGTGTCAGTCTGTTGTGCAGGAGGTAGTCAGAGTTCAAATCCAGGTAGGACCTTAAAATAACTGGGAGAACTGGTACTGCATGCCTTTGCTCTGACATCTGCAAATGGTTCTAAAAGCTTTTTGTCTTCTTGGATCACAATGTTAAATTGTAGGCCAACACTGAGAATGCAACCAAATCTCTGGTAGTGACCACCCTCAAGTGTAGTGGAATTATATAGTCATATAGATATAGAGTAAATGAATTTGTCCCCGATTATTGCAATACCATGCTAAATACATTGACTCTCTCCTCTGTTAGTAGTAGTAGTACTAGTTCCCTTGGTGCCACTATATACATTTTATATATTATAAATATACAGGCTAAATCTAGTAGATTACATACTACATAAAACCTAATCATGACTGCTGCCTTAAAAAATCATTTTTATTGTTATATATATATATAATATAATAATAAATGTATATAGCGCCATATCCACTAACTGCACTATGGTGCTTTACATTACTACATTAAAAAACAAAATGAATATTTACAAAAAAGCTTTCCCAAAAAGGTAAGTCTTCAGACTTTTCTTAAAAATTGTAATTGACATGTCAGGCCTTCTCATATCGATGGGCAGAGCTGTTGTTGTAAATGTTGTTGTAAATGGATGGGTAAATAATGCATGTATCAGCAGCTTCCATCAGGGGTGGATCCATGGGAACCTACATGTAAGTATCAGAATTAATTGTTTGTTGCCCATTGGTTGGGGGGGGGGGGGGGGGGGGAGCTCACTTTGGTTCATGGATTAGGAACCAAGAGGACCGACCTTGTATGAATTTTTACTAATATTTACTAATTGCTACCAGCCACTCCAAAAGGCTGCTAAATTCAGCTAATAATTATTCCCTTTGGTTATTACTAAGAGGATTTCAAATGAAAGTGTATTTCATCTTCAATCTCATGTGGCCCGAGTGAAAGCCCAGATGGGCTCTTGTTATATATGTGAGAGCAGTGATTCACAGTGAGAAGTTAGGTAACGGAGTTTGGAGTTAAATAACTTAAAATTATTTAAGCTGAAGTTAAGTTTATATAACTTAACTAGTAGTGACTAGTGCCCGTACTAGTGCCTTTTAGTGGCATGGTACAAGGAACTTTATTAATATTATGTACATGTAGCCGTTCATACATTCACAAGCGCCCAATATAATTTAATTTATATTACAACAATGTAACCATTTACTTTAGCTGATTTATGTAAGCTATATAAGTTATATGCTGGATAATCCAGTTTGGTGCTAAGTAAGTAAGTTTGAAAACCTTCTACCGCCTACCGGTACAACTGCAACAAAGCTAAGAGTAAGAAGCTTCAGTATGAGTATTTACGAACCGTTTTTAAATATATACGAAACACCAGAAACTCACCCGAATTTTCAGCCAGAGATCTTCACAGACGATGTAATACTTGTTCACCTTTCTTTTTATGTGAGAATAATCATTTTAGATCCCTTACCAGCCTACGTTGGCGGGTAAAATTTTCGCAAAGTCACTCTTCTGGAAGAAACTCAATTTTGTTTTGTTTCATTGTTCAGCAGCTACAGTGTCTGATTTATGCGCAGATCGTACCAGAAGTTAAGTTGAGGAGACACTGGGAACGAGAATTTACGTATACGCGCCTAATCCAATAATATCCCATGGCATTGAAAGAACCCCATTCGAACGCTGATTGGCTTGACAAAATAACCCGGCTATACCCAATTCTCAATAAAATCTCCCAAACCTAATTCAAAACTAACCCACAACTAACTCCAACCAACTGAGAGCAAAATCATTGGAAAGTCGTAGGGTTTTATAATGACAAAGTTATTCTGGAGTAGCCCTTTTTCGCGGGTTGTCCCGTGGAAAGTAACAAACGAAGCGGCTGTATTTTTTTATTTCTTTATTTAAACATATAATGTCCTAGTGTTTGCCTCAAGAGCACCAGGTGCTCATCTAGGAAGCTCACACTACCGTTACAATTACAATTTTTACAACGAGTTAGGTAGAGAAAAAGGAAACGACTTATAATAATAATAGCTAAAGCAATAAAACAGAAAGCAGGAACAATTGATCGCAATAAGTAAATTATAGAAAATTATATGTCAAATTATATTGTGATAATTAGAAAAAACTTACAGGGACCAAAAACAATCACTTTTGCATAACTATAAAATTGATACTACTACTCTAAAGCCAGTTAAATTAATCAAATCGCTTTGTTTCAATAATATAAAACTGTATTGCTTTAAAAACTTCTATATTTTTATTACTGCTTAATTCAGAGGAGTAGTATGTTCACTTTTATATTATCCGATGTAACTTGCCAGTGAGGGATTAAAAGTGCAACGGAGGCAAATAACGTATGACGCACTGCGGCATATAGAGGACAATCTAATAAATAGTGTTTAACAGTTTCCTTGGCAAATCCGCAGAGACAAAAAGCTGTTGGTGCGCAATTGATTTTAAATAGGTTATCATTTAAAGCAGAGTTACCTAATCTTAAGCGAGTGTGACATATTGATGAAAATCTAGTAACAGAAAAATCGTAGAGTCTGTCATAATCATTACTACTAAAGCTTTCCTTTAGAGCTTTCTTAAACCCAGGTAATTGCGGTTTAAATCGTTCCATAATCGTATTGAAGATGGCAGAAAAGAACAACGGAAACGCTCAGTACGACAGGGAAAAGTGTATAACTTTCATTGGAGCGAAGCATGTATTGACTACGTTCACCTACTTGCTCAGGCAAGAGCTCTTTTATATAAGCAGGAGTTAAACCTTTGAGCATTTTGTAAAATGTAACGATCCTATGAACAGTTCTTCTATTTTGAAGGTCTACGAGCCCCAACTCATTTAAAAGCCTAATTCTACTCGTCTGACTCGTCCCTTTCATAGCTCCTGATATAACTCTAGTTGCTTCATACTGCACATTTTCTAACAAAGCACACTCACCCTCACTACAGCCACCCCAAATTATGTCCCCATATTCCATAATAGGCCTCACCAAACTTAAATAGAGCGTGCGTAAAGTTGAACGATTAACTTTATATTTAATGCTTTTAATCATATTAAGAACATTTGATGCCTTCTGGTGTAATTGTAAAATGTGGTTTCTCCAAGAAAGGTTACTGGAAAGGATAAGACCAAGGTGTTTATGACTATCAACCTCCTTTGTACTTTCATTATTCAGAAATAGCGGTGGATGGTAGAGCTTTAAACGCTTTACCGAAAAATTCATAGTCCTAGATTTCGAGGCATTCATTGTAACAAGCCAGGTTTTCGCCCACGTATCATTTTTTTCCAAATCAGAATTCAACTTAGTTGCAATATCCAACGTAGAGTTATGTTCAACAATTTCTAATAGTGTAGTATATCATCTTTATGTAGATTAAGAAAAGAAGTGGACCCAATACGGAGCCTGGATTTAGCACCTTTGCTAGCTGCATGTAGTACAACGCAGTATGGCGGCGTTCATGATCCCAGACAGGTCCGCACGGCGAACGCGAGGGTGATTCAGGCGCACCCAGATCTACCCTGCAAGCAGAGCCGGTTTCTCATCTCTCTGCCTTTCCTGTCGCCGAAATAAACCTTTTCTTTCGGCGACAGGAAAGGCAGAGGGATGAGAAACCTCTGCTCGCAGAGTAACCCAGATCTAAACCTGTGGAGTGTTTCACCTTCGTCTGCCTCCATCTCGAAATCCTGTATCCCCCGGCTGGGTGTGACTGGCCGAAAGAGATAGCCACGTCACAGGCCAATGTTCATCCCTCGCGCAAAAACTCCATCCATATATCGCTCGATGCCTTTAAAGGGACAGATAGCCGTTTGTGTCTTTCTTCTAATACCAAAGACATTCTCGTCCCCATCTCTCAGCGTTTTCCCCCCAGATATGGTGGAAGAGGAAACCATCATCATTCGGAAATCGCAGTATCTCAGACACTTTAACCTGGCCGAGGTCTCCAGGGCGGTCCCCACTGAAAAAGGCTGAGGCTTGCATGGTCTCGGCAAAAATGAAACGGTCGATTGCGATTTCAGTTTTCTCTAGTTTCCGGTCCAAGTGTAGGCATAACTGGTTCAGGGGTAGCCTGTTTAGGGGTGACCCTAGCTTGAAGTTGCTCAGGTGACACCAGGCGCAAGTAGTCTTTAGGCCCGTTCACACGACAGAAAAGGATGGCACGGCTCGGATAAAAAGTAGAACGGTTCGGATAATTTCATTCGTGTAAACGATCCGTACGCTACTTTTTTACCCGTGCCAATTTTACCCGTTCTGGGACCATAGGATGCGCCTATGGTCCCGAAACGGAACGGATAAAACTGGGTTCGGTACCCGTGATTTCAGTTCCTGTGCATCGTGTACACGCTTACGTACCCGTTCCATTGTTTTTAACTGAGCCTGCACTGTTTTGTCCTCAGTCGTTTACTTCTGTCCTCATGCGCATCTAAGCTCTACTTTCTCGCAATATGGCGGACGATAAAAAGGGAAGGGCAATAAAATGAAAATGAAGGAAAAGGACGCAAATTTTATCTTCTAACGAGTCTCTTTTCAGTTCTAAGCTTTATATCAGTTTTTTTTTCATGCAACTTCAAAAGTAGAACTAACCGATTTCCTTTTTAAAAGAAAACAAGACAACAGCTGTACCCGTCGTAAATCGCCATTTTATTTTACAAGCGTTATGTGCGACGCATGCAAATAACAATGATCTAAACGGCGTTATCATGAGCTCAACCATGTCCGGTCTCGGAAATATTCTCGTGTAAACAGCCCTTGCCGTTCCACCTAGGCTTGAAGACCGGTGCCACTTTTTATCCGAACCGTTTCAAGATATTTCTCGTGTACATGGACAAATGTTCGTGGAACCGGTACTTCTCTCTATCCGAGCCGTTCCTTTTTATTCTGTCGTATAAACGGGCCTTTTATAACAGACTTGTCAGCCGCAGGGTTACCTAAACGGGGATAGGGAATGTGCAAGTTGAAAAGTGCGAGTTGCGAGTTGAAATGTTGCAGGAAAAAATGGCGGGAAAAATACATGATCTGTCGCAGAGTGGATCTGTCGTATAGAAAGACCAACGATAAAAAGCAAGCATTTTTTTGGCGAGCTTTCGGAATCAGTATTCTCCAGATACGTGAAACCGAGATGAACAGAACCGAGTTAAACAGAACCGAGATGAACAGAGCCGAGAAGTTCAGAACTGAGCAAACTGGAGAACAGAAGAGAGTCTGAACTGAACCCGGACTAGCGTATGGACATGATTAGAAATGAACCGAGAAAACTGAACTGAGTGCATGAATAGAAGAACTAGAACTAGAAACCGAACACGATGTTGAAACTGTTTGACGCCCATACACAAAGAAATAGAGAAAACTGGGTAGGGGACGGTCTATTGTTTGCCACCTCGTTGCAGCACAGGTCGACTTGAACATCTGCGAAGCTCGAAAACTGCAAATTCGTGGCATTTTTCTCCGGTTAGAGTAAACCAGTGAGAGAGAAGCTGAGTGTGGTGAAGGACCTGTCATTGGACAACCGTTATTTGAAGGAATTTTGGCGATATACGGGATTTCTCTGCGAATTCGAGGCGATTTTCTGCACCTGATCGGCGTACAGTTTGCTACCTTCCCAATAATTATACTAAGGGAAGGAAAATTACTGTAATTCCCTCAATATTGAACGGAATGGCTTGAAACTTCACAGAAACTGAAGAAATACACAAGAGACAGTTAAGAATATTTTGACAATTTATTAAATTTTATTTTAGAGCAAACGGGCATTCGAACTACAACTCCATACATTTACTGTAATTTCAAATATCGCCGGAAATAATCGTTACGCATAACGAGCCTGGGGTACCTGTGGTATGATATTTACGGATTGCGAAAAGAGAATTCGACAACAAACCTCTCGCAGTTCGCCGCCTTCGCGGCACTTTCTCCGCGGCTGTTCTCTCTAGAAAACCTCTGGAACCAGGGTACTTGACCTTAGTCTTCAAAAAAGACAAAGTTTTTTGTATTACTCGCCATATTTTATCAACTGCAAGCTCAGTACACAACACTTATTCCTTTCAGTTCTTGCTTTCAACACTTGCCGCGATAAGCTTTGATTGAGACCGTTTCAGCCAATCATATTTCCCGTCCGCTGATGGACGGGATGTATTCGGGCAGGCGGTCTTTCCTTTCTGTTTCTTCTCCCCACCCCTCTCCCCCTCCATTTCAGGTCATTCGATCCCAGGTCTCAATCACGCTCGGCCAATATGGCGGCCGCATCGATGTATGCAGAGGGCCGAGTCGGACAACTGAAGGCGTGAGCATGCCTGTCAGAGGCCCTTTTATAGTGCGGGTCCTTGTTTAAATAAATCTCTTGATATGATGGCGAAGGTATTTGATCAGCTGAAGGCCACCTCATCCGTTGCTCAGTTGTTTCCCCAGCAGTTTTTCGATGTATACACAGGGCATTTAAAATATGACAGTCAAGTTACAATCGTTCTCAATAACACGTGCAGGTTCGAAACGAAACTCCTGACTTCGAAGTCGTTTCTGGTGGATGTCAATCAAACGGTTTCCATGGAGTTTGAAGTGAACCGTTGTGTGAGTAAATTCGGGAAACTAGCATTTTATAAACATGGCAAAGTCTTTCCCAAAGTCGCTTAGATGGAGAGTAATCATGCTTAGAGCCAAGGGTTTGCAAAATAGGGAAATCACATAAACTTTATGTGTGAGCGAGCGGTTTGTGTATAAGATCAAAATAAGGAAATCGCATCAACTTTATGTGTGAGCGAGCGGTTTGTGTATAAGATCAAAATAGGGAAATCGCATAAACTTTATGTGTGAGCATAGTTAATAGAGTGTCCACTCTATTAACTATGGTGTGAGCGAGCGGTTTGTGTATAAGATCAAAATAGGGAAATCGCATAAACTTTATGTGCGAGCGAGCGGTTTGTGTATAAGAAATCTGATTGTTTATATAGCTTCAAAGGTCTTGGAAAAAGAATTATAGTTATTTTTATTCATCCAGTTGCAGATATGCTCCTTATAAGAGGTTTTATCGAGCAATACCCTCGAGCTCTACCTCGACGAGCTCCAGGCATGGATACAACATTCGACAGGGCAAATATATTTTTTGAAACTCTCAGGACATGGATTATCGGCAATGCTCTCCACTCTCGACTGACATTTCGGTGAGGAATTCAAGCAAATAACAATCGTTTTTCGGCTTAGTATCCGCCATATCTCTACCTATGTCGCCTCAAATTACTTACGATTTTGTTGACCTCATACACTATTTATGTTTCCTCCACATCTGGGAGTTGTATGGCGACGTTTTATTTAGCATGCAGACCAGTGTTGCCATAGAAATATAGTTGAGTGACATCCACCAAATTGACGTTTTCCGTTGGAAATTCAATTTCGAACCTGCACGTGTTATTGAGAACGAGTGTAATGCTGTGGCAAATACAGAACTTTTACTAAGAACACCACTTTATGTTCAGCTGCTCTTGTGCAATCAGTGAGAAAATGTACTTAAAAATGGTTTAAAAAGTAAAAGCTCGCCATTTCCCTGTATCGCGACCCTTCGTTTTCCAAACTTCAGTTCGATTTGGTTTTTTTATGTTCCGTCAATCATGTGAGGGGGCGTGGCTTTATGCAAATGTCCACGATACACACTCGCCCAGCTTCACCCGCTCACCGAGGAGAAGTTTTTGCGGTGAACCATGTCATACTGCATAAACGTCTCAGATTCTCAAGATACGGAAACTGTCGTCAATGTTGAGTTGCCAGACAGTCAAGAGACTCAGATATGGGATGACAGCAAAAATGAAACGGTAAGCTTGATTTCGAGTTGTGTCGTCGTTGCAAATCATTTCCCAGTCTAGTTTAGTACGAAGTAAGCACTGAAAAGGTTAACATTTCAGCCAGTTATTACCGAGTCAAGAGTGTTTGCCAACAAACAACTTTGTGATGATTTTATAGCGAGTTGGCAAGTTTGCCTGTATTTGGGAACCAGAGAGGGGAAGGTAACTGGTGCAGAACAGACAGCATTCATATTGCCTCACCGATGGACCTTTACGACATTGCAGAAGCGCGTACATATGGAGGCCCGTTCTGGTCAAAATTGTATCAGAATAATATTATCACAGTGAATTATTGTTTTGTTAGTCTGTGTTTATTTTTTGCACACTGCTCATTAATTTTTGGTTTGTGAATTATTATTTTTTAGTCAGCAAATATTATTTTGGTCTGCAAATATTTTTTTAGGCCTGCAATTTTTTTTGGGGTCTGCGAATAATTCGTTTTGGGGAGTTACGTTTTTGGGGGGGAGGTATACGAATTATTTTTTGGGTTCTGTTCTGCGAATAATTTTTTTGTCCTGTGATGTAATTTTTTTTGGGTGCATGGAAATTTTTTTTTTGGATCCATAATGCATTGCATGCACATAATTGCGCGAAGACTGAGTTCGAGTCCTTCCCAATGAAGTACATACTATAGTCAAGGGCAGAACCTATTCAAAGTCAAATCTCTCAAATAGCTCAAAATGCAATACAAGAAATCAACAGAATAGCTCAACTAGTCACTATGACTTCCATACCCTCAAGCTCTTCCTTTTCGAGGTTAAATGAATCGCTGTCTGGTCTCGCTGGCAGATCTACAACTACCGTGAGTCATCTATGTCATCAAGATCGTCTGCAAACAGTCGCACATACACGGCACCCGCTGATGCAATGGATTTTAAAAGTATGCTACCATCGATTTTAACACCAGTAGCTAACGTTGGCTTTACCAGTGTTCCGTAGCAGTTCTTAACAAATTCATACGCGACCTTTCTGCAGTCCTCTGGGAATTGTGCTTTTACATTGTCATACAAAATCTTTTCATTCCAACTTCTGTCAATAGTAAAGCCACTACCGGTAATCACCCGATTCTTTCTCTCCAATTGTATTTTTTCTTGACGAGCCATCGGTATTTTTTGGACCTGAGCACCAACAATAACAATATCCTTGATTGCATAGTCTTTCTTTGGCCGACCAGCACTGTTGCTACTTGTACCTCTCCTTCCAGATCCGCCACCGGCTCTAACAGGGCCATGTGAACTAGAAAATGTAGGGAATCTTCTTCGTAACTCACCCAGCGCATTTCGATTACTGGAACCGGTATTACTTGGTGAAGGATTACTAGATAAGATGCTGGAAGTGGATGTGGACCCGGACTGAATGCCTCTTGATGTCGGTATATTTGTAGTTGTAGATCTACCAGCGAGACCAGACAGCGATTCATTTAACCTCGAAAAGGAAGAGCTTGAGGGTATGGAAGTCATAGTGACTAGTTGAGCTATTCTGTTGATTTCTTGTATTGCATTTTGAGCTATTTGAGAGATTTGACTTTGAACAGATTCTGCCCTTGAGTATGTACTTCATTGGGAAGGACTCGAACTCAGTCTTCGCGCAATTATGTGCATGCAATGCATTATGGATCCAAAAAAAAATATTCCATGCACCCAAAAAAAATTACATCACAGGACAAAAAATTATTTGCAGAACAGAACCCAAAAAAATAATTCGTTATACCTCCCCAAAAAAATCGTACCTCCCCAAAACGAATTATTCGCAGACCCCAAAAAAATTTGGAGGCCTAAAAAAATATTTGCAGACCAAAATAATATTTGCTGACTAAAAAATAATAATTCACAAACCAAAAATTAATGAGCAGTGTGCAAAAAATAAACACAGACTAACAAAACAATAATTCACTGTGATAATATTATTCTGATACAATTTTGACCAGAACGGGCCTCCATACGTACATGTAGTTACATTTTGAACATTTTCATTCAAGAAAACCAGCAGTAATTATGTTGTTTTTCGAGTGAGCATTTTACGCTACCAAATATAACTTAATATGAAGTCTACAAATGTATGCAATGAAATTGAAGTTTTGTATGGTATAAACACCCGGGGTCTGGGGTTTCTGCGAGCGTACTTACTATGCTATGTAAACTTAAAGTCACTATATCGGTCACTTTTAGCAGACAATCTAGCCTATATATCATAATCAATTTCAGTTATTTGCCTTGGTCGTGCCCAACAGCATTTTACTGCATATTCAACAGTTAAACGATGACAACTCACCGCTTAGCCTCCTCAATCTTCCCGGCCTCCGTCGATATTCAATTGACAAAAGTCTTTCCCACGTGGAGAACTTGAGCAATATCTTTTATCCTCCACCCTTCCCTCAGCATGAAAACAACTCTCCACCTTATTTCTTTAGGATATTCTCTAGTCATTTTTCCATGCAGTTTGTGCTTTAATACTCCGTCTCACGAGTCTCGGTGAGCGGGCGAAGCTGGGCGAGTGTGTTGGTGGTACATTTGCATAAAGCCACGCCCCCTCACATGATTGACGGAACATAAAAACCCAAATTGAACTGAAGTTTGGAAAACGAAGGGTCGCGATACAGGGAAAACCGCTGTAAGGCCTGGTTTAGACATGAAAGTGAAGCTAAAACGATAATTTTACTTTAAATATCTACCTTTTTTACTGACTACACCAAATTATGCATACTCACATAACTCGTCCACTTCGATATTTTGAGGACCACAACTATGCAAATGAGGTGTCACGTGACCCCTCCACTGACTTTGGTTTTATATAAAATTTCAATAGCAAATGGGGCAATGAGTATTCTTGTCACGTCAAGGTAAACAGACTTTTCCTGTTTCTCTGATGCCTGCCTTTAATAATCTGCCCTCACAGTAGAACATGGCTTTATCCATAAGCGGATATTGAGCGAAACAGGTCATGTGATCTTGTACTCGATTTATTGATCAGCGGTTTTCTCCTTACCAATAAATAAAAGTCATGGTATGAGGGCATATTTATGTATGGCTTTAAGTTCCCAGTATTTTAAAACCAAAACGGTTCTTAAAGGAATTGTCCTCATTGGCCCATTTGCAGTTGACCGTTCGCACGAGGTCACGTGACATGTCGCACGACTGCAACTTCACTTTAAAGCGTTAAGGTTCACGAGTTGTTAGTATGTGCAATTTGGTTAAGATTCGCTTAAAAAGCAATTTCATACGTTCATAACAGAGCTAGATAATCAATGTTAGCCGTGTTTTTGTCTTGACTTGAGATCAAATAACAACATTCTTAATTTTATGAAGTCCTCAAAAAGGTTTACAACATCCGCCCATCTTTATAAACGATATTTTAAAAATACTAATGATAGGTGGGTATTACACATCAATTCGTTATCTGTTGTTTATTAAATGGACTTTAAAGTGCCCCTAACTCCATTTTAGTTTTATTACTTTTCACAAATTAAAATCTAGTTGAAAATAGAGGTAATCAGCTGACGCTGTTGCCACCCAATTCAGATCATGTGATGTAAACAGATGCTACTCTGGGGAATTATTCCTTTTTCATTCTAATCATAATGCAGTCGATGATGCCTATCTGAATCAAATTAATTTCCAAAGAGTCAGTTCTCCAGAGTAATGTGTGTTTACATCACATGATCTGAATTGGGTGGCAACAGAGTTAGCCGATTACCTGTATTTTATTTTAATTTTATTTTTTATTTACTTACTTCGGCCATAATAGAAGATACAAAATAGAATAAAGTAAAATATACAACAAACAAAACATAGAGGCCAGGAGAACCAACACAGCGTTAGCCAATTACGTTGGTTTCCTATGAAAAATAAAATTACAATAAATGATCTAATTACAATACCTATTTCAACCTAAAAGCAGCATTTGAGAGGTGCGGTTAACTGTTTTGCCTGGTGACATTTCAGACATACAGACTTCCAAGACCTAGGGTTCTCGATGTCAAATACAGAAGTGATGGCAGACACGTAATATTTAAATAGTAATGATCTAAACTTAGGTAAAGAGATATCTGATTTACGCAGTTCGTGTGGAAGTGTATTCCAAGTTCGGGAAGCTCTTATAAAATAACTATTTTGGTAACACAGGGTCTTGACATTAGGAATCTGATAAGTAATAAGATTAAGTGAGTTATCCATCGAACGTAGAGAGATGCTTAAATTCACCCTGTTTACAAGCTTTGGCAAAACATCTGGAGCTAAGGTTACTAAACCGTGTTTTGCCTTATACAAGAAGATGAGGTCAAGGTATTCATACCAGTAACATAAAGGTAAAAGCTTTAGAGTTAAGAGTCTTGATTTGTAGGAGATGTCCGTTTGGAAGGGCAATAGGAGAATAAACTTAGTAGCCCTCCTTTGTGTTCTTTCTATATCCTGCATCAGATCGACAGTTTGTGGGCTCCATACATGTGAGGCATAGGCAAGGTTCGACCTAACCAGGGACAAGTACAGACATCGACGGGCGCTAGTACTTCGGACTTTGACGGCAGAGCGTCTGAGTAGGCCAAGCAACTGGTTCGCCTTGGTGATCTGTTGACGAATGTGAATGGACCATGTAAGGTCGGTACCAACGGTCACGCCTAGGTCTTTTTCGCTAGGAACGTGGTCCAAAACTTGACCATCAATGGTATAGTTAGCCAATAGGGGACTGCGTTTCCTGGTAATGGTTAAAACTTTACATTTCTTCGCATTGAACTTCAGCCGCCAAGAGCGTGCCCAGGTCGCCAAATTAAATACCTCACCCTGAAGAATGGAGATGTCTGCTGCAGATTCCACTACCGAGAAGCATTTGGTGTCGTCAGCAAACATTGTCACCTCGACGGAGGACGAGATGATCGATAATGGGAGGTCGTTGACATAGATCAAGAACAGAAGGGGTCCCAGAATAGACCCTTGGGGAACACCGGAAGTGACTGGAAGCGTGTTCGACATGGCGCCATGAACTGTTACACGCTGCTGGCGACCAGAGAGGTAGTTCTTGAACCAGTCTAGCACTCCACCTGTGATACCAAATCGGCTAAGTTTGCGCAAGAGTAGTTTGTGGTCAACTGTGTGAAAGGCTTTAGAGATGTCGAAGTAAAGGACGTCGGTTTGTTTGCCCAAGTCCAGGTTTTGACCAATGCGATGGAGGACTGTCAGTAGCTGAGCGGTACAGGTTTTGCCTTTAAGGAAGCCGTACTGAGCTTCAGAGATCATATTTTGAAGGTGGTCTATCAGACGATTGTAAATACAACGCTCCAGTACTTTAGCGACTATGCACATCAAGGAAATGGGTCTGTAGTTTTCTACATAACTCTTATTTCCTTTCTTGTGGAGAGGGGTGATGTTGGCAAGTTTCCATTCAGTAGGGAGAGTTCCAAGCTTGAGTGACTTGTTAAACAGGTGAGTGAGGGAGTATGAAATACTTGACGCGCATTCCTTTAGTAGGCGGGCAGGGATGTTATCAGGTCCCATAGCTTCGTTTGGATTTAAAGACTTTAACACTTTAGATACTTCACTGGGTAGTAAGATTATCTCCGAGACAGTCACATTAGTTATAGGTGAGTCAGGCGTCCATTCGTCATCGGTAGTTTTGGAATACACGGAGTTGAAATAGCGATTGAAAAGACAGGCTACATTTTTGGGAGTACTGGCACCGACACGAGCTGAATCTGCGTTGGTGGAAGCTATCGTGACTTCTTTAGGGACGCTACTAGACTTCGTATTGAGGACGAAAGAAAAATAAAAACATTAAATCGATCACTGATTTGTAATCGTGATCAGTAAAGTCCCTCGCATTTTGTTTCACGGCCGCACAATTTGAGGACTTGGTCGAGTGACGTAAGATCAATTTCTTTTTCTCATTCAAATTTATCAACTCCTTTGAGAATTCCAAGACAATGGAGTTCTGGCAGTTGAAGTATGTGATTCCATCATACAACAACAACAACAACATTTATTTGTTCACTCTTAAAGTTACAAGTAGTAAATAATAAATAAATAATAGACTGAGTAGGAGGACCCGAAAAAAACCACGAAAGCTATCTAGCCGGGACGCCCTGTTGCTGTGGATTCCCAATCTTGCGGCACACCGACAATGCACGATCGATGAACCAGGCCAATGCTTTAATTAGTGTACTGTGGCTCGGTCGTGAAAAGAGCCTAGTCGCTTCAACTTCAACAGGTTGTAGACAATCAAGGATTCAAGCAAACACAAAATGTTTTTCGCAGAATTACTCTAAAATTAATATTATAAGAATTAATATGAAGAAACAAAATTAAATAAATACACATGCATGCATGCAACCTCGTCCCCAGGGTCTTCTCGGTCAGATCCAAGATGGCGGCTACTCCGAGAGAAGACCCTGGTAAATTAACCCTGAACTGTCACGTATTCTGATTGGCTCTTCGATTATGACACAAGGGTTGTTCTAACGATGCTTTTTATTGGCCACACGGACTGAGTCCAGAGAGATGCATTTGTATATAGATTCGATTGCTCAAATTTTATCAATAAAACGATTTTAAATAACCTTAAAACACGTTGTGTAGGTAGAGCAATAGATGAAGTGCATTACTGGGTAGTTTTCTGGTAAGTTTCATCAGTGAGAAAGCCAGGAGAAGCCATTAAATCTGAACATGTGCTATCGATCTCCTCGCTTCAACGAACGCTAACGGAAAATGAACGGCTTTTTAGGATTCTCTTCCAGCTTAGATACATCCTGGTAGCTTTGTGATACTCTTCCACTGTTTCTTTATCCAAGTAAACTCCATTTCAAACTGTTTAGTAGACCTGTTTTCACTTCGTCGTTCGCCGCGTGGAAATACCATTAATCGCATCTCGCTCACTCCGGATTGGGATACCTATGGTTTGTGGGCACGTGTTAACATTTCCATATTTAGCTTGGCCGCCATATTGGATGCCCACATCACGTGATTAAAATCTCCAGGATTTCTGGAGATTTTTGGTCACGTGATTCAGCGTTTACCAGGGTCTTCTGGACTCTTCTCTCGGAGTAGCCGCCATCTTGGATCTGACCGAGAAGACCCTGGTCACGAGGTTGGCATGCATGTGGTGCAATTTAAGATTGCAATCACTTAAAGTGTCACTACGACGAAATTCGATCATTTTCTTTTCTACTTTGTCTTCCAAAACGACAGTGTCGAAAATATCCCAATCAGTGAAAAACATTTACCAAGGGACCAACTTAAACTATAAATCAGTTTGCAGAGAGTTTACCGGCGAAATAACGTCCGCCATTACTGAAGTGTGTTCCAAATACTTCGCGATTTTCGACCAGCGGTTTGCTGTCGGCACGTCATCAGTTTTCTCAACGCGTCGCTCTTTTAAATGCATATTTGCATTCAAAACTTCGTTCTGTCCTTTCTTTTTTGGACAAAAATAGTATAAACATGTACCGGTACTTTAGTTATAAGTTCATATGAAAGTTTGTGTGAACGTAGCCCCGCAGGTTGTTGTGCAGTTGAAAAAATGACGTCACGTCCGCTGGAAATTAGCTCCGTCACACCTGCAGGAATAATGTTTCGAGTAATCACGAACATAAAAACTCAAGATTCGGACCCCCCCCCCCCCCAAAATAAATAAATAAATAAATAAATTTTCCTTCGTCATATGAAAAACGTTGTGGATAGGAAAAAATATAACTTTACTTTACAAATAAGCAAAAATATCACTATCTCAAAATTTGATTGTAGTGGCATTTATATAAGTCGCTTCAACTTTTTACTTTGTAACACTCTTTATTGTCGCATCTTGAAAGAGAAAAAACATCAGTAACTTCTAAATAACACGATTATGGTTTCATGGTTATGTGGCTTTCAAAGCTTAGAATAATGACGTTCAGTGGTGTTAAGGGGTTACAACTGGGAAGAGTTATTTTTTGGAGGAGAGGGGTTGTTTTTTTGGCAGATGGATATTATTGGACTTTTTGGCGAATCTCATTTCAGCTTTTGTCGCACCCCTCCCCCCAGATATAAAAAAATTCATGTAACAAAGTAACCAGAGTAAACTTCAATTCAATTTATCGTTATATAAACGATATTCGATCCATTCAGGAGAATAAGAAATGACAACTAAATATCTCCTCTAATCTTCTAAAAATGTTAAAAGTGAACTATACATCTTAAATTATTATAACATTACATATACTATAATTACACGAAAAATAGAAACCCTATTTCAAAAGGATGCCGTGTAGAGTATTAGAAAAATATCACTCTGGAAAACTCTGGCTTCGTAGTGGGGCTTTGAAACTTATCAGCGATGGCGCTCGCCTTATATTCTGACGCTTCTGTATTCTGACGTTGTTGTGACGTTATAAGGGACGCCTCCTTTTTTGGTGAAAATGAACCCTTAAATTACTTTTGAAACATTACGTCATCAGAAGTCCTAAATGAAATATTCTTTTTGCGACGGTTTACTATTTTTATGATGTCATTATTAGTGACGTCATACTTCAAGACTAAATCGGATTGCAGACCATAAAAATATTATTAAAGAGAATAATATGACTTGTGTGTGTTGGCCAGCCACATGCATTTCATCGATAAAATTCCAAACATTCTGTACTGACTATATTCTGAGGGTACACAAATATATTTATTACGTCATAATGACGTATACAAAAAATGGGGCTTCAATTCTAAGCTGTTATACTAAAAAAAATATATAAAAAGAACACGTTACTGCTAAGATATTATTACTGTGCAAAACATGATCCACCAGTATTTCGAACTCTAAAAGTTAAAGCAAACGATATTTTCATAAGTGGTTTTATTATGTTATTTATTTCCCGCCAATTGTTGGCGGTCAAATTACCAAACTTCAAACTTTAATAACCTTCGTTTACCTCAACCAATCGGGAACGGGTTTTCGATACTTTCATTCTCATGAAAAAGGGATTAAAAAAAATTCTAATACAACGTTTTTAGAGGTATTATATTAAAAATTATAAGAAACCTATTAGAAATGGATATACGACGTCATTGTGACGACATAATGATGACTATATTAGCTTAACTTATCAGACTATGTTTTGTTTATACAATAGGCAACTCGTTCCTGTAAAAACTAGTGTTGGTCTGCGTCGGCGGGGAAGATAAACACTGGCATGTAATCAACTAAAGTCGATTGAGGTATGCTAACCGCCGTGGAAAGCGAGTAGCAGCTGACGTTTCGAGCGTTAGCCCTTCGCCAGAGCAAAAGAGGGAATTGTGGGTGGGGAAACGGTTTATATAGTATCGAGTGCAATTGAGATCAAAGGAAATTGCGCCAATGCATGATTACCGCTGAGGAAACTTGTACTCGGATCAATTGTGATCAAAGAAAAGTGCGCCAACAATAGAAATGCTAATAGTTGTAACAGCAAGTGTTGATGAGTAAACTAAGGAAACATGCTGATCTAAGTGGAGTGAATACGTGAATTCTGAAATTAAATGAACGAAAAGCGTTCATTAATACCGTGAGGTGGCAAAGTTCCTAATTTGAAAATAAAGTTCTGTTCTTGTATTCTATCTCCGAACGAATACAAATCATTTTCAAACTATTTTACATGACACATGTAAAAACAAGTTATTACAGGATGGGCATCTCGTTTATTGCTATAGCAAAATTTTCGCGATCGTGATAAAGAAAGAGATATCGATATTAATTTAACTGAAAATACTCTTAGAAACGGACAGAAGCGAACTAATGTTATCCTTGATGTACCCATCTTTCGCTTTGTCTGACTTCCATCTGCCATCATGTCGTCATGATGACGTTTAAACATTCTATCAGGAACGCCTGCATTAGCAGCAGCTGTAGCTCCACCAGACCTGAAACTATGAAAACCAAAATTCTGAGCCGAATAACCCAGCTTAATTAATGCATCTAACATTACTGTCCTAGCTCGAGAATAACACAGGACATACGAACCACTAGGGAGATAACGAAGATTACAAAAAAACGGCAATTTGGACGAGAGATCAATACGATGTTCTTGAACAAACCTATAGTTAACAATGAAAAAGGACATGGATCGACATTATTCTTAGCTAGAAGGACTTTAGAACCATCTCTATAAACATCCGTTTTGCTTTTAATGATCGTTAATTCAACATTACTAACACCAAAAAACTGCACGTCGCAGCAACGCAAGCCAGCAAGCTCGTTGTAACAACAACAACAACAACAATTTATTCACTCTTTTAACAAATAAGAATTTACAGTGAAAAACAGTTTGCTAAAATTAGAGTGCTGGGATGCCAGAAGTAGCTTAAATTAAACTAATCGAGTCTGGCACCCCAAAAATGTAGTAAATTATATATGAGTATTATTGGTCAGACAAGAAAACACGAACACACACACATTATACAAGTATAAGTCAGTCACTATTTACATTTAAATCAGACAGATACACGTACAAGCTGAAAGGAAGATCTATATTGTATAATTTAATATGATAAGGAGAGCACTAATATTGATTCAAAAACTGTTTAGTAAGACTTGATTTAAATAACTTTCTAGAATGTAGTGTCTTAATGTCTTCACAAATTGAATTCCAGGTTGTGACACCATTGTATCGTTAGCTGAATTTACCGTAATTTGTACGAACTTTTGGAGTATAATAAGTACATTTAGAGGCTAGTCTAGTATTATAAGTATGTACTTTTTTGATTGGAATGAAAAAATCTTTGAACATAGTTGGAAGATTATTGTTGTAAAAGTCAAACATGAAAAGAGCAGTATGCAAATAAACCAAATCTTGCAATTTTAAAATATTCAACTTTGTAAAGAGGGGGCTTGTATGTGCATCAAATTGAGAAAAGGTAATAATACGTAATGATTTCTTTTGAATAATGATTAATTTATTAAGTGTAGTAGCGTATGTATTTCCCCATGCAAGTAAGCCATAGGTAAAGAAAGGATATATTAATGAATAATATAAGTTAACTAAAGTACTTAAATTTACATAATGACGTATTTTCGTTAATATGCCAATCCCTCTTGATATTTTCTTTAATATTTCTTGAGTCTGGATTTTCCAAGACAAATTTGAATCGATCAAAATTCGCAAGAAACCTGAATAGGCAGTTAAGCAAAGTACAGCGGTACGCAATTCTAAGAGACTCATAGTAGAACTGGGTTTGGCAAAACACTCACAAATCCTAGAAATCATTTCAGGGGTAACTGGTTCTTTTTTACGGACAGGTTTGGACAAAGCACGCTTGGTCGATTCTAAAATATTAGAATCGAAACGAGTCCAGACTCACAAGGGTTTTCTAGACCGCACGTTAGATGAGCCCACCGAATCCCATAAAACGCAGATTCCAACACAGAATATGAACTCCCACTTAGAATTAAGGATTCTCTGAGGTAGAGACATACATGTACAGTTAAACTATTGGTAGGCATACTAGAAAGTTTATGATATTGGGAAGTCCACAGCTTAAACTTATAAAAAGCTCTAGAATATCTGTCTGCTGCCAAACATCTTAACTGGGATCCAACAGGTGGCTCACTTTCATATTCAAAGCTTTGGTACCTTGTACATAAAGCAAGGAAAATATATAGTGAGATACACAATAGAGCAAATTTGAACAGTTACAGTTTAATAACAATAACAGAGCCCATAGGCAAACTTACTAAAAAAAATATTTTTATTATTATTATTTATTATTATTATTATTACTGAATATTTATTATTATTATTTATTATTATTATATTACGAAACCACTGTTCCTTATGACTATAAGTATTGCTAATAACGCCACCTAGCCCATCTGCTATAGCGCAACCACTGTTCCTTATGACTATAATTATAACTAGTAACGCCACCTAGCCCATCGGCTATAACACAACCACTCAGTGTTCCTTATGACTATAATTATAACTAGTAACGCCACCTAGCCCAATGGCTATAACACAACCACTGTTCCTTATGACTATAATCATTACTAATAAAGCCACCTAGCCCAATGGCTATAGCGCAACCACTGTTGCTAGTGACTATAATCATTACTAATAATGACACCTAGCCCATTGGCTATAGCGCAACCACTGTTGCTAGTGACTGTGATAAATACTTATAATTAACTTTAAGCTCATCGGTAATAACACCACCACTGTTGCTAATGAAAATAAATAATAAGAATAATTATGAATGGACGAACGAAAATGACAAAAAGAAAATGTTATGCTAATTTAACTAAATCGTGAACCGTCAATCCTAAGAAAGAGAACAGCCGTTTTAAAGTTCTCCGAACCAAAAAGCGACTCTTGGTTAGAACCGTGAACAAAAACATCAGCACCTTGTCGAACTATATAACAGTCAACGACAAATGGGTTAAAAAAACCTAAGCCGTCTACCAATTAAGGCCAAAAAATTGACGAAGGCCAGTATGGAACTACAATAACGCCTTGAAACTGGCAAAAAAGCACATGCAAAATAACCTGAGGAATTAATCGAACAGGTGGAACAAGCCAGCAAAATTCACCTGCCCACTGATATGACAACGAATCAACACCTAACGAGCCAGGGTTGTAAAATAGAGAATAAAATCGAGCAACCTTGGTATTGCTAGAACTAGCAAAACAATCTAGCGTAAAGGAACCTCAACAGGCAGCTGCAAGGTCAAAATAATGATATTTAACTCACCAATCTTCGTAATCAATAATGCGGCTTAACAAATCTGCTTGTTCGTTGCAAGACCTCGGGATCCAATCCACACTAACCTGAAGATTTATCTCTTTAGCAAAAAGGAAAATATCTAGAGCTAACTTTTGAAGATGAACTTTGTTGCTACCGGACTGAACGATATACGAAACAGCCTGGTTGTCAGTATACCACTTAACAGTTTTATTACGAAGAAAAGAAGAAAAACTCGTCAAGCCAAAAAAAATCGAATAAAGCTCTCCAGGTAGAACTCTGACGCATTTCAACGCTGCTCCAATTCTTGTGTGAAATAGGAATTCCATTCATTGAAATGAAAGAAGCACAGCCGACATGGCTAGCGTCCGAAAAAAACCATTGTAGATGGAATATGTATAACTTTAGTTAATGACCTGAAGTTAAGTTTTTCTAAATGCGAATCCCACGAAGACAACTCTGACTTAGAAGCGGAATCTACATGTATAATCACAGGAGAATCCCATCCGACACGTTGTCCAACCAACCTATGTAAAGACTTGGACATAAGCTTGCACACACGACCGAAAACTAGAGAATTTGAAATAATAAGACCATTAACACGAGCAATTTTCCTAGCAGACAACTTCTTGGCAGCAATAGCAAGCTGAATTGCTTCACGGACCTTAGCTATTTTATCTAAGGGAATAGAAATACACTGGGAATCGAAATTCCATAAATAGCCTAACCAGCGAAGCGAACGAACAGGAGTCCATTGTGACTTATCCTTATTAGGAACAAAACCAGCTTTGAAAAGATCAGACTCGACAGATTTCAAAATTTGCAGGCATGAATGGAAATCAGAATGAACACCAAAACCGTCATCCAGATACTGACCACGATTTTAATTGCTTGACTGCGCCAATGCTTAACAAGCGGTCTCATAACTTTAGTGAAAATGTAAGGACCAGTAGAAAAACCGAAAGGTAATACTGTGAACTTAAAATATTTAAGAGTGCCGGAAAGGAACCACGAAAAACCTAAGAACGACTGATCAGGATCGTAAATTTCAATATGGTGATAACCGGATTTGATGGCTAAAGAAAAAGCCCAGAAACACGTTCGCTGTAAAAGTACAATAAGCATCGAGTTAGCATCTTCAAACTTAATTTTAGATTTCTTATCAAAACAATTTACATGTCTGAGATCGAGAATCAGCCGTTTCTTACCGCTAGACTGAATAGAAACTGAAAGAGGATTAATAACAAAAGGAGAACAAGGACACTCAATTACCGAGCCTAGATTGACTAATTCTATAATGGCCTTGGAAACAAAGGCAGGATACTGTAAAGCAGATTTATTATTACGCAGAGAAATGGAAGGCGGCGTGTGGTAGAATGGAATCTTATAACCTAAAGCAATAGCATCAAGAATAAAACTAGGAGGCTCCAATAGACTCCCAAAAGGGATAATTAACCTTCCTTTTACTATGACTGAATCTGTTCCTTCTATGTATTCTGCATAGCTAGTGAACAGTAATATCTTATCAGGTTCATTGTCATTACAGCTAAAGTTGAATTCAAGATCATACTCATCTTCATCTAATCTTTGAAGGGCAGAGAAGTGCTTAGGATGCAAGCTGGCTTGAGCTTGTGTTAGTGGAGGTGCTTGTACGGAAGGGGCGATTGAATGAACTGGAAAAACAGGAGTTAGCCCAGTGGCCACGTTGCCCACAGGAGAAGCACTTGTCAGCATTTTGGTTGGCTCGAGATTGAACACGAAATGGCTGCTTGAAAGGCAAAGAAGAGTGAGGAACTTGAATAGCGTTAAGAGGCTGCCAGTGAGACTGTGGTGGTGCGCGTTGAAAACGCGACGGAGTCTGTGAAGGACGCCTTTGAGCCTGCTTATTGCTCTTAATCTTCGAGAGAGCTCGTTTCTCAGCGGACCGTAGTTTGTTTTCGTCTTCGGAATCGTCAGCAAGGTCGTCTGATTCCGCGTACTCCTCGACCGCAGCCCAACCGGCTGGACTTTTATTGGCAATACGTATGGACTTAATTCGTTTCTGAAGAAGGGACTTGGCATTCTCGATAGCGGAATTAACTGCAGACAGGTCACCTCCCAACAAATCAGAAGAAGCTTGCTCAATAACACCAAGCAGGTTGACGTCGAATTCATATTGCAGCCGTCTGTTTCCCTTGTACTTGAAGGAACTAACTGCTTTACTCTCGAGTTTTAACTTCTTGATTTCGGACTGAGAAGTACTCTCGTGCTGGTTAAGCTTACGCTTAAACTCCTCAAATTTAGAGTCCAGCTTCGAATCTAACAAGATAGTAATAAGAGAGAGGGTATATTCATTGGACAAACCACTTGATTCTCCACGAACAATAGGTATACCACGACGTTCTTCACTATCGGACATATTTTTTAAAACAATATGAAAGATAGCTAGAGACACCTTCGAGTGATATCAACTAACTAAACAACTCATTATATACTGCTCCTTATTCCCCAAGGTACATCATAACACCATGGCACTGGCAACGCCTTAACACAACATACGCACACCGATGTGCATTCCAAATCGTTAGAAAATACATTTTGCGTTTACGAGTGTCGGTAGTACCTTGATGCAGAGAAATGCCGCATACAGTGATGTGATTAATGCAGTGACCAGGAAGGTTAAAGTTCAGCTGATTCTAAATCTTTACGAACGATGTAAACAATTTTCGTGCGTCACCTCCATTTCTCCCATTAATTACTCTATCGCGGCGAACGATATCCTAACCCTCAATGTGTACTTCGCAATCACTGATATTTTAATCAAGTCTAGTCTCGTTAACAGTAAGCTCGTCGATATGCTTTGGCAGGTTAGTGATATTTAGACTAGCTATTTTAAAACCACGATTGTTAGGAAATATATTTTGCACAGGCTTGTCTGATATATTATTAGATAAAAATGTATGGCTAAAAGACGACGTAACAATTCCAGGGTGATTAGAGATTCACTCGCTCCTAATTAGTACCTTGCATATTTAGGTGAAGTCCACTAGCGTTCAGATGGTCTTTCCTTATATTTGCGTGAGAGAGAAAGTTCCAACCATGCACTCTGCTTTGTGAAACGATTGAGGATTTGGTTAACTGCTTTGATTTTCTTGTTGAGGCTTTCATCAGATCTAAATATTACTGAACACAGGATTATCTTAATATCCGGTGAAGAATCTTTTTTGCCGAGTTCGACGATCTTATCTGCAGTTTGGTGCGGCTCTTTGTACTTTTGTTAGTGCCAACGTGTAACGTTGTTTTTCAGTGTGATGATGCTATATATTTGTGGTAATCCCTGGAAATCTTTTCCCAATCAGGAAAATGCCCAATCAGATAAGAAACACGAACAAGGAAACACTGGTGCACAATAATATTTAATTTATTCTGATTTTCAGCAGTTGGTATTCCGGTGTCCCAGGAAATTTGCACCCACGTAAATTTGCACTCCCCATGCAAATTTCCTGGGGGTATACAAATCTCCTGTGACACCGGCTTATTGTCCAATGCATTTGTTGAACGCTCATCTCATATACGCCATTAGCCCTATATATGGTATTCCAAAACCTTTTTACATTTCCTCGTTATAACTATTCTGACTTAGTACTGTTATATATATATATAATGTTGTATTAAATCTCTTGTTGTTATTTTATTGTCATTGTTGGTGTTGTTGGTGTTAGTGTTGTTATAACAATTCCATCATGGCTCAGGTTCACAATCGGGTTGTTACTTGAAGTTCTCTCGTTCTTAACTGGCCACACCTTTCTGATGGAGAAATCTTCGATCTTTCTGAATTACTTACAACACACCGGCAGGAAAGACCTCTCAGAATGTCTTTAAAACCAGCACGAAAATTCTGACTGAACATGGGGTATATAAATGGGGCAATAGCCGCATTGGAGTAACCCATGAAGAACCGCATGAAATGGAATTCTCTTGAACGACAAATTGTATGCTTCAGAAAATTTGTAACAGTTCCGCGACAAGTTATCATATAAATCCACAAAGGAAGCCAGGAAACGGCGAAAATAATCAACGCAATTACGAGCATCTTCACTGCACTTCTGTTGACTCTCTGCGAGTAGCTGAGCATGGTTGGGAGACCATGTCTGCCGGGTATATTCCTACGCCACAGTTTAACGATTGTTGCAGCGTAGAGAATGCTTGCAACCAAAAGAGGAAGAATTGAGAACACGGTGAACTCGATCCACACAAAGACAACAAGACCGTGAAGTCCACCAAATGTCCTTTTTACGTGTATTGCGCACATGGATTCGGTGTTTATTTTTATTACGATGCTCCCGTAGACGTAAACAGCGCCAAAAGCTCCAGAAGTCAACCACGTTAAACCAACCAGGATGTAAGCCGTTTTATGCGAGATACGCCTTAGAGGGAAATAAACGGCTACAAAACGATCTATAGCCAGTATCATGAAGCTTTGGGTAGACAGTGTTACCGAAATAAATGGAATAAAGTTACTTAAACGGCAAACGTGCAGCCCAACTGCCCCTTCAACGTCGAATCCATGAGGTATATTAATGCTGTGAATCATGCCTGGAATATTGACAACTGTGATCAGTAGATAAGCGAGACTTGTGTTGACAATGAACAAGTTGCTGACTGTTCGCATTCGCTTGTTAAAGTTTCGTATCACTGATCCAACTATTAGAGAATTCCCTGCCAAAGATAATACCAGCAAAATAGCAAAGGCCAAACTCTTCAGTGCTCTCGAGGTCGTTGATTCCTCGTCTGCATGAGAATGTGATGGAAAGCCTGTGCCATTTTGAGTTGTTGCAGTGGAAGTGAAATTCCCAATAGTCATCTTTCAACTACCTTTGCTAGGTAGTCAAGTAGGCTGAAGTAAGCTTAATTTAAAATCACATTTTGCGCAACCACGTGATATACAACTGACAATGACTGTTTTTGATGAAGACGTATTAGAGCACAGAACGTTCCATGCATGCACTACTGGCAGTTTATCTGACTCGACGTCAGATGTTCGAACTCAACAATAATTTTAGCCGGTTATAACCTCGAATAAAGTTCTTAACCTTTAGGTTTCTGACCGGGTTACTCATTTTATCTAAAGAATAAAAGCTTTACATGAAGCAGCTGAATTGTTTCTGGTTTGACAGTAAATTTCGATCTATGAAGTCTTACAAACTGATGCCATAGAGGTGACGGAATTGCAAACATTTCACGTTTGGTAAACGCACCTTTTCAATTGAAAATGGAAGAAAAACTGCTGGTAGCACACGCCGTCAATCATTTCGTGATTTTTAGCGCTAGCTGAGTGTCCGATTTTCAGCATTCGTTTAAACACCTGATGTGCTTAGTGCATGAGTTCCAATCCTTAGTTTCCATTTGTTCCAATTTCTCGAGAGAATATTCAAAGTGCAAATCAGTGTCCGTTTTACAACAACGACTAAGTTTATGAAATATGTTGTGTTCTCGTTAGAGCGCGATCACATTAAAAGATTATCAATAATGAAATATTCAGGCCAAGTTAAGAAAACGTATATTTATCGTCCGAATTTAACAAAAAAGGAGGAAGCGGCCGTTTTTATTTTTTAATAGTTATTATTTCTTGTTCAGTTTTACTCTTTTCTGACATTGAAAATGACTTTGTACGGTACTTTGAGGATGCTTGGACATACAATTACTGTGTGGTGAGATCCTGTCACTTTTTATAGCAGTTCATGTAGTAAATCCATGATATGTTCCAACCAGTTTATTATTCGGTCAGACTCGATGCTTAATAACAAATAAAAGGGAAAATGGAAGCGCGCGGGGCGATAAACATGTTAATTATTTTACTTGCATGGTCTAATGTCAGTGTAATCACGTAATTATCTATATATAGGAATACAGTTGTCAGCAGCCTAGTAGGGTCGGGTGGAACTTCTCGAAACGAGCGACGACAGTATTGGCCTACCCAACAATAGAAAACACCCTAACCTTTAGAAAGTGCAGTACAAAAACAATAGAAGTATTAATAGTATTATGGGTGCAATCAGAATACAGGTCTCGAGAGGTTCCATGCTACTCGCCTAGTACAGAGTAAATCGCGAGGTCTGCGTGATAGATATCTACACGGTTAAAACCGAACTAAAGAACTTATTAAGTAATGATTCAGCTAAGAACTGTAGCAAAGGACAATAGGCTGCGGCAATGAGCATATTCCCACATGCATACGATATTGCTTGAATATGCGGAAGTGCTGTATGAGATGTGTATAGTCCAAACTACACTGACCCAGAAAATAAAGTATTGTTTAATGCTATTGTCTCTTTTTACTGTGAAAACTCAAAGATGCCACTATCCAGCAATTCGGAAAGAGAGAGAACAAAATATTTTTCCATCACAAATTTGAGAACTTTCACCTACCGATATTCTTTGAAGTTAAAGCATAGTTTGTTTAACAAAATATACCTTATTACACATAATTTTCGCGACACTTTGATTTCGCGTTTTTCATTAGATGTCGCGAATAACAGATGTCGCGAACATTTCTACGCGCGAAAATTAAGTGACTACATACAGAATATGACAGATGTTTTCACTGATATTATCAAAAACAACTAACAAACGCGGTTAATTGTAAACCAGGCACAAATATACACAAATGACCAAACTTCTGAAGCAATAGTGTACCTCGTT
Source organism: Actinernus sp. WN-2022 (assembly GCA_030867875.1). Classification (NCBI taxonomy): domain Eukaryota; kingdom Metazoa; phylum Cnidaria; class Anthozoa; order Actiniaria; family Actinernidae; genus Actinernus; species Actinernus sp. WN-2022. The sequence continues at coordinate 7,422,387 of JAOWCC010000577.1, read as the reverse complement.
ACCGAGTTGTTCTAGTTGGGAAATAACATTCGAAAAAATATGTAAATTAGTACGCATGGTGGCCATAGAACAACAGACAGACCGACAGACAGATAAGCTTGATCACTATACACGCGGTTAAAAACATCAGTATTTTAAAAAGTACAACAAGATATGACTGGTTTGCGTGTTTGCCGTGATCAATACGTGCTGATACCCCTTTTGAAGTGAGGTAGGGAATTGGTTTGTCTTAGGTCCTTAGGTAGGTCATTCCACAACAAAGCTTCAAGCTTCGAGGCGTGCCAGTATATCCTGGAGATAAAATAGAGTAAGCTTATGAATAGTTTTATACATAGTGATAGCTTTTTGCTTCTTTCTACTTACTGATAACGTAATTGTAATAACGATACAAATAAAGCTGAATTTCCCATCAAACTGAATCATTGGATTTCACTTGGAGACACTTTTAAGGATTCACGGCAAGTTTTAAAAATGAAATTGGCACAAATACAAGGATTTTGACATCATTTAGGGAACACGCCTTAAGTGGCGAACTCGTGGATGCAAAGAGTGTATTTTAGTGTGGTTTCAAGGGTAAACATGTCGAAATGTTCAAAGTTGAAGTTATTATTACTGTTGTGATAGCCTGTGCAACCTGTAAAACCACATGACCGACGACCTATTCGTTACGACATCACCACTAAGTGATTCATGGGGACCCAATACCATGGTGTCACCTGCCATTAAGGGAGTTAGCTCCGAAATCCAGCAGCCCATTCCAAATGCCATTCCAAATTCCAAGTTTTCCAGTTAAGGGTACAGTCACATGGTGGTGTCAGAGAGTTAATATATCTAATATTAAGCGAGGTAGCCACGAAAACGTACAAGGGTTTTATGTCACTATCGGCGGAATTTAGATAAGCGCACACATCTACTGCTCGCTATCGTCAGGAGCCCATAACCAGGAGCACTATGTCACAGCGTTTTCACAAGTTAGGTTAGTTTTAGAACGGTTTCCCGCTATTCTTGGGTTGCAATCATTCCTAAAGAAATAAAATCACAAATGCGTAGCAGCCATGGTGTTGGTATAACAAAAGTAGCTAATGCGGCATATTTTGTTCCGCCACTGGTGCAACCCACTAAAAAAAACATAACTTAAAAATAAAATAAAATAATAATAATAAAATAAAATAAAATAATAATAAAATATCTTAAAAATAGCCGAACTTGTGAAAACGCTGTGACAGCTATATAGGAGATATGGACGCTCCTAGTTATGGGCTCTGCTAGCATATAGTAAAGTAAATAAAAGTAAAGTAAAGTCCTGCTATTTAACGTCAGTAGCCTCTTCAGTCTATTAGACTGTTACCAATGAGGGCCGACGGCGCACAACTTTACCCCTTACTCTGTCAGAGCTTATTAAGGGACCAAGCTACTCGGAACAGAGAAAAGTCGATACGGACGTGCTGGCCGGGAATCGAACTCTGGACCAGCCGCGCAGTATGCCATGCGCTAACACACTACGCCACAGAGCTGTACAATAAATACCTATAAATACCTTTGCGTTAACTTTACAGATATTAGCAAGAGGGGAACCGGCGATGAGGACTTGAGCAACGTCGATTCCAACAGCAATTACGTAATGTTCCAATCGATCTTCAATCAGTTATTAATTAAATCAAATATCGATTACTATTGTCAATTTTGCATTCCAAGCATTCGATTCTGCTAACACCTTAGTGAGCGAGTGAGTGAGTGAGTGAGTGATACGATTTCTTCAACCATCCCGATAACTCGTTCCTGCGCTTGTAGGCATCCACGAGTTGAAAAGAACCACCTTGTCGATGTCACTGACCTTTGAAATATCTGAAATGAACAGCTATCTAGATATATCTTAGAATTTTGACAACGTCACATACCAAAACGATTTATAGTGTTGATCTACACAGTAGCAAAGTGACTTTATCGTCTTACTAAGATATCCTAGATTTACAGTATTTATGTATTAATTATGCAAATTTGGACGAGAGAATATTCACGCTCAGTACTAGTACGAGCACTGGCTAGCCTGAGAAAACATCCTCCTCTCGCGACGATTGCCTATTGTGTTCTTAGCCGGCTATACCAATCACTTAATTCGAATCTTCCTCATTCAAATCAGTTTAATTTCAGGATAATCAGAACCTTGTCACTCGCGTCAAGTCGATCGAGATCAGGTTGAATGATTGCTACTGACAAGCCTTAGTTAAACAATAAGACAGAGATCATAGAACGGCTGGTTAACCTGTCAAGCGACGAGCCAAGAAAACTGGCCTGCTGTTTATGATGTGTCTTCGATCTGAGCAAATAGAAATCGAATGGTTGTATTCACAGCTTAGGGCTGAAGAAGATGAACCATTAGCCAGGACCAATTATGTATACACAGATGGAGAATGTAGAAATAACGTGCGAACATTTCGTGTGTGTGTGTGGAGGAGGTAGGGACCCTGGGGGTGTGAGGAGGGGTGGGGGTACTCCCATATAAATGTGACGGGGATGCTCATCGGAAATTTTAAAAGGAACCCCTCAAAGGTACCAGAATCTCGTTCAGAATCCCGTAAGAGGTACCAATCCCAAAACATAAAATTAACTTGATCCAGGTGTAATTCACTGTGAAACTACCAAGACGCGAAGCCAGGCCAAGAGATCAATAAACGATCATTGTATTTTCTGACAAGTAGTAATACCCTAAAAGGTACCACGATAAATACAACTGTGGACGTTTCAAATTGAACACCCTAAGTGGTACCAAACTACGCATTTTAACACCTAAAAGGTACGACGAGCATCCCCGTCTGTGCCGCATAGGGAGTTCCCCGGTGGTAGGGAGTGGTGAAGTCGTCGCACAAACAAAATGTATTATATCTATCTTTTGAGATCAAAGTGAAGAATCTCCGTACTGTTTGATCCTTGTTTTGTTTAGGACGAGGGTGTTAGATCTGTTACATATATCCAATAAATATCGAGATACTGTTTGATCCTTGTTTTGTTTAGGACGAGGGTGTTAGATCTGTTACATATATCCAATAAATATCGAGATAGACGGCTGTTCACAAGTAGAAATAATTCATCAACTATTTAACGTGATAGTTTTATTCAAAATTACTTACGGCTCCCCTGCCTATGATCATCGAAAAACAAGAACCATTTACAAACTTTGAAGAACGTTTAACTATGTAAAAAGTCTGCAATATGTGAGCATGTTATACAGGGAGTGGGGCAGGGGTGGCATGCACGTATACGTACCAAATAACACTACAGGGAGTGGGGCAGGGGTTGGCATGCACGTACCAAATAACACTGAGGAGTAAAGGGATGTTGTACTTGATTGTTCAAGTTGTTATCAACTGCTAAGGTTGTACCTTTCAAGCACGGCTTGTTTAATAAATAAATCATGATCTATTGTCCTTCTCTTTTTAATATATGTGAACGGTAGTTATCCTGTGTAATACCAGGCTATAATCACATGAACAGAGTATTTTAACACTGAAACTATTAGGTCACCCCCAGGCCGTGCAATCGTGGTCAGATCTCAGCTATCCAGTTAACACCAGGCTATAATCACATGAACAGGCCGTGCAACGTCATCAGATCTTAGCTTTTCATGCAGTAAGTTAATACCAGACTATAATCACATGAACAGAGTATTTCAACAAACTATTAGGTCACCCCAGGCCTTGCAACGTCATCAGATGTAAGCTATACATGCAGTAAGTTAATACCAGACTATAATCACATGAACAGAGTATTTATTACAAACTATTAGTCCATCCACAGGCCGTGCATTCAATTAAAAAGCCAACTTTAATGTGAGATCTTCAGTAGGGCAATGTTTCAACTGAGGATTATATTTGATACCATACTACACCACTGCTGTAGAATAAAACAACCACTTCAATACTATTAGTATCGAGGTTATCTAGAGTCTATCTTGCTCATAGTTGTTTTTCAGTCATATCACAGTTTGTTCTATACGTGTTGGTAACCTACTTCTCGTCACCATACTCCTACCGTCTGCCGCTAGAGGAGGCCCCACCCTATTCCTGCCCCGCAGCACGGCTTTAAGTCCTGGACAACAAACTATAGCACCCAAAACATCTTTAAAACCTTGTCGATAGTTTTCGCTGAAAATCAAGTAGATGAATGGATTGATAGCACTGTTAGTATAAGCCACCATGAACCGTACGATGTGGAACTTACGAGAAAGGCAAAATGATGACAGCTTTGTTTTCGGTTCATTTTGAAGACAACTTATAACCCAAACCCAAGATGGTAGCCAACACAGAAAGAAAGCGAGATATACTGTCACAAGCATCTTCAGTACTCTGCGGTTTACTCTCTCGGTGTAGCTTGTGTTCGCAGAGACATCAGTGCCGGGGATTTTTCGCTTAAGCAGCTTCGTCATAGTTGCGGTGTAGAAGACGGCCGATGTAGTTAGCGGGATTACCGTGAGAATTGTAAACTCTGCCCAGATGAACTTACGCTGGTTGTCCGCAGTGAGAAATACTTTATGTATGTCGAGTCCGCAAATGGTGTTATTATTTGAGTCAAGCATGATTTCGCTAGAATGAAAATAGACGTAGAAAAACCCAAAGGAAAAAAGCCACATCGCTAGGATAAGGACATTAGCAACTTTAGCAGTTATAGGTTTCTTGATTGGGAAGAAAACGGCGACAAAACGATCAACAGCAAGCACTGTGAAGCTCTGGGTTGAAACAGCCACGCCAAGATATGGAATTAAGTTCATCATTTTACACAGCACAAACCCAAATGTTCCACCTATCAGCCAAATCCTTCCGAGGTAGATCTGAGCAAGTTTTCCTGGCATGTTAAAGATTGTTACCAGTAGATCTGCAATACACAAGTTGACTATCAAAATGTTACTCACTGTCCGCATTCTCTTGTTAGTATTCCTCACTATACACGCTATGACGCATGAGTTCCCTGTTAGAGATAAAATGATCAATGCAACGTAAGCTGTTGTCTTCAGACTTTTCGAGGCAGTGCTTTCATTCATAGGTATATTTGAGCCGTCACGGCTTAGCCTATCAAATGTTAAATTCGATGTTTTATAAGTCAGATTTGCGAATGACATGGTTTCTTTCTGTTCTCATGCAGAGTCAGCTTATAGATCAAAGTGAAGACTGCACAAGGAGTAGATCTTTCAGTAATATCTTCTTCAAAATTAGCGTTAGATCACAATGGTTTGTTGATGACTGCGAGTCATAATTGTAGAGTCGGTGTCATGACTAACACTACACCCGCTCGCCTGTACATGTATAGTTCCTTCTCTCCGTTCCTTGATTGACTAAAACCAATGACTGTTTTTTTCTAATACCACGCCGGCTCTTGGCAATAATGTTGTCTATCCACTTTTTCTCTTTTCCCTAAGTTTGATTTTGTTGTTGTATTTTCATGGTTTTTATCTTACCAAATTGATTTACTTTTCGTGCTGTATAGTCGGTTTTCTTCGTTTCCCTTGTGAAGACAGTATCCTTAATAGAGACTGTTAATGTTCTTTTACCGCGGTCTTTGTCGATCGACTTTTTCTTTTCTTCTTCTTCTTGTCGTGTTTATTCAGGGTGTTGCTTTTGCTATGTCTGAAAAGTTGACGCTCTTAGCTTCTTCAAAGCTTAGTTGAGCAAGTATTCCGTACTTCAGTAATTCAGACTGTAATCAACAGAGATGCCAGATTGTCCATTAACACTTCTTTCTCTAATAAAGTCCTATTTACATCCCGGCAGCATCTTTACGTAAAAACAATTAGTTGCAGTTCCTGATCTTAATATACTGTCTTTTTTATAGGCAGTGTCTATAACCCAAATCTTGATTTCAGGGCATTAAATTTTAGATTATCTGTATCTATTTGCTCTTTATATTGATTACGCGTAAATCAATTTCGTCATTACAAATTCACCTTTAAACTCTGACGTACCGTACCGTTTCGAATTCTTACTCAGTCAACTCCAAGCGCTTGCAATTGAATTAGGGATGGAACTGAAAACATTCACGCTATTGAGTTGAATTTCGAAGTTGAACTGAGTAAAATGCGGCGAGTCGGCGCGTTTAAACTTAGGTTAACAATCGACGCAAACTTGTCAAGCCCTGAGTCACAGCCAGAGTTTGTTGATACTGTTTTGTCGCCTCACCTGCGTCAGCTGAAAGATCGTGCGTGCGCTGGTTAACCGCCTGTTTACTTGCTTGGCTGTTATCTTCAGGAAAACGAAAATCAGATCTTCCCGAAGATCATGTTGGACCTTAATTACATAAAGCTTTTATATTTCACACTCTTCCTTGACTAACACTCTACTAACTTTCCGTCAGTTTTATTATTAGTGGTCCATGAACAACGTACGTGTATTTGAATGTATGTGAATATAATCCAATCGCTGCCATCGTTGACATGACTATATGGGGGGGGGGGGGGGGGTGGGGGGAGAAGAAAAAGAAAGAAAAGAGGGCCTGACAGGCCTGATACAAATCGTGTTCGAATCTGGATGTTGCGCTGATTGGATAAAAAAACAAAAGACTCAAAATGTGAACGCGAGCTTCATGGCCGTGAACACTGCACTAGCGAACCACAATCTCTCTTTTACTGACGATTTAAAAAACTGGACGTCCTGCGGAGTGTTGACGGCGAGAATTTTATTCCGATCTTCTCACGTGAGTTCTGGAAACCGAACAACAGGAGAAACAAAGATCGTCACTGTACGTTATTGTAGCCGTCAGTCAGGTTAGTCCACCGAAGCTGATAAAAACACAGCAAGTTGAAGAAGGTTCGGCTTGCAGCGAGGGAACTTTTTCACATTCAAAACAAAACAAAACAATTCCCACGGCAACATAAACTTAACTCAAAACCTTCGAGAGAATTATAGGCTTATTATCCTTGAAGGAACAACGGAACTCTGTGTTAGTCGTAGCACAAAACAGATGAAATACAAATACCATATTAAAGTCCAAAAGTTTCTTTACAGAGATCGAAAAATGCGGCCAACACTTCAAAACTCGTGATGACAGTTATGTTAATCTCCGAAACCCGGAAATAAATTTCATTGGTTAAAAAGTGATGGCTCGATGACGTATGCTTGGGAGGCGGAAGGCCTTTCTCAATGGGTCTGTGTCAGGCTCTCTTTCCTTTTCCCTACCCCGTCTTCTCTTCTTGAGAGCCTGATACTCAGGTTAGCATGCCACCAGATAAGGTCTTATTACTCGGGCCAGCCTGTGGCTGGCGCGAAGTCAAGGTTTCCCCCTGGTTTTTTTTTCCAAGTCGAGCTTTTCCGCCACCGACCAATGAGATTGCGTCTTCTTTCAAGTTCTGTTCGATGGACAACACGTGACAGGATCAACCAATCAAATTCGACACCGCTCGGGGCACTTCCGATATTTGTAGAGGTAAGGTTCGATAATTTCCCATCAACGGGAGTGAAGATTTGTGCAATTCTTACCCATTTGCTGAAACCAAAGGTTTCTTCGACTGAAATAGCAAGATGTTCAGTTATTCTAGGGCTAACAGGACTTTTAGGGGCTTTCGATGGAAAATTCTGACATTTACGAAAGGGATGGCCGGAGGAGTGAAGGTTTTGGTCCAATAATCCACGGAAACTGAACGAAAATGCCTGTACTGCTGCATCTAATGCTTGGTTCAAACGTCGAATTTCTGCCGTGTCGAATTCAATTCATGAATTCAATTCGACAGAAATTCGACGTTTGAATCAATTAAATTCGACTAGTCGAATTAAATGCGACACTGATCCAAACGTCGCATTTCTGCCGTGTCGAATCTAATGCATACATTATAATAATATATGCGAAGTAATTTTTGGTAACAACGCATGCGTCAAGTCAAACAAAATGGCGTCCTGGAGAAGAACAATTGAGCAGGAAATGCGAGAGGATTTTTCTGATGAAGACTTAAGCATTAAATTCGACGTCTGAATCAACTGCCGCTTTTCTGCCGAACTTAAAGACCCTGTGTCCGAGCCCATGGTGCTTTGCGCCAATGTTATGATTAGTTTGTTTATCAACGGCCGCATAAATTAAAGGCCAGCTTTTAGGCGAACTAAAATGCTCTCGATTGTTTATAAGTTTCATAAAAGAAGTACACGTACACTTTTGGATAACGAATTTCATAATTTCTACCGGATTAAAAACCCAATCGAGCCCACGAATTTTTCCCGAATGCTTCGAATATGATTTTAACAGTACTCGGCAGGAAGCCAGTTGTTCTGTCTTTAGATTCTAATTCGATTTACCAGTGCAACTTTTCACAACTCTTCAAGCAAACACATACTCTTGTTACCTTGTTTTTATGTCTCCAGTATTGCTTAGCTGTTTTTGAAGATCTCTACTTTCCTTGTGAATAATATATTTTGAGTGCAAAATGAATGTCGCACTCGCACTCGAGTCAAACTCACAGCGAAGTAACAGCTGAACTCGGCAGATAGGAGTTTGACCCGCGATCGTAGTTTTGGTAGCAAGACTTTCTGGACGTACTGGAGGATGAAAAAAAGGTTAAGGACATTGCTTTCTATGCTAATAAAAATGCAAAACATATACAGATAAGTCGTAACACCTCAGTGGAGCTTAGCCGTGCGAAACTATAATTACGAATGTTCTCGATGCCAGAAGTGGTTGCTTTGTGCTTTGTATTTCCAACGAAGCCCACCGGTCCCTTAGTGCAGCAAATCCCCGGGAAACTCACGTCCTTTTGAACCACAAGTGTTCTCTTGTAGACCTAGAGAAAGTAAAATGTTGACTGCTGAAGGATTATTTGTCGAGTCACTTCGCCTCGCTGTCTCGGTCCTTTCTCCGGCATTCCTCTACTCGCCACTCTAGACAGGGATTCGAAAAAATATTCGAACTAAAGTTTCATTTAAAAAAGTATATATGCAAAAGTTAAGATAAAAGAAAGTTAGTTAAGCATATATACCTATCAATAATTACACGATGGCCCAAACTAGGGATGGATTTCGAAAGATTCGGGAGTCACATAACAACAACGATCTTTCTGATTTCCGTAGCCTACGAAAATGATTTGCGCGCGCAAAGCACCATGGGCTCGGACACAGGGTCTTTAATTGAATTGAATTCGACACGGCAGAAATTCGACGTTTGAACCAAGCATATAAAGTGCCATAGGATTGCAGTGTTGCGTTGTTGATATTGGTGAAATGCTCTTCGTTTATACCATCACACACTGTGAAGAGATCAAATGAGGGATTTTGATTCTTTAAATGTTGGCTGTTTGCCGCCAAGTACTCTCCTGAAGTACTCTTGAGACAACTGGGAAGGCTTGAAGCCAGTCTACTAAGACTTCAACTCAAGAGTCGCAAAAGCTGGAAGTGAACAGTGATTGACCTTTGTCTAGTTTTTGTGTTAGTGCGGGTATTCGCACCCAGACATCAAACAGGAGTCTAATGCGCAGCGTGAGGGGGGACGGGCAAGAGAATGGTTTTTGGTTTATGTTTTTTTGTTTGTTGAATGTAGGTATTTGCACAAAACATCAAACAGGAGTTAAATGCGCCACCTGAGGGGTGACGGGCCAGGGAACGGGACGATGGGAAGGAAAGGGATTGTTTTTGTGTTAGTGCGGATATTCGCACCATAAAACAGGAAGGGTGGGGAGTCAGCTGCTCAGCCTTGGGGTCAGGCCAGGTTCAGAGTCCTAGCTACATTGACGGCAATTCACTGTGAGCTGATAATCATAAGACTAGCTAGAACCAATCGTTAATACGACATGTATATAGCACTTTTAGTCCTATGACCTCATACATAGGAATATATTGAGTATCTAAGGTTCTCTGAGCACATTTAGTTCATGCTCTAGCCATTTGAAGCAATAGCAATATTTATCACTATCATATATTCTTTTTTTATTACCCATCCAAAAAAGCTGTTCCCCACCAGCTGTAAGCTGTAATACTCAGCCTGCTATAACAAATAAAGTATTTATTTATTTTATTCGGTAACGAACAGAAGAAGTTGTTGTCTGGCAAAAGTCTTGTTTTTCCAAGCCAGTGAAGGAATTCAGGGTTGTTATTACTCGTGCCAGGCCTTTCGGCCGGCACGAGTCAGAAATCGCAAGTGTTTATCCTATATTTTTATTTTTTATTTGTGTTGAGATTTTGCGCCGTCAACCAATCAGATAGCACCTTCTTTGGAAGTTCTTTTCGCCACCGTACGAATCAGATTGCACTGTGCTGGTCACGTGAACAGTGGACAACATTTCCATGTTTTTCAAGATGGCGGCGAGTGGGAGTTTTGACTTAGGGACGGACCATTAGATTATTGATGGGGTGGTTGCGAGAATTTTAGTTGCTCGATATTTTTTTTTCTAATTCTAGCCCTGCACGATATTTGTTTAAAGCGCCATGACCTTGCACGATATTTTTTTCTGAACTTACCTAAAGATTTTTCCAGTTATATTAATGCAATATATTTTGTACCAACAATCCTATTTTTTTTTAGCGTGACTGTTTTTTTTTACATTGCACGCACTCCCGCTCGCTCAAATAGCATTCCTGGTTGGGCCTTGGAAACTAAAGAAAGCCACATAATTAATGGCAAATGCCAAAACAAAGCATGGATATTCTGTGGCTGACAAACGGGCTAAGAAAAAAGGGGGAAAAGGACAGTCAAAGCAAGAAATCACCACATAGAGATCAGCCCTCTATCAGCAGAAGTGATGAAACACAAACTGGTACCCAAAACCTATCATTACCATTTATATTTCATATAAATATTTCAACTTGATCTATTTTTTTATCAAAAATGTTACTGTTGCATTAACCCTTTCCCTACTACACCGCCCTGTACCGCCCAATATGAAGCATGTAGCTGCAGAAAATTATTGCATCAAACCTAGACATGCTGGAAATACGATGTTGTGATATTATTTCAAGGAATGAATGACTTCAAAGTCAGAGCTATAACAGGGATCGCTTGACTCACCCACTTTGGAGAAAAACGCATTTGTTTTGGACATCGTTGTTCGTTTCTTCGATTTTTGCGAATTTTGAGGAGCTGAAAATCGGCTCAAAAAAACCTTCCCCTTTGCACTTGAAATCAAAAGAAAATACAAAATCACCACTCAGTCGTTACAGTACCTTGTTTAATCTTTCCAACCAGCAGGTTTGTTTGCACAAAACGCACCAAACGACTCTGATCCACGCCGATGTTTACACTGCATTTCACTCGACCACATTTACCTGTTCCCACCTCCAATTGCATGCTGGGTAATGGACAAAAATTCCACAAGGGGGAACCCCCTCTGGGACTCCGGTAGAGTTTTTTTTATAAGTCTTTTACCCCTACAACCAAGAGCGGTGATTTGCACTCAAGCCGTTGCTTTAAAGTGACAAAAACACATCCTAATAGGTTAAGCAGGGGTAAAAGAATGCCAACTGCAGGATTCCAAAGATTTCATTGAAGAATTTTTTCCTGTGTCTGAAAGCCCAAACACAACGGAAAAACCCTGTGAAATCCCCTCACAAAGCCTACTAGAAGCAAACCAAGTACTTTTCAGCCATCCTCAGACTTAATGATGTCTTCAAGCTCTCTGACAGTGGCATATTTCTCCAAAATTAGAGCACATTTCATTGGAAACTCTACCGAAGCAGCCATACCTACCGCCAACGAGTGAACAGAATTCTCCCAAATGGCATTGTGGGAAAAGTTTGAGCCCTTGGTTTAAAAAGTCAGCAGTATTTAACTAGCCCGGGCTAGCCAAACTGGAACTGAGGGGGGAGGGTTGAGTTAGCACTCTGCATTTCACCCATTGAGCCAAACATGTCCAGTAGGGAAAGGGTTAAAGTGCATATAAGCCCTAGCCAGTCATCTTTGATATCGATTATACATGAAGTGGATAGTCCAACGGTAGAATATTTCTTGATTTGGGTGTTGCGTCTACGAGATATAAAGGTTTATATTTCCAATATGCTAATGATGTGATGTCATCACCGACATCACTTATTATACAAAAGTATGCTGGTAGAGACAATTTACCTATTTTTAAATTCTAAGTTATATTTGAAGCTTATCAAAATGATTTTACAAAAAAAATCTTCTAAATTAGAAAACAGCTTAATTCACAAGCACAAAGAAATTCAGCAAATGTCGGTGATTTTAGCATACTGGAAATATAAACCTTTATATCTCGTAGACGCAACACCCAAATCAAGAAATATGCTACCATTGGTCTAACCACTTCATGTACAATCGATATCAAAGATAACTGGCTAGGGCTTATATACACTTTAAGATTACCAGCAGAAGTGAAACCAGAAGAGCCTTGTGCCTTGTGTCCGGGCCTTGTGTATAAACCTGCGAACATTTATAAATGTGTGCTGTACGCAATGTCGGCCGACGTATCGGTCGCGGCCGACGTATCGGTCGCGGCCGACGTATCGGTCGACATGTCGACCGACGGTCAGCCGATAGGCGGCCGAGGGTCGGACGAGAGTCGACCGCTACACGGCCGAGATTTGGCTATTCTGTATGTCGGCCGACATGGTTGATGATGCACCGACAGTCGTCCGATTGATCACCGACACTCAACAGCTATCGATAGTTTGCCGACAGTCGGCCGAGGTAACGGTGACTGTGATATTTTCAGCTACCGTATATGTACAAGGCTAACCTTTGTAAACTTAAGATAGCACAAACTAGCAGCTCTTTATTTATTTTCCAGCCATGCGCCTCTGCATTATACTCCGATTGGAGTGCGCGGAGTATATATTAGAATTATAACCGAGCCCTACAGTAAAAAAATGATGCTTATTAATAAATCGTAGCGACCCCAATATTTTCAAATGTTATTTTATGTCGAATACTGGGAGCCGGCGCGGGGTTTAAGTATCGACGAATTCATTGGGATAGCTCGGCCTATACATGTGTCAGTATTAGTCGCGAACTTCAGTTTAAATTGACCCATTTATACGAATCGTTCGCTGCTTAGCTAAGCGGTGCGGCTAACTTCCTCTCGTATAAATGGCCCTAGTGTTGCTACTCTATTCCAGATTCAAGGCGAAATCTCCCCTTCAGATTAAAAAAAATCGGTACCCTGTTCCAGACCAAAACGGTGCGATATAGCGATTTATATACGCAATCGATCTTGCGCGAGCGGATGTATAAGACACTAAAAAACACAAATTAAGATATTAAACGTTGCATTTGAAGTAATTTCATCAGTCACTATGAGAGATTTAATTGTATAAAGGAACATTTTATACCGCAACAGAAAGGAATATTACTATACTTAGACTGAATTATATTCAATACAGTAAACCTTCCAGGTAAAAAAAATCCAAAAGAGTCAGTTTATTTGAGTGAAAACAGTATGCAGAATAGTTTAATTATAACTTAACATCTCACCGATACCCCACCGACATATAACCGACACCTTACCGATATACCACCGATCCACTATCGGCCGACACATACACAGCAGGAGGGGGGAAATCGATCGACGTGTCGGCCGACACACGACCGACTGTCGACCGACATGTGGACCACCCCTTGACCGATCCGCTACCAGCAGTCGCCCGCGGGTCGGTCGACAGTCGGCCGATATGTCGGCCAACCATCGACCGATACGTCGGCCAACATTGCGTACAGTACACATGATCCTATAACCCTACATGTATATCCACTAGGCCAGTGAGAACTCATCGTTTACCAGATAACTTCTTTCCGAAATTTATACAGTCACTTAATACAGGGTAAGTTTCGATTTATGAGTGCATGTGACATTTTGCGATCGATCGTCCCATCAGTTTATCTGCTGTCTTGATTACGGCCATCTTGGATAATTTACATATGTTGACTGATTCCTGGTAACCAGTCTGTGTGATCTTCAGATCTGTATTGGGTTTCCTGTGGAAATTGTTCATAACAACAAACCAGTCTTCTTCCCTGGTTTATTTCTTTGCCTTTATTAATTTAATTTGTAAATGCGTATGAGACCAGCTAGTGCTTGCTCGATATATTTTTTTCTTGATTATTGTGTGCTCGATATTTTTTTTCCGATAGAAGAGCTTGCTCGATATTTTTTTTGGGATTTGCGCAACCCCCCCATCAATAATCTAATGGTCCGTCCCTTAGCAAAACCTTTAATATCAGCTGCTTTTTGTGTAAACCAAAGGTTCCTTCAAGTGCAATACCAAGATTTTTGTCTTTTCTAAAGCTGAGAGGTGTTTCACGGGCTTTGGACAGGAATTTATCACATATTATGCGACATGCTTTAAGTCTCGGCTCTGCGATCAAGAAGGGCACCCAACGAAGTTTTCGGTTAAAAAGCTGTTCGGGAGAGTAAATTAGCCAAAAACTTTCGGATTTGAAAAAAAATTCCCTAGAAAATTTGTTTTCAATCCCTAGAAAATTATAGAAGAAAAGGGAGACTAAAAGGTTTCTCCTAAAATATTCGTACGTCCCAATTCGTCTGATCAATAGAGTCAGAACAACACATTTTCATTCCCTAAGAATTGCCTAAAGGAAAAAAGAATCTCTAAAAAATTAGTACCTCCACAAAACTTTGCAACATGAAGTTACTTGGGCTAGAAAATTCTTGTTTCTGTTCTAGACTACTAACAAATTCGTAGGCCGGGAATATTTTGCCATAGTATTTTCGGTTGACGCGATTTCCACCAGCTAATAGCTTTCTAGAATACGTCAAAAGTCATAGTAGGCGCCTTAAAATGGCTAGATAAGCTGCAGACAACTGGTTTCAAACGAATTTCAAAAAGTAATCGTTGGGTGCCCTTGGATCAACACTGACTATAATTATAAAGACAACAGCTTGTAAATGTAAGTAGCCGCTAATCTGAACATGATAACCTTTATGCCAATTGACTGTCGTTGTGTTGTTATTTATTGTTATTAACCTCTCGAAAGTATAGTAGAAATGACCCGATTTCTCAGTTCTCTGACTGACAGGGGCCTTTTAAAATATTATATGCACATGTATTTAAATGTTTATCAATTCGGGAACGAAAATCCAGCATGCAGTAAGTGAGTATAAACTGAGTAAGTAATCCGAAATGAAGATTTTTTCAAACGAACGATAAATGACTCGGATGTGGAAATCGCATATTTATCTGTGACGTGTTATTGACACTGGTAAAAAACAATATTTCCTAAACACAAGACCAAGGGACAGTTACTACCTAACACAATTATTGACTTTTTATTTTGTTCTATAATATGTATAGAGTAGTGTATTTATCATTATTGCAAGTTAATAAAATAAACTAAATTTGGTCCAGAACTGAGAGAGTATAATTACATGCAAGTGGCACTCTTTCTTTCCCTTCCCCTTTCTTGGTACCATTATATATCCATGCAAACTAGATCTTGTTTCAGTGTTTTCCATCTGAGGTGGTCCTGGCTTAAGATAACCCTTAGGTTACCTTAAGGACCTACCTTCTCATCATTGTATTTCTTATTATGCCTTATTACTCGTATACATTTCCATCATCTTATGAGAAAATAAATGTAATTGTTGTTGTTGTTGTTGTTGCATGTTTATTTGTGGCCTGCCATTATAAGTTTCAGTCTCCTTCAAGATGTAGAAAATGAGCACTAGCACAGTGGCAGCTCACTAATACTAGAAAATGGTGGTCTGTAGTTTACGACCTCAATCGAAAATATTGTATTGAGAATTTAGCCTGAATGTCAGCCGTCTCCACTGGTTTGTTAATAATTGAGAATTACAAATAGATGACTTTATTTCACATGTAGAATGACATTACCTAACTATTCACAATGAATAGCAACATTATGTGGAATTTGTTGTTCTAAATTGCTTGATTTCTCATAGTTGTACTGCACCTGATATAATTACAATGCATCAAATTTGAGTGACTCAATATTGTGCAGACTACTCAAATAACCATTGCATTTCAATCAACAACACCCATACCAAGTTTTTTTTGTAATTCTAACGACCCTCAAGGAACAATAATATTGAAAAGAAAGTAATATTAAACTACAGAATTGACGGAAATTGTGGCTGAAATGTACATGCTGTATATGTGTGTGTTGTGTGTGTATTATGGCTCTATCATTTCCAACCCCCCCCCCCCCCCCAGGCATACCCTAACCTAACCCCCCCCCCCCCCCTGGAATACGTGAGGCACATTGACATTTGACAGACAAGAGCATCAGTAGAGAACCAATTCTCTGGCTACTCTAGCACAAACCATGTTGACACAAAATTATGCTAGCACTCCATGCAGTACATGCTATAGATGGCCCGAGTTAAGGCCACTCAGGGCCTCTTGTTTACTATCAATTGCCGGTCGAGTTTTAATAAGCCACGAGGAGTAATGTTATTATTTATATAGAACGTGCAGTTTTCCAGATGGTGTTTGTGCCCTGTTTGTGTCGAAGGAGTTTCTGCTCCGCTCGTATTAACTGGTTGAATTCGTTTGTGATGCATCAGTTTGAAGGAAGTTCGCAGAAATAGACCAGTTCGCGGTAAATTCCGACATTTTGAAAGGGGTGCAAACATGGTGCGAAATACAGTGTTTGTATGGGAATGGATGGGAATCCGATGCCAAATAAAATCCGTAAAATCGAATTTATGAACTATTCTTCAGATAGAAACTTAAGATACCAGGTAAAAGATTAACATATCGAAATTTGAGGGATGTAGCTGTGCTGGGAAGCGTGCAATCGTGTTTTCAGTTTTCCATACATTGTCTGTAAAAACCGCGTCAAAATTCGTTTATACTATAATTAGTATACCTAACAGGTAGCGAATGCTGCTCCCGCTCTCAGTTAAGGAGGTGTATTAGAAGAGAACCTACAGTAGCACTTTGGCAGGAAATAGATTACTGGGTGATAAAAATGCCAAGGTGTTAGATGAATATATTTTGTAGTTTTGGGGCTATCGTGTGACTGAATCCTGTTTGAGCTGTGGTGTGTAACTCAAAAGTTATCGCGATTTATTTTCATTTTGTCCCGACATAGCAACGATCTCCTGGTAAATTCCCTGAGCCTACCAATTCCCGACATTTTCTTAAGATTGCCGGCACAACAAACTGCTGTTCTCCCCGGTGAAGTTTAAACACCGGAAATTAACTGTAATTGAGAATGTAGTTGTAAATGTTTTGACTTTATCGAAGCCAATAGAAGAAAATTATTTGCTGCTCACCATCTTGATAACAGGAGAGATCTTGCTCTTTGGAAACTGATAGTTCACACAGAGTTAGAAAGAGTTCGCCTACTCGTCTATACTTCAACAAATTCATGATTACACAAAGATTGCGTACACAGAAATGCATTAAAGAGTTAGCTCAAACAATGCAGATTGTCGCGTTACGATCAGATGCCTGCAAAGCAGTATGGTAAAAAAGACAATAGAAGTGATCAAGAGACCATCACCTAAGAGAACCGATCCCCCATACTAGCCTCTCTCCCCATGATAGTCTGCGCCGATTTATTTTTAGCTTGCATAAATTAGTTCGACTATTTTTACCACTCTATCCGATTGGTTGTGGGTGTCACGTGTCCGAATGGCCCGGCGGGCGGCGAGAGCAGAAGAATGCATTCAGTGTTTTACTCAGTAAAGGCTGGTTTTCACTAGCGACGGAAGCGACGGAAGCAGAAACGGAAGCGTAAGCGTAAGCATAAGAAACTAATGTTCTTGTGAAAATCAATACGACGGAAGCATAAGCATAAGCTCGACGGAAGCATAAGCGTAAGGAACGGAAGGTTTCCTTCTTCTTACGTCTCCGCTTCTGCTTCCGAAAACCTCGCTTGCATGCTATATTTACATTGCAAAGGCCTGAGAATGAGTATTCTGATTGGCTAAATTCATCTGCTTCTGCTTCTGCTTACGTTTGACTAGTTTTCACTGGAACGGAAGCGACGGAAGCAGAAGCGGAGACGTAAGAAGAAGGAAACCTTCCGTTCCTTACGCTTATGCTTCCGTCGAGCTTACGCTTCCGCTTACGTCTCCGTTTCTTGATTTTCACTAGAACGTAAGGCTCCTTACGCTTACGCTTACGCTTCCGTTTCTGCTTCCGTCGCTAGTGAAAACCAGCCTTAATCAAAGCATTCACAATTTTCTACTTTCACGACAGTTACTCTACAGATTCATATTGATTACGGTGTTGCAAAAGCATGTCCGATTATTTACGATATTATAGGTTCTATTTCTAATTTCTTTAGCGAATTGTAAGCGTCTGTTTACGATAATTCCAAACTCAGTCAGTCAGTGTTTCAGATTAACTGGATTTATAATTTCGCAAAATTATGGTCAAAAGTCGATGCGTGCTTGCTTGCTATAAACTGAACGTTTCTAAAATTATTAGCCTGATGAAAGAGCAAATAATCCGGTCAGTTCCCTAGGTATGTTATCTAGCTATACATGCATGAATATGAACTACAGGGAACGAGTATTGATAAGGTAAGCGAAGTTTCAATAACAACGATACGGGATTGTTAATTTATTCAATTTTTTGGAAGACTTCCATGCGGGTCATGACAAAGTGCGAGTCAGCGAGTCAGGGTGCGAGTCAGCGAGCGAGTCAGCGAGTCAGCGAGTCAGGGTCAAATTAATCAAATTTACAGTTTTGATAGAATATTATATACACTTAGGAATGTTTTCGTAATTAAATTGATTGCAAAATAAACAATTGTTGTGACAGTTATAAAATACAGGCTCCATACAAGCGTGATCGATTATTTAAATCTGAAAAATGTCTTCCCTCTTCTTATTCAGGGTCGTAACGAGGTATATTTTTTCTCTTTCCCGGCGACTGAAACCGAACACGATCTTCCGTAACAGTTATTGTACTGTTTTGGTCTGTTTCTTTACGCTTTCTTCGTCTTTGCCTTCTCTGTGCACTCATGATTTCTGTGAAATACCATGACAATGGTAACGCTAAAATTGAACTTGTCTACTGCGATATACTCATAGTCCTTCACTGAAGCGCGCAAAAACCATGAACAACATGGCATCGTGTTTCACCATACCTACTGCTCAACATCAAATACTGGAAAAATGACATTCTTAATGACAGATAAATTAATTGTGTCAACAAAGTTCAGTGAGATGCCAGGAAACTTTGAAACCATTTTTCACGGCGTTATAAATGCACGTTTTGTAGCATGTATTCGAAGCTCCTGTACCTTGAGATACTTTCATGTTTCTTTCTTCAACCCCTAAAAAAAGGTGTTCCAGATCTTTGCAGTCAGTGATTATTTTCGCGACGGAATAAGATATCGGAAAACTGAGACACCCATTTTAGATCAATTTCTCCACTTTATGAAGGTCGTTTCAGCGCGGATTTCCGTCCAATTCCCAAGGGATAGGAGCTCCAGGTATAAGGTATGGTGAAATGAGTGTAGGTTTTTGTCGAGGGTCGAGGGTCGAGAGTAAAATGTCGAGGGTCGAGTGTAAAAAGTCGAGGGTCGAGTGTAAAAAGTCGAGGGTCCAAAAATATTGCTTAAATCTATCTATACTACGGTGGCCCACAAGTATCACGGCAAAAGTTTGTAGACATCACGGCAAAAGTTTGTAAACACTACGGCGCAAACCTCACGGCAAAAGTTTGTGGACATCACGGCAAAAGTTTGTAAACCGACTACGGCGCAAACCCGTCACGGCAAAAGTTTGTGGACATCACGGCAAAAGTTTGAGAACTTCACGGCAAAAGTTTGAGAACTTCACGGCACTAACGTTTGTAGACATCACGGCAAAAGTTTGTGGACATCGCGGCAAAAGTTTGAGTGCGCGCGTGGCGGAAGTGAAGAGACCAGGCCTGTGAACAACCTCGTGACCAAGATACCGACCCGCCATCTTGGATATATGACCAAAAAGACCCTGGGAATGAGATTTACTTATCGTGCCCAGTCTTCTATCAAACACACGTCGCGGTCGCTCGGCTTTTCGCGCCTTTTCTTGCTCGTGTGTATGTCCGTTTGGGAAAATGGAATAGAAAGAAAACAACAAAGAGGGTGATTTCATGTAAGTAAATGCCTTTAAGACTAATAAAGAGCAAATTTGGTGTCCTTCGTATTATACGAGGGGTTTTATAGTGTTAATTGCAAGTATGTAACATATACGAAGTAGTTAGTAATCCGAACACCCCCTGCCACAAATGAGTTGTTTAATTAATATCTTACCTGTAGGAATCAGAAATGGGGATTATTTTACCCCTAGGAAAGCATTTCGATTGTTCTTTCTATTGCTCTCGTGACATTTCAACCCCAACGTGTGTTTGATATAGAAGACTGGGCACGGTAAGTAAATCTCATTCCCAGGGTCTTCTCGGTCATATCCAATATGGCGTCTCTTCACTTCCGCCGCGAACTCAAACTTTTGCCGCGATGTCCACAAACTTTTGCCGTGATGTCCACAAACTTTTGCCGTGATGTCCACAAACTTTTGCCGTGATGTCCACAAACTTTTGCCGTGATGTCCACAAACTTTTGCCGTGATGTCCACAAACTTTTGCCGTGATGTCCACAAAATTTTGCCGTGATGTCCACAAAATTTTGCCGTGATGTCCACAAACTTTTGCCGTGAAGTTCTCAAACTTTTGCCGCGATGTCCACAAACTTTTGCTGTGATGTCCACAAACTTTTGCCGTGATGTCCACAAACTTTTGCCGTGATGTCCACAAACTTTTGCCGTGATGTCCACAAACTTTTGCCGTGAAGTTCTCAAACGTTTGCCGTGAAGTTCTCAAACTTTTGCCGTGATGTCCACAAACGTTTGCCGTGACGGGTTTGCGCCGTAGTCGGTTTACAAACTTTTGCCGTGATGTCCACAAACTTTTGCCGTGATGTCCACAAACTTTTGCCGTGATGTCCACAAACTTTTGCCGTGATGTCCACAAACTTTTGCCGTGATGTCCACAAACTTTTGCCGTGATGTCCACAAACTTTTGCCGTGAAGTTCTCAAACTTTTGCCGTGATGTCCACAAACTTTTGCCGTGATGTCCACAAACTTTTGCCGTGATGTCCTCAAACTTTTGCCGTGATGTCCACAAACTTTTGCCGTGATGTCCACAAACTTTTGCCGTGAAGTTCTCAAACGTTTGCCGTGAAGTTCTCAAACTTTTGCCGTGATGTCCACAAACGTTTGCCGTGACGGGTTTGCGCCGTAGTCGGTTTACAAACTTTTGCCGTGATGTCCACAAAATGTTGCCGTGATGTCCACAAACTTTTGCCGTGAGGTTTGCGCCGTAGTGTTTACAAACTTTTGCCGTGATGTCTACAAACTTTTGCCGTGATACCTGTGGGCCACCGTACTATACACTGCTCTCTTCGCAAGAAAGTCGAGAAACTATCCTGGTTAACTAATCTCAAGTCATCCAAACAGCCAGAAAGACTGAGCTACCGAATTCCAGAGTGCGAACGAGCTTGCCGATGTCAATCAACGTCCATGGAGTGAAATTTTAGAACGTGTTCCCCACGGGACCCCTGTACTGTTTCCCGCCTCAAGATCACATGACTGAAAAGCCAAGCCTCCGTTCGAGATACATGATTTAGCGACCTAAATCACGATTTTAAAAAGTGTAAAAACTAT
Organism: Actinernus sp. WN-2022; assembly: GCA_030867875.1. Taxonomy (NCBI): domain Eukaryota; kingdom Metazoa; phylum Cnidaria; class Anthozoa; order Actiniaria; family Actinernidae; genus Actinernus; species Actinernus sp. WN-2022. The sequence goes on along the minus strand of JAOWCC010000577.1, from coordinate 7,400,830 downwards.
AAACTCGAGAGGTATGTTTGTTTTGGAATGTTACTGATTAAAACGAAAAGTACATGTAGCTGTCATTATACAGACACGGCGATCATGCTTGTCTGCAGTTTAATTTTCCGAGTGTCTTGGCCAACGTTATTGTTGCAGGATTTGCTATTTTTCTGCTCAGACGATTCATAAGTAAATCCCACTCAATACGCATGAAAAGTATGAAGATACTCCTACTGAAAAGAAGACGGAGAAACCGCTTAGCTGCTGTTGTTTCAAATGCCGCCAGAGGCCGGGCACTGACATGTCACACGGATTTGAAAAGCTTGTGAAGCGGGAACGGGCGGGCATTGATGACGAATAACTCGCAAAATTATTTACTGGTAAACTTATTTGTCATAAAAATTTACGCAAATTTTTGGACCCTCGACATTTTACCCTCGACCCTCGACTTTTTACACTCGACCCTCGACTTTTTACGCTCGACCCTCGACTTTTTACCCTCGACTCTCGACTTTTTACACTCGACCCTCGACTTTTTACACTCGACCCTCGACAAAAACCTACACTCTGGTGAAATTGGATTAAAATCACAATAAATAAAAGAGTATTTTAATAATAATGAAAATCAAGCTGTTTTCTACAATCTATGTTTATTAAGCTTTGAGAAAATATATACTCTTTCTGGATAGACTTTGCCTCGTGCTAGACGTCCCGATTCTTCACAGATTATTTCGATCATCATCACGGTAAGGATATGTCCATATTTTGATGTACTATATGTCACACTTACTTAAAAGTGTTTCCCAATTCGACCATACAACTGGCCGAAGCCTGGTACTACACGAATATTTGTAGAACATTGCAGCTCGACCCTGTGGGGGGGGGGGGGGGGGGGGGGGACTTACATGAAAAATGGGTATGTATATAAAACCCTGACCCTGTTTGACCCAATCCGAGCTCCAAAACTCTGATTGCCCCCTTTTTTGAGAAAAAAAAAAACCTGATTGCCCCTTCTTTAAATTGTCGGGAGGTGTGACGGAAACAAGCGATGGACGCTTTTTGAACAATTGATCATTTGATTAGATTAAGCCATTTACTTATACTAACAGGAGACGCGTATGCATTTCAATCATAGATTACAACGATTGACGTCTAATAGGGTGTGTGTCGCAGATCGTGTTATTATCAAAATAGATTTGTACTCTAGTCGAGAGAGACAGTTTTGTAATCGCGAGCGAGAGAAGCACAACATTTCAGTAAATTACAAATAAACGTGAATCAACCAGGAAACGTCTAAGCGTTTTCGACACGTGGCATTGGGTAAACAAATCAGCAGATGAAGTACATAGATAAGTCACGATGTATGTAACCTCAGTGCTTGCATGTGGACAGGCGATCAAAATGCGGCAACAGAATGTCTTTTTTGACATAGTAGCTAAAAAAACTGAACCCTAACTGCCTAAAAAATACTGAACCCCGACCCTGACTGCACCCAAATTATACTCAAATCCTGACCCTGATCTGCCCAAATCAGGTCAAAACCCTGACCCTACCTGCCCAAACCGAGCTCAAAACCCTGACCCACCCCCGCGGCACATAGATGATACGTCACAAGCAGGACGGGATACCAGGATACCAGACTCGATTAGTTTTTTTTCTCCTAAGCTACTTCTGGTATCCCAATACTCTAACTATGGCAATTACATTTACTAGACTCCATGTAAATACAAGACAGAGTATGAATAAAAAAAAGACTTATTGTTGTCGGGTTCAGTTCAGACTCGGTTCTGTTCTGTATTTGGAGAATACTGATTCCGAAAAATTGGAGAAAAACAAACAGAGTCGAACCTAGAAACCTAACCCAAACGAAACAAAACCGTTAATGCTGTACTATATCACTCGTTCATAGAGTCAAAACCGGGGTCATGCGTTTCATGATGCACATCACGCACTATAAATAGTTTATTTAGTTGTGTTCGGTGATTTCTTTTAAATAATAAAAAAACGCTAACTCGCACCTTGACTCGCTGACTCGCACCCTGACTCGCTGACTCGTACCCTGACTCGCTGACTCGCAGACTCGCTGACTCGCACCCTGACTCGCACCCTGACTCGCTGACTCGCACCCTGACTCGCTGACTCGCACCCTGACTCGCACCCTGACTCGCTGACTCGCACCCTGACTCGCTGACTCGCACCCTGACTCGCTGACTCGCACCCTGACTCGCTGACTCGCACCCTGACTCGCACCCTGACTCGCTGACTCGCACCCTGACTCGCTGACTCGCACCCTGACTCGCTGACTCGCTGACTCGCTGACTCGCACTTTACCAAGACTCCTTCCATGCTCGCCGATCCGGCTACAACGGCTTCATTTCCTTTGATAGTTTCACGAAATTCAGGTCACTCTAGTTTCTTTTCACGGCTTCCAGGTCACATCCGAATTTCTTACGGGTCTGGCTTAATACAGCCTACAGTTTCCCAGTCAAATCCAAACGGCAATATTTTTAACGGGTTTTCAAATTATGCACTAGTCAATTGAAACTCCGGCCCCCCGACCCCCGGGAAATAGCGGAGAATGTAACATTTATACAGTGTTACATTTTGATCTTTTTCCCGCCCATCGGGGACAGTTGACTGTTACAATACCCGCCCATATGGCCCCGGCATGTGCTTCAGAATTTTCATTTGGGAGGAGGCATTGAAAAATTGAATATACATAAGCTTAAATCTGTTGTTCCATTATTTGAAAAAAATACATTGTCTGTAGCACATCACTAGCGGATCCAGGGGAGGGGTTTCGGGGGTTGCAACACCCACTTGATTCCTGTAAATCACTGTAAATTCATTTTTAAAATCTCTAGATTAAAAAAAAATCGTTTTGCAAACCCCCCTTTCACAAAATCCTGGATCCGCCCCTGTACATTTTCTATTACTATACATGTTTTCCGCACTTTTACAGTCTCCACCATTGTCTTGTTTATCAGAAACCGTAATCTGTCAACAAAAAAAAACAATGCGACAAAGGAATATAAAGGAAATGTCATGCAGCTGCGTTTAAATATATTTTTAAAATCTGATATTTTGCCGTGACGCGCAAATACATGTAACAAAGAGTGTGTAATAATAAACACTTCCTGATCTACTACTCGTGACTTAACTCAGTATAAACACCCAGGACTTGTTTAAATTAACTACGATTTTTGCGTGTCCCTAGCTTCCGCCATGTTTGATACACGTTGTTGATGCTCGGGCCCAGTCCCGCTCTGTCGTGGCTGGCGTTACAACCACCGCTAAAATCCCCGCAAATTTTGCAAATCCGGCGTTACTTTCCCCGTTCCATCGGGAAAATGCAGCGTTAAATGTGCGTTATTCCACGGCCATGTCCCCGTTAATGCCCCGCTATGTCTCGGGGGGCCGGGGTTTCAATTGACTAGTGCATTACACTCCGTAGCTTATATTAATTAAATTCAAAGTTCATTTTCTCGGGTCTTCAAGTCAGATCAGGTCAGATCCGTCTCATACCAGTCCGGGTAGTAAGTTTATGGAGCAACACATAATTCAGAGCCATAATTCAGAGTTTTGAAGCTTCGCATCCATCGCCCCTCTTTCTTTGTTGAAATCCGAAGGTTGAATGAATTCATGAGATATGAGCGATGAAAATCCGTGAGGAACTGGAACCCAATCTTAAAATAGCATCGTGACGTCCACTGAGCCAAAAATAGATTGGCGCAGACTATCATAGGGTGGGTAAAAAAAAGAAATCGTGATTTGGACCCGCTTACAGATTAGAACTGCTGCCTTGCTCTCTCGCTTCAGGCTCGCTCGCTGCGGCAGCAAAAACAGTTTTTACCCGAAACAGGTCTTAAAGATGCTTGTGTTGTCTCCCATTCGCCGTCCGCCATCCGGCCGGCACCCACAGCGTTTTCAGTCGTGGCTAGAAACTGCGACCGCGATGCGTTAATTTTTAACACTGTTAATTTTTAACACTGTAATATTTTATTTTTAAATAATACATCATTTCTCAATGCAGTAAAGTGTAAAACGTAGACTCGTAGTCCAAACCGATATTTGAGATGCTTTTGTTACGTTCTGTTAGAAAATGTTCCTTTGCATTAGGAATATTATTGTTATGTGTGATCGTTGGTATGTGGTTCGCAAGTGCTTTCATATTCAACCCTGTTAGCTGGCATGTTAATGTGGACAGCATTTCGCCTGTTGTAGCGCCTGATTTAAAGAACATACGAGGACAAGAATTACTGATTGTGATTTTGGTTACGTCTGCACCTTCGAACTTTCAAGCTCGTATGACGATACGTCAAACTTGGGGTTACGAAGACTCGAGTATCACAAGGGTTTCTCGTTTTCAAGTAATATTCATGCTAGGGACCAGCAACAAGGCAGACACAGAAGCACAGATACGACAAGAGGCTTCGAGATATGGGGATCTTCTAGTCGGCAGTTTTGAGGATTCTTATGGTAATTTACCACTCAAATCAGTTCTATCTCTGCGGTGGGCATTAGGGATTAGGAGTCGGTACGTTGTAAAAACTGATGACGATATGTACATTTGCACTCCAAGACTCGTAAAATGGCTCGAAGACTTCAAGCTTCCGCGACTTTATGCCGGAAGAGTACGACATAACGCTCAGGTCATCCGCTTCCGTTTCCATCGGTATTCTGTTTCATACAGCAATTTCCCAGAGTCGTTCTATCCTCCTTACTGTTATGGTGGCTTTTACGTGTTGTCACACAATGCTCTGACACAAATCCTCGATGCAAGTAACCTTTACCACCCATTCGCAGCTGAGGATGCCTATATTGGTGTTTTAGCAAGGGAAATTGGGCTGAAACCAATAGATTTATCACGCAAAATATTCCTTGTAAAGTCAAATTATTGGAAACAGATTGATGTGGACTGCTTGGCGGATGATGCATGGAATAACGCCATAGCCATAGGAGATAGTTTAAAACCACATTCACTGGAATATGTGCATCGTAAAGTTGCGGTTGAAGTTAAATCATTTCAGGAAGGCAGAGCGCTTTGTGAAAAGTCAACTGGTCACGAATATACCGTTTTTCTGATGTTTGGCTTAATAACTGCTGTTTTTACAATAATACGATTCTGTAAAAAGAAACATGTGCGTCGCGTGTATAATTGATATGGACGACTTGGTTTCCTGCGAATGAAAACAGCACATTTAAGCAAGTGCTGAAATTATTGACGACGCTGGAATGGGCTCCTGGCTAGACCTATTAATATTGTATGACCAAAGCCTCACGCCAAATACTCATTTTATAATTTCACTTTCAGAAATCTCATGATTTATAGAGTGATTTAATTTTTATAAAAAAAACACAAGGGTAAACAATGTTTTCTATTATTTTAAAACTGCAAAACATTATAAAAGTATTTGGGCCTCAGACAGAAAAGGAAACGTCGCAAGAATCAAATGATTAAGTCTACTCATGTAGAATTAAATACTAGATTTGGACGATCAATTCAATTAAACTGATAAAATATTAAACCCTCAGAGATTTTTCAAACAGATTGACTCAATTGACAATTCGATTATTCGTATTGCTTTTACTTCGCAAACCACTCTGAGTTAATTTTCAGTTAAAGCGCAACTGCACGTTAAATGATGAGAAAACCGATATCTCCCGAGTCGGACGTCGCGATATCGGTTTTTCGAGTGCAATTTAACGTCGAATTACCGAGTGAGACATTTGAATTTCCTTCAATCGCATAGTCTGATGAATTAGAAATGATAATTTTATTCATCCTTATACCGTAAATACTACATAATAATAATTTTATTCATGCTTGTACCATAAACTGAGTACATTGGATTTACACAACAATTGAGAGAAATAACACATAATAATAGCTAACCAACTGACTAATTTCTTTGCGGATTGGGTTACCTGTGGCACGCGGTCTCCTCGCCCCATTTTGACTGCGCGCACAGGTAGCCCAATCCGAAAACAAATTAGCAAAGAGTCGGCGCTAGCAGGCTAACTGTATGTAAGCTTTCTCTGGTAGAAACTGAGGGGGGAGTACAGCCTGGCACTATGCCACCCTCGAAAAACTAAACCTACCTCAAATGTCGATTTATAAATAGTTTATCTAAAAATTGTTGACTTAACTGACAGCTTGTCATCTTTATTTAGTTTGAGGTCATTAAACCTTTGAAGTGTCAACGTACACTTGCTTCATTGCTTCACTATTTAATTTAACCAGGAGCCCATTACCAGGAGCGTCCATCTCCCATACTAGGACTGTGAGTCAGTGTATGACCGGATTGAGCTATATTTAGAACAGATCTCACGGGAGTTCACGTGCCCACACTTTGGGAATCCAATCAAACCGTAGTCAGGACAATTCAGCGTTAGTAAAATCACCTCAAAGAACAATAGATCATTCTTAATCTCGATAATTACGGCAAGAATATGCACGATCGCAGCAGAGTCAGAAGGCAGTCACCCGGGAAACATGTTCTAAAAATAGCTCAAACCGGTCATACGCTAACTCACGGGTATAGTATATATGGACGCTCCTGGTAATGGGCTCCTGATTTAACTCAGTATAACCATAGTTTTGCTGGTTTACTATATATATAAATAGTAGAAGTTTACAGGGGCGTAGTTACCCGTACGCACGTGCGTCACTCGAAAATGTTTGAAAGAAAAAAAAGTAGCTTGTTTTAGAAAAAAATGAAAAGTGAAAAGAAAGAAAAAGCCAAAGTGCGTCACTCCGAAAAAATCCTGGCTACGCCCTTGGAAGATCGTTTTCCGCCTCCAATCAGTAATACTTGTACACGCCCAACTCTAGTCAGATCAGACAATAAAAATGTTTCCGGTTTTTCAAGATTGAGGTGTGTCCCAGCTTTCCCTTTCGTACAGCTCATGGTTGAAACGCAGAGATTATAGAGAGTACCTGGGCTGGGTGCCAGAGATTATAGAGAGAGTCTGCCTTTTAGTCGAGGGTTGAGGGTTCCACGTCGAGGGTCGAGATGTAGCAACTTGGCTGATGTAAGATTTATATATTTTATCACTTTGCTCTCTCCAGACTAATAATAATAATATTTAACATTTCTATGGCGCAAGTTAACATATATATATATATATATGATCAGATGCGCCTCAACAAAATTCATAAATATTCCAGCAATATTACATTTATTTCTAAATTTCTCATTTTTTTCTAAATAATAGACTAATAATAGACTAATCTACTATCAATGGTAACACCTAGTAACTTGGTTGTATTGCTATATTTCATTACTGTATCTCCGCATTTAACTGGTAAAAGTGGACCAACAAATGTTTTTTTTTCTTTGTATTATCATTGCCTCTGATTTGCCAGTGCATGCCGGTGTGTAGGGTGAGCTTATTTGAGTTACACCAGGTACATATTTCTGAGAACAATATATTTAATTAGTTGTTGTATGACACTCTCAGTGTTGTCCCCAATGACAAAAGCAGTAGTGTCATCTGCATAGCCTCCTCCGCAGGCAACTCCTAATTATAATCGGAAAAATCGAGAAAGCAGATGTGAAACCGGGCTTCCTGTGGTAAGAGAGGGACGAGCAAGGGTCTGTGGACGAAACAAATGAGGTGAAGTGGGAGGGGAAGAAGGTAAAAAAGAAAGATATCCGATGAGGAAACAGACACCTACGTTACAAGATAACTCAGATAACTCAGAGGATGAGGTTAGAGAAGAATTCGGCAGCTCGGATAACACATCTGATGACGAGCAACAATTTACAACCACTACACGCAGTGGCAGGCTCTTGGAAAAATTAGATTATATCGGTATGAATCCAGACCATTATTGCTGCCGCAGCGAGCGAGCCTGAAGCGAGCGAGCAAGGCAGCAGTTCTAATCTGTAAGCGGGTCCAAATCTCGATTTCCGTTTTTTTTTACCACAATGCATCACTTCTATTGTCGTTTTTTACCACACTGCTTTGCACGATCTGATCGTCACGTGACATTACACGAGGTGGAATCTGCATTGTTTGAGCTAACTACGTTCAACCGTTCTTTAATGCATTTCTGTGTATGCAATTCTCGTGTAATCATGAATTTGTTGAAGTGTAGGCGAACTGTTTCTAACTCTGTGTGAACTATCAGTTTCCAAAGGGCAAGATCTCAGTCCTGTTATCAAGATGGTGAGCAGCAAATAATTGTCTTCTATTCAGGGTTCTATTGGCTTCGATAAAGTGAAGCAGCCGGTTCAAAATACAATTAGCATTTACAATTACATTCTCAATTACAGTTGATTTCCGGTGTTTAAACTTCACCGGGGAGAACAGCAGTTTGTTGTGCAGGGAATCTTAAGAAAATGTCGGGAATTGGTAGGCTCAGGGAATTTACCGGGAGATCGTTGATATGTCGGGACAAAATGAAAATAAATCGCGACAACTTTTGAAATACACACCACAGCTCAAACCGGATTCAGTCGCACGATAGCCCCAAAACCACAAAATATATTCATCTGACATCTTGGCATTTTTATCACCCAGTAATCTATTTCCTGCCAAAGTGCTACTGTCGGTTCTCTTCTAATACACTTCCTTAAAGTACCTATAACCCCAAATTTGAAGCAGCATTCACTACCTGTTAGGTATACTAGTCTTAGAATAATAGAATAGGGGAATACATGAAAAACATTTTTTTGTTGCCAATTTCTCACCCAGCCCACCTCCTCCCATAAATAATGAACGGTCCCTTATAGTAAATTGTAAGTGGCATGTGTTCATGTTCGTTACACACTGTTTCCTGTTTCATAGCATGTTAGGAATTGTGCAAACAACACTGGCTATAGCTTTACTGTAGGTCACAAGTAACTACAACGATTTATTCACACTCTGTGATACATACTAAATATTTTACAATGAATTAGAATTGATAAGATAGAGTGCTGGGATGCCAGAAGTAGCTCTCAATCTAAACCCCTGACTACAATTTTAAATTGTAACTGGGCTAAATTCATAACGTATTGACTTTGTAGATGGCCGTATATTTGTCATTCATTAGATACATGTCATGTTATACGCCATACTATACTGGCTTGTAGGAAGGTTTCTACACCACAACCGTTCAAACAGAAAGCTAGGCAAATTTTATGATCGAACGGCCTCACGGAGGACAATTTATCGCACAGTTGAACTAACACTTCTTCGTTTATCGTCGCCATTACTCCCGTATGTACCTTATTTTCGCTGTTGTCCCACCCCACTGAGAATTTTCGTTATGCGTCTAACTATGCGCAGTGCGCAGAAATTATGTTCAGATTTGACAGGCAACTGTTTCTCCTTCTCTCCCTCCCCAGGCCCTTCGCGGCTTCGCCGCTCGTCGGATCCTTCCGGCATTTTCTGCTGCATTTCGTTGAGATTTCAAAAGTTTGTTCCACTGACATCGACTGCCGATCACTCAGTTAAAAGTGATGCCTTTCGTGAGTACTGTTCATGACCTCAAAGTAAAATAAATCGGATTTGTGATGCTAGAATGGATTTCCTTATTCTGCTTTACAGATAACCAAGATAGATATAAACAGAACAGTCAACGAAACCGAAATTATAAAGCCATTTCCCAGCAGAGCTCCTTTAGCTTTACCGCCATTTTGAAAACACAGGAAGCCCAGGGTGAAAGAATTGTGACGAATCACATTTTTGTCCAAACTGACCACCTCATGACCAAACATTATTGAAATTCTCACAAACTGTTTGATGTTCATTAATTTTGTTACTAAACACCCAATTCACTCTTCTTAATATTTATGCGCATATCTAATTCACTACTCGAAAACGTCATCCGAGTTCGAAAGAACAATTCAGGATTTTTCCTTTTGTCTCCAACGCATAGAGAAACACAGCAATATTCCGTCTGCGATGCCATTTTGCTTTTCAGCTAAGCTACGATGCGGGGATAGCCTCGTTTTCGAGTAGCTAATTATATGCGCATAAATATTAAGAAGAAAAAAGAAGACAAAGTAAAAAGAACGGGGATCTAATCGTTCTATCTGTAGCTGGGCTTCCTGTGTTGCGAGTGGCTCGGCAGTCGATGTTGGAACAAACTTTTGGAACTAGAAATCTCAACGAAATGCAGCAGAAAAGGAAGGTACGTGGTGCCAATAACTCACTGAAGGGTATTGGAGGTCATTTTAATGTATTTTGAACAATTTAGAGCCGGTTTCGTTGGTTCCGTCAGTTCCGTGAAATAGATATGCCGCAAGAACTGTTCATTTTGTAATGGGATATCACTTATAGTTGGAGTTATGTGGGACATAGCTGGTTCACTTGTGGACTGGAATTGTGAAGCCAGCTTATTCCCAACTGTGGCAAATAAAAGATTCATAGTATTTGATTTTTCTTTGTCACTATATTCACTTTTATGTCGGGCGTAAAAGCCGGTAATTTATAGCTTCCAGAGCCCGCGCGTTTTTTCGGCTAGGGGTGCTCTGGGAACGAGATTGCTTCGAGTAGTCTTTAAAAGTCAAGCAAATGCAAATATCGCTGAATCTACGTATTCCTCATTTTGGCAACGTTTATGCAATTACGTTTATATAAAAATAAATACGTTTGGCGCCCACGTACTGGGACTCGTAATGTGCAGGTGGACGACTGTTAACTTATATCTATCTATACAAGTTACCCGCGCCATATATCATTCAGATTGTCAGTTGTTATGATTGAGTTACTGCTATTGTTCAGATTGTTGGGAGATGTATTTTCGTTTTAAAGATATATAACGATAGACAAACTGTTATGACATACGCCGCCTAATTGACAAAACTGCCGGTCAACTGGACATGAATTGGCAGATAATAGATTGACTGTTTATTATTCTGACTGATTTCGTCATTGCTGTTCAATCTCGAATATTAGCATATTTCAAAAACCACTTAAATGCCTCACGGGTTAATGTGCTACCCGTCATGTCATATCCCCAAAACACTTTTCGTTTTCCTCTGTAAAGTTGATTATCAGTGGGCAATTTCTATCAGGTAAATCATAATTATTGTCTGAAGAGTAGGAGCAAGCTAGTGTTCTTCACACCAAGATGTAGCTCTTATGTTTTTCTCCACTGACCAAGCTGCGTAAAGTAGAAGACTAGTAGACAACGGCTTATGATTATATGGCAGCACCATTAGCTGGTATGCGATAGCACTTGTTAGTTGGTCAACCAAAAAGGCAATTGCACTGGAAAAGTCACTAACTTGAATCACTCGGAAGCAAACAATGAACTAGCCAAGTGAAAGGGAATAAAAACACATGTGCAATGGATGGCTTCCAGCCAGAAATACTAGTTGTTCTCTTGTATCTGACTTTGATCTACGAACTGTTTGTTGGTATCCAGAAGCGTATAAAGATGTTATCACCAGTGTCTCCAATGCGAAACCGCTTAGATGCTAGTCGAAAGAGCAGAACTCAACAAGGAAATCATCGACCACAGAGGCACTTCATTCAGATGAGACTTGTAGGGAGAGACTGAAAACATTCTTGCATCTTTATCAGGAAAATCTTCTGGGTATTTCCAAATATTAGAACGAACCAGATCAGGCTTGGTCAGACATTGAGAATATAATAGTTAAATTTTAGAAACCATATACATGTTGTTTGACATGTGGCCGAGTTTCAGGAGATTATCAAAATTAATTTCAACGTAAATGCTTCGCTGGAACAGTCACGGAAAACATGATAACGGAAGCTGGAATACATTCTTCAGACATTCTTCATACTTCAGACCTTAGTATCGCACTTGGAGAAAAACGGAAAACCAAAAATAGATCAACCGCTTTTTCTGGCAGCACTTAGTCGTGAAAAGACATAGATCCCGAAAAAAATCGATTTTACCTTTTTAAATTTCGAAAATCTTTCTCAAATTCTTTGGGTTAGGGATGCGGAAATTAATATGATGATGTTTATAATTTTCTAGTTAATTTTTTTTCTTCGTTTTCTTGTGTAAATGGCGGCCATTACGTGTTTCCGAATGTAAACAATATGTTGTATTTCTTGTAATAAAATGACTCATAAATGTTCTACCATTTAGCATACAAGCTTCGAATGACTGCTATAAATAGTAGAAAAGAAAGATATTTAGACATTTCGAAATCTTGTTAATGCTCAACTGGGTAATATGGTAGTTTTATAATTGTAAGTTGCCAAAGACATATAGATCTAGAATTATGTATCAAGTAAAATAATGTCTTTATTCGATTTCTGAAAATAAGATGAGCTATAGTTAGAGTTTGTGAGAAATGGTTCAAGAGTTTATTTATTCTCGCTTATTACCGCTCTGACACCTGTTCAGTCGCCAGCAGTCTATCTTTGTATAATTATGGGTTACTACTTCCGGTTACATCACTAGCATCGCTTCCATGCAACCGGACGTTAGGACCATTATCATGGAAAGGTCTATGGCTGAGTAATATAATCAGACCAGTCAGTCGCTGTTAATAAAACTTATGAAAGGCGTGTATTCCGACATTTTGAAAGGGGTGCAAACATGGCGTGAAATACAGTGCTTGTATGGGAATCCGATGCCAAATAAAATCCGTAAATTCGAATCTCTGAAATATTCTTCAGATACAAACTTAAGATATCAGGTAAAAGATTAACTGATCGAAAGTTGAGGGATGTAGCTGTGCTGGAAAGCGTGCAATCGTGTTTTTAGTTTTCCATACATTTGTCTGTAAAAACGAGTTAAAGTCCGCGGGAAAATCTCTCCAGATACATACGTAAAATCGTTGATAAATACGGAGGACGCTGACTTAAAGGACTAAGGGTTGCTGCTATATGCACTTTAGGTTTCGCAGGATATTTTCGCTATAATGAAATCAGCAATATCTTACCGAAACACATAAAATTTTTCGAAGATTACATCAAAGTCTTCATTCCTAATTCCAAGACCGACATTTATAGAGAAGGAAATTACGTATACATTAAGAGATTAAACAATAATTATTGCCCTGTGGCTCTGCTAAGGAAATATATGGAACAAGCTGATATTAAACCTGATAGTAATTTACCTTTATTTAGGTCTATCACTTACCATAGGTCTAGTAGGCGCTATTCACTAAGAAAGACAAAATTGTCCTATACTAGATGTAGAGAGATATTTAAGGACTGCTTAAAAGAGATAGGGTGTAACCCTAGTCTGTACGGACTCCACAGCCTAAGAGCCTGAGGAGCCACAGTGGTCGTGCGGTAGTCAAGGCAAAAATAACTTTACAAGTTAACGTAATTTATATTAGTTACATGAGTTATATATAGTTACAGTAGTGTAGTCACTTCCAATATCATATGTAAAAAACAAAAACAAAAACAAAACAAAACATCCCGTTGGCGTGCCTGAGTACCCAACCATGCAAGTCGTTGTTTGTGTTTAATTACAGAATTAAAGAGGTAAAATAATTTACGTTCGTTTGAACACAGTGAATTAGAACGTAACTCTGTGTACCTTGATGTGACAAGAATCATTGCCCCATTTACTATTGAAATTTTATGTAAAACCATGGGCTCCTGGTAAAACCAAAGTCAGTGGAGGGGTCACGTGACACCATTTGCGCAATTGTGGGTGGACGAGTTATGTGAGTGTGCATAATTTGGTGTAGTTGGTAAGGTAGATACTTAAAGTGAGAATTATCGTTTTAGCTTCACTTTCATGTCAAACCCAGGCCTTAACGTACTTGAGAGAATTAATGCACTCGAAATCGCATGAACGCGAGTGCTATACGTAAGTTCTGATTATATCGCCTAAAGGGATGTAATATACCCAGCAAACCTGAGCAAACATTTGCTGAGAGCATGCGACTGTGCACTCTATAACCTTTTAATGCACTTGTTATTGACCAATCAGAATCCAGATATTTTGTTGAGTATATCATATTAAGCCTAATATGCAAATTACCTCTCGTTTTACCTACTAACCCAATTTTACTACCAGTAATAACTAACTACATGTGTATCACATGATAAATATATTGCAGGACAGATATTCCCCTCTCTAGATCTCAAAACGTTCCGTTAGGATACATGATACTGAAAAATGTCGTTGATTGAGTATATCAGGTCGGGACGGGAGGATATACATTTGTCATGCGGTCAATGATGTTGTACTCGTTGGGCTCGGTCCGTAGTAGTATGTCATGAACACGAGTCAGCAAGAGACCATCACCCTGCGCCCTATAATAATAATAATAATAATAATAATTCCTTACGATAATCATAGATTGAAATAATACGATCATTAAGTAATTAAATAATTAATTAATGTTTGGTATCTAGCGCATAGTTGATGGCATAAAAAACAGCTTATCTTATGTAATTTTACCCAACTAGATTAAATTTTTGGGTTAACATTCGCGCAAATGAAGTACAGCCGTTTTGGAATTTTATTTTGGCTGTGATTTCCCCCCTGAAATTTAATGTCAACCAAATTAAGAAGACCCCGTGCAGTTTTCTATGGGTAACATTTTGGTGAAAACCCCATGTCTCTATGATGTTCCTTTCTACCCGTAAAAATCCATCGCCCTTTACATTTTGGTCGCAAAGCATGCTGGGACAATTTCGTTTTCTATTTCCCAGTCCAGAACTTAATTAAATAAAGTTGCAGCTTTAAAATCTTAGTTTCGGTACTAAACACGACGAACACAGCATATTGGTTGCAAATTTGGAGTAGCAAAACTGAGGGGGGAGGGGTGGAAAAGTATATCCGGCAGTGTTTCTTGAGATGCCCATCTATTACTTATTACCTTAAAACCTTCATTTCTTACATATCCATTCACGAACTGATATCGGGTCGATCTTAAACAACTTTCGTGTCCATCTATTAATGTCTCCCACATGGATGATTGAAGCCTCCAATTTTAGCTATAAAAAGCGCTGCTGAAGGAGATATAATATGAGATCCTCATACGGGTGGACCGGTTTGGGTGGGACTCTGCAGAGACTCTGCTCCCAAATCCTACAAGCGCCCGTGAGGGGGAAGGGGGAGCAGAGATGGGATCTCATTTTGCTTATGTACACTTCGCTATTAATTTTCGTTTTATCAAGTGGCCACTGTATTTTGAGTGTTTGATTATCGTTAGCGGCTTTGACTTGTAATAATAATAATAATAATAATAATAATAATAATAATATAATAATATAATAATAGCATTTATAATAATAGCATTTATTTAAACACGGTATTGGCGATACTGCAGCATTCAGAGCTGATGTGGCCGTGATAATACAAAAAGAACGATAAAAAGATCTAGCTAACCTTATTGATTATGTAAATTACAAGATGTTGATGGAAAAAGCGACTATTGCGTTATAAGATATTGAAATGTCACTGTCAATCTATGGCTCAGTGCAACACGATTTCGAACTTAAAGTAATGATTATCATTACTTATCAAATCGCTTTAAAAGTAACGATAATCATTACTCTTAAAACCAGTCAAGACCAGTCAAGGATGAAGATAAACAATAGTCGCATTCCGAATGGCGGTAGACCCACTTAGTGTAGCCTGCTTGCAGGCGGTGGAGGGTGTTTTTTTCGCGCAGCAAACGGATCATCGAAGCGGCCGCCATATTGGCCGAGCGTGATTGAGACCTGGGATCGAATGACAAATGGAGGGGGGAGGGTTGGGGAAGAAGCAGAAAGGAAAGACCGCCTGCACGAAAACCCCTGGTTTCTGAATATCCGCCCACCACGCGTCCGATGGTTAGGGTTAGTTTTGTGGTTCGGGTTAGGATTTATCTTAAAGTAATGATTATCATTACTTTAAAGCGACTTGAGAAGTAATGATAATCATTACTTTAAACCTCGAGAACGCGTTGAGTGGAACTATGTTAATTTAAGATTCGGTTCCAGCTCCTCATGGATTTAGGTAATGGGTGATGGAGCAAACAAAGACTAAAATCTGCCTTTTTAAAGAGGAAAACACATCTGATAGGTCAGAACAAGAGAGTGCAACCAAAAGATTTAGAAGTCAATCTAACACAGAAGAGCAAGGTAACGGTTGTACTGTTATCGAATTATACCATTGCTCGACCGGGTGTGAAAATCTAACACGCACCGAATACGCTTAACAAACGTCGCGCCTCATCTGAGTATGCTCATGTGCATGTACAAGAGACGATCTCTTGGCATGTTATTATAATTACGGTAACACGTGCATCGGTGACACGTGATACGCCTCCCGGTTAGCTCAGTGGTTAAGCTCCAGTCCCTCCCGCTTAGCTCGGTGGTTAGCGTCGGTCTGATGTGCGTGAAGTCGAGGCTAGGGTTCGAAACCCAGCTGCATGGACCTGCACTCGGAGTCTTCAAATAGCTGAGTAGAAGGTTCTGCCTTCTTCTTCTCGGACTGCAGTTGGTTAGACATTCACGCCTACTCGGATAAGGAAGTACAATCGTAAGTCCCACTCACGAGTTACGACGTTACTATATGATAAGGTTGCTTTACCTTTACAAAAACAACCAATCGGATAGAGTGGGTAAAAATAATCTAACTAATTTATGCAAGCTAAAAATAAATCGATGCAGACTATCATGGGGAGAGACCCTAGTATGGGGTATCGGTTCTCTTAGGCGATGGTCTCTTGGAGCCAGATATTTTCCGGTCCGGCTCTCCCACTTAGTCGGTAGACTCAATAGACCTATACTAATAGAGAATGAGGTAAGAGAACGAATTACCCATACATGGGTATGTTCCAATGATAATACAATGATAATACAATGATAATACAATGATAATACAATGATAATACAATGATAATACAATGATAATACAATGATAATACAATGATAATACAATGATAATACAATGATAATACAATGATAATACAATGATAATACAATGATAATACAATGATAATACAATGATAATACAATGATAATACAATGATAATACAATGATAATACAATGATAATACAATGATAATACAATGATAATACAATGATAATACAATGATAATACAATGATAATACCATGATAATACCATGATAATACAATGATAATACCATGATAATACCATGATAATACCATGATAATACCATGATAATACCATGATAATACCATGATAATACCATGATAATACCATGATAATACCATGATAATACCATGATAATACCATGATAATACCATGATAATACCATGATAATACCATGATAATACCATGATAATACCATGATAATACCATGATAATACCATGATAATACCATGATAATACCATGATAATACAATGATAATACAATGATAATACAATGATAATACAATGATAATACAATGATAATACAATGATAATACAATGATAATACAATGATAATACAATGATAATACAATGATAATACAATGATAATACAATGATAATACAATGATAATACAATGATAATACAATGATAATACAATGATAATACAATGATAATACAATGATAATACAATGATAATACAATGATAATACAATGATAATACAATGATAATACAATGATAATACAATGATAATACAATGATAATACAATGATAATACAATGATAATACAATGATAATACAATGATAATACAATGATAATACAATGATAATACAATGATAATACAATGATAATACAATGATAATACAATGATAATACAATGATAATACAATGATAATACCATGATAATACCATGATAATACCATGATAATACCATGATAATACCATGATAATACCATGATAATACCATGATAATACCATGATAATACCATGATAATACCATGATAATACAATGATAATACAATGATAATACAATGATAATACAATGATAATACAATGATAATACAATGATAATACAATGATAATACAATGATAATACAATGATAATACCATGATAATACCATGATAATACAATGATAATACAATGATAATACAATGATAATACCATGATAATACCATGATAATACAATGATAATACAATGATAATACAATGATAATACAATGATAATACAATGATAATACAATGATAATACAATGATAATACAATGATAATACAATGATAATACAATGATCCCCTCGCTTTCCTTTGTTTGTCCAGGGACATTTAATCTCTAATATCCCTCATCAGCATGCATACTTTTACTAAATCTCCCTCATTCACCATGCAAGAGGGAAACTTACGAGAGCATGCGCGCTGGCGAGGAGACATCAAAGTCCCCCTGACCGCATCGGGTAAGAGTGAGTACTGGGTGCGTACTATGTCGTCTTATCCTGTGCCCTCTATTGATTTAAGAGTGCGCGATGCACCCTCTTGATTCATTACATCGCCGTCTTCCGTGTGGGATGCTTAAAACCATGGCCGTATTGCTTTAAATATTTAGTCAAGCACATAATTACATTGTGTTTTACTGCTATTCTTTTCAAAAACAACACACTTGTCCCCAGAGGAACCCAGGCTCATTCAATCTATTGCGCTAAATTAAGCATAGTGACAAAACGTTTTCGAAAGCCACCCAACTACGACGTGTTTACTTCCGGCAGGGTATATACTTCCATATAGTCTCCTGCATAATCATTTTCTCTACTGTTTTACAGTATTATTAAGGGAGACTATATGGAACGAAACACTACCATGAAGTATATACCTCTGGCAGAGAGGACCAAACTTCTTTCAGATTAGTTCTCTTCCTCGGAGATCATAGTATTACGATCTAATAGCATGACTTTCGGGAAATTAGCAATTACATTTCCCCTCGAGCCTCGGGAGGATATGTAAAATGTTCCACAGATCCTCCCTCGGGAAAATTTAATTGCTAATTTCCCTCATGTCATGCTATTACTTAGTTATCAGATATACCAAGAGAGAATGATGTAAGAGAACGAATCACCCATACATGGGTCTGTTCCAATGATAATTATTATATACAAGAGAGAACGATGTAAGAGAACGAATCCACCATACATGGGTCTGTTCCAATGATAATTATTATATACAAGACTGAGAGAATGAGGTAAGAGAACGAATCACCCATGCATTGGTCTGTTCCAATGATAATTATTATATATACTATTATATAATAGAGAATGAGGTAAGAGAACGAAACACCCGCCATACATGGGTCTGTTCCAATGATAATTATTATATACCAATAGAGAATGAGGTAAGAGAACGAATCCCCAATACATGGGTCTGTTCCAATGATAATTATTTAAAATCTATTTTTAGATGAACAGGACACAACCTGGTTATTTTAAGAAAGAAACCTGATTGGCATAAATTGGAGCTCTTGTGTCTGGGAGTGGTTAAAAACGATGCTATGAGGACCCTTGCGATAAACAACAATGGCTAACTAATGTAACGAGGGTAGCCTACCAGAACGAGATACAAATAACTTACATCACGTGTTGTGAAACTAAAAATAGATTTAGGCTTGTTTCTGTATAACCTTTCCTTGTCTTCCGTGTTTTTGCCGTGTCGTTTCTCGTGTTTCAAAAGTTTTTTCCTGTTTTTCATGTGTTTTTCGAGCGTTTTTCTGTCTTTCCCAATTATGAGCGTTTGTATTGAATTTTTGCGGCAATTTAGTATGTTATCACAATTTTACCGAGGCAAAACTGAAAGTGCCTTTTCCTATTTTTCAATTTGTTATTGTTTTCTTTGTCGCGCTTTCTGTTTTTCGTTGTTTTATACGTGTCGCTTTTTGTTTCGGAGATAGGATCAGTTCTATCTGAAAAACAACTTTTCATTTTGTTTTCATATGTCGTTCTTGGTTTTTCGGGTTTGGAAAAACCAGCCGAAAAACAAGGGAACGCTATATGGAAACCGGCCTTTAACAGCGTCTCATAACGGCCACAATGGGCATTTTGCAGCAATCACGTGGTTGTACTGGATGGCAAGGTATCAGATCGGTAGTGTTATTATAGCAAAACCCGTTTGTAAATGCTATATTCAGTTTTCACCTCCACTCGATTGTCAATCTTTCTAAAATAGCGTTTTGGAGTTTGTTTGCCATCCAGTAGTGAAGCATTTCCAATGGGATCACGAGCGCAATGCATTGGTTATTGAAGAACGCGACTGTTTCCTTCAGAAGACCTACAGGGATCTGAACTCCCGATATATTTTCATATCAATCCCGCCATAATGACCGCAATATATATATATATATAGTTATGTGGTAAAAACTGTAAACGCCAGAGGCCACACATTCAAGAGGTTCAAGGAGCATTTTGAAAATATTGAAAATTTAGATCCTCTCAGTGAATGGTATTTCCTGCATTTTGAAAGTGCTTTCAAGCAAAAGTCAAAGGAAACAGACTAGTAACGGGAACGACTTTTAAGCTGACCTTTAGTCATTACGTATATATATATATATATATAATGTTAAAAACTTTAAAAATGGAACAAAAAAAACTATGTTACTCGAGTTTCACGCTCGAAGCGATCATATATATATATTAACTTTATTAAAGTCTCAATCTTATAGCTTGGCACAAGTGTCTTGTTAATCGGGGAGACTATGCCAGTGGACCTACGATTTTACGTCCTTATCCGAGAAGACGTGAAGGTCTAACCATTTGCAGTTGTTTCACAAAGGCAGCACCTTAATCTACTCAGTTATTTTAAGACACTGAGTATTGGTCCGGCCGGGGTTTGAACCCGCGACCTCCCGCTCGACAGACCGGAGTTTAACCACTGAGCTAACCGGGAGGCGGTAACGTATACAGTTTTTGAGTCAGAGTCAGTACCGGTCGCAAGAACAGTGTTTATACTGAATCATCTTAACTGATGCTATCGTGAATGAGCCGGAAAGGCTAAGCACTTACGAAAGCACTATTTCAGCACTAAATGAAAATCACTGGGCTACGAAATTGGTGAATTACTATTGAAATATCTGTCGGCCGAGACAGCTCAGTGTAGCTGGCAAGCGCGGCACCAGCACTGATCAACCGCTCAACAAAGCGAAAGATCGAGTGCTGATGCTCTCACTCACAAATCGCTGATTATGCTAACTTTCCACAATCAGATACGATGGCATTTTATACACACCGATTCTCTTATCAACCGGTTTAGTTAATAAAACGAGTGGTTCCATATTGGAAGTAAAGACAGTGCTTCCAAATGAAATTGTTAGCTTATTCCAATGTACCTCAAGAATTAGGTTTCCTGTGGTTCTGGTGATGATCTTTATAGGGATATTATATTTTAGTATATATACAACACGGGAACCTACATAGATCATGCAATTTGATTGGCTCGCTCTCTCGGAATAATGAGCAATAGCCACCTACAAAACTCGGGATAATTTTGAAACAAAATGGCAGGCGTAAATTCACGTTTCGCGATTGTTTCCGATGCGGAAATTTTAGAAATTCAACAAAATGCAGTGCCCAAAAGCAGGTTCCCGTATTGTATATACTAAAACAATTATTCGCCTCCGTCAAGGGGAATATTCACCAATATCGACTTCGCCTTTGGCGAATAATTGTTAAGTAGTAGAGCAGTTATTATATCCGTTAAGCAAATCATAACAAATAGTTAACAGTTATTCACCGAAGTGGAGGTGAATAATTGTTTTAGTATATACCATACTGCAGGTGAATAGCCAGCACCAAACAGTTATTTTATTTTCTGTCAAATGGACACTGAAAACTCGAAGTGATCGCTGCTTCGCTCGGACTGAGGTAAATATGAAATCATATTCACTGTTTGAGTAGCCAATCAGAGCGCGCGAAAAGTCATATTCACTGGTGTGGTATATACTAAAACTGAATAGCGCTAATTACACAATGAAAAACTAAGGCTATAATGTTATTTAGTTTGTCATAAAATAAAGTGCTTCACGGATCTTACGACTGTGCTCGATACTTTTGATGTACCCCAAACATCTAAAGAGTTCAACGGCTACTGGAGTTTCTAAGCAGCAGTCATACCACTCTCAGCTTTGGAAGTCCTCACTCGGGAGTACGGTGAACTTAACGCAAAATGTTTTAAACGATTATCATGTCAAGTATTAATTTACTACTATGCAGTATGGAAGTAGGAAGTATGCATCAGGGTCACGAGACGTGTTTTGGTGAATCGAGAAAAGTGCGCCTTGACTTTGGCTTAGAGCCCCCTAGGATGAGGGTGTGACAGCTGTAACAAAGCCTGTTCAAGCTGTGACATATTTTCTCAAAAGTTAAGACAAATGTTGTCCCGATTTATTTTCAGTTCGACCCGATTTTTTTCTACAGACCCAAATAAATTGGGAAATTCCAGTAGCATCAATGATTTCCGGGCTTCTCTTGAGTCTCTTTATTCCCGGCATTTTCTTTAGATTATCGGTAAAGCGTTGCTGTACTCGCGAAACAGACTTTATTTAAAAGTCGCGTCAGTATTCGGCGGCGGCACGGACGACAACCCGGCAGTCATCTTATTGATCTGGCAGTCATCTCATTGATCCCAATTGATCCGAGTACATGTTTCCTCAGCGGTAATCATGCACTCGACACTATATAAACCGTTTCCCCACCCACAATTCCCTCTTTTGCTCTGACGAAGGGCTAACGCTCGAAACTCAGCTGCTACTCGCTCTCCACGGCGGTTAGCCTACCTCAATCGACTCTAGTTGATTACATACCAGTAGTCATCTTACTAACACGTTGCTGGTCAATCAACACGGACTGAAAGATAATTTTTGTGACGTTTGTATATACAATGTGTGCTGTTTGTATATACCCTGTGTGCTGTTTGTATATACCCTGTGTGCTGTTTGTATATATACCCTGTGTGCTGTTTGTATATACCCTGTGTGCTGTTTGTATATACCCTGTGTGCTGTTTTATTGTGATATACCCTGTGTGCTGTTTGTATATACCCTGTGTGCTGTTTGTATATACCCTGTGTGCTGTTTGTATATACCCTGTGTGCTGTTTGTATATACCCTGTGTGCTGTTTGTATATAGCCTATGTGCCAGAGGTTACAGTTTTCAAGCCGACTACACACCGAGGCGGCGAAGCCCTACTATCGCGCCCTGCTCGCGACTTGTCCCACAATCTGCATTTTCCACACTCCGGTACTCCGCACCCCGGAAATATTACCTCTGGCACCCAGCCCAGGTACTCTCTATAATCTCTGCGTTTCAACCATGAGCTGTACAGAAGGGAAAGCGGGGACTCGCACAACTTTTAAATTCTTGAAAAACCGGAAACATTTTTATTGTTTGATCTGAATAGAGTTAAGTTGGGCGCGTACAAGGATTACTGATTAGAGGCGGAAAACGTTCTTCAAATTCAATGACTGGGGTCACACTCGAAAGTTAACTGTTATCAGAAGTCCATAAACCAGAAGTTATTATATATAGAAAACCAGCAAAACTATGGTTAAGTTTTAAAATGAAATAGTGAATCAACGACATACTAGAGGAAGTGTTGACACTTCAAAAACCAAGTAAATGTTTAATGACCTCAAATAAAAGAAAGATGACAAGCTGTCAGCTAATTCAACATTTTTATATAAACTATTTATAAACATTTGAGGTTACTTCGCTATGGTTAACTTTCTCAAGTGTGGCGTTGTACCAGAAAGACGCTTCCTCTTCACTGAATTTCTCCCTCTCCCTTTTAGCCTCATTCACAGAATATCCTGACACTTTTTTTCTACGCAAACCCTGCGAGCAGAGGTTTCTCATCTCGGTTAGTGGAGCTGGAGAGAGGGAAAGAGAAAAGAACATCTGCTAGTAGGGTTTTCTACGCATGTTTCGTTCTTCAGAAAACCATGCACACTAATTTGAATTACAATTATGGAATAGAGTTTTAGACTTAGCTATGAGCGCTTTTTAAAATTCTCAGCTAAGAAATTGTCAACTAACAGCGGTTTGCAACTAACAGCGGTAAAAGCAATACGAATACTCGAATAGTCAATCTGTTTGAAAAATCTCCGACGGTTTCATTTTTTAATCAGTTTAATTGAACTGAGCGTCTAAATCTAGTATTTAATTCTACATGAGTGGACTTAATCATTTGATTCTTCCTTTTCTGTCTCAGGCCCAATTATTTTATAATATTTTGCCGTTTTGAATGTTTCCCCTTTAATGTTTTTTAATAAAAATTAAGTCGCTCTACATGAGATTTCTGAAAGTGAAATTATAAAATGAGTATTTGGCGTGAGGTTATACAATATTAATATGTCTAACCGGCGTCGTCAATCAGATAGTATTCGCGTAAGTGTGCTGTTTTCATTCACAGGAAACCATGTCGTTCATACTATCAATTATACACGCGGCGCACGTTTCTTTTTACAGAATCGTATTACTGTAAAGACAGCAGTTAGTAAACCAAACATCAGAAAAACGGACATACTAAAAGTCTACATGAATCTATTCAGGGGAACATCCTCAAAATCAACTTTATTTGAAGTCCAGTGTTGGATTGACATGAAAACGAGGCTCTGAACCGGAAGTTGTATTATTATACCTTTGAATGCCTTGTAATTGCCTGAAATCTTTTAGAATTGTGGTAACGAGAGAGTATAACGAACTAGAAACATGCCAACTCAATTAGCCGGTAACAAAACGAGCGGGGGACTGGAACCGAGTCAGTAAAACTAATTCAATTAATAACTAGTCAAAGTGAGCATTATTTTCCAAAAGAACAGATCAAACTTAGCTAGTCTGGAAAGTTTGGTGCACTTTGGCTCAATATTGACGATGCTAGAAGGCATCAAATGTGTCAATTTTCCCATACAAACTCTCTTATTTTTTAACGTTGTCCCTCCAAACCATACATTCATTGTAAAAAGTTGGAGGGACAAAGAAATTTCAATTGCTTATAATTCAGACGAGATTCACTCGAATCACGTCAAACTTGGCACACATGCTAATTTCAACATGCTCTATCATGTGATGAACTTCATTTTAGAATTAGAGTAATTCTGATAAACTCGGTTCCAGTCCCCTGCTCGTTTTGTTACCGGCCAATAACGAATGGATACACAACATAGACCGGGTATGTAGGGTCAACTCATGGCGCCTGTGAGTTTGAAACATATGGCCGGTTGTTCAATACCTAAATTCAACTTCTGCTTAATTTCGGCCTTCATTTCATTTTAACATTGTCAAATTTTTCATCTTTCGGCCACTAAATAGCCTGGAAAACCAGCCGAATCTTATCGCTCCCCCACTCTCGAAAGAGACGTCTGGGAAGTGAGGCCGAAAATTCCATACTGATGACGTAGCAGATAGCCGTTTCACGATGCATAAATTAGTTGCAATTCTCAGAAGCTGATGGGAACAACAGAGAGTTCTTTTCAAGGAATATAACTACCAAGGCTGCTCATTTGCTTGGCAGTGGATTACCGTCATGAACAACCATGAAATTCAAGCCTATTTAGCGTGTGTCGGTAGCTAGTTTGCTTCGTTCTTTCAGCGGCTCGGCCCGGTCAAGCGAATTTGTCCTGCGACTGTCAAAACATAATACATGTAGTTGTTTAAAATTTTAAAACCTACTCATAAGCCAGATAAACAGCATCCACTTTTCAAGCCAGCGCTTTTGCCAAGTCAGTAGCCGAAAAGGTTAGCTACAGAATGCAGTTATTTTCAAGGTATACTACCGAGGCTGCCCGTTTGCTTGGGTGAACGGCCATCACGTTCGTGATTCATAGCGCACTTTAATACATGTAATGTTTATTCATAGCAGAGATTCACTGCCTAGCAAAACATCCGGCTTGAAGAGTCATGGCCCTGAACGATTTATCCGGCAACAACAACTCATCCAGTGTTCTGTGATAGCTCAGTGTATGTTATAAGAAATTATAAACAACTACTACATGCAGTATCAGTTTTTGATCACTTTACTCAGTGTAAATGTCTTCACAGTACGACAGTTCGCTTTACTAGCCGCTGAACGAACTATGCAAAGGAGCTACCAATAGCACCGACACCCGCTAAATATGCTTGAATTTCATGGTTGTTCATGACGGTAATCCACTGCCAAACAAATGAGCAGCCGCGGTAGTTATATTCTTTGAAAATAACTCTCTGTTGTTCGCATTGCAACTAATTTATGCATCGTGAAACGACTATCTGCTACGTCATCAGTATGGAATTTTCTGCCTCGCTGCCCAGACGTCTCTTTCGCGAGTGGGGGAGCGATAAGAGTCGGCTGGTTTCACTAAACAACCTTGTTTAACTTTTGACCTCTGATGAGAAGAGTTAAACAGCCAGTTTTACTTTACGTGTTCTCCAAATAGTTATTACAATTCCAAATGAGCTCATTTGATTACGCCACTTAGTCATACTACACCTTTATGCTTCTATATATGGAGTCTGAAATAAAGCGCTTGCCTGGTTTCGATCTTACCTGGCAAATATGACTCAGTTTGTTATGATTGATGGCTCTACTTCTTCCTCGCGTGTCCTAAGTTGTGGAGTCCCACATTCTGTTTTGGGGCCGCTTCTACGCAAGCATAGCTTATCATTTCATTTGTATGCGGATGATATACAGGTGTATACCACCTTCACCTCCAGTAATGATCACGAACTGGCCACTGCCAAGGATCGCATTGAGGATTGCCTGGCTGATATCGATAAGTGAATGACTATTAATAAACTTACGTTGAATAAAGATGAAACAGCTTCTTTTGCTGCATTCTAAATTCCGCTCATACACTCCACTACGTACCCTTACCTTGGGAGATGACACTGTATATCCGTCAGACCATGCCAGGAACATCGGAGTTATATTTGACAGTACTATGATTATGTCTAAACAAGTAAATGCTATAGTAAAATCAGTATTTTACCACTTGAGAAACATCTAAAAAAACAGGAGATATTTATCATACGATGCTATTACGATACTATACTAATTCATGCTCTTGTTAGCTCAAAACTTGATCATTGTAATTCGCTCTTATATGGTCTTCCGCAGCATATAATTTCAAAGCTTCGATACGTACAAAACGCTGCTGCACTGGTTATTGTAATGTTAGGCAAAGATGACCAACTTAGTCCTTCCGACTCGGAAAGCTCAACTGGTTACCAATTCAATATAGGATAATTTTTAACGTTAATTTAAATGACTTACTTTCAAAATAAGACTCTACATAATTTAGCTCCGTTCTACCTACAAGAGTTGTTGGAATAGCACAAACCAAGAAGACTACTGCGTTCATCTAAGTCTGTTTTGAGCCTGCCGATGCAACTTGTCAGCGGTAAAAATTTTGAAAAGGTGTCAAAATGTTAGAATCAGTCTAAATACTTTCTCCACTCCAGAAAACACAGCTTTCACAATGTTTTAAGTCATATCAAAAGCACAAAATATTGTTATTTTCAGTCTCGTTTTCATGATGTTGAAAAGTGTACACATACATATATTTATTGTTGATTTTAAGCACTTTGCCTTGATTGGATTTCTGTAGACTTTTTATATGTTATGGAGGGTATGATTAGAGTTATAAAATCATGGATTTGATATCATAAAATATAGATAACAAATCTTACCAGTGGGTTTATAAACGGGTCGCACTTTGTCCGGCACTACCACCCCCTCCCCTTCACCTCTTTTAATGTCTGCATCCCCCGGCTCCCCGTTTCGTGTTTCTAGATCGTTATACTCTCTCATTACCACAATTCTAGAAGATTTTAGGCAATTACAAGGCATTCAAAGGCATAATAATACAACTTCCGGTTCAGAGCCTCGTTTTCATGTCAATCCAACGCTGGACTTCAAATAAAGTCGATTTTGAGGATGTTCCCCTAAATAGATTCATGTAGACTTTTAGTATGTTGTTCTAGACGGTATTCCAGATTATATTATGCAGAAAAACGTTCTGTTGCAATTAGTGGTAGGTTGATTTACTTTTTTTCGTAAAATGACTGGATCAGTAAAACTGTTTTAATGGCATAAACGTAAGTCCGCCAAATTTCGCACAGTAATCATCATTATTGACACTTATTAAAGTCGTTTGCGCGCAATAAAATATGTCACGTGCTCCACGCAATCAATATTAAAATACTAGTAATCCAGTAAATGTAGGGTCAGGCACCGTCCACACTAATCCGTTGTCATTTGAAAAAGTAACTTTTTTCTCCATTTTGGCATTCCGTCCACAATAAGCCGGCGTTTTCGGCATCGAAAACGCTGACGTCACCGATGGTCATGTGATCTTTCGGTCAAGTCATCTGCGCATACTCAATCCCGATATTCAGCGTACTCGGATCGTTTTTGCATTTTAGTGTGGACGGCAAAAACGATTCCAAAACGTTATAGTGTGGCTTACCCTGGTTCTAGAGGTTTTCTAGAGAGAACAGCCGCGGAGAAAGAGCCGCGAAGCGGCGATCAGCGAGGTGCACGCGCAGTTGAACGATCGAAGTGGTTGGCGAATCTTTGCTCCTGTTTCTTCCGTACTTTTCACCTGCATCAGGACTCCCCTGGACTGGATTATACTGCCTATATCTATACTAACTACACGGGGCTTATTTCTACAAAGAATTTGCGACTAATAACTTCACATCTACGCTCTATTTTGGAAACTACTCTTCAAGTCTTCGCACTTTCAACGGATTTACGGTCCAAGCTCGTACACTCGCAGGCAGCCAAAGCTCACGATTTGTGGCTCTTACAAATCCTGCGGTAGATTACGTGATCACTCGCGTAAGATTGATTGCGTGATAGCGCGTGCTAGAGTCACCGTTTCCCCCATAAATTTTCCTTGTCATCTCACTAATAGTAGCCTGCTTGCAGGCTCTGGTTAATTTGGGGTTCCTGTGGCGGGAGAGAGGAACCCCAAATCAACCAGAGCCTGCAAGCAGGCTACACTAAAAGTGTTTGCATTGAATTCTTATCGTGGTAAAATAAAGGTATTGAAATAACATTTTGCAATAAATATACCTCGAGTGTCCTTTTCTTATATCCTTGGATATTCTCTTCTATTTTGGGTTAGTTTGATCGGTTTTAGACAGTTTTTGATTTTTGAGATCTCTCCGCTCTATTCTTTGAACGGTCATCCATTTGTACACGCCATAAAACATCAACGGTCAGCCTCATTTCAACGGCAAATTGCGCGCGCAAGTGAACTTCTTACATCAAAAACGTCGTCTTGCGCGCGCCTGGTTGAAAGAACGGTTTAGATCAATCACAACCGCTCGATCATGACGTGAGCATCATCAAGTAATAAACAGAAACAGAGAAGAGAAACCACACATGTCCAGAACATCAACAAGACATCACTAAGTGGAAAACCTATCCACCACACAGATTCTCAAGCTCAGAATGTAAACTGTCGAGAAATCACTATTGTTCTCAATACTGGCTATCCGTATCCAGCAAACTTTACGCATTATGACAATCACCTAATTTACGTAACAAGAAGTTCATTATTATAAAAAAACAACTCTGAATTTCTAACGAGACCTGAAACAACCATGGGGGCTGACCAAAGCCAGGTCCCGGCTAATCCACAGACCATTTTCGGCTTACTGTGTTTATCAACAACTTTGGGCCAACCTATTGTCACTTCCAAGAATTATTCCTAGACTATAACGCAATCGCTTTCATAAGCTGCGATGGTCTTTGAGCAGAACACAGTATTACTCTAACTCGATATGCGTATTTAATCTAATCTTAAATAGTGGTGACGTGAAACTAACCCTGGCCCATCTGAAACGGACTCAACCACTAACGTTAATAATCTTGCCTCCATGACTCCAGAAACTACATGCACTAAATGCAATGATAATGTTAATTCTACTTCTCTGCGATTTATGCAATCTTTGGTGGCATAATACTGTGGATACTGGTATTCTATCAAATCCCGGTCCTTCCATCGTTGACAGTAGTTTGGATAATCATTGCAATACTTCATCGCAACCCACAGACCACAGTTCCCCAACAAATGCTTGAACTTCTGCCATTATAATGTTTGCTCTCTCACCAACAAGGTTGATGAAATCAAACCTCTGCTGTCATCCGTCTCCGATCGCACTAGTGGTAAGCCAAATCTAGTGCTCGGAATCTCAGAAACATTCCTCGATGATTCCTGGTCTAATGATTCCCTGGCCGCGGATAACTACTCCATATTCCGCGCTGATAGAAGAGGAAAAAAGGGTGGAGGATTGCTAATTTACGTCCCAGCTCATCTACCGGTAAGAAGGAGATGTGATCTCGAAATGCAGGGGATTGAATGCATCTGGTTTGAACTGAAATTCCCGCGCTCGAAGCAATGTTTTGTTTCATTTATTTACCGTCCTCCGTCCTCTGATGCTTCGTATCTGGAACTTTTAGATGCTATGTTGCCCAAAGCTGATTGTCAGGGTAACCAGACATTAATTTTAGGGGACTTGAATTTTGACCTACTATCCAGAACACATGTAACAAATTGTTTTCTGAATTTAATGCAGTCATATAATCTTCAACAGCTTATAACTGTACCAACTAGGCCGATATCTGGGTCGCTTTTAGACCATATTTTTGTCTCTCATAAGGATCATATTCTTAAATCGGGCACTTTACCGATCTCCCTTAGTGATCATCTACCTGTATTTGCTTCCTGGAAATCCAGGCGCATTAAGATCAAATAATTTCTCTGTTGATAGTTTTTTAGCCGACATGGACTACATTCCATAGAGTACAATGGATATGTTTACAGACCTTAATCCTGCCTTAGGGCACTGGTACAGTTTATTTAACAGCGTAATTGACTCGCACGTGCCTTTTAGGAAACGACGAGTTAAAAGGCAGTTTCAGCCCGAGTGGTTTTCTGCTGAGATAGGTACGGCAATTAATAGGCGCAATAATTTGCATAAGAAAGCTATTTTGGAAAACAATGAATCCTGTTGGCGCGAGTACCGCGCGGCGCGTAATACAGTAATGCATCTTATTAGAAACGCAAAGCGCGCATTTTATCACGAATCTATCAATCGCAACCTGGATAATCCAAAAAATCTATGGCGCATTATTCGTAATCTGGCTCCTTCTAAATACCTTAATCTGCTTAGCCACCTGACCATTGATGGCAAGAACTATCACAATAATTTTGACATTGCTAACTTATTCAATGATCACTTTGCTAATATTACATCTACTGTTAAACTCAGCAGCCCTCCTGGTAGTCCCAATTGGGACCACCTTAACGAGTTTGTCTTCTCCAAGCTACCATCTGGTGTTTCATTCGACATTCCACCTGTATCTGAGGAATTCGTCTCCTCAAGTCTTCAACGATTGTCCACTGACAAGGCCGCCGGTTTGGACGGTCTTAACAGCTATTTTCTGCAAATTGCCGCTTCCTCAATTTTCCCTTCACTGACGGCAATTTTTAATCTGAGCATTTCATCTGGTATTTTCCCAGACCTGTGGAAAATTGCTAAAGTCTCGCCAATGTATAAAGACGGCTCGCTCTTTGACCGTTCCAATTTTCGTCCAATATCCATCCTCGCCGTGATCTCTAAAGTCCTAGAGCGCCACGTACACTTATCTTTTTACGACTTTCTTGCGCAGCATGAGCTCCTAACAGACTCACAGTTCGGCTTTAGAAGGTTCCGTTCATGTGAACTGGCCATCGCTGATCTCTCGGACAAGATACTGAGCAATATAGATAACAAACTCCTAAATGGACTTCTCCTCATCGATCTGAAAAAGGCATTTGACCTAGTCGATCACAATACACTACTCTACAAGCTACGTGTCTATGGCTGTCCCCCCTCGACTATCGTGTGGTTCTGTTCTTATCTGTCAGGGCGTACCCAGAGAACCCTATTCCGGGGCACTCTGTCGGACGCACT
This sequence comes from Actinernus sp. WN-2022, assembly GCA_030867875.1. Taxonomy (NCBI): domain Eukaryota; kingdom Metazoa; phylum Cnidaria; class Anthozoa; order Actiniaria; family Actinernidae; genus Actinernus; species Actinernus sp. WN-2022. Next base: position 7,369,127 of record JAOWCC010000577.1, on the reverse strand, counting down.
TCCAGTGTCTGTAGGTGTACCACAGGCTGCTATTCTTTTCAATTCCTCGGATCCTGACTTCAAGCAGCTTGCAACATCTACTACTACGTTCTCTTCCAATACTTTGCCTACCAGGCTGGCTTCTATTAAGCATAAGCTTCGTAACGTTTTTCTTCCGCACATCTCCTCTGTTAACCATCTAGAGGAGCTCCTCTGCTATAACTGTCGCTCCTTGCTTCACTGCTGCTGCATTTCTGGCGCCGCGTCCATGGCATAGCCCCTTCCTTTGCGCATAGTCTTCTAGTAAGTATATTTGTTTTTGATTTTATTTTACTCATTATATCTTGTAATGTTGTGTTGTGTCTGTATGTCAGCGGTATACTATTACTTACTCATGCGCGGTAGTGTGAGAACACGTGGTAACTTTAGAACATGAATGGACTAAGTTGTGTAAATCGTTGAGCAGCAGGGCGGCCATTAAAACTTATGCAGTTGATTCAATTCGAGTTTAGTGTTTAATCCGATCCATCATATGGAAATATAACAACTGGCGACGAGGATGGGATATTAGATATTTGTGAACCCCCGATAAATACAGATTTAGGGGGAATTCAATCATTTGATTGTCACGGCGATCCTAGAACAGTCGGTGTAAGTTGGAAGAAATGGAGACGCGCCTTTGAGCTTTTTATTGCAGGAAAAGGAGTCACCAATGCAAACCAGAAGAAAGCACTGTTGCTTCATTGCGGGGGTTTGGAAATGCAAGATGTATATTTCACTTTTACACCAGCTCAACAACCAGGTGAGGGCGAAACTGTATTTAGCGTAGCGATGGAACTGAGTTAGACCAGTATTTCACGCCACAAGTCAATGTCCCATATGAAAGGCATTTGTTCAGTCAATTATGTATCAGTCAATTCCAAACCCGTGCATCCCCCCCCCCCCCCCCCCGGGCCACCCCCGGGCATTTGATCAGAGGCTTGCTCCCGAGGGTGGGGAATTTGACGAGTATCTAGGCGGTAGGGGGTGGGGCATTTGGAAAAGGGCAGAGATCTAACGTTAAATCAGTTACAGTCTATGGCAAGAGCTAGGGAAGCCAGTAAACGGCATGCAGGAAATATGGAAAATCCTTTTGAAAAAACGGATGTCAATAGGGTGCAACAAAAAGGCAACCGAAGACCTAGCCATCAGCAACACAGGGCTGGAAAACCTCAAACCGTGAGTAAGAAATGTTATAGATGTGATCAAACTGGGCACACACAACATGATGAACGGTGTCCTGCTAAGGGTAAAGAATGTCATAAATGTCATAAGACTGGGCACTTTTCAAGATTCAAAGTCAACAACATTCTAATGACCGAAGAGGGAAAGGACGGTCAAATGTTCACATGATTGATACCCAGGATAATTTCGATGATGACTATGCTTTTACCATTGGAAATGATAAACAACCCAAGATACTAGTAGATATTGGAGGCGTGTCAAATGTGGAAATGATTATTGACTCAGGAGCAAGCTGTAATGTTATTGACCGTGAACTGTGGGAGGGGTTAAAGCAAAACAAAGTGAGATGTACTTCCACAAAATCGAACAAACAGTTGTATCCTTATGGAAGTAGTGAACTATTAGAGGTAGCTGGATGTTTTGTTGCAGCAGTAACTGTAGGAACTGTATCAGTCGAGGCAGAGTTTACTGTAATAGAGGGCAAAGGTCAAGCTTTACTAGGCAAGCAGACAGCTACACAGCTAAATGTCTTAAAACTTGGTGGTGGAATAAGTGTGAACACTGTTGAAGAAGGAGTCAGTGGAAATATTGTATTCTTGAAATACAAGGGCTGTTTTGAGGGATTAGGAAAGCTGAATAACTTTCAGTTGGATATACCCATTGACACAATGTGAAACCTGTGGCACAGCCTATGCGTCATGTTCCTTTTAGCCTAAGGGACAAACTTGAGAACAAACTCAATGAACTTGAGGAATTGGATGTGATTGAGAAGGCAGAAGGACCGACACCCTGGATTTCACCTGTTGTGGTTGTACCTAAAGCAAATGGTAATATACGCCTCTGTGTAGACATGAGACAAGCAAATAGTGCTATCGTCAGGGAACGATACCCCATCCCAACAGTGGATGAAGTACTCCATGACCTAAACCAGAGCACAATATTCAGTAAGCTGGATATTAAGTGGGCATTTCACCAGGTTGAACTGAGTGAAGAATCGAGGCCAATCACAACGTTTACAACTCACAAAGGGCTGTACCGATATAAACGTCTGATGTTTGGAGTAAGCTGTGCACCAGAAATATACCAGCGAGTAATTCAGCAAGCGTTAGAAGGATGTGAAGGTACGAGAAACATCCATGATGACATAATTGTGCATGCTTCTACAAAAGAAGAACACGATAGACGACTCGAGAAAGTCCTCCAAAGGATCGAAGAAAAGGGTTTGACACTAAACAAAGAAATGTGTAAACTCTACATGTCAGAGCTAGAGTTCATGGGTCATTTGCTATCAGCACGTGGTATTGGACCAACACAAACCAAAATTGAAGCAATTACGGAAGCACAAAGACCAGAGTCAGCGTCTGAGACCCGGAGTTTTCTCGGTCTTGTCAATTTTTGTGCTAGATTTATTCCAGACCTTGCAACTGTGTCAGAGCCATTGAGGAAACTGACAAGGAGAGATGTACCATTTGTATGGGATAAAGAACAGAAACAATCATTCAATGAGCTGAAATGCAGGTTAACAAATGCAGAGTTATTTTGACTTGGATGCGAAGACATGCGTCATAACTGATGCTAGCCCAGTGGGACTTGGGGCCATCTTGACACAGAAACAGAATGGGGAGAGGATAGTTATTTGTTATGCTAGCAGAAGTCTGACAGACGTCGAAAGGTGTTACTCACAGACAGAAAAAGAAGCCTTAGGCATAGTGTGGGCCTGTGAGAGAGTATGGACGGACTTTGAACTGTTAACTGACCAGAAACCTTTAGAGGTTATCTACTCTAAGAAATCCAATCACAGTGCAAGAATTAGCCGTTGGGTGCTGAGGCTCCAACCGTACCGATTCACTGTAAGGTACATTCCAGCTGGAAAACAAAATATCGCAGACCCATTGTCACGACTTACCAGAGTTAATGTGCAAGAGGAAAGTCAGAAGTTTGAAACGGAAGCTTATGTGAGGTTTGTTGCACAAAATGCAACTCCAAGAGCCATGTCAACTCATTACATAGAACAAGCATCTGCAACAGATGAAGAACTGACTAATGTGAGGAAATGTGCTAAGCATGGTCAGTGGCAGGATCTCCAAAACAAGAGGTATCTCCTAGTCAGAAATGAGTTGTCTGTCATTGGCAAGCTAGTGCTGCGAGGGACAAGGATAGTGGTACCCTCTAGTTTGCGAGAAGCAGTCTTACATCTAGCTCACGAGGGCCATCCAGGTATCGTGTGTATGAAACGTAGGTTGAGAGCCAAAGTATGGTGGCCGGGGATTGATAAGGAAGCTGAACAATTTTGTAAAACATGACGTTCATTCCAATTAGTTGGAATGCCACAACCCCCAGAACCTGTTAAGACAACAGAACTTCCAACAGGACCTTGGCAACATGTTGCAGCAGACCTGATGACTCCCTCGTTACCATCAGGAGACCATCTTTTTGTGGTGGTAGACTACTACAGTAGATATATTGAAGTAGATGTTTTTAATATCGACAACAACCGATAAAGTCATTGCAAGCCTTAAGAAGATGTTCCTAATACATGGACTACCAGTGAGCATCACAACTGACAATGGACCACAGTTTATCAGTGAAGAGTTTAAGAACTTCCTGACAGGAGAAGACATCAAGCAAAGGAGAACCACACCTCTTAGGCCTCAGGCCAATGGCGAAGTAGAGAGGCAAAATCGTTCTTTGCTAAAGAGGATCAAGATTGCACAGATAGAGAGGAAGGATTGGAAGGAAGAACTATCATTTTATTTAATGATGTACAGAACTACACCTCACAGCACAACAGGAGTAAGCCCAGCAGAACGGTTATTTCACCGAAAGCTTCGCACTCGATTACCAGGAATCGAGGAACACCCAGTGGATGACCAAGAAGTACGCGATCATGACAGTGAAGCAAAGGAGAGAGGTAAACTGTATGCTGATGGGAAGCGCAAAGCATGTGAGAGTGATGTGAAACCAGGTGACACAGTGCTACTCAAGCAGAAGCCGACGAACAAGTTGACACCAACTTTTGAGCCAAAACCATACCAGGTAGTATCAAATACAGGAAACAGTGTTGTAATTGAGTCACCAAGTGGTGTGATGTACAAGCGAAACACAACTCACATCAAGAAATTTCTAGAAAGAGAGACTGTGACTAATAACAAACCAGCTACAGAACCTTATGTTTTAAGTGATTGTACTACAGGTGATGAATATGTCCCACCCACCTGTACCCCACTAGAGACTGTTAACCAAGAGAAACTTTCTCAAGAAAAGGTGGATGAGACAGGATTTTCTACAGGTGAAGTTAGCAGAGATACTGTTGTTAGGCCGACAAGGACGACGAGACTACCAGCAAGATTATTCAAAGACTTCGAGATGTCTCACAAGTAGTTATACATTGTACTTTTAGTTTGGTCCATTACAACTGCATGAGTTTGGTCCATTACAACTGCATGACTGGGGTTTATTGGACAGAACTTTGTGGCCAAAGACTTGCCAGGAAAAAAAAAGAACTTGTTTTTGAATTTTAGTTAAACTTATGGAACCGTTAGCTTTACATTTGCTAGGATTACGTTTAGCAAAAAGAGGAGGGATTGTCGTGTCTGTGTGTCAGCGGTATACTATTACTTACGCATGCGCGGTAGTGTGAGAACACGTGTGTAAATCGTTGAGCAGCAGGGCGGCCATTAAAACTTATGCAGTTGATTCAATTCGAGTTTAGTGTTTAATCCGATCCATCATATGGAAATATGTTTTAGCTCGTGCGTTATTTTTTCCCCATATTTTCTTTCCTTTCCATTACGTTTTATTTGTAACATAGAGGGCCGCATGTTAGATAACTATGTAAGGTTAATGTGTCTTCCCTCTGTAAATAAAGAATATTGTATTGTATTGTATTGTGCGAAGCAGCGAGAAGAGAAACCTCTGGTATCGCTGGGTGCGAATCTGTCAAAACACATCAATAATTAGTAATTAATAAATCGATCAATCAGGAGAGAGATACCACGTGCGCGTCACATTATAATAAAAAAATAATAATCAATGGTTTATTTTACGTCGAAGATACAGGAAGCCGTTACCGGGTCTCCCAAGCCATAGGCTTGTGTTTAAGTATTCGGACGAACTCCAGGATCGAATTGGAATTTAGGTTGGTTTTTGAGGAGGGAGGAAAACAAAATTTTGTTCAGTGGGGTAACCAGAGTAAAACAATGCTGTGCCAGAAACGAAGATTAATTTGTCATGTTAAATGCGATTCGCAAGACCAGTCCGTTCGTCGACCCGGAGATATTTTCACAGCAGAGAACTCCCCGCAAAACTAAAACACCACTCAAAGCCGTAAAATCTCGAACAAACGACCATTGCAGAGACTGCAGGATACTGTAAATCACGTAGCCGATCTACAACGAATACCGACCTAATGGCGTTTCACAAGTGATCAAAATCAAACGAAAATCCGATGTTTGCAGAAACTTTAAAAGTATGGTCACAACTTAGCCACTCATCTGTTGTCATTTGACACATTCTCTTTGTATATAGGTGTTCCTTATTTGAGTAGTCCTTGGCAATACATGATCATGAGGCTATGATCTTTTCTCCTGGGTGTTGAAATCTTTGTTCAAACTCTGGAACAATGACTGCCGATTAAGTGTCTCTTCGTGAACCATAGGCATCATGCATCGTCTGCAGACAGAGAGTTTGAATATCGCTAATAGCCAAACCAGCATGTGAATGAGATATTATATAAAACTGTGTAGTTCTCTCGTTATTCCAGCCTTTTGAAATAATGTGAAGGGAGGCTTAATTTTATGCTTCAATTTTGAGAGAATGGCAGGGTCATTAGTAATAGTTTGGTGTCGTCTGTCGCACACAAACTCTGCTGACAAGTAGTATACGTTGTTAGTTAAACCGTAGAGGCATCGAGGTTCGTAGCATGTTGTTTTTCCGTCCTTCCATGTGGTAGCTCTAAGTGGTGTTTTTACCGCTCCACATTCAATACAGTTAGGACACCATAACGTCAAAGCTGGACATACACAGCAAGGGTCCCAAATTGCGTTACTTTGTGGATGCTTGTCATTCTCAAAGGGATTAATTGCTCATATAGAACACACCCTGTATAGTATTGCACATTTTTGCGTTCACTCTAGCTTCGATAACACGTCCTCGTTCTACTCAATCTATAGTACATTTCTCATAGCATTGGTTATATTGCTAGTTTTGATTAATTTTTATTGCAACATGGGTAAATCCAAACGAACCAGTTTCTGTAGTGGGTGTAAGCTGTCTAAGACGGAACACGCATTTGGTCCTCCGGGAAAACATTGCGAGGGACCACAGTCGCCCGTCAGTACACCAGACACTACTCCTACCACTTCTCAACCTCAAGATTCGCCCGAACGCCAGGACGTTCTCTCTACCCTCGTTAAAGCGGTGGAAACCCTTAGCCATCAGGTGGCTTCCCTACAGGACGACCACGATACGCTGCGTGAGTCCGTTGGTCGCCCTCCAGCTCTTCCTTCGGTCGCATCTCCTACCACACCCACTAACCCGAACCGCACTGCCCCTAGCCCTTCAAATTCACGGTTGAATCTGGGCGATTTACGTGCCATGGAGGGGCTCGTAGATCAGGCAAATCGTCGGGTCGCTACCTTGGGCCTCATTGACGACAACAGCGGCAGCGACGACAGTGACGCTGATGTGCCTCAACCGAAAAGCCAGGTCCAGGGGGCGTCTACAAGCGCTGGCTGTGGTAAGTTGAAATCGGGTAGGGAAGCTAAGATGACCAGTTCGGTCTTGTACCCACAACTCTGGCCCCATAGCCATCTTAGTTTAACCCACGCTAAACGCGAAGTTCTATTCGAGAACCTCACATTGGAGGAATTTGTCGCTGGTTATGGGCAAATACTGTTATTGCCAACTCTGCCGTCCGTCGAGTCGACAGCCAGACTCCGTCATCTCGTCCATCTTATGTACCTAGCTCAACAGTACGAATGGCACGCCGTGTTGAGCTTCCATGGGGCGATTCTGTTAGAGATCGAGCGCGGTATGCTGTCATGGGGCGACTCTTTTTCTCATTTAGAGAGTCGCACCTTATACGGATATATCAAGCCAACTACAACCACGCGCTCCGCCTTATCTACGGGTAGTTCAACTTCCACGGCCATATTATTCTGTCGTGACTACCAGAAATCCAAATGTTCCCACAACAAGGATCATTACGGTTATATTCGTGGTATTTCGAAATGGCTGCGCCACATTTGTGCCACGTGTTGGACAAAAAATCGAAAACAGGAACTTCATCAGGAAGGATCCACTGACTGTCCTCTGTTTTCACCTTCTTCTAGTGGCGATTCTGCACGCGACTGACTGCCTTCATCACTATTGCCTCCATTAGAGTGTTTTACAATTCGAGACTTTGATCCCATATCGAGACTGAATACTATTCCCGGCTGTGTACCGGGTGGTGATCCTACGGTAGATACTGGCCGTTTATATCGTGACAATTTTCGTCCTTCTACGGATTTCGAGGGTCCGTTGCATCCCGATCGTGACAATTCGTTTTTCATTCAATCACATTATCAAGTTATTCAAACCGGACTTCCAAATTATTTACAGGCTCGGGTTGGCGTTCCATCTGGACTATGTTTACCTACTTGGCGCCGATTATTACGTGACTATCAAGACAGTATCATTTGTGAATTTTTGGAGTATGGTTGGCCAATCGGATACACGACCCCTTTTCTTCCAGTATTTGATGTCCGAACTCATCGAGGTGCCTTGAATTTTCCTCATAGTCTTGACACTTATCTCCACGACGAATGCCTACTTGGACGCGCAGCAGGCCCATTTGTCGTACCTCCTTTCGACCATGGTTTTGTTGTTTCTCCTCTCAATACCGTGGCGAAGCGCGATTCAGAGGAGCGTCGCGTGATTGTCGACTTGAGTTGGCCATGTGGTAGGTCAGTTAATGATGGCATTTCGAGTGACACGTACTTGGGGGAGTTAATTCATTTATCTTATCCAACCGTCGATTCTATAGTGCACGCGATTCTTCTTCATGGTCGGGGTTGCCTGTTATTCAAGCGTGATCTACGAAAGGCTTACCGACAATTACCCGTGGATCCAGGTGATTATAATTTACTTGGCTATTCCTGGAAGGGTCATCTGTATTTTGATACTGTGCTAACAATGGGTTTACGTTCGGCCGCGATGGCGTGCCAACGCACTACGAGTGCTGTTACTTGGATTTTCCAACAGAATGGATATACGATGTTTAATTACCTAGACGATTTCATTGGCGTTGAACCTTTAGGCCGTGCTAACACTGCCTTCAGCGCATTAGGAGCCTTGTTGTCTTCCCTAGGACTCGTCGAGTCTACGTCTAAAGCTTGTCCACCGTCAACAGTTATGATTTGTTTAGGAGTCCAGTTTGACACTGATAACTTCACTTTATCAGTTTCACAGGATCGACTGACGGAAATAGAAGAATTACTTTACCAATGGGCTACAAAAAAGTCTGCGACTAAAACTGCTCTGCAGTCTTTGGTGGGGAAACTCGTCTTCGTTTCCAAGTGTGTGCGCCAGAGTCGTGTTTTTATTGCACGCATTCTGCAGCTGTTACGACAAGTGCGTTACCATCATCACCATATCAACTTAAATACAGAATTTCGCAAGGACATTCGTTGGTGGTGCCGGTTTTTAAGTAAATACAACGGTGTGTCCATGATCAACACTTCTGACTGGTCTTCGCCAGGAGAGGTTTTTGCCACAGATGCCTGTCTTTCCGGCTGTGGTGGCCTTTGTGATGATCAATACTTCCACTCAACATTTCCGGATTTTATTGTGGCTCAACGACTAGACATTAATGCACTGGAACTCCTCACTATCGTGGTTGCACTTAAGTTATGGGGTTCCCGCTGGCGAGGTCTTCGTCTAACCGTACGCTGTGACAATTTGGCCGCGGTCACTGTTCTCAATACCGGTCGATGTCGAAGCCCCTTCATGAATGCTTGCTTGCGTGATATCTGCTACTTGTCAGCTACTCATGACTTTGAACTTCGCGCAGTGCATTTAACTAGTGCCCAAAACCGAGCAGCTGATTTATTATCACGTTGGTCCTCCGACTTGGCTGCCCCTCAGCGCTTTCTACGTTATGTTCAGGCTAACCATCTCAATGAAATAGCCGTTCCCGTTCGATTATTTGAGCTTGAAGATCTCGTTTGATCTCTTACAGGATCTCCTCTGCGCTTGTTACGTCGGGATCTACGCAACACTCGACGAGCAGCCTATGCGGTGGGCACGTATAGTAACTTCAAGACGCAATTGAGAGCGTATTTTCTCTTTTGTGACTATTTCTGTTTACAAGCAGTCCCAGCAGATTTAGAAACTGTTTGCTTGTATACACAATTTTTAAGTCGTACACTAACTCCGCCTTCTATAAGGAACTATCTGAACGGAGTTAAACTGTTACATATATTAGTTGACGCAGACTATTCCTATAGTAAAGAGTTCATATTGTCTCTCACGCTACGGGGCATTTCCCGAAAAGCTCTACATACGCCACGCAGAGCGCCGCCAGTCACCCCATCGATTTTACTTCAGGTCGCTAGTACTCTCCGTTATAGTTCGGATCCTACTGATTGTACATTTTATTGTTCCTTTTTATTTGCATTCTTTTTAATGGCCCGTCTCGCGAATATCGTACCGCTTTCACGGCCTACTTTTGACCACCGCCGTAATTTAACTCGTGGGGACGTCGCTTTTAATTCGACTGGCCTAGTGGTTACATTCAAGCATACTAAAACCATTCAATTCGGTGAACGTTTGCTTCATATTCCTTTACTCCCCATTGAGGGTTCACCCTTATGCCCCGTTGCAGCATACACGCGCATGGTTAGACTTATTCCTACTGGTAAACGCAGTCCTTTGTTCGTTTTACCATTTCGGGGCTCGCTCATTCCACTCACGAAATCCCGGCTTATCTCAGCCTTTCGCCACAGTCTACAAGCCGTAGGTGTTCCTAATTCAAACAGCTTTAGAGGTCATTCTTTTCGTCGAGGCGCCGCATCTTGGGCCTTCAATATCGGTATTCCAGGGGAAATAATTCAACTTTATGGTGACTGGTCTAGCGATGCATATAAGCTATATCTCGAGTTCTCTCTAGAATCTAAGCTTTTGCTGGCTAACGTCGTACGCAATGCCATTAGTGTTATTGATTAGTCTTCGGATATCTTCTTGCTTGTTTGGCGCGGTTTGGTGGCAGAGAGGTTTATTGTTTGCATCTTCCGATGTTTTCACGTTTTGTATCTCGGATTGTTTTCCGTGCATTTTAATAAACTTCTCTCTTAGCCAAACAAGCAAGCGGTGTCCGTGTGTTCAATGGGGGGAATTATAACATCATCTGTTACGTACTCTTCAGGATTACAGGAAGTTGGCCGTCTCTGATCGCCTCTGATAATCACACCATGCTGCAACCACAAATCCCCCGAAGCTCTACAGTAATTGTCCAAAACTATTTGGATAAATCTGCGGCTGGCCTCAGATATCGGTGTTTTCGAGGAGTAGGAAAACACCAAAAGGTCGAAGAATAATAGAAAAGCTAAAACTTTAGTGAATACCTTCATTGCTTACGATAAAAACACACGGCATGTGAAAACTATTAACTAACATATATACCGCTGATCAATGAACATATACATGCACGCGCCTGCAAATGATACTTCCGGGTAAAAAAAAAATGAAGCCACAAAATATTTTATATGCACAAGAACGACGAGAACCAGGGGAATCACAACAACCGAACCACGAGAACTTGGGAACCACGATAACCAGAGGAACCACGAGAACTAGGGAACCACGAGAACTATAGGGAACCACGAGAACTAGGGAACCACGTCGAGAACTACGAGAACCAAGAGAACTAGGGGAACCACGAGAACTAGGGGAACCACGAGAACTAGGGAACCACGTCGAGAACTACGAGAACCAAGAGAACTAGGCCGGGAACCACGAGAACTAGGGGAACCACGAGAACTAGGGGAACTACGAGAACCAAGAGAACTAGGGGAACCACGAGAACCACGAGAACTACGAGAACCACGAGAACTAGGGGAACCACGAGAACTAGGGAACCACGAGAACTAGGGGAACCACGAGAACTAGAGGAACCACGAGAACTAGGGGAACCATGAGAACTAGGGAACCACGAGAACTAGGGAACCACGAGAACTACGAGAACCAAGAGAACTAGGGGAACCACGAGAACTAGGGGAACCACGAGAACTAGGGGAACTACGAGAACCAAGAGAACTACGAGAACCACGAGAACTAGGGGAACCACGAGAACTAGGGGAACTACGAGAACCAGGAGAACTACGAGAACCACGAGAACTAGAGGAACTACGAGAACCACGAGAACCACGAGAACTACGAGAACCACGAAATGTATGTTTATATTTGTACCATATTATAAGTGTATCCTGTCCATCCTGTGATGGAGCTATGTCAATTTGTGTGCCTCTGTGTAACTTTATCTGCTGTTCCTGCTATACATGATGAGCCATTAGGAGTCCATATTGGTATTTGTTGGATTAAAGATTAACAAAACTTCAGCCTGCTCATTATATTACAGAACTATAAAGGGAATTGTTGGAAGCCTTTAATTTCTCGAACCAAAACCTCGGCCGTGAAAAGTTTCTTGTTTAAGTTTACCTTGAGAGTTGAATATTGCTTGGGTCATCATAAATTATTCTGTGCTGAGTGTATATATTTCTGGCTTCGTGTTGGCGAGCGACAGTGTTACTCTCACAGTTCAGGAGTTCAGATGTCTTCAGACTTCGATAGAGTAGAGTAACCCAAAACTGCTCAACCACAGTACATATATTTGCTAGTAAATCGTTATATTTCGCTATAAATCAGCTATTCAGTATACCTGTATAGTATATTAAACGTACACAGGTCTCGATACGAGATCGGTAAACCAGCCAAAAACACGGTCAAAATTATTTTCGTGTTGGCCTACCGATCACGGTGTTTGCGCTGGTATGTAATATACTATGACCGAGAGTAAAATTAAATGTGGCATAAAACCTACGAAACGTACCTCAAACTAGCCTGTGTACGCATGCGCAGAAATTTTGCTGCATGAAACAAAAATAAATAAAATAAATAACGGCCTGCAGATTTAGACTCGTGCTGCCACAGGCAGCTCGAGTAAAAAATAACGGCCTGCAGATTTAGACTCGTGCTACCACAGGCAGCCCGAGTAATAGCTGAATATACGCTTTACGTAATTAAAGTCCATTAGTGATACGCCATTAGGTCGGTATTCGTTGTATGATCTCGGGGAAGATCTAATTTTCGTTGTAGTGACAATATAACCGCACGGACGATCTTTCAGCAGACGCAGGTGGGGCGACAAAACAGTATCAACAAACTCTGGCTGTGAGTCAGGGCTTGATATATTTGCGTTGATATATTTGCGTTTAAACGCGCTGACTCGCTGCATTTTACTCAGTTCAACTCCGAAATTCAACTCGATCGCGTGAATATTTTCAGTTCTATACCTGATTCAATTGCGCTTTGAGTTGATTGAATTCATCGGCTTAGACCTGAGTAAGAATTCGAAAAGACACGGTACGTCAGGGTTAAAAGATGAATTTGCAATAACGAAATTAATTTACGCGTAATCAGTATATATAAAGAGTAAATAGATGCAGATATTTTGTCCTAAAATTTAATGCCCTGAAATCAAGGTTTGGGTTATAGACACTGTCTTCAAAAAAGAGAGTATATTAAGAATCAGGAACTGCAACTAACTGTTTTCACGAAAAGATGCTGCCGGGATGTAAAAGACTTTAATATAGAGAAATAAGTGTTAATGGACAATCTGGCATCTGTTGATTACAGCCTGAATTACTGAAGTACGGAATACTTGCTCAAACAAACTTTGAAGAAGAACGCCGGCCAACTTTTCAGACATAGAAAAAGCTACGCCCTGAATAAACACGACAAGAAGAAGAAGAAAAGAAAATGTCGATCGACAAAGACCGCGGCAAAAGAACATTAACAGTCTCTATTAAGGATACTGTCTTCACAAGGGAAACGAAGAAAACCGACTATACAGCACGAAAAATAAATAAATTTGGTAAGACAAAAACTGTGAAAATACAAAAAAAATCGAACTTAGTGAAAAGACAAGAAGTGGATAAACAACATTTTATTATTGCCAAGAGCCGGCGTGGTATTAGAAAAACAGTAATTGGCTTTAGTCATCAAGGAACGGAGAGAAGGAACTATACATTGTGCAGTCTTCACTTTGATCTATAAGCTGACTCTGAGCACAGAAAGAAACCATGTCATTCACAAATCTGACTTATAAAACATCGAATTTAACATTTGATGGGCTAAGCCGCGACGGCTCAAATATGCCTATGAATGAAAGCACTGCCTCGAAAAGTCTGAAGACAACAGCTTACGTTGCATTGATCATTTTATCTCTAACAGGAAACTCATGTGTCATAGCGTATGTAGTGAGGAATACAAACAAGAGAATGCGGACAGTGAGTAACATTTTGATAGTCAACTTGTGTATTGCAGATCTATACTGGTAACAATCTTTAACATGCCAGGAAAACTTGCTCAGATCTATCTCGGAAGGATTTGGCTGTTAGGTGGAACATTGGGGTTTGTGCTGTGTAAAATGATGAACTTAATTCCATATCTTGGCGTGGCTGTTTCAACCCAGAGCTTCACAGTGCTTGCTGTTGATCGTTTTGTCGCCGTTTTCTTCCCAATCAAGAAACCTATAACTGCTAATTAAAAGTTGCCTATGTCCTTATCCTAGCGATGTGGCTTTTTTCCTTTGGAGTTTTCTACGTCTATTTTCATTCTAGCGAAATCATGCTTGACTCAAATAATAACACCATTTGCGGACTAGACACATAGAGTATTTCTCACTCCGGACAACCATCGTAAGTTCATCTGGGTAGAGTTTACCGTTCTCACGGTAATCCCGCTAACTACATCGGCCATCTTCTACACCGCAACTATGACGAAGCTGCTTAAGCGAAAAATCCCCGGCACTGATGTCTCTGCGAACACAAGCTACATCGAGAGAGTAAACCGCAGAGTACTGAAAATGCTTGTGACAGTATATCTCGCTTTCTTTCTGTGTTGGCTATCATCTTGGGTTTGGGTTATAAGTTGTCTTCAAAATGAACCGATAACAAAGCTGTCATCATTTTGCCTTTCTCGTAAGTTCCACATCGTACGGTTCGTGGTGGCTTATACTAACAGTGCTATCAATCCATTCATCTACTTGATTTTCAGCGAAAACTATCGACAAGGTTTTAAAGATGTTTTGGGTGCTATAGTTTGTTGTCAAGGACTTAAAGTCGTGCTGCGGGGCAGGAAAGGGTGGGGCCTCCTCTATAGCTAGCGGCAGACGGTAGGAGTATGGTGACGAGAAGTAGGTTACCAACACGTATAGAACAAACTGTGATATGACTGAAAAACAACTATGAGCAAGATAGACTCTAGATAACCTAGATACTAATAGTATTGAAGTGGTTGTTTTATTCTACAGCAGTGGTGTAGTATGGTATCAAATATAATCCTCAGTTGAAACATTGCCCCACTGACGATCTTACATTAAAGCTGTTTTTTTTGCTTTTTAACTGAATAATATGTGAACCAAAAAATAAACAATCAGTTAGTCAATTTGACCACGATGGCACGGTAACCTGGGGTGACCTAATAGTTTGTAAAAATACTCTGTTCATGTGATTATAGCCTGGTGTTAACTGTATAGCTGACATCTGACCACGATTGTACGGCCTGGTGGTGACCTAATAGTAAATACTCTGTTCATGTGATTATAGCCTGGTGTTAACTGTATAGCTGAGATCTGACCACGATTGTACGGCCTGGTGGTGACCTAATAGTGAATACTCTGTTCATGTGATTATAGCCTGATGTTAACTGTATAGCTGAGATCTGACCACGATTGTACGGCCTGGTGGTTACCTAATAGTAAATACCCTGTTCATGTGATTATAGCCTGGTGTTAACTGTATAGCTGAGATATGATCACAATTGCACGGCCTGGTGGTGACCTAATAGTAAATTATTTTATAACCCTGTTCATGTGATTATAGCCTGGTGTTAACTGTATAGCTGAGATCTGACCACAATTTCACGGCCTGGTGGTGACCTAATAGTAAATACCCTGTTCATGTGATTATAGCCTGGTGTTAACTGTATAGCTGAGATCTGACCACGATTGTACGGCCTGGTGGTGCATGACCTAATAGTAAATACTCTGTTCATGTGATTATAGCCTGGTGTTAACTGTATAGCTGAGATCTGACCACGATTGCACGGCCTGGTGGTGACCTAATAGTAAATACTCTGTTCATGTGATTATAGCCTGGTGTTAATTGTATAGCTGAGATCTGACCACATTTGCACGGCCTGGGGGTGACCTAATAGTAAATACTCTGTTCATGTGATTATAGCCTGGTGTTAACTGTATAGCTGAGATCTGACCACAATTGCACGGCCTGGGGGTGACCTAATAGGGGTCTACACAGGATAACTACAGTTCACATATATTGTTGGACGTTAAAATTGCGGGGAAGGTACCAAGACTCTTTCTTCTTTCACTCTGGTTTATTACAACACTTCGTTCGCTCGTATCTTTCGTTCTTCTCTTGTTCTTCTGAACTCACACTATATATGTACTTGTATAAGTACAACTTTTCCTAGACATGTTTTGGCTTTACAACATAAATGTATAACGGAGAGCTGAGTTAGCCTAAAATTTCTTCCTAATTTGGTAATTGTTTTTAATAACAATTTGATCAAGTCCCTAATGAGTTGTCTAACTTGGCCCAAAGAGAAGGACAATAGATCATGACTGATTTATTAAACAAGTACTTGAATGGTACAACCTTAGCAGTTGATAACAACTTGAACAAACAAGTACAACATCCCTTTACTCCTCAGTGTTATTTATTTGGTACGTGTATGGCATCACAAGCTTGTGATAGACCTCCTCTACCACCACATTGGATATAGTTTCTTGAGTAAGCCGAGTGTGTAGTAGACATTGCTTGACGGCAATTCATGTTTATATCATCATCATTTTTTAAAACCACACGACATCTCTCCAATATACTCCCTTCCTGGGCAGTTTGTGTACTAAGTAAACTATAGTTGTAAAATGTGCGCATTTTGTTTAGTTATCCTCTCTTGGATATATATATGAGCGTAGTTTTCACAAAAAGGCTAATACTACCCACCATACTTGGCTGGCATGCACGCAGTTTTTGGTCTACCGGGTTTTCTCGTTTTTCCTCCTTTTGTGTTGACATTGCTCATTGTTGACATTGCTCATTGCTTTGTCTGTCCGCCTGTGAATCAGTATGATCCTTAGGTTGAAAGCTAGTTTAATGTTATAGGCTTTCCCATCTCGATCCATAAAGAGAAAATGCTGGGAGTACCCACGGTTACGTTCCACAATGACACCATCAACTGGCTGCGTTGCCAGCGTGGTTGGTGTAGTGGTAACACAGCGGACTAGTATGCCGAGGCCGTGGGGTCAAATCCCACTCAGGGCACATATTTTCTCTTTCACCTTTATTCTGATTATTTATATAGAGAGATGGGTTTCTTCTTTATACTGTTTATATCTCTGTTTTTTGTCTCTTTCTCACTAAGGCTTGTCAATAGCAATCATTCAACCTAATCTCGATCGACTGGACGCCGAGTGACAAGGTTCTGATCATCCTGAAATTACACTGATTTGAATAATACGAGGAAGATTCGAATTAAGTGATTCGTAAGCCGAACACAATAAGCTCTCGTCGCGAGAGGCGACTGTTTTCTAGCTAGTACTCGTACTGAGCGTGAATATTCTCTCGTCCAAATTAGCATAATTAATACATAAATACTGTAAATGTAGGATATCTTAGCAAGACGATAGTCATTCTCTTTGCTACTGTGTAGATCAACACTATACATCGTTTTGGCATGTGACGTCATCAACATTAACAGCGCGCTTCGTTTTTCGAAGTCGCTTCCTTTTTTCTCCTATTTGTTATGATCAAGAATCAATGGGGAAATATCATGTATTTACTTCATAAAATGCAATAAAAAGTGACAGGAAAACTCACCACGTACACCATGTAGTAATTATACGCCCAAACATCCTCAAACTCGTACCTAGTCATTTTCAATGTCAGAAAATGTAAAACTGAACAAGAAATAATAACTATTAAAAAATAAAAACAGCCGCGTCCTCCTTTTTTAAAATCCGGACGATAAACATTTTTTTTACTTGTCCTTAATATTTCATGCATTATTGATCATCATTCATTGTGATCGTGAGAAAACTACATATTTCATCAGTAAACTTAGTCGTTGTCATATCGCACTTTTAATATTCTCTCGAGAAATTGTAACAAATGAAAACTAAGGATTGGAATTTACTAAGCACATCAGGTGTTTAAACGAATGCTGAAAACTGACACTCAGCAGCCAGCACTAAAAATTACGAAATGATTGACGTGTGTTTAATTCCAGCAGTCTCTTCCTCCATTTTCAATTGAAAAGGTGCGTTTACCAAACGTGAAATGTTTGCAATTCCGTCACCTCTATGGCATGAGTTTGTAAGACTTCCTAGACGGAATTTACTGTCAAACCAGAAACAATTCAGCTGCTTCATGTAAAGCTTTTATTCTTTAGTTGTAAAATTCATTAATAATTCATAAGGGTACTAGCCAATCCCATGTGCTGAATGACACCACATGATCGCCTCTGTATACCCACGTAGAAACCTGATTAATAAAACATCAGGTTCTGTATCGATATAAAGACCCCATGGTCCGCGATACAGACCCCATGGTCCGTGATACAGACCCCATGGTCCGCGATACAGACCCCATGGTCCGTTATAGCTCTAGTAGTATTCTGTATCAGGTACAGAATACTAGCTAAGCTAGTGAGGGAAGTCTCACGACCGATCACTGACTACCCCTATCCCGGGACGGGTGCAATGACAAAGTACATCTGCTCTCTTATTATGTACACACCATCTATTCCATGTGGGACCTGTTTTTCTGCATGCTACGCTCTGCTCTCTTATTGCATACACATTGTATCTTCGATTTGGTGACAAAGTACATCTGCTCTCTTATTATGTACACACCATCTATTCCATGTGGGACCTGTTTTTCTGCATGCTACGCTCTGCTCTCTTATTGCATACACATTGTATCTTCGATGTGGGATATGTTTTTGTGAGAAACTAATTCATCCCACATCGATAGCAGGGTGGGAGAAATCAAAGGTTAAAATTTTATGTTGTGCATATCAATGGCTTTTAGTTGTCTATTCATTTCACAAGTAAGATAAAATATTCGCGTCCGATCTGTATGGGCTTTACAATGGCTCGCCGAAGCGGCTCGCCATTGTAAATGCCCATACAGATCTCCCGCTCATATTTTAACTACTACATAAAATGAGTAACCCGGTCACAAACCTAAAGGTTAAGAACTTTATTCGAGGTTATAACCGGCTAAAATTCTTGTCTGCGTCGAACATCTGACACCGAGTCCGTTAAACTTCCAGTAGTTTATGTGCTCTAAAACGTGTTCATCAAAAACAGTCATCGTCAATTGTACCACGTGGTATTAAAGTAAGTCTATCCCAGCCAGCTTGACTATCTAGCAAAGCGGATAGTTGGAAGATGCCTATTGGGAATTTCACTTCCACTGCAACAACTCAAAATAGGACGGCCTTTCTACCAGATTCTCATTCAGACGAGGAACCAGCGCCCTCGAGAACGCTCAAGAGTTTGGCCTTTGCTATTTTGATGGTTTTGTCTTTGGAAGGGAATTCTATAATAGTTGGATCAGTTATACGGAACTTTAACAAGCGAATGCGAACAGTCAGCAACTTGTTCATTCTCAACACAAGTCTAGCTTAAATACTGATCACAGTTGTCAATATTCCAGGCATGATTTCATCTCTCGCTTTCGTAAGACGCAATCTCGGGAAATGCTCACAAGAAGTGAAAGGCACAGCCGATATGAAGACGCTGGTTAGACCACACCTTAAGTACGCCTCCGCAGTATGGGGCCCATATACAAAGAAGAACATTGATGACATTATTGAAAAAATCCAAAGAAGAGCTGCCCGATTTGTCACAAGAACTTATGACAGATATGCAAGTGACACGGCCGTCCTTCAGGGTTTAGGATGGAACACCGGTCTCATGTCGCGTAGCTTACAATATTCCAGGCATAATTTAATTCACACTGTGTTTAATTTTTTCAGGCTACCTGAATTCATTCACACCGTGTGTGAGTTTTTGCAGGCTACCCGAATTATTTCACTGGTTCTGTGATGCATTGCGAGATGAATAATGGCGGATGCGGACGACCGATCGCGATCTGATCAGTGATCGTGTTTTGGTGCAAGCCTGCGAGCAGAAAAATTATGCCAAGAGGGGGATGGAGTCAAGAAACGATTCCCCCCCCCCCTGTTTTTACGAAATTTAAAAGGATTGCTCAATGTGTGCAGCAGGAGAAACTGAGTCGTCAAATGACTGGACCTGGTTCAAGAAGTATCGGGCCGACTGAATGATGCATATGCAACGTTAACCAGCTACTTGGACACGATTCGGCTGCAGGCAGTTTGATGAGAGAACATCTACATTGTACATCTGTTGCTAGGACATGTTCGGAGTCTGAGTGTTCTTCTGAGCTCTGTTAACGAAACGTCAGTAAATGAGAAGATGTGTGAATCTTACTTCACTCAAACTGATTCGGGAGATAGTGAAGGTCCGGGACATCCACGTTTGGCTGTAACCAAGGACCAGTTAGAATACTTGCGTTCCTTGCATTTCTCGTGCGAAATTAAAAGATTGCCGAAATGCTGCAGGTCAGTGTGTCCACTCTCCAGAGGCGACGAAAAGAGTTTAGACTCGGTACAAAATTTGAGCAATATTCCAATTATCTCTGATGACAGATTAGATTAAATCTACAAGGAATTGACAGCAACCGACACAAGCTTTCCCTGCTAGCAGAGGTCGCTCTCTGTTTTACCAAGATAGAGAGACGTCTGCTAGAAGAGGTTGCTCTCTGTCGTTTCCATTTTACCAAGATAGAGAGACGTCTGCTCTGTCTGCTAGCAGAGGTCGCTCTCTGTCGTTTCCATTTTACCAAGATAGACTGGAGACGTCTGCTAGCAGAGGTCGCTCTCTGTCGTTTCCATTTTACCAAGATAGAGAGATGTCTGCTAGCAGGGAAACACAAGCTCCTCGATGGGATCATGGGAGGAAGTCACTCTTCTCGCAATGCATCATGGAACCAGTGAATTAATTCAGGTAGCGTGAAAAAACACACACGGTGTGAATTAATTCAGGTAGCGTGAAAAACAATTAAACACACAGTGTGAATTAAATAGGGTAACCTAAAGTAATCTGGCACACCATAAACATAAATTAACTCGCCTATCATTGAAAAAATGAAACAATTTCGACCAGAACGGACCCTCATATAAAACTCTCTAAAGATTTCCTCGACGGCAACGAAGAAACGAGAAAACCCGATGAAACTACCCAGAACAGCTTTAATAGAAAGATCACGAAGAAGTTTGTACTGACAGTAAGTAAAATGAATAGATAAGAGTTCTTAGTGCAGTTTAACTGTCCACATAGTAAAAGAAAATTACACGGTGGCTTGAAGATATGAAGTTTATCCTCTCGAGTCCAAAATATTTCACTCGTGGAATGTTTTCGACTCTCGAGGATAAACTTCATATCTTCTCACCACCGTGTAATATGCTCTCTTTACACTCTGGTTGGTTTAACGTGGTTGACTTCTGGAGCTTTTGGCGCTGTTTACGTCCGTACGGGAGCATCGTAATAAAAATAAACACCGAATCCATGTGCGCAATACACGTAAAAAGGACGTTTGGTGGACTTCATGAATATTACAAGGTCTGTGGACTCCTGATCTACTCCTAATAAATGTTTTGAAAACAGCAGCTACTGAAATCGCGCCAGTTCTACAGATAGATTTCAGTCAATCAATTAACTCTGGGATACTACCACATGACTGTATAGCAAACATAATCCCAGTGTACAAAACAGGGAAATGATCAAATCCAGCAAATTACAGACCAATCTCCCTAACATATGTCACATGTAAACTCCTAGAACATATATTGCTTAGTCAAATTAAGAACCATTTGGACCGCAATGATATCCTGGTCCACTACCAACATGGATTCAGGACTGAAATATCATTCCTGTGTATCACAATTGATTACTACAATCAAATACCTGACGAATAATAATAATAATAATAATAATAGTCTTTATTAATACTACACAACAGACGTGAGAGTTTACATGTAATAATGATATATATGTAATAATGTAGAATAGAACTATGTAAATAATAACTCGATGAATAAATGTATTGTAATTTAAAATATAATAATAATTGCCACAAATATTCTGCTAATTATTTTTGTTATATAAATTGAAAAAGACATCTGTTAAAAAACGATCTTTTAAATCTTTCAGTGCTGACTTTGGGAAGAATAAACTGGTGCCCGCGCTCTCTAAGGATTGTCCCTCTCTTATGTGGCAGGAGCTCACACAGGGCATGATTAGGATCATTAATGATTATTTTCCACATCTTAGTGTCTCTGTCTCTAATTACATCAGATATAATTATGCTTTTAGTATAGTATAGCCAAACCGAAACGTCCGTTTACAAAACCTATCAATACGTTCAAGGTATTTGCTCTGATAAGCAGAGCCCCATACTTCAATACCATATAAAAATAAGGACATTATAAGAGAGTCAAATAGTTTGGTCAGTTGGTCCAAAGAGTATCCATAATATTTACAAACTCTAAGAATGTACAGTCGGCTGTTAGCTTTACATAGTAGGTTATCTATATGGAGGTCCCAGTTACAGGGGTTGTCTTGAAATGTTACTCCAAGTAATTTCAACCAACTTTTCCTTTCAATCCTTGTTACGGGTGCCGGAAGAAGTTGGGGAGACTTTCCTCGTACGACCATCTCCCAGGTCTTAGAGAGAGATTAAGAGTCATACGATTATTGGACGACCAGTTCTCAATGTTATTAACTTCTGCAGCAGAGGAGTCGTGCATGGTTCTTTCTGACTGGCGCCGTAAGAGTAATGTCATCCGCATATTTAATTAGCATATTGCTAGATGGATGAACTATTCTAATATTATTGACCATAAGGGAGAATAACACTGGTCCTAACACCGTTCCTGTGGGACTCCTCGATTGATGTTTACAAAGACAGTAGACACTCCATCAGTTACGACTCTTTGTTGTCTACCACTGAGAAAACTAATTATCCAGTTAATAATATACGGGTTAATGTCAATCTGTTTGAGTTTATCACATACTATATTATGAGTAACTGAATCAAAGGCCTTACTAAAATCAAAGGAGAAAACGCGAACAAAGTCAATAGACTGATTGTCGAGCAGCTTAAGCCATGTATGATAGCACTTAATAAGGGCCATAGTGGAATTGTGACCCTATTTATATGCAAACTGGTCAGACTGCTATTACCGATTTAAGAGTTTCATATAAATATTTTCATATTTTCTGTATACTATTCTTTCGAAAAGTCTCATTATGATGTTAGTCAAAGAAATAGGTCTCAGCTGATTACTGGAAATTAGAGGAGACTCTTTTGGAATAGGCGATACATTCGCAAGCTTCCAGAGGAAAGCTACTGTATTAATCCTAAGTGAGCAATTAAATACTTTAGTAATAGGAGTGGCGCAAGATGGTGGGCATAATCTCTCCACATCCAGTATGGGAATTCATCAGGTCCAGGAGCAGTGCGTTTCTGGTGAGCAAAGAGTAGTCTAACAGTGTGTTCATCTACTGTAGGAATTCTTGTGTTATCAGGGATGGGTAGGAGCGGAGGAGCGGAGTACTGGGGGTCTGTGTTGATATTTTGAAAATAAGTGCTAATAGTGTCAGGGCTAATAATGGAGCCAACCGGAACACTACTATATTTCCTGCCGGTCAAGTGTTCCAACAGTTCAGAGGGACAGTACTCAGGATCCGGTGGGTGATAAACTGAAGAATATGGACAACACTAACACCCAACTGAACAGATCTATTCATCCTCGACTTTGCCAAGGCATTCGACACTGGCTGTGCCCCATGAGCGACTGCTCCACAAGCTACATCATTATGGAGTGAGAGGCTGCATCCTGCAGTAGATCAGGGTATGGCTGACCCAACGACAGCAGAGAGTCGTCATCGATGGAGAGCGTTCTCACGGATTAATCCAGCGACATCGGGGGTGCCTCCTAGAATAGTATTGGGTCCCCTGATGTTCCTCCTTTATATCAATGATATTGGGGATAACATCGAATCCAATATCAGACTCTTTGCCGATGATTCTCTTTTGTATAGGAAAATCGAATCAACGGAAGATGCTAAAAGTTTGCAATCTGAACCATCTGATCGAATGGTCTCATAAATGGCAGATGGGATTTAACATAACTAAATTGCTTTGAACTAAGATTAACAAGAAAGAAACATCCCACCCTCTATAGTTACAATATCGAAGGAACAAGACTTGTGTCTGCTAAAGATCATCCTTATTTAGGTGTTCACCTATCAGATGATCTGAGGTGGAATACCCATGTGGCCGAAATTACTAAGAAAGCTAATTCATCTCTCGCTTTCGTAAGACGCAATCTCGGGAAATGCTCACAAGAAGCCGTGAAAGACACAGCATATGAATACGCTGGTTAGACCACACCTTGAGTACGCCTCCGCAGCATGGGACAATATACAAAGAAGAACATTGATGTCATTGAAAAAATCCAAAGAAGAGCTTCCCGATTTGTCACAAGAACTTATGACAGATATGCAAGTGTCACGGCCCTCCTTCAGGGTTTAGGATGGAGCACCGGTCTCATGTCGCGTAGCTTACAATTTTCTATAAAATATCAATAACCAGATTGCAATCGAATTGCCATCGAATTGCCATCTTGTATCACTAATACCCCAGGGAAAGTCACTCGTTCCGGTGTTCTACACGTCGGACATAGTGACCATAGTTTAATATATGTGATAAGGAAAATCAATACAGTTAAAAAAGATAGAACCCATAAGCAAATTGAGATCAGGAACTTCAAACAATTCAACGATCAACGGTTTCTGGCTGATCTCAATTGTCAGCCGTGGCAACAAACATATACCAAGCAGAACGTTGACGAAATGTGGGTGTGTTGGAAGGCAATGTTCTTAGAAGTGCTTGATAGACATGCCCCGGTAAGATCAAAACGAGTTAGAAAGAAAATTAGCCTTCCGTGGATATCCAAAGATATCAGGGCTAAAATATTCGAAAGAGATCATTTCAAACGAAAAGCAATCTCAACTAACAACGAATCTGATTGGAAGTCTTACAGGTCAGCCAGAAATGATATCAACGTCAGAATGCGGAAAGCTAAAGCAGAATATTATCAGACCCAAATCGATAACCAAAAAAATGACCCTAAACGAGCTTGGAGAACAGTTAATGATATTTTGGGAAGAAATAGAACGGATACTTTCGTGAATGAAATTAACACCAACAATGACACTATCACCTCACCAGAGGAAATTGTAGATTGTTTCAATAACTACTTTACAAACATAGGCCCTAAACTTGCAGAAACCATAGATAATGATGGGCCCGATTTCGAGAGTTATATCAAGAAAGCAAATACAAGTTTTAGTTTTAGGCCTATAAGTACATCAAAAGTCTACAAAATAATGAATTCATTGTCTACTCGAAAAGCAACAGGTGTCGATAAAATCTCTGCTAGAGTTTTTAAAGTGGCAGCACCAGTTATTGTAAGTTCCCTTACACAATTATTTAATATAGCCATTGTCACTGAATCTTTTCCTTCAGAATGGAAAATTGCCAGAGTTAATCCACTCTACAAAAAGGGCCCACGAAACATACTTGACAACTATAGACCTATCTCAATTCTTCCAATAATAAGTAAAGTATTTGAAAGAATATTATACGATCAGTTGTACGAATACCTGATGGAACATAACCTACTATCGAATCACCAGTTTGGTTTCAGAAAATTCCATTCGACCGCAGCTGCATTATTAGATAGCACAAACGAATGGTATGTTAATATGGATCGTGGCCTTTTTAACCTGGTTGTGTTTATTGATCTGAAAAAAGCATTCGATACCGTAAATCACAACATTTTGGTACATAAACTTGAGCTATTCGGTATAAAGGGAGCTGCTAAGAATCTCATCCGCTCATATCTTACAGACCGTACTCAAAAGTGCCAAATAAATAATGTAGTTTCGGGTCACAGGCAAATAACATGTGGAATTCCTCAAGGGTCAATACTTGGGCCACTTCTATTTCTAATGTATGTAAACGATCTGCCAAATTGCCTGAGCTCCACAACAGCACGGCTATTTGCGGATGATACAAATTTAACAGCAGCTGGTGAAACTCTAGAGGAAGTAGAACTGGCAATAAATCGTGATTTGGGGAACGTTAAAAAATGGCTTTCGGCAAACAAACTGAGTCTTAACGTAGCAAAAACTGAATACACCCTGATTGGATCTAGATATAATATTAATCATCTTTCAAAGGCACCAGACATTGCCATTGGGAACCAACCAATCAGGAGGGTTAATAATTGTAAAGTACTTGGTGTCCAGATCGATGAGTTCCTTACGTGGGAAAGTCATATTGATTATATAGCTAAGAAAATCTCATCGGGTATTGGTGCTATAAAAAGGTTAAGACAGTTTGTAGATCACGAAACATTGATATTAGTATATAATGCATTGGTTAGGCCGCATTTCGACTACTGTAGTGTAGTGTGGGACTCGATAGGAAGTGTCCTTTCGGATCGTCTTCAAAAACTACAAAATAGAGCCGCCAGAGTTATAATGAAACGCAGTAACGAAGCCGGACAGTCTGAAGCGTCCCTAAATGCTCTTGGGTGGTTGACATTACAGGAGCATAGAGCTCAAATGAAGGCAAAACTTATGTTCAAGATACTCCATGGTTTAGCACCTTCGAGGCTGTGTCATTTATTTCAAAAATTTAATCAAACTAGCAGTTATAACTTGAGAGGATCTTCTAGTAAGCTAGTCATGCCTCGTCCAAGAACCGAATTCTTAAAGAAAAGCTGGAGTTACAATGGCGCAAAGTCATGGAATACCTTGCCAACTGAAGTAAGGGACTGCGAATCGTTTAATTCCTTCTGCAATCTCATTTCTTCCTCCATTAACCGTTAGCATGCATCATTCCTTTCCTTCCGTACTTTTAAACTTTTAAACAATTAGTAACGCTACCATTAAATCAGCAGTTGACATTATAGTACATCATAATGTCATATTATTGTAAATACGTATCATGTGTTTTTAACACATCTTAAATACCTTTATATATATTTATGCATTATATGTGTTTTTAGCACATTTAAGTAGTCATCGACTTTTGTATTATAGTTTTAATTAATTGTATTGTTCACGCCCTTCATGGAAATCAGCTACAAGTTGTAGAGGCTAGCGTGCCTAAATAAAGTTATTGATTGATTGATTGATTGTTAAACATACTAAGAGATCTAGAAACCTCCGCGAAGGTACTTTTATTCCTCTACAACCTCGTATCGATCATCGTTATAAGTATAACGTTTTCGCAAGAACTGTTAAAGACTGGAACTCACTACCAGACTGATGTTGTATCATCAAATAGTGTTTAAACAGTCATCTTCGGAGTTTCTGTCCCTTAACCAATAACTAAGGAATTTACATATTCATATGTATCTATTTACTTATTTACTTATTTTTGATTTATTAATTAATTAATTTATTAATTTATTCATTATTGTAACGGCTGACCAAGCTGACCATGGCTCCCTTCACCACAGGCAACCTAAGCTCTAATTGTGTCTATTTGTCAGTATATAATACATGTATAAAGGCTAAAGGAAAATCACGAATTATACCACTATTCATAGGTCAAAATCAACTGAAATAAACATACATTTCAGTGCTGCATCTGTTGTCCTTTGTCGTTTATTAGCGATTTGGGCTTTATCAATCTAAATATGCGAACCAATCATATGCGAGTTCGTGACAAGGGATGTGAGCAGCTGGTCTAACAATATTGCAACCAGTCTCATCTCCCGCCATGACTGAACTTCAGTTCAAGTTTCCCCAGTTTTATATCATGGCCGAGCGTACGCCGTATAGTCACTTCCAAATCCCCCGGGTTTCAAGACTATAAACTGGAGGTATAAAGTACTCGAATATTGTTTGGACAAGACCGGCATCGCTGATCGCCTTGTCTGTATAATGACAGCTACATGTACTTTTCGTTTTAATTAACATTCCAAAACAACCATACCTCTCGAGTTTCGTAAATCGTGATTACTTTGTACACTTTTTTCTATCGTGAATCTTGCTTAACCTTCTCGTGTGACCTCAGCCATACACGTTATGTACAGGCAGCCCAATCTCGTGATTTGTGTATTTATACGCTTACAAATATCGCTTGAATAGTTCATATTATAAATCCTTGCAAAACATATATGTTAGACAAATAAATGCACGACTTTACCCTACAATGTTTCAGTTGTGATTATTCATATTTCTGAGCTTTCCGCGTTTGAAACTTCGAATTGACAGGCCAAATTGGCAGCTGCCAATTCGATTTGAATTGGCAGCTGACTTCAGCCCGGTATAAAAGTGAGGGAAGGAGGATTCGAGAAAAACAGGGGAAGCAACCCTATAAGAGCTGAATAACCACAATTGAAACATTATAGGGTGAAGTCGTGTATTTATTTGTCTAACATACATGTTTTGCAAGGATTTATAATATGAACTATTCAAGCGATATAATACACAAATCACGAGATTGGGCTGCCTGTGTACACGCGTGTCGAGCTTGAGATCGAGGCTAAACGCGAAAGCGAGGTAAAATAACAGCGTGGCGCAAGAAGAATGTACAGTTTGTCGATAATTTGCTTCTGAATATCAAGTCATGGAGGTAAGAGAGGCGAACATGTACGTGAACTTGCATATTGGACATGTATCCCCGTTTTTTAGTAACGTATGGGGAAAGTATTCAAATATTGTCGACTCTACCAGATGTTAAAATACATATATTAAACTACTCTACTGTCACGAGCGACGACTGGCAGTTAAAGTGATCATACATACAACTTACATACAGTATGTTGTGACTTGTGTTTGCTTTGAATATTTCGTTCAACCTTTGTAATCCTGTAGAACTGTAATCTGTATAGTATTGAGTTTGACTTGGATGAAAAATGAGACAGGCAAATTACATGTGTAAACGAGTGAGAAGCTAATTAAGAATTGAAACATAAAAATGTATGGACTATTTATTTTCTTGTCGCTGGCCATGGAGCTGTAGCCTATAGGCTGCGTCACAGAAAATAAAACAGTACCGTACATACATATTCTGTATGTAATAAACTGAAAATATGATTTCTTGTAACACATAAACTTGTACTGTATGTACAGCTGTAGAAAGTCGAATGAGTTTGCCATTGTATTAAACAATTGTTTTGTGTTACATATTCTGTTATTAGGTTGCGTTAAAATTTATGAAAAAATTTAATTGTGATTTTCCTAAAAGTTCTCTCAACAGAAACGTCTTCGGATCAAGATAACAGAACTAAACCCACATCTGATATGTAAATTATGTAATGGATATCTGGTGAATCCTGTCACCATCACAGAGTGTATACACACATGTGAGTGAATAAATATATATTTATAATAAATACATGTATTAGATAGTTTAGTGTGTTGCAGTATTTTGGCGAGCCCATAGGGTTTACATGCAGTCAAAATACAGCCACACTACACACTAAACTGTCTAATAAGATATTTATTATCCAACTTTTTCCCACTTAATAAATAAAGGCACCCATGACAGAATATAAATAATTAAAGCCCTGGCCTGCAAACACGTCCAACATTTCTAGATTCATGTACAACATGTTAATGGCCTCATTTGGCCACCATTTTGGACAAAGTTTGATTTCTGTCATCCCTGCAGCCAAAGTATAGAACAATGTTGGATTGCACGATGATCAACGTGTTTTGCTTGTCTATCAAATGTTGGATGAAGTTTGTTTTTGTTGGATCAAATATTTGACAGCATTTGGCTGCTATCCCAACATTTTCATCCAACAAAGCAATTGAACAATGTTTGATACACTGTAGTTTGACATGAAGGGCTTTAGATTTATTTGGACAGCTTGTACAACATTGTTGGATTCACACGTGCACATTAATTAGTGTACATGTGTTTTCTTACAAGTGTTCTCTCAACATCCCAAGTGTTTATAACATAATTTAAAGACATGGAAAATGAGTGCCACTGTTTTAACTGAAGACTGGGACACTGATATAATCTGTATTTTGGCCGTAGTAGATCTGTATCATGATAATAATATTGACATAAAAATCAACTCTTCATAGGAGTCATATTATCACTAGACGATATTGCTGGTTTTTACTCAATCTCCAGAGATTCAAACGACAAAGAGCATGGCGGCCATGTTGGTGTACCTAACAAAAGAAACTAACAAAGAATCTATTGTTAAAGGTACACCAACATGGCGGCTATGACGTCATGTGCAAACCAGCAATACTGATTAAAATAATGAAGATCTTGAGAGAATTACTTAGAACTCAGCTTTGGAATGATTGCTTATATACAGTTGTTAACCCTTTGATTTTGTGTTGTGCTTCAGTTTGTAAAAGTTGTTTAATACGGCACATCAGCCTTGTCAACTGCTGCCCATCATGTAATAAAGTCATCCATGAATCACAGCCACTCTATAACATAAGGTACAGTGCTTACAGTATAATGTAAATGACATATAGTACAGCTTGAATCTTATCCATGCCAGCTGCAGCTTATGATCCACCAAATATATGTTTTCTTTCCCATGTGATTGGTGGAATTAGTTCACGTGATCTGATAAGGCCAAAGAAAATAAATGTTGTGTTTCCAGTAACCTGACTGACCTGTATTTTTTCATGCCGACCTCAAACGTTTTATTGCTATTAATGGTATTTTCGAAGACTTGAAACAAAAATAAACAAAAACAAATAATTATTAAAACAATAAGAAGTATGCAAACACAACTTCTTTAGGGTTTACACGGTCAGGGAAAAGCTTTTTTTCAAGGTCAGGGAATTGTCAGGGAATTGTCAGGGAATTTAGGATTTGGTTAGGGAAGTCCCAAATTTCAGTGAAAAGTCAGATAATTTGTATTTTTAGACTTCACATACCTATTTCTTTGGCTGTTCAATGCTATATCAGCAGGTACAGTACATGTAACCCCTTTAGATGAAATTAACTTGTCAATAAGGATGGAGAGTATACGTAGGTGCCATTTGCAATGCAAGTACTAGCAACAGGCAAGCAATGCGCAACTAAGGAGGGAACCAAGGCAACCAAGCCACGGGTCAACCCCTTGCACCTGTCACACTGGATTACAGTGGAAAGAATACTTACCTAGGTGTTAGACCTTCCATAGTAGGAACGGGTGGGTGGGGCAATCCGGAAAGCAAATACGAAGCAAGCAAGCTAGAACTGAGCACGAGGGCAAACTCATCACAATTGACGACCTCGTTGCACATGTGCCAAATGAGCACTGTCTGCTGGCCAATAGCTATTGCAAAGCGATCCCAAAATAACTCACCATGGGGGCAAATTCGTCACACAAGACAACCCCATTAAGAAAGAAAGCTAGATCTGAGCACGAGGGCAAACTCATCACATTTGACGACCTTGTTGCACATGCATCAAATGAGCACTGTCTGCTGGCCAATGGCTATTGCAAAGTAATTATCCCAAAATAACTCACCATGGGGGCAAATTTGTCACACAAGATGATATGCTGGCCAATATCCCAGTTAACTATGATTATTAAATCTCATGAAAATACAGTGTACATTGTACAAATTAACTTCATGTACATGTAATTGAATATTTATTTTCAAGGTTATATTTTCATATTTTGAGGCTTTTGAATTTTTTGACAAGATTTGTGGAACTAAAACTTTGTATGTACCAGATTCCTGCCAAAATCATTTTATGAAATAAAGATGTACTGTTTGCGAGAGGTGCATTTTGTTGTCAATCAATGTTTTGAATATTATTTTTAAATTAAAATAGCTAGTGGAATTAATATTGCTTGATTTTTCCAACTCAGCTTACTTTAATAAAAGAGGGTAGATTTTTTTTTTTTTTTAGGGAGACCATGCATTCTTGTTCTCCTAAAAAACAAGGGGAGACCTGTTCTTTTCTCTCTATTAATTTGATTTCGTTACCTCTATAGATGGAAATGCCAAATTTCGGATAAAATTATATAATTTGAAAACTTAAAGTACAAGTCACTGAAAATACACAAGTCATTGAAGACTTGCAACAAGGATAAAGAATGATTTGAGCTAGCCAGCTATTCAACCATGTGCTCAGCCAATAATTGAGACCCTCTCTTAGTAAAATACGCTGTTCCACAGTCCAGCGCTGCATTCAAAATGGCAGACACTTGGCAATGAGAAGTGTACATTGAAGATGATAAATGTAAAATTCTGGGAGAAGCAGGGTGAGGGAGATGAGAAGTATACAGTACACAGATAATAATGGGGGAGCATTATTGACTCCCTCATTTGCGAATATCGAGGGAGATAAAAAACACAGGTGCACAATCTCACCAAAGCGTGAGCCCTGCGATGCAATGTTTTTCCATTTGAAATCTTTGTGGGATTGATTTTTAATAATGTTTTATTTATACCTTCATTCAGATTTAATAAAAACTGAGCCATGAAGAATTAAACCCTCAAAAGACTTGAAATGATATTGAACGATTCAACTCCCCAAAGACTTGAAATGGAAACCATTGCATTATAGCTATTAATAATTGATCTATTTGGCCCTTAATGTCATCTAAAGGATGTTATAATCCATGAAATATTTTCTCTCATGCATGATTGGTTGATTGCATCACATCATGACCCAATATTTTCTCTCCGAGGTGGGAAATATCAGCAAATACATCACATGTGAGCATAGAAGCACACATCAAAGAAAATATTTGAAGGATGCATGCATGATAACAACGATAACCTACATTGTGGTGTCAAAATATGCCCTGATATTTGTCCTTGGACATTATCTGATCCTTGAAGCTCACAGTTTCCTTGAGCTTTGCTCTCGGGAACTGTTATCTTCTTGGATCAGATAATGTCCGAGGACAAAATATCAGGGCATATTTCAATGCCACAAATAGGTTATTGTATTTATATTATGTGTAATATTGTAGGATATTATAAATTATTATTGGTAAAATAATCCTTTTCTTCTTCAGATCAGATCGTGCAATGCAGGACATAATAAACAAAATTTTCCCAAGACTTGAAAAAGGTAGAGAAAATGATGTGCAAACATGTTTTTTGTAGCTGCTGTAAGAAAATAAAAGTAATAATGATGTACATACATGACAGTTCACTATACATTATTTTATTTGTAAATATAGCTGCTAAGTAATTTCACGACCTATGATTGGTCAATTTATGGTCCATCACTTCCTGTACAGACCTTCCGCCCACTTCCTGTACAGACCTTCCGCCCACTTCCTGTACAGACCTTCCGCCCACTTCCTGTACAGACGTTCTGCCCACTTCCTGTACAGACCTTCCGCCCACTTCCTGTACAGACCTTCCACCCACTTCCTGTACAGACCTTCCGCCCACTTCCTGTACAGACCTTCCGCCCACTTTCTGTACAGACCTTCCGCCCACTTCTGGTCTCATGAAAATGAAAAAGCTATACAATAAACATCTTTAGTTATTAACCTCGTTGCTCGGTCTGTACCATAAGTTATGGGCCCTCATTTTCCCCCTTTTTCCTGCTTCGCACTTGTGCCGTAAGAAGGAACAAAAACTTGGTCCATAATTTATGGTACAGTATGGTCCTCACATTAGGTGAATAAGAGGTATATATATGTTGTAGTTGAAATTGACCATTCAGTTCAATTTGACCATGGGTCAAAACAAACTTAAGTTCAATTTGATCCAGTCAATTCAAACTATGTCAATTTGACCCGGTCAAAACAAACTAGTTTAATTTGACTCAAACAAATTAGTGAGCACACATTGTTGACGGTTAGGTTTTTTTTATGTAGGGGTATGATTTTGATTAGTTCACATGATTATTGATTGTTTGAAGCAAACTAATGCAAAAAAAATTGGGAGTTTCATGACAGATTCCATGTGGGTTACTACTTCATGTAAGTGTTGACT
Source organism: Actinernus sp. WN-2022 (assembly GCA_030867875.1). Lineage (NCBI taxonomy): Eukaryota > Metazoa > Cnidaria > Anthozoa > Actiniaria > Actinernidae > Actinernus > Actinernus sp. WN-2022. Next base: position 7,335,529 of record JAOWCC010000577.1, on the reverse strand, counting down.
TGTTGACCCGAGAGGATCTGGGTTCTGGTTTAAGTTACTTATATAATAAATGTTGCTTCCAAATCAACAAGCGCTTGTGTGGTGCAGTGTGTTAAGTCAGTGGAAAACTGGGTGTGTCAAGGCAGAGCTGCTGAGTTCAAATCCCTCTGAGTTCAGTACATGGTATTACATCTGAATGAAAGGTAAGTGTAAGTATATGGGAGGGGAGAGAGAGGAGAGAGAGGAGGGAAGGGATGGAAGGAAGGGAGGGGAGGGTGAATTGTTTTTAGAATCATTGATAGCGAAACCTGGGTCAATTTGACCTAGGTTGGTTTGACCGGGTCAAATTGAACTAGTTGAATATGACCAATGGTCAAATTGAACTAGTTTGTTTTGACTCATGGTCAAATTGAACTGAATGGTCAATTTCAACTGCAACATATACATTGTATTGTTTGACTAGATCACAGGCCACCATAACCCCTTTCATGTAAATAAATCAGACAAATTCAAGTCCTCCATAAATTACTTTATTAATACATAGTAGATGATTATGATCCACCTACAGTTGTAACTTATTTAATTTCCAAGTGTTTGTTTTCTCATGATTGTGTGTTGTCTGAATATGTTGTTTGTAACTTTTTATGTATTAGATGAGAAACGCAGAGAGAAAAGATTTTACAAGTCCAAAGGAGTTCCATACTCACAACCAGCAACTTCAAGTGAACTAGGTAGATAGATATGCACATAGATGTATTCTATTTCTCTGATCGATTTGACTTATTGTTAAGTTAACATGTAGGGTGTGAAGAAGGCATTTAAAAGACATAGGAGGATAACTGAGGAGAGGAAGGAGGATTACATATGTACCTACAACATGATCTAAATTAGACTAGCTCTCAGACATGACTGTTTACTCCATGACCAATTCAATAGGGTAAGGTTTGGTTAAAATAATTGAGGGAACCTCTGCTGAAAAACAATATTTGCTCTCCAATGTTCCTTATGGATGCCTTACAGTGTACATCTATTGCTGTGTTTGTCTCCTGTACATTGTACACCAGCAGATGTCATTTATGGATCGATTTTCCTGTCCATCAAACTCATTTGAATTTCCTGCATGCTGCCATCTTGAATCTTATGACATCACAATGGTGCTGGTTTTGTCAGAAAACAATAACTCAGTCTTTTGTTGTTTACAATAGGGACAACACTGTGATGGAATACAATCTAAGCTAACTTTATCACCTCAGAAAAACGTGACAATTTTGTCTTAATTAAGTTAAGATCCCTTGATTTAGGCATCCATATTAAGGAACATTTGAAAGACATAACATTAAAAAACATAACAATAAGCATGTAGTGTAACAGGCTGTACGTGAACTTCCTCGTAGCATCAGTCCAACCCAAAGAACCGAAACCTAAAGCAACAAAGAAAAACGAAGATTCACCAGACAGGACATCAGAAGTAAAACGTTTACACCATTCAGCTGAACAGATCTCCTTGCAGTTGGAATATGAGAGGTACGGTCTTGGTGCAGAATGTAGAGCAATGAATTCTGTACGGATTATATTAGTAGTTACTATATTATGCTGTTGTACAAACAATGATAATATTTCTTTTATTATATATTGTACAACTGTTTTGCAAGGACTTTAACTTGCAGACTCCAGTGGGGAACTAGAAATGGGATTAGGGGAGCAAGGGGAGCCTTTATCTTAATCCATTGTATTTTCACCTTTAGTTAACTACTTTTATAGTCTTTCTTTTGTTAAAGAGGGTTGGAAGATTAAGTAATGATTCAACTAAGAACTATAGCAATTGAAAAGACAATAGGCTGTGGCAATGACCACTACTGCTTGTCATTCCAGACCTGTGAATGAAAACACCCATGAATATTGCATTCTTATTAATATAATCAATGAGTTGTTTGTTTAAGTGGCTTATCCCCATGTACACGTGGCTAAGATCAGTCAAGATTTCAGACATGATTATTACTCCATTCTTTTATTATTTCAATTGTGTTAAAAAGTACAATGTTGTTCCTTCAGGATTGATACCAGACAGTTTGTTTGTGTGTTATTAGTTTAATACGAATCTCACTTTTAATTACAGTGAACAGGTTGAATCACAGACCATGACAGCATATGGCATCAAGGTACATATTAACTTTGATATCATTAAAGTGGCTCTGTCACGGTGAGATCAGGTCTTTATATTTGCAGTCAGCACTGGACAGAGTTATTTTAAGCTTCTTATATAAAACTGATGAATCTCACACACATGTGGGATGGTTGAAATCAAAGCAAATATGTTACAAACTGTGTTATGTAGACATTAAGTCTCCAAGGAAAACATTGTGTATCATTTCAATCAAGCATTGAGCGAGGAGGTTTCAACTGTTTGTATACAAATAGCCACCAATCAAACACGGACTCCACACATGCGCAACACCATGGCATAATTGGACCATCATTTGCAGCAATTTGCTTTCAAAGGACCAGATATTGCAGGGATATATATGCAGATAAACGTTGCATGGTAGTGGGGAAAACCCCAGCTGTTACAGTGCAACACTTTTTCTGGCTATGGAAGTGGAATTTACTTTAATCTTGCCTGCCTGTATACAAGTTTGTGCTGTTTTCAACATTCAGGCTGCAGTTGTCCCTTTTCTATTCATATGCTGTTTACAATCTTATGAGAATCAACGTAATGGCTATCTGACCTAGTTTAGCATCACTTATATTCATTAGAAGCCTACAAAAACTTTTTGCATGGAAATGATTGCCACTGGTGCTAGAAATTCATTATTCACTAATTAGTAATTTTAAAATGATGATTGTCAGTCGTTTTTTTATAACAAAATGTAATTAATAAAAATTACAAAGTTTAATTAATTAATACTTAGCAACAATAATTATTACGGGTACAATACTTAGTTGTCAAATGCATGCATGTGCACTTTGCTGACTGTGCAGTGAACTATATTATTACTACTGAATCACTAGTTATAATATAAACTGCATGAGCATCCTTAGATGCAAGATTTCATTGGCTGCTCAGCATGCTTAATTTTCTTATTATCGGCAAGTTCGAGGATTTCTTTCAGCGTAGATCAAGTTTTATATTATAAAACAAACAGAAGATCTTGTTATATTATATAACAAACAGAAGATCTTGTTATATTATATAACAAACAGAAGATCTTGTTATATTATATAACAAACAGAAGATCTTGTTATATTATATAACAAACAGAAGATCTTGTTATATTATATAACAAACAGAAGATCTTGTTATATTATATAACAAACAGAAGATCTTGTTATATTATATAACAAACAGAAGATCTTGTTATATTATATAACAAACAGAAGATCTTGTTATATTATATAACAAACAGAAGATCTTGTTATATTATATAACAAACAGAAGATCTTGTTATATTATATAACAAACAGAAGATCTTGTTATATTATATAACAAACAGAAGATCTTGTTATATTATATAACAAACAGAAGATCTTGTTATATTATATAACGAACAGAAGATCTTGTTATATTATATAACGAACAGAAGATCTTGTTATATTATATAACAAACAGAAGATCTTGTTATATTATATAACAAACAGAAGATCTTGTTATATTATATAACAAACAGAAGATCTTGTTATATTATATAACAAACAGAAGATCTTGTTATATTATATAACGAACAGAAGATCTTGTTATATATAATAATCAGTCCGAAACGCACGTGTTATTCGAGGACACACATGGATGGCGTCACGAGCGCGCAACCAATTGCTCAACTCGTTTTGATTGGATATTTTCATAGTTTTTAGTTTGCAATTATTATATAAAACAAATAGATTGCATACTGCTGTGTCTGTCCTCTTATAGATGCACAGATGACGTCACAACGTGAATAGAACATCAGTCTACTGCGTCTTGTGGCGCACTTCTTTGTTCTCTTCATGTTATGACGTCATCTGTGCATCTATAAGAGAACATCAGTTACTCGCCTGCGTCTTGTGCTGCACTTCTTTGTTCTCTTCAGGTTATGACGTCATCTGTACATCTATAAGAGAACATCAGTTACTCGACTGCGTCTTGTGCTGCACTTCTTTGTTCTCTTCAGGTTATGACGTCATCTGTGCATCTATAAGAGAACATCAGTTACTCGACTGCGTCTTGTGGCGCACTTCTTTGTTCTCTTCACGTTATGACGTCATCTGTACATCTATAAGAGAACATCAGTTACTCGACTGCGTCTTGTGCTGCACTTCTTTGTTCTCTTCAGGTTATGACGTCATCTGTGCATCTATAAGAGAACATCAGTTACTCGACTGCGTCTTGTGGCGCACTTCTTTGTTCTCTTCACGTTATGACGTCATCTGTACATCTATAAGAGAACATCAGTTACTCGACTGCGTCTTGTGCTGCACTTCTTTGTTCTCTTAATGTTATGACGTCATCTGTACATCTATAAGAGAACATCAGTTACTCGACTGCGTCTTGTGGCGCACTTCTTTGTTCTCTTCACGTTATGACGTCATCTGTACATCTATAAGAGAACATCAGTTACTCGACTGCGTCTTGTGCTGCACTTCTTTGTTCTCTTCAGGTTATGACGTCATCTGTGCATCTATAAGAGAACATCAGTTACTCGACTGCGTCTTGTGGCGCACTTCTTTGTTCTCTTCACGTTATGACGTCATCTGTACATCTATAAGAGAACATCAGTTACTCGACTGCGTCTTGTGCTGCACTTCTTTGTTCTCTTAATGTTATGACGTCATCTGTACATCTATAAGAGAACATCAGTTACTCGACTGCGTCTTGTGGCGCACTTCTTTGTTCTCTTCACGTTATGACGTCATCTGTGCATCTATAAGAGAACATCAGTTACTCGACTGCTTCTTGTGGCGCACTTCTTTGATCTCTTCACGTTATGACGTCATCTGTACATCTATAAGAGAACATCAGTTACTCGACTGCGTCTTGTGCTGCACTTCTTTGTTCTCTTCATGTTATGACGTCATCTGTGCATCTATAAGAGAACATCAGTTACTCGACTGCATCTTGTGCTGCACTTCTTTGTTCTCTTCATGTTATGACGTCATCTGTGCATCTATAAGAGAACATCAGTTACTCGACTGCGTCTTGTGCTGCACTACTTTGTTCTCTTCATGTTATGACGTCATCTGTGCATCTATAAGAGAACATCAGTTACTCGACTGCGTCTTGTGCTGCACTTCTTTGTTCTCTTCATGTTATGACGTCATCTGTGCATCTATAAGAGAACATCAGTTACTCGACTGCGTCTTGTGCTGCACTTCTTTGTTCTCTTCATGTTATGACGTCATCTGTGCATCTATAAGAGAACATCAGTTACTCGACTGCGTCTTGTGCTGCACTTCTTTGTTCTCTTCACGTTATGACGTCATCTGTGCATCTATAAGAGAACATCAGTTACTCGACTGCGTCTTGTGCTGCACTACTTTGTTCTCTTCATGTTATGACGTCATCTGTGCATCTATAAGAGAACATCAGTTACTCGACTGCGTCTTGTGCTGCACTTCTTTGTTCTCTTCATGTTATGACGTCATCTGTGCATCTATAAGAGAACATCAGTTACTCGACTGCGTCTTGTGCTGCACTTCTTTGTTCTCTTCACGTTATGACGTCATCTGTGCATCTATAAGAGAACATCAGTTACTCGACTGCGTCTTGTGCTGCACTTCTTTGTTCTCTTCACGTTATGACGTCATCTGTGCATCTATAAGAGAACATCAGTTACTCGACTGCGTCTTGTGCTGCACTTCTTTGTTCTCTTCACGTTATGACGTCATCTGTGCATCTATAAGAGAACATCAGTTACTCGACTGCGTCTTGTGGCGCACTTCTTTGATCTCTTCACGTTATGACGTCATCTGTACATCTATAAGAGAACATCAGTTACTCGACTGCGTCTTGTGCTGCACTTCTTTGTTCTCTTCATGTTATGACGTCATCTGTGCATCTATAAGAGAACATCAGTTACTCGACTGCGTCTTGTGGCGCACTTCTTTGATCTCTTCACGTTATGACGTCATCTGTACATCTATAAGAGAACATCAGTTACTCGACTGCGTCTTGTGCTGCACTTCTTTGTTCTCTTCATGTTATGACGTCATCTGTGCATCTATAAGAGAACATCAGTTACTCGACTGCGTCTTGTGCTGCACTTCTTTGTTCTCTTCATGTTATGACGTCATCTGTGCATCTATAAGAGAACATCAGTTACTCGACTGCGTCTTGTGCTGCACTTCTTTGTTCTCTTCATGTTATGACGTCATCTGTGCATCTATAAGAGAACATCAGTTACTCGACTGCGTCTTGTGGCGCACTTCTTTGATCTCTTCACGTTATGACGTCATCTGTACATCTATAAGAGAACATCAGTTACTCGACTGCGTCTTGTGCTGCACTTCTTTGTTCTCTTCATGTTATGACGTCATCTGTGCATCTATAAGAGAACATCAGTTACTCGACTGCGTCTTGTGCTGCACTTCTTTGTTCTCTTCATGTTATGACGTCATCTGTGCATCTATAAGAGAACATCAGTTACTCGACTGCGTCTTGTGCTGCACTACTTTGTTCTCTTCATGTTATGACGTCATCTGTGCATCTATAAGAGAACATCAGTTACTCGACTGCGTCTTGTGCTGCACTTCTTTGTTCTCTTCATGTTATGACGTCATCTGTGCATCTATAAGAGAACATCAGTTACTCGACTGCGTCTTGTGCTGCACTTCTTTGTTCTCTTCATGTTATGACGTCATCTGTGCATCTATAAGAGAACATCAGTTACTCGACTGCGTCTTGTGCTGCACTTCTTTGTTCTCTTCATGTTATGACGTCATCTGTGCATCTATAAGAGAACATCAGTTACTCGACTGCGTCTTGTGCTGCACTACTTTGTTCTCTTCATGTTATGACGTCATCTGTGCATCTATAAGAGAACATCAGTTACTCGACTGCGTCTTGTTCTGCACTTCTTTGTTCTCTTCATGTTATGACGTCATCTGTGCATCTATAAGAGAACATCAGTTACTCGACTGCGTCTTGTGCTGCACTTCTTTGTTCTCTTCACGTTATGACGTCATCTGTGCATCTATAAGAGAACATCAGTTACTCGACTGCGTCTTGTGCTGCACTTCTTTGTTCTCTTCACGTTATGACGTCATCTGTGCATCTATAAGAGAACATCAGTTACTCGACTGCGTCTTGTGCTGCACTTCTTTGATCTCTTCACGTTATGACGTCATCTGTGGATCTATAAGAGAACATCAGTTACTCGACTGCGTCTTGTGCTGCACTTCTTTGTTCTCTTCATGTTATGACGTCATCTGTACATCTATAAGAGAACATCAGTTACTCGACTGCGTCTTGTGCTGCACTACTTGTTATATTATATAACAAACAGAAGATCTTGTTATATTATATAACAAACAGAAGATCTTGTTATATTATATAACGAACAGAAGATCTTGTTATATTATATAACAAACAGAAGATCTTGTTATATTATATAACAAACAGAAGATCTTGTTATATTACATAACGAACAGAAGATCTTGTTATATTATATAACGAACAGAAGATCTTGTTATATTATATAACGAACAGAAGATCTTGTTATATATAATAATCAGTCCGAAACGCACGTGTTATTCGAGGACACACATGGATGGCGTCACGAGCACGCAACCAATTGCTCAACTCGTTTTGATTGGATATTTTCATAGTTTTTAGTTTGCAATTATTATATAAAACAAATAGATTGCATACTGCTGTGTCTGTCCTCTTATAGATGCACAGATGACGTCACAACGTGAATAGAACATCAGTCTACTGCGTCTTGTGGCGCACTTCTTTGTTCTCTTCATGTTATGACGTCATCTGTGCATCTATAAGAGGACAGACGCACGGCAAAATGGAATCTATTTGTTAAATAGAACATGGAGAACCATCATTTATTTGTTAAATAATGTTCACGGACTAATATTTTTTATGAATCATACTGATGTAATGCAGGCATCCAATAGTTGTACCATCTTCTTCCTCACAGGAATTAGACAAGAAATTCATCAGATGTTCAACACACGTCACGATAGGGCTACTGCAGAGATTCCTGGCAACTAAACTCAACCTGGAGTCTGAGAACGTGGTAAGGAGACTATTGTAATGATAGTTCCTTTAACAGTTCTAACACTGTTGAACCATCATGAGATTTGAAGTTCGTTAATCTGTTAATGTTGACCCGCAATTATCAGGAATTTTGTAGTGTTTAGAAAACATAAGACAGCTGTTATTTAATAAACATGTTATTGTGATGTGCGTCTGTCCTCTTATAGATATGTCAACACATCATATCTTCACCTACCCCCGCCTGATGTCACAACTTGATGAGAATAAAGAAGTATTGTTCTTGTCACATTTTCACCTCATCTGTGCATTTATCAGAGGACAATCCCATGGCAAATAGACATCAACAACATAACATCAAAACGTTATGCTTACGTTATGTTACGTTATGCTTACGTTATGCTTACGTTATGCTTACGTTATGCTTACGTTATGCTTACGTTATGTTACGTTATGTTACGTTATGTTACGTTATGTTACGTTATGTTACGTTATGTTACGTTATGTTACGTTATGTTACGTTATGTTACGTTATGTTACGTTATGTTACGTTATGTTACGTTATGTTACGTTATGTTACGTTATGTTACGTTATGTTACGTTATGTTACGTTATGTTACGTTATGTTACGTTATGTTACGTTATGTTACGTTATGTTACGTTATGTTACGTTATGTTACGTTATGTTACGTTATGTTACGTTATGTTACGTTATGTTACGTTATGTTACGTTATGTTACGTTATGTTACGTTATGTTACGTTATGTTACGTTATGTTACGTTATGTTACGTTATGTTACGTTATGTTACGTTATGTTACGTTATGTTACGTTATGTTACGTTATGTTACGTTATGTTACGTTATGTTACGTTATGTTACGTTATGTTACGTTATGTTACGTTATGTTACGTTATGTTACGTTATGTTACGTTATGTTACGTTATGTTACGTTATGTTACGTTATGTTACGTTATGTTACGTTATGTTACGTTATGTTACGTTATGTTACGTTATGTTACGTTATGTTACGTTATGTTACGTTATGTTACGTTATGTTACGTTATGTTACGTTATGTTACGTTATGTTACGTTATGTTACGTTATGTTACGTTATGTTACGTTATGTTACGTTATGTTACGTTATGTTACGTTATGTTACGTTATGTTACGTTATGTTACGTTATGTTACGTTATGTTACGTTATGTTACGTTATGTTACGTTATGTTACGTTATGTTACGTTATGTTACGTTATGTTACGTTATGTTACGTTATGTTACGTTAGGTAAAACGTGACATCGTCTTTTCATGTGGGTCCGTTGGTTCAAAGGGTGGATAATGCTTATCTACTGGATAAATCCCTATTAACCAAACTAGGGTTATCCTCCCTTTGACCAACCGGAATCTGTACTCTAATAACACATGGCTATCGGCCAATCAGAGCACGTGTTTCTCACCTTTTTTGTATAAATGATTATAGCGATGTTGTACACGTACATCACATGTAAGTTACATATAACATATTGTTATTGTACTGTAGGTTGGAATCACACACGACCAGACAGAATTAGACAAAGACTTCACCTTAAAATATATCAGTGACAACTTAACGTCAGAAGAGGTAAGCCGTTCTTTGGTTTCTTTATTTTTAATAGTTGAAGGAAAAAGTAAAATATTGTATGCCATTTGTATTTTGTACAGTAAGTGCATAGGTGGGACATTTCTCTCATGGCTTCTCAAATTTTGCGAGACTTGTATCTCAAAAAGGGTGATTTGGTGTCATGAAGAATCTGAATAATTCAATGAGTGCGAAACGTGTCTCATTCATGTTGAACACGAGTTGTAAAAGTGTGAAGATTGAGCACTCTTTTTCCACGTACATGCACGATACCGAAAACAACCGGTACAACATTCATTTAGGCCTTGCGTGTACACGGATCTGTGAAAATTTGAGACCTATAAAAAAGGAGGCCAAGTTATGTTTCTGTGCTGTTCTCGAATTAGCGCGGCACAGTGTACACAAGCTTTTCGGAACTCTTTTGTACCGGTTAAAACTCGTCCGACACCATGTACACTTAGTCTGAAAAGCGCAAGCAACATATACACAGACGCAATGCCGTATTTATCATTAGCGGTACTTGTTCTACTCGCAGTGTGAGATAAAAACAAGCAATGCATTACCCTATGTTACATTTTGTCGCTAACAATAGTCACTGGCTATTCAAACAATAGCCTACCCTGAAACAATACAAACCCCAAAACATGGAATCTTTGTCAATCCATATGGGGTCCAATAAAATGCAAGGTTTTGAGAGGTGAAGGCCTCCTGGCGAAAACCAGGGACCAATTCTATAAAACAATACACGTTTATTTAACAATGGCATGCAGACTGGTAAAGTATACATGTAAAGGTTTATTGAACTGGCTCCAGGCCTAATGGTTCTTCTCATGAGATTACTAGTTTTCTCTCCTCTCCCCACAAAATGTGTGCGACTCGGAAGCAGATTTGGGGCAGCGGCCATCTTTGATGTCTTTAGAGTTTTGCTTTTATTTCTGACCGAGACAGATTTTTGTGGTGAACTCGATTGGGTGTTGGGTGAGCGTTATGAAGCTTCCTTGTTCTGATTTCGTGGTACTATGAAGTTTTTTTTTTTGTAGGATCGTTGCCGGCCACTTCTGCTACAGTACAAGGCGATGGAGATAATGACGTAACACGATGACGTAATGCGAAGTGATGACCCTTGTGATTTGATGGGAAACATGAATACCAAACAGGGCTAACCGCTAGCCGTGTTCATTGGTCTTTTACTTTGTTGGAAGCCCAGCTACAGAATTGCCGAAATGGTTTGCACAATACTTCCTACCGTAGTTTTGAAGTGATGTTACGTGCACAGATGTATACCATTATGCATACCATTGGAGTTTAGTGAAGTAGGATTTGGGATCATTCCAGTCTGGTACGGGGTTGGGTTATGTGTTGGGTTATGCATGTAAACCAAATTCTCGTATTAACGTGTGTAGGATTAATGTTTCCATGATCTCATTACTTGTAATTTTTACCCAAGTGATAGGACGAAAACTACTAACTAAAATAACTGTGTTGTCAAGTTTTTTCAATAAACTGCGGCCAACTTGTCTTTGAAAAGAAGTCCATTGCCAATCATTTCATTACGTGTAACCTCAGTTTTACAGCCAGTCAGTAGATTGGAAGGCCGTTACATATTGCACGGTATTCCACATTTTGGTTGTATGCAACAATGCTCTCCCATGACAGATTCGATTTCGTATGAGTTGGAAAATTACGACGACTAGCAGACCAGTTAAAATACTGACAGACAGACTTTATTCATTAGCTCTTTGTACTACATTAGTATATCAGATGACTGCTAACGAATTTAATAAGAATTGGTAAATGGTGGATGAATTATTCTGTAATCTTAAAAATCTGATATATAGTTATCGCTATATTAACTTAAATTGTTAATTTTGTGCTGAAGTTATTGTGGATCGCATGTTCATACAGTCGTAAACATATTTTGCTGCTACTGTTGTGACTTACTACTGGGGATTGATCCATGGTTGTCGAAAATAGTTATTTTTCTGTTATCTAACTTCGTCAGGTAAGGGTTTTTAAAGAGGATAAGAAATAATGCATTCATTCCAAAAAAATATATCGCCTTTTTGGGAGGGGTAGTACCTCCTTTATCTAGAGGATCTTTGGAATACAATAGCGTCATAGAGAATGTTTAGTGTGTGACATGAACAATACTGCTACTGATTTTTCAGTAGCTTTTCGAGCGCATGAAAATTTCCTGGATCGCATAGTCCAGTGATGTACTTCATTATTATTTGATATTGTCCAAGGGCAAAGTTCTTTTCCTGCTTTAGTTCTGCATATAAAACCACTGCTAAACCGGGAAAAATCCTTGTCTTCCATGCTCAAAACGTAATTTACCTAGAGCAGATTTCGTAGTCGTACCGTAGCTGAACCGTAGTCGTACCGTAGCTGAACCGTAATTGTGTAATTTGATGACAAAAACAATAGGGATACCAAATGTTGTCGTAGATCGTTGCCGTGACCACACTATGCGACTCCACATAAACTACTCAGACACACTTTCGTAAGATAGTAGTTATGTAATATAATAATTCTTTGTACAGGAAACTCCCATCACCCTAAGGTAGTTTTCAAGGAGGACCAGTTACAGAGAACATAGTCATAGTAAGCATACATAAAATAGATAATTACAAATGTAAGTATATAACACACACTCATCAAGGATGAATGAAATATAAGAAAAGCCGAAACAAAAACTAATAAAAATGTATAGAGTAGAAAAACTGTAGTATAAAGTGTAGTAGTAACAGTAACTCCAATCGTTTTAGGCTCATGAACACGCAAGACAGACTAAAAATACTACGAATAATAATGAAGTAAACGCCTAAAACTGTTGAGAGAATTACTGTTTCTAATAGCAGCGACACCATTTAAAGTGCATTACGAGCCTACATTTTGTATCATTAAAATCGATTCTACTACAAGTAAATAGTAAAATATTTCTTGATTTGAGTGTTGTGCTAATAACGTGACGTTGACGTGACGAAGGGTTTGGATATTCTTTGTTAGTGCGGAATCAGCCCAACGACTATACAAAGATATCGAAAGAAATTGCTCTGTGTTGCGCGTCTATGAAGAGAAAATTAGTTTTAAGTTCGAAAATAACCAATTCTCCGCTGATAAATCTAGCTTGTGTGGTGGCTCAATTCAGTGCAAATTTTCCCTACATCGAGCTATAGCGATGTTTCGTGTTGATAAACATTGCAATTGTCATGCTAATGTGCCAACCATGATTTTTAAAGCCCGCTTTGTGTTAGGAACCAATGGATCTCTGGTTGGCACATTAATGACAATAGATGACGACACACGAAACATCGCTATTCAATGTCGGGGACAGTACCTGACGTAACAAGTTACAAGACTTGAGCCGTCTCAGTGTACATAGCGGAGGTTTTGAGGAAGATTTCCTTTCTCCCAGGCACTGTCTATCGATCGATAAACCAGTTTACGGTGCATGCGCAGTTGTACAAATGTTTATTTGACGGGCAGATGTTAGACAATGGTGGCCCGCCAGTTGAAACAAAAGACTTGAACAACTGCACATGAACCGTAGACGTTTCATATATCGCTACGTTAATGGGATAGAGTGGTGGCTTGATTTCTACAAATGTATCAACTTTGATCTGCTGGTAGATACCTCGTGCTCGCAGTCTAATGTTAAGTATATATATAGACTACCTGCTCTTCATATTGGCGGTAAAATCTCCTTTGACATAAGATACACTTCTCCCACTTGGGAAGACAGATACAACATTAATACTGTAGATTTGTCGATCATACCTCTGAATTTCTAACGGGACCTGAAACAACCATAAGAGGCTGATCAAAGCCAGGACCGGCTAATCCACAGATCGAAATGGAATTTAGCGCGTCGGTTTTTGCGGAGGGAGGAAAATCGGAGAAAAACTCTGAGCAAGGGCGAGATACCAACAAACTCAACTCACATACAACTGTTGGCGCCGCGAACGGGAATCGAACCTGGGCCACAGAGGTGAGAAGCGAAGCGCTTAACCACTGCACCACCCTGACTCCCACAGGTGCTTTAACCCATGTGGGATGCTTGATATCAGATCGAATGTTCTCAATCAGAAGTAAACTTAAATGTTAAATTACCCAGTTTGTCAGTCCTAATCATTTTCTGAGTGAAAAAGAATCACATAGTTTGCAAATATTTTATTTTTATGGCTAATGAAATGGAATTTAACATGGTGGTAAAACACTTGAAGCAGTATCATCTAATAGTATTCAAACCAACAAATGTAAATAAAGAATACGTCCTCAAACTGATATAAACATGTACCAAACAGAGGAAAATTGGGTTTAGCTTAATACACATGCATCAACTGAGTCTCGAACAGGCAATACATTTCCAGGATTTCGACGGTACTAGCCGTCGAGGCTTCTCGAGTTTTTAAAATCGGTTTGCCATACTCTAGAGTTCCAATTCTTACTCATTCTCTTGTGTCGACCTTTGGCATTTCGGTAGCTTCAGTGGGAGAGATTTTTAAAATATTATAATCAAGCACTACTTAATAATTCACGAGGTAAGTAGCCAACCAGAGGTCTCGATTTGTACCACTGACGTGCAGTACTTTGAAATCTTTTCTAATATTCATAGAAAATAATTTCAAAGTACTGTAGGCAAATACCTTGAACAAAGGGAGGTCTGTACAGGACCTGAACAGATCCCCAATTGTACCCGAACAGCTCCTGAAGGATTTATAGGAATGGACTCATGGAACGTGGTAAACTTCGCTAATATATTACTTAATTCCTTGTTCGGGTACAATTAGGGATCTGTTCGAGTCCTGTACAGGTCTCACGATTGATCACAGACTTCCGAATGCGGTAAAAAAAATTAAGGTACAGTACCTGTCTTGATGCATACAGACCGTCTCCAATGTGGGACCCGTTTTATTTGCACACTGCCCGTCACTGCGTATGTCCGTGACGCCAACTAGTGCCAAACTGTTTTCATCAAATTTCACGCCAGGTTGTAAACACGTACTCCCACGAGAACAAGCGCATAATTGTTAACATACCATCTTTTCTTTAACAATGGACGTTTGATGTAAATACGCAAGTACGACCCACAAGTCTGAAACATCGAAACTCGTGAATAAATTCGTGCATCGAAAATTCAAGAAACTGAGGGTGGGTTGGTATAGAAAGGGAGGGGGGCTGCCAATTTTAATCTCATCATATTGTATATTATACGAAAATTATAAACTTTTTGTCGAATGCAGAGACCTATCTTTTTAAAATTTTCCTATCAGCCCGGCAATAGGCCTTTCGCAGGAAATTAACGGTCACGTGCTGACATAATACTTCGTTAACGAATGAATAGACCGATTTAGCTTGTACATTTGTCCCAATTCTGATCATGTGACAACTCTCCAGAGGATTCCGTGCTTTGTTTTCCAATTAGAGAAATGTGTACATTTCCTCTTGGGATACAGAAAAACAAGAAAACATTACTCGAGAGAAAAGTTAGGGGACCTGAATCGGTCTATTGAGCTCGTGATGCCCATGGGAAAGGCGTTGCCATGGATGCTGGACGGCAAGCTATCTTTAAAAACGCTGTTTTAGAAAGATCGACTGGAGGTGGAAAATAGCATTTTCAAATAGGTTTAGCTGTATAGTAACACTATATACCGATATCGTACAAGTGCATTTAAAGGGGCTGTGTCATGGTAGGACTTTACATTCGTTTTTCCGGGCCGGAAAGAGGTATTTCCACCGATTTTGATATGAACTAACGAACCTCTTGGCCATGTGGGATGCTTAAAATGAAAGCAAATATGCAAAAATGACTAACAAATAGTGTATATAAACAGTCTCCAGGGAAAATATTGAAAATCCTTTCAATCAAGCATTGAGGGAGGGAAGTCTAACTGCTTATATCCAATTAACAGCCACTAAACGAGCGATTACTTGATGCATGCGCAGTACCATGACATAGCCCCTTTAAATAAATGAATTCAGATTATTTTGCTGTCCAGTCAAACCACGTGATTGCATTACTGCAAAGGGACCATTGTTCAGTTCGTTCCTCGCCGTAGCCCGCTATACTAGACGTACTTTTTTCATTCTCATCAATTGGACTTTTTTCGTCGAATGTACGAGTGAAAATATTGGTCTGGTGTAGCAGGTTAGCCTACCCCCACCTTTAAAATACCAGACAACATGAAACCTGCCATCTGAAATGCTAGATGTATTTACAAATACATCCAGTAGAGCGTTTATAACATGAGCCCCTGGCTCGCGAGACCAGTAGAGCGTTTATAACATGAGCCCCTGGTTCGGGAGACCAGTAGAGCGTTTATAACACGAGCCCCTGGCTCGGGAGACCAGTAGAGCGTTTATAACACGAGCCCCTGGCTCGGGAGACCAGTAGAGCGTTTATAACATGAGCCCCTGGCTCGGGAGACCAGTAGAGCGTTTATAACACGAGCCGGGAGACTGGGTGACCACTCCCCACGTTTACCGACGTTAAATAAATTATATTGTATTGTACAAATGAACGAAATACGATGCAGATTGCCTTTACAAAGCCGACACCTTTATTTTCAAACTGAACACAAATGTACGCTCTGTGCAGTAAAAAAAAAACAGTAAAGAACGTATACAGTGCTACGACAATAGACAACGAGAACTAAACACATTGCAAAACGAAAATCCAGCATCCTAGCATATCCTCGAGATGTTCTTTATTTGAAAGACTTCGACTTGAGAACTCGTCGACCACATTCTCCTTTCACCGGATCGAAGCTCGAGCAAGTTGAAATGCTATAATATACTCGACACTGATTGGCTCAAATACCCGTAAGTTTGAATGCTTTGCTTTCATACTGCAATGTGATTGGTTCTCTAAGTGGTCCCGGTTTCTGTAGTTGCACTGTAAAATGCACAGCTTCACGGGCAGCAATTCCTTCCACAGTCTGGTGCTTGGAGCTTCACATCAAAAATATAGGAACTAAAATCAATACAGAGCAACAAACTAATAAATTATACTATTCACCATTGTACTGTACTAATACAAGATAAAGAACAAGGCGTTGTGACCTACTTTTGATAAACAGAATCACGTTTTCAACATGATTTCGACAATCTTTTACGAAGTTTCATTTGTTGCTTGACTGGTTATTCAACAGAGTTACTACCGGCTGACTCAGCATGACCCGGAGTATCTCTGGCCAGCTGCTAGCTATCTCAGTAATACTACGATACATACATTAACATGGCGTACTCTTTCGTACAAAGCACACTAGAGTCCCTAACATTCTTGGTTCCGTTTTGACTAACGTTCGGTTGTATTTTTTGCTATGTTTTTCTTTCAAAGTTCAGACACCGAAATGACAACTCAGTTATGATACAAAAATATACACATCTGTAATATTTTAGGTGAACCTGCGAGCGATATTTCCGATTGCGAGAGATTACATCAATTCGTCGCTGGGTTATTTTCCCCCAGGTCTTCTGGCTGGGGTTTTGAGCAGCCCTCCTACGCTTCATATTATTTTCACAAACGTGTCCAAGTTCCTTTTATTTGCCCAGTGAATTCACCCGGCACGTTGATGCACCTTCCAGATCGCGCATGCACTATAGGTGCGAAGTGCCGCTTTCCTTGTTGTTCGCAGACGCTGCTGTGATATCGGGACAGTAACTACTCGTTTATAGTGACTGCACAAGGCGGTATCATCTGCCTTCTTTATACACAGGTGATTGTTCGCAGTCATGTACAGAGTACCCAGGTTAGCCAGCGGTATCTTGACAACAAGTTGTTGCAAGCGTTTTGTTGGCGACGCGGCAGCAGTTTGTGTTCTCGGCAGAGCATCTACAACAGAAAGTCAATGGGTTAAAAATATATAAGCACGAGCATCGAGTAAAGTTATTCCACAATAGAAAGATGTGCGAAAAGAACCTTGCAACAGTTGGAATGTCTTATAGTAACGTTAGGTTAATTCCGATTAGGCCCTGCCCATATGAATGCGTTAATATTTTGTTGCATTTTCATCCACATGAAATCGACGCATCGACAATCTCACTATGACGCAAACAAGTAAAATCGAAAAAAAGCTACCAGCATTTCAAAACCGGAAAAAGCATGCACACCTTTACCCTCGCACCCTCAACCCTTCAAAACTCGGTTAAATTTTCGACCCCTGGACACGTCAGAGGATTTCTTACCTTCATATTTCTATATAAACAGCTGTTAAACGCTTGTCTCATTCCGATTGTGCTGTTTAGAGATATGTGGAACTGGAACATACGTTACACGAGAAACAGTTTCTGGAACCCAATCTTTTGGTTGCGGTTTCCCTTTTTCCTCTCGCCAAGAAGTCGTTGAAGACCTAGAACCAAAGCGGCCAGAGGGTTCCTTAGACTTAGGCTGGGAAACCGCTTCTTTGTAACGTCTATTGGACCTTGGTCTATCAGAATTACTCCGGTCACGTGGCCGGCGACGTGGTAAGTGATCAGTGATTGGTCCATTCGGCCGTGGGACCCCAACAGTTCCGATATTCTGTTCATGTTTAGGGTGGATCCCATTAACGGGTCCACCATGAGGATTATGTTCATGTAGTTTATGAGGATGCTCCGCTACAGGTTGTTGTTCTAACTGCTTGGTGTTCCTAGCAGGTAGAGTTATATTGGTTTGTTCGCGGGGTGTATGCCGCAGTACCCCGTTGAAATGTGACGGCACTGGTACATATCTTTGATGGTCCTGCTTATTCTGAGGGTATGGTACACTGGGAGGGTACCTCGGAGGCCTCCCTGCATTGGCAACGAAATTATAGGTACCACGACCAAACATGGCGTGTGGGTAGCGCTCCATTGCCGTTGGCATGGCAACTGATTTTCCTCTCAATGGTGGAACCGTTGCCATGGCATTACCTTTTATATCGGAAGCTCCAGGAATCGGCGGCCTCGTTTCAAAGTTGTTACCGCTGACTGCGGGGACTGACACCTCAGATGAAGCACAGGAAGAGTAAGGGATACAAGGAGTCGCTAAAAAATTAGTTTGTTCTTGAACCGATGAGAGCTCCGATGGGGCCTGCTCAGATGGGGCGCTTTCAAGAGGTGGCTTTTGTAATGTCACGTTGTTGAAAAGGGCCTTCTTTGATGGCGGAGTAAACCTGTTTCGTTCAGTTCTAAGTTTCATACTTGACTCCATCGAGCTTGTTATCCCGTTCTTCTCTGGCATTGCTATGGGTGCTTTTTGATCGTGAGTCTTTTTCTTAGGTTTTACATTACTGAACTCCACAGAATCGGGAACACAGTAACTGTATCGATATCCAGGGGGGTGCTCGCGTAGTTTGGGCGGAGTGTGGCCGACTGGAAGAGGTGCCGAGGCGCATGATTGTCTATCAGATACTGAAGTTGCTATAGAGTGCTTATCGGAGCCCGCTGTTAGGGAGTGTCTATCCGAGCAAGGATCCTCCACCACCACTGGTTCAGTACATCGTTCGACGATTGATAACGGCCTATCAATTGTCAGGGCTGCAGAGGATGGAAGTGATACATTTGACTGGATGTCAGAACCATGGGTTATGCTTGGAGCCCCATGGATTATAGGAGCAACAAGATCATGTCCACCATTGTGCCTCACAGCATTTCCATTCATCAACCTCCCCGTATCTTTATCACATGGTGCGTCAGTATTCTCCACCTCTTCCTGGTCAATAATATACTTTTTCTTATCGCAAATGTGATTCCAACAGCACTCCGTCCAGAACTTTCTCGCCTTGGGATTTTTATAACAATGAAACAAAAACACCACCAAACCAAGAAGAATATTCGCTATTGCATAAACACAGCTCAGGAGAAGACTCAAGTACCTCGGCTGCTGAAAATGGACGACTAAATATGCCAATGCAAAATTTGCGATAATCAGTAACAACACCAGAAGGCTTCCTTTTTGATAGGCTACGATTTCTTCTTTGTCTGGTAGCAGCTGCTCAATGTGTTGTACGAGTTCGGAGTTAGAGGTGACCGCTTCGCATAGGTGCTGTTCGTCGGTAAACTGCCCGCTAACGGTTTCTGGGTTTAGTGTGTTGTGTGTTTGCGGAGAGTAGGTGTTCTTGACGAGGTTGTGTAGTCGTATGTACATGAAAAAGTCAACGAGGATGATAAGGCACGCTGGACCGACAAATGCTCCCAGGAACGGGTTGGGTTTTAGCCAACAGCTGCAGTGAAGGAAAGAGGTAAAGTGAGTTAATAGAAGTCTAAATTTTACAACACCTGCTGTTTCTCGTTTTCTGCTTGGCTTATTGCCATTGGAAATAAGGACATACCACGGATTGCGTCATCACTCACGTCACGGATTACGTGATAGCGCGCTAGAATCAATTTCTCACAATTTCCATCTTTTTCAACCCTGCTAAGCAGAGGTTCTTTTCTCTTAACCTCTCTCCACTAACGAGGGAGAAAAGAACCTCTGCCACGATCCGAACGGTTTTCTGTTGAGCATGCGCTACGGTATCTGGATTTCCATTGGCCGAGAAAAACGAGACGGTAAACATTGTATATTTCCCATTGTTAACGGCAAGAGAAGGTGTGGGAAAAATAAAATAAATTTCCTTCTTCGAGGGTGATGTTGCTTTCCTTGAGGTTTGACACAGCTGCTTTTAACACTACTTCGAACTCGCTGACGCTCATGTTCACTCCAAAAACAGATGCCATCTTGAAACTGCAGACTCTAGACTGGGCAGTGTTTTAATAGTATCAACAAGTCATTCGCGTGTGACGTCGAACTCGAAAAACAGGTTTTTAAACTGGTTATTAAATCGGTTTGTCATGTGACTTACCTCCAAAAACTTGGAGCCGGCGAGATCTAAAGAACCGTTCGGATCGTGGCAGAGGTTCTTTTCTCCCTCGTTAGTGGAGAGAGGGTAAGAGAAAAGAACCGCTGCTAGCAGGGTTTCTTTTTGAAGGCTCTTCCGCCTGACTATTTCTCATTTGTTGTGGAAAAAACTTTTACGATACCGTACCATGGTATGTCCTCTTATTTCCACGTTTCTCGTCATCACGGTCAAAAACGTACAAACTGATATAGTAAGCCAAGTAAAGTATTGATAATGGTGGAGATAATAAAGATGATGATGTTGGCAATGAATCAGTACGAGTAAAACTATAGTGACCACACTGGGGGATGACTATCAAGTTAATGTTGAGTTTTCTGTTAAAAATATCGATCGAGGCTATAACAGTATTTTTACTCGTGCAATTGAACTAGTGAATATTAAGGAAGCAGTTTTGGAAACTTACTAGTTATCAACATTGTAGTTTTCGGGATTTCCTGCAACAGTTATTCCACAAATAATAAGAGGAATACCTGGAAAGAAAGAGGATCGTTAGCGTTGTCTATTTAGTAATAGTTCAGGGTTGTCCCCAAGGCTCCAGTAAAGTTGTTGGCATGGTAAAAGACCGAAGAGTGGATACCTTCAGTTGTATAGTGCGAGCTGCTATTAAGTTCCAGTGGGAACGATGTTGAAGACATACGTAGTCGACACTAGATCCTGAATATCTCATTTCTTTAATTTAGAATATGCTCGCAAGAATAGGACGGTGAGGTGTGCAAAGGATATGGTTGCGAGGGACCGTTTAAATATTAATTTGCGACAACTCGAAACATGTACATACTAACAACATGTACGTCATACTAACAATATGTACGTCATACTAACAACATGTACGTCATACTAACAACATGTACGTCATACTAACAGCATGTACGTCATACTAACAGCATGTACGTCATACTAACATGTACGTCATACTAACAACGTGTACGTCATACTAACAACATGTACGTCACACTAACATGTACGTCACACTAACATGTACGTCACACTAACAACATGTACGTCATACTAACATGTACGTCATACTAACGTGTACGTCATACTAACAACATGTACGTCATACTAACAACATGTACGTCATACTAACATGTACGTCATACCAACAACATGTACGTCATACCAACAACATGCACGTCATTCTAACAACATGTACGTCATACTAACATGTACGTATTACTAACATTTACGTCATACTAACAACGTACGTCATACTATCAACATGTACGTCATACTAACAACTACGTCATACTAACAACATGTACGCTATACTAACATGTACGTCATACTAACATGTAGGTCATACTACATCGCCCAAAGTAACATATCATTTTAAAGTTGATCTAAAGTGCAACAAGAAGCCGTCTGTACAATTTTTTATAGCCTCACGATCGACGATAAAATAGGCTCCAAAGTTTGTCATTAAGATGTTTTCATATAAAATTGGACTAAAAGTCACCTTTATTCAGGCAGCCAAGATAGGTTTTTTTAAGCGGCCATATGTTAAAATGAGTCCAAAGAGTCGAAAAAGAAAGCAACCCCTGACATTTTTATCAATCTACTTTACGCATAATCGGCCATTTTCTCTGCATTTGAATCTACCGCTAAGAGGTTAATGAGCTTGCTGCGCGAGTGATTTCGGCTGTTAATGAGATGTACATATCGATATGTCCAACCATTCTGGGCGATGAACAACATGTACATTTAACTCACCCCAGCTGATCATGTAATACCGCAGCACAGGGTTGAACTCTTCAGGCTCGATAGCGGTCCTAATCAGTCTACACAAGCATAGCCCACCACAGCCAATCCACAGCAGGCAGCAGAGTAGAAAATAATGCAGCAGTACACCAATAGCACGGCACATCAGAGTGTTGGTGACTCGGTTGATGCCCACTACAAAGATCACCACTACTAAAAGAAGTGCCAGGCACTCGTTCATTAGCATGGCCGCATCGTCACGGTTGTACCTAAGTTTCCTGGACAGGAATATGAATAGTAATATTAATAATGGGGAATTACATAAGATTTGGAGTAAACCTTGAATAAAGTGAAAGCAAAATTCCACGGAATTTTCTTTTCATCCTCGCGCGCAATTTCGAAGGCCAAGCACTGCTCCTTCTTGTTATACACCACGACATACACCACTTTTTAAGATCATATAAATAAGTCAATAGATTCCTTTAACGACGCGATGTTTTACATTTGAAGTGTTTGGGGAATTTATTATTTCTGCTCTTGTTTCAGGTAAATGAGCATTAAGAATCAATTCTACGTCTACTGATTTGTTTCATCCATTACAACTGAACGTTTCCCTGTATTTTTCCTTTTTTAAGTTCCTCATAACAGCAATCGTACTCTGCCAGCTCCGATTGTAGGATATGTCTGATGATGTGTTTTTGTTTACCTGAACATGATGTAGGTTAGCAGTGTGATGAGGAGAAGCAGCACGCACACCGCTGCACCGATGTACACGATAGGTTCTACGGTCAACCCGTCCTCTATTATGTGTTATTGTTTACCTGAACATGATGTAGGTTACCAGTGTGACGAGGAGAAGCAGCACGCACACCGCTGCACCGATGTACACGATAGGTTCTACGGTCAACCCGTCCTCTCCTCGCTGTCCTATTTGTCCGCCCTGATCAACAAACTGAAAAAAAAACGTAACTGAATACGGTATTAAATATGTATGCTTTAAAGAAGGATTGCACCGCCTACGTTAGAGTCGATTGCGTATTGATAGTTCCGTGACACCTGTCAGTTAAAAACAATTTTGACCAATCAGAACGCTGCAAAATGTGATCGCCAAGAGTCCCATAAGCTCGTGAAGGAGATGAGAACACAAACTACATATTTACGTTTATTACGTTCACTCGACTTGTTTTCTCAGTTGTTTTTATCATTTATTTATTATTTTATCACTTATTTTATTATTTTTATATATTGTACAGTTGGTGTGATAACCATACGGTTTATTACCGACTAAATAACATGTAGATGTAGATGTACATTTCCTCGATATACCATTTGGAATATTACGCAGTGACTATCGCAAAACATAACCTTTTCCACATGTTCGTTGTTCCCAGGGTGAAAGTCGACGGCTTGTGGGGCAGAAACAGAAAACAGCGTGATCATGTCGAGGATAAGAGTCAAACAATTGTATTTTCATTGGTTTGGGAGTAAAGGAAATATGTTACCGGGATATCTGATTGGATACTTGGACAACACGAGAACTAGATAAAAGCTTTTTGATTGTGTGGCTAGTGTGCGGACGTAAACTGCATTGCTCCGCAGTTTTCCCCTTTTAAAAGTACAACTACAAGTAGTTTTGCCCTACTTAAGCTTATTTAGTACAATGGGAGACAACATTAAAACTCTAAGGAGAGAAAATGACGAGCTGAAGAATCAACTAAAAGAACTAGCGAAGGATTTTCAAGTGATGAAAGACAAGATGGCGTCACCACTTTGTCTTTTGTCTATTTATAATTCCTTTTTCTTCTCTCTATTTTCTCCCACCATTATACATGTCATATAAAACTTAACTTGTTCTTTTAGCTTTTAAATTGTAATTAGTATATTTTCTTATATAAGACCTGGCCCGCCTAGATTGTAAATTACATGTTATTAGAATAGATAAATACAATGTATGCAAATGTGTTCTTTCATCCTATCAGATCACACGATTACTGGAAACACTTACCGTCATGACAGCAATACAGTTGTTGTCCATCAGTTTACTGCACCGAGCAATCGTGTTTTTCTTGGTCCATGTTAAATCACAGTCAGTGTTCCTGAACCATGCACCAATACCACCTGGATGTGGGAATGGAAGACTTGATATTTGAATACAGGCTCCAAGAGAAACTTTTCGAGTTGTAAAGTTATTTACTCAGTAAGAATGATAAAATAATTCCTGTTTTATTCATTGTCTATTGAAATGACATTTCTTTGTGGATATATTTATGAAATTATTTTATTCAGCCGGAATCTTTTCTTTTGAATTGGTTATTGACAACTGATTTCATTTGAAACGCACTGCTGTGCGCTCAGTTTGAATATTAAAAGTTAGAGATGTTTGTGTTTTATCTACAAATACAGGCACTTGCTGACTGTACGATGAACGAAATAATTTCGTCATGCAGTATTTTTTGTTCATCATACAGTCAGCGCGTGCCTGTATTTGCCGATAAAGCACTCACATCAGTCTCTAACCCTTAAAGATAATGCACGCTCGAGGTCTTGAAAAACTGCGGATGTACGAGGTGAACGCGAGTGCATTGGACAGCTTTTCAAGACATCGAAAGTGCATTATTTTGTTATAGGACACGGATAAACATTTTCTATTTGTTTTATAATATAAAATTCGATCTAGGCGGAAATAAATTTTCGAGCTTTATAACAAAATCAAGCACGCTGAGCAGCCAATGAAATCGCGCGTTCTTAGGATGCTCTCGTATAAATTTATATTATAAAACGCGGTGTTGCACATGTCTACATGTAGATCATCTTAATCACTAATCTGATAGGCTTTATTTCTTGAATTAAATCGCGTGTACTCCTCCTACCTTGTCCGCTCATATCCCAGTTCACAGAGATAGAAGATTCTTTACTTCCCTGGAGAGAGAGTACACATTCAGTCGAGCAGTGAATAGAATTACACGATCCCTTATGCTCCACAAAAAAGGCCAGTTCCTACCTGATGATTACGGAACTTGATTGCCATGGGGTACGTGAGGTTTGTAAACTGCATTCCTGACGGTAGTAAGAAGAGTGAGTGAGCGATCTTCACGAATACAAATACTTTATTAGTTGGCTATGACACCTTAGAGCGGTTTGAATGTCGTAAAACCAAAGTTCTTACAGAGCCAGTCAGGAGCAAGTAAAAACACAATAAGCCAATCACAGGAGAAAGTAAAAACGCAATGAGCCAATCACAGGAGCAAGTAAAACACAATGAGCCAGTCACAGGAGAAAGTAAAAACACAATGAGCCAGTCACAGGAGAAAGTAAAAACACAATGAGCCAATCACAGGAGAAAGTAAAAACACAATGAGCCAATCACAGGAGCAAGTAAAATATAATGAGCCAATTACAGGAGCAAGTAAAAACACAATGAGCCAATCACAGGAGAAAGTAAAAACACAATGAGCCAATCACAGGAGCAAGTAAAACACAATGAGCCAATCACAGGAGAAAGTAAAACACAATGAGCCAATTACAGGAGCAAGTAAAAACACAATGAGCCAATCACAGGAGAAAGTAAAAACACAATGAGCCAATCACAGGAGCAAGTAAAAACACAATGAGCCAATCACAGGAGAAAGTAAAACACAATGAGCCAATCACAGGAGAAAGTAAAACACAATGAGCCAATTACAGGAGCAAGTAAAAACACAATGAGCCAATCACAGGAGAAAGTAAAAACACAATGAGCCAATCACAGGAGCAAGTAAAAACACAATGAGCCAATCACAGGAGCAAGTAAAAACACAATGAGCTAATCACAGGAGAAAGTAAAAACACAATGAGCCAATTACAGGAGCAAGTAAAAACACAATGAGCCAATCACAGGAGCAAGTAAAAACACAATGAGCTAATCACAGGAGAAAGTAAAACACAATGAGCCAATTACAGGAGCAAGTAAAAACACAATGAGCTAATCACAGGAGAAAGTAAAAACACAATGAGCCAATTACAGGAGCAAGTAAAAACACAATGAGCCAATCACAGGAGCAAGTAAAAACACAATGAGCCAATCACAACTGAAGTACTTCAGGTTTGGTTTTACTTTAACCAATCACGAGGAAAAGTAAATGCAATCGTGGATAACTCTTGCTAAAACGAAAATTGATTACGTGGACCAAAACAATGATTGGTTTCAGTTTATAACTTGGTTGGCTGAACATTTTCCCCAGCCAATAGAAAAGCTAAGCAAACGCAAAACCAAAGCAATCACTTATTACTTTAGACACTCAATCGAAAACCGCTCTATTAAACGATTTGCTCTTTAATATTGAAATTTGCCGTTTGGCTCGCAAAATACAACTAAACAGTGAGAAACTGTAATACACTGTAAACACTGCATCTCTTCTATAGAGGTTTGTTGGGAGTTTGAATTTCCATGGTTTTGCACACTTACAACGGATGGAAATATGTTGGAAATACTATGGGATGTTGTTGGAAACTCGAATTTCCAACCCATGGAAGAGGCCCAGTTTTTTTTCCAGTGATAACAAAGAGAAACTATTTCAATAAATTGTTTATCATGTTTTATTTAGTCAAAAATCAGAGGAAAACACAACAACATGCGAGAACTTGCATACTAGAGTGGATTCCATTTTTAGAAGACGTAAACCTTGCGTGTATACGGGGAAATAAAGTATCGATCTACAACCCTATGGCGGCCACGAGGTAAAATAATCTCTTAAATGTGCTGCTTACCAAACTGGAAGCACACTACACTGGTAGTAATTCTCATGTGGTGATCTTGTGAAGTGCCATTCCAGGTGTTAGGGAATAGTTTACTGTTGTTGTACACAGTGAATTGCAACGTTGTTTCTGTTGATGGTAACATGAAGCGTTTGCCGAACATGTACGGTGGAAGATGAACAGACGCCTCGAGTGGCTGTCGAGCAGAAATCAACGTTAGTCATGCACAAGTACCCTCGGTAGCTATTCAAGTGACTATAACCCTTCTTGCAAGTTTTATAGCTATGAACCTGAACTTCTGTGAAGAAAGTTCTGGCTTATACTCAATGTTCTACGCTTGTTTGAAATCGTGTAAATTTGACCTTTCCTGACCCATGACCGCGTAAGCAAAAGCCTGGGTCGATTCCTGTATAGACGTCATCTAATTAATGTATTATTCTCCATGGCGCCTTTCTATTACAACAACATCGTTTTATTTAACTTCATTCGTGGGAAAGCCTTCCAACAGGCTCAGGATATTTCAACTGGTGCCCTTGTCGGAGCCGAAGGACGCTTTTTTTACCCAGAGATTTATTCGACACGACGAACACCACATGAGTACAGTGGCCAAAACGCGAGCGAAGTTTTGCTGAAACAAAAGGTTTCTGCGATGGAAATGTACAGAGTTTTTCTAGGACTTTCGTTGGAAATTTCTCACATTTTACGAAAAGATTAGGGATTAGCTGCCGCTCCTAACGCACGTGGCCTGACGTGGTGAAATAATTTGAACCGACATTTGTAAGGCTGTTTTCCTCAGATGTACCGGGAAATGGACTGCCGTGAGCAATGAGGGACGAGTTGGAGCTTTGTCAGTTTCTGTACAACTTCACTAAAAGATATTTTCGCTTTGCAGCAAAAAATGGACATGACTTTTTCGAAGCTCTTATTCCAAAAGATATTGACTGACATTTAGGGAATTTTCATCAGAGAGGAATCTTTGGATACTATTTGAAAACAAGAAAGCAGCCAATCAGAACGCGCGCTTTTACCGGAAGTAGCTCTTGCCATACAAGGCACTTTAATTGGCTACAGTCTCCTCCCTCAATGCCTGATTCAAATTCTATGTAATATTTTCCTCGAAGTTTATTTCTATACAGTTTATGAGTTATGTGTGCATTTGCTTTGATTTTAATCATGCCACATGTGCGTGAGGTTCGTTAGTTCATATGTAAATCACTGAAAATAATTGTGTCCGGCCCTGACTGTGAATATAAAGACCTCTCACCGTGATACAAACCCTTTAACAGGATGGCCCCGGTTACAGTAGTCCCTTTAACAGGATGGCCCTGGTTACAGGAGTCCTTTTAACAGGATGGCCCCGGTTACAGGAGTCCCTTTAACAGGATGGCCCCGGTTACAGGAGTCCCTTTAACAGGATGGCCCTGGTTACAGGAGTCCTTTTAACAGGATGGCCCCGGTTACAGGAGTCCCTTTAACAGGATGGCCCTGGTTACAGTAGTCCCTTTAACAGGATGGCCCTGGTTACAGGAGTCATTTTAACAGGATGGCCCTGGTTACAGTAGTAACTTTAACAGGATGGCCCCGGTTACAGGAGTCGCACTGTAAGTAACAGCGCCTTGGCAAAATATTCTTTATGTGCTTGCTGCAAAATATTTCCATCGCGAGCTTATAACAGATTTTTTTTTTTTTCATGCAGACGATTGTGGATTAACATTAACTAAATTAACTGGTATTAATGTGATTTGCCCCCGTTATTCTAGAGAAACTGAAGGAGGTAGAACATTTGCTGTAACAAGTTGTAAATTATGGAACTCTCTACCATTAGATTTAAGGAAGCAAGACTCTTTACATTCTTTTAGACGTAACATGTGGAATCGAATTTTTAGTGAGTAGAAATTTAAACATCATTTTGTTATTTAATTCAATTTTATCCGTTTTCTTTTCCTGTTGTCTATTTTTTATGCCTAGTATAGTTTTATATATTCTTGCATTTTTATACTTAAATTTAGCTAGTTATAGATTAGTAGTTTTTTTAGATTTTAATATTGTATATGTAGGACGTAGAGCTTTTTATCACTGTTTGTATTTTAACTACTAGGAGGGCCACAAGTTTATTAGCGTTGCTATTATGTGTTACCCTCGCTAAATAAAGTCTTTATTATTATAATTATTATAAACGATGTTATTTCCTGCGGATCCTAAACAGAAACGACTCACCTTGGATGGGTCGAATGTTGTCTCGTTATGCCACGGTAGATTACACAGGATAGACTTAAAATTGCCGTTGTCGCCAAGAAATGTCGCGCATGTCTTGCCTTGGAATGTCGCCGGATATACAGTAACGACGTCCACGCCGACATTGTTAGCGGCAATCTGTACCGGGGATGGCGTCAGGTCGACAAGCGCATCCAACGCCACGATCATGCTGAATGGACACAAGAGTACTTTAATGCAAAATGGTATTTCTAACATCAGAGCGACGGAGGAACGATTACTTTATATTCTTCCGACACAGTAAAGAGGTTTGGGTACGACGTATTGCATTATGCATTCTAGGGCAGTCAGTCAGGTATTAAGTGTTCTTCAAAAACTCTTGAATAATTAATGAGCATGTTGTCCAATCAGATGAAGCAAATAAGTCACGTGCATGCTCCTTTATTACCTGATAAAATCTCATCATTCTAAAAAGCCCGCGGAGGGATTTGAATTCTGTCCAAGGGGAAACGGGGTTAATGATTGAGACAATGGATAAGCACCTTGCAACTCTTGGAATTTCTATTGATGTTTCAGCTTTCTCATTGAATTGTTAATTAGGATGAACGTTTTATATAAAGAATAATAATGAACATGAAATTTTATATAAAGTTTCATCCTAATTAAAAATTCACTGATAAAGACCCAAAGAGAAAAAAGTACACGGAACATAAGGTACCTAGATAATAAATTTTGCACTAAATTACTAATATCAGCAGACTACCGAGATACATAGATAATATTTTTAAAATGAAGTTATCCAACTACCATTACTTGTTTACCGAGCCATAAAATAATAAAAACGTGCATTAAACTTACAAACATCCTCTTCATATTTTGTGCCAGAGTCAAAAATTTAGAGTCTGCCGTCATGTCAGTCACATCGCTTTCCAGGTCTTGAACTTTATCGATGTAAACCACGACACCAAATCCTTCAAGTGCAACTCAGTTCTTGTCCAAGCTTGTTCTTTGCCGCACAATGCTTTCAGCATTGCGAAACGCCGCTTCAAATAACATAGTGTGGTAATTTCCCTTGAGATGTTCGTAATCGCAAGCGGTGATTACTCGAATATTTTGCATGGCGATGTGAATACAAAGGTTCAATGGTTCATTAAGTAACCATTATAAGTTTTTGAAGCCGTTTAATAAACTCGCAGCACGTGTTTTATCAGGTCTAAACTGATAAAACACTGGTGCTCGTTTATTAAACAGTACTTAAAGTGCCTATAAGGTCACATTGTATATAATTCATATCGATTCTACATACAGTGAATATAGCAATAACATGACTTTTGGAGGGCGTATCGTTTATTTGTGGCCCGCGTAGTGTCTCATTATCATCAATATCAGGAGCCCATTACCAGGAGCGTTCCTCTGTTATGGGTTGGGTCCCCAGCACAGAGGTAGATGAGGCTATTTTTAGATTCGAAATTCCCGCGAAAAGAGGTCGCCGCCATGTTGGTGTCCTTAAACAATAGAGCCCTCGTTAGCTTCTTTTGTTGGGGCACCAACATTTGAATCTCTGGGGATTGAGTGAAAACCAGCAATTCGAATTCCCGCGTTGAAAGTGAGAAGAATGATAATGAGAAGTAACGTTAGCTATCTGATTGGCTAAGAATAGCCTACCTTTGTTCTTTTTCGCGCGAAACGCAATGCTAAAAATAGCCTCATCTACCTCTGTGCTGGGGTACAGACACAGTGGGGAAGATGGACGCTCCTGGTAATGGGGCTCCTGTCAATATACAAGGCCAAAGAACTGATAAAATACTTTACTGAATTATCATTCGGCATAATCAGCTTACTAAAAGCTGGGGGTGTACAAAAGTATTATAATAGTTAACATTGTTCTTAAAAACAAAGATCTTAAAAACATAAAGATCTTTTGAAATCGTTTCCTCGCGAAATCTGATTGGCCAACATCAATCGCACGATCCATTCTCAGCCAATCAGAAGCAGGGCGGTAAATGTGTTTGCAGCCCGCTCGGTTCGTCATCGGCCCGCTAGTTTGAGAGCTTTCGCGAGGCCGGTTTTCTATTTGGCCGCGTATTTTGATGATAATAGGTGAATAGTATCGATATTTCGAATATGGTAAAGTGTGACGTAAAAGACATCATTTGAACGTGCTGATAGAGATGCATGTCAATGACCTTTTATAAACGTCTATGTTATATTTGAAGTTATCTGTACCATCATTACAGACCCTGGCCTGATTACTGTTAATTTTTCTACTGTAACTGTCATCTGACTAGATTAGCTTTTTAGCTATTTCAAATGACATAAGCACCTTTATGTAATTTTTCATTCTCGTGCAAAATTGAAACTAATTTATCCTGTGCTTGAATAAAGTATATTGTTGTTGTTGAAGCTTACGTCGGTCATTTTACCAAATATTTCGTCAAAATCAGAAATAAGTTTCATTCACAAGGAGAAAGAGAAGACAGTAACGCCTCTTGTGACGTCACGTCATTAGCATATTCTAATTATAAACCTTTACAACTCATAGACGCAACATTCAAGTCAAGCAACATTCTACTATTCACCTAGTCACTAATGTAGTATCGATATGGATGATATAAAATTGACTTTATAGGCACTTTCTTAGTTAAGGTTTCGAGTAAGACATTTACACTCCGTTTCCCACGGTTTTATTTTTTGCCACGACTCCAGGGTGATTTTAAGGGGTTTTATGTGGGTTTTATTCGTATCTGGCAGTAACTCATATAACGGTGATACACGTAACTAATAATAATTACCATTAGCCAAGCGGGATGACTGGCGACCATGACACAATAAACTACTTTATTGCCAAGTATCTTGAGAATGTACTCAGCAAATATCATGGGTTCACGTGGTCACATTTCGAGGTCCATTTTTCGTATGATCTAATTACCTTGAACAGGATCTCTCTTTCCTCTGTGCTTCAGCCAAGAGTTCCTTCTTTGCACCCATCACGTTGCTTACAATTCCTACGATAGCCTTTCCAATCTGAACACCAAATAAAGTATTGTTAATAACCCTGTATATCCGACTCCCGTTGGGGGGGGGGGGGGACTCCCATATATAAGCTATACGGGTATATGCCGTTCCAAAGGGTATGGTTTTTCGAGCTGTTTTAGTCTGAAATAGAGTTTTAAATTATAGTCTGGATTGCACATATTCATTGATTTCTCTTAGTTTCTCGTTTTTTGACATTGATCTTTAAAATCAATCGAGACAGAGAACCAACCACGGCGAACAATGACATGGAATTAGATGACACGCGATGAAATAGGGTACAGGTCTCAAAAAGATTACGGAAGGTCATATATTTAGTATAGGAAATCGCATGAACTGCTCGTGCTCTATGGGATTAACAATAACACATTTCTATAGCGCCATATACACTGACTGCGCTATGGCGCTTTACAAGTCCTATATATATTAAAAACTTAATACTAAAAAGTTAAAACACATTACTAAGAAATATACAACAATATAATTAAGAATAAGTTTCCTTAAAAAGGTATGTTTTTAAGAGAGATTTAAAAACAGAAACCGAGTCACTTAGCCTTATTTCTAAAGGAAGATTGTTCCAAAGTTTTGGGGCTGCCACTGAGAACATCCTATCGCCATAACTCTTTAAGCTCGATTTTGGTACTATAAGAAAGTGCTGACTACATGACCTAAGATGCCTTCTCGGAGAGTAAATATGAAGAAGATCGCTAATGTTGACGGTGCTAGATTATTTAGAGCCTTATAGGTTAAGAGGAGAATCTTAAATACAATACGCCGCTCATTTATATGCACTGAATGATATTTTGAAAGTTCTAATAATTGCACGAGCCTTTAGACGAGAGCAATTTGAGAAATTTCAAAATATCACTCAGTGCCTATAAATCAAATATAACACGAGCAGTTCATGCGATATTTTGTTTATAATATACTGAGCAAACATTTGCTGAGAGCTTGCGACTGTGCGCTTAATAACCTTTAGATGCACGTGTCATTGACCAATCGTAATCCAGATATTTTGTTGAGTATGTTATAAGGTCTGAAATAGCCCCATCCAAAATTCCCTCCCCTCACATCATCAGAGACAGGACGACACATGAAGTACGAGTCAATGTAAAGGTCATTAGACAACAATGCATAAGAGTTCAAGTATCTAACTGAATGAGCTTATCTGGGGTAATAGTGCCCACACAGAGAAAAGGTAGTAAAAGAAACAAAATAACAGGCACAAACAAGGTAAAAAAAAACAATAAAAAAAAAGCAAAATCAAAAACCATAAGACATAAAAATAAAAACAAATATGACAAAATACCATAAACATAAAACAACAGAAACCCAACACACAACGAAATAAGAACACACCCAGATATACTATCAAAACCAAACAAACATACACTATTACAAAGGTATCCAAACAAAAGCCTCACTCTTAAAGAGACACTGTATTTCCACGGATACTGGTGAAAATCTGAGACATTTTTGATGAAGGATGGCAAAGATTAGAGTGGAAGAAAATGCTTCTTTTAAAAGATATTTAGAGTAACTTGATATTAAGAATAAAATTTGCAAGCCATTTTAATCCTTGCCATCCTTAACTAAAATACTTTAAAAAGCATATCAGGACATTCACATGGTATTTCTCTTCTATCGTTTTAAAGAAACTCAAGGTTCAATTCGATTAACAGTGCACCTTTAACGCATAAGATGAAGGTGACATCAGGTGATGACATCATTTTTTCCTAGCAGTAAGTGGAGGCTGTACACAGGCTAGCGGTATGGACGAAATGTCCCCCACCCCTACCCCGTGATAGCTGTGTTGATATGCCACACCTTGTCATTGCCATTCAGATGTGTTCGTATATTGTCGAGGATCTCAGCGGCGTAGATCACATCTTGTTCTGTCTCGAAGTACTTGGCTTGTTTAGTGACGTTCAACAGGTCCTTACTGATGCGAAGGACAGTAGAGGTGTTCACAGCCACCTGGGAAACAACAGCACACTTCACATGAGGTGCGATAAATACGTTTACACAGTACAGCACACTTCACATGAAGTACGATATAAATACGTTTACACAGTACACCGCACTTCACATGAGGTGCGATAAATACGGTTACACAGTACAGCACACTTCACACGAGGTGCGATAAATACGGTTACACAGTACAGCACACTGCATACTAGGTGCGATAAATACGGTTACACAGTACAGCACACTTTACATGAAGTGCGATAAATACAACACACTTCACACGAGGTGCGATAAATGCGGTTACACAGTACAGCACACTACACATAAGGTGCGATAAATACGGTTACACAGTACAGCACACTACACATAAGGTGCGTTAAATACGGTTACACAGTACAGCACACTACACATAAGGTGCGATAAATACGGTTACACAGTTCAGCACACTTCAGGGTGCAATCAATACGGTTACACAGTACAGCACACTTCACATGAGGTGCGATAAATACGGTTACACAGTACAGCACACTCCACATGAAGTGCGTTAAATACGGTTACACAGTACAGCACACTCCACATGAGGTGCGTTAAATACGGTTACACAGTACAGCACACTCCACATGAGATGCGATAAATACGGTTACACAGTACAGCACACTCCACATGAGATGCGATAAATACGGTTACACAGTACAGCACACTTCACATGAAGTGCGTTAAATACGGTTACACAGTACAGCACACTTCACATGGGATGCGATAAATACGGTTACACAGTACAGCACACTCCACATGAGATGCGATAAATACGGTTACACAGTACAGCATACTCCACATGGGATGCGATAAATACGGTTACACAGTACAGCACACTTCACATGGGATGCGATAAATACGGTTACACAGTACAGCACACTCCACATGAGATGCGATAAATACGGTTACACAGTACAACACACTACACATGAGGTGCGTTAAATACGGTTACACAGTACAGCACACTTTACATGAGGTGCGATAAATACGGTTACACAGTACAGCACACTTTACATGAGGTGCGATAAATACGGTTACACAGTACAGCACACTTCACATGAGGTGCGATAAATACGGTTACACAGTACAGCACACTTCACATGGGATGCGCTAAATACGGTTACACGGTACAGCACACTCCACATGAGATGCGATTAATACGGTTACACGGTACAGCACACTTAACACGAGGTGCGATACATACGGTTACACAGTACAGCACACTTCACATGAGGTGCGATAAATACGGTTACACAGTACAGCACACTTCACATGAGATGCGATAAAAAGAGCTTATTACACGAAGAGTTGTGTAATACGGCTGGGTATTTTTACGAGTCAGTTTTATTTTTTCGAGCCTGAAAGGCGAGAAAAAATAATATTGACGAGTAAAAATGCTCAGCCGTATTACACAACTCTTCGTGTAATAAATTGTTTATTATACGACAGCTAACACGAACAAAAAATGTTTGTTTTCGCTTACCTTACTGCTCTGTTTGAAGAAAATCTTGAGAAGAAATCTCGAGAGAAGAAATCTCTCACTAGTCTCAGCTTCAATATGAAGTCCAATGTCGGGGGCGGCCGCGCACTGAAAAAAGTTTTTTTCGCGCGCTAAAAGCTGATTGGCTGTTACTCAAACAGCCCCATTTCGATTGGCTCGCGCGCCTACAAAACCTTTTAAGTGTACGTGTCGAATAAACCTGTGCAAACCTGTTCGCGACCCGTGTAATACCGTCTCATATTTGCACTCGTTTTAGCACGTATTTGCACTCGAAAACGCCAAGTCGTATAATAAATACGGTTACACGGTACAGCACACTTAACACGAGGTGCGATACATACGGTTACACAGTACAGCACACTTCACATGAGATGCGATAAATACGGGTACACGGTACAGCACACTTCACACGAGGTGCGATAAATACGGTTACACAGTACAGCAAATGCTCTGAGCTGATTTTTTTTCAGAAGCCCGTTGGCCACCAAATATGGCAGCTACAAGCACACACAAAATGACTTGAGACACTCCTCGCTTTTAGCACACCCCCTTTCCCCCTTCAATGTTGTTTTAGGTGCACGTTCAATATGAAATCTATTCACTACCAACATTGAAAGGGGAGGGGGTTTGGGAAGCTTCAGCTGTTTTAACTTTGTATTTGTTCTTCTCATATAATAATTATTTTTGTCGAGTGTCTCAACAATTATGTCTGTGAATGCAGGTCGCTAGTATTGCGCAATTTATGCTGCCTTTTGAAATCTACATAGAACTTTATAAAATGTTCACAGCTTAGAGCATATGCCGTTGTAAAAGTTATCTGTGTAATGTGTATTTTATATGAGTGACAAAGTTATAGCAACGACTTACGGCACGGATACCGTACGGCAGGCCGTCTGATCCAATCACAATGCAGAGTTTAATACGGCACATTAAGTACGGTAACAGTACCGTTAGTGTGGTTACAGTACGGTTACAATGTGGTTACAGTACGGTTACAATGTGGTTACAGTACGGTTACAGTACGGTTACAGTGTGGTTACAGTGTGGTTACAGTACGGTTACAGTGTGGTTACAGTACGGTTACAGTGTGGTTGCAGTACGGTTAATGTCTTGACGTATTTCTTTCCCACTCATACGAAATCTGATGTCTGTCTGTTACCAGCCAGTGCATCACGTGCTCAACATAACATGTCTGTTGTCAGCCAGTGCATCACGCACAGAGCAACACGTCCTCAACATAACATGTCTGTTGCTAGCCAGTGCATTACGCACACAGCAACACGTGCTTAACATAACAT
Organism: Actinernus sp. WN-2022; assembly: GCA_030867875.1. NCBI lineage: Eukaryota > Metazoa > Cnidaria > Anthozoa > Actiniaria > Actinernidae > Actinernus > Actinernus sp. WN-2022. Next base: position 7,298,388 of record JAOWCC010000577.1, on the reverse strand, counting down.
GTCTGTTGCTAGCCAGTGAATTACGCACACAGCAACACGTGCTTAACATAACATGTCTGTTGCTAGCCAGTGCATCACGCACAGAGCAACACGTCCTCAACATAACATGTCTGTTGCTAGCCAGTGCATTACGCACACAGCAACACGTGCTCAACATAACATGTCTGTTGCTAGCCAGTGCATTACGCACACAGCAACACGTGCTTAACATAACATGTCTGTTGCTAGCCAGTGCATCACGCACAGAGCAACACGTGCTCAACATAACATGTCTGTTGCTAGCCAGTGCATCACGCACAGACCAACACGTGCTCATCATAACATGTCTGTTGCTAGCCAGTGCATCACGCACAGAGCAACACGTCCTCAACATAACATGTCTGTTGCTAGCCAGTGCATCACGCACAGAGCAACACGTGCTCAACATAACATGTCTGTTGCTAGCCAGTGCATCACGCACAGAGCAACACGTCCTCAACATAACATGTCTGTTACCAGCCAGTGCATCACGTGCTCAACATAACATGTCTGTTACCAGCCAGTGCATCACGTGCTCAACATAACATGTCTGTTGCCAGCCAGTGCATCACGCACAGAGCAACACGTCCTCAACATAACATGTCTGTTGCTAGCCAGTGCATTACGTGCTAAACATAACATGTCTGTTACCAGCCAGTGCATCACGTGCTCAACATAACATGTCTGTTGCCAGCCAGTGCATCACGTGCTCAACATAACATGTCTGTTACCAGCCAGTGCATCACGTGCTCAACATAACATGTCTGTTGCCAGCCAGTGCATCACGTGCTCAACATAACATGTCTGTTACCAGCCAGTGCATCACGTGCTCAACATAACATGTCTGTTACCAGCCAGTGCATCACGTGCTCAACATAACATGTCTGTTACCAGCCAGTGCATCACGTGCTCAACATAACATGTCTGTTACCAGCCAGTGCATCACGTGCTCAACATAACATGTCTGTTGCCAGCCAGTGCATCACGTGCTCAACATAACATGTCTGTTACCAGCCAGTGCATCACGTGCTCAACATAACATGTCTGTTACCAGCCAGTGCAACACGTCCTCAACATAACATGTCTGTTGCTAGCCAGTGCATCACGCACAGAGCAACACGTCCTCAACATAACATGTCTGTTGCTAGCCAGTGCATCACGCACAGAGCAACGCGTCCTCAACATAACATGTCTGTTGCTAGCCAGTGCATCACGCACAGAGCAACACGTGCTCAACATAACATGTCTGTTGCTAGCCAGTGCATCACGCACAGAGCAACACGTCCTCAACATAACATGTCTGTTGCTAGCCAGTGCATCACGCACACAGCAACACGTGCTTAACATAACATGTCTGTTGCCAGCCAGTGCATCACGCACAGAGCAACACGTCCTCAACATAACATGTCTGTTGCTAGCCAGTGCATTACGCACACAGCAACACATGCTTAACATAACATGTCTGTTGCCAGCCAGTGCATTACGCACAGAGCAACACGTGCTCAACATAACATGTCTGTTGTCAGCCAGTGCATTACGCACACAGCAACACGTGCTCAACATAACATGTCTGTTGTCAGCCAGTGCATTACGCACACAGCAACACGTGCTTAACATAACATGTCTGTTGCCAGCCAGTGCATTACGCACAGAGCAACACGTGCTCAACATAACATGTCTGTTGTCAGCCAGTGCATCACGCACAGAGCAACACGTGCTCAACATAACATGTCTGTTGTCAGCCAGTGCATCACGCACAGAGCAACACGTGCTCAACATAACATGTCTGTTGTCAGCCAGTGCATCACGCACAGAACAACACGTGCTCAACATAACATGTCTGTTGCCAGCCAGTGCATTACGCACAGAGCAACACGTGCTCAACATTAACATGTCTGTTGTCAGCCGGTGCATCACGCACAGAGCAACACGTGCTCAACATAACATGTCTGTTGCCAGCCAGTGCATTACGCACAGAGCAACGCGTGCTCAACATAACATGTCTGTTGTTAGCCAGTGCATCACGCACAGAGCAACACGTGCTCAACATAACATGTCTGTTGTCAGCCAGTGCATCACGCACAGAGCAACACGTGCTCAACATAACATGTCTGATGCCTGTCATTTGATGTTAGTCAGGGGGTTGCTGAGTCCCAAGAAAAAGTCAGGGTCAAAGAAAAAAATGATTAAAACAAACAAACAAACAAATAAACAAACAAACAAACAAACGACAATGACAAAAAGAAGGCCGTTGTGGGCTACGTTTGACCTTTGCCTTAAAACAAGCAAACAAACAGTCCTATAACTTAAAAATTAGTGTAACGATGACTGGATCGTTTGAGGGTTCGACAAAACTCAATTACTGATTTTTATGAGCTCTAAATTTACGAGATAAAGGATTAAGAAAAGAAACCACTACAAGAGCGTTCCACTGTCTTTTGTATGACATAACATTAAACTGGTCCTTACCTGTTTTAAGTTGTATAAGGTCTGCGTTATCATATCAACATATGCACATCGCTTTGCGTCCACCCCCATCCACTTCCCTTCCTGAGAACACCGCCTTCGTGCAACTACCGCCCCTTGAAACGACTCCCTGGCATGACCCGCGGGACAAGTCACTTGAGCCACCACGCCGACATCCGTGTCCTCCCAGTGAAAAACACCCTTCCGCGTTTTCGTAACTTCCGCGTGACAGAACTTGGAATCATGCCGTAGAACACGCAGGCGCGATTCCCCCAGTATAAAACTCTTAGCGGTCGACACATTACACTGGTATTTTCCAGTGTCTGAAGTGTTTAGTTTGGCAATACGAAGTGTGCTGATTACTTGACTTTCTCTGAAGTCGGTGTAGAATTTGATTTTCCAAGAGGTGTTAGGGGAGTCAGGGATAAGCAGCTTGGTGTGTTTGTACCAGTTGATATGCAGTCCAGGTATCCACGTCGTACCACAAGTTATTGTGAAACTGTCGCCAAAGAATCCTACCGCATCATTTTTGGGTTTAAACTTGTAAAACGGCAATGTTAATTTTCCTGCAAAGCGATGTAAAATGTTTTGTTTGCGAGGTGTTCTTGTAGGAGGGGGTCAGAGATTTGGGGAAGGGGGGAGAGGTGGGGGTCAGGGGACATGTGACGCATGTGTCCCTGACGTTTCCTGTGGTTCAATTCGATTCCTGAATGCAGTGTGCTGTCGAGTTGCTAGCAAGAGGCAAGACGAGGCGCTCGCCTAGATCCCCCTCTCCTTCCCCAAAAAAGATTGTGAATCTGAAAAATCTTTAGATCTCAAGCAGAGGTACTTTTACACTCCAAAATGCTGAAGTACGAGAGCTTCCGGGGTCGCGGACTATGTCCCCTCAAACCCGCTATGTCCCCTCAAACCCGCTATGTCCCCTCAAATCCGCTAGGAAGCTTGGCGTCCTCCAGATCCCCGATTTTATAAACGTTGCCTGGTCTGTCATGGCCCTGTTTCGCTGTTATTTGTGCATTTCAGATGGGTACTTGGTTATTGTATGGTAGACATTTCATTGAGAACTCTTACAATAACTAATGTGCCTTTTTCCGAAGCAACCTTTACACAGTCCAACACCTGTTTACATATGCCGAGAGCTATTTGAGGGGACACATGGCATACGATTTCCCGACTTTCACTGACTTCAGTACTTAGGAAATATCGATTTTCCCTGACTCAATTTCATATTTCCTGACTTCCCCCGAGCAAGTATAGAAATGCTATTGTCTTGTACTCGACACTGATTGGATCAAGTAACCATAAGTAGAAATGCTATTGTCTTGTACTCAACACTGATTGGATCAAGTAACCATAAGTTGAAATGCTATTGTCTTGTACTCGACACTGATTGGCGCAAAAAAAACACTTTGTTTTCATTCTGCAATGTGATTGGTTCTCGTTATCTAAGTGGTTACAGTAGTCGCACAATAACTATGAAGATACCATTACACGCCGTGATTCCAGCATGTCATGGGTTATTTTCAAACTACAAGCCTGAGAAAGTCATCATCAGGCATTTCAACTTGCTCGACTTTTGATCAGGTACAATACAAATTCGGTGGGCTAGAGTCTTTTCAATGAAGAAAATCTACATACGTTAGGATTTTTAAGTTGAATGCGTTGTTTTTGTTCTGCAATGTGGTTTGTTTTGGTTGTCACAGTAGTCACACAGTAACTTCATAGTACAACATACCACACTTGAAGGACTTCTGGTTTATCTTGGCGATCTTCTTGAACTTGGATCCTGTCGGGTGTGCACAACCTCCTCTAATATTCACACTTCTGTCCTTCCTGAACTGGACAATCCACTTGAGTTGACAGTCACACAGTAAGTCATTCGAGGAGATGTCCCTACGATCAATAAAACAGGTGGTCAATACTGCGGGAACTGATCAACACATGCAGCATGGTAAGTACTATAACAGTAACATGGCGACCACTCAAAACACTGTCCCTATTAAATACGAAACCAGTACAGCGACTGTGAAGGCGGGTTATGAAATACTGCATTGTTCAACAGACCTTTCGTTTCTTTGTATCGTACTTAGATATTATTAGCCCGGGGGGAGGGGGTTCTTCCTACATTCAGCTGGTCGGGGTGATTGTCGTATTTTTTAGGGTTTGAAATCGGCGATTTAGTATTTTTTAGGGGTTGTCCAAGGGAAATCCATTTTTCAGGGCGATTTTTAGACCATGAGGTACATTTTTGGGTGGGATATTTTTCACGGTTTCGTATTTTTAGGGTATTTTTCGAGGTTTTCCAACGCTCATACATACATACATACATGGGTTTTATTTGGATCGTGTACAAACGCTGTACATTGATTGTTTGTTCCAAATAACGTTAGTGTTACCATAATTTAAAAAGATAATTTTACAATAATTTACATTTGACTTTATAACTAGTTTTACAAATCTATACAGTTGTATATTAAATTACATTATCGGACGTCTCCTCTTTTTTTAAAACAATCGTAAACATATTTAGCTGATGCCTTTTGCAGTATTTTTTGTGGGTTTATCAGTGCGAGAAACAATTGTTTCTCTGTCATTGTCTCGGTGTTTTTTTTGGCAAGTCTAAATGTTGAAAATAAATTTTCTCTTAGCTTATTATAAATTGGGCATTTTATCAAAAAGTGCATTTCGTCTTCGATATCTTTTTGACATTTTAAATAGCCTGGAGACGGCTGAAATTCAGGCTACATTTTAAACAGATTCGTTCTTCCGGTTTTTTGTATGGCCTTGCGTGTCTGCCTTTTTCTATTGCTAGGTTGTGATTACTAATTCTTAGTCTAGTTAAGGCCGTTCTGTGTTTCAGATTTTTAACTTCTGTAAGGTAATTCTCATATGTATGTTGTTTTAAATAAGCGGTATGTTCTTAATTTATTTCGCTGTTGGGGTCTTTTCCTATCATCATTATACACACTGTAGTGAGAAGACGTTGTTTACGTACTTCTCATTGTTGTCATGTTCATGTGATTGTGCTGAAGACACACTGTAGTGAGAAGTTGTTGTTTATGTACTTCTCATTGTTGTCATGTTCATGTGATTGTGCTGAAGACACACTGTAGTGAGAAGACGTTGTTTACGTACTTCTCATTGTTGTCATGTTCATGTGATCGTGCTGAAGACACACTGTAGTGAGAAGTTGTTGTTTATGTACTTCTCATTGTTGTCATGTTCATGTGATTGTGCTGAAGACACACTGTAGCGAGAAGACGTTGTTTACATACTTCTCATTGTTGTCATGTTCATGTGATCGTGCTGAAGACACACTGTAGTGAGAAGTTGTTGTTTACATACTTCTCATTGTTGTCATGTTCATGTGATTGTGCTCAGGACACACTGTAGTGAGAAGACGTTGTTTACGTACTTCTCATTGTTGTCATGTTCATGTGATCGTGCTGAAGACACACTGTAGTGAGAAGACGTTGTTTATGTACTTCTCATTGTTGTCATGTTCATGTGATCGTGCTGAAGACACACTGTAGTGAGAAGTTGTTGTTTATGTACTTCTCATTGTTGTCATGTTCATGTGATTGTGCTCAAGACACACTGTAGTGAGAAGACGTTGTTTACGTACTTCTCATTGTTGTCATGTTCATGTGATTGTGCTCAAGACACACTGTAGTGAGAAGACGTTGTTTACGTACTTCTCATTGTTGTCATGTTCATGTGATCGTGCTGAAGACACACTGTAGTGAGAAGTTGTTGTTTATGTACTTCTCATTGTTGTCATGTTCATGTGATTGTGCTCAAGACACACTGTAGTGAGAAGACGTTGTTTACGTACTTCTCATTGTTGTCATGTTCATGTGATCGTGCTGAAGACACACTGTAGTGAGAAGTTGTTGTTTATGTACTTCTCATTGTTGTCATGTTCATGTGATTGTGCTGAAGACACACTGTAGCGAGAAGACGTTGTTTACATACTTCTCATTGTTGTCATGTTCATGTGATCGTGCTGAAGACACACTGTAGTGAGAAGTTGTTGTTTACATACTTCTCATTGTTGTCATGTTCATGTGATTGTGCTCAAGACACACTGTAGTGAGAAGACGTTGTTTACGTACTTCTCATTGTTGTCATGTTCATGTGATCGTGCTGAAGACACACTGTAGTGAGAAGTTGTTGTTTATGTACTTCTCATTGTTGTCATGTTCATGTGATCGTGCTGAAGACACACTGTAGTGAGAAGTTGTTGTTTATGTACTTCTCATTGTTGTCATGTTCATGTGATTGTGCTCAAGACACACTGTAGTGAGAAGACGTTGTTTACGTACTTCTCATTGTTGTCATGTTCATGTGATTGTGCTGAAGACACACTGTAGTGAGAAGTTGTTGTTTATGTACTTCTCATTGTTGTCATGTTCATGTGATTGTGCTGAAGACACATTGTAGTGAGAAGTCGTCGTTTATGTACTTCTCATTGTTTTAATATGCTTTTAATTTTTTTGTTTATTTCATGTTTCAAGTCTTGGGAAACAGCAATAAAATGTTTCAGGTCCACATGAAAAAAATCCAGGTCGGTCGGGTTACCGAAAACACAATATTCATTTTGTTTGGCCTAAATAAATACTATCAAGAGAAAAGAACTTGACCCACTTTATTTTATTTTTCTACATCTTACATTATATTGGTAAAAAGACACAGAACATCAAAAGATACACTACTTAAAACAGCAGGGAAAAAAATAAACAAAATTCAGGATCACTCGTAAGCGATTCATCAACATTTTGAAACTTCATTTTCTTAATAACTAATTGATATTATGTCCATTTCGAAATTTAAAAACGAGATAGTCTTGGTGCAAGATTACTTTCAAGAATTAAACAAAACGATCCTTTTTCAGTTTATTTTAATATACTTTAATATAATTTCATAACATTCCTAGTATGGACCCTCCCTTTACGTAAAAGCCAAATCAACAAATGACATTTTTACTATCTGAAATTGGTGCCGAAAAGCGATGGCCGTTCGCAGCTCAAATGGTCATAACAACTGAATCCAAGAACAAAATATTCCAAGTGATTTACTAACGACGATGCCCAATTATGTAACATCTTTTGCTAATGTATAGGCAAATGATAATAACACAGACTACACTCTACAGCACATTACAGATGAATACGTGATCTCGTCTTGATCGCTTTGTTCCAAACTACCAGGCAGTTAACAAGAAAAGAAAGCCACTGTGAAGACCTTTTTAATGCCACCAAAATGAAACAATCTTAATGAAGAGAAATACAAAGTTTTTCCCTCGCAACTCGTTTCTCCAGACCAAGCCAGACTGGATGTTTCTCTCGGTCTTCGTTGTTTCTCCCAAGTTTCATTTCCATTGAATGTTCCCTGGCGTTAACGTCACCAATTCACCGCTCGTACTGAAGCTCCCTTACACTGACGAATCAAATGATCTCCTTTCGCTTGCTAGTTTTTCTTTTCTCCAAACCAAACTAGTATTGCTCTGACTTGCCTCTAAATAACGAGGCTCCACAACTTTGTTCATCATGTCTTTGACGGCCACATACTCTAATTTCATGTTATTCTCCATTGCAATAATCACTTGATTGAACATTAAAATAATCTGACGCATAAATCGAATCAGTTTTTCCATATCATCTTCCAGTCTTGCAGCGAGATAATCCAAGGTCACAACCAGCTTGTTCATGCCTTTCAATTCAAGAACTCTCTGTCTCACTAAATATTGAACACTCGCAGCAATTTTCCGAAGCGATTGACATATCTTCATAATATCTTTCATAACTCGCTTCAAATTAGCGAAAAAATAGAACTGGCCTTCTTGTAAAGCTTTGAGTTTTCTCTGCTTAGGAATTTTTGGCATTTTCTGGCTCATATTCTTGATTTTTGGAGCTTCAAATGTTGCTTACTCTGAAGCTGCTCTCCGTTTCTGTAAATTAGGCGTGATAGCTTACATCCAACCGATTTTCTCATTAACCATTTAAGTAATGGTTCGTATAAGAACTGGAGCAAAATCTATTGTTCCGCGGCAATTAATGTGATTTCACTAATCCCACATAGAAAATGGTTCAATTTCTGCTAAAGATATCTCTTGACTAGTGGTATTAATGTTCTCAAATTAAAATGCATGAAATCGCTCGTTGTGTATATGTTTTTGATTCCAAAACAAATTCAGCCAATAGAAATACACTAAAATAAAAGCGGAGATATTATAAAATATTTCAATGTTCCCCACATAGGATTTCTTTCTCTCTTTTTACATAGTTACATATTATCTGCTTCAATCATTTTCTTTAAAAATATTGTGAAATCAGAGTTCTTTCCTATTTTTAGGAGGTTTATTTCTATTTAACCAACGAGATATCAAGTTTCAACAATAGAAAAATTAACACCTTTGTGCATTTCTGGCCGTTGAGTGCTCCTGTTCTTACGCGAACCATTACTTAAACAGCAATTCCACGTACATATAAAAACTCCCATATATTCTCAATTTTCAAATATCAAAATAAATCCGTACCAATTCAGACAAATACAAAAAATAGGCGATTTTATTAGACACTTCACAAATGAGTTCTAAAATATTATTTAACAAGATTAGATTTTCGGTGAAACCAAAACAGAACTTTAAGATCTACATTTGCATTTATCTTCATCTTTAATTAAGCGAAATTTCGAAGCTTCAACTAATTTTCTATACTCTATACTCAAGGTTGGATTCAAATGAGGGAATGTTCAAGAGGAGTACAGGGTACTTGAGTAAAATGATGTGCTTTTATTCACGAAAAGAATGGCAGGAGAATTACAGCGTAAGAAGAATCAGTAAATAATACATGCTATTAGTCCAGTTAACAGCTGTCAGCCGTGGATTTACTGATAACATCCCAAACATCTGGACCGGTTGTTTGAAGAAAATGGGGAGGGGAGGGGAGGGAAGGGAAGGGGAGTGATCCCCATGGGTATCTTTAAAAACGCTGTTTGTTTTAGAAAGATCGACTATCAATTGGAGGTAAAAACAGCATTTGCATACAGGTTTTGCTTCTAGCACTACCGATCTCGTACAAGTGCCTTTCAATATATGAATTAAGATTGTTTGCCACCCAGTACAACCACGTGATTGCATTCCTGCAAAAGGCCCACTGAATGTTTGAATGGTGAATTTAATATTAATAAGGAATGAGGAGAAAGAAGGCAGAAATATGTTTGTAAGTCAAAAGTTATCATTATTATCTATGGACGCAACTTCCATAATGATCTTCAATACCTAGTTATTCCAAGAAAAGGTAAAATTAACTTTATTTAAAGAGGGTAACACCAACTAGTACACACATAGAAATGTGTGGCCCTCCTTGTTATTAAAAATAAATAAAAAACGTGATTTAGATTAATATAAATTAAAATATGTCACTAATTAACTCTTTCGCTGCTATTGTCGAGTCTGATGGCTAGTTTACTCAACATCATGAACAGTCGCAGAAAAAGTTCGAAATTAGCATATTTTAGGCAACCATGTGATCAATCATGTGACTAATTAGCATAAATTATGCATGACGAGATTCAGAATTATATTTTGTATATATCTGGAAGATTTCATGTCCAGTACCCTTAATTGAACTCGAGAAATTAAAGAAATTGTCATGGTGGTCAGAAAAGTGATTTAAGTTCAGAAATATATAGCATTATGGGCAAAATTACCACACAGAGAGTTAAGCTAAATATTGTCTGTTCATGACTGTAATAATAATATCAGTATACAAGTGAATGCATATAAATTAAAAATCACTTCAATTTGTTATCTGAAAACATAAAAAAACATAAATACTTCTGAAATACTATAAAAGTAGATTGGGCCACAGATTGGCTTAGGCTTGAAGGATCAGCAATATGCCAACCATTCCAACTCCAATCTACTTCCGATAGGCCTAAGAGAGAAATGCCCAAGAGATCCCATTCTCCCAATTTCAAAACCTAAATTATTCTATTTTAGTATTTTACAATTTTCTGATGATAGTCATTCCATTTTTTCAAGTCCGCTCTAATTAAATCTTTGTTTTTCTTCTTTTGACAGTCTTACATTTTTCTTCTTTCTTTGGTATTTCAAGTTTTTCAACATATTTTTCAAGGCAACAATGTTCGCTTGGTAAATAAATCTCCACACCCAATTCTATTTATAGTTCTAATCAGTTCCAGTATCTGTGTATTTTAAAAGCTCTACCAATTCCAAACCTGCCCATCCCCCAGGGGTGGGGGGCATAATTGGGGCATTTGACTGAGTTTTTGTCCGAGGGATGGGACATTTGGGAGCAAAGAAAAGTTGGTGGAGTGGGGAATAAATTTGTAGAAAGAGTCAAAATAGCGAATTTTATGAGATTTGCACCCATACCAAAGCCCCATGGTGGAGCATTTCATTTGCAATGTTCTGATGCCCCACAAATATCCAGGGGGGGGGGGGGGATGTGCAGGTTTGGAATTGATAGAGCCATAACTTATATAATTGTACTCTCAGTTCTGGTTTTAAGACAGTTCGGCTTATAGTTACGGCTTTACACGACAAATCCTGCTCTTCTTTTGACAGTTTCAACTAGCTCGGTTTCCAAAGTCACATCCAATTCAATTTAATATGGTATTCTCGGTTTGTAAGTCATATCCAGTCATATAAAGTGGTAAGCTGTAGTGCTAAGTGTGCACGCCCTACGAGGGAAAGAGAAAAAATCTCTGACCCAAGTGGGACTCGAACCCAACGACCTCCAGGTTACATGTCTGGCGCTCTACCAACTGAGCTATCAAGTCAGATGAGAGCAATCGTGGGTATTGGTTCATTATATGAGGTCACGGCGATTATATATGTATATGTAGTTATGATATTGAATCATGTTTGCCGCGTAGCACTAGTAAGTGTAAAGAATGTAATATAAAGTGGTAAGCTGTAGTGCTAAGTGTGCACGCCCTACGAGGGAAAGAGAAAAAATCTCTGACCCAAGTGGGACTCGAACCCAACGACCTCCAGGTTACATGTCTGGCGCTCTACCAACTGAGCTATCAAGTCAGATGAGAGCAATCGTGGGTATTGGTTCATTATATGAGGTCACGGCGATTATATATGTATATGTAGTTATGATATTGAATCATGTTTGCCGCGTAGCACTAGTAAGTGTAAAGAATGTAATATAAAGTGGTAAGCTGTAGTGCTAAGTGTGCACGCCCTACGAGCGAAAGAGAAAAAATCTCTGACCCAAGTGGGACACGAACCCAACGACCTCCAGGTTACATGTCTGGCGCTCTACCAACTGAGCTATCAAGTCAGATGAGAGCAATCGTGGGTATTGGTGCATTATATGGGGTCACGGCGATTATATATATATATGTAGTTATGATATTGAATCGTGTTTGCCGCGTAGTCATATCCTTCTGTTTAGAACTCAGAAGATACAGAGAGGCATTCGAATTGACCACCAATTATTGGTGGTCAATTCGAATGCCTCTCTGTATCTTCTGAGTTCTGTTATTCTTTTGACAATTTTAACTTTTTCTTCTTGGTCTCTATAAAGTCACATACAATTCAACATACGGACGATTTCATTTCCAGTTCGAATTACAGTCACCATTACACTTAATAAAATTTAAAAAGTAGGGAACAAGTAAGATTTGTGTGCGTATATAAACACAAAATTTCAACCTCGCCAGTTCTGATTTCCAGTCGCGTTTAAAGACAAGGGTCAATCACTGTTCACTTCCAGCTTTTGCGACTCTTGAGTTAAGTCTTAGCAAAGCTCGGCATTGGTTGACTGGTTTAGTCAAGACTTCCCAGTTGTATAATATCAAGAGTCAAGAGTATTTCAGCCTTCAGGAGAGGACTTGGCGGTAAACAGCCAACATTGCAAACAATTAAAATCCCTCATTTGACCTCCTCACAGCGTGTGATGGTAGAGCATTTCAACAATATCAAAATGCAACACTGCAATCCTATGGCACTTAGATGCAGCAGTACAGGCATTTTCTTTCAGTTTCCGTGGATTATTGGACCAAAACCATCACTCCTCCTCCGGCCGGCCAGTCCGGCCAGACTAGCTGACTGTGCGATTGGATTGCCACATCCCTTTCGTAAATGTGAGAATTTTCCACCGAAAGCCCTGTGAGCCCTGGAATAACTGAACATCTTGGCTGTATTTCATTCGAAGAAACCTTTGGTTTCCGCAAAATAATGGTTAAGAATGGCCCCGAATATGACTTTGCCTAGCGCCACCACAGAAAACAACCAAGATCCGGCACGTGTCGAATCTGATTGGTTGATCCTGTCACGTGTTGGGAATCGAACAATGGGCTCCTATGTAATCTGATTGGTTGCTGTCGCTAAACAGCGACACACACAAAAAAGAATAATAATAAACACTTGCGAATTCTGTAGAAGAAATCTAGAGCATTCTTTGTGTGTTCAGTAAAATGGGAAAACATCCCATCATCTTTTATGCCCTCATTCATTATGGTGCGACTACTGGAGCCACTTAGACAAGAGAACTAAACACACTGCAAAATGAAAATAAAGCATTCCAACTTACAAATCCTAGTAATTCACATGAGTTTCTTCATTCAAAAGACTGACTTCAAAACTAGTCCACCAAATTGCCTTTACCAGATCCAAGCTCAAGCAAGTTGAAATGCTATAATTGTCTTGTACTCTACACTGATTGGCTCAAATAACTATAAGCTTTGTTTTCATTCTGCAATGTGATTGGTTGTCATTGTTTAAGTGGCCCAGTTAGAGTAGTCACATACAATGTAGTGATATCACTTGTGGCAATGACAAGCATAGCAAATTTTTTTATTATGTTCCAACCTAAGCTTGTGCTATGCTCATAATGAATACCTGATACAGGGTATATTGATAATTACAATGTCAGAGTAGCTATAAATACCCAGCATACTATGTACTTACAGTTTTTCTAGCAAGTTCAGTGCACCCAGAGTGCCTTCTGGGATAGTAATGAACTTGTTGGAAGAAAGGTCCCTAAATAAAAGACAATATATTCAGGGGTTGCATCAACACACAAATGGGGTCTCTGATGCACAAAATTCTGAGGGGGTGCAGACATTCTATTGTTGGTCGTCCCAGGATGCAGGGAAAACTTTAAAGAAGACAAAGAGCTTGGAGAGGAAGCAGTTATGCAATATGACCTTTTAGATGCAACAGTTATTCATTCTTTCATCTTTCTATATTTTTGTTTCAATCTGTATCACTTTTAAACACAAATTGTACTACACGTTAACAATCTTGTTCCACTGGAAATGCATTGTTTAATATAACTGTGGAGCAAGAGGAAGTACAATGTTTGGACCCTTACATGTACAATGTATATATTGTAAAGGGACACTTACATTCTATTTAAGGAGTCCATTGACCCTACTTTTCAAATCCTTGTACAACCCCAGAGGTTAAATATTGCAATGGTAAACAAGCAGGAGCCCATTATGAGGAGCATTCATATACATGTATACTATATCTGTTAGTCAGCGTATGACCAGATTGAGCTATTTTTAGAATGTTTCCTGTGGAACTGCCTTCTGCCTACATGTACGCAGTATACATGCTTTCCACCATTATCGCGACTGAGAATGATTTGTCGTTCCTACAATGTAACACTGCATTGTCCAGACTATGGTTTGATGGGATTCTCAAAGCGAGGAGGCCTTGTGCACGGAGTTGGTGTACATGGGCATAACATAAAATTCTAATGCTACGTTTTATTATTTTTCTCAAAATCTAAACATCCTATAACCCTAGGACTTCAGAAAATAAAACTTCAGTCTAGGTGCACAGAAAAACGAACAAAATACTTTCGAAAATGGTTTTATTTAAAAAAAAAAAAAACGAATTTGTTCGAATTCTGTCTGAAAAAGTTCGTTATTTTGCATCCGATTTTTACTCCACATCGCAATGATTTTTTATCGTTTAAGAAATATCGGAAAAGAAATTTACAAGTGCACTTGAAATTCGCAACAAAACGTTGTGGTTTTCTTGTACTTTATGCTTTATTCAAAAGAAATATCAGTCAAAAACTAGCGTAAAAAAAACCACTCGTTCCAAGCTTTCATCGTGCCTTTTTTGCCTTCGATCGCGCAAATCACGCAATTCGCGCCAATCGCACACTTTTCTCATCGCTTTTTTGCTTGTATTTTATAAACTCCCAAGTACAGCTCTTGCGAAATAAAGTGGGTGAAATAAACCCTCGTTTTGTATCAAAGATTTCTCATTTGTGGTGTTGCATGATATTTGCAAAACTTAAAGTCTTTGTTTTCAAAGAAAAAAACACTTCCTCTGTTTAGCCTGAAAAAAATAAACTTAGCTCAATTAACATAAAGACCGCGACCCCATTCAACCCCTGTGGGAATTCTTCAAAGTTGGAAGTTGTAAACAACTCAATTGGTATTGTGACATCACAGACAATTTAGATTGGCACGTGCAAAAGATCAACTCACTGAAAGTGAAAGGTCTTTCTTGGAGTTACCACATATAATATTTCTTGGATTCTAGTGTGCTGGAGTTTAACTTGAATGAACTTCATCGCATTGTGAATTAAGACGGTCGATCTGTGCACATTTTAAGGCTGATTTCCATCGGATCACAAAGATAGCAAAATTTGCGTAAAGCAATAATAAAATTTCTGACAACGGCGAAAGAGACTAGCCATTAAAAACCATTCATTTGTTGAATATACATTTAAGTCATAATCTTGTCATTCAAAGTTAACACTCAAATTTAAGTGATAAAATGAATAGTTTCGCATTGATGTAAATATATTTATTGGCAAAGTGATAGCAAAAAGTGCAAAAAAGGCAAAAAGTTCGCAATGCAAAAAAGTGTGCGATTTGCACGATTTGCATGGTTTGCAAAATGGAGATTGTGCGTGTCGGAAGGCGCGATTTGCGCGATGAAAATTCCCTCTGAAATTGAGAGGTTTTGTTACGCAGCTTTCACATTTTTTCTGTTGAGAACGGTTGATATTTTTATTCACAGCGCCACGTTCTTCCCTCTTTCGAAGATAAAGATTAACATTCGAGAAACTACATCAAACTAAGGTCAGAGTGGTGGGAATTTAATTGACCTATATCATTATGACGTCACGGCTTGTTTATGAGGGGAACAGAATCGACATGAACAATAGAATTTTGAACGAAATCTGCTCGTCTGCTGAGGAAAATTTCACTTCGAATTGTCTGGTTTCCAGATATCAGCTGTATCAAATAATGTTTATCCCACAATATTTACCGTATTTGGTGGCTGTTACCGCTATTCTACGTTCTACGAAATGCATTTCATAGCGATTTCCTTTGTGTTGTTGCTGTTTTGTCCCCCTCCCACGACCGTGATCCTTAGCGTTTAAACAATAGATTGTTTTGATTTGACGTCATAATGATATAGGGCAATTAAATAACGACAAAGTTACAGCAATTCTAAAACAAATTTTGTCTAAATTTTCTCCATATTCGTCGTGTACACCAACTTCGAGCGCAAGGCCAGGACATGAGAATTCCCACAAGATCTGTTGTAAATATAGCTCAACCAGTCATATGCCGACTCACACACTTAGTACATGTATGGGAGATGGGTAATGGGCTCCTGTATGTAAACAAGGTGTTTTTTTTCTAGAGAAATCAAAAATTAATCTACATTTCAAATAAAAAGGAGATTTGTTTTGTAAATCAAAGCATTTATTCTTTTAAATCCAAGTTGAAAGAATTTTTTTTTTCATTAATTAAAATCTGGATTGCGTATTTGGGGCATGAATTAGCAAAAGGTTATTTTGAAGAGCAGTATTTGTTGTAGTGCAAGACCAAAGTACAAGACAATCCAGAGAATCTGGATTACACTGATTAGCACACATTGGATTCTTTTTAACAACTGGCTTAAAATTACCACTCACTGATTGCAATATTTATTTAATAAAATTAACAGCAATAATATTCAATAGTTTTTTAGGGGGGGGGGGGGGGGGGGAGAAACATGTCCGACAATTTAGTAAATCAACAGTTGATGTACTTACAGCCTTCTGAGGTTTGTCAGGCCATTGAAAACTGTGGTGTTGATAAAGTTCAGCCTGTTATGACTGAGATCCCTGTAATTCAAAACAAGTTTGCAAAGCAAGGTAAATAACTTTGCATATTATTATGTAAATTTACAAAGAGCACACATCGCTTACAGCAATGGAAATTGTCATGTTTCCACAATTTTAGGTCAACTAAATTCTTTGCATATATCTGAAAGTTAACACATTAGCCAAGGAGTGAGCAAGTGACAAATAGGCCAGTTTCAATAGATGCTTCACTGCTATGCACAAATGAGACAAAATAATGGACCTGAAAATGAGACAAAGCTGGCTGTACATGTATGTACAGAAGCCATATACATGTAATAAGCAGATCTTATTAACCTCATTTGCTCAGCCCGGATTAGTTCACAGATTATTTTTCAAGTGACTTTTTTCACCCTCGAGGACCTATTTTTAATAGAACTTGTAATGGTATATTAGCCCCTCCCCCTCAAAACCCCCCAAAAGGGAAAAAAAGAAAATATGTTCCCTAAATAAGGACACTGGACAAAGAAACTAAATCAACTCATTCCCAATTCCTGCATACATATTGTGACAGTTAATAATTTCTCCTTCATGGATATTTATACATGTATGCCATTAAAATTTCAACTTCTGGTACATGCTAAAGCATGCTCTATATATCTTGTTGGAATGTCATAAATACGGCCTGAGTACCCTCAGGGGGAGGGGGGAACTCCCATATACATGTATAAGCTACATGTATATGGGTACAAGTATGGTCTGCCCCAAAGGGTAGGGTTTTTGAGCTGTTTTAGTCTGAAATAGGGTTGTAAATTATGAATTTTTAGTCTGGAATAGGGTATGATCTTGACAGGGAAGTACCACGCATCTTAATATATTTCTCTTATTATGAAATAGAGTACAGGTCTGAAAAAGGGTATATAAAATCTTATATTTCTGGTCTGAAATAGGGTCAGTGTTTTGAGACCCATGCAGGAGGCACACTCCCACCCAAAATTGCTGGGATTATCCCCCCTCTCCCCCTCCCCTGACCCAAGTATCGGCTGCATACAGCCTCTTGTTTTATAATAATAGAAATAATACATCATATTGCTACTTACAGAACTTTCAGTCCTCTCAATCCAGTGAAAATCTGCCCAGTCATTAGAGTCAGTTCATTATGGCTCAGGTCACTGAAAATAAGTAACTTAAATAACTAAGTAAATACATACAAGCCGCACCTCACGTATAAGCCGCACCTCACGTATAAGCCGCACCCCTAAATAACTTCAGCCTGATAAACAGAAGCTTGTTTTTCCCGAAAGGTTTAAGGAAAAACCTTGTGTATAAGCTGCACCACAAAATTCAGTAAGAGTAGTCTTGTGTTAGAGTTCATAAATGCCTGCATTTGAAGCAAAACTTCTTCATAAGAGATTGTCATATCACAACAACGAATTGGCTACAACTTTCCTTGTCCTTTCTTGTGTATATTTTAACCTGGTCTTTAAATCACTTCAAAATTCTTCTGCTGTTGTTCCCCCATTAACCAACAACATATTTAAGGAACTGCATTCCTTTAAGCGCACAAGAAAGTAAGATTTTCTGGCGAAACTATATGAGCATGTGTCCGAGTCTGTCAGTGTGGTCTGCCATCTTGGATTTTCAAGGAGGCCTGGGGCGAGAGTTTTCTCGAACATCCGATCGAGCATGATCGAGCTTCGAATTGAATATGAACTTGATGAGAATTATACTTTATTTGAAAATTTTAAGGCTTCCAAGACCAATTAAGGCCTTTAACAACACTAGGAACCATTTGAGGAGTTAGCAGAGAAGATGACAGGCAACTGGACAGCTAGTTTTCTTTGGAAAGCGAAGGAGAGGAGTTTGAGTAGAAATCTTGCTGACACTCATGTTCTGTGAATTTAATGTGCCACTTCTATTGTTCAAATGGCTTTGTTTACGGTCATTGCAAAAAAAGTGTTCTGAAAACACTCACATATAAGCCGCACCCCCAATTTTGTGGCAATTTTTTGTTACTTTCAAAATCTGAAAGTCAAAAAAGGTGCAGCTTATACATGATAAAATACGGTAAGTAAAATAAATAAGTTAAAAAATTTAAAGCTATATAAAACTCAGTTAAATTACAATACAATCATAAAAACCTAAGTTAAATCTAGGGCTGGAGATGACTAAGAGAAAGCTGGCAATCTAATAGAAGTTTCTGATATTTATTCCAGAATGAATCATTCATCAATTTTGAAACACTTGTAATTAACTTTTTATTTGCATGAGTGCAGTGAGATAAAATAGTAATAAATGCAATTAAATCAAAACACTGGCCAAATCCACAGTGAACAATTGCAAGATTACACAAGTTGTGATAAGGTTATCTTTTTTCATAACCTAATTGCTTCAATGTTTACAATTTAATTACAACACTTTCACTCAAGACTAAATACAATGCATTGTATACAATCACATAGACAAGTACACAATTATACAATCATACCAGATTTAATAAGTTGTTTGTGATGACTACATGTACATACAGGTTACATATATATGGTTACAGGTCAAATTTAATTTATTTTCAGATCATTTTTGTCAACCTACATGTAGGTAAAAGAAAATCCAACCTGGGTAAAAAAAAATTCAACCTACTAGGTTAGTTCTTTTTGACCTAGGTTATTTTTTTGACCTAGGTTATTTTCGTGTACTAAAAATAAATTCCTCCTCCCCCCTACTTTCCTTCCTCTACCCATATCAATAATTTTATTTATAATTTATTCTGTTTTACCACTCGAAGGTGGACGGAGAACCTCGACAGGCTTAAAGCCCCTCTATGGAGGTCTCCGAGGGCCTACGATTTATCGTCCTTATCCGAGAAGACGTGAAGGTCTAACCATTTGCAGTTGGATCACAAAGGCAGCACCTTCTACTCAGTTATTTTAAGACCCTGAGTGTTGGTCCAGCCGAGGTTTGAACCCACGACCTCCCGCTCAACAGACCAGCGCTTAACCACTGAGCTAATTGGGAGGCAGTTTCCTTCCCCTACCCCTCTCCCTATCTCCTTACAGTGCTACATTGTACCCATACATGTATATAAATATATACTAAAATCAACTGTACTACTGGTAATTACCATATTTATTTATGTTAACATTACTGTCCTTGCTGGTACTTGAACCGGCAACCATCAGATCTGTTGGTTAGAGCCTTAACTAGTGTGCCACTGAGTGATCGATGTGAAGCACCATACTCATTTACTATATATGATGGTGCTACTAGTACACAGTCCCCCACGGTCTAGTCCAAATTTGCATATGTGCAGTAAAAACCTTACAATAGCTTAGTATTTCACTAAAACTGTGCACAATTGAGTATGAATCTATGGTTTGGGTCTGGGATAGGGTATAATTTTTTTGCTTCAAGTCTGGGATAGGGTACATGTATGGTAAACAGCATTTTTAGGTCTGGGATATATAGGGTCAGGGTTTTGATGTCTCGCGGCACACCCCTACCCAAAAATCTTCTGAGTGTGAATATAGAGAATAATACATGGGGTGCATGGAGATATGGAATTTATCTTTGAGTTAGTTCAACTCAATATCTCACGAGTGAGCGCAGCGACCGAGTGAGATATCAAATTCAACACGAGAAGATACAGTACCGCCTGGAATTATTGAAGCATTTACCGCGGTTTTACCGCATCCAATGACCGCGGTAATACCGCGGT
Organism: Actinernus sp. WN-2022; assembly: GCA_030867875.1. Lineage (NCBI taxonomy): Eukaryota > Metazoa > Cnidaria > Anthozoa > Actiniaria > Actinernidae > Actinernus > Actinernus sp. WN-2022. The sequence goes on along the minus strand of JAOWCC010000577.1, from coordinate 7,278,102 downwards.
TTGACCTCAGAATGACCGCAGTATTACCGCGGTAATACCTCGGTAAAACCGCGGTAAACTGCGGTAATTAGTTGGCCGCGGTCACGGCCGCGGTCACGGCCGCGGCCGCTGAGATTTGTATCACGCCGAAATCATTGACGTTAGTGTGAGGATGTAGCGATGACTCGGCGTTCTTTTCATTCTTTATTCAACACCGCTGTTAACTTTAGAATCTTTTATTTTCGTTTCATTCAGAACTCAAACGGCGGGTAAAGAAGCACTCATCGGTGAAACTAAGACTTTAGATTTAGAATCTTTTATTTTCGCTTCATTCAGAACTCAAACGGCGGGTAAAGAAGAACTCGTCGGTGAAACTAAGACTTTAGAATTTATTTTCGCTTCATTCAGAACTCCAACGGCGGGTAAAGAAGCACTCATCGGTGAAACTAAGACTTTAGAATCTTTTATTTTCGCTTCATTCAGAACTCAAACGGCGGGTAAAGAAGTACTCATCGGTGAAACTAAGACTTTAGAATCTTTTATTTTCGCTTCATTCAGAACTCAAACGGCGGTTAAAGAAGTACTATTCGGTGAAACTAAGACTTTATAATCTTTTATTTTCGCTTTATTCAGAACTCAAACGGCGGGTAGAGAAGCACTCATCGGTGAAACTAAGACTTTAGAATCTTTTATTTTCGCTTCATTCAGAACTCAAACGGCGGGTAAAGAAGCACTCATCGGTGAAACTAATTAAGACTTTAGAATCTTTAAGATTCTAACCCGCCGTTAGAGTTCTGAATGAACGGCGAAAATAAAAGATTCTAAAAGATTCTCCGCTGAGCGCAAAACATAACACCAAATAAACTTTTGCTTCAGTGTAGTTTCACATTTACGGCAGATCCTTGTCTTGTTACTAGTATTAAAAGGTTTCGGCAGAAATCATTGTAAATGTTTGTGTATTAAAATCTCAACTCTTCTGAATTTCCACGTGCAATCAGTCAGGCGTGAACGTGTCAGTCTGAAATTTTACAGAACATCAACAGAGTTATGAAGCAACGTTTGTCATATTGAAAGACGTGCAAAAACTTCTATACTCTTACCAGAAAACTTCTACTGGGAAAGTGCAATTCCTTTTGAATTAAAAGAGCTTTAATGCATCGGATCAGATCAGTCAGTTCGCGTAAATGGAAATTAATTGCGCCCCCGCGGTATTTGTGTCAGAAATGAGACACGCGTCTGGCTGACAGTTCACGATTGACGGGGACTTTTATTAAGAATCTTGACTTTTTGACGCCTCTGGCACGCAGGTTATTTACCAAAACCATCTTACTGTACGTTTGTAAAACTGTTTGTCATGAATTCGAATTTGTCACGCGTTAATCCTAGTGAAAGAAAGGTTAAAATACAAAACTGGGCAATGAACACGTACGCGAAATTTCGGATCACGATATTTCGATAACCTGGCGATATTTCGCCTTGGCATTCGAATTTTCGCGTATCTGATCAATTCTTCGTCGAAATTTCGGCGACATTCGAAGGAACAAAGATTGAAATTCGTCGAAATACGTTTGCATGACTTTTGCACAATACTACAGTATTGTGTCATGACCGCGGATTTTGACCGCGGCTTTCATTGCGGTGAATAATTTGACCGCGATAAAGCCTCGGCTTTACCGCGGTAAAACCAATGACCGCGGTATTACCGCGGTTTGACCGCGACCCGATGCTTCAATAATTCCAGGCGGTACTGTAAATCCATATCAAGTGTCCTTGTATTGTTTTATTTCTTTTACTTGGACTTGGGCCCAGTTGTTCAAAGCAAGGGTAAGTTGACCATGGTCAATTGCAATTAAATGTTACTATGGTCAATCATTTCAAAATGAAAGAAACACAAATATGCAAGAACTCCAAACACAATCATCAACAACTGCAAATAAATAGAGACACAATGTCATATACAGATGTGCTGTCAAAACAAGATGAGAACAAAGAAGCTTGCTACATTGTATTCATGAGCATGAGGTGTAGACAGTGATGTAACAGTAAGTTGTTCTCATTATATTTTGATTTTAAGAGCCCAGTGTAGTATTACGCTATGGAGATGGAAAACAATTACAAAAACTTACAGTTTGGAAAGTTTTTCCAATCCACCAAAGGCACCTGGTTCAATGGTGGATATCTTGTTCCTTGAAATAAACCTAAATAAAGGACAAAATCAGTAAAATTTAACTTAAATTGCTCATTCTGCAGCAATGCTATTAAATAGTCTTCATATTGACGTTAAGTCAGCTTGCACAGCCTCTAAAGGAGTTGAAATCGAGTTACTGGAGGCATTATATACTGCACTTTAAAGAGTTTTAGTCTACATGTACATTTGTAGTTATTGGTGATATATTCATTTTTTCTTGAAATTCTTACTATAGCTTTTATTCAATTAATTATTATGTAAGTTATTATTATTATATATTTATATTAATAATTAATATGTATTGTAATTATTTCTTAGAATTTTGTTGCACAGCATCTTTGGAAATCAGCGTCTGCTGAAATATTTTTTGTTGATAATAAAGTTATTATTATTATTAAAATGACATGAAAGTCTGGTGCAAGAGCATTTGCTAAAGAAGAAGCCAATACTCAATATTTGATCAGAGGTAGAGTTTCATTCTTCTAGGAATACTACCAAATGCACTAAACTGGTGGCAGCCCAAAATAATGAGCAATCATTTCACTACTTTTGATTAATTGCTCATGTGACCATTTGGGGCACCCCAAACGATCATGTGACATGACATTACTATAGTATTGATTTGCTCATGTGACCACTTGGGGCACACCAAACAATCATGTGACACAACATTACTATAGTATTGATTTGCTCATGTGACCACTTGGGGCACACCAAACAATCATGTGACACGACATTACTATAGTATTGATTTGCTCATGTGACCACTTGGGGCACACCAAACAATCATGTGACACGACATTACTATAGTATTGATTTGCTCATGTGACCACTTGGGGCACACCAAACAATCATGTGACACGACATTACTATAGTATTGATTTGCTCATGTGACCACTTGGGGCACACCAAACAATCATGTGACACGACATTACTATAGTATTGATTTGCTCATGTGACCACTTGGGGCACACCAAACAATCATGTGACACGACATTACTATAGTATTGATTTGCTCATGTGACCACTTGGGGCACACCAAACAATCATGTGACACGACATTACTATAGTATTGATTTGCTCATGTGACCACTTGGGGCACACCAAACAATCATGTGACATGAGATTACTATAGTATTGATTTGCTCATGTGACCACTTGGGGCACACCAAACAATCATGTGACATGACATTACTATAGTATTGATTTGCTCATGTGACCACTTGGGGCACACCAAACAATCATGTGACATGACATTACTATAGTATTGATTTGCTCATGTGACTGCTTAGGGCACACCAAACAATCATGTGACACAACATTACTATAGTATTGATTTGCTCATGTGACCACTTGGGGCACACCAAACAATCATGTGACATGAGATTACTATAGTATTGATTTGCTCATGTGACCACTTGGGGCACACCAAACAATCATGTGACACGACATTACTATAGTATTGATTTGCTCATGTGACCACTTGGGGCACACCAAACAATCATGTGACACCACATTACTATAGTATTGATTTGCTCATGTGACCACTTGGGGCACACCAAACAATCATGTGACATGAGATTACTATAGTATTGATTTGCTCATGTGACCACTTGGGCCACACCAAACAATCATGGGACACGACATTACTATAGTATTGATTTGCTCATGTGACCACTTGGGGCACACCAAACAATCATGTGACATGAGATTACTATAGTATTGATTTGCTCATGTGACTGCTTAGGGCACACCAAACGATCATGTGACACGACATTACTATAGTATTGATTTGCTCATGTGACTGCTTAGGGCACACCAAACGATCATGTGACACGACATTACTATAGTATTGATTTGCTCATGTGACTGCTTAGGGCACACCAAACGATCATGTGACACGACATTACTATAGTATTGATTTGCTCATGTGACTGCTTAGGGCACACCAAACGATCATGTGACACGACATTACTATAGTATTGATTTGCTCATGTGACTGCTTAGGGCACACCAAACAATCATGTGACACGACATTACTATAGTATTGATTTGCTCATGTGACCACTTGGGGCACACCAAACCATCATGTGACACGACATTACTATAGTATTGATTTGCTCATGTGACTGTTTGGGGCACACCAAACGATCATGTGACATGACATTAGAAATGACTGCCTTTCAGCTTAAAGTCTATTATGGAAACAACTTCAAGCTAGGTGATATGTTGCCTCTTTCAATCAAGATACTGTCAACAATTGAGGAATGCATATATTTTCCAAACAATCAATATTACTTTAATGTAGCTGATTGCAGTAGATCACTGAATTACAGGGGTGTCAGCACACACTCATAAACGTTAAGACTGAAAATGCATATTTACAAACTAAGTTATTCAATTACTTATACAATAATCAGTTCTTTGATATTATTGGCTCTCCTCTGGAAAAGGCTTGGCTAAAATCATCTAATATCGTTTTGTTGGGAGACTTTAACTGTGATGTTTCTACTTTAGAGGATCTAGACTGCATTTCTGATCCATCGCCAAGCACAAATACCAAAAAATTACGGACCATATTTGAGACGTTTAACATGCAGAATGTTGTACTGGAAGCTACAAGAACAACAGCAACATCACACACTTTAATTGACTTGATTGTTACAACTAGAAACGATCTCGTCAGTACTACGGGGGTTTTCCCTTTGGGAATATCAGATCATAATTTAATTTATGCAACACTCAGACTTAAGAACAAAAGGCCGCCTCCAAAAGTCATTAAAACCAGAGACTATAAGAGATTAGATATACTTAGACAAATTTAGATATGATATTGAAACTGCACCATTTCATATTGCATCTCTTTTTGATGACGCCGAAGATCATCTATGGGCATGGCAGCAGTTATTCAATAGTATCTGTGATGAACAGAGGTTAAAGTAAGAAGTATGTCTGCACCTTGGATAAATAATGACATTCGGTATAAGATGAACCGAAGATACAAGCTATTTAAAGAAGCAGTTTCCACCAAATGCCCTAAATATTATTGTGGTTAGAGTACAAACGTGCTCGAAATGATGTGACATCTGCCTTTATAAGACAAGAGACGACGAATCTGACAGAAGTAATTACCGACCGGTATCAATACTTAGTGTGCCAAGTAAGACACTAGAGGCCGAAGCGAATGATACACTCGTGCGGCACACATTCAAGGACAACGATTTAGTGTCAGACAGGCAGTGGGCATACCGCCCTGGACACCACTGAACTGTTGCTAATACATGTACATCTGACTGAGGAATGGAGAAAAGCTGTTGACGCCAGAAAGGTTGTGGCTTTGGCCTTTGTCGATTTTAAAAAGGCCTTTGACAGTGTTTCTCACACTGTCTTAGAAGCAAAGCTACAATGGCATTTTGGCATTACGGGCACATTTCTCGACTGGCTCAAAAGCTATCTAAATGGAAGACAGCAATTTACGGTGGTAAATGGAGCTAAATCTGGAATGCTGCCGGTCTCATTTGGAATCCCACAGGGGTCTGTCTTAGGTCCGACATTATTTACCTTGTTTACGAACGATTTACCATCATCTGTTGTTTCGGGTTCACTTTATATGTATGCTGACGACACTACGATCTTTTGTGTCAGCGATACAATAGAAAAGGCTATAGCACAGCTAAACAAGGCCCTTCAAGAACTGTACTCATGGTGTCTTAATAACAAATTAACACCACACCCAGGTATAAGTGAGGCGATGCTGTTCAGCAGGGGGACCTTTGTTGGTTCAGCCCCTCCAGTGTTCTTGGGGAACTCAACCCTTAAATGGGTTACGGAAACGCGTCTGCTAGGAATGACTGTGGACCATAAACTGAGTTGGATACCACATTCATTAGATCTTAAGAAGAGTTTTGCCACAAAATTAAACTTATTAAAACGTTCTAGGTTTTTATCTAAGAGAATTCTACAGGATTTCTATTTTAAGGTCATTTTGCCTTCTGTAAAATATGTCATAATCTTGTGGGGTGCGTGTTGTAATAAGGAAGTTCTTAACTCTATAGAAAGGATGCATTGTAGAGCGGCTAGGATTATATTTAATTTACCAAAGAACATGCCTTCTACTGATGTTTTAGATCACGCCCAATGGTCCACTCTTTTCTTTCAATATAAATTAAATATCTTTAAACTGTTTTATAAGGCTTACGATGAACGTCTACCGAATACTTTAATTAAGGCAATTGTATTGAAACGGAAAAAGGGTTATGCCTTAAGGGCACGCGATTCGCTCCCGACACCTCGATTTAACACTAGATACATGAAGGATTCATTAACATATCGAGGTGCGGTGCTATGGAACACTATCTGTAGAGACTATGACATTAAAAGTACTGGTCTTAAAGAAACAATATCCCGTCTTAGCTGCTCGAAACCATTTGGGAATTTTAGTTTTGATATCACTTCAGCTACTACTACGAACTTTAGAGTTGAAGGATTTATATATTACTAACTTTAGAGATCAAATATAAAAGTTTTATTACTTATTATTAACTATATAGATTGTAAATTATACACAAAGATTTTATTAATCTGAGCTTTGAGCAGGCGTTGGGCTTTTCATGGGGTGGGCGCCTTTAGGACACAAGATAGCAAGGTTGCTTCTTCCACCGCCTTTTGTTTGGACGGTGTTCATCGCGTGGGGAGTCTGGCGTTGGCCCTAAGCATTATTGATATTGATATTGATATTGTAAATAGTATATATATGTATATACATACGTCTCAATTTGATAGTGTTTTTATTTAATTTTATATACATTTCTTTTACACGACCCCACAAGCTTTCAGCTTTTACATTAATCATGTTTAAATAAAGGTTATCTATCTATCTATCTATTACTTGGTGTGTCCCAGCTGGTTATACTGTGAGGCCCCAGATTGAAGGCAATAGCTGTGAGAAGCTGTCAATGGGACAGGGATTGGACTGCCATGCCTGGATTGGTTCACAAGTTTCTTGCAGGCATTGTCTCTACATTCATGTACGCTAAGCCTATCAAGACCAGACAGTTCTAACGCTCCATTATAACTTAATTCAGGATAAACAATACGAAGTGATTTGGTTTGTACAGATTCTAACAGGTCATTAAGGTAAGCAAAAAGCATAGTCCATACAGGGGAGGCATATACTACTGACAACAGATCTGATGAGGCTGCAATACACTACATGTAGGTCAGAGGTGGTTAGACACCTTTTCACAACCCACAATGTATACAAGCGATAGCCTTAATATAATCACAATGAGTACTCCAGGTAAGGGCATTAGTGATGTGCATGCCAAGCAGCTTGTAGCTACTAACCCTCTCAATTAGGGTACCATTTGGTGGGCTTGTACTGTAAGAAATCAATAACCATTTCTTTACATTTCTTTGCATTAAGGCACACATTGTGCTCAAAGGCGTACCTATTAATATAAGCGGCCAAAAAGGACAAATAGCTTGGCAAGCATTTGGGAATCCATTCGATTACGGACGCATCATATAATTATATACTTAATATCAGTTTTCCTGTCCCAAGCAAGGTTGTTCAATGCATTTACCTCTCTGTTAAAGGGGCTCTGTCATGAATAACAGGCCAGGTTACTAAGCCGCCCAAAACTTGAAATCGTTCGCCAACGCTTTCAAGTTTGAAAAGCAAATATATCCCGAGGAGCTCACAACATTGATTCAATCCGTCTACATCGCAGCCATCTCTCATTTTAGTATATAGTAGTTTATCTTTCATATTTAGTTGTTCAAGTTTTATATTTACCAGAAATGTTCGTATTGAGATGTAGTTGTAATGAGATTTTGGGATGGCATCGACAAGAACTTCGAGCTTCAATGGCGGCTCGACTGCCAACTGGCCGTGATGGACGAAGAAAACAAATCTGGCCGCAGAAAGATTTTGAAGAGCCTGAAAGAACACTGGAGAACGTGTCAGGAAATCCCACAAGAGTATCAGTCTTTGTCTGGAACATTTACGAAGCCTGAAACGATTTCAAACACCGAGATGCGAGTTTCGTGTTTACAGTGCCTGGGTTTCGGCGGCCAGTGAAATAATTTACGCTTCGGTTGTTCATTCCTGCTTGCATTTGTCCCCTTTAATACGTTTCTGACTACAAGAACTCTTGCATTTGTAAGTAATTTTATCTCCCTGAAAGTTGTAGAGAGAATAGATGAGTACATTTTGTAGGTTCTCATCGCGAAAGCACAACTCGCATACCTAGAAATGTTGTTTACAGCAAAACACTGTAAATTCGTCAACCGGCCACTGAAACTCGCCAGAATGTGTTTCTCTTCAGCGTGAATCTCCATTGCAGCAGTGATAACAATACAAAGATGGTTTTCTAACTGAATGCCTTCGAGCAAGAGCCAGTTTGTATTATAATATAACTGTCGTTGTATCGCGATCGCAAGGAACTGAAACTCATTACAATTTTTCAAGTGTTATGCATATCATTAAATTGCTTGAAACCTGTTCATGCGCATCTCATGACAGAGCCCCTTTAAGTACTCCCATATGCACTCATTTTGCTCAGGAAGTTTGCCGTATTTCAATATAAACAAATAATTGACTGTGTTATGTTGAGGCTGCCAACAGTTTAAATAGTGATTTTTGTTGTACTATGGAACCGATGTATATTGACTTTTTTTGTACACTTTCATTCACTGCAGCAAATCCAGTATTGTAATGATGATTGTAAAGCTTGATATTTAACAGCCAGTGGACTATTCACTTTATTAAAGAATAAAATCTAGTTTTGAAGCAATACTAAGGAAATGCATTTGCAAAATAATGAGCATGTCATGTACAGTCAGGTTTTTTCTTACATACATTGTACATTGTAGTACAGAAGTCATTGTTTCTCCTTTATACATGTACAGCTGTAATATTTAGAAACTTATTTGCATTTGGAAATAAAAACAGAATTTCTAACAGATCTCGCTGAAATAACAATAGGGGCTGATCAAAGTCAGGACCCGGCTAATCCACAGATCAAATTGAAATTTAGATCAAATTGGAAAAATTGACAAGTGCACGAATACAAGTTTCTGTGAAATATGTCAGACTACAATGTGCTTAATTTATTGTACATGTATAACATTCAGATATTTAAAGTCAAGAAGAAACTCTTGACCTGCTTGAGCACCTGAATGCCTCAGATGATATCAGATTGGCTGATAAAACATACTGCATACAAAGCTTCATAAAAAAAGCTCATTTGCCTGACTCGATTACAAATATACCTGGTCCAAACATTTACTAGAAATAATATTACAACTCTTTTAAATTTACAAATCAAACTTTTTTTGCTGTATGAAGAATGGTTATCACTTAATCTCAGGTTCAGAATGTTTTGACTTGCAGATTGCTAGTTTTCAAAATAAAATTTTGTTCCTCTTAGGAGTTGTCAACAAATTATTATTAACAAAAAAAATAAACATCATTTGGATGTTTAATAAGCTACTATAAGGCAGGGTTGGAAGAAACTACTTGTCTGCTCATCAGGAATGGCAAAATGGCATTGGGTGAGCACTAGAAAAATGCACTTGCCCATTGGGCAGATGGAGTGATGATACCCCTTACTGCATGCTTTTAATTTATTTTTGAATTCATGTTGTATTTTTAGGAGATAAACTTTAACTTATTCTAGAGAAGTGGTAAAGGCATGGTGGGAATCATTACCTTCCAATTATGCATCATTCATTTCAGGGAGGGGAATCTATGTTTTTTTTTAAGGATAGGATACTACTTTTTAAATCCTGGGAAAATGGTTTGGGCTCACTGAGGATTCAGGCAAGTACTATTTGGAATCACTTGCCCTCTGGGCAAGTGGGTCTTGATTTGTTTTAACCCTGTAAGGCAGAAGGCGTATTGGCCTAGACATTAAGAAAATATTTTTTTGAACTTTAGAAATAATTAACTTTATTGAACAATTTTATATTAAGTGGACGTTAATGATGTAAAGAATTTTTTTTTGATTTGTTGAAGACCCCTTATGGATTGTCATGAATGTCCACCTGGGAGGTTGTTTACTTTAGAAATAATATTTTTTTAAACTTCTGTTTGAACTAATTGCCAACAAAATTATTAAGATTGACCTAAGGCAAAATAAGTATAGATTGGTTGAAATTAACATACATGATGTGTGAACTTGGGATATGCTAATTTTGAAAGGTGGGAAAATGATTAATTAATTACAAAGTTGTTGATATCACTTTGAGAAGTTGTGTTTGAAAGTTTCCATAAGTTTAGAGAGCATGTAAATAATACAGGAAATGATACGAATTTGACAGGAAGTTCATTGCTTTGGCTGAAATTAAATAAGATGACAAGAAAATCTAAGCTAAAGAAAAGGCTGCACTGTCTAACACTGTTTACTCTAGCTCAAAGCTTAACTGGATTTAGACCTTTTGTTTACGAACTACAATAAAGTAGTATTCATTGTTTCAGAGTAAAACTATTGGAAATGAGTTTATGGACTCAACAGGCTCAAAATAGTATTTCCGATTTGATGTGAAACACACAAAAGAATTCCTTCTTCAGATTGGACGTGTCACTATTCGGTGGATTAGCTTGGGCGGAAGATGATTCTTTTATAGCTAGATCATTGCATGGATCTGAAGTAAAACATATTAGTAATTACATTGATTTCTAGTGAAGCCGTAAAATCAAGTTCCTTAGTTTTAAAAAAAATGGTGGAGATACGCAGACCGTTAGGCGTTACGCAAGACCAGCAATGCTAGTGCAGGGTATGGGAGATCAAAGGAAATAACCAACCATGTTAGGATTTGTTTTTCACTCTTTGGAGTTTAATTGTGGAGTGGTTTTACCATATATGCGAGCCTAATTAGGTACGATGTATCGAGAAACTCTCTCGACACAACAAGTTAAAACCTTTTGAATTGGTCTCAAGGAGTTCGTGAATTCTACTCACAGTTTCTTGAGGGTTCGGCGTCCTATAAAAGCTCTGCTTCTGATAGATGTAATCTTGTTGCTTGACAGTTCTCTGTGCGGGAAATGATTTGAAATGAGCGAGGTATTTACTCTTTTAGAATTCGTCCCTTTAATTATAACTGCATATCAAAAACATGCACCTCTTAAATTTCCAACCCCTTTTGAGGAATGAGAATTAGTTACTCTACGATTATAAAAACGAGTAACGTAAAAACTAAAATCTCGACTCAAGTTCAACATAATTATAAAATTATGGCTGACATACTCACAGTTTCGTTACATTTATGAGAGAATCGGCCGACATGATTTCCTTCAAATCTTGGTTTTTACAGTCCGCAGTGTATTTCCCTCCTTCCATTCGACTGCAGACACAACCAACTGGACAACCTGACCCGGGCACCGTGAACCACCACAGAACGAGACCCCAAAACAACAGCCATGTTGGCGAAAACATGGCGTTCAAATGCGACTTTCTTCCCAATTAGCTGGCCAAATTTGATCTTCGGTAACGCATTACTAGAATGAACTTGGATGCCTACGTGGTGAATTTGTCCTGTATGGGATCAACTCGTACCAAAAACGTTTCGCGTTGTGGGTAAACAACCTTCGTTTCTGGTTTTCTCTCATCTGGAGATGAAAGACGATTTGCATATGAATCAAAAGGCTGACAAAGTAAACCTAAGTAGGGATGGGTAATAATACAGTCGTACTCCGAGAGCTTGAAATACTCCAAACTAAGAAAACTAAAAGTCTTTGAGTGAAATAAATAAATCATTATTGCTTTACACTTTTAAAGGTCAATAACAAATTTATATCCATAAATATAATGTTTGTCGCTGTATTAACATTATCAAGTCTTACCCACCCCAACACAGTCAATTTTTTGCACTCTTTTCTCACGTGTAGTATCCCAAAATGGCGGGAGCAGCAGTTGGATCGCGAGTTCTGATTTACGGAGGAAAAGGAGCCCTCGGAGCCACTTGTGTTTCGTATTTCAAAGCCAGAAATTGGGTAAGGATTCTAGAGTACCACTCTGATAGAGTTTCTATTGTACACTAACGCCATTTGTTTGGAAATCCTAATTCCTGAAGCGATTTTCCGGTCTGCCTGCGGTGTTTATAATACGCATTAAATAATTTTAGCCGTGTAGCTTTGGCCCAGTATTTACATTGTAGGCCGTACGTCAGATTTTAGTCAATTAATAGTCGAGAACACTGACTAATATAATATGATTTTACTCAAAGTAATCAACTATTTACATACATACTATAAGTAAAAAAAAAATTACCACGTGACACTGCATGTGACCGAAGCTCTCGCCAGTGCACGTGCTAAATTATTTATTTACAAAATAATAATATCATAGGAAAACCACAAAATGAAGTGAAAACTAGCATAAAATGTCTAATAATATGCATTGTTTGTGAATTTGTAATTTTTTACATACCCTCCCTCCCCTCCCCCTAATTTTAAGACTGGTAATCATACAAGGGAGAATATAAAGGTCCGCATCTGTTCACAATTCCTGTAGCATAACAGAAGAGGAAATTGTAAATCACCTGACACTAAATAAAACTCAAAGCAAAATTCCAACATCACAGAAAGATATATAAACCAATGACAGAAGGCTGCCCATAACTAGGAGCATCCATCCCGCATACTAAGCCAATGTCACAGCGTTTACACAAGTTAGGTAATTTTTAGAACGGTTTCCTGCTATTCTGGGTTGCAATTATTCCAAATGGAATAAAATCACAAAAGCATAGCAGCCATGTTGTTGGTATAACAAAAGTAGCTAAATGAGGCATCTTTTGTTTCGCTACTGGTGCAGCCTGCTTTCAGGCGGTAGATATTTTGTTTTTTTCAGATCTGCTTCTTCTCCCCCACCCCCTCCCCCCTCCATTTGTCATTCAATCCCAGGTCTCAATCACGCTCGGCCAATATGGTGGCCGCTTTGATGATCCATTTGCTGCGCAACAAAAACACCATCTACCGCCTGAAAGTACTAGTCCACTAATTGGCAGGAAAAATGATCTAAAAATAGCCCAACTTGTGAAAATGCTGTGACAGCTATGTAGGAGATATGAACGCTCCTGGTTATGGGCTCCTGCCAATGACCAAAGTACCTTTTTAGCTAAAAATAATACAGGGCTGGAAATAACAGTGGGACAAACACAAATTTAATAAATGTCAGACTAATTTTAACATGAGGTCTGTGCACTAAAATAACTTCCCTGCTAGCAGAGGTTCCTTTTCCTCCCCTTCTTTCATAATCTCTTCCAAAACTGGTGGGGAAAAAGTAACCTCTGCCCAAGTCGCACCATTGTTTGATCTAACCGCCTTCCATGATCATGGATGAATATAATATTATAAAAATATACAGTATGCATTACATGTACTTGTGTAAAAGATTTGCTGATTTCAATTTGAGCCTGCTATGATACCGCACACCTGCCGATGCCAATCATTATTTTGCATACTAATGACTGTGGGATCACTGATCAACCTATCCAAGCATGGCAAAGTATTTTTGTGTTGCTTAGTAATGCAATGCATGCACAATGCAATGTTGCAATTGTGACTGGGGGCAGAGGTTACTTCCCCCTTCCAGTTCATGAAGCGATTACAAAAGAAATGGAGGAAAAGGAACCTCTGCCAGAAAGGAATAAAATAACTGAAGATGACTGTAAATTCAATCTTGCGAGATTAGTGAGCTGTCTGTCTTGGGTCACATGTCCAATCACATTAATTTGTACATGTATGTATGTGTGAACAAAATAAAGGTTTGGAAGGATACAATGTCCTGCTGATTGAGAAAATTTATTTCCAGCCCTGAAATATGACTTGATCATCACAAAAACATTTGTTTTGGACAAGTTTTTCAAGATACCAACAAACGCAACTCACATTAACTGGCTCCATGGAGATTGGGAATCGATCCCAGGTCACAGAGGTGAGCCATATTTAAGTGCTAAACCACTGCATCACCCTTACTGTTCAACCACAACAACAAAATTTTAACTAGGGATTTTTTTTTTCACTTAGTAACAAAATTACCTATTAATTTTTTTTTCCTGAAAACAAAAAATAACTGCAACACATATAAAGGTGAAATAATTATTATATATAAGTATATTATATAATTATTTCAGGATGAATTCGATTTGTGAATTTCTTGGTAAATCCATATACATGTAGTTATAATTAATAGTCAAGAGTGGAAATGGTTGTGAAACCAGCAACCTTTAGCCTGAATTTCAGCCGTCTCCTCTGGTTTGTTCCTCCCAAGAGAGACGCCTGAATCCACTAACCGATAATGCAGTCCAGTGACATCACTACCCCAAAATCGCAGTTTGATTGGTTCATATTTTACAATTTTGCATAATTATCATAAGTAACGGCAGGATTCACTTCTGTTTCTGTTTTGGACTTGAGATTGATTAGTTAATTTCAATGATATGGAGTGATTGTCTTTGGCAAAGACCTCGAATTTGTAAGGAAAACATCTGGAAATGGATTGAAAGTGTCCTGCAAAATAACCAGCCGACTGTCCTGTAAACATGCATGCATGTACATTTTATTGCGTCGTGTCTGCAGGGTTGTTGATAATCAATGATTTGTTCACACTCGCAGTGGTAAAGACTTGCTGCTTTCTTCAAGGAACTGTTCTTTGCCATTAAAGAGTCTTCGTATTTCTTTGTAAATTCTCCATTAGCCTTCCATGCTTTTCTAGTTTTCTGCTGCATGATTAAGTAATATCTCCTAGCTGTGTTGATTTGAATGGCAGAGACAATGATCAATGGAAGAAAAAGATCAACTGTTCCTTTGTCTCTAATAAATAAATATAACAATTTGTTGCTTTGAAAAGGTTTTCACAACATACATGTAAGTCTAAGAGGCACTTGAGAAGCAAATGGATGCAGATGTATGTAGGTAGTGCTTTAATTTCGGCTGGCATAACTTCAAATAATATCTCAAGGCGAGCGATGGCTTTGTTTTCGTGACCCACAAACTCATACCACTGCTGTGACAGTTTATTTGCATAAATTAAATTGATTATCCGCCTTGATGTCACTGGGTGGTATTATCGGCTAGTGGATTCAGATGTCTCTCTCGGGAGGAATGAACCAAAGGAGATGGCTGAAATTCAGGCTAAGCAACCTTCTTTGTGTGCTTTTTTCAACCGTGGCCATGCACAAAACACAATAGATATTGGAATATGTTAATCAATCAGCCAATAGAAATGTGTGGGTTCAGGTTTTGCTAATGAACTATCACCATGCACAATCTTTTGTCTTACCCCCTGCCAACCCGTGCCTTTGTTAGACAGTCCCTTTGAAGTTTGAAGGGTTTCCTAACCATTCCACTCCATTAACTATCATGGTAAAATGTGGCATTTTGTGGAACTTGTTGGGACTCCTGGAATTGTTGGGGACATTTTGGGAAACTTCAAAATTAATGGCAATGACCTTAAATATTCCCTCTCCCTGTATTGGTGGAAAAGTTTCTATCCATTTCTTGGTGGAGAAGTTCCTATCCCTGCATTGGCGGTGAAGCTAAATCTGCTATCCTTGTATTGGTGGAGAATTACTATCCCTGTAGTGGTGGTGAAGTATTGGCAAAGTTCCTATCCCTGTATTGGTGGAGATGTTGCTATCATATCAGGGATAAATTATCTGGGGGGGAAAACATGATAAAATCATGTGACATGGGATTGGCAGATACACATTTTCAAGGAGTTGTAGTTTAGGCCTTTTAGATAAATGTCACAACTTGTAACACTTTAGAAGCACATTGGCTTAATAATCCCTGAAACATTGTTAGTTGTAGGCCTGGGGTAATTATGGTATTTTTTGTTGTTTGGAATTGTATACATGTAGCTAAAAAACAGCTGGCTAAATAATGTGCAAAATTTGTCAGAGGCCTTTCTTTTCTTGGGAAATGACAGCCGGCAAAATTTGCTGGCTGCCTGCACTAAGAGATGATACTGGTTGTTTATTTGTTCCATTCTCTGTTTGAATTAGCTAGACTTGGTGAAGTATCTCAAGTTCTTGGAGAATAAAAGATCCAACCATATGTTATACTGGCTTTTATTTGGAGAATGACTGTGTATCAATGTTGGAGTTACTGTTATTTCTCAGCATGTCATCTTACATTGTAATTTAAGCACTGACTTAATGCTTGGGGAACCTGCATAATTTCAAGCAGAATAGGGCCTTACAAGCATTGAGTATTTAATGCACTCAGAACAAGTCACTGATAATAGAGAGAAGGAGCTGGGAATGAGTCAGATAAGTGATAAACTCATCAACAGTGGCATTGAACAAGAAAGAAATTAAGACATTACAGTGGCAGGAAATTCAATATATTATTGCAATACACATTTTGAGTGACATCATCACATGACTGGCCATGATTTATATCAGACTGCCAGAAAATAATGAGTGTGTGAGATTATTCCACTCAAATGTGATACCAGTATGCTACGTCTCGGAAGGGATTTTTGCATGAGTGTAATATGAGCATACAGATGTAATAGCCATCTTTGAGCAACTGCCTCCCAGTTACATGTAGCTCAGTGGTTAAGCTACATGTAACTGTCATGCAGGTGGTCGTGGGTTGAAACCCCGGCCAGACCAACACTCAGGGCCTTAAAATAACTTTGTAAAACAATCTTGTTCTCAAACTGCAAACAGTTAGACCTTCACTCCTCGGATAAGGACGTAAAATCGTAGGTCCCACGTTGGCCTCATGTTTATCAGTCTTACCATACCGTCACAAGAATGAGCATTAAATAAAGTTGCTTTTATAGAAGACTTATATTGTAAGCGTGCAGTGCCAGCTGACATAAATATAGCACTGTATTTTACAAGCACTGGCCCATTTCTCAACATTTCTTAAATTGTAGGCTAAAGGTGATGTTACACAAGACGATTTGTTATGACGATTTTTTGCGCAACAATGTTGCACGAAAAGTCAACATAGTGTAACATGGCACGCTGGACGATTTTTAATGCAATCTTCGTTGCTGCAACATGTTGCAAGTTTTTGAATTACCTTCAAAAACCTGCAACATGGTTGCCCGAATTTTGTTGGAGTTGCTTTGTGTAACACCTCACCATTGACTTTTCGCACAACGTCGTCCCAGAAACCTGTCACAGAGCCAACAAACAAAGACTCCACTCATCCGCCATGTTTTAAAACAAAGATTTTGGAGTAGGAGCCTACATGTAGGTGCTAGCTAGATGTTGCGCTAAAAATCATCCCGTTGCTGCATCAATGTTGCGCTAAAAGTTGTCTTGTGTAACATCACCTTAATGTAGATAACGCTGATCATTTATTGTGTAAAATGAATATGTCATTTTTTTAGTGGGTGGCATCAGTGGACCTGTTCCCTAATGAAGAGGCACATGCAAATGTAATTGTCAACCCTGCAAACTCCTGGGATGAACAAGATCATGAGGTCAGTCATGTTTCATGAACATTGTTTTTTCTTTTAATACTGGTAACCTTAATTGCAAAACACTTTTATTTACTGGTATTGCACTTTCATCTGTCTTTCATTTACTTTTAAGTACAAAATAATGTAGGTTATATTATGGTATATCATAAACAGACCTGTTTATTGCCTTGCGTTCAACTGGCATGGAAATACATAATTATTATTTTTGTCTAACATCAGGGTTCTCAGTATGTTTTTAGAAGCCACCAACTGGCAGATTTCTGCCGTCTGTTACAATGAAAGTGACCACCTGTTCTTTTGCTTGAAAACACAAGATTTATACGATTTGTGTTTTTGTGAAGAGAACTTGTTTGAAAATTTAGCTGCTGCTTGCCAATTATGGGCCACCTGTCAAATAAAGACAGTCGTCAGACAACCCTGTAACCTCCTCCTCCTACACTTCCTCCTCCTCCTCTAAAAGGACAAGAATCAAAGCATCTGATATCATGAAGCTTTACTAAATAAAAGGATCTTTATGGCTGGGTTTGTGTTTTGTCTCTGTTGGATAGTGCCAGTATAAGTAAGCAAAATAATATGTTTGTAATCCAACAACATTTTTAGGTTCAGAAGAGAGTTGATGAAATCCTTGATGGTAACAAGTTGGATGCTATTGTCTGTGTTGCTGGAGGCTGGGCAGGAGGCAGTGCTAAAAGCAAAGGTATCAATAAAAGGGGCACTGTCAATCGAATTGAACCTTCAAGTTTTATTAAGACCAAACAAAAATAACACCCTGAGAAATAAGAGAAATACCAGATGAACGTATTGATGAAGGATGGCAAAGATTATTCTAGAAACTTGATTCCAGCTGTTACTGATTTCTAAGTTGCTCTGATAATATTTTTTCTTAATTAAAAGCACTATTTTTCATCCACTCAAATCTTTGCCATCCTTCATCAAAATTGTTTCCTGGAAAGCATACTCTACTAATCTGAGTTAGATATTTTAAATATGTATTTTGTCATGAGAAATTTTATAATTTGGGGCTTGAGTGGTTCTCGATTGAGTGCCATAAAATCAGTTTAACCAAAGTATTAATTACAGTGCCAGTCATGGAGCAAGTAAACAAAATGAGCCAATCACGAACTGAAGTGATTGGTTTTTACTTGAACCATACCAACAGGATGTCCTCAAAAAAAGAAAATTCCTGTTTGCCCTTCTTTAGTTTTACTTACCTGATACAATTTTGAACTAGTCCAAATGATTCAATAACAACTTCTAGCACTGTCACTTGCCCATCAGGCAAATGACTGATAAAAAGTAGTTGCCCAACGTGAAAGTCTGCTCAAGTCCCGAACTATCAGAATGAGATTTTTCGAGCCCTGACCAAATTATATCATCAGATGAGGAAATGCAAATGCAATTGTGGATACAAAATGTACATGTATCTCACTGAAATGAAAATTGATTCAGTGATGGACCAGCACAATGTTTGGATTTAGTTTAGAACTTGATTGGTTGATATTTACAAAACATTTTTCACAGCCAATAGAAAAGTTATAAGAAAATTCATTCAGTGCACTTGGATCGGAGCAGTGACTTCTGACGTTTCTTGTTTTGCTCTCACACAACTTCTTACTTTGAGGACCAAAACAAAAGATGATAAGTAAATTCTTATTGATTTGATTTCCTCTCAGTTGTTTAATTTAATTAACTTGTCGATAAAAAATTATAAGAAAGGATGGTGCCATTTGTATGCAAGTACTAGCAACAGGCAAGCAATGCGCAATTTAGGAGGGAACCATAGCAACCAAGTCACGGGTCAACCACTGTCACCTGTCACACTGGTTTCACAATGGAAAAAAGATACTTACCTAGGTCTTAGACCTAGTCCATAGTAGTGACGGGTGGGTGGGGCAATCCGGCAAGCAAATGCGAAGCAAGCAAGCTAGAACTGAGCTCAGGGTTCGAAATTCGCACAAGCAAACTGGCAAAATGTGAATCAATTTACCGATTTGCTGGTAGAAAATAAATGAACTGGCATTTTTATGCTTGTATTAGGCACCAGGCACATATTTAAAACATGTTTCAGTTTTTAGCTTGTTGATGAGTGGTTTTGCTTGTAAGTTTCAAACCCGCAAGCTTCTTTTTGCTTGTTCCTTTGAAAATGAATTTCGAACCCTGGAGCACAAGGGCAAACTCGTTACATTTGACAACCCTGTTACACATGTGCCAAATGAATACTGTCTGCTGGCAAATAGCTATTTGCAAAGCAATCCCAAAATAACTCATTATGGAGGCAAATTTGTCAGTGACACACAATGACTCCATTATGCATACAATTGTGAGAACAATATGCTGGCCAATCTCCCAGTTAACTATGATTATTAAATCTCATTAAATGTACGTTTTGTTCTAACTATCGCTCTATTGGTGGTTTTCATCGTCATGACACGCGATAGCAAAATTGGTTTGCATTGATAAAATTAAATAAAACATTTGGTCCTTGTAGAACTACCAAAAATACACTTATACCCACATTTTGGAACATTAGATGATTTCCTAACAGAGCTGTGGGTCAATGAATGTACGATATTTTTTACAGTACTGTCTTTGTATGCCACCACCATCTTGGTGTCCTTTTCTGGGACATCAACATGCATGGCGGCCATGCATAAAACGAAAATACAAATAAAGCTTACTTTTCCATCAATATCATTGGCTTTTCATTTCAAATGCAACTTTAAAGATTTATCGTGTTAAAAAATAGAAATTGACACAATTACATGGATTTTTTTGCCTTCCGGAAACACACTGGGTCGTTCTGTCATAAGATTCAACATTTATTTACTCCAGAACAATACACCCTATCGACGTGAAATTTCTGTGTAGAGTTCTATTATCGATGTCTGGAATATATACAAAGCTACAAAGAACAGCTTTGTAGGACTTATAGTTTAAATTTTAGATTGTTGATGATGTCACATGCAAACCAAGGATTTTAAAGTGCTCTATATGTTCACAGTGGGCATAAAAGGGGTAAAAAATCATCAAGTTCAGCTTGACAGAAATTTATAAACTAAAACCTTTTTTGTTAATACATGTATTATACTACTTGCCAACCACTTATTTTTCCACCAACTTGCCACAATATTGCCATTGAACCACTTGCCACCAACAACTACCGTATTTACCCGTGTATAAGCCGCACCTTTTCACCCAAAATTTTCGTTCAAAATCGGGGGTGCGGCTTATCTACGGGAACACCTAGAAAAGGTATCAAAAATTTGCATAAATTACCATTTGTTTTCATCTGAAAGAAGAAGAAAAAGTAAAACAAATAACAGAGAAAGATCGTGTAATATAACAATTTAAGCATAATCATTGGAAAAAAAACCACGCAATTTGAAAGAATTAAAGCAAAAACTCTTCTAAGACCTACCTTAGACCATGGATCATAAAAAGACTGGATTGGAAACTACAGGTCACGTGGGGTGTTTCCGGTTTGCTGATTGGCTGATACACTACTTCAACATGGCTCAATCATAGTGGAAAATCGTGACGTGAAAAGTGGCGTAGGTAAAGGTTTTTCGCTGTTTCTTTGCCTTTACTTCTGTTCTTTTGGTCGTGTTTTAGTGCTCTTCTCACTTTTAAGTAACAATATTTTCTTTTCCCGTTGTTTTACGACAATTCCAACCCGCCTAAGCCACATGCGAAACTTCAAGGTAAGCCCATCTTGTTGTTGTTTACTTTCATTTTATTCTGTTTTGGAGAAAATCGCATCACAAAAACGGGCCTTTTTAGGGCCAAATTTGGAAGAATGTTGTGTATTTTGGGACACAAATATTTGTTAGTTTTTCACGTTGTCGTTGTTCAAATTCTCCTTTACTTGATTGTATTTGCATCAAATTGTGGCTTAGACATAGTTTTACGAGTTAGGGTTGTAATTTGAAGCTGCAAATTATGTACCAACTTGGTGACTTTTGAGGATAGTGGTGTAGCTTATGTCAAGGTTGTTATGCGGAACAAAATGTAAATGTTACTTAATTTTATGCACTTAGACATATGTCAAGATGGTTGAGAGAAAGTTAAGGCACCAGGGATGCCCCAGTGAATCTACTGCAGATCGAGATTACCTCCTTGTGGTCTTCCATTGCATGCAGCCTTCATCTGAAATTAGCCTTCTATCTACAACTATTGTTATGTATTCACAGTTCTATATCAAATGATGGTTTACTTATAATAACCAGTGGAACGTAATTGCCAAACATTCATATAACTCTTCCTTATGTTCCATTATTACATGTACATGCATGTGTTAAAAGAAGTAGTTTACATCAGTACATGCAGATTTTACAGGGTACTTGAATGTTTTTTTTTTCATATCATGACTCCATGATTCAAAACTTTATATGGAGGAAGAGGGGCGATTGAGATGAGAAATTATAAAAGTTCTCAAGACATTTCATAATCCCCCATGCATAGAGATGGCATTAAAATTTCGAGATTTACTCCTCATGAAAAAAATCCCCAAAAATTAAGCTATAATACAAGGGTTGTATTTACAGTAACACTATATACATACTTTGTAACCAATAGTGCAAGCAGTCTCCCAGAGAACTAAGTTAGCATGTGAACAAGGTTTTATTTTTGGAAAAAAATACAGCACAATTATTTAAAAATATCTTTGGTTAAATTGTGCAGTTTCACAACAACTTTAGACAAGCAAAAGCAAATTTTTTTTTTATCCTCCTGGGAGTCAGTTAATCAACATGGCCAGCACAGTGCTCAACATTAGATTTTAGGCTGGTTGCCTTGAGATCTGGTTGTCCAGGTACAAAAATTACCTGCCTGCATGGTTCAACTTTTTAGTTGTCCTGGGCAAGTGGGCAAGCATTACTGTCAATCGAGTCCTGCACCATGTCAGAAGAGTCGATAAGCAAGGTTTCTGCTATGTAAATTAGGCATGTTTAATAGTCTGAGCTAGAGTGATAATTTTCAATGAAACTTGATGGTTCAGATCTATGCTAATTCTAACTGAGTCAGCTGAGTCCCAAATCTTCATTTCTAATAATTTATTTTCAGTTATATTACATCTGACTATAAGATAATTTTGATAGGTTTATTGTCAAGATTACTATGTTGTACAGTACATGAACTATAATTTTATGTACAGTAAGTCTGAGAGTTCAATAAAAAATGTTTTATTGTTTTCACTGTTCATGTGTATCTTAGTTCACTTCAGATATACAGATTTAAATAGCAATTATATCATCCATGCAGCTAGCTAGAATGGAATATAAGTTATGATTTGTACAAACCACAAGTATTATCATCTAATTTAATATACTGTACCCAGAGGTCATAATACAAAGTGTACTAACAGTATAACATATTATTGCCTTCACAAATCAATAAACCCAGCAAAAACATGTTACCAAGCTTTCTCCTTTGGGATACTTATTAAATATACTCATTTGGGTTTCAGAACAAAATAAAAGGCCTCAACAATAGACATTTTCCCCCGAAAAATCTTAGATTTTGGACACAATCTAAAAATCACTGAATGTGCTGGGAAAATAGTATGGGGAAGGGGTGTCCCACTTTTCTAATCCAATTATAGGCCTTTTGGAGGAATGCAATCATGTGGTTGTACTGGGTTAGTTTTTTAGGGCCACAAGTTTATTAGTGTTCTGCACTATTATGTGTTACCCTCCATAAATAAAGTCTTTATTCTTGTTATTATTAATTTGTTGGTATCGATTGTCCTTGCTCCGAGGATTTTTCTTTGCGTTCTCCGGTTTTCCTCCATCCACAAAAACGACACGCTAAATTCCAATTCTCGATGATTTAGCCAGGTCCCGACTTTGCATGATTAGACCCTACGGTTGTTTGTGGGAGTTATGGTAAAAACGAATGTCGTCGTTATTCCCCTTCGGCTTTTATCAACTTCATCAACAAGGACCTTTCAAACGAGTTCGTACACAGTCACGCGATAGAATGAATAGAGAGAATACTCGTGTTTTCACTTATGGCATTTCGTTTGATGTTCTGACAATTTTTGCTTTTTTCGCGGTTTGATATTAATAGCTCCATATAGCTTCCTTAACGTGTCTTATCATGAACCAACATTTAGTATGATAGACCTTTCTGCACTCTAAACACTAATATTTCAATCTCACTTTCGGAATTGCTAGAACGACAGCTATCGACAACTTCGTATTAAATTCATTCTCCTTTAGCTGCGTTTTCTCATCCGAAAACAAGCCGTTTGAGCACCCCTCGAAGTTTTCTCCGATCTCCATCCTTCAGGGCTTAATCTTTTTCTCTTCGATGTTTATTTTCCAAGCTACTCGCAAAATCGCGCGCGCCGAGAAATTACGAAAATGTTTGTTTACATATGACGTCACAATTTTCCACTTGGTTGCGGCCATCACGTCAGCGCGTGCCCAATCCAGTCTTTTTATGATCCATGCTTAGACCTAATATATTAGAATTTCGTGAATATTTAAACGTGATTAAGCTTATTTACCTTCCAAAACATGCTGATTCGCAGCTTGTCAAAGCATATGCATGCATCTAAACAACCAGGCATTCTTCGCAATTTTACACGTGGGAGATTGGCACTAGTTATTGAAAATCCAAGATGGCGGACCTGACCTACTCGTACAGTATTGTTTCGCCAGAAAACCTTTCTTGCTCTAGCGATTAAAGGAAAGCGGTTCCTTGGAATTGTTGTTAGTTAATTGGGGAATAAATGCTGAAGAATTCTGGAGTGATTTAAAGACTGCAGGTTAAAATATACACAAGAAATGACAAGGCACGTTGAACCATATTCGATCGAATTAAAGTTGTGATTATTTATTTATGACAATCTGATGAAGTTTTGCTTCAAGTACTAGTGTTTATGAACTCCAACAAAAGATTATTCTTTTTTTTGAAGAAGTTTGGCATCAAGTACAAGCGTTTATGAACTCGGACAAAAGATTGTCTAATTATTTTTTGTATTTTTCAAAAAAAGTTTTTTCCTAAATTCAAGCTTCAAAACTTGGGGTGCGGCTTATACACGGGTAAATACGGTAGTTATTAATAATTATAAATTATTAGTTTTAACTTAAAAGTTATTTAGTGTTATTTACATCTCTTATTTTTGTAATGCCATTTTTATACAATCATGTTTATGTTGATGTTATTATTGTACTATGCAGGGCCCCTCTGGATACCAGCCTACGACCTTAGGAATGGTCCACCCTGTCAAAATAAAGTTTACTTACTACAGAACTTTACTTTACTTATAACCACTTACCAACCCATGAACCACTTGCCAACCACTGACCAACTACATTTGTACTCACCGACCACTCACCAACCACTTGCCGACCACTTGCTGACCACTCACCAACCACTTACCAACCACTTGCCGACCACTTGCCAACCACTTACCAACCACTCGCCGACCACTTGCCGACCACTCACCAACCACTTACCAACCACTTGCCGACCACTTGCAGACCACTTACCAACCACTCGCCGACCACTCGCCGACCACTTGCCGACCACTTGCTGACTACTTGCCGACCACTTGCTAACCACTCACCAACCACTTACCGACCACTTGCCGACCACTCACCAACCACTTGCTGACCACTTACCAAACACTTGCCGACCACTCAACGACCACTTACCAACCACTTGCCGACCACTTACCAACCACTTGCCGACCACTCACCAACCACTTACCAACCACTTGCCGACCACTTACCAACCACTTGCCGACCACTCACCAACCACTTACCAACCACTCACCAACCACTTACCAACCACTCACCAACCACTTACCAACCACTCACCGACCACTCACCAACCACTTACCAACCACTTGCCGACCACTTACCAACCACTTGCTGACCATGTAGTGCAACTTATTCACTTTAGTCCAATGCTGTACTGACTCAGCTTTGCAAGTACACTTATTACAATTTCTGTCATTCCTTTCAATAGCTGTTGTGAAGAATGCTGATCTGATGTTCAAACAAAGTGTATGGACCTCCCTTATAGCAGCTAGCATTGCAGCAAAGCATTTGAAAGAGTATGTAATTATTACATATAGTTTACCAACTTCAAGTCCAAGTTCATTTTATTCACACTTATTTCTATTTTATAAAAGTAAATATCACTAGCAGATAATAGAAAATAGAAAAGATAGGTATAAGAGTTAGGTATTTAAGTACACTTTTTAGTTGAAGAGTGCATTGTGGCTAACTCAAAAGCATTTGCTCCTTTTGGCCACTACCATTATGGAGTTAATGACAGAGGGAGGAAGATAAGTAAATAATTTAAATGTGGCTAAATGAAATTTAGGCAAGGTTAAAATCGAGGCATTGCTGGTCAGCGGTTTCCTCCATTTGGCTTTCTATGTGTGGGGTGCCTTAGAACCTTTCACAGGGGCTCCTTCGTGCCATGTGCTTTCAGTGTCAGATCACTGCGGATCGTGACCTTGTTGTATTGCTGCTCGAGTGGTTAATCGCTCCCACCCTCCTCTCCCTAATAGTAAGTATTGGAAGGGTAAGTATTTCCACTAATGGATCAGTGTGACAGGTGTTGGTGGTGGATTGTGGTTGGGTTACCATGGTCACCTCCTGGTTGTGCACGGACAGGCGCATCGTCCTGTATAACGGCCTCACACACCTAATTCCAAGCTCATGAAATGTACATATGGGCCATGTCACCAAAAAGGTTTGTGGCTGGGAGATGCTTTATGTAATTATAGTATTTATATAGCGCTAAAACTATAAATATTCTAAAGCGCTGTTAAAATCGCTAATATATACATTTAAAACTCATCACCAATAGATGAGCTTGGGGTAAGGTGCCTTAGAGCGAGGTGCTGGACGCGCCTGTCCAACACTTCAGAGGAGGTAACCATGGCAACCAGGCCACAGTTCACCACCTGTCACACTGAGGATTCAGTGGAATACTCACCTCTTCCATAATTACCCTTCACTTAACCATGGAGAGGGAGGGTGGGAGCACGTTTAGCAACAATACAATCCGCAAAGAATGTGAAGCTATGCCCGATTGCACAACGCATACGTGGAGCCCCTGCATGCCTTCTGGGGCACCCCACACAGGGCTACAATTATGGGTGAGACCGCTGGCCAGCATTGTCTCGAATTTAACTTTGCCTAAATGTTATTTAGCCACATTTAAAACTCATCACCAATAGATGAGCTTGGGGTAAGGTGCCTTAGAGCGAGGTGCTGGACACGCCTGTCCAACACTTCAGAGGAGGTAACCATGGCAACCAGGCCACAGTTCACCACCCAGGAAGACCAAGGTGCTTGGAAGGAGGACCTGTGGTTCAGGTAACATGAACCTCCGACTCCAAATACCCCAAGCACCTACCCCAAGCTCAAACATACAGAACATTTTAACAGCACGTACATACCCTGTTAAGCCATAAGCATGGACAATTTAGCTAACGCTTCTGCCGGGGTCCAGATGTATGCTTGGTATGCATTACTTGACCACCGGCCCAACGTCTGAATCAGATGGTCAGGGACCCCATTGCGTGCTGCGACCGTGGCTGCTCCAATGCGAAAACTGTGGCTAGAGAAATTGCCTGGAATACCTGCCATGTCTCTCAACCACTTGGTTAAGAGAGTGCGAGTCAAGGGCTGCCCATTCTGAAGCAACAAATAATGGTCCTGGAGAGTTGCCTCTGCTGTTCAGGTATGCCAAGACCGCCTGGACTGCACATTGTGGGAACTTTCCAAGGCTAATGTGGATACAACAACCCTTTCGAAATGGATCAGTTTTTGAAGCCTTAATTCTTACACGCAAGCATGTGGGATTGGATGAGGAATCTATAGCTAAATCATTTACCTCCACGTGAGAGGCTGAAGAAAAGCTGGCTAAATTCGAAACTGTAAACTCTGCCGATCTGAGAAAGCCAAAATAGCCTAAGCAGCAAGCTGCCCAGACATCACATGGTTGGGACATGTCATGTTAAGGGAGTGAAAGATAGTTATCATGATGTTATCAGTGACTGGTAGCCGCTGTGCAGATGAGGATCTTTGCACATGTTTGATCCCCCTAACCACCCTCCGAAGTCTCACGCAGTTATTTAACGGGTCTGGATGACCTTGCTCTATATGGAGGGCTCTAACCGCAGAAAGGTATACTTTGATCGATGAATGTTGAATCGACTTAGACAAGAACGTTGCAAACAAACACAGAGTCCACTCATCCGCTGGACAAGGTGAACCATTAGGATGTAATCTACCAAGTTGCATACAGAAATTGACAAACTTGTTTTGGCCACTTGCATAAGACCGGCGAGTTGAGGGGGCAAGACCCTGCATTAACAACTCCCGACAGTGGTCTTCTAAGGAGGAAAAACCAGATATTTTAATAAGTGAGGAGGATTGTGGACTGGGGAAGGCCTGGCCAATGGTGCCAGCTGCTTGAATTCCTGCCAATGAAAACGAGAGAGGGCATCAGCCACTTTATTTTGAACACCAGGAATGTGTTGGGCTGAGAAGGTAAAGTTGAAACGGGCCGCTGCCATCAGAAGGCATGCAGAAGCCACATCAAGCATGGAACCTTAGAGGTTCTGGACTTGAGAATGAACACAACTGACTCATTGTCAGACCTAAAAAGTACATGCTGTTTGAACCAATTAGATCCCCACACATGGGCTGCAATGACTACTGGAAACAGCTCATTGTAAGCGATAGACAGTGGTTTTTGGTACTCTGACCAAATGCCATTGAACCACTCCTGCTGATAAAACGCGCCAAATCTGAAAGCCCCAGCTGCATCAGATGTTACCTCCAAGTCAGCTGCAGCTTCCATACCTGGAAATAGCCAAAAGGAGGCCCCATGCCAAACTAATAAAAACTGATGCCACCACTGTATGTCTAGGAAGAACTCTTGATTGAGGCGAATAGGATGATCCCCTCTCCGAAAGCAGCACAACAAGTTCATCATGCGCCGCAGAAAGGATCTGCCTGGCCAGACCACTTTGGCAGCATGGTGCAGGTGGCCGATGAGGGACTGGACTACATATATACACAACAACTGACTTCAATAATCACATAAAATTAAGAAGAAGAATAACCAAGCGTAATAACCATAGGGTATAGCGCTACCCACTGTTTTAGGCTCTGGTCGGAACGTTAACGCATCACAGTCAAGTCACTCAGCACCGCATCCGCCCTGCTTGGAGGTGGTGACATGAAGTTGAGGTCCGAGCGCTTGCGGTGTTTGCTACTACCTGAAGCTATGGGTGACGGGGAGCGAGGCCTGCACAAATGCTCTGCCCGAGACCTGTCGTTGGACAATCGGGAACACTCATGTTCGCGATGAGTGCCCGAGCAGCTGCTGCAACGATGTGTATAACGGCACGACGCGTATGGAGAGGAACAATGACCACGATTCCATGAGATACAAGCGATCTGGGAGGAGGAGCCCCGTGGTTCCAAAGAATCCGCGCGTGTGCTGCCTTGAGGACTGCGAACAGCTGCACCGATGGTGTGGAAGTTGTACAGCTGTACGTTTATCGTTGAGCAATCAACGAGCTGCATAGCGTCTGCGTGCTCACGAAAAGCCTGGTCATACGCCAACCAAACCCGGCCGCTAAACTGCCGATATTTGCGGCCGATTAACAGCTTGTACTGAGATAGATCACGCCAGCGCTGGGGGAAACAACTCGTCAGGATCAAGCAATAAATTGTGAAAGCTTCCATCCAGCTGACCACGTCCTCGATACTGCATTTCTGTTTCTTCGCCGGAGAAGTCAACATTACACGCCCATCGAGTAGAAGCTGTGACTCCGGCTCCGTTTGAACCGCCAAGTTCACTGCGAGCAATTCGCTTAAGTCCACGTACTTCCCCGAGACAATTTGGCTAACAATCTTAGCAGGGACGGGAGAGAAACCAGGGCCAACCACGAACGGCTGATGCAGCTTTGGCGATCCCGGTATTTCGGGAAGGTTTAAGAAGGAATTCACACCCACGTGCGCATGGTCGGTGCTAGGCGGCACGAATTGTGAAGCGCTTGCAATTTGGGTTGAAGTCAACAACGACGGCGCAGGCATAGTAAACGTACTAACAAATGTAGGTACAACTGTTGTTGACGACCTACCTTGAAACATAAATCCCCCCGATGACAGCATGTTTTCTGCCCTAGAGTTCAAGCTTGGTGTCGTGGGCAACACTGAAGGCCCTGCCGAAGGTGATGTGCCAATCCCCACGTTGTCGATCGAGGCCGCTCTGTTCTCGTCTAGAGCCGCCTTCGCGGCCAGCTGGATAGCTGCGATGACTTCAGGAGACAGCTGGGTGGCGTTGGAATGTACGGGAATACCATCTATCCCACTCGTGCCTGCGACGGACACTGTCGCTTGAGAAACCCCGCTTGTAATTGATGTTGTCTCTGTAGAACCGCGTGAGTTCGCGCTCATCTGGGCGTCAAACAGAGCACTTCCCAAGCTGTTATTAGTCTGCTGAGACATTGCTATTCGACTTTATGTAGTCCTTTCAGTTTGATCCGTGAACCGAGAAAAGCACGAAGCGAGAACAAGCATGTTTAGCAACAATACAATCCAATACACGGAGCTAAATTTATGGGTGAGACCGCTGGCCAGCATTGTCTCAAAAATGTTATTTAACTACATGATTGTATATATATACACACATATACATATATATATATATATACATAATTATATATACAGCAATTTTCATAAATTCTGACCCCCCTCACCATATATAAATATATATAAAAAATGTACCAAACATTATGGGATACCTCTTCCTATATATTTTTCTGAAGCCCTTGATGATTGGCAATTTGAAAAAAATATCAGCAATGACATCCCATAATGTTAGATATATGTTTGATATATATTTATATATGGTAAGGGGGTCAGAATTTATGAAAATTGCTGTATATATATATATATATATATACATAATAATCTTCCACTATGTCAATACTAAAAAAAATACTAATGGTAAATACTATAATAAAATACTAATGGTATACTAATAAAATACTAATTAAAATAAAGTAATAAATTACTATACTAATACTACTGCAGAAGGTACATGTAAAACTTGTAAAAATATATAAATCAAAAATGACCAATAGTTAGAGCAGCTTTGGAAGCGACACTATGTAATATAAGCATTCTTGAACAAGTATGTCTTAAGGCAACTCTTAAAACAATCTATACCAGATGCGCTGCAGATCTGCTGTGGGAGGGAGTTCCATAGGATGGGGCCGGTCTTAGTAAAAGCACGGTCACCAAACGTCTTCCGGTGTATCGTAGGTACAACAAGGAGATCCTGCCTGGTGGATCTCAGCGAGTAGCGATCATCGTTTTTGCGACTTAGGAGTTCAGAGATGTATTGTGGAGCTAGCCCACGAAGAGCCTTGTAAACGATCAAAAGGATCTTGAAAGTCACACGTTCTCTTACAGATAACCAGTGAAGTTTCATCAGTGTCAGAGTAATGTGATCAAATTTAGGTACAATACAGACAACTCGAGCGGCCGCATTAAGCACTTTCTGTAGACGGTCAAATTGGTATTTTGGAATCCTGTACAATAGGAGTAATCGATGTGGGATGTCACAAATGCATGCGCCAAGATTTTCGTGGAATCCTCTGATAAGTATTTTCTTATCTGTCTGATGTGACACAAGCTACGGAAGGCCTTGCTGCAAACCTTACCAACATGCGTTTTCATGGACATACGCTCGTCGAACCAAGAGACGTTTGCACTGAATTAAATTTAATTAATATTTCTACACTGGGATAAACACTTTTTTACATCAGTGTTATACTTGAACTGCACTGCTCTTAACAAATCAGCATCAAGTATTTTTTCATGTAAAACAAAGTTATTATTTTATGTGAAAAACCGCTATACCATGTTATTATACTGACTAGATTGGCCAGAAAAAAAAGACTAAATCCAAGATACCAGTACTGTATAATATGTGATGGAAGAAACTGCTGGTGCATACATGTGCGTACTAAGCTCTAAATGATTAATTATAATTCCTTACATGTACAAGTTATTTTGAAATTTTATTCCATCTAAACAGGCGTGGCCTTCTGATGCTAACAGGTGCCCAGCCATCCTTAGGGGGGACTCCAGGTGGGTCATAGTTGATAGTCTCGGTTTTAGTGCATTTTTCTAAACATTTTGCACCACTTTGCCATCTATCAGGAAGCATACATGTATGTTGGATTGACAGCTTACCTCCAAGTACAATGTAGATGTGTTATACCATAATAATTTATGATTAAAAGAATTGTAGTTGCCTCACGGCCAGTTCGGACTTAGTGAGCCTTCTGGATGAGTGCATTTGGGATTCCCACTTGGTTTACCTGTGTTCACATAATTATGTCAATTAAATTTTCATAATTGGTATATGTTGTTTAAACATTGGAAACATCCAACAATTTTTGGAAATCCTAAGTACAATCATGTATGTTAATCTTGAAAACTGAGTGTTCAGGTTGGCCAGTCGATTATTGGGAAACCTTTCAAGCACTCCTGTTAGATTGTTTGCTCATCATGTCATGGCGTGTGCATGCTATCCACGTGCAAGTATAATGTCATGTATTCTAATATATATAATTATATTATGAAGAGATGCACACGCACATATGTAATATAAATTAAATTACCAAAATAAATAGTTCATGTGCAGATGAGTTGCATGTGCATATAACGGAAAATGTGATGGCATACATGTATAACAGAAAGAACATGATGTGTAAGCATACACATGGAGATTTAACAGAATTTAAAGTTGGAAATTGAATATGTTAAGCATTATGGCAAAAATTAAGACTGATCATTGAGATAGTTTGGAAAGTCACAAATTCCCATAAAATAATAATGGCAGAATTGAATGTAAAGGACAGGACAGCATCAAATAGCCAACTGAAACAAAATCGAGCAGGCAGATTCAGGACTCTAAAACCTCGCATGTTCCGCACAGTGAAACACCGGGCAGATGAGTGGGCAAGAACATCCAGCAAAATTTCACTCTTGTGCTATATTTATGTATGGTGCTTCACTCGTGCGGGCCGTAGCTCCACTACTAAGTTGCAAGCTTGGGTTTCTTGTTTCCAAAGGCACTGTGCTGAAATGATAATCAAACTGACAATATTTAATCAATATCTGTAACATGGTTGGCAAATAAACCCTGATCACAATCAGCGACTATGTCACAACATGAAAATGGTTGTGAGTCTTCTGTTTTTAATGTATTACTAAATGTAGTTTAAACTTGTATAATATTAATATTTTGATTTACTATGAACTGACTGTCATAGCTAATAACATCCCATTCTGTACAAACTTTATTTTGTTTTTCATTACTTTGTTTTAATTTCAGGTATGTTGGGCTATGGGATGGCAAAGGCTGCCGTTCACCAACTGACATTAGGACTTTCCATGGAGGGTAGTGGCCTACCGCCTAATGCCACAGCAGTTGCAATACTGCCGTAAGTGACTCAAGAATAATTATACATTTAGCAATTAGCTTTAGTTAAAGTGCATATGAGCTCAAAATTGTTATCATTAAATTTAAATTTATTCGACATCAAGTAAGTAGTTGACTACATGTTGTAATCTATATCTTGATTTGAGTGTTGCATCTAGGAGTTATAAATGTTTATATTTCAAATATGCTAATGGTGATGTAGAACAGAGAATTTTCTGACATTTCTTTGTCCTTGACAATGTTTAATTGGTAAAATCACTGACATAAGCTTCAAAATAATATAACATCATTTTTTCTTAAAATGTTAGTTATCTCTACTAGCACATTTTTGTATAATAATAAGTGCTCTGTTTTACGTCACATGAGTGAAATTTAATAGTATAATGATGTTATGCACAGAGCTTGTACATACATGTATTTAAGATCATTTTGTCCCTTGTGAAGCCAAAACTCCTATAGGAGAGGGTTAACAATTGAAAGTAAACTGGTGATAGACGAGGCATGTACAAATGTATAGTTGTTGTGCTTTTTTCCATCTTAATCACCTAGAGCAGACAGTTTTATTTAATGTCATACAGTGTACCATCAGACATTTAACAGCTTGCACCTGAATGAGGTCCTAGCCATTTCCCGAGTGTAATGTGTTCCTACATGTATGTCTACTTTCAGGATGACACTGGACACTCCCATGAATAGGAAGGGGATGCCTAATGCTGACTTTGGTCAGTGGACACCTCTGGAGTATGTTGCCAAGTGAGTGTATAGACATTGTGTGGTTACACTGTAGGCTGTTAGTGTCAGTGTACAGTATGTTGCCAAGTGAGTGTATAGACATTGTGTGGTTACACTGTAGGCTGTTAGTGTCAGTGTATGTTGCCAAGTGAGTGTATAGACATTGTGTGGTTACACTGTAGGCTGTTAGTGTCAGTGTATGTTGCCAAGTGAGTGTATAGACAGTGTGTGGTACACTGTAGGCTGTTTAGTTATGTTGTGTTGTTATGTCCAGTTATGCTGCCCAAGTGAGTGTATAGACAGTGTGTGGTACACTGTAGGCTGTTCAGTGTATGTTGCCAAGTGAGAGTATAGACAGTGTGTGGTACACTGTAGGCTGTTCAGTGTATGTTGCCCAAGTGAGTGTATAGACAGTGTGTGGTACTCTGTAGGCTGTTCAGTGTATGTTGCCAAGTGAGAGTATAGACAGTGTGTGGTACACTGTAGGCTGTCCAGTGTATGTTGCCAGGTGAGTGTATAGACAGTGTGTGGTACACTGTAGGCTGTTCAGTGTACATGGGCTAAAGTGAACAATCTGCACCGAAAAAAAGTAGTCGGTAATACTTTCAGTGTATTTTGCATTGTGTAGTCAAATTAACAGGGCTTCTTATAGTTTTGTTGTCTTGATTCTTTCATCCAACGTAGCTTGTAGTGTAGTAGGTAGGATAGATGACTAGAAACCAAAAGAGTAAGAGTTCGAGTTCGATTCCGGCTCGTAACACATCCATTTTTTTCCCATCTTCTCCTTTCAAGTTACTTCTCTGTAGGTAAAAAGTAAGTCAGAGTTCTAAGTTACTAGGAGATGCGTGAGGGAATAAGTCGAGGGAAATAACATTAAAATGCAAGGGGAATATATATTAAATCATAATAGAAATGCAAGGGGAACATTACATGTACATCGATAAAATGCAAGGGGAGTATACACCTTTTTCAAAAAAGCTTGTCACGGACGAGCGACAAGCGACAAAGGATTGTCATTATAACTGGTGGCAGCTACATGTATGCGGAATGGAATACGGTGTAATTCGAAAATCCATTCGAAGGAAGCCATTAATATTCTTCTTAAAGCCTTTGACTCCAAAAACAAACGAATTCATCAGACTTTTAGCAACAACCATAATTCATTTCAGTCTCGGTATGTCGCTCGTTGCTCGTCGTTTGCTGCTTATCTGGAACAAACTTTTTTGAAACCGGTGTATATTCCCCCTCAAAAAAAAAAAAAAAAAAATTAAGGTGTGATGTGAAAGTATGAGATTTGACTTCCCCGAAAGAACAAAGGAAACAGAGCCATGTGGAAAATAAGTAGCCAAGACTTGTACTACTTGTACTTTGTCAAATTAGTTTATCATGTGATATAGCGCACAAACCCGGCACAAACACATTGAAAATGTTTAGGAACATTTGTTCCTTGGTTGGTTACTGTGTACAATTTTGTATTCATTTCCAGGTTAGTGTTTGATTGGGCAGATGGTGACGATAGGCCTGTGTGTGGAAGTCTTTGTAAACTGAACACAAAAGAAGGGAAGTCTTCCTGGGAGGTTCACACTGGTGCTCTGGTCTGATCCTATGTACAACTTGAAAAGCCGTTATTTGTGAAGGGAGGGGAGGGGGTTGTCCGTTGTCCGGTTCACGCAGGGACACTCCCTCGATCCGCCCAACGTACTCCGTATTAACTAGAAATAATATTGAAAATAAGTCTGTCTAACAGAGCACTAAGTCCTAATTACTGAGTTCTGACCTGCATTTTAGGTCTTTTACGTGTAAATGTAATTATGATACTAAGTTAATAATGATGCGAGAGAATAAAGATTTAAAACTTTAATGTTGTTGTATACGCACTCTAAAATTATATTATTTTTACAAAGCTTATAATTCTTCTTTGAAGAAAATCATGACTTACTTTAAGAAGAAGAATTATTCGTCCCCACAGAAGATTCATAATGGACCCTTTGCAGGAATGCAATCATGTGATCGTACCTCCAATCGATTGCCGATCTTTCTAAAACTGCGTTTTGAAGTACTTACTATTTCGAACACGAATAGACCATTTTCTCAGGTATGCGCACGCAATATTGGCCCGCCAAATCGCTTTTTGAACAATAGCCGCCAATTTTTGAACAATAGCCGATAATTTGAATAACAAAGGCTGACGCATCAGAACGAGTCTAACAAAAGCTAACAAAACTCACGGCCCGCCAAGAAATAATTCATGTAGGCAGCTTTACATACATTCCAACTTTATTTAAAAACACGGAGAATTCTAACAGATACAATCTGATTTCCATAGAAGCCGTGTGGTAAAAAATATTCTAATTACAAAATTGCGATATAATCTAGGCTAAGCTAATATATTACAATTATTTTTTATTTACAATTTTTCTGGGTCATAAATGATTTAAATAATTATAAAAGATATCCTATCAAATGATAACTACTAGATAAATAAATAAATAAATAATTACATTAGTCACTAAGGAGAGTGGTGGTCGCAACTTGTTTCTTAAAAGAAACAAGAGACTTTGTTTCGCGTAGTTTGGCTGGAAGCCCATTCCATATTTTTGCACCATTGTATGATAAACTTTTTTTCAGGAATTCAGTTCTTGGTTGAGGGAGGCAAAGTTTTGTGTCAGATCCTCTTAAATTATAATGAGTCGAGTTTCCAACTGTTGTAAATAACTCGGTAAGGCCTGTTGGCGCGAAATTATTTCGGATTTTGTGCATAGTGACCGCTTTGCGTCTAGCCCTTCGTTCATCTAGTTTATCCCATCCTAGGGTATCTAAAAGTAACCTGGAGGTCGTATTATAGTCTGCTCTAAGAATTAGTCTAGCAGTCTAGTTGAAATAATAGGGAGGATTATAGG
Source organism: Actinernus sp. WN-2022 (assembly GCA_030867875.1). NCBI lineage: Eukaryota > Metazoa > Cnidaria > Anthozoa > Actiniaria > Actinernidae > Actinernus > Actinernus sp. WN-2022. Next base: position 7,241,353 of record JAOWCC010000577.1, on the reverse strand, counting down.
AAACCACTACGTGATTGCCCACGTGTAGTATTTACCGGCTCGTCAAGCCTGTTGCGTGCGCATACTTGAGAAAATGGTCTATTGGATTGTTTTATCAGGGCCGGCCGGGGTTCCAAATATTTCGAAAACAAATGAAACCCGAGAGGCGTAGCCTCGAGGCTTTTATTGTTTTCGAAATATTTGGAATCCCCTGATGAAACACGAACAATGAGTGAACAAATGACTTCTCGTGCGAATGGCTAAACCGCACATTTACATACTTTTCTTTTCAAACATCATTAGCAAGTATTGTTTACCGTTTGACTGTTGTATATAATTATTCCATAGATGGCTCTTTTTTATGGCAGTGATTTCAACTAGCGTACCAGTGGTGTAGTGGTCAAGGGTTAGTACAAGCAGTTGCAAGGGTCGAGGTTCGAACTCCAGTAGAGGCACACTTTTTCTTTCTATGTCGTTCTTAGTTTATCAGTATGTAACTAGTTAGTGGTCATGAATATGATGATTAAGAAATATTGATCACTAGAGTTGGAAATCTGATCAAACACTAGTGCGTTTGGAACTGGTGTTTCATTGGATGTCAAGATGCAGTTCTGACCTGCAGTTCTTGATGAAGCTTCGAACAAGGGTTTGACCGCGTTTCAAGACCCATGTATGTGTCCATTGGATGAAATCATGAAGTATTAATGGGTTTAGAAGGGTTTTTTTGCCCTGCAGTCCCAACACGGGACTGTTCCTGCAAAGGGCCTTTTGACCTTTCTGGAATCTGAGGTCCCGAGTCCGGAAAGTTACTAAAAAATGAACTTGTCACAAGAAAGAGCACGTCGAAATTAGTAAGTTTACCAAGTTTGACGGTGTTTGGAAGAATAGAAACTGTAAGCTTTTAACCCTTTCACGCCGGTACACGTCATTTGACGTATTTTACAGCTGGTTACTTGCTTTGAGGAATTCAGTCTTGCTAAGTTCAAAGAGCAAGGCCCTGAGATTGCCACACAACATAATGTACAGACAAATGATCCTACTGAACTGCATTTAGGCATATTAAAATTGAATAATTTCATCTAAATCCTCCTTCCTTTGCACACGTTAACTTCATTATTTCATTTCAGAAAAAGGAGCTGAAATGGCACTTACAAAAAAAAAACAATTTTCTCCTCAGATTCTAACTTTTCTCTCAAAAATGCATATTTCACATAACATTTAGAGTTTCGTGTTTGCACTAACTTCACTTTCTGAACTCTCCCAGAACCAAGCCATTCTGTCCACAAGCACTTCACAGCAAGCTAAATTCATCCATAATGACCGCAAAGCATGCCGGAAAATCCTACCAAACAGCGACATGGCACTTTCCCCATCTTCATTCTTCAAAATATATACTGTCTAAAACCATTTCGACCTAATAGCTTCATATTGGAATCAATGGTAAGTAAATGTCCAATATTCCAAAAAAAGCTATGATAGGTGGCTCCAGACCCCCATTTATAAAGCCCACGCTAAAGTGACAGAAGAACTCCTGGCCCATTCACGAGTGGGAAATGAGGCTCTTTCTCCATCACAATAGCACAGACTCAGTTCTTTGAGAAAGTGCTGATTGAAGCTCTCATCAGCCTTAATGATGTCCTCCAGCACCCTTTTTCACTCTATGGTGAAAAAGGCTTTAAAAAGCCTTAATTTCTCAGTATTCCTCCAAACAAACTTTCCGCCAGCTCCCTAGTAACCGCAACTGCTTTCAAAATGGCCGTCTAAAAACTTTGACCCCCCAGTATTATAGGTCAGTTGAACATTCCATGGTAACAATGACTACAGTTTACTTAGGGGGGAGGGTTCTGTTTGGTCAACCAAACCTTCCCCAATGGACAGGTCTGCTTGCGTATGCGTGGATTTCACCCGGCCAACCATTCTCGTTCCCAGTGCTTTCTAAACTAACTGAACAGGAGGCACTGGGTACGAGAATGCAAATCACGCTCGCGCGCATCATTTTGGTTGAATTTTCACTCGAAATTTAGACTTCAAAGCATTGTTACAGAAAAGTACGAGCTTCGATTTTTAATCCTTTCATGTACCAGTCCCAAATGTAATTGGCTTGATGACTAAACTAATAAAACTCTTGCGATTTTCCCCTTAACCCGCAGCCTTTTTGCGATGTATCTAGTTTTTTAAACAAAAACCATTTATTAACTTTACGTCTATTAACCCAGTGCTTTTTTCATTCAATTTCGGAAATGACAATTCTTCTGTGGGGACGAAAAATCGCAACCTCAATTCTTCTCAAATAGTCTGCGTAACGGTCTATATTGGAGAGTCAAGAAACTGCTACTTTGCAGGTTAGTAGACTAAGAAACGGAGAAAACGTGTGGAACCGAAGTATAGAAAGCTGAAGTAAATATGGAACGAGTTAGTTAATTGGAGCCGGTCATAAGTGCTCTGTACACTCTTCACAATATCAGTAACTATTCTAAAAAATAACGAACGTTTTAAATATATAGTCCTGTTACAGACACTAATTCTTCAACTCGAAGTATTTATATAACTTAATTTGGGCTCGACAACCATGTGCTCTCGACTTGGTGCCATTGTTCGATCGAGTGCGGGAAAGGTCACAAGATCAATTAACAAACAACCAATCACAACACAATTCCCACGTGGTGTTTTGGTTGTAGTAGGAAAGGAAAAGTGGTAGTCGTAAAATAATACCTAACCAGGGAGTAGAAACGAAATATTTTCAATACGTGCGTCTCAGAACGAAAGCGATTTCTTCAAAACCAACCGGCCAAGCACTTAAAATATATATATTTCTGCTCTTTGGTCCATAGCTATTAGGGAGTTTAAAGTGCCTAACACCCTTTTGCAATTTTGATAGCTTATGAACTTCCGAAAAGTTTTGAGTACTTCTGTGAAGAAAGTTTTAGTTTAAAGTGAATATTTTATGTTCTACGCTTGTTTGAAATCGTGTAAATGTGACCTTTCCTGACACATGCATGACCGCGTAAGTAAAAGCCTGGGTCGAAACCTGGGTAGACGTCATCTTGACGTCATATAATTAATTCGGCTTTGCAATCATTTGAATAAATACTTAACACGTTGACTAAAATGACTTTTTTCTTTACTATATAACAGCTCAAAAACTGTATATTTTCAATGCATCGATGATGTGATAAAAAGGCGCCATGGAGAATAATGCATTAATGAGATGACGTCTACCCAGGTTTCGACCCAGGCTTTTACTTACGGTCATGGGTCAGGAAAGGTCAGATTTACACGATTTCAAACAAGCGTAAAACAAAGTATTCACATAAAGTATTCATAAGCTATCAAAATTGCAAAAGGGTGATAGGCACTTTAAGCATCGAGGACGACGACGGAACGTGAAAAAGTGCTTTCTCGTCAAATCGCTTGTTTATTATTTCATTCGTCTTGAGTTGCTTTTCACATCCAGATTTTTGAAAAATTGGATGCACAAAAAGTTTCGTTCACGCCGAACGAAAATAAGAACGTTTTAATTTCTAACGTTGACGTTCTCTGCTCAACGTAAAATTGGGGTTTTCGCGTTGTGATTTTAATGAAGACGGCAAAAATGTGTGTCACTGCGCGCAATTTCACGTGTAGTTATTGTTCTTGGTTATTAAGTATATTGTTTTGTGCCGTCTTCGATGCTTAAACTCCCAAATATTCACGGACGATCTTCTGCAGGCTTTTATATTGATCCTACTTATTGCTGGCTTGCAACCAATGCCCAGAAATTCAACTAACAAAGCCGCGGCGGCCATGTTGGTGGAACTAACAAGAGAAGCTAATGAGGAATATTTTGTTAACGCGGTCCACCAACATGGCGGCGATGACGTAACGTGCAAGCTAGCAATTGTAAAATACTGTTTCGATTCCACTTTACGGGCTTTATCTAGATGAGATCGTATAGGCGATCCTTCACATTACTCATTCTCGCATGCAAAATTGTAATTAAAAGCTTTTGATCTCATGTCATGTCAGTGCGTACCCTTGCGTGCGTGTCGATAACTTATGCCTGAATTCCTAAAGTTTGAAATGCATTTGGAGACGGAATTCCTGATTTCAAGCAGCTTATGAAAAGTCCGTTCAATTTCAACTAGAAGAATGTAAAGATGAACCACAAGAGTGATGTGCTAAAGATTCGCTTCACGCTAATTATGTTGGTCGTAAAAAGCGGGTAAACATTCAAGAAAAAGAGAGTACGAACAAGAAGATTCAAGTCAACTATTCCCGGCCCGGTCCCAGAGCTGAGGCCGGTTCTCCGGATGCTCAGAGATAAATGTATTTTTGTTGGGCATTCGTAATTAGCACCTCGTGCTCTTCCCTAAGGACTTGGAGTTGTTATTTAAGATGATATTTACATATAGTTTTCACTTGACGCCAACCAGTTTACACGCTTGGTTATCCGGGCCAAATGAAAGACGCTATCACTTGTTCGGATTTAGCGGAGTTTCGTATGTTTGTTCTGGAACAACTTTCTCTTCACAAGTCCAAGTTATCAGACAAGTTTAATCAGGCCCAGAAAACAGCTACTACCGCCCTTTCAGTTTCCCGATAGGTTAAAGAGGACGGCGAGTTGTCGTTCAACTACCCATCCAACGCAAACAACTTCCAGTTCAACCGTCGTGGACTCGTCAGATGAAGGCTGGTTAACCCACAGGCCGCCCAAGTTCTGACTGTGTAACAAGGTTTGTATGGGAGTTCTTCCGATAACTCAGAATAATAACATAAATCTCCTGTAATACAAGGTAAATAAAGGAAGAAGACTTACTTGAAGTTGTTTTGTCGTCCTATGTGTATTTCAGGTCGCTAGAACGGTGTTTCATGGAATTCTTGAGTCATACGTTTCACCCCCTCTACCGGAGGGGAAGGCTGAACACTCGATACAACACAGGCCTTCGCTCGAGGACGAATTTTACACAAAATATCAATCCCATCGGCGTTTACTCGGCCGCGGTACAATCCATGGACATCAATTATCCCTCAGAAGTCCCCAGGCTTGATAACTCCTTTCCAAACCCGTTAGATTTGAACGATTTTTGAAGCAATTCGTGCACCTCAAACGGCCGACTAACCGCGTGGTCCATGGAATGGTGATGCTTGACAACGCGTTTTGGTAACCAGGCGTTTGGGTAACCAGGCCGTTACAAATTATTTCTTTCCCTGAGGGAGACATATCAAATTCATTTGATACTTTCTAATCCCTCCCTCCCCTCCCACGAGACCACTGGACAGCGCCGGTGACTAGAAAGTGTCAAATGAATTTGATATGTCTCCCTCAGGGAAAGAAATAATTTGTAACGGCCTGGTTACCCAAACGCCTGGTTACCAAAACGCGTTGTCAAGAATCACCATTCCATGGACCACGCGGTTAGTCGGCCGTTTGAGGTGCACGAATTGCTTCAAAAATCGTTCAAATCTAACGGGTTTGGAAAGGAGTTATCAAGCCTGGGGACTTCTGAGGGATAATTGATGTCCATGGATTGTACCGCGGCCGAGTAAACGCCGATGGGATTGATATTTTGTGTAAAATTCGTCCTCGAGCGAAGGCCTGTGTTGTATCGAGTGTTCAGCCTTCCCCTCCGGTAGAGGGGGTGAAACGTATGACTCAAGAATTCCATGAAACACCGTTCTAGCGACCTGAAATACACATAGGACGACAAAACAACTTCAAGTAAGTCTTCTTCCTTTATTTACCTTGTATTACAGGAGATTTATGTTATTATTCTGAGTTATCGGAAGAACTCCCATACAAACCTTGTTACACAGTCAGAACTTGGGCGGCCTGTGGTTAACCGGCCAACATTACGAAGATAACGGCTGTTGCTTTAAATGGAAAAAGATGACAAGAGGATTCGTAGTGCTGAAAGGGAAGCGCCTTAGTAAGTGAGCAAACTCACTCTCGGATCAAGTGGAATGCTGAAAAAGCTGGAGAACGAAGCCGGCAATCTTCATAAACTACCAACAGGTCTCGGTCACGTGGGCAATGGCCGGTAATGGCCGACCCAGAACCAGCGCTTTTTCTAGCCTCTCAATGTATCACCAAGAAGGCCGGCAGTTCAATGAATCTTGGGGCCCCTGCAGAAACTGCGGTTCCTTTACGCATTGGTGGCTTGAGTGCTCAACCAGGCTCGCTAAAAACCCTCCCGTTGGAAGCCTGTACAGTTCCACTCCCCATTCCGTCCAAACGGTTTCTAGGGGTTCATTTTTGGGGTTACTAGCTCAAGGCTGACGCCTCTAAAGTTCTTGGAGGCCACGAGATGTTTCTTCCGGATACCGGTAACAGGGATTTACCTGCAGTTTCCGGACGGCCTACTATTGAACATGAATTCAAGGAAATCCTAACGCAAGATAAGTACACTTTTAATTCGTATTATGAGCAGTTCTTGAAATGTAATTTACATGAGTACCAGCAAAGGATAGCTTCCCTTATACTTAAGTTAAGTATCGTCTCAAAACTCATATTCAGTTTTGGGTTAATATAGGAATACCTGGCTGGATTTTAGATTCTTTTGAATGGGTATAAGATTTCCTTTTATTTCTTTACCACCTAGTGCCGCGTTTAAATAACAACACATCAGCGTTGTCACGTACCGATTTTATTAACGAGGCTGTTGTTGATTTACTCTTGAGTATGAGCTCTGTCGTTAAGTTTTTTCTTCACCGAGAGTGGCCAAACGAGTGTAGGCTCATATCTGATCTTAGACATGTTAATCAGTATATTTATAAACTTAAATTTAATATTGAAGACGCCAACATTTTCTTCAGTACCTCCGTTATCAGCATATACAAGTTTGACATGAAACCAGGTCAACTTCACATTAATATTTGTGACGTTAACCAGTGCTTGGGTTTTCAGCGGCTGCTATTTAATTCCAACATACCTAAGCGTTTTCAGTTTACTGTTTTAACCATTCGGCCTGTCTCTTTATGAAAGTTTTCCGTCCTCTAGTTCGACATTGGCGAGCACAAGGTATTCATTAGTATGGATTCTCATACTATGCCGGACATTAACATAACGGTTTTGTTTCTTTTCCTGTACGGAAAATTTATTAAGCTAATTAGTCCTCGTAGAGCTTATACATAAGAGTCCTCGGTTCGTTGCCTCAGTCGTGGGTAAAATCTTCTCCTTTTCATTCGGAGTTGGTAATGTCACCCTTTTGATACCAAAAATCTTAGTCTTTCGTTCAGTTTCATCAATTGAGATACTCCACTTGACACGAATGAGTTTCAGTTTTCTGCAGTGGCTTCAATAAATACCATTTTAGATTCATAACTGCGTTTAGCTCAATGGTAGAGCTCTCCTCGAGTATTCACCTCAGGTTGGTTTGGTTCATTCTGATGCTAGTGGTTATGCCTGCGGTGGCTATACACTGTATCTTGATAGGGAATTCGAATTATTATATCAAGCAAGCTTTGATCTTCTACTTAAATCACTCTTGACAGTAATGCTAGGGAGCTCCTTGTTCTCCTGTATAGTCTGAAGTCGTTCAAGACGTCTTTGCGGAATAAGGCAGTTAAGACTTTCATGCACTGACTAATAATGCAGCATCTGTTTGTGCTAGAGGTAACACTGAATTCCCTCCGACTCCATGTCCTTGCGGTTGATATACGGGTTTTTATTATATTTCGCTTGAGCGGTACAGTCAATGAATTCCTAGGTCTCTCAATGAGTTTGCCGATTCTATGAGTCGGATTGTTGATTATGATGATTGGTCTGTCTGCAATTGTTTCGGCTTATCTGCTATCTTACCGGTTCTTTCGAAGTTGATCGATTTGCTTCTCCGTGTTCAGCTAAGTGCGTCCCGTTTTCTCCAAGTTCTGCAATCTGGGGTGTGAAGAAGTTGATCAGTTCATGTTAATTGGCGAGGTGTTAACAATTGGTTATTTCCGCCTATTTGTCGTGTAATTCGAAACATCTTACACCTTGAGTTTTTCTCATGCTTCGCGGGGATGCTGGTGATTCCTAACGACAATCGGCTAGTTTTTAGCCTTTTCCTTCTCCCGTCACTGTTAGATCGTCACTGTTAGATCGCTTATTGCACACCGCTTTATAGCGGAGATATCCGTACAAGGGTACGAGTGATATATTATGTGATGTTTAGTTTTGTGTCATTTTAGTAGGGGTCACTGTTAGATCGCTTGACACTCCTGGCATCATGGCCTACGCCTTGCTTTTTAAGATTATGTCATAATAGCTATAACGTTGCTTTATTGTTGTCTTTTCGTAGCGATTATGTATTTCACATCAGATTCCGTATCAGATTCCGTTTTCTCATAGTGGTTAATCTTTAGTTTTGCTTCGGTGTAGTTTCATCGTATTTGCATTTTAATAATTATCGTTTGATAATATATTTGCAATAATAAAATGACATTAATGTACAGTTGTCTTATTTACATACGGATGTTGTTGTTATTGACATGGTACTCATTCCATTTCACACTGAACCCTTATTCCCTACTATCTGTGTTGTAAGTTCTAGGTCCCAAAGTCTTTTCAGTCGCACTTCGCCATCCAGCCTTGCAGTTGCTGCCCTGTCAAGTACCAAGCTTCCTCAGCTACAGCAGCGCTTCCAACACTCTGAAGTCGTACGGCGGTTACTTAAAGGATGGAAGTCCTGTGCTGCATCTTTCCCTGAAGTCCTATATTTTCCTGCTGAAGACACTCGTGTTGCCCTGTATTTAATGTCTTTAGTTCAGTCGGGTCACACATTTTCTATAGTTCAATTGGTTTTTATAGGATAATACCATGCCTGTAGTGTACCCAATCCTTGTCATTCATATTTTCTTAAGAAATTTATTTTTAGTGTTGTAAAAGCCTTGCCTTTGGACCTGCAACAAAATTTGCTCGTGACTGTTTCCTTAGGTATTTAATTCTGCAGTTATTCTGCACTGACTACATTTCTTACATTCCTATTATAATTCCCACCGCGATCTTTGTAATCTTGACATAACTGGTCGGCATCCTCCTAACACGCCTTGCTTGATGTGTATGTAGAATATACAACATAAATATTTTCTATGCGGCGGAGCGCAGTGACAGAGCATAGAAATGTATTTTTGTTGGGCATTCGTAATTAGCACCTCGTGCTCTTCCCTAAGGACTTGGAGTTGTTATTTAAGATGATATTTACATATAGTTTTCACTTGACGCCAACCAGTTTACACGCTTGGTTATCCGGGCCAAAATTTTCTAGGCATTTCTCTGTAATCCGGGCTTAAATTAACAGCGTTTGTACATGCAAGTTTTTTCTTTTGATGACCCTTAACCTCCAGGGGTCTCGGCGAATTCGCATTGGGTTGGAGTATACGTTTCCAGAATATTTTTAATCCTCAAAGTGAGGTTTTAACATGGTTTTTCGTATCCGGCGATTCGTCATTAGTTTAACATTAATATGTAATGTTTATACGGCAATAAACTTGACATAACTGGTCGGCATCCTCCTAACACGCCTTGCTTGATGTGTATGTAGAATATACAGCATAAATATTTTCTATGCGGCGGAGCGCAGTGACAGAGCATAGAAATACATTTTATAACTAGAAGTAATCATAGATTATCAAAGTGCGTTCGACTTATTTTTTTGTAAGAGAAAGGACTGTGGTAACACAAAAGGCTGAAAGATTACTGTCTTATAAGTTAATATACAGTACAAGGGGATGCATCTGGGTATAAACTGTAATTATTTTTGTGTAATGCACCTATCAATGTTAAGCCCGAGGGGGCAAGGGGTGGGATTTGATATTTTCTCCCAAAAAAAATGTCAAATTCCCCACTCTCAGGACAACATGTTTGGTCAAAAATATCAAATATCTGCCCTATCTTCCTTATGTTTTCTATAAATATTCCCACCCTGGGCGGGCAGAGTACCGTAGAATCCCGGTTATAAGCCCTCCCGGTTATAAGCCAAAACCAAAACCACCCAAAACCCTTTCGAAGTTGTATAAGCCCAGGGCTTATAACCGGTATTCTATAGACTGACGTATCCTAACTAAGTAGTATGTCTAAATCTATCATATATGGTAATAAAACAATGAATATATACAGTATATAAATATCGACGTGTTGCATAACAATGGTAATACGATACTGTTAAGACTATCGTTGATATGCTTTGCCAAAAAGATAGGTTTTTCAGCAACTTCTTAAAAGCCGTAACACTAGAAGCATTACGAATTTTAGCGGGCAGGACATTCCACAGTGTGGGTGCCGCTACAGCAAAAGAGCAGTCACCCAATGTGATCAAAGTTCTCATTCTTGGTCGCTCTAGCAGAAGTTCTTTAGACGATCTAAAGTTATATCTTGAAGTAGTCTTACATTTGATAAGTTCAGTTATATATGCCGGAGCGAGTCCATTTATAGCTTTGTAGGTAATAAATAAGATTTTAAAATCAATTCTATGTTTAACGGGTAGCCAGTGTAGTTTATATAATGGGAGTAACAGATACATTTTCCCAGCTGTTGATTTGGTCTAACTCTGCTGCCGGTTTATTCATGGTAAACGTTTCTAATATGACCTTCACTGCCTTCAAATGTATTGTCGTGGTGCGATCAGTGAACTGCCGCCCGCTACGAGAGGTTTCTTTCTCTTCTCTCGATCTCTAGCCTTTCTCTGAGCTGAACGGTAAAACATCTGTGACCAGGGTCACCCCGCCAATGATGCCATTGTCAAACCGGGCTATTCGATAGTCATAAATATCTTCGTTAAATTATTTAAGAAACAACCATAAACCTCGCTTTTCGACGTTGGGGCGACAAACTGACGTTCACTTTTCTTTATTTTATTGTTTTCAACGTCAAAAAGAATAGAAAAAATAGCATAATAAAACAAGACTAGTAAACATACTCGAGAAAATATGGTAGGGGATCCGCAACAGCAGTGAGCCAATTACTGCGGTGAAAGAGTAATTATAGAAAAACCTTACACGGAACGCGTAAGGCTGCGGTCATGTAGCTGCGGAATAGTTACATGTCGGGCAGATGTGTTCGAGGATTCTCACAGTCATGGCAAGATTCCAGAGATAATATTTTAACATACCGGATTTAAACGAGTCAAGGCTGTCCATAGTGAGGTTAAGTTCATTCTAGAGGATCTGACAAAAAGAATAGCGTACCCGAAGTGAGGGCGTGCTAGTGCCAGACTAGTGTACGCCTCACCGCGGTGCTTCGAATGCATCGTGTGTTCCTCTTGAGGCAGCCGAGGAGCTAGTTTGCACGCGACGAAAGTTACTACTTATCCCACTCCCGTTGATTGCAATTTCTAACTCAACCCCTCTCCTTAAGCAGTAAATAACAGCCAATCGGAGAACGCTATAAGGTATTAAATATTCCTCCAATCAGGCGGAAGGGACACATCTTATCCCTAGTTCAAATCTGTTGGCGCGGTACATCAGCCAACTGCCGCCCGCTACCAGAGGTTTTCTCTCTTCTCCATCGCCGCTTCGTGGCCCTGGGGACCAGCTAGGTAAGGCGGTTATCCATGCAATACCACGGGCGCATTTAGGGGAGGGCCCCCTTTCGTTGGCTGGGATACATGCTCCGCACCCCCTGGCTAATCGTGCCTATACGGCACGTGATACATGCCCCCGCACCCCCTAGCTAATCGTGCCTATACGGTACGGGATACATGCCCCCGCACCCCCTAGCTAATCGTGCCTGTACGGCACGGGATACATGCCCCCGCACCCCCTAGCTAATCGTGCCTGTACGGTACGGGATACATGCCCCCGCACCCCCTAGCTAATCGTGCCTATACGGTACGGGATACATGCCCCCGCACCCCCTAGCTAATCGTGCCTATACGGTACGGGATACATGCCCCCGCACCCCCTAGCTAATCGTGCCTATACGGTACGGGATACATGCCCCCGCACCCCCTAGCTAATCGTGCCTATACGGTACGGGATACATGCCCCGCACCCCCTAGCTAATCGTGCCTATACGGTACGGGATACATGCCCCCGCACCCCCTAGCTAATCGTGCCTATACGGTACGGGATACATGCCCCCGCACCCCCTAGCTAATCGTGCCTGTACGGCACGGGATACATGCCCCCGCACCCCCTAGCTAATCGTGCCTGTACGGCACGGGATACATGCCCCCGCACCCTCTAGCTAATCGTGCCTATACGGCACGAGGTTTAGCTTACGTCGCTGCCCCCTCTTTCTGCATTTCGTGGATCCGCCCCAGAAAACGGGCGAATATTTCACGAGAAATCTGTATTATGCTATACAACGAACCTTTTGATGAGTTGTAGACCAAAATAATATAAATTTGGAGTGAAATTTTCGCTGGTATTAGTATAGGTAATCAAATGGGGACGAGTGAAATTAGGGATAAATTTCAGTAAAAATCGAAGTAATTTCCCGATCCGCTTCGACAAGGGAAATTACGTAGATTATGACAAACAAGTGAAATGTATCCCTAATTTCACGAGTCACTATTTGATTACCATTAATATTATGGTGGGCAAATTATGATCCAGAAAAAACAACATTATTTTAAGCGCGCGTAGGCGGCGTTTGAAATTTCACATGTTAAATTACAAATTACGCATGAAATTTCAAGTTGAAATTAGGGATTAATTTGTCCTCTATGGTATTACATTAGAAAACCATGAAATAACCACATTATCATATATATAAATAACACATTTACGGGAAGATTTACTACGAAAACAAGGCCCAACTTACCGGACAATAGATTACGGAATAGCCCACTTCCGCGATACGCTTTACTTGTCACGCACAAAGGTTTCATTACGAGGCCCCGTGCTAAATTAAATTTATTCTTCTCACAGAGAAAATAGTTAATTTAATTTAGCACGGAGCCTCGTATTGAAACCTTTGTGCGTATCGCGGAAGTGGGCTATTATCGGTGGACGCGCTGCAGACTAATTATGTATTCAAATTATTGAATTCTTATTGGCTGACAAAGAAATAACGCGAAATTATTATTCAGTCACTTCGGGACCGCGGTAGCACTCCGTTTAATAACTTAGCAAAATTATTATTCAGTCACTTTGGCTGAATAATAATTCAGACCTGTAAACTAGGAGCCCGTAACTAGGAGCGTCCATCCGCATACTAGGCCTATGTCACAGCGTCCATCCGCATACTAGGCCTATGTCACAGCGTCCATCCGCATACTAGGCCTATGTCACAGCGTCCATCCGCATACTAGGCCTATGTCACAGCGTCCATCCGCATACTAGGCCTATGTCACAGCGTCCATCCGCATACTAGGCCTATGTCACAGCGTCCATCCGCATACTAGGCCTATGTTACAGCGTCCATCCGCATACTAGGCCTATGTCACAGCGTCCATCCGCATACTAGGCCTATGTTACAGCGTCCATCCGCATACTAGGCCTATGTCACAGCGTCCATCCGCATACTAGGCCTATGTCACAGCGTCCATCCGCATACTAGGCCTATGTTACAGCGTCCATCCCGCATACTAGGCCTATGTCACAGCGTCCATCCGCATACTAGGCCTATGTCACAGCGTCCATCCGCATACTAGGCCTATGTCACAGCGTCCATCCGCATACTAGGCCTATGTCACAGCGTCCATCCGCATACTAGGCCTATGTCACAGCGTCCATCCGCATACTAGGCCTATGTCACAGCGTCCATCCGCATACTAGGCCTATGTCACAGCGTCCATCCGCATACTAGGCCTATGTCACAGCGTCCATCCGCATACTAGGCCTATGTCACAGCGTCCATCCGCATACTAGGCCTATGTCACAGCGTCCATCCGCATACTAGGCCTATGTTACAGCGTCCATCCGCATACTAGGCCTATGTTACAGCGTCCATCCCGCATACTAGGCCTATGTCACAGCGTCCATCCGCATACTAGGCCTATGTCACAGCGTCCATCCCGCATACTAGGCCTATGTCACAGCGTCCATCCGCATACTAGGCCTGTCACAGCGTCCATCCGCATACTAGGCCTATGTCACAGCGTCCATCCCGCATACTAGGCCTATGTCACAGCGTCCATCCGCATACTAGGCCTATGTCACAGCGTCCATCCGCATACTAGGCCTATGTCACAGCGTCCATCCGCATACTAGGCCTATGTCACAGCGTCCATCCGCATACTAGGCCTATGTCACAGCGTCCATCCCGCATACTAGGCCTATGTCACAGCGTCCATCCCGCATACTAGGCCTATGTCACAGCGCCCATCCGCATACTAGGCCTATGTCACAGCGTCCACCCCGCATACTAGGCCTATGTCACAGCGCCCATCCGCATACTAGGCCTATGTCACAGCGTCCACCCCGCATACTAGGCCTATGTCACAGCGTCCATCCGCATACTAGGCCTATGTCACAGCGTCCATCCCGCATACTAGGCCTATGTCACAGCGTCCATCCCGCATACTAGGCCTATGTCACAGCGCCCATCCGCATACTAGGCCTATGTCACAGCGTCCACCCCGCATACTAGGCCTATGTCACAGCGTCCATCCGCATACTAGGCCTATGTCACAGCGTCCATCCCGCATACTAGGCCTATGTCACAGCGTCCATCCGCATACTAGGCCTATGTCACAGCGTCCATCCGCATACTAGGCCTATGTCACAGCGTTTTCACAAATTAGGTGATACAAGTTAGGTATGATACATTGTCCTGGCGGAAGCATATAGACGAAATATCAAATTAAAAGGTCTCCTCTGGCATTGGCGCACTTAAGCGCGCAAGGCCTTTCATATGCAGAGATACTGCAGTAAAAATATATAAAGCCCTGATTGAGCCGCATTTGTTTACTGTGACTCAGTTTGGGATGGCTTAAGTCAACAGTTAAATGATAAACTGCAAAACCGGGCAGCCAGAGTAATTACTCAATCAAGCTATGACACGCTACTGATTGATGTTGCTTTGCGTGGGACAACGTATAACTCCTATTCAAAAAGGTTGATCTAGAACGAATCATAACTAACTACAAACATTGCACAATAAGCGCTATGTTCATTGATTGCCAAAGACAATAGTGATATTATGTTTCAATGCTTGTAATAGTTCTTCGTTCTGATCAACCTTTTTTGAAACAGGTGTATAAACATCGAAAAAAACAAAAGAGCAATGGCGATGTACAAAACAAGGCATAAGCTCACCCCAGGTTACCCTTCAGCTCTTGTACTAATCGTAATAGTAACTATGATCTAAGAGATTCTGAAAGTAATTATTTATACCTAAACACGAGGACTACTCACCGATAATACGAGCTTCAGCTAGTGGTGGCATTCTAAGGAATAATCTCCCACATGTCCTTAAGAGTGTCCTAATCATATAAAGCACTTCACAAGGGAAACTTGATACCACTGAAGCTAATGCGACTCCACACACGGCATACATGTAAAACAGTTGTAATGCATTATTTACAATTTGTAATTTTGATATAAATTTACTATTGACAATGGCTGTACACCTTTCGTGTACAACTGATGTTTTTAAACCGTGGATAAATAAAGATTGTCTGTCTGTCTGGTTATTTTTAGAACGGTTTCCCGCTATTGTTGAGTTGCAATTATTCCTATAAAGGGAATAAAATCACAAAAGCGTAGAAACCATGTTGTTTGATATAACAAAAATAGCTAATGAGGCATATTTTGTTCCAACACGGTGCATCCCAACATTTGGCGGGGGAAATAATCTAAAAATAGCCCAACTTGTAAAAAACGCGGAGACACCTGTATAGGAGACAGACCCTCCAAGTTATGGGCTGCTGAAACCTGTCAATTCAGACCTCGGACCGCGGTAGCAGTACTTTTCTATACTTACAATTAATTATTAAATTCATATGACTGCGGGACAGTACTTTCCTATACACTGTGGGACCGCAGTAGCTGCTTTTTCCTATACCTTCAGAAATGGACGGATGTTCTATAGTCGCTCCATTTTCTTCAAAGAAGAATTGTATATCTTTTAGATTCCCTGTTAATGAGACTTGTCATTCTTCTTTGAAGAAATTTATTTCTTCTAAGAATAATTCTACGATTCTTCCGCCCCAGAGACGCCATATATTTTGTGTACAAATAATCTTATTATTTATAGAGTGATACTTTTGACTTTACCAGCGTACGGAGCTTGCTGTTTTCCCGTTTAATTTATATATTAATTTCCTTTGTTGATTTTATAATCTAAGTCAGCTAGCGACATAACGTCTCGTTATTATCCATGCTTTTTCCGGTTTCCTTCCTTTTCTTTTGACTGAAAAGTTAAACAACTTTAATTTATCTCTAGCGGTTAACATTTCCGTACATGTGGTTATCAGTTGTAGAATATTGAATTGACGAAGATTTGCATTTCATGCACCGGAAGATCCGTCTCCTCTAATCCAAGTTATAAATATAATCAGTGTTAAACTAGGCTGGTACCTTTTGGCGGAAACCGTGGAATCAGGGAGCCATATAATTATCCGTTAGGATCAAAACCCGTATTTGAGGTGTTGGGCTACCAGTTGAGTGTTTCTGTGCAAGTTAAAAATACAACTGAAGAATACAATAATAGTTACTGGTCCTCGTCTAACTCCATTCTTCTCTCTCTGCACTGTGTCAACGAATGCAATCAGCGCACTTTAATTTTATGGGGTTTTTCCATAGTTTCGCCATGCACAGAGACAAACACAACACTGAACCGCAACAGTAAAAGGAGACAGTTGACAAAAGACAAATGAGAAGGACTTCCTTCGTTCCCGGTATACGTATTTGCGGTTGAAAATAAAGATAGCAATCTTTTATTCATATAAGTAACTCCTGGACTCTACATTTGTGGGATTTTCCTATAACATTAACAACAAAGGCTAGACTTTGGCGTCAGTAAACAACTGAGACGGCGTTGGAAACTGCGGCGTAGCCGATTTGTCGCGTTTCCTAAATCCTAACGAACAGGACATCTCTGTTTAACGTTTTCTGTTTAAGGAAGCTTTCCTTTATTATAGCAGGTGGGGTGTCCGCAAAGTTTCTAGGTGTGCGGCTCAAAATATTATCCACCCCCCACCCCCCCCCCCCCCCCCCCCCCCCCTCCATGATAGTTAAAACATTTCACAAACCCCCTTCCCCCTTTGCCTTCATCTGAGATTTTGTAAATCCCCTTCCTTCCTTCGATCAGCTCGTATCCCAGGATCAGCTCGTTCCCCAGGATCAGCTCGTTCCCAGGATCAGCTCGTTCCCCAGGATCAGCTCGTTCCCCAGGATCAGCTCGTTCCCCAGGATCAGCTCGTTCCCCAGGATCAGCTCTTAGTGAACTGCAATATATGGGCAAAGCTGTAATTCATGCTATTAAAACATGTAAAGTGCCACTTGCGTATACAAAAGTCTTCAACATTAGTAGTGGGCTCCTGGTAGTACTAAATACCCCCCCTGCCCTCCCCCTGTGTCAGGGAAGTACCCATACGATTGGTGCACCGCATTCATAGTACCAATCTACAAAAATGTGACAAATCAAAAACGGATAATTATCGCGGCACCTCGTTACTCTCCTCACTAGGTAACTGATTCTTCACTTTGATATTAAATGATAGATTATATGATTCCTTAACAGATAAGGGCATCCTTAAACGAGAGCAAGGGTTGGGATTTAGAAAACATCACAGCACGATGGACAGCATTTTTATACTAGGATAGGATAAAACTTTATTTATACACGGTGTGTCCTTCAGGTATAACTATATATAATAATGTAATGTATAATAACAATATAAAGTGAAAAGGTAATAATAAAATAGCCATAAGGATTTCCATAGAATACTAATAATTCTAATGACACTAATAATATGCAAATAATACGATACTACTACTATGATCAAACAAACTAAAAATCCTGCTTTCCAAAGACGCCGTGTCTATCGCGTGTCATAATTAATCACCCTGAAAGTCATGGCAAATTATTTGAGACTTAAAGTCTGTCAACGACGATGCCTGTCTTAGGTTATCGGGTAAACTGTTCCACAGCACCGCTCCGCTATAACTAAAACTTATTTTGTAATAGTCTGTGTGCGGGAGCGGTACTGCCAGTTTATTTTCTGAATTTCTTAGACTATAATGTGTTATTTCAGATCTATTAATAAATTTTGAGCTCAAATACTCCGAGGTTTCATTATGCAAAGCTTTATACACCAACATTGATTTATCTACTTTACGTTGATGATCAAGCTTTTTCCAATTTAGATACCTAAATAACTCTTCGGCGCTAGCATCGTAACTCGAAAAAGTTACTATGCGCGCGGCACGGTTTTGAAGTTTTTGGAACTTTTTAGAAAGGCCTTTGTTACAGTTTCCCAACACCACACTGCAGTAATTAAAGTGCGGTTGAACTAAAGCATTCAGTGTAAACCATAAGAAGTATTTCGCGGGGGACGAAGTCCCTTATGCGTTTAATTGCACTTATCGCAGAGGCTATTTTTTTCGATATCATATCAATGTGATTCACCCAGTTCAGGTTTTGGTCTATCATCACACCAAGAGATTTTGAGACCGAAACCTGCTTAACAGGATTTTCGTTTATTACGATATTTGGAATCTCAGAAATCCTTGATAACCTCTGCCTTGAGCCAATGAGTAAAATATCTGTCTTTTTCATATTTAATGTGAGTTTATTGGCTGCAAGCCACACATGGATTTTGCTCAGATCGGAATTCGAATGTTCGTTTGTGTCTTCGATGTCGTTGCTAGCATAAGTTATACTAGTATCATCGGCATACGTTCTAGGTTTGGAATGAGAAAGACAATTTGGCAAATCATTTATATATAACAAAAATAATAAGGGGCCCAAGATTGTTCCTGAGGGACTCCACTCCTAATAAAAGTCTCAGCCGACTTACAGCAATTTACCATGCATGTTTGCATACGATCGCTCAAGTAGGAATTAAACCAGTCTTTTGCTTGCCCGGTAATTCCATAGTATTCTAATTTTGATAGCAGACTGGTATGGCCGTCCACTGTATCAAAGGCCTTTTTAAGATCAAGAAAAACAACTGCATTCAGTTCATATTGCCGATAATCAATGACCAGCTCCTATCAGTCGCTTCCAGTAGTGCAGTTACAGTTGAGTGAATCAATGACCAGCTCCTATCAGTCGCTTCCAGTAGTGCAGTTACAGTTGAGTGAATCAATGACCAGCTCCTATCAGTCGCTTCCAGTAGTGCAGTTACAGTTGAGTGAATCAATGACCAGCTCCTATCAGTCGCTTCCAGTAGTGCAGTTACAGTTGAGTGAATTGAACGAAAACCAGATTGATGAGGTGATAACAGGTTGTTATCAGTTAAATATTTGTAAAGCTGATCATAGATTATTCGCTCAAACCGGAATTATTGATATTGGACGGTAGTTAGTCAGTCATGTCGGTACGTTTACCGGCATTCTTATAAAGTGGAGTAACTCTAGCTTTTTTCCATTCGTTAGGGAAAATACCTGTTTTTATAGATTGGTTAAATAAACAAGTCATTGAATCAGCAATTAGATCTGGGCATTCTTTGAGAAGTTTGGCAGATATGTTATCCAGGCCGGTTGCTTTTGATTTACACAGCTTAGACAACAATTTAAAGACAGCAGATCGACCTGTTGTCTCCAAAGAAAAATGTTTATCTGTGTTGTTCAAATAGGCTTCAAAAGAGATGTCTACTTCTCCTATACCTTTGGCTAATTCCGGACCAGTCTCTGCAAAATATCGATTAAACGTCTCAGCAACTTCAGTCGGGTCACTAAGTGTTGCCTCGCCGTGATCGATCGCATTTATCACTGACTTATTCTTTTTTCGAGACGTTATTTCGTTAATTGTACGCCAAGTTTTACGTGAATTTTCAGAGAAATTTACAAAGGCGCTACTATAGAAAAACTTCTTTGCATTCTTGATCTCATTGTTAACATTATTTCTTAATTTCTTATAGTTTAGCCAATCTAATTCAAACGATCTCTGCGGTGCATCAAACTTTTTAGCTCCAAATTGATCCATGGGCTCTTGGATGCACATACGCGCCTTGTACGAACCGGTGCTTGCTTATCGCAGACATTTAAATACAAATATTTCCATTTTAGCCACATTTCATTTGGATTCTCTATTCTCTCGAGATCACTCCATGGTTGGGCTATAATGTCTTCACGAAAGTTCTCTCTATTGAAATTCTTAAAATGCCTAATGCAAACAGAATTAATTCCCTTTGATTCGGGAGGTATTGAGAGTTTGCGATAAGCATAAACCAAACTATGGCGCTAATGCTTAAATGTGATACACCACTGCAAACTATATTATCGAGATAGTTGGTAAATATGAGATCTATCAACGTGCGAGTGGTACTGGTGACGCGCGTAGGTTCTTCGATTAATTGCTTAAGATTATAAATATCGGCAATATTTCGAAGTTCTTCAGTCATTGTGTTACTGTTTCCAGAAATAAAGTTACAATTTTGATCTCCTAAGATAATATGTCCAAGATTTTCTACGTCCCCTTTTCCGACTAGCGCTTCAAAGTATGTAAACAATTCGAGTGGTGAATTCGGGGGTCTCAGTATACCAAGTGGTGATAATAAAAGGTTTAGATCTTGGTTTTGTAATTTCAACCGATAGACTTTCGAGTTGCTCAGAGTCTAGATCACCTCTTACAATGTAATTTATACTTGATCGAATGTAAAAACAAACGCCACCCCCATTCCGACCATTGATATTCCTATCACGACGTATAATATCATAGCCATATCGATACGCCAACAGCCGGACTCATTAAGCCTCGTCTCATTAATAGCTAAGTATATCAAACCACTGCTCGTGTAATGAACTCGAAGTTCATCAACGTGTTTTGGGAGACTAGTTATGTTTAAACAAGCCATCTTAAAGCCGCGACGTTTTGGGAACATTAGTTCAGAATAAGGATTTGCTATCTCATTTTCGCATGAAATTGCATTGCCAGATTCTCAGGGTGACATGCGAATCACTGGTTCTTTAAATATCTGACAAAGTTAAAAGCTAGGCTTTAGTCAAGTTTAGTGCCATTAGCCTGGGAAACCAGCGCCGACTCTTACCGCTCCCCCACTCAGGCTATAGTGCCATCAGCGTTCAGGTGGAGTCCTCTAGCATTCAGGTGTTCCTTTTTGATATTCAAATTTCCTAGAACCGACCAAGAATCTGGTTTTGCGAGGCTGTTCACAATTTTGTTCACTTCAGTGATTTTCTGATTCAGAGATTCTTCTGATCTTATAATTAGAGAGGAAAAAGTTGCCTTCGTTGCTGGTGATTCCTCTTGTATACTCGTGCATAGCTGGACAATCTTTTCAGCAACCACCCTCGGCTCTTCAGACCTAATATTGTTTGTACCTACGTGAAGAATAACTTGATCTGGGCTTCTACGGAGCGACGGTTTGATGTAGTCAACCATATCCTCCACTAAAAACTCTTCTAGAAAAATATGTCAAATCCATGCCGCATAAGAAAAATAACCTCCTCTTTAGCTGCTTTTTAGACTTTAGTTTAGGAAAGCATTCGACACTATAACAAGGGATAAACTGTTCGAGAAGATCAACAAAGTTGGAATAGGGGGAAAGTTCTTGTATTCAATCCTGAAATCAATGTACACAAGAAACTCCTCCGCTGTCAAAATAGCGGGACGTTTCGATACGATACATAGGAGTTAACGTGTTTATGAAACCAAATTTTGCATCTTTATTTTATTGCAGAATAATGAAGTTTATTCTTTTCTGATTATCAAGAGTATATTTTTTTTTCAGTTCCGCCTTCGGAAACATCTCTTTTTCGCTATTCAAATTGACTACTTTATGCTTAAAACTGTCCGGGGCCTGGAACCGAATCCGCCATTACAATGACGTCAGTGAGGACTGTTTGTTTTAAATTATAAGGGTTTGTATGAGATTCTTAACGAGTATTTGGTTTTGGTTTCCGTCGTTTTCATTGGCCGAGAGAACTGCAAATAACTGCCTACAAATAATGGTCTGCTCATGCGCAGTAACATTGCATTTGTCAACATGGCTTGTATTTTGAGCTCTGAAATGTAAATAAAACAGTGAACTGGCTTCTTTGTTATAGTTTGATGCGAGCGTCCGCGCACATTTACATCGCAAAATATCGCAAATAATTGATTGCGTGCCACTAACAAATCACGATATTCAGTTGCTCAACCTCGTCCAATAATTGCTTATTAATATCTGTTGAGCCCGAAATACTGAAATAACATCTATGAAACCTTGCCTGAAGTCTTTATCTGTTTTCACTGGGCTCTGCCGTGTGCAATTTCAGCGAATTCCCTTGAACATCTCCACTTACAGAATTTGCTGAAATTGCACACAGAGCCCAATGATGAACCCGTTGCCTGATCTTAGATATTATTTCAGTATTTGGTTTCCTGTGTTTTCATATAAAAAAGAGTTCACAAATTTTTTTGGGGGACAGGGTGGTCGGTACTCGATTCGCCCGATGTACACTACAAGCGTTTTGGACACGGAAGTGACGGCACTCCTAAATTTTAGGTACGCGTTCCAAAAATTATCGGCACGGTAACCCTAATATGAATCACGGGCACCCAACGAAGTTTTCGGTTAAAAAGCTGTTCGGGAGAGTAAGTTAGCCTAAAACTTTCGGATTTGAAAAAATTGTCCCTAGAAAATTGTTTTCTGAAATACTGGCTGGAAAATTTGTTTTCAATCCCTAGAAAATTATAGAAGAAAAGGGAGACTAAAAGGTTTCCCCTAAAATATTCGTACGTCCCAATTCGTCTGATGAATAGAGTCGGAACAGGAAAAAAGAATCCCTAAAAAATTCGTACCTCCACAAAACTTTGCAACATGAAGTTACTTGGGCTAGAAAATTCTTGTTATATTCTAGACTACTAACAAATTCGTAGGCCGGGAATATTTTGCCATAGTATTTTCGGTTGACGCGATTTCCACCTAGAAAATCCGAACAGCTTAATAGCTTTCTATAATACGTCAAAAGACGCTAGATAAGCTGCAGACAACTGGTTTCAAACGAATTTAAAAAAGTACTCGTTGGGTGCCCTTGATGAATTCTGTAAGCTGGATATCAGCATAATTTCTGACCTGAATGAAACTGGCAAAATCCAGATTGTTTACATATCGAGATAAAGCAAAATGACTCCAAACTTGTAGATATGAACAAATGATATGACGGCTTAGTTCTATAAATCCACTTTTCATTTCTTTGTCCGCTGATAGACACGTAAATATCTACAGTCAGCCAATTCTTCACACTGTTTCTTCAAGCTTTCCTCGGCTTTGCTTTCAGCCCTGGTATTTCTGTTTTCCTTGTGTTCTTGAAGACTCTGTCTTCTCTGAGCGTGTAACGGCGGTAGTGTTATCGGAGGTAGAATTTCCGCCAATGATTTCTTCGCCTTTTCTGGCTTCTTTTTTTCGCTTTCATTAATTTCTTCAATGGAAGTTTTCTGCTTGTTACTCATGGAGAAAGTTCGTCTTCTTATTTCATTGAAAGAACGGATAGTTTCAGCTTTGCGAAACAGCACCGACGAGCCCGACCAACTTCTTGTTCTACGAAATTGGTCTCCGTTGAAAATTTTATGCAAGTTGAGTTCGGGGAGAAATCTTCTGGCAGTCTTTTCACTAACAAGAACCTGTTTTACACTGTTCACAGCTTGAAGATTCCCATCGGTCACCTTAGAACCTTTCTGTTTTCTTATTTCCTTTTCACGCAACAAAGCATCCTTTGAAACAACAACTTTCAAACTTCCATCTTGTTTCCTCTCTCTCTGTAAGACATCCCTCAAATCTCTCCCAGAATATTCACACAGACGTAATATTTCTTCTCGCTGAGCTCTTGAAAGTCTGTTTTCATTCTCTAGCTTTTTTCTGTCAAGTTGTTTCTGGATTTTCTCCAATCGCTTCTGTTCTCCAGCATTAACAGCCAGCAATCTCCTTGCATCCTCCAGGTTGAGAAACGAATATGCAGATTGCTCACCCATTTGATTTGGTTTTCACAGTGATCCACAGCGAAACCAGAACTAGCTTTCTAACTTTTTCCAAAAACTGTTCTCAATGGACTGATCAGTGTAATCTTGGCATAGGAAAGAGAAACGCTCAGTGCTTGCAGTGTTTGAAGTCCTTGGCAGTATCAAGTTCAACTGATCTCCTATCCCTCGATCCGTCCCGTCGATTACAAGTGACCCCGTGACATGTCGCTGCTTGTTGTCGCCACGCCTATCCTCCACAAGTTCCCACTTCCGGACGGAAAAGGATCTGGTTTATAGCCGGCCTGACATGGATATGATAACCTCTGCTGTCTATCTAATAGTAATACCCTATGGCTATGTACCTGAAGTTGTGGACTTCCGTATGTACTCATAAAACTAACATAATGATTAACTTACCTCAATTGCAAGAAGCTGACGACCAGTTGTGAACTAATAAAATATAGACTGAGGTATACATTAAACGGCAAAGCGTGAGAAATATCAGTTTGTCTGCTAAAATGTAGTTTCAGCTACACGTAGCTGGGTTTATCCAGTGGATACACTCAGTATACTCACCATGGATCCTAAAGCTACAGCTAAGTACTGTAAAAACGCCGGTTAGTGAGTGTTATAATTACAGTCAACACCACAGGCAGCCCAAGTTCTGTATCTGCACTGTGTGACTAATACAGTTTTCCCGTATCAGATATCGTATACTAGAAAAAAATGAAAACAATAAAATATTGAACTTTGAAGAATTTGTCTTATGTTATCAAGTGTCCAAGCAAACAAAAAAAAGAGCGAGCTAGAAATCTTATTTTTATTAGACAGCGTGCCAAGAGACAAACTACTCACGAAGTTAAAAAAGGCCGGAATAGGAGGGAAAGTATATTCTATCATAAAATGACTCCTCAGCAGTGAAAATTGGCGATACGATATCAGAGGAATTTAGATGCTATAAAGGGGTTAGCCTACGCTATTTAACCTATTTCTTAGTGACCTGCCTGAATTTCTTAATCAGGACGATGTCAGGCAGAATCGAACCAGCCGAAATCCAAAATAAACCAATAACTGCCTTATATTTATATTCAGATGACCTGATGGTATTATCAAAGACCGCTGAAGGTCTATACAGCAATATCTACATAGAATCAAGGAATATTGCAACCAATACAATTTAGGAGTAAATATCGAAAACAAAAATCATGGTCTTCAACAATACAGGAAAGAGAATGAACAACTATGCTTTTAATTACGACGGTGAAATCCTTGAAATAAATGTTCGAGTATTTAAATACCTTGGTTTAACGTTCAGTACGTACGGCAACTTCACACTAGCCAAACAAGAACTGAAAAAGATAGCACTAACCGAGCCCTTTTTAAACTCCGCAAAGAAATGGGTGACCACTTTAGAACTGACCTAAAGCTTACACTGAAATTATTTGACTCTCTTATTCAGCCAATTCTCCTCAATATGGAAAGTGAAATCTGGGGAGTCGACCATAAGGGACCTATTGACAGAGATCCAATAGAGTCACAGGGGCGGATTTAGGGGGGGGGGGGGGGGTGGTTGAGTGGCTAGCCACCCCCCTTTGGGCTGGTTGTACTGGCCAAATTGCAGCATTTTACAGAGGCAATGCATGTTCCTGAACAAAAAATCTATTAGGAAGGAAGGAATTATATGCTTCACTAAACTGATAAATTTAATATAAATGCGGCACACTGATCTGGAAATAGCCTATTATGCACAATCATGAACCCTGACAGTAGAATTTCTAGTCTTTCAGCAAAATTCATTTATAACTGCTTCAACATCAGAGCTGAAGCTCTAACGCAGTGATGCCTGTTCCCACTAACAGAGAAGTGCATAATCTAATTTAACTGAAATTTATTGGACCCATGTCGAAGTACTTGCACGTACAAAACACCAATAAAAATGTGTCTGTCTGTCTGGCATACCCAGGGGATTTGATTCCATGGATCCCCTCTCCCATGGGTGGTGAATTTGATGTAATTTGGGATCGCAAGGGAGGGGCCATTTGACGACTTGGGTTCATATCATTATGACAGTACGTGCTACCACTGCTTCTTTTCCCTGGGCCGGGAAGGGCATTTGACACCAACACTTTGGGGGGGGGGGGGGGGGAGGCGCATTAGCGACCAAAAATGATAGAATTTTCACCACATTTCAAGTCACTAGTCGCAAATTTGCGACCAGAATTGTATTTCAATTTCAAACCTAAATACACGAAAACAAATTACCCTACAGGAAGAATAGCTTTTTCTTTGTTTTTCATGCAGCTATTGTAAGAGGATGGATTGTACTTCAAATGAATATAAAATAGCTATTAAAGAAACAGTTGGCCTGAAACATGCAATCCGGTCTACTAGCCAACCACGGGGAATTCCACTTGATATTTAGGCATTAACTGCTGACCTAATAGCGTGCAGGCTCAATGCAGATCCCCACCAACATCCCTACCCTGGGGCATACTTATGAGCAAATACTTCCCAATGCCCCTGGCCCTTGGGCATATGTTTTAATCAAATTCTGTTCTGCATTGTATATGTAAAAACTGACTGGTTGGAATAACCAATTTAAATGGTTATAACCATTTCATATTGGTCATACTAGTCAATTTTGAAATGGTAGAAAATGTAACCATTGAAATTGGTAGAAATGATAATATAGAACCTGGTTGTAGCAACCAACTAAAATGGTTATATCCATAACCTACCAATTATAAAATGGTCCAGAAAATGAGAAGTTACATGTATGAGGGTTGCGACGCAAAATTTCACAAAATAGGATTGTTTAGAGGTTGAAGATACCAGCGCAGTTTTCAGATTTAGTATAGCGATACTTACTGCCACGTCATTCAACAACAACAACAACAACTTTATTTATACCTGGAGATTACAAGTTAGCTAAGTACATTCATTATTTAAATAGGTTAGGCATTGGTTACCTAGAGTAACTAAAAAGCTAATCTAGCTAGGTAACACAAATATTAGACAATTTGTATAAATATATGCAGTCGGAAAGCTAGAGGACAATTAAAGGTAGATAACGATAAGTACAAGTACAGACATCTAGAGTAGACTAAGGGATATTGAAGATTTCAAAAATTAAAGATAATCAAAATATACTATCATTATATGATCCGTCTAGGTATTGGATATGTGAGTTGTTGGATGTAGGAAAATGTTTTACATTTACGAAGAAATCATTAAATTTATTTGCGATTACAAGAGGATCACTATATTAATAATCACCACAAGTCTTTCATCAAGGAAGGAATGGTGACTTTAGGTTTGATACCGATTACAGATTTAATGGTAGACCATGTTGCTTTAAGATCCAGTCAAGTTTATTGTGATAATACTTTTTACGAGACAGCTTGATAATATAATTATATTTATTACGGTACTTGGTGTATTTAAGCTTGTTTACAGCTGTTGGCTGTTTTATGTAATTCTTATAAAGGATTTTTTTCCTAAAACAAGACTTTTGCAATCCTGCTGTCAGAACCAAGGTTTGGAATTTATTCTAGAGTTAATATTTGTAGTTTTAAGTGGGTGGAAAGGATACATTGTAAATTGGTAAAAGAATATCAAAAAAGGTATTATATGAATCATTAGCAGAGGTGTGGGAAGCAACAGCTTCCCAATTAACATCATTTAACTTTTTACGAAACTTTTGAATATTATTGTATGACATTTTGTATTCAAATAATGATTTAATAAAGATTCCTCAGTACACCACCTCCGCTTTTGTGTTTTCTGTGATTAGAAACAAAGTTATAACCTGGAACAGAATAAATGTCACTAGTTGATTCACTCAGCCGCCAAGTTTCGGATAAAGCAATAGAAGAAAAATACTCAGTAAATTCATTAAAGTTTTTCTTGAGACTTCTAATGTTTAGATGAAATGTTGAAACGCAATGAGAGATTTTGGCAAAAAGGTTGCTGAATTATCTAGTGGTATAATAGGCACATTTAGAAAGTGTCTGGTAGTTAGAGGAGAAAACGTTGGAGCTGGGGTCAATATCAGAGTTATTAAGTAAATGTCGGGTGTCTGAATCACTAAGGACCTTGGATTGAAATATTTACAGTTAAGCTGGTCATAATCAGCGTTCAGGTCAGAAATAAAGTAAGCATCAAAAAGTGCAAAATTGAAGTCATCATCATCAGAATAGTGGTTAAATGGAAAAAATTCTGATAAACATGCAAGTTTGACAAAACCAACGCTCACTGCTTATGGAAAGAACCCTATATATAGGCAAATATCGCAAAATATTGCTCTGGAATTATTATGAACTTTATGATTACAAATGGAACATAAGCAGGTATCGATCATAAAAAAAGGGAGTCACACTACTTGTCTCAAATAAGGAGCTGATTAAAATATAAGAAAAAAGAGCTACTAGAAAACTATTTATGTGGATGTATAGGAAAGTTAATTAGCGCGTAAGTTTGGTTCTGTAAGATAATTGTACTAAATATTATTATTTACAACTCGCCTAAATAAATTCAAAGTTTATAGAGAATCAGACATGCGAGGTTACAATAATTTAGGTATATTACATTATTGAGATTGTAATAACCTGTTATTCAAAACTATGTATAACAATTCACAAGTATAACCGGAGGCAAGTTTACCATATGGCATATCTTTGTGAGTGACTTTTTTGAATGGTCTATAAATACTCATCGTGGTGTAATAACATTCTGCACCAGTGACTGGAGACTAAATTTGTACATGTACTGTATAAATAATAACATAGTATATATTTTAAGGTAATATTTGGTTATAACAGGTTATTACAGTTCATCAGTATGACTGGAAATAAGTTCAGCAAGTACTCATTAACTATCTGTACTCACTCATTACTTGCAGTACCTGGCAACGGGCAGGGTAGTCGGTATAGTCGGTATAGGGACGCTTATTCCATTAAAAATCAGCTTTCCTACCTTTCCTTTTTACCTTCGTTATACGCTAGATTCATCAACGGCCGGGCCTTCTTTTTGAGCTCAAAATCCTCTTTTATGTCCTTCCCTGAATTGTGATTATATACGATGAACTTGCTCTCAATGTTGAGCTCGATTTTAGAAAAAAATCTCTATAGTAGGTTCCTTGACTTCATCAATAAACTTAGTATTTTAATTAACAATCAATACGGTTTCCGTAAAAATCATTCCATATTTATGGCTGTCCTAAACCTGGTTGATAATATTACACAAGCTTTTGATAACAATAACTATACTTTTGGACTATTTATCGATTTCAAAAAAACATTCGATACTGTATGCTATATTATTGGTCTTGGCTTAAAAGTTACCTTGATAACAGACTTCAGTGTATTCAAGTCAATAATATATGTTCAAGTTTCAAACCTATTAAATGCGGTGTTCCACAGTTCCATCCTCGGTCCTCTTCTTTTTCTCATATATGTTAATGATATCTGTAACTCCTCACCTCTCTTATCTTTTGTTCTCTTTGCTGATGATACCAACATATTTTATAGTGGCAAGGATATCCATACCATTTTTAACACTGTCAATACTGAGCTCAAGGGCGTCCTTAAGTGGTGCAATGCTAATAAACTTACCCTTCATCCAGATAAGACAAAGTTTATTCTATTCTATCCTAGCCGTAAGAAACCTAATCTTGATAATGTTGCTGTTACGCTTGATGGACATAGCATTAACAGAGTTATTCAATCCAATTTTTTTGGTATAATTATCCACCAAAATTTGTTATGGACACCCCATATTCAGGTTATTACCACTAACATTTCCAGAACGATAGGTATTTTACTGAAATCTATACATTTTCTTGGGAAATCCACCCTCCATTTACTATATAACTCTCATATCTTACCTTATTTGCAATACTGTGCTATTATATGGGCATCAACCTATAAATCTCATCTAAATCCTATTCTACTATGCCAAAAGAAAGTTGTTCGTAATATAACTTTTTTTCCCTTACTAGCACATTCTCTTCCTAAACATCTTGAACATTTACGACATCTTCAAATATCAAATCAGCTGTTTTATATTTCTACATACAAAAAATGCTTTACCTCAACCTATTGCTTCACTTTTCAATTTCAATGCTGAAATCCATCATTATCATACTCGACAAAGATATAATCTTCACATCACTTTCCATAAATACTCATTTTCTCTTAGATCACAAGGCCCAATAATCTGGAATTCAATACCTTTACCAATTCGTAATTCATTAAAACAATTTAACTACAAACGATTATTGAAGGATTACTACTTGTCACAATAAAGAAGTATACAAATATGTTAATATACAAATATGTTAATTTCCTTTCTCCTTGACTGTAATTGATCTGTATTTTTTTTCTGTACTTGGCCTGTAGTCACATAAGCCTCTGGCTTTGGCTAATGTATGAGCCAAATTGTATGATCAATAAAGTACATTATTATTATTATTACAGAAAACACAAAACTACTGAGTTGGATGAATCTGGCTATGTGCAAATTTTGAGCACATAGCCGCTTTTATTTTTAGAAAAATATAATTCAAAGCTGTTAGTTCGAGCGTAAGCAGCAAAGACTGATGTCACAAGAGTTGGATCTCGTGCTGTATTGTAAGCCCCTGTAGGGGGTGTGAATAATTGAATAATTTTCAAAACGAGCAGGGGACTGGGAACGAGTATACGATAATTAATCGAATTTGTCACAGGATGGAGAATGTTAAATTTAGTATGTTAAGCAAGTTTGACTTGATTTGAGTGAATGTTGACTGATATATCAGGTTTTAAAATTTTCCTAATTTTAAAGTAAATGTATGGTTTGGATGGACACGATAAAATAATAAGAGAGTTTGTATTGGAAAATTGGCTTTTTTTGATGGCTTCAAACATCTTAACTATTCAGCCAAATCCCACGAAACTTTCCAGACTACCTATACTTGGTCCAATCTTAATCGACCCATTGATCAATTTGAGTGACTATTAATTGAATTAGTTTTACTGACTCGGTCCCAGTCCCCCACTCGTTTTGAAAATGGTGAATTGACTCCCACTCCGCAGCATTGTGCACGTGCTTACCATGTGCTTTGTATAGTATTACTTTACCAATACGGGTAGGACATAAAACTTTTATTGTCAAGTCAATAACCTCTTAATAAGATCCTCCAAAAGAAGATATCCACCAGGTTTCCCTTGTTCCTCGCTCTCTTGGCTTTACGAAGCACGTCTGTACGAAACGGTCTACTAAACAACTTGAAGATAACGTGCCTTGGCCATCCCTTCATGTAGGACGACACAAATTGCTACCAAATTGTATTCTATTGTATTGTATTGTGTTGCGTTCTATTGTTGTATTGAATTGTATTGTGTTGAATGCTATTGTATTTTTGGTAAAAATTCGTGTCGTCCTGGTTTACTCGGGTCATCGGATTTTCCGGTACGGTGAGCGTTTTCAATTTGACCAGTATAATCTCCATCACTCAAATCAAGCTTTTCAAGTGCATTATAGACTAAGGAGAAGCAGTCCTCTTTCTGAGCTTCAGGAACACCACCCAATCTCAAGTCTCGTGCCGAAACCAAAGCATCGCGAAAATATACTGTTGACATCTTGTGTTGACATGTTCAAATACATAACGTGCGGCACCCTGCAGATTTTGATGCACAAAATTGAATTACTAATCAAGAATTCATCGCCCAGAATGGGCTTTGTTAGAGGGACACTTTGAGATTTTGGAATACATTAAGATCAGTTAATTATAATATTAATGAGTTAGAGGATTGCCCTACGATTGGCTTAAATAAATGAGCTTTGGGAGTTGCTTGTCCCTAGCCGATCTCAAATGGAACGAGCTTTGGGAGTTGCTAGTCCCAAGCCAAGTCAATTCGATGGAATGGAAGAGCGAAACAACAGTTTACCACATGCAAAACGACAAAGCCATGCTCTCAATTTTTTTTCCCAGCGTGTTCACATCGCATCATAAATAAGTCTAAATACAGATTCCAGGAAGCTGTAGCTTTAAAATGATATGTTATTCAAGTTTATCCGTGCCCTAGAAGTCAAACGAAATCGGATCCCCAAAATAACCCACAAAGAAACAGAGCTGGTTGCCGAAGCGGTAAAAAAGCCGATCGGCAAAACGGCTAACAGTGTTCCAAGCCGTTCTCAATTTTCTCCCGCTCGTTTTCAAATCGCATCGCAAATAAGTCTGAATACAGATTCTTGGAAGATGTCGCTTTAAAATAACATATTATACAAGCTTATCCAAACAAAATCACCCAATGAATCTGAACTGAGTATAGTTGTGTTCAACTCAGTCAACTCGCGTCGAAGCGGTAAAAAAAGCCGGTCGGCCATTCCAACTCGTTCTCAATTTTCCTCAATCGTTTTCAAATCGCATCGCAAATAAAGTCCGTACTACACAATATTATTACACAACAATGAAAAGAAGTCCGGATACGGGTTCTGTTCATTTATCCAAGTAATTGGTATCCAAGCAACTGAAAAACATTGCCGATTCATGATCCTTTGGCTGCTTTAAAACTCCCGCTCGCTTCGCTTCACAGCACCTCCCACAGACTCAACACACTGTTCATTGCTCGATAATTGTCTACTTTGAAAATCCCGCTCGCTTCGCTCCGCTTGTTCGTTAAACACCCCCAAGGGACTCAACACTCTAACACTCAATTGAAGAGTTCAATTAATCTGGTGGCCAGAAAGGCGGAGCGAGCGGGACAACCATATAGAATCGAGGTGCCTATATAGAATCGGGACACATATATAGAAACGAGACACCTATATAAATCGAGACACCTATATAGAATCGAGATGCCTATATAGAATAGAGATACCTATATAGAATCGAGACACCTATATAGAATCGAGACACCTATATAGAATTGAGGTGTCTATATAGAATCTATACACCTATATAGAATCTATACACCTATATAGAATCGAGACACCTATATAGAATCGAGACACCTATATAGAATCGAGACACCCATATAGAATCAAGAGAGCCATGCCACAACACACCTACGATATTTGCGAAAACAATTCCATAGGAAGAGCAACCTGGAGCAACATAGCAGCCGAAATAATTCTTGCCGCCCCCCAACACACCATTGCCGAGACTGTGGAAATGGGTTCGCCAGCTACTCTTCCTTGTCGCAACACAAACAGAGGTGTCCTACGATGCCCGTCGGCAAGGTGCGCAAGCCCAAGGTAATAGCCGTTGGGGGTTCCATTGCAGAGCTAGAAAGCAGCAAGGGGGCGACTAGCCAGAGAGCAGAGACGGAGACCGCTAAACTGCGAGAACACCACATCCACCCGATTCCCAAGCCAAGATGCGGGAGCGTATAGCAGAGCTGGAAAACCAGCTGGATGCGGCAGAAGACAGCAATTGCCGGCTAGACGTGCTCCTTGCGGAAGCACAAAAAGCGATGGAAACGGAAGAAGTGGCCCGCGAGCTGGAAGCCGAAAACGCCCGCGCAGTAGAGGAGAGACAGCAGCGGATAGCAGAGCTGCAGACCGAAAATGCCAAACTGCGAGAAGACCTCGCGGAAGCCCAAAGTGCGCGCCTCGTGGCAGAAGAGCGTATCGAGAAAATCGCACCCACCACCAAAAAACACAGAGGCAAGAAGTAGCAGCCCAAAAAACACCACATGGGAGAAATAGTAGACCAAAATATTTCGAGCAACTTTCGTAAGCATGGGCGTGCGGGCTCGCCGGAGAGGCCGAGAAGAAGAAGACGGAATTTCCAATTGGAGAGATGGTTGTCCAAGTATATCGACAACCAATATAGTTGTACAACAACATGGCAGCCATCCATACGACATTTGCAAGTATGGGCCTTCGAGTGGAAAAGAGCGTGGCCCACCATCTCCTCCTGGAGATAGAAACCTTGTCTCGGACATTGCAAAACTGGACTATCTTGCAGGGTACGATGGCCAAACCAATCTCGCGCCCCTCGAATGTCTTCCAGTGTTTGTGGACGACGTATACATCTTTGGCTACCTCCCTCGCACAGACGTTCTCCACACTGGCAGCAATGTTCTCCTTTCCACTGGAGAAGATGGGAAAGCGAAACAGGTTGTCGCAGCCATCCAACTCGCAATCCAGAGGTCTTTCGACGCCAAACACCTCCATGTGGCCATCGCCCACACAGTGCGGTGCAGCGCCAGTAGCATTGTCTCCGCAACCATAGACAGAATCGAGAAAGATACGGAGAGTCGGGCCCTACAGGCGTGGCGCAGGCTGCACCCGAAAGAACAGCCGGACGCATATTTCGTGGCCAAGGTAGCCATATCGGAAATCCCGATGGTAGAGCTGCAGGCCGCGCTTCCAGGCTTCGAGAGACACCTGGAATCCCACGGCTACAGGCTGTACAGCATCGACTACACCCAATATTTCTCGGAAGTGCTCAACCGTCCCACGCTGGTGCGCCACCTGGTGGAAAACGAAGGCATGCAGGAGCAGGGAGACTTTGCCAGTGCAATGCGAGACACGGGGGCAACCATCCTGGAGAACACGGACTCCGTGGGAAACCACGTGTGCACCTACATTCCCACAACAGAGGCAGGCAAGACGATTCGTGCCAAGCTATACAACAGGATTGGCACGAACTTCGAGGCTGGAGAGATTCGCAAGCACTTCGGGGGCCATCTTGCAGACTATGCAGATTGCCCCAACGAACACTTCCGCAAGATATTCCTCCACCCGGACGTGTAGGCGCGCGGTTGCACCATCATCGAGGTGTCGTTGTATGCGTGCCGCCTTGGCGAAGAGCTGTCGGCCGACACAGGGCGAGAGGTGGTGGAGGAGGTCCTGCAGACGGCATCCACAAAGGGGGGCCTCTTCGTCGTGCAACCGCCTGCCAAGCAGTGGGCGAACCTTGCAAAGGAGCTCGACCGCTGCTGCATTCTTGCCGACCGCCCCACAGGCACCATCTACACAGCGTTGTATGCGCACACAACAACGGGGCGGATGTCCGGCGTTCGGGTCGCTCCCACAAAGGCGAACTGCGACGACGACCAGCGCTGGGAGAAGGCTGTGCAATGGACCATCTCCGAGTTTGGCTTTCGCTGCTGCCCAATCTTCCGCGTGGATATCATACAAGCCGACGAGGCAGGTGTCGAGATTGGTCCCCTCCACTGTTACACCATGACCGCCGACACGGCCACCACACTTGCAGCGTGCAAGCGGCATCCCAAAAACACGACTGCGCGCCCCCCAGCAGGCTTCTCTCAGATGCGCCGAGGGTGGCTTGGATATGGCGCGAAAAACACACGAACAACGCCATTGGGAAAGAGAAGCTTCGCTGACCCATCGACGAAGCACCCACAGACCGCCAAATATCGAAGCTGCAAAGAGGAAGGCGCCTCTTGGCCCTTGCAGACGCAAAGAAGGCCGAGGAATGGAGGCGAAGAGTTGCAGAAGAACAGGCCACGCTTCGGGCACAGAGAGAGGAAGAGCTAGGCACGATGGAACGGCTGCAAGCGGCCAAGAAAGCGTACGAAGAGAAAGCCCGCGACGCCCGAGGGCGGGTGTGCGATGCGCTTGGAAGGCAGACATTCGGGCTGGACTTCTTTCTGGAAAACACCATCCTCTGCGTTCTTGGCTTTCGTTGGTTCGAGTCCACATATGGGAGGCGAGCTCGGGTCGGTGTGGAAACCAACGGAGGATTCCTCGAAGCGGTATGGAGTACAGAGGCTCTTGCCACAGTCCTAGACAAACTCGAGGGGAGCTTCGAGAAGGCGCACCTACGGGGGAAAGACACGCACTACGTCATCAAGCAGCGCCCAGGCCACCCAACACTCCACATCCAGCCCCAGCCGAAGCGATTGTTCTACAACAACGCCGGCCACCAAGTCGAGTGGGTCCCAATCCAGGTTCTGGAAACACCCAACCCAGACTGGTGGATGAACTCCGCTGGTGGAAGAACTCGTGCGAAGGGTGGGCGAGGCGGACACCCAGCTCCTACAGCGACCGAGCAATCTTTGCATGGTGCCAGCGCCGCCAAACAAAGCCTACAAAAAGACGCTCGGACACGAGCCGGGTGAGTACACATGCTGTCCTTTCGCGGCAACCACCTTTCGCGGCGCTCCAAGAACCATCCTCTTCCTCCTACCGGCGACTGCAGAGGGAGAGCCCACGAGCGACGAGGATACGCCAACGTTCGTCTTCTTTCTGGAGAAGGAGCTAGAAACCCTCGAGCAAACCCGGGCACCGCTACGCTGCCACATCGGAGAGGTGCGAACCACGCCAAACAAGAGGAAAGACCGCCTCGCCACGATTGCCTAGGCCAACGCGCGCTGGGCCAAGGCAGGATGTATCCGTCTTCGTTGCACAGCGACGCGGCACGAGGTACAAAGGGCCAAGCGCAAGACAAGCGAGCAATCCTGGACCGTCTCCAACATCCTCTGGGCCCACTCGGCACAATATATAGCGAGAGTCGTCCGGCGCTGCTGCTAGAAACTCCTCCAGCTAGAGTTGCGGTAGTCGCGGCCGCCACAACCGGGACCCACACATTCGCAGGATAGTATAGCGGCCATTTCCCCCAAGAACCACAAACAGCAAGAAGTTCGAGAGCCATTGCGTATATGCATATATATGCTGGCTCTATATATTTCGCACCCGGGCAGAAAAATGTTGGCAATTAAGTTCGCCGCTGCAAGCAAAGGCACTATATCTGTTGCGGCTGCAAAGAAGAAGTATGGGATAGGAGAGGCTCGACTACACCGCATATGGGGCGAGACCGAAGCGCAAAGCAGAAGAAGTATGGGATAGGACAGGCGCTCCGTACATCTCGAAGTGGGGTTGGTATTGTGGGAAGTGGGCAAGAAACGTGCGATGCACCTCCAGGCTCGCCTCTAGGAAAATGCGTAGAAGTGCGTGTTTAAGCCGATTGGTGTGGTCGGAAGAGCATACTGCGCAGTATATATGGTGCTGTACAAACTCCAGCAGGTCGGTCTTGTATAGCAGATCGCTTGTTCTTTGTGGATAGCGCGAGCGCAGTACAACCCCATATCTATAGTGCTCCGCGCCACGAAGGTCCTGCAGAACAACAAGTTTCGCTTTTTCCAAAGCTCAATGGCCAATTCGCTCGAGATCTGCCCAACACCGCACACGGCGAACCGGGAATGCCCTCTCCGCGATTTACAATCCCGATGGCAAGTGCCACCCTTTGCACATTCCACATCCGAGCAGGGTCGAGAAGCAGCGGGTGGTGGTTGTAGTGGCGAAAGCCAAAGGTATAGCACCAGCCCCCATCCAGCCAGGGAATATCGAGACGAACACTGTGCAGCAAGCATGGAATACCAACCACACGAAGCAGCTCGTCCACTAGCTCGGCATATGTTTGTTCCCCCATCCAGCACAGAGTCGAAACAGCGTAGGCGTTGCGGGTGGATAGATGCCAACGCGACCCCCAGTGGTAGAGCGTGCAAATAGTGCCTTCGTCTACAAGAGCAAGGTCGTAGAGTTTTTCGGCGAGATGTTGGTTGTCGGCAGCGGTTGCCATTCGCAAGGCTTTCGGAGGGACAACCAAACATCTCCATGTCGATTGTCACAGCACCACTCCATTGCACTCGAGACAAAGGCGGGAATGCTCGCTGCGAGCGGGTTCTGGACAGGACAGAACAATCCGACCAGATTTGCAACGCACCCGAATTTCATGGGTGCGGCACACCCTATACAACCACACCCTTTTTCGAACCGTTGGGATTGCTGCCAGTAGTTCGGCTAGGTCTTCAATGTGCTCCATGGCCTTCTATATCCACCACCCCCATTTCTCGAATTCGCCGCCCCTGGACACATATGCAATCGTATATGCTGCGCCTCGGCAACAATCTGGCCGTACCCCGATGCCCAATCGAAAAAAAATAGATTTCTGTCGGGTGCAGGCCCCCTATGGAACCCATATGTTTTTTTTTACTTACTTCGGCCATAATAGAAGATACAAAATAGAATAAAGTAAAATATACAACAAACAAAACATAGAGGCCAGGAGAACCAACACAGCGTTAGCCAATTACGTTGGTTTCCTATGAAAAATAAAATTACAATAAATGATCTAATTACAATACTTATTTCAACCTAAAAGCAGCATTTGAAAGGTGCGGTTAACTGTCTTGTCTGGTGACATTTCCGACATACAGACTTCCAAGACCTAGGGTTCTCGATGTCAAATACAGAAGTGATGGCAGACACGTAATATTTAAATAGTAATGATCTAAACTTAGGTAAAGAGATATCTGATTTACGCAGTTCGTGTGGAAGTGTATTCCAAGTTCGGGAAGCTCTTATAAAATAACTATTTTGGTAACACAGGGTCTTGACATTAGGAATCTGATAAGTAATAAGATTAAGTGAGTTATCCATCGAACGTAGAGAGATGCTTAAATTCACCCTGTTTAGAAGCTTTGGCAAAACATCTGGAGCTAAGGTTACTAAACCGTGTTTTGCCTTATACAAGAAGATGAGGTCAAGGTATTCATACCAGTAACATAAAGGTAAAAGCTTTAGAGTTAAGAGTCTAGATTTGTAGGAGATGTCTGTTTGGAAGGGCAACAGGAGAATAAACTTAGTAGCCCTCCTTTGTGTTCTTTCTATATCCTGCGTCAGATCGACAGTTTGTGGGCTCCATACTTGTGAGGCATAGGCAAGGTTCGACCTAACCAGGGACAAGTACAGACATCGACGGGCGCTACTACTTCGGACTTTGACGGCAGAGCGTCTGAGTAGGCCAAGCAACTGGTTCGCCTTGGTGATCTGTTGACGAATGTGAATGGACCATGTAAGGTCGGTACCAACGGTCACGCCTAGGTCTTTTTCGCTAGGAACGTGGTCCAAAACTTGACCATCAATGGTATAGTTAGCCAATAGGGGACTGCGTTTCCTGGTAATGGTTAAAACTTTACATTTCTTCGCATTGAACTTCAGCCGCCAAGAGCGTGCCCAGGTCGCCAAATTAAATACCTCACCCTGAAGAATGGAGATGTCTGCTGCAGATTCCACTACCGAGAAGCATTTGGTGTCGTCAGCAAACATTGTCACCTCGACGGAGGACGAGATGATCGATAATGGGAGGTCGTTGACATAGATCAAGAACAGAAGGGGTCCCAGAATAGACCGATGAGGAACACCGGAAGTGACTGAAAGCGTGTTCGACATGGTGCCATGAACTGTTACACGCTGCTGGCGACCAGAGAGGTAGTTCTTGAACCAGTCTAGCACTCCACCTGTGATACCAAACCGGCTAAGTTTGCGCAAGAGTAGTTTGTGGTCAACTGTGTCAAAGGCTTTAGAGATGTCGAAGTAAAGGACGTCGGTTTGTTTGCCCAAGTCCAGGTTTTGACCAATGCGATGGAGGACTGTCAGTAGCTGAGCGGTACAGGATTTGCCTTTAAGGAAGCCGTACTGAGCTTCAGAGATCATATTTTGAAGGTGGTCTATCAGACGATTATAAATACAACGCTCCAGTACTTTAGCGACTATGCACATCAAAGAAATGGGTCTGTAGTTTTCTACATAACTCTTATTTCCTTTCTTGTGGAGAGGGGTGATGTTGGCAAGTTTCCATTCAGTAGGGAGAGTTTCAAGCTTGAGTGACTTGTTAAACAGGTGAGTGAGGGAGTATGAAATACTTGACGCGCATTCCTTTAGTAGGCGATCAGATATGTTATCAGGTCCCATAGCTTTGTTTGGATTTAAAGACTTTAACACTTTAGATACTTCACTGGGTAGTAAGATTATCTCCGAGACAGTCACATTAGTTATAGGTGAGTCAGGTGTCCATTCGTCATCGGTAGTTTTGGAGTTGAAATAGCGATTGAAAAGACAGGCTACATTTTTGGGAGTACTGGCACCGACACGAGCTGAATCTGCGTTGATGGAAGCTATCGTGACTTCTTGAGGGACGCTTCGTTGATGTCTTGAAGAACGACCAGAAACGCTTAGGATTTGATTGCAGGGTAGAGCTCAACGAACCAAAAAATTGGTCCCTGCTGGCTTTTATTAGTTTCTTTGCACATGAACGCAGATGTCTGTACTTTTCGCGTAAAACATCAGAATTGATATCCTGAAGCTTCCGACGCAGAGTTTCTTTCTGCTTAAGTAGATATAAAATACTGCTATTTAACCAGGGTAAGGTATGACGCCCCTTTATGGTCTTGATAGGGATAAAATCATTGGCTGCGGCAAGGAAGCTATCTCTCCATGAATTTCAATCATCGTTGATATCAGATGGAGAATCTGAAATCATCCAGTCAAGATCAAGCGACTCGATAGCACGATTCATTCCCTCAAAGTCTCCTCGCCTATAGTCGAAGACAGTTCTCCTAATTTTATGACTTTCTTTGAGCCGTGTTGTAAAGTCAAACAGAATGCCTCTGTGGTCAGAGAACAAGTTTAGTTCTTGAAGGTCGACTACCTCAATATTGTTAACCTGGTCCGGCAGGTTGGTGATGACAAGGTCGAGAATGTTGTTTCCTCTTGTGGGTGAAAAGATAGTCTGATATAGGAAATGGTCACACAAGCTGTTATAGAAGAAACTATGAGATTCACCCGAAGGGGTTACCGCACTCTCAGACCATGTGATTTTAGGGAAGTTGAAGTCGCCAGTGATGATGAGTTTGTCGTATTGTCTAGAGCAGTTATCCAAAAAGTTATTGAATGAAGACAGCCATTCATAAGTGGAATTGGGAGGCCTATAGCAGCTGACGAAGAGGATTTTATAATCTTGACTTGTAGTGCATTCAACGGAAACAATTTCGAGTCCCGCTTGAACAATAGGCACTTCTTTAGTACTAATGAATGAAGTATTTTTTGTAGCAATCAATACCCCGCCGCCGGTTTTAAATGTTCTTTCAGTTCTAAATAAAGTATAGTCTTGTGGGAAAATTTCTTTATCAAAGGACTCCGTGTATGCAAAGTCTTGAAGACTTAAGAGGTTTGGTAACCAGTCTCCTCCAGGTAATTTATGTAAACTGACCAAGCTGCGAGCATTCCAACTCAGACAACGAAGGCAAGATTTAGTTTGCCCAGATACTGCAGCCTTAGGTGTAGTGATGTCGCGATTACTTTGATTAGTTATGCAGTCGTCTGGTACAGGATTTAGTTCAATATCCATAAAGATAGATAATGTGAGTGGAGGAGTGATGTCAGGCGGTGAGATGCAAGTGTCTCCATGTTTTCCCCACGTAGAAAGCGTCCGACGAATGCGATATTTACCAGCACTTAGAATCCTAACATGGACACTCTTTAGACGCACAGCTCTCATAATTTTGAAAGTAGTAAATTTGGCATTATTCTGGAAGTTAATTAGGTCAGAGTTTATGGTTGTCTCCACTTTTGGCGATGTAGCATCGTTGTTACTAAGGGATACGAGGAGGCAAAGAAAACCAGCTGAGAAGAGGAAGAGTTGTCCAATCGCCATACTTGGTTCTCTCGAGAGCGCGCACGAACTA
The DNA here is from genome assembly GCA_030867875.1 of Actinernus sp. WN-2022. Taxonomy (NCBI): domain Eukaryota; kingdom Metazoa; phylum Cnidaria; class Anthozoa; order Actiniaria; family Actinernidae; genus Actinernus; species Actinernus sp. WN-2022. Next base: position 7,199,926 of record JAOWCC010000577.1, on the reverse strand, counting down.
CCGAGTGCGCGCACGAACTACCGAACTACCAGCTTCTCTTTCCCAATGACGTTGTTCGTGTGTTTTTCGCGCCATATCCAAGCCACCCTCGGCGCATCTGGGAAAAGCCTGCTGGGGGACGCGCAGTCGTATTTTTGGGTTGGTCGCTTGCACGCTGCGAGTGTGGTGGCCGTGTCGGCGGTCATGGTGTAGCAGTGGAGGGGACCAATCTCGACACCTGCCTCGTCGGCTTGTAGGATATCCACGCGGAAGATTGGGCAGCAGCGAAAGCCAAACTCGGAGATGCCTTTTCCCAGCGCTGGTCGTCGTCGCAGGGGTGGGATTCCAGGTGTCTCTCGAAGCCTGGAAGCGCGGCCTGCAGCTCTACCATCGGGATTTCCGATACGGCTACCTTGGCCACGAAATATGCGTCCGGCTGTTCTTCCGGGTGCAGCCTGCGCCACGCCTGTAGGGCCCGACTCTCCGTATCTTTCTCGATTCTGTCTATGGTTGCGGAGACAATGCTACTGGCGCCGCACCGCACTGTGTGGGCGATGGCCACATGAAGGTGTTTGGCGTCGAAAGACCTCTGGATTGCGAGTTGGATGGATGCGACAACCTGTTTCGCTTTCCCATCTTCTCCAGTGGAAAGGAGAACCTTGCTGCCAGTGTGGAGAACGTCTGTGCGAGGGAGGTAGCCAAAGATGTATACGTCGTCCACAAACACTGGAAGACATTCGAGGGGCGCGAGATTGGTTTGGCCCTCGTACCCTGCAAGATAGTCCAGTTTTGCAATGTCCGAGACAAGGTTTCTATCTCCAGGAGGAGATGGTGGGCCACGCTCTTTTCCACTCGAAGGTCCATACTTGCAAATGTCGTATGGATGGCTGCCATGTTGTTGTACAACTATATTGGTTGTCGATATACTTGGACAACCATCTCTCCAATTGGAAATTCCGTCTTCTTCTTCTCGGCCTCTCCGGCGAGTCCGCACGCCCATGCTTACGAAAGTTGCTCGAAATATTTTGGTCTACTATTTCTCCCATGTGGTGTTTTTTGGGCTGCTACTTCTTGCCTCTGTGTTTTTTGGTGGTGGGTGCGATTTTCTCGATACGCTCTTCTGCCACGAGGCGCGCACTTTGGGCTTCCGCGAGGTCTTCTCGCAGTTTGGCATTTTCGGTCTGCAGCTCTGCTATCCGCTGCTATCTCTCCTCTACTGCGCGGGCGTTTTCGGCTTCCAGCTCGCGGGCCACTTCTTCCGTTTCCATCGCTTTTTGTGCTTCCGCAAGGAGCACGTCTAGCCGGCAATTGCTGTCTTCTGCCGCATCCAGCTGGTTTTCCAGCTCTGCTATACGCTCCTGCATCTTGGCTTGGGAATCGGGTGGATGTGGTGTTCTCGCAGTTTTGCGGTTTACGTCTCTGCTCTCTGGCTTGTCGCACCCTTGCTGCTTTCTAGCTCTGCAATGGAACCCCCAACGGCTATTACCTTGGGCTTGCGCACCGTGCCGACGGGCATCGTAGGACACCTCTGTTGTGTTGCGACAAGGAAGAGTAGCTGGCGAATCCAATTCCACAGTCTCGGCAATGGTGTGTTGGGGGGCGGCAAGAATTATTTCGGCTGCTATGTTGCTCCAGGTTGCTCTTCCTATGGAATTGTTTTCCACAAATATCGCAGGTGTGTTGTGGCATGGCTCTCTTGATTCTATATGGGTGTCTCGATTCTATACAGGTGTCTCGATTCTATATAGGTGTCTCGATTCTATATAGGTGTCTCGATTCTATACAGGTGTCTCGATTCTATATAGGTGTCTCGATTCTATATAGGCACCTCGATTCTATATAGGTGTCTCGATTCTACATAGGTGTCTCGATTCTATATAGACACCTCGATTCTATATAGGCACCTTGATTCCAGATAGGTGTCTCGATTCTATATAGGTGTCTCGATTCTATATAGGTGTCTCGATTCTATATAGGTGTCTCGATTCTATATAGGCACCTCGATTCTATATAGGTGTCTCGATCTATATAGGTGTCTCGATTCTATATAGGCACCTCGATTCTATATGGTTGTCCCGCTCTCTCCGCCCCAACCCCTAGAAATGGTTGTCAAAAATAAGCGTTGTCGATAAAAGAATACGGGACTCAGTGCTCCCAATAGTAAACCACTGACAGAGGTTGTTTCCGTATGGCATCGTAGTTAGATATACGTTAGGACATTCGACTGTCTAAATGGGGGTGCGGATGGTCCAGCTCGACCTGCAAGAACGTGGGGGAATCGCTTGATTGACGAAGTCCTTGCCTCTTCTCTTGCGGTGAGCGGAGGGAATGAGTGGCGCTCGACTCACGAGCGTTTCACTGGCTACATTTTTGTGATGTACCAACAAATATCAAGCAAAAGAGATTTTACGTAGATTAACAATTGACAATTATTAATCTACTTCGAAGCCTGTTTCGGTAGAAATACATTTACCCAATTGTTAATCTACCGCTGGGAGGCTCGGCTGGACCTGGCGACTGAGCCTACCAAGTCCGCGGGAAAGGGTACTGGGAGGCTCGGCTGGGCCTGGCGGATGCCACTACTACGAAGTGGTTTCAATCAAAATAAGAAGTTCCCCCAACTAAAATAAATAGCCCAGCTGTTTTATGTGACCCTTAGCTGTAATAAGCCGCGTGTAAGCCATTTTTCTGTCAAAAAACCATAATATTAGAGCGCTTCAAAGGTATGGTGGTGAAGCGGATTTCGCCATTTTCTCTGTTTTCGAATCTCCCGCTGCCTCATTAATCAGCAATGGTTCAATGATTTTCGGGCCTCTAATGAGATTCAGGGATGGATATGTCCACTGATTCTGGGCGATGATAGCCTGCTAAGCAGACGTATTTTTTCACTCTTATAAATTCGAAGAAAAATGTAACGTCTGCTTACCCGAGCGCTTAATTAGTTTCCAATATGCAAGCACGACGTCAGCACGTTTGTTTTATTTTTCTGCCCAATCAAAGCCATTGTTAGAATTTTAGTGAACACTCTCCTATGATTGGTCAATGGCAAATGTATTGTCTGAACTTTTAAATGCCACATTACGCCACTTTCCAGGATATGGAAGGTAAAATCTGATTGGTCCATAACACAATGAGGTGTGCATATTGGAAACTAATTAAGCGCTTGGGTAAGCAGACGTTACATTTTTCTTCGAATTTATGAAAGTGAAAAAATATGTCTGCATAGCAGGCTACACGTTTGACGGCTCAGCCTTATTTTACCTTATGCTCATGGAACCAACCAAGTCAGCCCGCTACATTTTGTTTTTTTCGGCCTCGTTGCGTTAATTACATTATATTCGATATCGGTTGCATTTGGTTCTGGGGAACCCTGGAAAATACTGCAATCAACACTTTCGAACTACGTGGCATTGGTAGGAAAGAACAATTATTCATCACCGAAGGTGCAAAACACATCCGCCCAAAGTTCTACCCAAACATTAATAACAACTGTTTCTCCGTCCTTTCTGGTCAATATTCCTTCTGAAATATTCGGACCTCACGATGTGGTAATAGCGTCAAGTCAAGACCTGTTGTCGTGGTTGTCTTTAGGTTCGCGTCCATGCGATAGCGATGAGACCAAAACGGTGAAATTTCGTTATATGGACGTCAAGCTCACCTGTAAAAAGATTCTGACGCGTGTAACATTTGGTACTGGGACGTGGCCAACTGGACTATTAACTACACAAGTATTAACATGTTCAATGGCTCTTCACGTTCAAGATTTATTTGTCCCACCCCGATTCAAGGTGAGCGAATAGCGAAGATTATCCAGGCCGATGGCAAAGTTGAATATCCTGGTTGTACAAACGCTAAGCACCCCTGCGCTCCCTTTCGTATTTATGCTGCAATTTTTGACGGGAATGTTAAACAGAGAATTAACCAGAGTCCTTGCTGTAGAAAGCAAACGATTGATGTAACTCAGCACATGGCTCGAGTATTCGACAAGAATAATATTACATATGTTTTAGTTGGAGGTACAGTTATTGGACTAGTGAGGGACGGTGGTGTGCATATTCCCTACGATACCGGCGGACACCGATGTCGGAGTAGACTCAAATGATTATGATAAAATCCTCAAGGCTTTTCCTGAACTCACGAAACCTGGCTACATATTTAAATGGGTGGAAAAACGTGATAAAGAAAGACGCCACTGGTACATGGTCGGTTGTGCTAATCCTCAGTGTCTTACCGGACCAGGAATTGCACTGTACTATGTAAATGATGGCGTAGTCACTGCCCCAGCACCCCTATGGACTTATCCTGTAAACATATTCCTACCTCCTATCAGGCGAATGTTTGAGGGTATGCAAATGTCATTTCCAAAAGAACCTGAGAAATACCTGGACTTTGTTTATGGTAAAGGTAAATGGACAATACCTCTGAAGTGCACCAAGCATAACTATAGCCAGTGTTCAGAATGATTCATTATATTCACACCAAATCTTTGGTTATGTACATATCTATGCATTATTTCGGTGCCTTTACGTCTTAACTCTTAAACTTAATGCTTGAGCCAATATAATGCACAACCGAAAAAGAAAATCTAAAATATTTAGGACGCCAAGTGTGTAATGCTCCAAAATGTGAACAATTAAGAAATCATCTCTTCAGTAAAAAGAAGAATTTTGGAAAATTATGTAGGAGAAAAAAGCATGAAAACCTTAGAAAAAGAAAAATGGAGATCGATTATAAAAACCCGAAAACAGCTTGGAAACAAATATATAAATTGTTTAAGATAAACAAGAAACAGCAAAACCAATCGTGTCCAATAGAACCTCGAGAATTTTATGAATATTTCAAGGAGCTGAACAAACCCAATAACGAATCGAGTTGTCTAGATAATTCCCAGCGAGCTAGCTGTGAGGATACTACCAGCAGGGAAAGTGAACTGTTAGACTGACGAAGAAATCGAAAATGCTATCAATAAATTAAAATACATTCAAAAACTCATGAATAATTAATGAGCATTTTGTCCAATCAGATGAAGCAAATCAGTCACGTGCATGCTCCTTTATACCTGATAAAATCTCATCATTCTATCCGCGGAGGGATTTGAATTCTGTCCCAGAGGGAAACGGGGTTAATGATTGAGACAATGGAATTTCTATTGATGTTTCAGCTTTCTCACTGAATTGCTAATTAGGATGAACGTTTTATATAAAGAATATTAATGAACATGAAATTTTATATAAAGTTTCATCCTAATTAAGAATTCACTGATAAAGACCCAAAGATAGCAAAAAGTACACGGAACATAAGGTACCTAGATAATAAATTTTGCACTAAATTTACTAATATCAGCAGACTACCGAGATACACAGATAATATTTTTAAAATGAAGTTATCCAACTACCATTACTTGTTTACCGAGCCACTGTTTAGTTCCAATTATTAAACCAAACTCAAAGCCGTAAAATTATAAAAACGTGCATTAAACTTACATATTTTGTGCCGGAGTCAAAAATTTAGAGTCTGCCGTCATGTCAGTGACATCGCTTTCCAAGTCTTGAACTTTATCGAGGTAAACCACGACACCAAATACTTCAAGTGTAGATTCTTCTTGCCGATTGCGAAACGCCGCTTCAAACAACATAGTATGGTAATTTCTTCATGTCATTCCCTTGAGATGTTCGTAATTGCAGGCGGTGATTACTCGAATATTTTGCATGGCGTTGTGAATACAAAGGTTCAATGGTTCATTAAGTAACCATTCCCTTGAGATGTGCGTCTTTCTTTCATTGATTCTTAAAGCGTTTTTGAAGCCGTTTAAAACACTCACAGCACGTGTTTTATCAAGTCTAAAAATTCTCGGGCTTCGCCCTCGAATTTTTAAACTTGATAAAACACTGCTGTTCGTGTTTTAAACAGTACATAAATCACCGGGCAAAGACTATATCCTAAACGAAGTAATAAAAAACGGTAAAAAGCAACTGAAACCACTACTGAAATCGCTTTTTAATATTATTCTATCATCAGGGGAATACCCTCGAGATTGGTGTACCGGTTTATTGTTCCAATTTACAAAAAAGGCGATAAGGACAAAACTGATAACTACAGAGGCATAAGCCTGTTATCTTCACTTGGTAAACTTTTCACCTCTATACTTAATAATAGGCTGTATGATTACCTATAGTTGACAAAGGAATACTCCAACACGTACAAGGAGGATTTAGGAACAACGGATTGTATTTTCAGCCTAAAAACTCTCATAGACAAATACGTTAAGACTAAGCCACAAAAAATAATAATTCTTATTTAGCTGTTTTGTAGACTTTACTGAAAAAAGCATTCGACAGCTTGCCAAGAGACCAACTACTTACGAAGTTAAAAAAGGCCGGAATAGGAGGGAAAGTATATTCTATCATACAATCAATGTATTCAAATGACTCCTCAGCAGTGAAAATTGGCGATACGATATCAGAGGAATTTAGATGCTATAAAGCGGTTAGGCAGGGGTGTATGCTAAGTCCAACGCTATTTAACCTATTCCTTGGTGACCTGCCTGAATTTCTTAATCAGGGCGATGTGCAGAACCAGTCGAAATCCAAAGTAAAACAATAAGCTGCCTTATGTATGAAGACCGCTGAAGGTCTACAGAATTATTTACAAGGAATATTGCAACCAATACAATTTAGAAGTAAATATCGAAAAAACAAAAATCATGGTCTTCAACAATACAGGAAAGAGAATGAACAACTATGCTTTTAATTACGATGGCGAAACACTTGAAAATGTTCGAGCATTTAAATACCGTTTAAATATAACCGTTCGAGCATTTAAATACCGCATTTAAATACCATTTAAATACTGGTTTAACGTTCAGTACGTACGGCAACTTCACACTAGCCAAACAAGAACTGAAAAAGATAGCACTAAAAAGCCCTTTTTAAACTCCGCAAAGAAATGGGTGACCACTTTAGAACTGACCTAAAGCTCACACTGAAATTAGTTGACTCTTACGGCTGGTTTTCACTAGCGACGCAAGCACAAGCGCAAGCACAAGAGTCCTTATTTCACAGTGAAAACGAGCTCGACGCAAGTACAAGCACAAGGATCAAAATGTTTCCTTTTCCTTGTGCTTATGCTTGCGTTCGCGTTGTGCTAGTGAAAACGGAAGTAAACGCAAGCATGCACAAGGAGAATTACTACAAACAATACTAGCTGTTACGTTCGAGTACGATGGCTGCCATATTGGATTATTGGCCGCTACACAAAGAGACAAGTGACCAGCGAGTCTTACGCTTATTGGACGGTTCGTTTTCACTTGACGCATATCTCTTGTACTTGCGCTTGCGTCGCTAGTGAAAACCAGACTTTATTCAGCCAATTCTCCTATACGGGAAGCGAAATCTGGGGGAGTAGATCAGACTGTAAGGGCCCTATTGACAGAGATCCAATAGCGATACTTACTGTGACGTCACACAGGCCAGTCACGCCACATTTGTTGCTTTCTGTGGTTGGCAGAAACGAAGCGTGAACCCAGTCAGATGCTTATAAAATATCACAGGTCGGTGCTTATTCATCGCCAAATTACTTTCTTGTTCTTCCAAAATGCAAGCAAGCCCTTTCATCGAAGCTTATATGCTCTTAACTTATAAGTCTTATAAAGGAATTAAGATTTGGAATCAGAATTGAGACTTTAGATGCATTTTGTGAGACCTAAATCGCTAGTTCCCATACAAGTCATACAAACACGCGGTTTTTTTTGCCAACCACATTATATATGCAAATATATAAATGACGTCAGTGTTTACAAACAGTAAGTATCGCTATAGAGTCGGTTCACGTTAAGTTTTGCAAATGGCTCCTAGGAGTAAATAGGAATGCTACGAATAATACTTGTCGTGCTGAACTTGGCAGACTCCCACTTAAAGGCGAAGCGATATTCCGAAGCATTAAATATTGACCAAAAATGGAAATGTGGATAATACAAAATTGGCAACCGAGACATACGCTGATTCTAGACTCACCACAGGGAACCCAAGCTCTGTTTGTGTTTTAAATTATAAGGGTTTGTATGGGATTTTTAACGAGTATTTGTTAAGCCAGAAATACTGAAATAAAATCAATGAAAACTTACCTGAAGTCTTTATCTGTTCTTCATTGGGCTCTGTATGCAATTTCAACAGAATTCGCTGAAATTGCATACAGAGCCCAATGAAGAACAGATAAAGACTTCAGGTAAGTTTTCATTGATTTTATTTCAGTATTTCTGGCTTAACAAATACAACCAAATACTCGTTAAAAATCCCATACAAACCCTTATAATTTAAAACACAAACAGAGCTTGGGTTCCCTGTGGACTCACACTCAAGCCCATGGTCTGGTGCCAAAAGCGAGTAAGAAGCATAATATGTCACCTCGGCTTTGGCTGGACCAGAATAATATAAGCAATTACATAGCACTCGTTTGCAAACTAAAAGAAAGGCTACGAGACGTTGAATACCAAAACTGGTACAGCGAGATCCGTAATGACTCGAGAAGTAATTCAAATCAGCGAAATAAGTTAAGAACATACAGAATGTTCAAGAAATCTTACGAATTCGAAAATTACTTCAAGGAAGTATCCAATGTGAAGCACAGAATAGCACTAACAAAGCTAAGAATAAGCAACCACAAACTAGAGATTGAAAAAGGAAGGTATGCAAGACCATACAAACCAATCGAGGAAAGATTATGCCACTTCTACCTCTTGGAGACTGAGGTAAAACCCACTTTGTCTTCAGTGAAGTGCAAGAAATATGAAAACCTAAGGAAGGAATTATATGCTTCACTAAAGAATAAATTTAATATATATGCGGCACATGCACCGATCTGAAAATAGCCGGCCTATTGATGCACAATAGTCTTACAGCAAAATTCATTTATAACTGCTTCAACATCAGAGCTGAAGCTCTAACGCAGTGATGCCTGTTCCCACTAACAGAGAAGTACATAGCCTAATTTAAAACTTATTGGACCCATGTCGAAGTACTTGCACGTACAAAACACCAATTAAAATGTGTCTGTCTGTCTGCATATAATTGATAACTTTGATAATGACGGACAATATTGAAATAGGTTGATAATTATCAGGATTATCCTAGCAAGTTTTCATTCATTTGCCGAAAAAAATCCAGTTCTAAACGACTGAATAAATATTTTAGTTAGCGATTCTGTAATGACTGGGGCAGCGCTACTTTCAGACACCTACTTTAAATCTACCGTGTAGCATGAACATTTTGCGGGTTTTAATGTTTTCGGATTTTGCGGATTGCCCTCTATCCGCAAAAATAAGTTCCCGCAGAAAAAAAAATCCAGCAAAATAATACTCCGCAAAAAAATACTCTCTTCAGTCAAATAAACAACTTTTCGATGTAAACTTGCATTCCTGAGACGATATTGTAATTGACTGAGCCTGACTACCGTGTGCATGAATGCCGAAGTGCACAGACTACAGTAGACGGCCGTCTATCGTGCAGCTACCCCTGCATGCCGAGATTACTTTTTTCAATTAAAATTTTACATTCTCGTAATAGAATACAGTATTTTTGTGTCTACGGCCAACCGTCAAAACTTCGAAGCCTAATAAACTGCTTTAGAAGTCCCAAAATCGCCCCAAAACCACTCATACAACTTCATAAGTATCAATCTTTTATTTTTGAAGATTTATTTCGTAGGAATCGGAAAAGAGAATTCACAAGGAGCAATTATATAAACTCTCCCGAGATCGCTTATGAAACATACCACATGTAATCCAACAGACTAATAAGCGGGAAACATATGTCGAGTCTGGGCTGCATGTGGTAACAGCAAAGCCCCCCCACCGGCTACGATCTCATGCACGTTAAAAAAAAAAATTATGTACTAATCTATTCAAAATTAGCTACCTTTGCATATCAAAGTCATTGCGTACAAAAGCCTACATATCGATAACCGGTGACTCACTTCCATTATCGGCCCAGTCATTTCACTCAAAAATACATGGATTTGGGAGCTATTTTGCCTTATAAAACAAATAAAATGATATATGACTTCCACTTACCTTCAAATCAAAGTTAAGTAACATCTAATCTGCAACTGATAACTGTCAGTTGGAGTGATTTAAATGCACTTTCATTAGATAATCAGTTTTAAGTTTAAATTTATTTTTGATATCACACTATGGTTTGATTTTGGAGAAATTCGTATTTGCGGAATGTTATGAAATTTGTGATTCAAATATATTTTGTTTTCTCCTTTCCCATTGGCTAGATGGCGTTTTCTTTACGTTTTTTTCACAGTAAAAATGGTCAACAGCATACAGTTTCCTACGATTTTCGCTTGTACATGTAACTTTGACTGTGGACATATCAGAAGCACTTCAGGCATATTCAAGCAAAATCGTATGTGCAGACAATGCTCATTACCGCAGCCAAAAGGACATTTTCATTATGTTGTCAGTTTACGACAACTACCAGAACCTTTTCAAGTTCTCTTTCTCATTCAAATTTATCAATTCCTTTGACAATTCCAAGACAATAGTACAAATTAAAGGAACAAAAGAATCCGCGCAAAGAGTTCTGGTAGTTGTAGTATGTGACGCATCTTTGCTAAATCAACGCTAATTAAATATTTTGGGCTACCTGTGTTTGTTAATTCACTGGCAGAGGAGAACTAAGGCGAGAAACAAACGACTGCGTTATTTGCGGTCAGTGGGATCTCTGGCCTTGGCAACCATAGCGAAACGAGCGAAACTGGAGGGAAACTTATGGCAATTGACGAATTGTTGGTGAAGTTCATCCAAAATGGATCAATTTGGTACCGTGGAGCTGAGGTGAGTGTTATTGTTATCTCAGAAATACTACTGTGAATCTGCAAATCTTGTCATAGCGATAAATATGGGCGATTTAGGCATATAATTTTCATCAGCAGACCCTGTTTGGTGGTTTTAGTTTGCTTACATGTATATATAAGGCGGAGACTGAGCTGAGAGCACATAAATCATATAAGCTCCGAAGAGAGTGAGTGCTCGTATTTAGGAAGAAGAAGAGATAGAGGAACCATATTTAATGCACGAGTATACGTTATTTGTATGAACTGAGGTATTTTGTAGAAGTCCGACTGCAGTAGTCACTTTAATCCTTACCACTCGAAATGAGCCATAGACATAGTGCAGATTTCGTATGAGTGGGACAAACTACAGCACTGACTACAGCACGGTTACCGTACGGCATTCCGTGACGTTGAAATGATTTCCCATTGTTTATGTCCTGCTGATCCAATCAAATAACAGAAATACGGTACAGCACGGTTACGGACTTGACATAGTTTGTCACACTCATACGAAATCTGCTCTAGTACAAAAACAATAGAGCTACAGTACAGTGGAGCGGATTTCGATTGAGTGTCGAAAGCAATCCGTGATTGTTTTGCGTTTGCTAAACTAAAACCAAACGTGTTTTGGCCCATCACGCTATCAATCATAACGCCATCCACGATTGCATTTACTTTTCCTCGTGATTGGTTCAAGTAAAACCAATCGTGAATTACTTAAGTTCATGATTGGCTCATTGCATTTTCACTTGCTCCTGTGATTATTTTGGTTTTGGTTTTATGACACTCAATCGAAAACCGCTCTATAATGGTCCTATCAGAATACAGGTAATTATTTTCATTGTTTTTGGTTGATACATTGGATCAGACAGTCAGATCTGATCATCTGACAGAACTGTCATATACAGTTTTTGATGTTTTTAAAATACTATAATTATTGGATATTCAGGTATTTACATATATACAAATGTAGCTGCAAGAAGCCTGTAAATAACGAGTTACGGTAGAATCGCATAGTCACAGCTGAATCGCATAAGTGCGTTTGCAAAATCGGACGCTGATTGGCTGAGAGGATTGATGATTCAGTGTGAAATCATTGCTGTAGGCTGTGTGTTATGTAACTTTATAGCAAAATATCAACAAAAGTACTAAATTATCAAGTAATTCACCAGACTATGCGATTCAAGGAAAATCACACCGATTATTCACAACTCGGGCAACATATAGGTTTCCTTGTGCAATTTACGGTGGAATTACCAATAATATCAAATAAATATAGTACAGAACTGTAATATATGATCAATCATGGAAGACTATAATTATGCACATTCACGTGTTCCTGTATTAAGGGGTTTATTAATTTTAATTGTGTATTATGATGCATGCACAACTGATCATCTATTTGTATGTTGCACAATAAAAGAAAATTATTATTATTAACTCAAAGGTGGAAAAGGTACTGTAATCTTCAATGTGTACAATGTTTTATGAGGAAAGAGGTGATCAGCTGACCAATGAGAATTACACAATTTTATTACACATACTGACAATGCTCTTTAGACACCATCACATGCAAAAGAACAATAATAATAAGTGCTTGTGTTTGATCATCCATAGCTGGGCCCAAGGGTACAATGGTGGAGCAGCTGCATATATTAACAAACATACAATATGCTTTGCTTGTGGTAACAATATCAAGTTTGTTAACACCAAAGACAAAAGTGAAGCATTTCTACCCAGTCCAGGCGATGGCGTTGGCCCACTTACCACTAATCCTGCCTATGATTTATATGCATTTGCTGAGTTAAAGGCTGATCCAAGGGTATTTGTTTACATGTTCCCTGACTTCAGTAAACCCAGATCTGTTTTAAGAGGTGGGTTCAAATGATACTGGATATGATTATTAACTTTCATATACATGACTTGTACAGGACTCAATATTGCAACCATTATACAGTCACAACCAAATTACTATCGCTTGCAACTTAAACTTTCCGGCAGTTGCAAATTTGGCAACTACCAGTAGTTTTTGGCTAGTAAATAAATGAATATTACATGTAAATAAAGGAATATAATTTCCAACAGTCTTGAACATTGAGATATTTTTCAGCAAAATCACACACCATTCCATTTACAACGTATCTTGACATGTACATTTTCCTTTTTTTATCTCCGTTTTTACCAATTTGTGACACAAATCTTCACTCAGACAAATGTTTTAAAGCTGGGTTATGTTTTTATATAATTTAAAGTGACTAAAAAATGCAAACTTGCAACCACATTTTCGCAACTAGTCGCAAATTGTGACTAACTTTATTTTCTATCCCTAATGTACATTAATTGTACACACTAAATTTAGATTGCAAAGTATGCTCACGCCTGACTATTTTGTTTGATTTTGCCAATCACAAGTACAATGTACTTTGACAGCTGGTAATTATACACTTATGTAGTAAATGAATTTGATGTCATAATATTCATGAGTGGAATGCTTACTCAAAGTGTCTTTATTTGTTATCTGTATTGTAGGGGGTGCCAAGCTAAGCTATTCCTGTCTAGCATTTGCCAACAACAGCACAATTTGTGCAAGTTTTTCTGGGATTCCTGATTTCCAGTTGACAGTATGGTGAGTTGTAAATTTATGTTTTGATTTCATAATAATAATAATTTATAATACCGTATTCACTCACAGATAAGCCACACCTTTTTACCAGAAGTCTTCATTTAAAATTGGGGGTGCAGCTTATCTGTGAGAACATCTACCATACGTACATTGTAAGGTTCCGTAAATTGCAATTAATTAACAAAAATAACATTTAAAAGAAATGCTACGTGCATGCATGTACTGTAAGCTACAATGTATAGTAATAAATACTACACAAATTCAAAAGGAAGTATAACCACTGGCCATTGATTTTGCATGTTTGGTGGCTCCCATGCATGCATGCATGCGCCAACAGATCCGTTTATGTTGTGAATATTTGTTCCTCGATCCACAAGCGATTAAATATCACACTAAATGGCCCAATGTTTTTTTGCTGTTTATAAGCACTTTAACAGCAAATTTGTTGAACTGAAATTCCACCTCTCTTTAACTAGTTTTTTCTTCTGATTGACATGTACATGTATCAACAGACAGCTCACCTGATGAAAAAGCAAATGTTTTACTCGACCCTGTTGTTTTGACTACAAAACTTCTATAGTGTCCAGTTTTCTCTCTTCCAACAGGTGCCTGGTTACTAAGCTATAGAAGAACGTGAACATGTTGGCCATCCCTTCATGTAGGACGACACGAATTGCTACCAAATTGTATTCTATTGTATTGTGTTGCGTTCTATTGTTGCATTGAATTGTATTGTGTTGTATTCTATTGTATTTTTGGTAAAAAATTGTGTCGTCCTACATAAAGGGATTCCCAACACGTTGTTGGTTTGGTTGACATGTAAAATGCAATCTGAAAAGTGACCTGAATGAACAGATCCCAGTAAACAAATACTATGGAAAGATGTTTAACTTTTTTTCCCTAAACTCAAGCTTCTAAACTCAGGGTGCGGCTTAATTATATAATAAATATGAGAGTATGGCTTATCTGTGAGTGTTTATGGTAAATAATAATAATAACATTAACAATAACAACTAAATGAAGATGAATACAATTTAACAATAATGATATAGCAATGATTAAAGTACAGTAACAGTTATTTTATTAAAAAAGCTACTTAACTGTTTTATAACACATTAGTACTATACAATATACTTGCAAGCACTTTTACATTATACAAATGACAATGTAATTATAGTAATACCATATAATTTACTTAATCGCTAAATTGTTTGCCTGCACAGCAGGTAGAAATGAACTTTATTGCCACTAGCAGAAATTTGGAAGTTTTTTTTAAGCTACTGTAGCAAACTAAGAAAACAAGGCAAGCAAATTATTATCACATCATTTCAAAATAATCAAAACTAGGTCAATTTTCAATATCTTACAAATGACCAATAGTTTGGAATCAGTTCTATAAATTATACAAAGAAAATCAATCGCTAAGCTGTTTTAAAAAGCTTGTAAAGTGTCAACTACTAGATGAAAAAGGCATTATAAAAATAGATCCATGATTATCATGATTATATTTAGATTGTACAATTATTATCAGTTGCAAAATATTAATGAACCTGGAAATTAAACCATTCATATAACTCATGTTAGACATGTTTAAGCATGTACTTGCTTTAATTAGATTCCTCATCAATACATCTTATACTTATGCAATTTCACAATCCTGCACTGCATTATAATTGATGAAATAAATATGAAAAATGTCTAAATAAGATTTGTTGTCTTTTACTAATGCAAGCGCATGGTTAGCACTTAACAGGTGAACAAAGCATTGGTAAAGTGTTTAAGTAAATAAGTTGATATGTATTGATATGTTGATATGTTTTTTGACAGTTTGTTTACACTGTTTGTACATTTGGAAACATTGCGTGACGTGGGTTGACTTTCTGGTTCGTTATATTATATTCTGCACTAGCAAAAAAATTGCTAAGTACTGTAAATAAATGTTTCTAGCAAAATAAATTTTTAACCAGCATTCGATCTGCTAGTTAGCTACTGCTAATTTCTACCCCTGCTGCATTTAATTAATATTACAGTATCTTGAAAAAAAATTTTTACTTTGGGCAACAATACATGTATTATCCTGTTATTGGATTTAAATTATATATCTAAAAGCATTGTTCATAAAAGTTTGCCAGTTTTTGTCTCTATATTTCAATACTGGTGTTTTAAAACAGGAACTGGCCAGATCAGGTCAAGTTTTGCTCCATCAGTGTCCACCATCAGCAGTGTAGCAGCATGTCATTCAACCCTGTTAACTGGCGACAGCTGTGTTGTATTGGACCTGAGATGTTAACCATGTGGCATGTTGAACAGCTCAATGATGAACACAACCTCACATCAAGGTATTCCTTATGCATGGTTGAAGTAATATACATTTATCAAAACTGAAGGCAAGTGTTTTTCCAGGGGATCCAAACACAAGAAACAGATGAAAGCACAAGGCTGCTTCAGCCAAGTGCTTTTATTGTTTTTAGTATTTGGATTCCAGCCTGGTTAAACTCATCGCCAACAGGATGGGCTTGGCATTGGTGCTTGGTCGGTGGGAGGGGCCCAGGATGATATCCACCAGTTACCATGGCAACCCTGTCACTGACCCCCACCGAGCACCATGCAGTCACACTGATAAATTAGTGGAGACCATACTTACCTTTAATACTTACCATCAGGGGGAGAAGGGTGGGGAAATTCGCCCAACAAGCTCCCAAAAGCAGAGGTTGGTGGTTCACATGACCAACACCAACCAACAACAACAGCAATGACATCCACAAGCCACATGTGAGACCCCACTTCCGGAGCTAGCGAGGAAATGGCTGACCAGCATTGCCTGCAGACTCACCTCACGTTAAGCTCAAGTTTAACTTCGCCTAATTACATTACAGTCACCATGACGACCCAGTCACTGACCCCCACAACCGACCTCCAAGCTTGCAATTGGAGAGGGAGGGTCCAGGGACAGGGAGACCAGGAACCTCCAACAATGTAACTTAACCAAGCACAACCAGTAATGGACCCACCTCAATATCTGTATAGTCTGTCTCATAACAGCTTCTTGGAGAAGCGTGCCAGTGCCTGCGAAGGAGTCCTGATATAGCCCATATACATTGTAAGCTGTGCTAGACCAACGGCCCAAGGCTTGGATTGCATGGTCTGGAATGCCATAATGCATGCTGCCACAGTGGCAGCCCCAATTCGGAAGCTATGACTGGAGAAGTTGCCTTGGACACCCGCAGATGATAATGTCTGTCTCAGCCATGTCGTTAGGAGAGCCCGACTCAAAGGACGGCCATCAGGAAACAGGAATAGAGGTCCCTGAGAATTGCCTCTGAGGACCAGGTAACACGACATAGCCTGAACTGCACACAGAGGAGCCATTAGCCTAGCCAGGGTACTTTCGACATTCGGTTTGAAAGAATATAAACAACCGCCTCATTGTCTGAGCGAAAAAGAATGTGTTTCCTTTTCCAATGGAGACCCCAAACATGTGCCGCCACTACCACTGGAAAGAGTTCTTTGTATGTGTTGTGGTTCAATTATTACCTCTGGTACAAATATATTTGAACCAGTACAAATTTTTTGAACCAGTACCATTTTTTTGAACCAGTACCATTTTTTTGAACTGGATAATTTTTTGAAGATTCTAAAAAGGGATTTTTTAATGTTTTGGGATTCATAAAAAAATGGGGTTTAGGTTTTTTTATGGAGGATTTAAAAAGAAAAAAAAATCCACCCACCCCTCCCCTACAAAATATTTTTTTGTCAATCCTCCCCTTCCCTCTACTTTCTACTCTCCCTTCCCCTTTTTCCCTTGTCCCCCCTGACACACATTACTGTACCACTTACCTTGACGGTCACCCATTAGCCTGCTTACAGGCTCTCGGGTTTTTTCGGAGATGTTAGTTTTCGGGTCGAGCTTGGGTTACCTGTGGGCCGAGTGAGGTCCGGAGCCGAGTGCGTAGAGTTTGGTTTGTCGGATTCACGAGTTAATTCGAGTAAATTGAAAGCGCCTTTACCCTTATGGTATAAGTTTTACGGTGTGTATATCTGCCTCATTAAACTCTCATTCTGACGCACTCGCCTTCGCCTCGCTCGGGTCCGGACCTCGCTCGGCCCACAGGTAACCCAACATTTCCACCCAACCCGAAAACTAATATTTCCGAAAAAACCTGAGAGCCTGTAAGCAGGCTAGTCACCCATCCACTTACTAACCTCGCCCGGACGGGCTTAACATGAGACAGGATCACGAGGAACGCTTGGTAGATGATGATCCAGTCGTTTGACGCACTGCGCCACCATTGGCGCCACAGAAGCGCTTCTATAGGTGACTAATCGTCGAACCCAGTCCTTCTCCTTATGCTAATTTGTTTCCAGTCTCTTAATTTTATTCGCACACAAGCGCACTGCTAACAAAATCGGACTTGCAATAAAATTACATGGACAACAACACGGACAAAACTGTATTATACGACCCCTTATACAGACGAAGTTTGTGTTGACTGCATTCTTTTATGAAAACTGCAGCAACTCAGGAAGTAAGAAAGCTAAATCCAGAAAAATACATTGTTTATAGATGATCAGATATACTTTACGGCTCCACTCGTGGCTTCGAAACAAACGGGAGACGATTTCCCCCGGGCGTAGAGGGAGGTTGAGTTTGCGGTGTCACAGACATAATTACACGGAAAATTATGCTGGGAATTTTAAGCTAACTAAAACCCTACCCTGAACCATAAAAAAAATATAACCGGTCAGTAAACAAGCTCTTACCCACCTAGAGCTAGGGTTCTCAAGAAAAGCTCGCAAACTCAACCTCCCTCTACGCCCGTGGGAAATCGTTTGCCCAAAGAAACAAACTGAGTCAACCGAGCCGACTTTTACAGAGTAATCACAGCTGCGGCTGAGCTAAAATAAAGCAAACGAAAAGCGAATCACCTGACTACCATTGTATCTGGAAGAAGACTTCTACGAAAGAGCTAATAAAGAATATCTTAAAGTATTAAACGAGTGTAAATGATCTTGAAGTAACCCCTCGTACTTGTTAGATTCAGCTTACCAAATGGAATAAAACACTGACTAGAAGTAGAAGAAAATGCGAGTACGCAAACAACATACTTCCAACTAATCACAGATCAAATTGGAATTTAGCGTGTTAATTAGCTGTTGTGGATGGAAGGAAGCCGGAGAAAAACCCTCAGAGCAAGGGCGAGATAATATGGCACCATGCGCCACCGGCCCGACTCAAAGAAATGCTGTAACTATTCTCTTGTTCTCTCATCAAAGAATCACCCACAGAGGATGTGAAAAGATGCAAAAATGGATAAATGATCAAGAACTACACAGAAATAACGCAAAAAAATACAACATTTCTGTTTCGCTTTGCCGTTCCAAGTGGAGTTCACAAGGGCCAATAACAAGCAGATTTATTAAAGCCAGTTAGCACTCCTCCCTAACTCCAAGCAAACTCAGTCATTCCTAACACAATCCAAGACCTATATAAACCGAACATAAAAATAAAAAAAATTCGGTAAACCCAAGAGCTCAATAACTTAGGCTTTTTAGAGCTAGTCACTAAATTAGGCTTTTTAGGGCTTATTTAAAGATCACTGAACAACACAAAAATTATGCTTCTTCAATGGTCATACTGAGCTAATCCAAACCCTACCCCTACCTTTAAAAACACCCTAACCGTCAACAACGGGTGCTCACTTATTTAGGATTTTTAGAGCTATAGTCACTAAATTAGGGCTAAGTCACTTATAATGCTTCTTCAATGGTCCAGAGAACTAAACCAAACCCTTACCCTGCATTTAAGAACACCCTAACTGTCAATTTAGGGTGTTAGTTGTATAGTTTGCTGTTTATATTCATATAAAAATACATCACTGCGCAAAGTAACTGTGTTACCAGTACATTCCAGCTATAAAATAAAAGATGAACACAAACAAGGTATAAAGGTATTTTTACTGATTCCAAAGTACTTCTGTAGAACTTATTACTATGCTATTTTCTTACATGGAAAGCCTATCATAAACCTTACCCCAAACTACAAGTTCACACTTGTAAACCCTGAAAATTTGCAGTGGTTCAAAAAAATTGTACTGGTTCTAAAAAATTGTACTGGTTCAAAATTTTTGAACCAAAGATCAAATTGAACCACATACAACATATGCAATGGACTGGGCCCTCTGGGGCTCCATCCACTGTCCATTGAACCTGCACTCATTACTGTAGAAAGAACCATAACCAATTGACCCAGAGGCATCAAACGTCACCTCTTTGTCTGCTGCAGACGGAACACCAGGGTAGAGCCAAAGGCTGACCCCTTTCCAGGAGGACAAGAACTGGTGCCACCACAACAGATCTAGCTGAAATTCTCTATTTAGACGAATTGGATGGTTTCTTGAACGAAAAATGCAGAGCAAGTCGATCATGCGCCGCAGGAAGGACCGACCTGGCCATGGCCAGACCACTTTAGCCATTTCGTGTAAATGCCCTATCAATTATGCTGCTGCCGATTACAAACTACAGTACCGCCCAGAAGTATGTTAACATATACACGCGCGTTTTCCGCGTGTAGTACATGCGTGTACTACACTCAATTGAGTGTAAGTGCACGCGTGTGCTACACGAGTGTATTACACGCACACGTGTGTAGTTTTTCTTTGTTATGCAGTTATTGTTCGAATTTAAGTTTGCGTGTTGTTCGAACCGACTTAAAAAACAAAGAGTTGTTTTCTTATTCAACGGTGTTGTAATAAACTTCTCGAGAATTGTGAAAATATAAAAAACTTCAAGACTCGTCCCGCTATTAATAACTTTACCCTGCAAGCAGAGGTTTCTACAAGAAAGAGATGAGAAACTTCGCATCAGCTCGCAGGGTAAAATAACTCACACTTGTCTCAGGTTATTCAACGGCACACCAAACGTTTATTTTCATTTCACACTTCGAGCTAATACTGACGGCAAAGTTTAAGGGAAATTTGCCTGGTGAATACACATTTACGATTTAGAATTAACGTACGGGTAAAATGCGTAACAGATTTTACTAGGGTTTTCTACATTGATCACAGGCTTCCCAGACTCGACGTATATTTCCCGCTTATTAGTCTGTTGAGTTACCTGTGGTTTATCGATTAGTTTCATAACGATCTCAGAAGAGTTTAAATAATTGCTTCGTGTGAATTCTCTTTTCCGATTCCTACGAAATGAATCTTCAATAATAAAAGATTGATACTTAATGAAGTTGTGTGAGTGTTTTTTTGGCGATTTGGGGCCTTCTAAAGCAGTTTATTAGGATTCGAAATTTTGACCGTTGGTCGAGGCTCTAAACAAATTTACAAGGTAGGCAACTCGACCTCGCCAAAAGCACTGACTTACCTCAAAGATCACCCAAATATCGGCACTTTTCTTCCTCGCTCGCTATTCAGCTTTCGGCACAGGAGGGAATAGTTATCAATCAACATCTGACCAGAGATTTAGGAAAATCCATCAAATTTATCATCGCCAAACGGCCTCCTCGAGACCCCAAAAGCGCGACCTTCCAATGATCTGTAAGAACCAGAATGACCAAAGCGGTCCAGAATTTTCCCGACCCTACCCAAAACGATGCAAATCGCCTTTTTTCATGGGGGAGACGCAAGCGCAAAATTTTTGCTTCCGCTTAGGGAACGTATGCAAATAATATTTTTCATGGGAGGACCCCCAAGCATGAAATTATACTTCCGCTTGAGGAACGGAAACAAATATACCGCCAATCACAGGACCAAGATAGTGGGCCGGGGTCTTCACCGAGTGTTATGACAGTTCCACGTGAGAAATTTGCGCGAGTTCCAAATCAGTTTTATGTTGTTACACGAGAAAATTTTGATTGTGGTCACAGTTAATTTGAATAGTCATGGAGGCAAAACCTACAACTGAGCAGAGCGAATGTATCAAGAGAGCTAACGAAGGTCACAACTTTATGATTTATGGAGAGGCAGGCACAGGAAAATCTTTTGTTATTTCAAAGATCTACCAGCTGAAATCATATCAAAATGTCCAGATCGTTTGTGATGTCAGAATTTCTTAGAGAATTAAAATGTGTTCTCGAAAACTTTAGGTGGCCGCTTCACTAAATGATTTGTGATAATATGTGTTTTTTTTTTCATTCCAACCAATGTTTTTTTTCCTGATCGTTCTGACTCTTGATCAGACGAAAACGCACGAATATTTTAGGGGAAACCTTTTAGTCTCCCTTTTCTTCTATAATTTTCTAGGGATTGAAAATAAATTTTCTAGCCAGTATTTCAGAAAACAATTTTCTAGGGACAATATTTTCAAATCCGAAAGTTTTAGGCTAACTTACTCTCCCGAACAGCTTTTTAACCGAAAACTTCGTTGGGTGAACTGAGAAATTATCTACCATTTACATTCCAACCGGAATTTCCCGGTAAATGGCAAACAACCTAATTATACTACTCAGCGATGACTTTGCTGACATTTCCAAGACTTGGAATGCGCTTGCAATTGGAACTCGAAACATACTATTGAGTGCAATTGAAGGTGCTTGGAACTCACTTGGAATGCGCTTGGAACTCGGAACACACTATTGAGTGCATTTGAATGCACGAACTCACTATTGAGTACATTTGAAGGTGCTTGGAACTCACTTGGAATGCGCTTGGAATTCGGAACACACTATTGAGTGCATTTCAACGTGCTTGGAACTCACTTGAAATGTACTATCAAGGGCATTCGAATACACTTGAAATGCACTTGGAACTCACTATTGAATGTACAAACCACTATCGAGTGTATTTGAACTCACTTGAAACGCACTTGGAACTCACTATTGAGTGCATTTGAATGCACAAACTCACTATCAAGTACATTTGAACACGCTTGGAACATGCTTGGAACTCACTTGTGCATTTGAATGCACACCATCAAGTGCATTTGAACGCACTTGGAACTCACTATCAAGTGCGTTTGAATGCACTTGAACGAGTTTTCGACCGCATTTAGGTTAAAGTCTCTAATCAGTACTGTAGATTATACAATTAACATATACTATGCTCAAATGTGTAAAATAATTTAAATTAATTGTCTGAATAATTTATTAATATACTTCTTTTCAGTCCCATCAAATTACCGCCAGCAGATGGCTCACCAGAAGATGGCGAATATGAGGACGTTGATCAGTCTGTCAGTAGGATGGGACGAGCATTTACTGCTGAGGGCTTTAGGCTGACTAAAGCAGCCATTGGGGGGATAGTAGGAGAAGAGTCCAAGGACTTTGAGCCAGGTCAGTCAACAACAACAACAACTGTATTACCATAATATGTTTAGATATCTTAATTTTTACATACAATAAATAAACTAAATGTTAGGAGTAATTGAAGGGCTGTGTGCAAAAAAGGAGTAAGTGTCTCCTGATCACATTCTAAATTCTCCTACACTTTCTTTGTTTTCTAACTGGGAGAACTTAGAACATGACCAAGAGTCACTTTAATACGTCCTTTTTGCACATAAGCCCTTCAATTGTAACTTTTAGGTAATTAAAGCAACAATGGCCGTATTTAACATCTGAAACTCATGACAGTCTGATGAGACTGATAAACGACGTGAGGCCAATATGGGAACTACGATTTTACATCCTTATCCGAGAACATGTGAAGGTCTGTCTAAATATCATCTGCTGTTTTAGAATGAGATTGTTTCACAAAGGCAGCACCTTCTACATGACCACTCAGTCGTTTTAAGACTGCAAGTGTCAATTGGTCTGGGTAGGGGTATATTTGGTTACTTAGCATGATGTAGGTGCAGGTAATGGTAGCTCAGAATAACTTTAAAGTTAATCTACAATGTAGCTGAGTGACTATAGTTCATTTCAATTAATGATGTAATTTATTTTAAGGTTGAAGGCAAAGACAATAAGAGAAAAAAGGATGATAACAACAAACATAGTTAAGAAACTAAACTGGATAGTTACTGTTCATCTTTTCAGCCTAGGTTAAAGGAGAACTAAACCCTAAAATCAACCCAACGTCTTTACAAAGATGTATTCTAAAGAAATAGGTTCTGCTATTTTATTTTTCTGTGTTGCGCGTCTATGAGGAGAAAATTAGTCTCCAAGTTCGATTTTCCGCTGAAAAATCTATATTGTGTGGCGGCTCAATTCAGTACAAATTTACCCATAACGTACGTCACACATACCAAGGAAGAACGATCACACCTCTAGCACAAAGAAAGCACAATGGTCCGCAATTAGAAGCCATTAGGCCTGCTATTCAATGTAGGGGACGGCATGGCAAAACTAATTTATTCCCCGTATACTACGTCACAAATTACAAGACTTGAGCCGTCTGTACATACCGGAGGCTGTGAGGAAGGTTTTCGGATTTTCTTTTGCTAGACGCGCAACACAGAAAAATTAAATAGCAGAACCTATTTATTTCGAATACTATAAACTAATTGAGATTTTGAGACGCGATACCGAATTATATTGCCGGCCAGTTGGGAGAAAATATATTCCGTATTGGGCGGAGTCGCGCAGCGACGAAGCCCAATACGAAGAATATATTTTCTTCCAACGCCGGCAATATAATTCGGTATCGCGTCTCAAAATCTCAATTAGTTTTGTATCGCGATTCATCAGTTAAGTCGGGAATTGTTAAAAGAAAGAAGAGAATGAAGCACCAAACTTAATCTGATCGTAATTTCAATTCTCAAAAGGCGCCTAGTATATCTATGGCAACGGTTTCACGGCTTGAGTGGCGAAAACTTTCGCGACGTGTTTTGAAATCTCTTCAAAAATTGTGAAAATTGTACTTTTAGCGAATAAGAGTGTTAGATTTCTGACGGAAACTACAATGCCAACCTTACCTTTAGGATTGAATGATGCTTATCTTGTAATTTACAGTGTTTTGAATGTGAAATTGTAGAAATCTTGCTGTTGAACAAACGACTTTTGACCTTGACCTGGAACCCATGTAACTGCAAGGGCTCGCGCAAGAGCCAATCAGAGGCTGGTATTCTGAGACGCAATACCATGTTATATTGGCGTCTCAAAAGTAAACAAAGTGATCAGTGAATCGTGATACATGTTTGTATAGACATTGGGTTGATTTTAGGGTTGAGTTCCCCTTTAAACGATTAATTACCATGATGCAGGGGTTTCATTAATTTTCAAAGCAGCTGTCACAGACTTTGATAGTACAGTGTAGCTGTTACAAAATGTCAAATACCTGTGATGATGAGAAAACATAAGATTCACTTTTAAATAATATATAATATGTATATACAAGATCCAAATACCCTAAAGTGCAAATTCCCAGCTTTCTGGGAATTCCTAGGAATTCCAACCGATTGCAAATTAGCTTTGCCTTTCAGTGCTTGGAATTCCTGGGAATTCCTAAGGAATTAGGTTAGTTAATGTGAAGGTGTGAATAGGAATTCGTAAAAATTCCAACTGTAATCTCCTGTGGACATGTACCGTATTTCCTCGATTAAGCGCCCTGAGCACTTATTAAAAATATTATGGCCAAGGGGGGTGCTTAATCGAGGGGGGCGTTTAATACAAAAAACGTGATTTGTACTCGGAAATATTTTCGTTGTGCGATAACAAGTATTTGCAGGAGCCCAAAAATAAAAATAGAAGTTATAAACAATTAACAGTAACGTTTTTCACAGTCTGGATTGCTGCAATACGGTAACTACTTCAGGTACGGTATATAACGGTATGGTATTCAGTCACTAGATCCGGTAATATCCAAATCGTCATCATCTTCATCGTCCTCACTAATAACTTTTCAATAAAACGTAAAAGTAATGTCATCGGTTAATCTTTTACTGTACCGTATCAGTACAGGGATGGGGGCGCTTATTTCGAATATCGTGCACAAGGGGAGCACTTAATCGAGGGGGGTGCTTATTTGAGGGAGGGCGCTTAATCGAGGAAATACGGTAATGTAAAACAGGTGATGTCCTACACAGGTATATATATTGTAAAAAATATATATATATAGTGTTTTTGCACTTTTACACTGAGTGTAATTTTTCAAGCAACTGCATTTCTCGCATTGTGACATTGTGAGAATTAAATTGGTCGGAATTAATATTCATTCCCAATTATCAGAACTCTACGACCCGAAAATAACGATACATTTTATAAAGAAAACAAACATAAAAAAACAAAAATATCTGGTAGAATAAAGGAAAATCAGCGCAAAAGGTTCAGAAGAAAAGAGAAGAAAACGGAATAATGAAAAAAATTTGAAACTTTGAGCACGTGCGCTGACGTTGTTCAAAATGCCGTGCCCAGATTGCGTTAGCAGCGCGCTCAAACTAAAATTGAAAACTTTTCACTCAAATCAGAGATAATGGTCTCCATTTTCTCATTTTTGTAAAGCTTTCATTATAAAATATTAGCCAGAAATACAGGGAGGTCAAATAAAGCTACATGTAGCGTAAATTTACGTCAAAATCTCTGAAAAACTTTGTTGCAACACTTTCAACTGTGAAAATGTTTGTGCTGCCAAGGTCCGATCTCCCAAGACATTCAACGTAAAATCAGCCGATGCAGAATGATCTGGTCAAGTGACAGTTTGGAAAGGCCTGCCAATCCTCCTTGGGCCAAGGTTTCAATCCCGGTTGCCTGGCTTTAGCAGTGCGCGTGCATGTACAGCACATTTTCTGGCACATTGCGCGGTGAATTGCGCGTCCGCATCAGGTTCCACGCGTCGGGGGTCTGGCGTGAGGGAAACCGGAAGTTGTTCAATTTTTGCTCGCATCCTATATGTATGGTGCTCTGCTCACGCTAGAGCTCCGCTATAGTTTAAACATTAATTACATTTTTAGCAAATGTGCATTGCATTATGTGTGTAGTTCATCCAGAACATATCCATAACCCCACCCCTGGAGTTCCATTCTAAGGTTAAGTGTAATAATAGTGAGTGTAATAATTATTGCAAACTGAACCATTCATAGTTCCACACCTGTCAATAATCTCCAGTCAGACCAGTTAGAATGCAGCAATGTTCTCCTACTGCATGGAAATATACGGCCAGCTCCTTAATTGAGACAGTGGCTGAGGTAACACTAGACAAAGTTTACTATACAATATAGTTTTTAAAAGCAGATTTAACTAATACTTATAAATGGCATCCTCAGTGTGACCTGCATTTTATGGTTTTATACTATAATTATTTGTTTTAGTAAAGTTGCCCTGATAATGGCAGCAAGTTCAAGAAAGACAATTTAACTAGCTAATGGTTTTAGCTGACCTGGAAATATGGGTTTATTGCTACCAGTAAGTTAACGTAAACTTATTGACTTAGTTGACAGCTTGTCATCTCTTTTTTTGTTTGAGGTAATTAAACCCCAGCGTGTGGTTTCCGAACTGTCAACACTCGCATCTAGAATGCATCATGTCATTTCAGCCACTTACATGTAATTCATTATTTTAACTATAGTAAATATTCTTAACCATATACCGTAAAGTTTCGAAAGTAACACTTTTGGATTTAGAAGCCTTCGGGGTTCGCTACTTTCGGGTGGTCGTTACTTTCGGGGTCCAAAAAAACGTTAAACCAGGACTTACAGACTCTACGAGGCTCCCAGGACATTGCATTTGAATCAAGGCAATTACACGGTAATTGCAGAACTTAACAGGCCAACAAACGGTATAAAGAAAAAAATCCGTTTTTAATATATATGTCGCAGTTCGCGCACAGGAGTTCCATTACAGACTTGTATTGCATGCCAGTGACATTGATGTTAATAGCAACAGCTGTCGGTGATACAGTAATAAATGCTTAACAAACAATTTACGGTAAAAGATCGTTACTTTCGAATAGGTCATTATTTTCGGGGGGTCGCTACATTTGGGATTTCTTAGCAGCCCCAAATTTTGTCGTTACTTTCGGGGGATCGTTACTTTCGGTATGTCGTTACTTTCGGTATGTCGTTACTTTGGGAACTTTACGGTATGTAGTTTGAATGTTTTTTTTTACTAGAGTTAATGTCCCGGTGTGTCCGTTTAATGTTGAGTTAATGTCCCGGTGTGTCCGTTGCCAGTGACTCCTCTCGTATATAAATACACTATCAGTTGGTTATTTTTAATGTCAATAATATCTGCATTTAAATTCACTCATGTACAATACTTTCATTAAAAAAAACTTTATTGCAGCTGAAAAGATTGCGAGGTGTCAACCTGTGAGTCACTGTTGGTGTGCACACGGTGTGGTATACTGTGGGTGTGTGGGCGGACAGCTTCTCGGTGTCGACCTGGACACAAACAGGATCAGGGTGATAGCCACACCAGAATTAAACATACAGAAAAACAGCACCAATACACTCACCGTGATCTGCAAGAATACCATGGAATCTCTACCAGAAGAGCCTGAAGGTGACCAAACTTTCACAGAGATTCTGCTAGCCTCTGCTATCAGCTGGTATCCTGTACTGCCTGTACCAGTACAGAATGTTTTTTTTATGATATAAAGCCACACACATGACTGTACAAAAAAAAACAGCAGTCCCATGGTTTTTTTTTTTCTGGTACAGTTTGACTTTTTACTGGTAAAACCAGCATATGCCAGTCTAGGGAAATATGTGTTACAATCATATAATAATTATGATCAACCTCATTAATAATTCATGAAGGAAAAACAAAGGAAATCAATGTGCTGTAAGTGATCCGTAAATCTCGTACAGATTTACGATTTATGATTTGCATAAACTTTTGCTTCAATTTTCTCGGCCGAAATAAATCGTATCGCCAAAATGACTGAAAAACCTACCCGCTCAGTCTCTACATGTAGACGTTTGATAAGTCAGATACAGAATTCATGTCTGTGATTTATCGGATTTACAAACTCTTGCTTCCAGCTCAAGTTTGTCAGTCCGATAAAGCACGGCTACTTATTTCTGAGTGTGTTTAATGCACCAGATTGTGTCAATTAACTCATAGTATGTGCCGACTACATGTATCTGCTGTGGGATGTCAGAGGTGGCAATTGTAGCAGCTGTTGATTCAAATATTAGCTTTACCTCAGTCATACAAAATTTGAAAACACCCTGAATTAATAATATTTCTCAGACAAGAATTGAATGCCAGACCCCAAACCAGGATGAAACATTAATGATAAATTCTTGCTAAGTTTACAAGAAATATGATTCATGCCAATTGAAAACGTTTACCTCAAGTTGTAAACTGTGACGCTTAATTTATTAAGTATCTTCATAATGATTTTCACATCAAACTTGTTCTTTGCTTCCCTGTAAATAGTATCACTGCTACGCATGCTAATTACTTTACATGGTTTAGTCCTTTATTCCATTGTAATTTGTAACTGAGCTCAGCTTAATTTACTTTTCTAATTACAGCAGCCAACTCAAAAGCCTTGCGCTACTTTCGCTGCTGCACACAGATATTATGTTGCCTTTATCTGTTGTTTACCTACTCAAATCAGTGTGAAATAAATTGTCTAGTCTTAAGCAAATGCACTCGCAAATCTCCAGATGATACTTACAGTCATTCTTCATCCAAACAAGGCATCTCATAATAATGTTGAAGCTCTTCTGTTGAATAATCAATATGTTTTGTTACTTTACAGGTGATGATGATAATGACACTTCATTGCGCACCAGTTTGTTGACGCCAGGTTGTACTGACTGTCTGGCACTGCACAAGAATGGACTCTATACTGGTGGACAGGTACATGATGTCATACTCTAGTAGGGAATACTAACTACTTATTAATTAATAAGGTGTTTATTATATGGCATATTTTGTTTTAACTTTTTAAGTTTTAATTCGACCGGTTCGTGTACACAAACACTGCAGCGGGAAAATCCGTATTGCCCGTGGGCATTACGGGAGAATTCCGCCCGCTAAACGGCCAATCAGCGCGCGCCATTTGACCGGAAGTAGCTCCTGTCATATAATAAAACTTATTATCCTATAAATATCATATTTCAGCCAATCAGAGCTCATCTTTACTATGAAATACAGGGCGGTATTTCATGGTTTTTCTATGAAATACAGAGCGGTATTTCATGGCTAGATCAAGGCAAATCAAAATGCAGGAAATTTCGCGCCCTTCCTTTATCAGCCAATAAGAATTAACCATTTTGAATAGCTAATTAGTTTGCAGACGCGCGCGGCCGCCACTCGAAATTTGTGTTTTCCGGCGAGAAAATTCGTTTTCGTGATAAATCTTTACGTAAATTTGTTATTTATAGGATGATATGGTTAGTTCATGGTTTTCTATGGAATACAGGCGAAAATTTCACTCGAAATTCGCCTAAAGGCTCGTTGTATACCAAATAATACAAATTTCTCGTGAAATATTTGCCCGTATTCCATACAAAACCATGAAATAACCAGTAGTTATAATAAGTGATGGAGTTAAATTGTAGCTGTTACAGTGTGACCACTCTATCCGGGGCCACTTAGACAACGAGAACCAATCACATTGCAGAACGAAAACAAAGCATTCCAGCTTATTGTTATATGAGCCAATCAGTGTCGAGTACAAGATAATAGCATTTCAACTTGCTCGAGCTTCGATTCAGTAAGAGGCAAATTTGGTGGACTAGTTCTGAAGTCTTTTGAATCAAGAAAATCATGTGGATATGCTAGGATTTGTAAGTTGTAATGCTTGATTTTCGTTTGCAATGTGTCTAAGTGGCCCTAGTTGTACTGTATATACCTTCTAATTGTTGTCCCTTTTTCCAGGATGGTATTTTAAGATGTCTGGATGTGATTAGTGCTGAGGTGCAGATAGCAGATAAGATTGACACAGGTTCTCCTATCACAAGTCTCTGTTGGTCTACTAATTATAACACTCTCGTCATTGGGAGCACTAAGGTATGCAACAACTCTCACGCAATGACTGATATTGCACAATCATATGGAATAAACAGTGTAGCATATATAAAACATAGCAATTACGTAGTGAAGTAAAGTACTGTAAAGTCTCTTTATTTGATGTCGGTAAGCCCTTCAGTCTAGCAGAGTGTTCTCCTAGGAGGCCGATGGTGCACTCAACTTTTATACCCCCTTCCATGTCAGAGCTCCCGATTAAGGGAATTCAAAGCTGTACATTTTTGTGAAGCTACTCGGATCATTAAAGAAGAGTCAGTACAGATGTGCCAGTCCGTGGCAGGAATCGAAACTCAGAACCACATGCTTAATGTGGCATGCACTAACCCATTGCCCAACACACCTGCACATGATGTATTGTAAGGTACACCAAAGGACGCCAGATCTTGTAGGAAACCTTTTATTTCTAGCGTTTGTTCTCGAGATAACGACTCTGCTTTCGCTTTCAACACAACTTCGATCAACACTAAAACACTGATGACTGTATCTCAAAACGAGGCAACCGGACGTCAGTCATTACACTACTCCCCTCTGAGAGGTGACACGTCCCAGTGTCCTATGAGTAACTAAGCGAACGTAACGATAGCTGATATCAGTACTTAAGATCATACTCACTAGCCCATGCGGGCGATTTCCTGGCACGCCGCTGCCTTGGGCAGTCCTTTAGACATGGTTCAGGATGAACTGGTTCAGCGACTTCTGAATTGCCACCTCTGGCCTTGGGTTATTACCGCTAGCTAACGGGCTCTGGCAGCGGTGTTTACAGCACTGGCATCTTCCATCACTGGAACGTTCTTGTCCAACCAACTGGGTTCGTCTGCCCCTTCGTATGGTCTCAGTCAATCGTGATGGATGACCCTTGGCTTCGACTGGGGGCCTTTCTGGATCCTCATCGCGTAAAATTGGAGGTCATTTCCGGTGTATTTTCTAATTTGCATAATATCTTGGCGTCAAATTTCAAGTTTCAAGCTCATTAACTCAGAAATTTTACAGTAAACACGCGTGCAGCCGTACTTTCATAAACGTATGGCAAGATAACAGCACGTATCGAAGAAAACTTAACATCGGAAAATAAAATGATTACGACAATAACACAACTTAATTTAATCCTTACCTCTGTACTGTAGGTCTATCTAGCGATTTTCTTTCCATGAATACGGCCCCGCAATGGCCGCGTCTTGTATGGAAATGAGTCCGTCGCAAAGAAAACCAGCTTGTTGTGCTTTACGAAGGTCCACAATAAAATACTTAACATCGGAAATCTGATGTACTTCTAAAGCCATTCAAGAAACTTGTATTTGTTTGCCAATAAATTAAACGTATCATGCGATTTCTCAAGGCTTTTTGGGGTCGCTGTAGGGGCCGTTTGTATGAGACAGAACTGTATAAGTACGCCAAATTGCCCAAGTTCGCGAGCGTTTTTCTCTTGCCAGAAGGCTTTCTTCGTCAGCCATATTGGAAAATATAGTAGCCAGGCCTCCGTTACTACAGAAACCGAGCTGCTTCGTACCTAGTTTCAAGTTAAAACACGGTAAAATTCAGCCAAAGAGCGCTTCCGAGGACTGGCGACTTGGTCGCGTGGGACCTGAGTCCAATATTTTTTGCGGGAAATAAAATAGTTTTCTCTCGCTCGTGGAAAATGTTCCTTCCCTGTTTCAATAGTAAATATACAAATTTCATTCGAGTTTATTGACAAAACCAGTTTACTAAAACGGAGAAAAGCAATAGAGTTGTTGTCTGCTTGTTCTCAGTCTTCCACACGGTCATGACCTGATTTTAGGGGCAATTGTACGCGATGCTGTTGATCACATCACTCAGTCGTTTAATCACCAGATATGGGCCCTCCCAAGAGCGCTGCAGGCATGGGGAATGCTTAACCCTCCTTTGGGGGTTATAGAACCAGACTGCATCGCCACGATTATAGGTTCGTGAACATAGTCGGTGGTCGTACTTCCGTTTCTGGCGGTCACTTTCGATATTCAGATGCTGTCGCGCAAATTGGTGCACCTTGGCTAGCCTCTCTTGTACCTCGCTAGCATAACTGCCTGCCTCGTCATGGTTCCGAGACCCTTCTGGGCAACCAAACAGAAGGTCAATGGGAAGACGTATTTCTCGACCAAACATCATCTCACTCGGAGAGCAGCCCATCGTCTCATCTACGGCGGAATGGTATGCCATCATGAGGATGGGAAGGTGACAGTCCCAGTCGCATTGATTATCCTGTACGAATTTGTATAGCGTGGACAGTCGCTCAACCATACCATCTGACTGTGACCTCAGTGGCATGGTCCTGGTCTTGTCTATGTCCAGTAGGTGGCTTCTTTGAAGAGTGCGGATTCAAAATTCTGTCCTTGGTTGGACTGGATCTCTTTAGGTACCCCATACCAGGTAATAAACTCCTCAATTAATTTCTTAACCCTTGCGACATTCCCAGCCTCCTGGTTTGGAAGAGGATACGATTCAGTCCATTTGGTGAAGTAATCTCCTACCACAAGAACATATTGGTTTCCTCGGTCTGACAATTGGAGAGGCCCCGGCGTGATGTCAATTGAGATTCTTTCGAGAGGCACCCCAACGTTGTAAGTGTTCATAGCTGCTTTTGGTCTTCTTGCTGGACCATTTCGCTAGTAACAGAGTGTAGCCGTTCCAGTAGAAGCATTCTTTTCTTTCATTCGTGCTGGCGTCTTCTTAAACCTTAAGTGCCCAGTGGTTGGGCTGCTGTGAAGCTGTTTAAGCAGTTCTTTCCTGAAGCGATGGCGAACTTTCCTGAAGCGATGGCGAAGTACAAGTACAAGGTGCCATTAGACACCTTATCTCCAGCTTCTGACTCTCATCGCCTGTACAGAATGCCTCCTCAAAGAGACAAGCGGCCCCACTGAGCCCAATTTGACTTGACAGCAATGCCCAACCCTGAAACTTCCGACCACACAGGACGTTCAGCGTTGCATTCTTTCCACTTTATAATCGTGCAGATACTTTCATCGGCCATGATCTGTCCATCACGGAGCTCATCTTGGGTCCACCGTTCGACCCGGCAGAGCATGGGTTCTTTAGAAGTCTTCATCGATGTTCCTGCCATTTCCGCCTTTCTGGAAACATTACGGAAGTAAACGTCGGTCTCTGCTTCGGATTGGATTTCCTTGTCCTCTTCCCTCTGACACTTTTTACACTCCCCACACGGTCTTCTTGACAGTCCATCTGCATTCACATGGTTGGTTCCCTTTCGGTAATGGATATCAAACTCGACATCGAGAGTTCTTCGATCCACCTTGCAGTTTGACCATCTGGTCCAAGAACCACTTTAATGCTCCATGGTCGGTTCTAATTAGGAATCGCTTCCCACACAAATAGTGGCGAAAATGGCGCACGGCTGAGACGATGGCAAGGAGTTCCTTTCGTGTAACACAGTAGTTCTTTTCTGCCTTTGCAAGTGAACTACTGAAGTACGCATTGACCTTCTCCTGGCCCTACTGTTGTTGAGAGCTGCGCCGATGCCCACGTTACTGGCATCAGTATCCAGAATGAACGTGTTCTCTGTAGTTGGATACCCTAGAGTAGGCGAAGTAACGAGGCTCCTTTTCAATACTCGGAAGGAAAGGTTGCATGTTTATGTACAGACATAGCGACTTCCTTTCTCTGTTAATTGTTAGAGTGGCTTAGCAATCTCAGCGAATCCTTTCACAAACATGCGATAATACGAGCACAAGCCAAGGAATGCTCATACATCCTTGGGCGAGGAGGGTGTTGGCCAGTCGCGAACAGCAGACAGCTGGGATCGGTAGATATTCCTTCGCTGCTGACCACGTGACCAAGGTGTTTAACGCTTTTCTGAAAAAGGTTGCACTTTTTCGGATTTAATTTCAGCTTTGCTTCTCGGAGCCCTGTGAAGATGCTCCGTAATCTCTCTATCCCATCCCCAAAGGTCTGGGAATAGATTATCACGTCATCGAGGTAGATTAGAAGAACTTCCCAGGGCAAGCGTGTTAGTACTTGCTCCATCAACCTTCCAATGGTTGCAGGGGCATTGCAAAACCCAAACGGCATCACGGTAAACTGGTAGAGGCCCGTCCCAGCATTGAATGCCGTTTTCTGTCTATCTTCTTCACACACCTCCACCTGCCAATAGCCACTGGAGAGATCGAGCGTTGAAACCACTGGGACCCAGCTAGTGAATCCAGCGAGTCTTCAATTCTAGGCACGAGTCCTTAGTTGTCACGTCATTGGGTCTGCGGTAGTCAATGCAAAATCTGGTAGACCCGTCTTTCTTCCTGACCAGCACGATCGGGGAGGCGAAGGGGCTAGATGATGGCTCTATAATTCATTTTTGGAGCATGTCTGAAATCTCTCTCCTGGCTTCAGCTATTCGATGGATGGGTAGACGCCTAGCCTGCTGACGAATTGGACTTGCACCACCTATATTAATGTGATGAGTGACCACATCAGTCCTTCCGATATCTCCGGGTGTCGATGAAAAAACATCATCGAACTCGACTAGGAAAGACTTGATACTTTCTCTCTGTTCATCATCAACATGGTTATTACTTCTTTCCATGAGGTTGGAAAGATGTCCCAGTACTCTGTTCGTCGGTGCGTTTTCCCCGTATGAGTCTTCTTCACTTCTTCTTACACCACGAGCTGCTGTGACCCCTGTAGGTTCAGGCCCAACGTCCTTAACAGGCTCGCACCAAGCCGCTATGGACTTCTTGTACACGGTTCGCGGCTGCTCTGTCGAGTTCAATAGCCTCAGGAAGACCGTGTTTTGGTCATTGTCTACCAAGGTCCTTGCAACCATTAGCTGACTACGTTCCTGAAATTGGGCTGTCGGTTCTAGTATACCCAACCCTCTTAAGTGTGTTCGTGGTCTACAAACTGTGCTGGTACAATGATCTCCGATCGAGTTAGTACTACTGTGGTTTCGCTAACAGCAACCCTCCGACCAGCTGGGCTTCCATGTGAACCACGGCAAGAAACTGCCTTCCTCTAGCTTCAGCTCACAGTTATGACTACGTATGAAATCCGTACCAAGGATCCCATCAACTTCGATGATCCTGTGCTATGGTCGAAGGGCTGACGCGGATCTTAAACTTTCCCCGACCTATAAACGGTAGAGATATTCCGTCTGCCAGGACCAGAGATGGTCGCGATGCCTCCGCTATTTTTTATAAACTGAAGGGTTAACGATAGTAATGTTGGCTCCGGTATCTATAAGAAACATGACGCGCACATCTTCCACGTAACATTCCGCAAACAGTCCACCGTCCCTGTCATCTCCCACGCAGGTCTTCCGTACGGGACAGAAGGGCCTCTCAGTCCTAAATCCAACTGAGCTCAGGCCCGCGAGCTTGGCTGTTCTCCGTTTCCCGACGACCTGGTCTGGTGATTCAAGCCCCGCATGTGTAGCATCCTCTATAGGATTTGCCTATCTGGCCACGTGGGCGCCTCCTTTCTTCAAGAATACGCTCAAGCATCAACGCATTTCTCTGAGCTCTTGCGTTGTGTCACTTGAGGCACCTTCTGCTCTGCTCAGCTCTTGACTATCCCGCGTTTTCCTCTTTTCAGTGTTGATGATGGCTCGGGCAGGATTTCCATGCTGTTTTTCCGCGGAACAAACGCTTCCAGTTAAACCGCTATTGTTAATGCGTCATTAAGATTTGTAGGGCGTGTCTGGTGTACTCTCCAATGACTGTCAGCATCCCCAAGTGCATCTATGAAATACTCTCTGGCAAGTGACCCCCGAAGACTTGGCGTAGCCTCAGGGTAGGCTTGTTGCGTTAGCTTTCGGATAGACTGTGCTATTTCGGGCAAGCTGGATTCATCTCTGTATCCCGCTCGGCTCTTCAGGGTAGCTCAGAACACGTCCGTTTAAAGTAAAAAGTAAAGCAACTTTATTTAACGTCGGTAACTCGTGACAGTCTGGTGAGATTGATAAACTTGAGGCCGACGGGAGACCTACGATTTTACGTTCTTATCCGAGATGACGCGAAGGTCTAACCATTTGCAGTTGTTTCACAAAGGCAGCACCTTCTCCTCGGTTATTTTAAGACCCTGAGTGTTGGTACGGCCGGGGTTTGAATCTGCGACCTCCCGCTCTACAGACCGGAGCTTAACCACTGAGCAAACCGGGAGGCAGTCAAAAGGCGTTTGGTTTTCCACTCCGAACCTCGCCGATAGAGCGCTCATTAATGCACTGATATATTTCCATTCTTTGCGGTCCAGGTCCCCCAGAACAGCCCGTGCAGGTCCAACAAGGCTGACAGCAAGATAGAGCTCAGCCACAATCTCGAATTGTGCCACGTATTCCTCCCAGGAGGTGGATCCGTCAAACTTGGCGGGGCGAACTCAATTTTTTCAATCCTGCCCACTTCCTCCGGGTTTGTTTAGCGTTCGCGCGATTTTACGACCTGGGCGGGAGGACTGGTGTCTATCTGGCCACATGGCATCTCCTGTTGGTTAAAATACGTGCTTTGGCGGATGAATCCAGGGCTTTTTACCTCGATTGCTGGCTTACTTTCGTATGAGGTAATCTGGTCTGAATCATCATTGGCTTTAAATGGATTTGTCTGGATTTTGACTTGTTTCTTTGATTGATTGTCCTTGACTTTGCGGGTTTTTCTGCTTCGAGTATGTTGGTTTCGAAGGGTCTACTAAATTAACACAAGCGGACAGCTCATCAAACCGGTCATCGAGTCTTCCACTCTTCTTATGGAGGTCGAGCACAAGACTATGGAGTCCTGGAGTGTATCATCACCTTCTTTTACAGCTTGCTGTTCCGATTCAACCTTTACTCCTTTATCTTTCGGGGTTGATTGCCGAAGCGCTTCGTCGTTCAAGTTTATGAGTGGTCCGAACTAAACTTCGCTGTAAGGTACACCACAGGATGCCAGATCTTGTAGGGAAACCTTTTATATCTAGCGACTGTTCTCGAAATAACGACCCAGCTTTCGCTTTCTACACCACTTCTGTCAACACTAAAACACCGACGACTGTATCTCAAAATGAGGTAACCGGAAGTCAGTCATTACAGTATGTAGTCTCTTTTGCAGCTGTTATTTGAGTTGTCATGCAATGCTAGCTCCACTAGTGGTTGCTTACCACACATTCCATTCTATGTTCTATATGGCTTGCCAATCAGACTTCAGTTCTCAGAATTCAAGAATTGGTCACTTGTGCCAGAACTGTGGTCTTGTTGGAAATCATTACTGGAAATACATTAATTTTATAGAGGCTAAACTGATTGAAAACATTGAATATGTAGTCTCGTATGCATTCTGTTCTAAGTTTTTATCCAGAAAGAAGATGTAAGTTTGGAAGAACTCATTTATTTTATGCTTTACTGGTGAGCTTGTAATGTCAACATAAGCGAGTCATTGTTACATTGTAATCTAGTGTCGAGACATGCAACCCTAAAATTGGCTGTGACGGACACTAAAAGTATATTTATTTATTTACATACAGATTGATTTTTCAATAAATATTAACTTAATTACGAAGTTTTTTTAGTTTACCTACTGCAGTAGTGTGTACAGTAACATTTCCCTAATATGCAGATGACTACAGTGTATTTAGACAGCATGCAAGCATGTCTGGGCTGTCAATCCATCTTTCTAATCCATACATGATGTATTGTCTTCATATTCAGGGTACCATGCAGATGTACCAGCCGGGTGAACAGTTAACAGAATTGTTTGATGTGTCAAACTCAGAATTTGTAGGTGTTGATTGCTTGCTAGGAGGGACACAGCATTGTGTGGTGAGTATTTAGTACCACCACTACCACTAACCGTACTACTACTACTACTGCGACAACGACGACAGCGACGATGACGATGATATACTTCCACAACAACAACTACTAGACGTACTGCTACTACTTAGTCTAGTACTACTACAGTACTATTCTAAACTGCAGAATACCCCACAACTCATTATGTCCTACGCATAGCCGGCTACGCGTAGCACAGGTAGATCCATAAGGCTTATTACCTCAGTCCACCTCTTCCATTCGATGCATAGCATGCATAGGCATTAAGCTTCGTTCTATAAAAAAACATTAATACATAGCTTTACGGGTGTGAGTCTCTGCCTCAGTCCACCTCTTCCATTCGACCCATAGCTGCATAGTCAAAGCTTTGTTCTATAAAGAAAAAAATAAACACCTCTGGCAAAGCTTCGTTCTAAAAATAATTCATTTAGACCACGCTTCACGATGCATAGCTTGTAGAGCCTTGGGAGGTATCTTTTCATTTGCAGGGTATTCTGCAGTTGCTCCTTTTAAACCTAGTTATTTTTTTTCTACCTAGGTTATTTTTGTTGGATATCAATCATTCTAAAAAGGGATCCTTTCTTTTTTGGGAGTCATAAAAAAGTGGGGTTTAGTTTTTTTAGGGCGAACAATTAACTCATACCTCTCCTCCCTCAGCACTTTTATGTCCCACCCTGAAGCCCCTACCCCACCCTGACACCCATCACTCTTACATATATTTATTTATTTATTTAATAGTACACACCATTGTTACTTACTTTTTTTTATCCCTGAGGAGACTTGAACCCCGAACCGCCAGCTTGAAAGACCAGAGCTTTACCATTTTACCATAGACATTTGACGATGTGATAATCACTTAGTTGAAGAATATATTAAACTGCGACACTACATCTTATGCAAATTTTTGCAAATTTGTTTCACAGTCTCTCTCGGTCACTTAAATTTATTCACGCATGCACACTGCTAACATAATCGGACTTGGAAAACCAGCAATTTATCATAATAGTCAACAGCTTACCCAATGGTAAAAAAAACCTAACCCTTAGTGAGCATAAGTTCCCTGAGTATGAGGTAAAGGTTTTAGGGCTCATTTGTGGTTGTCACAGGTAAAAAAGAGAAGATAAACGAATAATAATAATAATAACGATTTAATCAGTGGCATATCCACGAGGTGGCTCTTCATCCACTGATGGGCCTACGATTTAACGTCCTTATCCGAGAAGACGTGAAGGTCTAACCATTTGCAGTTCGTGAACGAAATTGTTTCGCAAAGGCAGCATGCACCTCCTACTCAGTTATTTTAAGACCCTGAGTGTTGGTCCGGCCGGAGTTTGAACCCGCGACCTCCTGCACAACAGACAATAAGAGAAAAAAGCGTGTCGGTTCTGCTGGGATTCGAACCCATAACCTTCCTTGTGTATAAAATGGATAGAGACTTGTTTCCATCTATAGCTGAAACGACCCTTGGTCTGAAAAGTCACATACACAACACAAACCCTAACCCGACCATAAATAATACCCTTACCGGTCAGTAAACTTAAGTTCCCAGGTATATCAGAATACAATAGCTTACTCTATACTGGTAATTAACACCCTTACCAGTCAGTAACCCTAAGTTCCCAGGTAAACAACAAGGTTTTAGGGCTAATTTGTGGTTAGAGTTCACAGGTACATGTAAATTAACAAGAAAAGAAGATAAATGAGAGGGAAAAATTGTCGATCCTATGGACACTCAAACCCTTGACTGCGCCACCCAAACAACCATGGCGGATTGCGACAAATGTCTTACCATAACTCGTACCCATACCTTCACGAACCTGACATTTACACCACATGTCTGATCAGACAAGGGAACGTAGAGATTCGTAATGGCGTTGTCCAATATACAATAATGCCATTTATATGCGTCGGAAGAAATAAGACGAGGCTTACGTAAGATGCGAACTGATCCGATTTATACCCGCTAGGCTTGCGTAAGGCGCAAAAATCTTGTACAAATGGTTTGTGCCCAGCGAGGTTTGTGCCTCATGTTCGGGTATGGCTATCATGGTTATATGTTGTGTCGACGTCCTTGTCTTCTGTATCAAGCTGGCGTTGGTTAGCAAGAAGGCAAAACGTTTGGCGTTGTTAAATGACGTAAATAAATGTATCAGTGTCTGTTCAGTTTTAAATTATCTTTCCCGTTGAGGATGAGTTTTATTAAACGGATTGTTGAATTAATTTATCATTGAAAGTGTTTGAGTGCTATGAAAGAAACCTGCATCATTATTTTCGAGGACGATAAGCAGAAACAAAAGCAGCCGCCATCTTGTCCTTCATTTCCGGCCCGGTAGAAGACTGGGCAACAACAAAACCTATGTATACGTAGTAACTGTTCCCGTCTTCAAGACGCAAACAACCGTTGACCCCGTGTATACATGAGTTTTTGCGTCTTATCTTAGACACGGCCTAGCTAAGAACAGCTCAAAACCCTAGTCTAGAATAAGCCGCGTCCTATGTTAGACGCTGCTTAATTGTGTTAGTCACGAACAGAGGTTTTATACGAGCAGTTTGCATCTTACGTAAACTGCGTCTGACTAAGTTACAGTGACTAAGTTATTATATATTGAACTAGTTTGATTTATATTGAAACTCAGAACCACAACATCTAAAAACGTGGCGTTGTATTCTGCACTTTAGCCGAATTTTCTAAATGATCCATGCATCATACAGCATGGTTATTGCTAGCAATAATTTTGGAAAATGTCTGAAATGACTCATTTGTATATATTGAATAAATTCTGATTTTACTCACGAAAGCATATTAGATACAATATGTAACAACTGATATGCTTGATGTGTTGAAGCAAAATAAACTAGGTTGAAAACAAAATAATCAATTTTGAACCAAAATAACCTAGTTTGGAATAAAATAAACTAGTTAACAAATTTAACCTGAAGTGTTTTTTTTAACTACAACATATACATGCATGTACATAGCTATATAACCTATTTTATTCTCATCACTTTTTTTATAGACATGCAGAGCAACTGGGCTGCTACAGGTGTGGAACATTCAGTCAGCTCCTGCCCTAGTCAGCAAACTGGCTTTGGACTGCCAGGTAAGTCACATTCAGATACCAAATAAATATGCTACTTAATCATGGAAAATTGATGAGAGCTTGAAGACATTTATCATGACTATTTTGAAAGAAAAAGGTAACAGACGTATTTACAAATGTACTGTAATAATATCACCAAACTTTTAAGGCTTCTGATGGAGTTCATTTGGACTTCCGCTTACGTTCCCTGTGGCCACGTATTGCAGATTGAGTTTTGGTGTTTATGACTGGCCATGGGTACATTAAACATTGCAATCCCTTTGCGAATTTCTGGAAATCCCGAGTACATTGATTGAAACCTGTGTGTTGTAATTGGTCAGCAATTTATTGGAGAACCAATCAGTGCTATAATTGAAAAGGCCAAAGGTGTTGCCAAAACAGCTAATCACCGAATGACACCATTTATGTCTGTGTCTCACATTCTGCTTGCTTGAGAGTTCAAAAGATCAGACCAAGTGTTGTTTGAGAGAGCAAATGAACGTAAATTTGCATCGAC
Source organism: Actinernus sp. WN-2022 (assembly GCA_030867875.1). NCBI lineage: Eukaryota > Metazoa > Cnidaria > Anthozoa > Actiniaria > Actinernidae > Actinernus > Actinernus sp. WN-2022. The sequence goes on along the minus strand of JAOWCC010000577.1, from coordinate 7,158,268 downwards.
CTCTGGAAAAGACTTTGGTAGCACAGCTCTGGATGCTTGGAAATACGGATAACTCAACAGAAACAAACACACAATATGCTAATTAAGTTTGGTCAAGGTCAAGTGAGTTTTCATCAGTAGTATGGCTTGCCCTTGCCTCAAAACAGGACAAGGAAGGCAAAGAATATTACAGAAAACTGACATACAGCAAGCCAATTAACAGAGCAACAAATATAATGTTAGGGCGAATATAACACATTCCTCAAAATTAGAGAGACAGTGAACTGGTCGGCAAACAACTTACCAATATACAGAAATGAACAGCGAAACTATCTGGACACCAAACTTGGAGGGAAATAGTATGGAATATCATTGGCATAACCAAAGAAGACTTTGATTCCTGAGACAGTAATGACACTGCAATACATTCAAGCAATTCTGTCTCAGTGGTGAAAATGGTCGTGAGTCTTGTTAATGTATTGACTAGTTTTACCCTTGATTGATCAGTGACTCAGTGCTTCCTTAATAAAACTGTGTAAATTATGACTTACATGTAGATTTACTGTCTTTGAACAATACATATTCATGAATTTGATTTAAATTGCAACATAAATTTAGAATGATCAATTACAATGTAACAGTTATTAATAACAATGTTATGAGATGATTATAATTATGAAATTTCCTTTTCTAGGCAACTTGCATGGCTTGCAACTTATCCTCCAGTACTGTTGCCATAGGAACCATGACAGGTCATGTTTACGTTGTAGAGATGACCAACGTGGAGAAGCCCCGCCCTATAGCTTATATGCACATCCATCAAGGCCCTGTCCTACAGCTATGGTGAGGATCAGTGACTGTATATTAAGTACATCAGTGTTTGGGGTGACTCTCACACGAGTGATGCACAGTGTTATTAACTGAATTAGTTGAACGCATGGAACAGTTTTCATTCATCCTAGTAGGCGAAGGACTTGCACCCTTCCCTATAATTACCTGCCTACTTTTCAGAATTACTCATTTACTTCAAATCTTATATATCTACCTTCCTTGGTTGATCAAGCTAGAATGGCATCAGCATAACAGAGTTTGGCACTATAATTTGCATCACTGACATGCGCAGTGTGAACAAAAATAGGTCCCATAATTGTGAGACAGTCAATTTTCCCTTGAATGACGTCATATATATAATCTCATTTAGATATTTTAAACACTCTGAATACAGTATCTCTTTAATGTCAAATGAGATCAACTTCATTTTCGATTCATAGACACTTTAAGTTAACTTTATAAACTGAGATCAACTGACTGCGAGGGTCTTTGGTTTTTATAAGGAATCCTTACAACACCAAGGTCGTCACTGTGAATCTTTGTATAGACCGTATCACTTTAACGTCCATATAAAGACCCTTTGCCTTCATCAGGTATAAAGATATAGTCATGTGATCTTTAATACCGCTGTTATTGCTCATTGTTTCATGAATAGTTAATGTCAGAGTTTTTGAAATGCAATTTAACTAACATGAATTTATTCAATAGTTATGACTGGGCAGGGCAGATCTATGTGACGGGATCCAATGATGGTCATGTGTTTGTCTGTGATGGCAGGGTCACCAATAACTTTAAAGTGTTAGGCCATATAGGTAAGAACTTGACTTGGTCAGGACACACCACATGTTCAAGTGCTGTTACCAACATGGAACATTTTAGAGTAGGCCATAAATCTAGCAGTTGAGTGCTGGATCAATATTGGTCCTCGTTGGCCCTTGATCAACTATTGTCGATTATATTGTGGTCGGCCAATCAATATTAAAAATATTGACCAATCGCAGCCGTTCTACAGTTGCTAACCATCAACCTAAGATGACGTTGATCGACCAGGATTGTGAGAGGATGATGGTGTTTCACCTTGACAGCGAAGTGTCACTCAGGGTTGACCAGAGACCTTACGGTGCATACCCCCAGCCCAAGTACACGGCCCCATGGGCCTAGACTCCAAGTCCTGATAACAAAGCTAGTTGGTCCTCAAAGCTCGCAAAGTTCATGAATGTTCTTGTTGATTGAGTGAAATAATGAAGGACTGTAATATCCTGTAGACGAAGCCATTGTTCACTGTTTATTGTATTGAATTTCACGATCAGCTGAGGACTGACTGGCATCACTTTCATGTTTACGACTCTAGGTTCATGTAATGAACTAGCCGGGGGGGGGGGGGGCATTCATAATATTGATGGTCAATTGTGAACGAGCATTGATGGTGATCGACGATAGTAAGTGATTTCAATCAATCAGCACTCAGCTTCTGGAATGCGGGCCTACTATGGAACATTTAATATTCGCACAAATAACTATCCCACTGTACCGAAAAGGATGTTGGCTGGACATTGGACCACAATCCCTTGCAAACCCAACGCAGTGCAATACAGATAGAAATCCTCTGGTCAATGATAGTGTATTGGCAACAGCACTTGCACTGGCTTGTTATTAAGATAACACATAGAAATCCTCTGTTCAATGACAGTGTATTGGCAACAGCACTTGTACTGGCTTGATTTTTAGATTTAAAACCTCGCTACCGCAATTTTATGTACTGTTTAAAACACGAACAGCAGTGTTTTATCAAGTTTAAAAAATCGAGGGTGAAGCCCGAGAATTTTTAGACTTGATAAAACACGTGCTGTGAGTGTTTTAAACGGCTTCAAAAACGCTTTAAGAATGCAATGAAAGAAAGACGCACATCTCAAGGGAATGGTTACTTAATGAAACATATGCATTGAACCTTTGTATTCACAACGCCATGCAAAATATTCGAGTAATCACCGCCTGCAATTACGAACATCTCAAGGGAATGACATGAAGAAATTACCATACTATGTTGTTTGAAGCGGCGTTTCGCAATGTAAGAACAACCTGCACTTGAAGGATTTGGTGTCGTGGTTTACCTCGATAAAGTTCAAGACTTGGAAAGCGATGTGACTGAAATGACGGCAGACTCTAAATTTTTGACTCCGGCACAAAATATGTAAATTTAATACACGTTTTTATTATTTTACGGCTTTGAGTTTGGCTTTGAATTGGAACTTAACAGTGGCTCGGCAAACAAGTAATGGTAGTTGGATAACTTCATTTAAAAAATATTATCTGTGTATCTCGGTAGTTTGCTGATATTAGTAAATTTAGTGCGAAAATTATTATCTAGGTACCTTATGTTCCGTGTACTTTTTGCTATCTTTGGGTCTTTATCAGTGAATTCTTAATTAGGTGAAACTTTATATAAAATTTCATGTTCATTAGTATTCTTTATATAAAACGTTCATCCTAATTAGCAATTCAATGAGAAAGCTGAAACATTAATAGAAATTCCATTGTCTCAATCATTAACCCCATTTCCCCCTGGGACAGAATTCAAATCCCTCCGCGGGCCTTTAAGAATGATGAGATTTTATCAGGTATAAAGGAGCATGCACGTGACTGATTTGCTTCATCTGATTGGACAAAATACTCATTAATTATTCATGAGTTTTTGAAAGCGAATTTCAAGTTTTTCATGCACGAAGGATTGTGGGTAAAAGTACTCGCTCTCATCTTGTTCGGTCGATTGTCACGGTAACCCTCATGAACTAAACATGCTGCCAAAATACATTTCTCAGATTAAAGCATACTTGCATGTCTCACACTGTGTTTAGTTGCCTTCCGGCAGCAATATTAGTATAAACGCCTCTTACTGTCACACATCCCTTAAGTTGATTAGCTCCAAATTCATCTCTGTTTTCTTTCCCAGACGTTGCAGGTACAGTGACATCTATATCATGTTATAACGAAAGGGAGAAGGATGGCCAGGGCCCATGGAAAATTGTTGTGGCTCACAGTACAAGTGACTCAACGCCGTATGCTACAAAGATGGTTGAGTTTGAAGTTACACCTGAAATAATCTTCCGCAGTAAGTACATGACTCACACGCATGCATACCATAAAGGTCTGAACATAACGAGGGTATTATTTTCAGTTTTAGCAACCTTCTGTCTTGACAGGCTAATTCAACTATTGAATTCTAATGTCACTTTTTGGGGTCACTACTTTCCAGAGCCTTTTTGAGGGGTCGCTACTTCAGTTTCAGGAGTCTTTTTGAGGGGTCGCTATTTCAGTTTCAGGAGTCTTTTTGAGGGGTCGCTATTTCCAGAACTTTACAGTATTGTATTGAATCCATTGTATTGAAGGCTATACGAGTGAGGTATATAATAGTGTTCTGGTTCATTGTTGATTTCTTGATTAATCAAATCAAAACTTATGGAAGTGATGTTGATTACATCGATACAAAACTAGACAAACAGGGTACTTTGTTAACCCGCAAAATACCCACATTCCTCAGTATTACTGTGGTCAATTAATATGAAACCACGTTTGTCAGTTACATCAGGAAGGTGGAAGGATTACATTTATTTAATTCATGAAATTCAATGCCCATCAAATTTCTAACAAAAACTTTTTGGATCAATCACGGTTTCTGTTCACCCGCCGCCTGTTTCACCACAGGAAACCCAACGCCTGTTTCACCACAGGAAACCCAACGCCTGTTTCACCACAGGAAACCCAACGCCTGTTTCACCACAGGAAACCCAACGCCTGTTTCACCACAGGAAACCCAACGCCTGTTTCACCACAGGAAACCCAACGCCTGTTTCACCACAGGAAACCCAACGCCTGTTTCACCACAGGAAACCCAACGCCTGTTTCACCACAGGAAACCCAACGCCTGTTTCACTCTAAATTTAACGGTTAATCAAAAAATGATTAATAATTCATTTGTACCCAAGGGAGGGGTGGGTGGGTGGATAGTTTCCCAGGAACCATGATTGATGCAAACTCTTTTGGTGACTTTGACATTGTTAAAGAATTCTCCCATTTGCAAGGCTCATGTACATGCATGTCCTATTCCTTGAAGGCCCAAAGGATGTATTTAAAAACAAAACACTGTTGTACAGAGACGAGGCTGTGAAGAAAAAGAATCATACTTTATCAGGGCCAGTCTACAGTGTAATCATCACCTCACCACAGACAGCATTCGCTGTTGGCCACTATCGTAAAGAACTCGTCAAGCTAGGCCTCACAAAGGAAGGACAGGTATTGTGCTTGAATTAATAGGCCTCAAATTATGGTCACTATTATAGCTGCGTGAGCACACATTCAAGTTCAATTCGAAATTAAGAGAAATGAGGTATTTTTAGCATCACTTTGAAAAGCTGAAAACCACATTCAAACTAATAGAAACTTTTAAATAATAGTGTGGTTTTGTTAAAAGTTCTTCACAGGTGAAGTGAAAGGTTATCAGGCCAATGATTCTAAGACAAAATTATCACGTCTTTATTCGATCCAATTGCCTTGGTCAACCAAATGTCAATCTAGATTTATCAGCGGAGAATCGAATTTGAAAACTAATTTTCTCTTCATAGACGTGCAACACAAAACAATAAAATAGCAGAACTTATTTCTTTCGAATACACCTTGGTACAGATGTTGGGTTGATTTTAGGGTTGAGTTTCAAGGTATTTGTTGTTGATTCTCAGGAGCCTAGTAACGTGTCGTCGGTCCTGGAGCCCTCGTCAGCCTATCAGGGACATGGTCTCCACGGAGGCTGTTTAGCGCTTTCACCTCATCTCAGGTGGATGGCTAGTGTTGGGTGTGATGGTATGCTCATCCTGAGGGCTGTTGGTACACTGGTAAGTAGAGAAGAAAACCAGCTGTACACGTAGCAGTAAGTCTGAAGTTATACTGATTATAGTATTACAATAAACGTCACACAATCATACTGACATCACAGCAGTAAGGATGAAGTTATAGTGATTATAGTATTACAATAAACATCACACGATCATACTGACATCACAGCAATAAGGCTGAAGTTATACTGATTATAGTATCACAATAAACATCACACGATCATACTGACATCACAGGCGTTCTGATTGGCTAAAAGATGTTTACCAAGGATATTTCTCTGTTTCTTATTGGCTAAGCCATTGGTCGTGCGCATAAGGAGAATTAACGTATTTAGTCAGAAGTCTATAACAAGAGAAAGCATTTTATCTGTCACAGAGTATAGTAACGCGAACAAAAGTCTGAGAGAACCGTTGAAATAGCCCACTGTAGAAACGCTAGCCCTCCAGATTGTCAGCTATTTTTAGTTCTTCCAAACTTCCTTTATTTGGATTTGGATTTATTCTGTTTTACCACTCGAAGGTGCACGGAGAACCTCGACAGGCTTAAAGCCCCTCTATGGAGGTCTCCGAGGGTCTACGATTTATCGTCCTTATCCGAGAAGATGTCTAACCATTTGCAGTTAGATCACAAAAGCAGCACCTTCTACTCGGTTATTTTAAGACCCTGAGTGTTGGTCCGGCCGGGGTTTGAACCCGCGACTTCCCGCACGACAGACCGGCGCTTAATCACTGAGCTAACCGGGAGGGACTGGAGCTTAACCACTGAGCTAACCGGGAGGGACTGGAGGTTAACCACTGAGCTAACCGGGAGGCGGTTACACCGAACGCTTTTCCATATCTTAACTATACTCTGCAAGTTATTAAGTATGTCGTATTTATACGATCTATTGTGCATCATACACTCAAGGGACTGGCCCTACACCAAATAGTCAATCGCTATCGTGAGACACAACAGCCCCAAAAATAGTATGTGAAGCCTGAAAATCAAAATTCCGACTTTTCATTCAAATTTGGGATTTCTCTGACCAAATCCTAAATTCCATGACAATTCCCTGACCTTGAAATTGTTTTGTTTTCCCCTGACTGTGCGAACGCTGTTGTGAGGAAAAATACGAGCGTGCGCTGGAGGTCAATGAAAAATGCTTCTTGGTCAGTGAATATGTGAGAACCCTGTTAGAATCGTGATAGCTTGAAGTAATATGTAAAACACGAAGAGCTGTTTTAGAAGCGATTTCTAAATACAGTGAGAGGGGGTTGAAAACCGAGGCAAAGCCGAGGTTCTTTAACCCCTTCTCACTGTATTTAGAAACTCGCTTCTAAAACAAGCTCTGAGTGTTTTACATGGCTTCTCAAACTCCACTTTATTGATAAAATTAGCGATCTAAAAGTCTTGAAATGCGAGCTGTATTTGGAAATTATTTCTAAATACTCGTCATGCTCATGATTTCTATTGTATTCACCTCATGAATTATTAATGAGTTTGAGAACGACTCGTAAAAATGTCTAAATAGATCGACTCCACTCTGATCGATTCCTTATGGAAATATTGTTTCTTTTTAACGATTCAGCAAGAGTCAATTTTAGTTAGTGACAGACGTTGTGTACAGTAAGGTTTATTTTAGAGTGCTATTTTAGTTCATCCTCGTTCCCCTTCTTTAGGACCGCACGGTGAAAGTTGCGGCACATCACTACCGCAAGGGTGGAGTGAGTCACGTGTGCTTCACGGGAGACGCGCAGAGAATACTGACCACAGGGAGGGATGGTGCGTTGGCCTGTTGGTCATGGAACTTTACTTCAACTGGTGAGAACTAATGTACAATGTATGAACAGACACACAATCAGACAGACACACAGCTAATGCACGAACATCCTGCCCCACAGGGCGTGGCCTGTGTAACAAAGTCTACCAGCAGGATTAAAGCTCGTAACTTGTCCAACGTTATTTACTGCTTGTACATGTTATTGGATGAACTTGTTTATTTATTGTTTATTCATGTTATGGTACGTTGTATTCTTGTTTGTATCTTCCGGTATTAGTGTAAACTAAAGAGGAAGCGAATACCCAAGATCTAAGTTTTTTGAGGATCAAATCCCATAACACCATTTCACATACCTAGCAATGTAGACAAGCCATATTTATTGCACGATGCTGCGTAGTTGCTTGTGACAAAATGCGTTTGAATAGACTCGAGCTCAAACCACAGGTCCTGTAAAGGTATTCATTTATATAGCGGAATTCTATATAAGTATGTTCCAATGCACTTTTAATACAAGGGTGGTCTGGAGATACGGACTGCTGCTATAGATGGTTTGCACTCAATCCCCAGAGATTCAAATGACAAAGGGCATGGCGGCCATGTTGGTGTACAGAACAAAAGAAGCTAACGAGGAATCTATTGTTAACTGTACACCAACATGGCGGCTATGACGTAACGTGCAAAGGGTCCATAGGCCCTTTGCAGCTAACAAGTCACGTGGTTGTACTGGAGAGGAAAAAAATATCTGACTTCATTTATTTAAAGGCCTTGTACGAGATCGGTATTGTTATTAGGAAAACCTGTTTGTAAATGCTATTTTCCACCTCCAATCGATTGTCGATCTTTCTAAAACTGCGTTTTTGAAAATAGCTTGCTCTCCAGCATCCATGGCAACGCCTTTCCCATGGGGATCACGCGCTCAATTCATTCGTTAACGAAGTATTATATCAGCACGTGACTGGTAGCTGCAAAGGGCCGATTGTGGCGCAAAGTGCTGCCATGCAGTTAACAAACAGATCCATTCTGCCGTGCGTCTGTCCTCTTATGCACAGATGACGTCACAACGTGAAGAGAACAAAGACGTCAGTGCGCCACGAGACACAGTTTTGGCAGAATGCTTGGCAGAATGGAATCTATTTGTTTTATATAACAGTCGCAAAATAAAAATGATGAAAATATCCGATCGAAACGAGTTGAGAAATGTGTTGCGCGCGCTCGTGACGCCACCATGTGTGTGTCCTCTGATAACACACAGCTATTGACCAATCAGAGCGTGCGTTTGGGACTGATTATTACATAATTTAAAATCATGAGTATTTGTTAGTACCTCGGAATACCCCAGAATACCAGTGTCGTGAGACAATACCCTTCTCAGTTTCACGAAATAGCACAACAGTTTATTTCGCGTACGGCCGCAGGGTTTCGAACCCACGACGTCCCGCTCTCTAGACCGTGATCTACCAACTGAGCTAACCAGTGAGGGCACTTTAAAATATGTTCTTTGGTGACATATTGTTTTATTAGTGAAAACATAGATAAATGACAGTTTTCCATATAGATTATCTCGTTCGATTATTGTTCCTGGAGAGCGGCCTACAATATTGTAAATTCAGTACTAGTTCGTTTTGGTTTTCCCACCTATTTTCTTACTTAACACCTTCCATCAGGATGTGACGGGCTTGTTGTGAGACACTTTTCCATATGTCCAGTGTGGTTGTGATCCAGTAATGCGCTTACGTAGCAGACATGGCGTATACTACTCATAAGTTTATTATAAAATGAGTTATTAGATGTTGTTTTTCACTTGCGTATATATTTTATCGATTAATTTTTTATACCTTTTTTACGTTTTACCATTCTTTCCCTTTTCATAATCCTCTCCTTTCTCTCAAACTCAAGTGTGTATTTATCAATTTCCTTTATCGAATTTAGTGTATTTTTTTTTATGAGTGTGAGCTCTATATGTAGATGTGTTTCTTTGCTCTTTATCCAAGAGCAAAGCCATTATATTTATTTCTTATTATCATTGTTACTCTTAGATGTCAGTTGCGGTATCCATAATTTACATTTCGTTAACTGCATGGTAGTGCTGAATCTTCTCTAGTTGGTATTGACATTTAGCATTTACATGAAAAAGAAAAGAGTTTGAAGGAACTTGTACCCTTGTATAGGCCCTACGAATAATGGGAATCCGCAGATTCCATTTAAGATTTACTCTCAGAAACGTTTAATTATTATTACTAGAGCACTAGAAAAAAAGATATGTTATGACCCGAGTACTGTCTAGGATAATAGTTTACACATGATACCCAATGATAAATTTTGCTTAGTGTCTGTATTTATCATGAGTGAAGCAAAATAAAATGGTGTTATTCCAGGTCATCCAATGACATACATGTAACTGCTTTAAGATACCCCCTTTAAATGAAATTTATTTTATTTTCACCCCCTCTTTATCACTTTCACTTTTGTCTTGAAGACTGAAACTTCTGCTCTGCAGTGCCAATAAGGCTCCCAGCAACTCAATAAAATACTAACTTCAAGAGAAATATGTAGTCTAGAATTTTGTTATTGAAAAAACTGAGATACAAATTCAAGACAAACGTTAAGCGATACGAAAATCGCGAGAAAAACTTAATTCAATTCTAAAGCCAGCAGAATGTACAAGCTGAAAAGTTTATCATTACTAAAGCACTAGAAAATGTTTCAGTATTATGGCCATAGCTCTATAGTATATGTTACAGCGATGAGCCGCATATTGTAATGGTATGCTGTTATCATGGCTGCTTTATAGCGATTTCTTATGTCTATGCCATTTCATAACTCACTTTATCCTTAGTTAAATAATATGTCCAGTATTCACCAAGTGGCTGTTGTCGTTGTTACCTTGAGAATTCAATCATTCAGTTTTCTCGTCCTCCAAGTTATGTTTCTTGGGTGTGGTCCGCCATTATGTCAAGCTTTGGGCTCCTTATCACCCTGATAAGTATCTCAGCTAAGTTGGCCTCCTTTCCAGAAATTGGAATCAGCTCGTATTTCCCTTTGCACAGTGGATTGCTGTCCAGGATATCCTTAATCTTGCGATAAAACACCACTACTTGTTCATCACGCTCCTCTTTACTCAAGCCTGCCTCCGCGTGTTGCGACATATCCCAGAGGGACATTAATGGTGTGGCGTACTCCAAGGCAATGTACTGGGCCCAGAAGCCTTCAAGTTCAACTTTGTACACCGTGTGTTGGAACGATCGGGGAATCCCACCTCGGTTGACAGTTAGTTTTGGAAGAGAACCTTCCACTTGGATGCGGTTGTCCATCTCAGTGACCAGGCTACAGCAGTAGCAACTTCTTGGTAGCAGAATGTAGAGCTTGGGCGCGACGTTGCTGTACCTCTCGCCGCCCAGCTTGATCTGATCCATTAGTTTTGGGAGAACAAACCTCAAGTACCCTAAGTAGTAACTCCAAGCGAGGCCGTCTGCCACGTTCTTATTTCCACGCTCGCTCAGCTCCGATTCCTCAACTCTCGATGGCTCTCGAAGGCCAAAGAAGTAAATCACCAATGGTACCACTCCTACATTTAGAAGGAAAACTACTTGATACTCTGTTTCTATCGGGGATATCTCTCCACTAAACCTGACGTTCAGCAATAAAAGAATCGCGCACACGTTTAGGCTGACGAACCCTTTGATATTTTTGAAGCCAAAAGTGGCCCCAGTCAACCTATTCCAACTGCCGGCGTAGCGAGTTTGTCTGTGTTGTATCTCTTCAGTAAACAAGCAAAGTCGTCGCATCATTTCGCCGAGGGAAAAGGCAAGAATCGATAGAGCAAAGGCGGCTTGGTAGAAGAAGAGCTTAAAGGTCAGAATGGTTAATAAACTCAGTCCTCCAGCCGACCACAGTGCAAATCGACCTCGACGGCTCGCTACCTCACCGAAACCATTATTCAAATGTATATCAGGTTCTTTCATATTTAGTAGATTCGATTCACGGTCTCTTTCTTTAGAAATTCTGTTTCTCAAACGTTGAGTTACCACAGTATAAATGCCGAGGCTCTTTAAAGCAGCTTGTTGAAACTGAAATTAACTCACTGATTGAATATTCCACCGGGGAAACCCCTACTCCGTTGCTACTTCTGACAGTGTTTTAATATTCATGATTCTCAGCTGCAATGAAAGTGGAAGTCATTGTAAGTTGATGACGAATGTAGAAGAACGCATGCTGCTGTGTTCGTTCTATTCCTAACAAGTTATCTAGTTTGCAAAGTCGTTCTATTCGTAACATGTTATCTATGTTTCTGTCGGTAATGCTTGTACATTCATATTGAACTACGTCATGTCGTTTCGTGTTCGGGGGAAACCCCTTCCATGCTCTTTGAATGAAAAAGCCAGTGTATGTGACAGATGTTAGTTAGGCTGGGCGTTGAACTATCTCTTTGTTATTGATTATGTTAATTTAATATACCTCAAATAAATCTGTCGCTATTTTTTATCGGTTTCGAAGAATGGTACAATTTATGAAACATCTCTTACCCAGACGAAGGGATTTAGTTCTCGCTCCCATGTTTAATATAAGTTGATAAATTTCAGAGTGCTAATGTGTGGCATTCTTTATTAGGAGGATATATTGTGTCAGAAGCGATGATTAAATTTACATCTGCTTCATGAAATATTCGATTCTGCCTGTACTAATACAGAGTAATAGCCACATACTATGTGTTGATAGAATAAATAACAGTAAAAACGAAATGTTTGCGCTATCCTTTGCTATTCAGATAGCCTGTATTGTAATTTTAGTTCCTTTCTCTTCATTAATATTGTATATATTTAAGTTGGTGCTACAAATAAAGCATTTCATATTTTTGTTTTGACCTCTTGTTTATTTTCTGTGTTTTCATGCATGGCTGTTACAGAGAACGGGTAGATTCTTCTCTAAACAATGATTTTTAATTCGAGTGGCCTAATTGAGCAGAATCATTCTTATTAGTAGCACTTTTGTCCTCTAAGTTGATCGCCGTTCTATCAGTCTTATTGCTCGTTACAGTAATCATTAAAGCTTGCACGAACGAATCACATTTTAAATATAATTTTCGTAATACGCCGCTTAAAACTGAAAACCAACGCCTTGGAGAACTACGAAGTATAGGGCGATCGTTGTGACGTAATTGTTTACATTTTGCCTCATTATCGTAAGTCATACTTCAAACTACAAACAAACCGACTCTATAAATCGAAAGAGAAAGTCACACTTAGTAATTACTGAAAAATTGAGATTAAGTAATGGTCCAGATAAGAACTGTAGTGGAATCCATTGTTCTGCGGCAATGAGCCTCCCCCACATACGATTTTGCTTGAATATGCCTAAAGTACTTTAGGAGGTATCTACAGTCCAAACTACATCTCGAAAATAAAGTATTTTTTATGCTATTGGCTCTTTTTTTCTGTGAAAACGCAGAGAAGCCACCATCCAGCCAATGGGATATAGAGAAAACAAAGGATTTTTCAATTGCAAATTTGAGAACTTTCCCCACATACGATATTCTTCGAAATTAAACCATAGTTAGTTTGATCAAAAATAAATTCAAACCACAAAAAAATATCGAATGAAAATGCATTATTTCGATGGGTTTCTATTGAATTTATAAGTATCAACCAATGAAATTACGAAAAAGAATAATAGAAAATTAACACCTTTTACCATTCCTTGCCGTAGATACTACAGTTCTTATCTGGACCATTACTTAATATGTTGAACAGTTTTTGAGAAAACGGCTTTTCAAAAGTGCAAAATTTACAAAGAACGTATGGTGTGCGGCAAGACGTATGCTAATGAGACAAAGATGTAAAGAAAGACCTCATTCACGGACGTTGGGTCAGTGGCAACTCAAGCCGATTGATTAAACATCATTTAATTTTTACCTTTTAAATGTTCCTGTTGAATGAGGACGTCCGAATTCCCATAAGGTGGACTGATTACTTTGTGAATTCTATGGCTGGTACTAGCCTCCGTAGTGCTACACTGAAACTGGTGAAGATGTCAAAGTTGTAAGTAGTTAGTGACCACTGTATGTATTATTTTATTTTATACTTTTTAGCCACACAACTATGTTGAATGTCGACTACCGTGTATAAATATAAATATAAAAAAACAGTTGTTAGAAACGCGGGCCTTCTCCACAGATCCAGCAGACACTCCAAGATAAATTTGAATACCTCAGTTGTAGTGCAGTAGCAAAGTATATTTTTTAATTATATAAATATTAACAGTCTCAGTTTATTTATAAGTAGTTTAGCCTGATAAGTAGTTTTCCGATGCTGCTAATGCACTTATCAATTGAAACCCCGACCTCCCCCCTTTCAAAGTTCGTGGGAGGGGTGGGGATTTGACTGGAGCCCAGTTTATCTGTGGTGGCGGTCGTCAGGTAAGATTTTTAGCCGTTTTTTTTTCTCGTTTCTATACAAAAATGCCATATACCATGGAAAAATACAGAATTTTTTTTTTTCAAAAACTGGATCATGAAAGTTCCCAGCGTGACTTGCTCAAACATCGCAGCTGTACTGTTTGTGCCGTACACCAGATGAAGTAAGTGCAATGATTGCATGTGACAATTCCATGATGCAAAATAGAGTGGAGGTACAGGAGGAAGAGCAGCCTCAGGGAAAGTGGTTCTGTCCCACCTGCTAGCAAACTAGTTGAACAGTCTCATGTCCATCCACGCTAGCCTTCGAACAGGCCTGACATGTACTGATCCACACCAGTATTTTGTGTTATATATTTAGGCGATAACTTTCAAGCCTCACATTGCATATTCACGTTAGGTTTAGTGCTATAAAAATACATAAGACAAGAAAGAAAATTGTTCTAGAGGTGGGGATTTGGTCCCATTTGACTGGGGTGAGGATTTTCTTACATTACTTTCAAATCAAATCCTTGATGTTACTCTTTTCATTTCTGTCCGGCCACATTCTATGACACTGCGAATTATCCTTGAGTTTTGTCCAAACACCTTGTTACTCTTTTTTGATTTCAGGCAAAAGCAAAGCTACGGGCGCTATCGAGGCTGCGCGCATACGAACATCTCTCTTGACCACCCAGCGAAAGGATGAGGATAGTGTCGCGGCTACACGGGCAGAACTAGTACCCAAGCCTTCTTCCATCATAGAGAAGGCGACTACTGAGGGGACTGAGAAGCCCAGGAAGATTGACAAGAAGGATATATTTTCCACGCCCACTCCTATACTGCCCGAGGACTCGACCTGGCTAGAGAAGGCTGTGGCCGAGGTAATGGTCTTTAACTTGTGATAACCGGCGCTAATTAAAGTGCATTTGAGGCCAAATATATTATCATTAAAATTGATTCTACATCAACTAAACAGTTGAATTGTAAAGGAGCGCACGCATTCTTACACGTTCAAACCCTTTCTGTGCATTTGCACAAGCAAGACAACGCACCGCGAAGGAGGCTACGTAGCCGAAACGTCGGGGGTTTAACCTACAATGTACACTTGATCTTTTAAATGAACATGGGCTAGGTAGTACCTTGTATAAGAACCAACTGAAGACTGGCCGAGCGAAGGCAGTGCAAGTTCATATCAGTTCTGATTCCTGCCGCTCTGTGGGCCTCTTCACGACCCAATGTATGTATTGTTCGCGGTGCTTCGTAGACATTTCAATCCTTTGTAAAGTGTTATTAAACGGATTCTTGGTTCGCACTAGACTCAAAGTCCCCCGCTCGCATTTTAACGATTTGCGTTGACGCTGGATAAGGGACGCTGGATCAGGAAGTGACGTTGGCGAGTCATGTGACAAAGTAATTTATTCAGTCAATAGACCATAATAGTTGACACATTTAAAAATTCATTCAAATTGTTCGAGTGTTCTCAGAAGTCGAAAGGAAATGTTTCATTGCTTTCCAAAGAAATTTGCATCGTATTTCCTTTTTTCGGCACTATGTTTCCTTGAAATTGCATTGCCCTCAACCAATCAGAATTGAGAATTTTTTTCATGTATATTATTAGGCGCGAAACAAATTGAATCCCTGCAAGGGAAACAAGTCGACCACTCGCTCGCGTAAATGCTTGCTTCGCTCGCTTGAAAAAAGAACATTGTGGTCCACTTGTGGCAAGTCTAGGTTCGCACGGGTTTGAAAACTCCTTGTAATAATGCCAGGTCCTTGAAACATCCTTGCATTTTGACAGATTAAGAGTTTTTTTCCTTGAAAATACCTTATTTTTTTACCCAAACTGCTTGAATTTTGTTGAATCCACCCTGGATGTTTGAGAAGACAGTGAAATAGCTTCATTTTTTGCCTCCAAAAGATCGTTAGAGCGACATCGTGCAAACAAGTCAGTGAAAGGGTCTAACATTGAGTCTAACATGGGTAGAATGTTGAAGTAATTAATGTGTGATCTTGTGGAAAGTAAGTCCTTGAAGAAAAGGTCTGAAGGCTCTATGAACTATGGGATGAAATATGAGTTTTAAGAAATCCCGATATACCTTTTTTCACCAAAGAAGTCATTGTTCTCTCTGAATGTGATCTCCTTCTCAGGCCCACCGTGAAGAAGATAAGAAGTTCGCTGACATCAAACATCGACTGCGGAAGGACATCGTGCAGTTACGTACCACAGTGCTGCAGATGATAGAACAGGACGCGCAGCTACCTGGCATCGAGAAACTAGAACGACATGAGTTTAACATGGACGTGGACGAGAGACAGAAGATGATCGCCGAGGGAGAGGAGAGAATCAAACAGGTATTCAAATAGTAATGCGATTGGTTCTCGTTGTCTAAGTGGCCCTGTGATTGGTTCTCGTTGTCTAACTGGCCCTGTGATTGGTTCTCGTTGTCTAAGTGGCCCTGTGATTGGTTCTCGTTGTCTAAGTGGCCCTGTGATTGGTTCTCGTTGTCTAAGTGGCCCTGTGATTGGTTCTCGTTGTCTAAGTGGCCCTGTGATTGGTTCTCGTTGTCTAAGCAATGTCTAAGTGGCCCTGTGATTGACAGGGCCACTTAGACAACGAGAACCAATCACAGGGCCACTTAGACAACGAGAACCAATCACATGGCCACTTTTCAGTGAAGAAAATCGCATGTATATGTTAGGATATGTAAGTTGAATGCGTTGTTTTTGTTCTGTAATGTGATTGGTTCTCGTTGCCTAAGTGTTACAGTAGTCACACAGTAAATAGGCTACCCTCCTATATCGTAGTAAATCCCACATCTCAGACCGTAGAAATCCTTACAGTGCCTGCCATGTCTACGCGACCAAGTATTTATATTATGTGAGGTTTTTGGCTGCTGTCAACCACGCGTACCTTTGTGCTCTAAGTGGATTCTCATTCGCTAAAACAGATGAGGCGAGAGAAATCATAGGTGTTTTCAGCATTTGAATGCTTTATGCGCCAAATTAGTTGGTTCAGTGGCGGCAATGAAACTCAAGGAGAAGTCAAATCGCTAGGATAGCACGTTGCGTGAATATGAAATGCCCTCTAATTGGGGAAAGCATCCATTAGAGAAGACCATCTGCAATGATGCACGGCAGCCACATACGTCCGTTTTGTTGTCAGAATCGTAGCTGCAGAAACATGCTGCAACATTTCCGGCAACACCGAAATTGCAACGTGTCCACCTCTTATTTATCGTGACCAGGAATACTTATCGTGACCAGCCATAATACCATGTGATCTTTCCACAGGTACGCGAGGAGACTGAGATGGCAAACCTGGCTCGTCTCTACCTCAAGGAGATGATCAAGCGTGAGTGTTGGGACGCCATGGTGGTGAAGGGACGGTCTTGTATCGCGTTCCGTCTGCCAATGTCCGTTACTAACTACCCCATGAGAGAGAGAACCAAGGGAGAGCTACACGAGTTACAGTACGTGTCAACACAGAGGAAGATCGAGAATGCAGAGATGGAGGCCAGCAAGACCATCACACCTGCGTCATCCAGGAATACTCCTGTTGTAGGTAGGTTCTTGTGACCTGCGTCATCCAGGAATACTCCTGTTGTAGGTAGGTTCTTGTGACCTGCGTCATCCAAGAATACTCCTGTTGTAGGTAGGTTCTTGTGACCTGCGTCATCCAGGGATACCCCTGTTGTAGGTAGGTTCTTGTGTGAAAATCACTTCTCTTGAAGTCCCAGGGGAACCCCTGTCTAATTTTTGTCCATTACCCAGCATGAAATTGGAGGTGGTGTTAAAAATGGCATGCTTCACAGTTGTTTGATACATTACGTGCAAAGAAACCTGCTGGTTGGAGAGATTGAAGAAGGTACTACATGTGTGTAGATGTTTGCTTTTGATCAATGTTATAGCTTGGTTTAGCCATCCATCCAGTGAAATAAGTTTGCATGATCAGAATTCCAGCGCCTCTAGATTTGGTGCAATACTTTTTGGGTGGTCCCTGTTTTCATTGGAGCAGTTTCGGGCGCTGTAGGAGTCATTAAAGGGGCTATGTCATGGTACTGCGCATGTATCGAGTAATCGCTCGGTTGGTGGCTGTTAATGGATAAAATCCTCCC
Source organism: Actinernus sp. WN-2022 (assembly GCA_030867875.1). Classification (NCBI taxonomy): domain Eukaryota; kingdom Metazoa; phylum Cnidaria; class Anthozoa; order Actiniaria; family Actinernidae; genus Actinernus; species Actinernus sp. WN-2022. The sequence goes on along the minus strand of JAOWCC010000577.1, from coordinate 7,140,306 downwards.
TCCCTCAATGCTTGATTGAAAGGATTTGCAAGACTGTTTGTTAGTCATGTTTGCTTTGATTTTAAGCATCCCACATGGCCGAGAGGTTCATTGTTCCTATCAAAATCGGTGGAAATAGCCGTTTCCGGTCCGGAACGCGAATGTAAAGTCTATTACCGTGACACAGCCCCTTTAAAATGTAAATTTCCCACTTTTTCTTTCCAAGTTGGCACATATAAGACCTGCGTCTTGATGAAGTATTTTCCCAATAAAATATCGTGATCGTTACATTAGAAGCAGTAGACACAGAGGACTCATCAGTAGCTATCTGACATAGTTATTTTTTATCGTTGTGGGTAGCACACGTGCTCATACACATGTTATAATTTCTAGATGACCGACTAGATAACGAAGATGAGGATTTCCTGGCCGAGGAGGAGGGTGAGGCTTCATCTGATAACCCAGCCATTACAGGCAGCCGGGGCGCGACATATGGAGGTGGAAGTGACTTGCTTCAGAGTCAATTCCAGTTACACACAGTACAGCAGAAGTATAACCAGATTGTGCTGCTCCAGGTATTCATATTCATATTTACCTTTCCAGTCAAATACAAGCCATCCAACGCCTGAGTTATTTCCGATCCATTATTGAAGTGGCATTGTACGTGCCGTGTGGCGTGACGTATGACGTGACATATGACGTGACATATGACGTGACATATGACGTGACGTGACATGTCGTGACATATCTATCGTGTGGCGTGACGTTTGACGTGACATATGTAACAGTACGTGGCATGACGTGACGTATGTAACATAGAGCATATTTCGTATGAGTGGGACAAACTGCGGCATGTCCGTCACCGTGCTGTAACCGTGCTGTACTGTAACTCTGTGACTTGATTGGATCAGCAGGACAAAGACAATGGGAAACCATTTCAACGTCACGGCATGCCGTACGGTAACCGCGTGCTGTAGTCAGTGCTGTTGTTTGTCCCACTCATACGAAATCTGCTCTAGTACGTGACGTGACGTATGACGTGACATAATGTGAAATAGTACGTGTCGTGTGGCGTGACGTGTAGCTATTCTATTTCTATGTGTTATTTTTCTCTTTATTCTATATATTATTTACCAAGTGGATCAGAACCAATACATGAAATCTGTCGTAAATACAGGACGCCATTCACCGCATCAAACTCACGTTTAACAAGGAATTCGACGACACTTACAAATTCAAAGAAGGTGAAGTGAAGAAAATCCAGGAGAAGAATGATCGCATCAGGAAGATCCTACGAGACTTGGACTTGGAAGACAAGGTGAGGTTATGCGCTTCGCCTGCTTTGATCAGACCCCATGGTTGTTTTAGGTGTCGTTAGAAATTCAGAGGTTTCAGTTAAATTCTCAGGGCAGAATGTACTGAACACCAAAATCTCCCAGTGGGTACCCTAGAGCGTGGGAAAACCACTGCTGGCCCTCGAGCATGCAGTCCGTATTATCTTGGCGCCCGTGTTGCAGTAGTTGATATTCATTTGTGGGGAGTAGCGCAGTGGTTCACCTCCTCACCTCTGTAGCTTGGGTTCAATTACCGACCGCGGCACCATATGTGTGTTGGGTTTGTTTGTATCTCGCCCTACCACATTTAAACGAACCTAAATTCCAATCCACTGAAGAATTCTTGTTCCCGATTAGTAGGCCTCCTGTTACACGTTAACAAAGTCGTTCGTTTTATCTATACCAATTTCTGTGTGACAGTGATCCCCTACACTGATACCGGATGTTGAATTCCGTGTCGTTGTTATCAGGTGTTTGAGCCCGTGATGACTGATGACGAGATGCCTGAGAGGCTGCTGGCAGTGAGAGATGAAGAGGTTCCCTTCGAGAGATTTATCACTCCAGAGGAACAGGGCAGACTTGATGAACAGGCCAAAGTCGAGGAAGGTAGGCCTTGGCAACCGCTGGCAGGCATGACTGGGACGCCTTAGCAACCATCTGAAGTTGTATACCCTTTTAATAAATGGTTGGAACTGGATTATAGTGACGTCAATCGGGGCGGAAAAGCGAAACAAATCGCGAATGTTTAACTCATGATCTCTTGAATAAAAGATAGAAATACAATTCAGACTCTCTGGTAAGAACGTTTTCAAACAGGCCTTCTCAAACTCATTCATAATTCATGAAATATTCATCCAGTGGAGGCTCCAAAACGGCTCCAAAACAATCTGTTGAACACATTGGAAAAATTCATTAAAGGCCAGAACGTTATCCAAAACTTACTTACATTAAACAAACGGCAACCAGTAACACAAAACTCAAACTTATAAAGCTTTATCATCATGTATTTCCTCTTCCGCGTGATTGATTGAATCTCGTCACGTGATAAACACTGTCCGACAGACAACAATTCCCAGTGCATAATGTCCATGAGTGTGTCATTTGAAGGGTTATAAAGACAGTCATCTGCTTTGTGGCTTTGATATGTGCACTGAGATAACCCATAAAATATTTTCTCTCGCGCGTGATTGGTTGAATGCGTTACGTGATGCGATATTTTCTCTTCGCGAGCAGGAAATATCAGCGAATACACCCCCTGTGAACGTATAAGCGCGCGTCAAAGAAAATATTTGAAGGATGATAACAACAATAACCTACATTGTGGCGTCGAAATATGCCCTGATATTTGTCCTTGGACATCATCTGAGCCTCGAAGCTCACAGTTTCCCTCGAGCTTCGCTCTCGGGAAATGTTCTCTTCTCGGATCAAATAACGTCTGCGGACGAAATATCAGGGAATATTTCGACGCCACAAATAGGTTATTGTATTTCAACGCTACAAGTGGAACATTGTTCATCTCAAATCTACTATACAGCTATACTTTTAATTGAAGCCGCAGCGTAGAATATAAAAGAACTGAAGTAACGAATACCTATTTTCTATTAAAGAAAAGTGTATTATAAAAGATTGTAGCGGCAGATATGTGTGGTAACGCTAACTTACGATTTCACCCTACCCCTCCGCAGAAAGGAAAAAAGCGGAGCAGGCCGACAACGCTCGTGAGCGTGCGCTGATGATGATGATGCAGGGACGACTAGAGGCCAACCCTGAAGACGAACTCAAGAAAGACCTTGTACCCCCTGACTTCGTGGTCAACAAGCCACAGGACGAGTGGTCAGAAGAGGATAAGAAGGCTTCCAAAGAGTTTGAGAAGAAGCAACAGCAGTTATTGGAAGACCGAGAAAAGTGGAGGAAGTCCTTGGAGACGGAGCTCAAGAAACTGCAGACGAATATTGGTGAGGCGACTGCTGCTTTCGATGAGAGATTGCTCCAGCTGTTCCAGAGGAAAGTCAAGACAGAGATGACCATCTATCAGGTACTAGGATGTAGCCTGCGTAGCGGTGCAGGGGAGGGGAGGGGAGAGGGAGAAGAGAAGGGAGATTCCTTTCCCGCGGCCCCCTCCCTTGCGCCGCTATGCAGGCTAAGTAGGATGTTATCTCAGTGGAAATGTTAACCACCCAAAAGGATTCTCATGACGATTGTACAGGGCTGTCATTAGAATCCGGCTCCAAGTGATTATCGCCACAACTATGATGATGATCACAAGTTACTTAATGTCAAAGTTAAAGCCAGGGTTGTAACTTATGGCACCAAAGGACTAGCTATATTCACAGTTATCCAGCAACTTAGAGGGCTGGCTCACCTGGTGCCCGTGCGCAGTAAGTATGCTCTTGAGGTAATTAGCATATCATAAATATTCAAACCGTTCAAAATACTTCCGCGATCGCAATGGTTTCTTTCGCAAGCAACAGTAGCATTGTGTCTGTGAGAGGTCATTTCTGATTGGCTGAGGGTAAGATTGAAACCCTTTCAATGTTAGCGGGTAGATTTCGTATAAGAAAGGAAAATTCAGTTACGGAAGTTCACCTCGATTTATCCGAAAAACAGCAATGAAAATCCGGCTAAATGTGTACAAAAACTCTTCAACTCGTCAAATGTAATACTAGGGATTGTTTACTTGTCATCGTCATCACTTGACAATCTGGCGCCATTTCTTGTGAAAATCTTCAACATTTTGCGTAACATGGTTTTGATCCCGTGTTGACTTGAATGCTGAACGGACGGTTTTCAAATTTAGTCGTCGTTCCTTGCCTTGCTGAACCCATCGTTTGGAGTTCTAAAGACTTGTAAAGAGAGTTGGAATTCGCCTCCTTTTATGATAATTGTTGTGAAGCCTTGGTTCGTGAAGTGTTTATAAATGCTTCGCTGGAATAAAGTCAGTGAGATAGCTTGGCTCGAACTTCGCCGTTTCCTAAATAATATTTTTTGAAGAGTCAGTCAGTGGCGTAGCAAGGTTTTTAAAATTTGTAGGCCCAAACAACTGCTCCGTAAGGATCGCTTCTTGAGTGGTCCGGGAGCATGCTTCCCCGCGAAATTTTTAGATGTAGACTTTCGCAAATGCCTTCTGCTGCACTTCCAGGTCATGTTTTGTGTATTACGACAGCTCCTCAAGCCCAACATTCATTTGTAATAAGACAAGTAGGCTGTAAAATGTGTAGGCCCGGGCCTACGGGTCTATAGGCTAGATACGCCCTTGTCAGTGTTTTTGGTGACAACGTAAGCTACTCTAAACAGCAAGCAACATTTCAAACGGACATCAGAGACTTCACATACCTTGGCCTTTAAGCTCCCGCCAGGTTTTGAATATTTGTTTAATTTGCTTAAGTATATAGCAGCATGTTGGCTTTTCCAGTGTCGGTTATTCATTTTTTTCGTCAATTGCCTCAAGGCAGGCGTTTTCTTTCCTGCCCCGACTCGTTTACCTCCCCTTCCTCCAGAGACTTCTTTCATCGCAATTTCGAACAAAAAATGTAAAAATGAAATACTCTACATTTAGAATGAATGCTAAACAAAACTTTCCTGCAAAAAAATATGTTTTATAGGTTCGAAATAAGAGCGATGGAAATGGATTCCTGAAAGGTTTCTTCAGAGGGAGGTTTGATTTCGTACCGCCGGAGTCGGAAATCAAATTTTGCCTTTGGCCGTGCGATAGCCTGGTAACGAATGAGCGCTGCCCCAGCCCCTTTAATGACAGCCCTGTGAAGAAAGACAAAAATGTCTACTCAGATTACCAGAGTATGTTTTTCAAGTGTACTGGAGAAAATCTGAGACAATACTGCTTTAGAAAGAAATTTAAATCAACTCGAAATCAGTCCACGGTGACCAGAAATGATGTTTGTAGAGTAAGATTTTGTACTCCACTCTAATCCTTGCAATCTTCTATAAAAACAGCAAAGATATTCACAAAGTATAGATCTCTTATCACAGGGTCTTATTTTGTTATTTTTATTGAGCCAATTTAATTGAAAGTGCCCCTTAAAAATGTGGTGATTTGCAGTGATTTAGTTTTGTACACTAAACTTGATACTATTATAAAAATCAATACAGCAAAATCTGACGGCTTAGCTTTGACAGGCTTGACAGCCAAAATGATGCGCGCGAGCGGGATTTCCCGGGTAAAATTCACGCAGGCGCACGCGTTTTACAGACCTGTCTGCTGACAATGAAAAGCGTGCGTGAAGGCATGTCAGGTCGTGCTCAAACTCCTTACTCCAACTCGTGTTCTCTTGGCTTCGGTTGTTCGAACTGAGCGTTAATCCTGGATTAAAGTTTGCCGGGTCCTCTAGGTAAAAGAGTCTTTCTGCAATCTACGATTGACACTGCTCGTTCCCATCAAACTATCCATTTGAAGCACCAATTCAGTATTAACAAGTTAACAAATCAAGCCAATCATTACTCTTAATCCTGATTGGTTGTAATATGATGTTATTGCTTGTGTGTATAGGAGGAACTAAAGACCCTGCGTCTGCTGGTATCCATCCTAACGGAAAGCGAGCTTGGTACCCAAGAGACTGAACTACTCCGCCGCATGGAGGAGAAAAAAGAGAAGAAGTCTCAGGTCTCATCAGCACTCGCCGAGGCCAAGAGGGCAGTGGATGAGTTCCGCGACGCCTATGAGATTCTGACGATAGAGGACAAGACACTGGATAAGGCATTCAAGAGGGAGTTCTCCGACCAAGATGCACACACCGTTGAGCAGTTGTACAAGCTGTTCAAGAGACGGCCAAGGTGAGGTCAATAACAACAACACAGTAACTATCGTATGTTGCTGGACCGTGCTGTAACTTTGTGGTAAACTCTGCAGTTTGATTGGATCAGAAGAATAAAAATAGTGGGAAATCCATTTGAATGTTGCGACATGTTCTACGGTAACCGTGCCGTCGCTCCTTGCCGTAACTGTCCAACTTTCACGAACTTAATATAATACCATGAGGGGTTTTTCACACTCCACTCCAAGTTTGGGTGATATCCTAAACTGAATAAAAAAGGTTAAAATGCTGTACATTGATTGGTGTATTTATGACAGCTCATCAAAGCTCAGAACAACAAAACAAAGGTCCTCCATCTATAGATAACAGAAGTTTGCTATTCACGCCTATTTAAAGACGTTTGTCGTAGCCTGCGGCCCTCCCTTCCCTTCTCCTCTCCTCCCCTCCCCTCTCTCCCCTCCCCTCTCCCCTCCCCTCTCTCCAACCTTAGGGTCGCTATGCAGGCTATGTTGCTGATATATTGCTAACGTGACCGACCATTCACCTGTTATTCACTAGAGGGCAAAAACAGTTACGTGCAGCCACCGAGTCACATGCTGACGTACCGGGTGGTAGTCCATTCAGCCCCAGACCCTCGTCGTCTCGGGCGCAGTCCGCCGCGGCTAAAACTTTAGAAAAGGCCATGGTGGAGTTGGACAGCGAGGAGCACATGCCAGAAGGACTGGAGCCACACGTTTGGCAGAGATTGGTAGAGACGAGAAGACAGAAGGTGGAGAGTGAGCAGCTGGTATGTGTCTGTATTGTAGGCAGTCCAGGGAACATTACATTTCTGAAGAGGGTGGGGTTGGGTAGGCTCGGTTTCAGCCGTTGGGGTGTCGTTTCTCCAAAGCCTCCCCCCACTAACGGCTGGGCGCGCGGTCAACACACCGTGTCCGTGACGTCATCTCATTATCTTCAATATTATTTATTTATTTGCGTGTAGCGTAGGTTCGATTCCGCGTAAACTTTCAAAACACATTGGAATTCTTTAAACTAAAACTCCAAGTGTGAAATTAATTCGACGTAGGTAAAGGTTTTATTTAATACTACCTGTTATTATTAGCTCTCATGTTCACAGTCCAAGTTTTCAAGGAAAGCCCGGCTGTTGAGACACTCGCTGACAGAAATTAAAAGCCGAAATTTATATTAAGTTCAGATGTTATCTCGGAACTCTGAGCTGAGCTAGAGTCGAGTATTCCCGCTCAGTACTTGTGTAGAGTATGTCTTGGAGACATAAATTGTACAAACTTAGTACATAGGACTTGAAGAGTTGTAAAACTCATTTGATGCAGCGATTTTCAAGTGAATCGGTGATTGCAGAGTTAAACGCGTAAACATGGCCTGCGTCAGACATGATTTCCTCTCTTCTATAAACTCTTTTAATATGGAGTCTCAGTCTTTTCTTCGCCGATAAAGGCAGCACTAATTTTCTTTGAAGTAAGAATAGCCGGGCTACCTTGGTCTTGCATCGGTAAGGTTAAATGAGAAATGACTCAACATTACGAGCTGCGACCTTTGAGCTGACGGTTTCCCAAGTGACTTCCAGAGCCAGTGCGTTTACTGACAAAGTAAACTAACTCTCTTACTGCTTCTTTGTGTGAATCCTTGAATTCTTCGAAACCAAACTTTTCCAGAGCAAATTTAAACGCATTTTGGAACAGCAATCGAAAGTCTTTGGTCCGGCTTTCAAAAGTTTACAATGTAAATTATGCAAATCAATTCAGCGACAGGATTTGAGTGGCAAGGTTTTGATTGGCTAAAACGAACAATGTCTCAGCTCGCGCGCCCAGCCGTGAGTGGGGAGAGGATCGCGGGCTCACCGAAACCCCCACGGCTGGAAACCGAGCCTAGGGGTTGGGCAGCAGGAAAGATTCGTATTCACGGACGAGCTGGAACGAGCACTCAATGGAGGCTCGTGCGGCGAATTCACTAAAAGCTATTTAGAATTAGAAAAGAATCCCTCGTTTAGCCTCGATTTAGTGCTAGTTCCAGCTCGTCCGTGAGAATACCAATAATGCCTTGAAAAAAATAATGCGCATCTCTTAATAAATATAACGCCGATGGCTTATAAAGAACATTCTCCAAATTTGTAAACAAAATTGTCTTAAAATATTTTTAATGGAAAATAATTTCTAATCTCAAACTTACTCAAACACGCAGTTGTCCATTCCTAACAGTTGACCTCCCCAATACCATTTTTACCACTTCTTATTTGAACGTGTGCTTCATCGCTAAAGTAGCCACGTTGAGGATGGTCAGGAACTTTATTCCAACTGAAGTTATGGTAGGAATATGTGAGGCTTTTGTTCTACCACACTTAGAGTATTGTTCCACAGTTCTAGTTGACATAACTCCTGGCCTATCCAATAAACTTGAGTTGACTAACCAGTGTGCCATCAGGACATTGCTGAAACTGGCAAGGGCTACTTCATGTGGTAGCTTACTGAACATGGTTGAGCTTACGCCCTTAGAGCACCGCCGGTACGTCCAGTCTCTGCTATTGTAAGTTGCACAAGTGTGTCTACGACGTCGCACCAAAATATATCAATTGATTTTTTTCATTCCGGGCTAGTACATGCAATCTTAGGGGAGATATGATTCTTCAGTTGCCAAACTATAAGTCTAAGTATTTTCATAATTCTTTTACTTACATAATAGCCTACCTAACGAATTTCGTATTATTTCTTCCCCGGTTATTTTCAAGTCTAAAATAGATAAAGTTGCGTTATCATCAATGACACATGGTGCTATTAGCATGCGTGTCACCTAGATATATTTTACCTTAGCAAGCGCAATATTTAGAAATACTTTACATTTATTATTATTGATTATTGTTGTTGTTGAAATCATTATAGTATTATCATTAATATTACTAGTATTATCTAATTGTAAATCAGCAAACATTGATTGTATTCTTAGAATTTAATACCAAATTTTCATCCTCTATCTTAATTAGTTGACTGCACGTACACATTGTAAACGAGCTTATGCCCATTAGTGACTACGTGGTTAAATAAATTACTACTACTACTAGTAAAGAATCAAACTTAGATAAGCAGATTATATATAACAAGGTTTTCAGCTAGCCTATATATGGTAAACGAGTAGTGTTAAGAATTTCTAAGAGCGTTGTGTTCTTTGTGTGCGTAAGATCTAGAATCAAGACAGCTATTACCTGGTTGTATAGCTTCAATAAAACTCGAGATTTGTAACTCTCAATCCACCGAACAGCAAAAAAATCAGAACTTGTACATTTACCCAGAATCCTTTGCGCGTGAAAATCTTTAAATCCGTTCTAAAACCGTTCTAAAATAATGCTGATGATGTCTTTATTGTTAAAATACATTACACATTTTACAATAGATTACAAAAGGCTATGTACAGTAAAAATACCTACTTTAGAAAAATCTTAATTTCCCAGTTCATGATGAAAAATAAGCCATCTTGGATTGCGGCACTTCCCGTTCATGTTTGAACCAATTTCCTGCAACCTCCTGGTAAATCTATCGATAATAACTAAAGCATCGTATCGTATGTTAGCAATTACAGTCTGATATCTAAACAGCTATTGTATTGCGTTATTTTAGGTAAAAGCCAAAGCCTTGGTCTTGGCCGAGATGAACTCGTACTATCAGAAACGAGTGGATGAGGACGAGAAAGTGCAGAGGGAGATAGAACACACATTCCAAGGGCTACAGAGGTACGCCACACACGTTGCACTGCAGGCGCTCGTCTCTGTGGTTACATAATGGAGTTTGACCGAAATAACGAGTGCGTGCGGGTGGTTCTATGTTAGAGTGCTGTCAAGATGCCATGGAACCGTCTCTATATTAGATAATATAGAGAGTTTAAGCTTTGACGACGAGTTCGAGTTTGGTCCGTATTCGAGTTTGGTCCGTACTCGAGTTTGGTCCGTATTCGAGTTGGGTCCGTACTCGAGTTGGGTTAGGGTTAGTGTGACAGTACTACGACTTCTCCACGTGACGTGCGCAAAACATATGACTGAGCAGAAATGACTTTTTTGGGAACTTGTCCTCGTACTCATCATCGATGCCTATAAACTCTCAAATGTGTGTTAACACACAACGGCTGCCTCGTGTCACAACACGGCTAAACGTAACGCGCATGCGCTTTTGATGAGCTTCTGTCAATACTTATCTGTGAACCCTTAAGGCCCGTGAGAACTCGCTGTTGACCTGTGAATATGTATGGCTTCAAAGTCAGAGCTATAACAGGGATCGCTCGACTCTTTCACTATGGAGAAAAGCCCATTTATTTTGGCGATTGTTTCGTTTCTTCGATTTTCACGAATTTCGAGGAGCTGAAAATCGGCTCAAAAAAACCTTCCCATTCGCACTTGAAATCAAGAGCAAACACAAAATAACCACTCAGTCGTTACAGTACCTTGTTTAATCTTTCCAACCAGCAGGTTTGTTTTCACAAAACACACCAAGCGACGGTGAACCACGCCGATGTTTGCACTGCATTTCACTCGACCACATTTTCCTGCTCCCACCTCCGATTGCATGCTGGGTGATGGACAATTTTTTACAAGGGGTCCCCCTCTCTGGGACTCCGGTAGGTTTTTTTTTAGAAGTCTTTTACCCCTACAGCCAAGAGCGGTGATTTGGACTCGAGCCGTTGCTTTAAAGTGACAAAAACACATCCTAATAGGTTGAGCAGGGGTAAAAGAATGCCAACTGCAGGATTTCAAGGATTTCATTGAAGAATTTTTTCCCGTGTCTGAAAGCACAAACACAACGGAAAAACCCTGTGAAATCCCCTCACAAGGCCTACTAAAAGCAAACCAAGTAATTTTCAGCCGTCCTCAGACTTAATGATGTCCTCAAGCTCTCTGACAGTGGCATTTTTCTCCAAAATTAGAGCACATTTCATTGGAAACCCTATCGAAGCAGCCATACCTACCGTTGACCAGTTCGTAGAATTCACCCGAATGGCATTGTGGAGAAAGTTTGAGCCCTCGGCTTAAAAAGTCAGCAGTATTTAACTACCCCGGGCTAGCCAAACTTGAACTGAGGGGGGAGGATTTCACCAATTGAGCTCACACACGATCGGACGACAAAGAGTTAAGGCCCGTGAGAACTCGTTGTTTACCTGTGAACCCTTAAGGCCAGTGAGAACTCGTTGTTTACCTGTGAAGGCCAGTGAGAACTCGTTGTTTACCTGTGAACCCTTAAGGCCAGTAAGACTCGTTGTTGACCTGTGAACCCTGGAACCTTAGCCCTAAAATCTCGTCATTTACCTGGGAACTTGTTTACTGACCGGTTAGGGTATTGTTTATGGTTCGGGTTTGTGTTTGTTTGAAAGTTTAGTTATATAATGGAATAGTGAATGGTTTCAGGCACTGTAGGCAGTTTAACTCAGATTATAAGCTCGAACCATTGGTCAGAAGGTGAGCGGTTCGAGTGCCGGTCCGGATGCAAATCAGGAAAAGGTAAGTCATAAGTATATGACTGAGTAGGTGGTAGGCAGGTAAGGACAAACAGATGTAAACAAGTAGTTATAGCATTCAAATATTTTAGAATTTTGGTTGAAGGCACACGATTAGAAGGTAGGGAAGATCATTTAGATTAGATGGGTATAACCTATTTAGACTTCGTAACAAACCTGAGACACAAGAATACACACACCACGTTCACACAATACACGACTATCATTAATATCTATTATTATAAAATAGATTGGATAGTACGCGCACTCTGATTGGCTGTTGTCCGTGTTTGCATAAACACGAAAAGGACGTAAACCCACCCTGTGCATTCGATCTCGCGTGTATTTTATAAAATAAATATAAAACGTTTTCCGTGTTTACCTAGCCTGCTGCAAACACTCGTGTAAGTTTGGGAGAATTCTCAAGTTTTTGTGTAAACCTTCGGTCTCGGGTTTACACAACAACTTGAGAATTCTCCCAAACGTCCCCTTAAATTTGCATCAGGCTATGTAAACACGGAAAACGTTTTGTATATATTTCTTAAATGTATTATTGATACAGACTCCGTGACGAAAAGATCAAGTTCTTGATTAACCTTGAGGTTCAGCTCCTCCTCAAACAGGGACAGGTAATAGCAACATCTGCCATTGGCATGTCTTCCTAGCCTCCTCCGCAGAGAACTCCCAAGCTAATGAAGAAAATTGAATCATCTGACCGGGCTTCCTGTGGTTCTTGTTGTGCACAGGAAGCCCGGTCAGATGATTCAATTTCCTATTACCTTTGGAGTCGCCTGTGAAGGAGGCTGGTGTCTTCCCAGCGCTGTGTATTTTCTCTAAACATATCTCTCTCTCCTGTCTTGTATATCCTGTAGTATATACTGTCCTATACGGTAAGGCGCGGTTGAAAATGTTGAATTTGCGCGGTATAAGTTAATAAATTTATTATTACATGGCCGCCGCGGAAATACGGAATATTCGAGCGTTTAGCTTGGTGATTCACTTGGTATTACGTGAAAACCACCCGGCAGGCATTTTCATTTCTAATTTTGAAGAGAAGCAAAATCACCCCAAAACATGTCACCAAATCAACATTGCTCAAGATGGTTTTCTCTCTTTAAAAGTAATGTTGTTTTTTTACATTTTAGAGGTAAAAAGAGCATATAAGACAAAACCAGTTTTGGTCTGTAAAGTGGTATCCCACACGTGTTGATATAAATGATATCCCCACTGGAGGCAGTGTGATATGTAAAGTGGTATCCCACACGTGGTGATAACAATGATATCCCCACTGGAGGCAGTGTGATATGTAAAGTGGTATCCCACACGTGTTGATATAAATGATATCCCCACTGGAGGCAGTGTGATATGTAAAGTGGTATCCCACACGTGTTGATATAAATGATATCCCCACTGGAGGCAGTGTGATATGTAAAGTGGTATCCCACACGTGTTGATATAAATGATATCCCCACTGGAGGCAGTGTGATATGTAAAGTGGTATCCCACACGTGTTGATATAAATGATATCCCCACTGGAGGCAGTGTGATATGTAAAGTGGTATCCCACACGTGTTGATATAAATGATATCCCCACTGGAGGCAGTGTGATATGTAAAGTGGTATCCCACACGTGTTGATATAAATGATATCCCCACTGGAGGCAGTGTGATATGTAAAGTGATATCCCACACGTGTTGATATAAATGATATCCCCACTGGAGGCAGTGTGATATGTAAAGTGGTATCCCACACGTGTTGATATAAATGATATCCCCACTGGAGGCAGTGTGATATCATTTTACGATGTTGATATCAGCCGTTATACCACTGGTTAATAAACGGTCAGTCCCTTTGGCAGTGTCGGCACGTCTTCCGTTCCCGCTCCCTTCTTTCGTTCCCGTTCTCTTCTTTCGTTCCCGTTCCCTTCTTTCGTTCCCGTCTTAGTTTCCCTTCCTTTGTGTGTCTTATGAACAGTGTTTTGTAATGCTCTCGTAGGTCGAGATGTCGTCAGGTCCTTTCATTACAGATTACGCGGACAGTATTTTAATCCACCGTGCTGTGGTGGAAGATCTCAACGCACAGATCACGGTAAGATTACAGCCAAGTTACTAATTCAGCCTAAACTAAGGTATTGAAACATGGCGCCTATCAGACGCTGCGTAGAAATGCTATTAGCGACTTCAAGCAACCAGGACGGCAATAATGACGACAGGACGTAGAAAAGTGTTTTCTCCCGAAATTTGGTGTTGACTATTTCCCTTGTTCGCCTTGAATTGTTTTTCACGACCAGATTTTCGAAAAATATGAGTATAGAAAAATGGATTGATTTACTTTCTTACGTTTGCGTTCTCTTTAAAACGTACAATTGATTTTCACGTTGTGTTTTTGCAGAGAAAGGTGAAAATGTAGGCGACTGCGTGCATTTGCATGTGCAATTATTGTATTTTATAATTAAGGCTATTGTTTTATGCAATTGTCCAAGACGTTGCCGTCGTGATTGCTTAAACACGAAGTTCCGTTATGAAAAGGGGAGCCCAGGTTTGTCACCTTCAGTTGCCAATCGGCCTTTGTCGAGTGAACATCTATAATGCTCCGCATGAGTGCTCCCTACTAATTGCTTGTCGCGCGAAATACAAATGAAACAAAAATTAAGAAGCTTCCTGCTTAGCATTAGTTACTATTTGTTTCCATACAACTAGCATAACTAAAGGAGGACAGAGAGAGACTTCGAAACTGAATAAACCTCAATGTATTATTGCAGAATCTTGGTAAAGGAAAAGTATCAATCATGGAGGACAGTAAAGAATTCAGGAAGGGAATTCACCGCTTAGAATGGTACGTATAAACATATTCTACTACAGGAGCGTGTGGTTCAGGTTGGCAAAGCTAATGTGAATCAATAACACGTGAAAGCAAACCTCGGCTTTTGGAACAAATTGCCATTAAATTGTCTAAATTGAAAATTTGTTGAAAAAAATGGAAAATATATTTTAATTTTTGAAAAAATTGGGTACAAGCCATTTTCGGCTTTGAATTTTGGCGACGCCATCTTGGATCTGAAGACGTTTTTTTGCAGTCCCTATTGTTACACGACAAAAGAGCTGTTGTTTTCTGACAAGAGAAAGTTAGTAGAATGTTTTGTTTTACGATTAATCGATTCAGGTGTGTTCAATTCATCAATCATGTGGTATATTTTAATGATATGCAGTGCGATGCTCAGTATTGGTTGTATTGCAGGGAACACAATAAAATGCAAATGCAAGCAGAGGATCTGCAGACGAAAGCACGAGATATACAACTCCTGCGCGTTACTAAGGATCTGCAACAGGTATACAATACATCGTGCTAGTTCGAAACGGCAGTATACATCAGCGCTGAGCGACCTAAGTGATTGTTTGCACCGCTTAAAAGAGTTTGTATAGCGTATCACAAGGCTCCCGCGTTACTATCTTGAAATGCAACCTGAAATGTTATTGGTTACCCAAACAATAGCCTACCCCTAAAATAATACAAACCCTAACCCTAAAACAATGGGATTCTTTATCAGTGAAGTCCAATAGGATACGACCTACAGAACAGTGAAGTCTAACCGGGCTATCGATTTAGCGAGAATAGTTTTCTATAGCCTGCGTTGCAGCTCTGGAGTATCGGAGCGCAGCGAGCGGGGATAAGGGGGATTGGGGCGAGAGAGAGAAAAGAGAGGGGGAGGGGGTGGGAAGGAGAGGAAGAGAGAGCCTGCCGGCAAGCCATGGTTATTTTGGTATCAACCCACTAATTAAAATGCATAAAATTAGTTAGTCATTCGACCGATTCATCCAATCATCAGGCGGCGGAAGTGAAAACCATGTTTAATATCTGTCAAACTCACGCGTAGAATCTCAAGGAATCTCAACTCGAGCGTAAAATTCAAAACAAAAAATATACGAACTTGGAGAATGTCAGCTGAAACTCAACTGAAACTCAGCTGAAAGTTTGCAGGATAAAGATAACTAAGATAAATAGAACTCGTTGCCGCTGAATATAAAGTCTCCACTAAATCAGAGAGAATACTGCCGACCACAATAAACGCCAGAACGAAGTTCTGCCAAAAGAAGTGCTAAAAACCATCCACTCAGCGTTACGAAATCATCAAAGCAGCTCGTATTTTCGGAAGCACAAGCCTGTTCCTCGAACACACCGGTCCATGTTTCAACCATGTGCGATTCGTCGACGACAATACAACGCTTGTGGAGTTCCGATGCAGGATTCTTCAGCTCCTCGCGAAATTCGCTCTCATTACTTCTTCTGCAGAACTAAACACTACAGCAACTTGAAGTTGCACTTCTGTAGTTCCTCGGGTTTTAATAACACTAGTGAATGCTTGGAATATCTTTTTCCAAACCCAGTTGGGATTACAGCTAGAACATCTCTTCCAGACAAAAGATTTCTAATTCTAATAGCCTTTCTCCTGTTCTTTCTTTAAATTCATCGCTGAGGGAATTCTCGGTATGTTTGTCGCCAAATTAATTGTTTCTGCTCTTATCGCATGCCATGCATGAATAAAATTTAATGATTTATGTGGCAATCACGCATTTTAGCCAATAGCAATACGCGGCCTTCTGAGGCCGAAAGTTATCAAAATAATCATGGCTTGCCGGCAGGCGCTCTCTTCCTCTCCTCCCTACCCCCTCCCCCTCTCTTTTTTCTCGCCCCAATCCCCCTTATGTCCGCTCGCTACGCTCCGATACTCCAGAGCCGCAACGCAGGCTAAGTTTTCTAAAAAAACTGATTATACCGTAAACTGTTGGGCCAAGATCCAGTATGAAATATCGAGACTTGTAGTTATGGACTTGTGATTATCTATACCTCTTTTGGTGCGTGAAATAATTTCTGTAGTTGTTCAATAAACTATGAGTACATTACAAGATTAGGATGATAAAAATCGACACAATAACGTAACGGATATCTAGGTTAATAACGAGGCTGTATCATGCTGGTTTATAATATTTGTGAATATTAATTTATTATGTATTATTTATTCATATATGGATTACCAACTTTCAAGCCAATGTATTCTTTATATAGTTATTCCTTTTTTTCGCGAGTGTGGAACCTGCTTCCAGACAAGGCCAGCTAGTAGCAAATAGCTTGCAGGCTTTCAAATCAGCCGCCATGTCTGCTATTAGATGAATCCATGTCGTATAACTCGTAACCATGACTTCCTTTCGGTCTGGGAATACCCTATTCCCTAATACCCAGACAACATTAATTGAAATAGCTGTATATACACATGTAGCACGTGCACATGAATTTTATTAACGCACTATTATGCACTAAAGACAGTGAGTTATTTACATTAGTCATGTATTGTATTAACGCACTATCATGCACTAAAGACAGTGAGTTATTTACATTAGTCATGCATTGTATTAAAGGGAACCTCGGCTGAAAAACAATGTTTGCTCTCAAGTGTTTGTTATGGATGCCTAAGTCTGTTTCTGTGTTTGTCTCCAGTAAATTGTACACTAGATATCATTTACGCAACAATTTTCTTGTCGATAAAACTCATTTGAATTTCCTGCGCGCCGCCATCTTGAATTTTATGACGTCACAGTGTTGCCTTATTGTCAGAAAACAATAGCTCTTTTGTTATGCGACAATAGGGCACACTGTGACGTCATGATATCCAAGATGGCGGCGCGCAGGAAATTCAAATGAGTTTTATCGAGAGGAAAATCGGTGCATAACTGACATCTAGTGTGCAATTTACTGGAGACAAACACAGAAACAGACTTAGGCATCCATAACAAACACTTGAGAGCAAACATTGTTTTTCAGCCGAGGTTCCCATTAACGCACTATCATGCACTAAAGACAGTGACAACTCTAAGAGTAAGTTATTTATATTAGTCATGAATTTTCAATTCCCCGTATTAGTAAAACCTACTTTTGAGAGTATAATAGGCAGGAAACAGTCACGTGCTGATATATCACTTCATTGACGAATGTCATGGGATAAAGTACCCATCCAGGGTAATGGAAGGCTTTTCTGGAGAGCAAACAATCTTCAAAAATGCAATTTTAGAAAGATCAACAACAATTGGAGGTGGAAAATAGCATTTACAAACAGGTTTATGTAATCTCATCACCGATCTCGTACAACTAAATAGATTCCAGTTCGACCGAGGAATCCGTGTCCCCGATTAGTAGACCCTTTCCAGGGTCAGCTGGAACACTAGACGTTATATATAAAAAACGAGAGCTAGTGTTTTACCAGGGGATTCCAAACACCTGGAAAGATGAAAGCACGAGGCCGCTTCGGCCGAGTGCTTTTATTATTTCGAGGTGTTTGGATTCCCTGGTGAAACACGAAGTTCGAGTTTTTTATATAACTTTTCAAGCGAAAACAATAACTGCATTCATAAATCATTAGAAAGTATTGTTTGCCTGGAATTTTATTGCATGCAATTATAGCCTACAAGGGTTGTGATTGTTGGGATGATTGTTGAACTGATAGTGTAGTGGACAAAACAGCGGACTAGTAGTCAAGAGCAGCCATGAGGATGATGGTTCGAGTCACACTGGACACCAATTTTTATTTCCGTCTTCTCCTTCACTTCTCCATGTAAAGTCATACTTATGCTGTAATCCTTGTAGCTTAATTAGGTCCAACACATGCATGAATCTTGATACCCAATGAGAACACAGATGAACATCACTAGTGATTTGGATATCCAAATCACTAGTGATGTTCATCTAGTGTTTCATTGGGTATCAAGATTCATGCATGTGACCAAATGCAGTCCTCTGATTAACTAAAAAGCTCATTAATTATTCATGAGTTTGAGAAACGTGAATAAAGTTGTTTATTTATTAATTATTGCCCTCCAGTACAACCACGTGATTGCCCATTATCTAAGTATCCACCCAGTTGCTCGTTATTTTAGTGTGATATTCTTGTTTACTTTTGTCCTGTCAGTTCTTATCAGAAGGTGATCACCATACTCGACAGCAGCAAGAAATAGCCACGTTAGAACAGACACTGGCGCTCGTACACAAGGTATCCAACACAAGTTGATATAGTTGTCTTATAAGAGGAATACGCGTTGGATAATGTCTATAACAATGATTAGTTGACTCGTACACAAGGTATCCAACACAAGTTGATATAGTTGTCTTACAAGAGGAATACGCGTTGGATAATGTCTATAACAATGATTAGTTGACTCGTACACAAGGTATCCAACACAAGTTGATATAGTTGTCTTATAAGAGGAATACGCGTTGGATAATGTCTATAACAATGATTAGTTGACTCGTACACAAATTATCCAACACAAGTTGATATAGTTGTCTTATAAGAGGAATACGCGTTGGATAATGTCTATAACAATGATTAGTTGACTCGTACACAAGGTATCCAACACAAGTTGATATAGTTGTCTTACAAGAGGAATACGCGTTGGATAATGTCTATAACAATGATTAGTTGACTCGTACACAAGGTATCCAACACAAGTTGATATAGTTGTCTTATAAGAGGAATACGCGTTGGATAATGTCTATAACAATGATTAGTTGATGATAGAGAGGTTAAAGTGCATATGAACCCAATTTTTTAACATTAAAATCGATTCTACATCAAGTAAATAGGTGAATAGTAAAATATTTCTTAATTTGAGTGCTGCGTCTATGAGTTAGAGGTTTCTATTTCAAGTATGCTAATAACTATAAATATATACCCTGCGAGCAGAAACTCCACGAAACGAGAAGAAAAGAAAGCTCTGCAGTATTCGTGTTGTTTTCGTATTGAGCATGCACCAATGATTCTGGGCGAGTCAAGCCTGTTGAACCGGTTTATCAGTGCGTGGCTATTGTTTTGTTTTATGCTGATGACCAAACCTGAGCCCACCTGACCGCCATTGTTGCAGTGGGCTCAGGTTTGGTCATGTTTTGGTGATAAACCAGTTTAACAGGCTTGACTTGCCCAGCATGCTCAATACGAAAACAACACGAATACTGCAGAGCCTTCTTCTCGTTTGGTGGAGTTGAAGAAAATTCTGCTCGCAGAATAGCTAATAATTTATTTTATACATACTTGCTGGTAGAGATAAATGACCTTTGAAGAAAATCTGTTATATTTGAAACTTATATCAGTGATTTTACCAAATATTTGTCTAAATCGTACGGTACGGCACTCGTTTAATAAGAGGTACTTATCAAATGACCCGTACGGCGCCGTATGTTTGACGTGAGCATGCTGGAAAAAGCCGAGTAAGGCATAGGAAATTCAACCTCTGTTTGTGTTATAGAATGAGATTCTGAACGAGTATTTGTGGGGGGGGGGGGATTGTAGAAACAAAATAGACAAAGACCCATCAATGTCGCAGAAGTAGGATCGAGTACTACTTCGGCAACATAGCGCGCAACATATTGCACCGTGTGTCCGTACCTTTAGGCCCAAAATACTGTTATTCTTTATTGGGCAATTTCAGCGAATTAGTTTTATCACTGGACCTCTCCACCTAAACTAAACCTCAACTGTTTAGGTGGAGAGGTCCTAGGTCTAACCTTACTCAGTCAATAAGTACCTGGTATTTCTGTCATTGTCTAGATGCATGAGCGCAATGTGAGCGACCGTAAGGAAACACTAAAGGCAATCAAGCGATTGATTCGTAAAAAGGAGAAGGGTAACTCACAGCTGGATGGGGACTTGGAGGAACTTGCCCTGTCTGTCGCAGAGAGGAGAAACATCAATGACATGAATGGTGAGTCGACGCGTCGAGTTGTGTAGTTACTCAGGTGTTGGCATTAGTCATCGTGGCGTTAACAGAACAGGCTACGTCTCATGAAGTTGTAAGAATCACAGTGGGGGGTGCTGCTTGGATGTTATAGAGGATATTATATGGCAGCGCAGATATACGGTTTTATCTTCTAGTGGTGAATGCCGTAATACACCAGAAGATCAAACCGTATCTCCAAGCTGGCATGTATAACATTCAACAAGCCTAAAACAAGTGAACAGAGGAAAGATAGTTGGTTATTAAGTAATGATTCAGCTAAGAACTGTAGCAAAAGACAATATGCTGCGGCAATGAGCATATCTCCACATACGAGTTTGATTGATATTAATACTAAGTAATGATTCAGCTAAGAACTGTAGCAAAAGACAATATGCTGCGGCAATGAGCATATCCCCATATACGATTGTGCTTGAATATGCCTGAAGTGCTGTATGAGATGGCTACAATCCAAACTACACCCAGAAAATATAGTATTTTTATGCTATGGGTTCTTTTTACTGTGAAAAACTCAAAGCCACCATCCAGCCAATCGGAAAGGGAGAAAACAAAAGACCTTTCAATCTCAATTTTTGATAACTTTCCCCACATACGATGTTCTTCGAAGTTAAACCATAGTTAGTTTGATCAAAAATAAATTCAAACTTCATTATCGAATGCAAATGCATTATTTCGATGGGTTTTTATTGAGTTTATGAGTATCAACCAATGAAATTACGAGAAAGAAGAATGGAAAATTAGCACATTTTCCATTCCTTTGCCGGTCATGGTATCGTTCTAAGCCGGAGCGTTACTTGATGATTGCCAACTTTAAGTTTGACATTTGTGATTGCTTTGAATTTCATGTGGAGCATCGCAGAGATGTTCACTCCACAAAGGTTGATTGACAACTGAAGGTGGTAATGACCTGGCCATAGCCATTTTATACCAGAACTTCCTAAAACCTGATGTGAACAAGAGTTACATGGACATTTATGCTAATCTTGAACTTTCTGTTGTTGTTCTCGTATACACAGCCGCTGGTCGAAGTGACACAGGCGCAGAGCGTCGTATGCAGGACATTGTTGCTCGCCGGAAGTTAATCGACTTAGCTAAGGTCCAAGCACAGGAAGTGGCCGTGCTCAGAGCGGAAGTGGAACGATTACGCATGCGTACATTCCCTGCTCTCGTCCAAGTTGAACGTTGACTTGTATATCTCTATTTGATATTCGCCATTTACTCTGCTTCTGAAAACATAAGGACATTTTTAAAATAGAAACGTTCAAAAATGTTATATATTCTGTTTCATATCTCACGCACATTCAAGAGTGTTTTTGACAGTTTTTAATAGGATACATTCCACCTGTTGGCTACGTAATTAGCGTGCGTATTTAGCAGTTATTTCCCCTCGAAGTATTTTATTCAAGACCAGGATCACCCACAATGTTTCCTTTCCTTGGTAAAATACGAATGTTATTCTGTATATATACATGTATTATGCTGATAATAAGAGATCGCTCACGAATTATGAATAATCGCTCTGTATTGTTTACGTACACTCGAGAAGAAGTTTATTTTATCATTAAGATTTACAAATTAAATAGCCCACTTCTGAGATATGTCTCGCTTCCTACGTACAAAGGAATCAATACGAGGCTCCGTGCATAATGCTCAGTCGTTCGTGACGGCAAGACTACAGCACTTGTGTAGTTTGTCATGTACGACTGAGCATTATGCATTATGCCTCGTATTGATTCCTTTGTATGTAGGAAGTGAGGCTATTACATGGATAGAAATGACAATCAAATAGAGTGATTTTCATTAATTCGTGAAACAAAGTGTATTAGTTAGAGTTTAATAGTCAAATAGACACAAAAGAAAACAAAAGAATTGTAATAGTATGCTCTTACTCTACGACAATTTCACGGGTTAATGAAAATCACTCTAAGAGGAACAGGCCACCTAAAAATAACTAAAACGCTAATCGTGTTAAACTTGGTAGGACAATGAACACAAGTGCATAGACATGTATTTCTATTAGTCATTAATTGGGGCTCTTTGTTCTCATCCTTGCTGTATTCGCACCACTTGATGCCAACCACACCTGGTTGATATCGGTGATTGGGTGACGAAGCTGAGATGATTTGGTCAGCGGTTGCGAAGCAAGCTGGACGGCTTTTTTACCGCTCCCTGAAACAGCCAAATTTTCAACAGTTTGCTGTATATTTTCTTGTTTTGTTCGTTATTTACTTCTGTATTACAAACAGACAACAAAAAAATTATGTATAACTAACAGACAACAAATTGTTAAATTCAAAGATACTTTATCATCAGCTAGAACCAGTAATTGTGGTGTTCCCCAGTTCAATCCTGGGGCCCCTCCTATTTCTTCTGTTCATCGACATCTCCAACTGTTCTAGCCTTTTAAACTTTATTTTATTTGCTGATGACAAGTATTTTTTCTTCTGGTAAAGATTTGAATGAACTTATTCAAAACACTAATCAAGAACTCATAAACTTATCTAAACTGGTTTAAGGCCAATAAATTATCTCTAAACTTGAAGAAAACCAAATACATCGTCTTCTGTGCGAAAAATAAACCGGCTACCCTAAACTCGATGATCTAAAGATAAAGATCACAATAAATATTGAACAGATAAACTCAACTAACATTCTTGGTGTCCATGTCAACGAACACGTAGACTGGAAACACATATTAATCCTGTAGCCCTCAAATTAGCTAAATCAATTGGAATTGTCAAAGTCAAATCTTATATCTCTGTATCAACGAGAAGAAGGCTATGTTGTACTTAATTAGTTTTCCCCTACATCCAATACTGCAACATTGTATGGGCAAAGTCTTGTCCTACTCATCTCGTAAAAATCCTAAAATTACAAAAACGTCCGAATAATCTCAAATGCTTGACTTTTATAGAGACCATACCTGATACCTTTATTCTACAAATTTAAACTACTTAACGCATATGACATTAATAAATACCAAACACAAAGAGAAAACCGACAACCAAGGGCTCACTGACGACTGCAGACGCAACCACGAAGGGTCATCAAAGAGTATGGAAGCTAATGCCGCTGTTCAGCTCTTCTCTGAGGCCGTCCAACACGGTGTGTCCTACTCCATGACCACCTACTTAGGAGACGAAAACAGCATGACAGAAAGTCGATTGAAGACACTTGTAAACTATGACATCATATATATATTATATCATGAGCCCCTGGCTCGGGAGATTGGGCAACCACTTCCTGCGTTACCGACGGTAAATAAATTATTATTATTATCGAAAAGTGGTTCACGCCTTTATAGTGAAAGGTTTAACTCCGGTAGTAATAGGCTACATTCAGAAGTGCTTCACGCACTGCATCAAGCAAAATAAAGGGCAGCCTTCCACTCTGTTGGATGGATTACATGTTATAGTTCTTCACGATAACTGCAAGGCGTGGTACAAGTATAGCAGTCCTGGAGGCAAAGACCTCAAGGGAGATGATCGCGTGCTTACATCGAAGATGCACTACAGCCATCATAGGCTAAGTGAAAAAGCTGCAAAGGATATGACACCAGTAGGCTCTTCTCAGCCAAACGAGTGTCTTAACAATATTGTGGGCTCAAAAGCGCCAAAGATAAGGTATTGTGGCGGGTCTGAGAGTAGTGATTTTCGGACAGCAGCGGGAATAGGACAGAGGACTAGAAACCAAGAGATGGAAGTGGTCTATACGATGGAGGGTTCGAGTTCCGGCTCGTAACAGTTTCCGTTTTCTTTTCATTTTCTCCTTTACATCTCCGTACGTAAAGAGTAAAGCCTAGGTCTCTGAAGGATGTTCAGTTAAAGTGCCTATGAAACTAAATTTTCGTCATTAAAATTAAGATTTCAGTTGAAAATCCTTTCGAAGTGAGGAAGCATGGC
Source organism: Actinernus sp. WN-2022 (assembly GCA_030867875.1). NCBI lineage: Eukaryota > Metazoa > Cnidaria > Anthozoa > Actiniaria > Actinernidae > Actinernus > Actinernus sp. WN-2022. The sequence goes on along the minus strand of JAOWCC010000577.1, from coordinate 7,116,052 downwards.
GTCTTCGAATATGGAAATTAGAGGATTTATGACGTCATTAGTTGTGCAAAGCCTGAAGACAAATCACAAAACGAAGAATATCTCTGCATATAGTAACTAGAAACAATTGAAACTTTGCACACGTACAGTAATAAGGAAAATACACATCATTAGGAAAACTATGATGTTGTCATGGAAACACTGTTGGATCCAGGCTCCTTTCACCTTGAACATAAAATTGCAGGATCTGTCTATGCAGCACCAGCCTTCATCACTTGTGAAATGAGTTTGAGAGAATCCAGTAGCATAACGTTAAGTGAAATGAAGTAATTGAGTAGGTCTCCTAAGGGCATTGAAAGGAATTTGCCAGAAAATCAAAAGTGTTGCCATTGTGGGCTACTATCTGACGATTCATTTGTTCCTTTCTAATAAAATCACAAAATTCAGTTAAACCTGTACTTTGAGTGAGAGCTTCAAGGGTTTTTCTACCCTTTACCAATACCTTCTGTCCGCGGTTCCTGTATTGGATACTCAGTCCATAGACCCTTGAAGCGGAATCACTCAGAAACGTTCTTTTCATCCGGAAGCAGGTACTTCGAAAATTGTCGGGTCTCGCATTGCGTGGTATAAGCGATCTATACAATCTCAGAAGAGCGCTCTTGTCCAGTCGTTTCGATGTCAAACAAAAAAAAACACTGTCCCTCTGTCCCTCCGCTGCGACATTATTAGGATCATCAGTTCTCTCAACTTGTCTACTTGGCTCGTCTAAAGCATCAGCATAACTACGATACTCCTCTTCTGTTATGGAGGCCCTCAGATCGTCAAGTGTTCCATTCGTGATAGTCGCACTATCCTCTGCAGTTTGACAAAGCCCGATTCCTGCTTCGTAGGTTACACCTTCGTGTGACTCGAGCGCGCTTGTTTTCCGCGTTTTGTTCTTTCGCAGTTGTCGTCGTGCCTTCTTATATGCGATCCTTGACTTCCTCTCGCTGTCTTTGAGTCGCTTATCGTCCATCTACAGGCGTACTTCGTAGTAGAAGAGTTAGCAGCTAAACCCACTACTTCAGTTGTTTCTACGATGTAGTGATAACCTTGGTTAAATTGTACTATCCACTACACTACAAGCTACGTTGGCTGAAAAGACCAAGCTTAAGAGAACAAAATATGACAAGCTTTGTCCAGTAAGTTTGTGCACTGATTTATGAAAAGAGATATTGTTATTGCGTACAATGACAAAACCTCGCCATTGTGAAACAAGTATTTAATCTGGTTAGGGTTAGGGTTAGGCGGGACCCTCGGTGAATACATCCCATAGCCCTCGCTCCACTCGTCACCCGATTAGATGGTGGAAATACCGGCACAGGCCGGAACTCACACAACGTATTTGTATTAATTTTTATAGGAAATGTATGAGGATTACCGAAAGGTTTGAAGTGTGGCGAAATATCGCGAAGAACATGCATATTTAAACACCTGCGTGTTTTGTCATTGATGTGCGTGGCCTGAAACGCCAAATCTTAGCGATTTTGGAGGGTTTTGCCTTCGCTGTTCACTCTAAGAGTTTGGCGAGATCCGAGCCGAATATATCTCCAATATAACACGGACACGAATATTGTAACTGACTTCTAAAACATAATAATTTTTGAGATATTGATTAAATTTCTTGTTTATGTTGTGCGTCATGACATGCGCAGTTATCGTACGAAGTAAAATAATTGTCCCACATTGATCATCTAGTCGCATTAGCATAACAGTGATCTCGTTTCAATTCCCCGGGTCATTGCACCTTCGACTATTGGTTTGGGAACAAGCACTGATTGATACAACAAAAAACATGAGTGTCTTTATATCAGTGATATAAAACTGATTAATTAAACATTAGTTTATATCACTGATTTCAAGATCGACATTGAATTTTATGACAAAATTATTTTTGACGAAATCTTTTTTGAAATATTTTTTTTGACGAAATCTTTTTTCGACAATTCTTTTTAACAGGAAAATCGTGGCCTCAAATGGGCCCGCGTGTTTGTTAGTAACTAACACTGTCTATGTGAACATGAAGCACAAGGTAGCTGTGAAGTCCTAACTCTTCCAAACGAACTAATTTCTTTGAAAAAGCCCTCTCATTCTTCGTCAGAAACTACGTGTTAGCATCAATTCGGGCATGCTGTCAAAATTCCTCTTTCCGCACAGTCAATAAATTGACAGACACTTTACTCTCTCCCCACGGGGTCTAACGTGCCGCCTATTGTACTGAGTAGCCAATCGCGTGGCTACAATTTCAAACAAGTTGACATCGCTTGACGACGGCAAGTTCCCAAAGTTCACGGGCTCAGAACTTATACATATATACCTTATTTTGAAACTGGTCTACAAGTGAATCGGCTCTATGGTAAAGTGGTGTAGAGCGCGCGCCTCGTATCCAACGAGTAGGAGTTCGATTCCACACAAGCCAGTAACATTTTTTTTCCTCCTTTCTCAGTTTTATTTCATCTTTTCCTCTATTTTAAGCTATTAGAGCCGCCTTCCACACTAAAACTTTGTTTGAGTTTAGTGATTAAGCAAATTGATGTATCAGTTAATTTTCACGGGTTTTTATTGATTCGAATCCCTTTTCACATAAAAATTGTCATGAAGTCGCATTGCACAGAGCCAAGCATGGGATTAGCGAAAAAAATAAAAACACGCAAGTTATGACCATCTAACTGTTAAAATTCACCGGGAAAAATTCAAAAAACAATGTTCGGTATATCGTAAAACGCACGCTGAGTGATTTATTAATTATTTTACTCAAATTGTTGGAGTTTTATGGCGTTTTAAATTCTACTTAGCAACGGCCCAAAACAATTGGTAAACGCACCCTTAAACATTTCCATATTTAGCTTGGCCGCCATATTGGCTGCCCACATCACGTGATTAAAATCTCCAGGATTTCTGGAGATCTTTGGTCACGTGATTCAGCGTTTACCAGGGTCTTCTCTCGGAGTAGCCACCGTCTTGGATCTGACCGAGAAGACCCTGGGGACGAGGTTGGCGTTCTCCTTCGTCGAACGCAAGGTAGTAGCGAAGCATGTGTTGAATGACACCACATGCTCCCTCTTTATACTACGGAGCCCCCTAAGGGACATGCACAATTATACTCTTGACAACATTTCTTGGATCAAAATATTTTTGATGAAATACTTTTTGTGGAATTTTATGACAAAATTATTTTTGACGAAATCATTTTTGACAATTGTTTTTTGAGTAAACGACTGACTACCAATCTATGATCATTCTGCAACAAGGCTTTGCCACATTGCACGATAGCCAATACAGCTACCACTTCCTTCTATTTCCAGCTCAATAGCATCAATCTTGACCTAAATCACAGGCAGCCCAAGCTCTGTATTTGCACTGTGTGACTATTATTTCACAAAATTCTCAGATAAAGAAAATAAACTTACCTTAAGAGTTTGTTGTTGTCCTGTTGTTTCTCTGGGATCTAGAAATGGCGGTTATGGGGCATCTCTCTCACTTTGGGTTTTTCTCTCTTCTCTGTCTAAAAGAAAGGAAAGGCTGCACTCTCAAATTCAAACCACGAAGCACTTGAGGCCGATTTTTCTCACGAAAACCCATCCGATAGGCGTAATTTCCTCCGTCAGGTGAAAGGTAGATAGTTTTTCTTACCCCAGAAGTTTTCAAACTTGAGAAATCATTATTCCAACTATTCCAAACGAACTAATTTCTTTGAAAAAGCCCTCTCATTCTTCGTCAGAAACTACGTATTAGCATTAATTCGGGCATGCTGTCAAAATTCCTCTTTCCGTCAGAGGGACAGTCAATAAATTGACAGATACTTTACTCTCTCCCCACGGGGTCTAACGTGCCGCCTATTGTACTGAGTAGCCAATCGCGTGGCTACAATTTCAAACCAGTTGACAACGCTTGACGACGGCAAGTTCCCAAAGTTCACGGGCTCAGAACTTATACATATATACCTTATTTTGAAACTGGTCTACAAGTGAATCGGCTCTATGGTAAAGTGGTGTAGAGCGCGCGCCTCGTATCCAGCGATTAGGAGTTCGATTCCACACAAGCCATTAATATTTCTTTTTCTTTTCTCCTTTCTCAGTTTTATTTCATCTTTTCCTCTATTTTAAGCTATTAGAGCCGCCTTCCACACTAAAACTTTGTTTTGCATTGGCTCTCTTTTATTATTATAGTGCAATGAGAGGTTTCTTGTTTGTTTACCTTGAGAGTTGAATATTACTTGGGTCATCATAAATTATTATGCGCTGGCGAGCGACAGTTCAGGAGTTCAGATGTCTTCAGACTTCGACAGAGGAGAGTAATTCATAACTGGTCAACCACAGTATATATATATATTTGCTAGTAAATCGCTATAATTCGATATAAATCAGCTATTCAGTATACCTGTATAACGCGGTACACAGAGAGATCGTACGAGGTCGGTAAACCAGCCAAAAACGCGGTCAAAATTATTTTAGTGTTGGCCTACCGATCACGGTGTTTGCGCTGGTATGTATTAGGACCGAGAGTAAAATGAAATGTGGCATAAAACCTACGAGCGCCAGTTGAAATATCCTGAGCCTGTTGGAATGCTTTTGCACGAGTGAAGTTAAATAAAACATTAAACTGCTTACATTTGAGAGATGGGACTCCAAATTTAAGAGAAATTTCCTCACGGGTCCACCATCTCGATTTTACTGTATTAAATTATGTAAATAAATTAACCTGGTGATTGTTACGTGACCAGCACAGTGCAATCTGATTGGTGGTGAACTCGAAATTTAAAGCATGCACATAAATTTTGCTGCATGAAACAAAAACAAAAAATAACGGCCTGCAGATTTAGACTCGGTGCTGCCACAGGCAGCCCGAGTAATGAATTGAGTCATTGCGGTCACAAACCAAGCGAACTGAGGCAGTGTACTGGGTGGTCAGCTCTTATAAAAAATAAAAATAAGAATAATATAGTAATTATATTATAATTGCTATATTTTGTTTACAGGTTTCAGTATGGCAACATGCAACATAAAGCCCAGTGAATACAGATAAGAATCGTATTTCCCTTTCTGTCCATTCATCCTCCATTTTCCGTATTTGAATCCTTTAACACTCAGTAAAATTACAGGTTTTCTTCCTTTCAGTTTTCCACAATTCACTCCTGAAGCTACTCAAGCTATCAAACCATCAAATCGATACAAACACCTGTAGTGTGGATGAGATTTTGACAATTGCCATTTTGGAGTGTCCAGCTGTACGTATATCTTACAACACAGCTGAGGGCAAACTACTTGAGGTCCTCAGTGTAACAAGTACTGTTAACATCTTGTTTTAAAACAGATCAGATGTACATTGTCATGGATCTACTCATTTATAAGCATCAATTGGTAGTTCACTAGGGAAATTCCCTCGTTATTGTTACTGCTTTCAAATTGAAAGTCCTTACTTTCCATATTTTAATGATAAAACTAATGAGCCATAACACAGTAAGCCACCTTACCCAACAGTAGTGTTCACGGACTGTTCATATCCTATGGGATGTCGAATAGTTATCGTCTAAAGTTGACCAATTTAATAAACAACTGGATATAGGCTAAGATCAATTTGGCAAACTTGGCCCCAGTCCTTTGCTCAAATTTGCTAGTGGCCAAAAACTGAGATAGCTCAAGGACTGTTCACATCCTACAGCAAAGTCAATTAGTTGTTGTCTAAAGTTGGCCACTAACAAATTTAATAAACAACTGGATATATGCTAAGATCAATTTGACAAACGTGGCCCCAGTCCTTTGCTCAAATTTGCTAGTGGCCAAAAGCTGAGTAGTCATTTATAAGCATCAATTGGTTGTTTACTAGGGAAATTCCCTCGTTATTGTTACTATTTCCAAATACCTTATTTTCCAAAAAGTTGATCAAGAATATCTCATTGGGGGTATTCAAGGACTGTGAACATTGTTAAACTTGTATCAACATTGTTATGGACTTCAAAATAAAAAGTTATTCTTAATCTTCTTTTCCATAATTTGATCGTCAAACTAATTGAACTGTCAAACGACAAAGCCTAGGCATATAGCGCTTATGTTAAAAAGTAAGTAAAGAAATGGTAAATCAATCTTCACACTGATTAATTCCATTTAATACAACCCCTGTTCACAGCAATACTGGCGAACGCACTTGTAATAATCTGTGATTACTTCTAGTTACTAGAAGTAATCATAGATTATGATCAAAGTGCGTTCGACTAATTTTTTGTAAGAGAAAGGACTGTGGTAACACAAAAGGCTGAAAGATTGCTGCAATGATGTGGACAGTGTAAGTTTATAATTTAATATACAAGGGGATGCACCTGGGTATAAAACTGTAATTATCTTTGTGTAACTGATTAAATCATTGGATGCGATGCTTGTGTGTTTTATATGGTTATGGCATTCATTTGAGCATTCGTAGCACATTTTGCTGTGCATGTGGTATACATGCAGTGTAAAGCAATAATTGGAGTTAGTGTAGAACACAAATCAACCCACATTCCAGTTCCTAGCATTCACAATACTAAGTACACTCCAGTGTAGAACATAAACTATATATGCATGTGCATAAAGTACACCCCATGCAGTTACTTCAGAGCATTCACATTATTTTTCAAATGAGAACAAGGTTGGCTGCCATTGTTAGTTGCAGAATAATTTATGGTCAATGTTGGTAGCCGGGTTCTGGCTTTGATCAGCCTTGTTTCAGGTCCGTTAGAAATTCAGTGTAAATTAATTGATTAGGGAACACGTACAGCAATGAATTCAGTACTTTACATTCAGGCAGAGAGTTAATCTATAACGACACTTTGATATGCCAAGGAACTGGAATATCAACACAGTACAATTAAGGTGAGGGAAATTTTGTGTTAATTTGTATAACCAAGATGTACACAGTGTCGCAACTCACACAAGATATAAAGACTAAGATACGGCGATTACGGGTATCTAGAAAACTCAGACCTAGATTTCTCTTTCAGCCAGGTCATTACTGTTTGTAGTTTTGGTATCTGTACATGTACAGCGAAAAGCAGAATCTAATACAGCGAGCAATTAAGCCAACAGAATTCACTCAGTTGTTACTGGATAGTTCAGCAGTTGATTTGAATCAGTTCTCTGTTCAACTTCGCTAGTGACAGTACTAGTGTCGTCTTCAAGGTGCATGCAGACCGTGCTGACAAAACAGACCATGTTTCATGCACTTGATATAGTTTGGACATCAAACTTTGTCGAATGCTACAGAGATAGCACACACTTTCCTCAGGCTTTGATATATCGTACTTGCTAACTTTTTAAACATTATTGCATTGGATTGGAAAATAATACATTTACTCGACGTTCACATGGCGGTTTTAATTTGCTTCGATCATCGTGTAGTTACCAGTTCCCCGGCCGTTCATGATATCTAGGCTTTTTGTAACACGTCGACTACTAGCGAACTACGTACACAAACACGTCACACACAGGCACAGGGAACCCGTCATCAGATTAGGTTGCGTTCTCCGAGGGGCTGAATGGGGTTAACTGATAACTGAGAAATGGCCAAAAATATTACTGTTAACTGAGAATTTTACCTTTTTTTAGCTGTTAGCTGATATTTGTGAGATAGCTGTTACCTGATATTTCATTATTTTTTATTAAAATGACGTAACGTCACATGCTATTATTGGCTTTTCGGATGGTTTTCGACAGATTTGATCCAGTTGATAATAGTCAAATATTAAACATGACACATCAGAGTTAATTATCTGATACTAGAAAAATCTATTGAATAGACAAAATGTAGTGTTTGATGTTGAATTAGCGGTTATTATTCATTTCATACCAGCAAATATGTATTCAAATCAGGTTAGGGTAGTCTTTTTATATAACTTAACTGATAACAGCAAAATTTAACTGATAACTGATAAATAGCTAAAAATTTAGCTGTTAACTGATATTGGTACCCCCCCCCCCCCCCCCCCCCCCCATTCAGCCCCTCTTCTCCGTGTAACGCAATTATACGACTGACGTAAGTTTACCATATAAGGTCAAATTTGAGGGCAAACATGGCGCCGTAATATCCACTAGGAGTCCACTCGACTTTCCATATTGCCCTGTAGAATACGTTTTTTTAAATGGAACAGAAATCCATGAATTAAGAAAGCTGTCGTATAATAAATCCCTTATTATATATTTTTCCAGGTATCATATTTTACTCATGCATTGCTCGCATTTGTTCTCGCACGTGTGCATGGCGGGGCTCGGAACTGATACATTCGCAACTCGTCGAATATCAGCATGTAACACCTGGAAAAACATTTAATAAGTGGTATTTAATGAATTTTAAAACATTTTATTTAAGACCTTGATATAGCAGAGGAGAAGATTATGAATCTGGCCTTTGTTTTTTGTCCAGAGTCGAGATTAAATAAATCGAATAATAGCAGAACAATATTTTCAAATTACCTTATGGTTACCTTTAGGTGACAAAAGAAAGATTGCGTTACCAAGTTTCTGTGTGGCATAACTTATTAAACACAATATGCTTAACATACTTTTAAGTATGTTAAAACATTCAAGGGGATACTTCCCCACTGATATGATACCCTAGGTCTCGCTAAATGTAATCAAGCCTCACTGACGTCCTCTGCACAGCTTTTCTTAATTTTAAAGCTGGTCAATAAAATGGACAAATAAAAAAACGCCAGAGAACTCAAAGTCTTTCGAACACGTGTAGAAACCGGTAAGCGTGCTAAACTCAATTACTACTACTAATAATAACTTTTTTTCAGTGTCAGAATTGATAGCAGTTTCCCACTAAATGAGGACACTATAAATAAATAAATACAGAAAATAAAACTATAGACTATAAAATTCACTACCTAACCCCCTCCATGAATTATTTATCTAAGATGATAGCTATTTACAATGTTGATTAAAATACTAAATATTAAAAGGCTAAAAAGATAAATATTTGACAGTATACATTACATCTCACTGAAATTCAGAAAACACATAAAATACTGTTCTGACGATCACTGCTAACCTCAATTGCTCAAGATCAATTACCAGATCAATTACCAGATTATGACGCACCTTAATTTGAGCCTTTCTTGTCTGACCTGTTCATGCATGTGATGTTTTTCGAATCAATTTAGCGACAAATATGCCGCGATCATTACCCAGAGGGTGTTCCACCATTTTGGGGGTGGGACTGTGCTCCGCTGCATGGGACCTATAAACACTACCCTCCTCATTAGACCTTTAAAAATAACCTGATTATAGAGGTGTCCGTAAGGGGAGATTCGTCTGTGTGTTAAGTATTTTGTGAGTCCGACAATACAACAATCAACGGCCTAAAGCCAGCTGATATGCGTCACTGCATGCAGTGCACACAGACCTTTCATTCCGGTCAATACTTGGTAACGCAATCTTTCTTTAATAATTTTATTAACACATTATACCAATACAGGTATGTCAGCAAAAATAATAAACAAAATTACAATCATGCACGAGATAAAGTAAATAACATAGGGCCCCTAAGGGCAACTCGTGGATCGGGTCTGTGAGCTATTTTGGCATATACTAAAACTCACGTGATCGATGACGTCATCGTTTTGTGGTCGCCACTAAGTGATTTGTGGGAACCCAATACCATGCCTGTCCAATTTTGAACTGTCTGGCATTAGAAATGAGGGAGATATGGGCATATACTTAAAATCACGTAATCGATGACGTCATCGTTATGCATGAGTCAACTTAAACCCCCACCCCCCCCAACCCGGGACAAGGTGGGAGAAACGTGGGGATTAGTAGGGGATTGGATAAAAATACCTGCCCCACACCCTGGGGCATTGGGGAGGTTTTGTTCATATGCTTGCCCCAGAGGGTTGCACAAGTCATGGAGGTGAACAGAATGTCTAGGAGTCTCTTATACTCATCCAACAAAGTGTTATCAGGGGTGGGGGCATTTTGTTAACTTTGTAGTGAAAATGTTGCCCCAGGGGGTGGGGTATTTGTCCTTTTTTGTGAAGGGGAGAAAACAAATCCCCACCTTGTCCCGGGTTGGGGGGGGGGGTGGGGGTTTAAGTTGACTCATGCATTACGTCAACACCACTAAGTGCTTGATAGGGACCCACTACCAGTCTGTCCAGGTTTGAGCTGGCTGGCATTAGAAATGAGGGAAATATGGGCATGTAATTAAAATCACGTGACCGATGACGTCATCGTTACGCCATCACCACTAAGTGATTGATAGGGACCCACTACCATGTCTGTCCAGATTTGAAGTGTCTGGCATCGGAAGGGCACCATCTAGGCACCGTCAATACATCTTCTCCAGCATGACCATACCATAAAAGTCCGTTAATATATCTTCGGAAAATCAAACGTCATTCGGCGAGTCGTCGATCCAAAGAAAAAAACGATCGAGGAATAAATTAATCTCGCATCCACCTGAACCCAATAACTCGTTCTGCACATGCGTGGGCATCCAGGAGTTAAAAAGGCTTCTCGCCAATTTCAAAACATCATGAAAATATTTAGCTGACAATAACATTATACAGATGTCTTTCATTGACAGAATATATAAGAACAGTGACCTCATATCAAAGGAACGAAAATTACTACTCTATTAAAATAAAATACATCGGCTGTTTGCAAATTCACTATAATCACATTCCATTGTATAGTGAAACTCATCACCAACCTTATCACCTGCACACATGGGACAAACACGAGCATCATAAGGGATTTTCTTATAGCGTCCTGTCTCAACCGGTAATTAGTGTGCAGAAATTATATGGTAACAGCTTGCCTGTGATGTATATTGGCAATATCATTCAGGTACCACTCATAACCCACATTTGATTTAACTAAACGGGAAAGTGCGCAATTTTAATTTACGCCAATGTTAGTATCATGGGGGTCAGACTGCCCACGTGAAACATTAATTTTCCAAGAAATTGAAAATAAATCCCACAACTTCGATTTTATGTGTTTCGCAAAATTATCTATTTGTTTTAATGGCATGTTACGATGTGACACTTTGTCAATTCCGCATAATTGCAAAAGATAATTAGTAAAAACCACACTTTGAGAATTTAGCTTAATACAAAATCGCGATGCTTTGCCAGCCAAAGTATCACTGTAACAGACTGTAATAAGGATCATTTAGACGTAACCAGAATTTCACAACTAAAACAGATACCTGTAAGCCTACCTAACTCTGCGTATACTGCCGGATTCGTTGCTTTGGCATGAACTCCTAAAACACGCTTGCAGAGTTTCAAATGGTCTTCTCAATATCATTAACAACATTAAAAGAAATATTCTTAAAAATATCGAAACTAGAAATCTTTCCCCATAAGTACACGACCCAAATTTCACAACCGTACAACAAGACTGGAGCTACAAGCGAACTGAGTAAAGAGTTTCAGCAAGACTCTAACCGGAACATTCTCAAGATTACTAAAACTTTTAAACAAAGCCTTTTGGGTTTTGCTATGAAAATAACGTTCAGTTAAGTTGAAACGATTGTTCTACTATCAATAATACTGAGAAACAGGTACAAAGTCAACTTCGACATTTTATTTATCACATTTGAGCACATTACATGTTACAGTTCTTGTTAGGATCTTAATAAAAGTTATGTTTTTTTATTGAATCGGATTGCAGCACTTTTTCAAAAATTTAATCAGCGCCTCCTCCCGAATAAGCGCCCCCTCTCGAATAAGCACCCCCCTCGACCCTCAAAAATTAAATAAGCGCCCCGGGCGCTTAATCGAATCTCGACTCTCTCTCTCTCGACCTCATACTCTCGATCTGGTACTCTCGACTCGACACTCTCGGGCAAAAAAAAACAGACTCGAAGATTATCCGTACGTTATTTTGATCCGTCCTACGTATTTTCATGTTTGTTTATAGGTCTGGTGTTGTTAAAAGACTTGCCGATTACGAGAATTGCTTGTTTCTTCGGCAATCGAGTACGCAAGTCACTAGCGAGGGGGGCTGGGGAAGGGGCCCCGGGAGGGGTTAATCTTCAGGGTGAATCGCTGTGACGGAGAGTTTAGCGCGGGGGTTTGGGACAAACATGATAAATGTTACGATCGGCATGGCAGCAGCGATATTCGTTGAAGTACCGCATCACCAAAAGCATCACGTTAATTAAGATTTGCTTCCGGAGGCTTTTATCTTACTTTACATGTTTCAGTTCCAATAATAGGTCGAGCCTCAGTTCACTGAGCTGAGTGATGGCTAATTAGCCGTCGTGCTCAGAAATTAATACACCGTAAAGCTGAACTACTGATCCCGTACCTTGCCTATACTCTGTTCGGCATACGAGTTATTAGTGATTTGCTCTGTGATCCATTTGAGCTCTACTTCCTCCACGTTCAGTCTCTTTATGTTCCAGCTTCGTCGACTTCTACGTCAGTCTTTATATTAATATTGAGGACCAGGTTATTGACACTGAAAAGCCGCTGGCGAGCCTCAACTATATGTACTGCCTTGGGGGGCTGGCAAACGCTTCCGAAAAACAAAATAAATTCCTTTCTCGTGTTTTGAGAAGACTCGTAGTCTACTCGGCGTATAACCCACGAGCCAGCTTCAGGCTACACCAGCTGCTATAGGTTTGTGACATTTCAGTGGTGGCGACAGGTAATCCACTTCTCGTGTCTTCCGTATGAATAATTTATCGTTGACGAGGAGACCATATCAAGCCTCACCCGTGATAACATAAAACACAGTGGGAGCCGATATGTCAAATACCTTGCTCTGATAGGTCTGAAGTTAAAGTAGACCTTTGCCTCGTCACCGCTATTCAATAGCACACATTACATGAGCCTATCGGAGCGCTGAAAGACAATAGAGGTTTTATCAGGTTGCGGAGATGGTTTGATGCCACCAGAAGTTCGCCTTTGTTGGCGCGTTTCCTATGACAGCTGACGAGCCAGTGACAGGCCGCAGGTTCGGGCTATGATGAGTCAGCCGCCCCACCGCACCGTTCTGCACTCGTCTATTCAAGACCGCTCCCTCATAACTGTGCCAACTCACCTAAAAATTCGCTCCTGCTGCCGTATAAATCCGAAAAACTAGGTAAGTCGTCAACATATGGCCAATTCCCATAACTATTTCCTTATTCCAGGCGGCTGCTGAAACCAAAGAAGGGTTCTGTGCGGCTGTATCCGAAAGAAAAACAAGCCAGAGCGGTAGTCGCTTCTGCTGCAGAGTCGACCGCATTAATATCCTCAGCTTCAAGATTCGATTCAGCCGTCGTTTCTCTCTTATTTTTCTCCAACGGCTGTTAAAGTAATCCAGAATCAATTGGTCTATTCTTTGTTCTCAAAGAACGACTGCCGGGAGATTTAAAAAGCTAGAAATGCGAGCGAAAGGCAATGAAGTAGAAGTTTCAAGCCGCCGGCCTCGGAGTACGCAGAGTCAGAGGCCGTCGCTCTGATTCACTGCCGAGCCGCCGCCTGAACGTTTTCGCAGTTTTTGCCTCCAGAAGGGGAGCCTCTCTACTAGAACTTTATAAGGAAGGTATTAGTTAGCAATCCAAATATAGCTAAGGTCCGGGCTTTTCAAACCCGGTAAGTGTAAAGAAGGTCGATCTCGCCGCTGCGGCTAAATGGCTGGCTGTGTGGCGACATGACTATTATTTTCGAATCAGGATTTCTTGCTCTGTGTTTACTTTTACTTAAATTTCGAATTATCTATATTCCTCTGGTGACTAGTTAAGTATTTCAGAACATTCAAAATTACCTATAGGTGAAATCTAGAAAAAAAAGCGAGTTTCATCTTGATTCTTTTAGTGAACGAAGAAGCACTCGATATTTGTTACGTCGCATCTCACATCAAGTCAGATCATGTACTGTACCGTGTACGTGAATACTTCCACATGTGGTCAAGACTAAAAAACACATTACCAAGCAAGCAGTTCATGTAACTGAATATCATTTTCTGATTCCAGTAAATTGTTCTTCCCTTTTTGGTTTGGAAATGAAACCCGTGGGGCTGTTCTATTTGCATACGAATGGTGTCAAATTTCTCACAAGCGCAAAATTTGAAATACATTGTAAGACTTCTTAATTTGATTATTGCGAGAATGTTGATTTATATGTACAGAATATATAAAAATGTATATATATTAAAAACAGCATTCTTCATGGTGCCAAATATGTCTATAAGTATAACATTGCCTTAAACCTGCCCTAGATTGTGACTTGGCTTGATCTAGAGATTATTTTTTATATTGGCAATAAAAGCTCATAAAGGCAACCCAATCAATTTATTTATCTGCAAATGTGACAATTAAGCTGTGCAAACAAAGAGTTATGTGATGACAGATCAAATTCTCCTGTATCCTCATTGTTTTGTAAGGGAGAATTGAGAACTTGATCTGTGATCACCTTACTCTTTCTTGTGCTCACCCCTTCAATTTTAATTTTTTAAATATCACATTCATTGATCTATCGGCATAGATCTTATTACTTGGTTGTCACTTGGAAGCTAGCTACAGTTAACAAAAATAATATTTCCTCTTCCTAAAGTTTAGGAGAATAGTCCTTGGAAGTGAGCTGTAGTGCAGTGTTATTGGTTTCTGTTACCATGACCTTGGTTCTTTGTCACTTGTTAAGTGTGGTTATTATGGACAAGCCTGAGTTGACTGCTTTTATCCCACCCAACATTGTTTTCTGCTTGCATGTGGTTTAGCTCGTTTGGTAAACCACTTTTAATCATTATCAGCATCCACTTTTGACTAATTATATTTTTTTGGGAAATGTGTTTGTACTGACATTTTCATACATGGAAGTGACCAGTTCAATTAAATATTTTATCCTTATATTTTCATAAAGGATTGACATTTTTTTAAACAAAGATGATGAAGTCTCCCTTGTAAATGATTCACACAAGCGATATCAGTAATCCACAGTGGTTTCCCATCACACAGATGCACAATGATCAATAAATTTGGTACATTTAACATTGTACATTGTATGGCTATAAACAAAAGATAAGAAGAATGGGTTAAACCTGAGGTTAATCGACACTGACGACAATACAATGGATAACTTTACATCAATGTGGTTAAAAGTAGGAATAGGCATTAGTAAGGCTTACAATGCAAATAAACTAGCTGAATATATATATACTGCTTCTTGCTGGGGTGGCTAATACTTAGGAATATTGATTATTAATAATTGTTGTTATGTATTAATCTCAGACATTAGAGATGTTTATTCATGCCACTTGTAGGTCTGGCCTAGTATTATTATGTGACCTAATTAATGTTTCAGGCATTATTAATTCTCAAGGGTCAAGTGATTAGCAAGAGAATCAGTAGTCTGTGAACAGGCTCATGGAAGGGAGAGAAGAAGGAGAGCCTCGGATGCAATACAAATTTGAAGATCTGCATCTAAATTTTCATCACAAACTCCTATTGGTCTGCAATGAAATCTTTTCACATGTTCATAAAATTCGATATCTTGCCAAACTTAATTAGATATAAGCAAAATACTGAATTATTATTCCTTGTTTCAATTGCATTCAGCACAAGTGGACATGGAGCAGCATCTGAACCGAGTCTAATGGTAGATCAGTGTAGGGGTGTATCCCCCTATTTCCATGAGCCCGTTTGCAGGCTATCTAGTAATACATTAAAATTGAATGCAGAAGCATCACTACCATTTTCACAGATGTAAATAATTTTAATTTAAAAAAATATTGTAGTGAAGTGTCATTTGTACCATATATGTTTATACTGTCTGAGGATTCAAACTCTTCCTTGGTTATGTTATTCAATTTCTGTCAAAATTATTTGCTGGTAATATTTCATAATATTTTCTCTCAAAGGTTGGTGTCTACTTTCTCTGTTAATTTCCATTTCTCAAGAAATAGACCCTTTCAGCTTGCCTGTTTGTTGCCCCATTTCAGACCACATGACTTTTCCCTTGAGTAATGTATTTTTGTTTTTCTTTATCCCAAGAGGAAATGTACCAATTTCTATAATTGGAAAACAAAGCACTGAATCCTCTGGAGAGCTGTCACACACAAAGGCAAGCTGGAAGGGTCTTGTTTGCCAATCATTGTCTCTCTATTTTGAGGAGGTGTGTTATCTTTGCCTTGAGGTTATATATGTACTCTGTTGGCTTGCTGTTGTCCTGTTTCAAAGCAAGGGCAAGCCAAACTACTGCATGCTGATGACAAATCGCTTGACTTCATGGGTACATGTAACTGAGTTGAATCTCCAGGTTGAATTAGCATATTGTGTAGTTGTTCTGTTGAGTCTCCAAGCATCTAGAGCTGTGCTTCCAAAGCCTTTCCCAGGTTCAATGCAAATTTTTATATTAGCTTCTCTCAACTCTCAAGCAAGCAAAATGTGTCCAAATTAAACTGACACACAGACAAATGGTGCCATGGTTCGGTGATCAGTTGTAATGACAACACCTTTAGACTTGTCAGTAAGTGGTTCTCCAATAATTTGGTAACCAATCACAACACTGTTTTCAATCAACATGCTCTGGATTTCCAGAAATTGTTGAACGGATTTCT
Organism: Actinernus sp. WN-2022; assembly: GCA_030867875.1. Classification (NCBI taxonomy): domain Eukaryota; kingdom Metazoa; phylum Cnidaria; class Anthozoa; order Actiniaria; family Actinernidae; genus Actinernus; species Actinernus sp. WN-2022. The sequence continues at coordinate 7,099,505 of JAOWCC010000577.1, read as the reverse complement.
CTGTTTAATGTTCATAAACACCAAATCTGCATAATATACAACCACAGGGAACCCAAGTGGGAAGCCCAAATGCACTCATTCAGAACTTCTTTACTACAAACAGATCTCAGTACTTCAGGTTATTATAGTTTTTGCAATTATTTTTCTCTTTTTCTTCCTCATTTAGTTTACTTGTGGTAGTGGTCAGCCTGAAATTAAGCCTTATCTCTTTTGACCACTAACTTTTCTAAAAATATAGAACTCCATTTCTTTGTTGCCCTTTTATTTCTTGTTTTAAGTACACAATAAATTAATGTAAATAATGAAACAGTGCGAAATAAAAACAAATCTGAATCTGAAACTTACAAAGTTTGTGCCAAGCGTCTAGCTCTTTGCACTGGTCGTGAGGCAATAATTCTATCGAGTAGAGGGTCCATGTTCAAACATGTACACTGTAGGATTAGATTGAACTTTAAAACAGGCTAAGGTGATGGCAAACTCCTTTTTTAAATCTTTGTACTTTATACACAGAAATTGGAATCCTAACAATTATGTTTTCATTGTAGATCTTTGGAAAAAGTCTGCACAACTGAGTCACACTGGCGACACCAGTAAGGACCCCACAACTGGCCTCCATGTATGGAGAGTACAGAACCACGATGGCGCAGGAGCCAGTACTGCGCAAGTGCACACCATTCTGTGACAAAAACAAAGATTGCCCAGAACATCATGAGTTGTTGGTTGCCATAGTAAACTGTACTGACATGTTAGGATCACTATCCAATCTTGACAGCTTAAAGGAATGTGTTGAGAAGTATGTCAAAAAAGGATGGTCTAAGGAGGAGGATGTACCAGACCCAGTAATTGAGAACAGGTTTCCATTGATACATTGGGCTGCTGCACTTGGGAAGTGTAATGCCCTTGAGTGGATGTTGGCGAGTGGGTTTAACGCAGTGTCTCGGTCCTCAGGAGTTGGGGAGACTGCACTGCACAGAGCTACTGCATGGTTGTACAAATCAAGACCTAAATTCACAGTAAAGGAACTAACCCCTAAATACAGTAAAATGGTTGGATTGCTAAAAGAGGCATTATTGATCAAGGATGAAGCACATGGTGAAACACCATTGCACACTGCTGCAGGAATGCTTGTCAATGGTGACCACAAACCAAATTTCTTTGAGACTTGCATCGAACTTGTTGTCAGGCAGGCAAAGAAGATGGGTGATTGTACAAATGCCATATTAAATGCAGTTAACGATGATGGTGATACTGCATTGCACATGTTGGCCTGTGGTGAAAGGCATAAGATAGAGTTCTGTTGCCAAGCAATCAGAACACTTGTTGTGGCTGGAGCTGACAGAAGCATTCGAAACAATGAAGGCAAAACAGCTTTGGATATAGCATTAGCAAGGGGTACAGAAGCAACTGTGGAAGAACTTATAAAGGTAGGGTGTGCTTTATAGTGTTTAAAGGGAATATATATGAGCCCACATTTTTATCAATTAAAATCAATTCCACATCAAATAGTTGAACAGTAAAATATATCGTAATTTGAATGTCACATCTATGAGTTATAAAGGTTTATATTTTGAATAATTATGTTAAATGAAATGATGTCAAATGGAATAATTTATTAACAATTTGTTGGGAGAGATTACTCATGGTTTGCACCGGCCTTGAAAAATCCTTGTCCTTCAAAAGTCCTTGCATTTTGGCAGATTAGGTTTTATCCTTGAAAAGTTCTTGATTTTTTTTACCAAAACTCCTTGAATATTGTTGAAACCTCCTAGGTCTTACATTGGGTCTAAATTGCATAGAATTTTGAGGTCATTAATGTGTGAACCTGAAACAAGTTCTTGAAAAATGTGGATTGTCCTGGATAAGTCCTTGAAAAGTCCTTGAAGAAAAAGTTCTGAATTTTGTATGAACCATGTTACAGGTGTAATGATCTAATATAAACATCTATGTTATATTTCAAGCTTATATCTGATTTTACCAAATAATTACCAAGTAAATTTCATTCACAAGGGAATGAAATGACAGTAAATTACCTGTTGCTTTAAACCGCTTTGCTGCGCAGACATTGTCTGGTTTTTGATACAACAACACTGGAGTGTCACACCGTGAACTTTGCGGTAAGTGAGACTAGTTTAATTCACCACACAACTACATGGACTCAACCTTTATTAAAAAAGTTTATATAACTCAGATGCATCACTCAAATCAAGAAATATTTTACCATTCAACTATTTAGTTGATGTACAGTCCCGCTCAAAAACTTTGCAACCATCAGCGCCACCAGCGGCTGGGCGTTAGTGGTTTGGTGGCACTTACGGTAAAAACTGGTGGCTCGCCGTCAACGCCACTAGACGTTTGGTGGCCTAGCCGTTAGTCAGTGCAAGATTGAAAAAGTTTTCACTGCACTGTACTGTGGTGTGAGTGAATGTAAACAAACTGAAGTCGAAAATTAGCATATTAACAATAATTGCAGTCGCATCCTGTCTGACAGAATCGAAGACATTTTTTGGGAACTTCACAGATTCTCCCTGGAATAACTAAAGAAAATTACTTCAAAACCATTCAGTAAAACTCGAACAGCTAACTTCACTAAACTTTATTCCTGTTTCATTCTTCACGTGTTGCTTTAAACCGCTTTGCTGCGCAGACATTGTCTGGTTTTTGATACAACAACACTGGAGTGTCACACCGTGAACTTTGCGGTAAGTGAGACTAGTTTAATTCACCACACAACTACATGGACTCAACCAGAACCTTTATGGAAAATGAAAAAGATATCCAATAAAATATTCTGGAGTTCTTTTATTAATGTGGATCCGTTTTTCAAAGGTCTCAAGAATTCTATGACATGGCCGGAAGCGTGACATTTTCCACGAACTGATTTGAATAATCATGATCGTATTTATACGTAGTCAGTGTTTGTTTTGTTTTGACATCGCCTGGATCGCACCAGACATTTTCTACCTTCAGAATAAAATGTTTTGTAAGTTTTTATTTCATTTTCGTTTCGTGTCTGAACAGTTTCACCTGATGCGGGAAATGCTTTGAGTCAATCTCTGCCGAAGTGAGAAGTTTTGGCTGTTTTCCAATTTGTTGTCAAATTCACACTGTATCATTAATCTTCTGGAGTTTTTAACTTCATCACTTTGTGATCAGTTAATAAAATACCCCACCTGCAAAAATATGTTTTATAGTGCTCGGCAACCTGTAATGCGCCGTTTCAAAATTAACTACAAAACTCGGCCGCTGACACTACATGCACAGGCTTACCATCCTCAAAATTGGTTTTGGGCTTCCTGTGGCTTTGTCAGTTGTCAAACGGATTTCTCCCCGGATTTTGCCTTGTTTACCTCAAATTTGCAGGATGAATATAGCGTTAATTCTAAAGTTGAAATCTTTTATCAAAATAAACTTCACTTATTATATTTACCAGTTCTGTGTGTCTTCTTGTCGTCCGATGCATTTTATGTAGATGAATATTGACAAGGCATGCAACTAGACACCGCTAACCACCACTCGATTACCTGCCAAAATTCCCCTTAAACCAATCGCTTGCTCGTCGACTTTGGGATTAATATGAAAGAACGATTATGATAAATTCTGATAAATTCAGCTTTTATCTTTTTGCTGATGATACTAATAATTTATAGTTTACGAGACAAAAATCTTAAATCGTTGGAACTAATCGTAAACAGAGAACTAAAAAAATTATATGATTGGCTAACAACAAATAAATTAACCTCTAACATAATTTTTTTTTAATATTTTGTCCCTATCAAAAGAAACTTAACTATCAACCTAAAATAAGTATATTCAATAATGAACAGAATAAGAACGTTCCCTTGGAACGTAAAGACTGTGAAATATCTCGGAGTTTTAATTGACAATAATTTATCCTGGAAACATCATATTGATCATATTGCTGTAAAAATTACCAAAACAGTAGGGTTAATAGCAAAAGACATTTTGTGCCCGTACATACCCTCCTGAGTATTTATCGATCATTAATAATTATTGCTCCTTACTAAACTTATGGGTTGACAGTTTGGGGTCAGGCATGTACAGTATTGTGCAAAAGTCGTGCAAACGTATTTCGATGAATTTCGCTCTTTGTTCCTACAAATGTCAAAATTTCGGGCAACTTTTCGTTCGAAATTTCGATGAAGAATCGATGAGATATGAAAAATTAGAATGCCAAGGCAAAATATCGGCAACCTGTGAGCGAAATTTCGACGATATTTCGTTTATTGTCAAACGAAAATTCGGACCAGGTTATCGAAATATCGTGATCCGAAATATCATGATCTTCGAAATTTCGGCAAGCGTACGTGTTCATTGCACAATTTTGTATTTTAACATTTCTTTCTCCAGGATTAACGCGTGACAAATTCGAATTCATGACGTACAGTAAGATGGTTTTGGTAAATACCCTGCGTACCAGAGGCGTCAAAAAGTCAAGATTCTTAAATAAGTCCCTGTCAATCGTGAACTGTCAGCCAGATGCGTGTCTCATTTCTGACACAAATACTGCGGGCGCAATTCATTTCCATTTACGCGAACTGACTGGTCTGATCCGATGCATTAAAGCTCTTTTATTTCAAAAGGAATTGCACTTTCCAGTAAAAGTTTTCTGGTAAGAGTATAGAAGTTTTTGCACATTTTCAATAATTATGACAAACATTGCTTCAAAACTCTGTTGATGTTCTGTAAAAAATCAGACTGACACATTCACGCATAACTGATTGCACGTGGAAATTCAGAGTTGATATTTTAATACGCAAACATTTACAATGATTTCTGCCGAAACCTTTTAATACTAGTAACAAGACAAGGATCTGCCGTAAATGTGAAACTACACTGAAGCAAAAGTTTATTTGGCGTTATGCTTTGCGCTCAGTGAATGAGTCAAGCTTTAAAGCGGGCCACGCACCGCTGGTCTGGGAACTAAGTGAGCAGCCATTGTTTTGTTTATTTTACGGCTCACAATATTTCGATAACTGCATGGTCCGAATTTACTTGAAAACTTTATACAATGACTTTTACAAAGATCTGGAAGGCTGACGGATCTGAATATTATTGTGGATATACGGATAACGTTTACAAAATTGAACACTTCCTAAGTTGGGACGTGCGATTTATAGTAACGCATTCCTTTCGTTTATTACCCTTCCGGCCTTCGATTCAAACCGGGTTCAAAGCAACAGATTTCTATTCTTAGCGGAGCCATTCTTAGCCTGATTGTACTGACTGAACTGAAGTAAACTCTACAGTTGTCCTCCTGTACCATTCGAAAGTGAGCCGTAAAGTTCAGTTAGTCAAAGTCCGAATAAAGTTTACAACTCAGGTTGGTCAAATTGACCGAGTGAGCTGGAAAAAGTAACTTCATCTTTGACGGGCAAGGATCGAAATTTCGAAGGATTGAAATTTCGAAGAAGCGAAGTTTCGTGCGAATATTCGCAGAATACCAAACAAAATTTTGCACGATATTTCGTAGAGTACAGCAAATTTTCGTGCTAACCTGTCGCAGAGCACTGCGAAATGTAGCACAGATTAAACAAAAGGCTTAATGAATTTTCGTCAAAATATCGCCGAAATTTCAGTGCGTGAACATTTTCGTTAATTTTTGCCGTAAAGCCCCGAAATTCGCCAAAAGGTGTTTGCATGACTTTTGCACAATACTGTAAGTCCTATCTGAAAAAACTTCAAAAGCGGGCTTATGCAATTCCCTTTTTCATTAATACTAATATTATGCCTGAAAACTTTTTTATACTATGAGTCACTATCTAACTTGATGTATGATGTTAGAAATAACTCGGCACCAATAAGTATTTGAAATTTATTTGTAAACACCTCCAGTATCCATTCTTATAATGCATGTTCCTCTACATCCAACAATTTCTATATTAAAAGCTCTAGACTTGAAATACAAAAAAACGCCTTCTCTAGAATTGGAGCAAAACTATGGAATGAGATACCATGTTATCTCAGAAATCTTCCAAAAAAAAAGAAGCATTTAAAGTAGAACTTAAGAAAATACTAGTTAATATCCTCAAATTAGAGGATACATATATTGATACATCCATGATTATTTCAAAAGTAAAATCATTCAAATAAAATTTGCTGATTTTACAGTTATTATTTCTATAAATTAATGTTTCTAGTTCTGTCAACATAGTCACCACCTTGTCTTTTGTCTCTTTATAATTCCTTTTTCTTCTCTCTTTTTTTTTCTCCCTCCATTACATGTAAATCTTAACTTATTATTTTAAACTGTAATATTAGTATATTATTTACTTATATAAGACTCGGCCCGCCTAGATTAGCTTTAAGCTACCTGCGGACCTGTCAGATTGTAAATGACACTATTAGAATAGGGGGGGAAATGTGTGTGGAAAAATGTGTGTGTACGATTATCCATGGACATCCTGGCCAAGTTTGAGGTCAATTGATGAGAGAGAAGGGCATAAAAAACACTCGAAATAGTCAGAATTTTAGCTTTCGGAAGGGGTCTTGCAGACATCGCTGTCCCTTTCAAAATTTAACGGTCGCCGCCAAGTAGAATTCCCTTCTCCTCTCCTCCCCACTCGCTAATATTTTTGCAACCAAATGCAAACTCACCAGAGTAGAATTTTTCACTAAATCTTGTTTACGTTTCCCAGTGTTTTGAACTAGCTACAGACAATATTTTAGCAGCAAAAAATAGTTTTCTAGTTAATCTTGATAGCAGATGTATACGAAACAGAATCAGTCAAATATTTGCTTTCCAGTAGTCAGCCAAATTCTCAACCCAACGATCCTATATGATATTCTCGAGCTCTCTGATGGATCGTTCTACTTCTTTAGTTTTTACTAGTTCTTCAGTTCTCAGAAGAATTGAAGCGGAAGATGTACAGCCATGACAAACTGAGGTAATACGTTACTTTATACTCAGGAGCCCATTGCTCCTGTTTATACTTTAAATGTACTTATGTTCGTATCAATGTAGTTTTGGTTTTGCTTTCTTCATGTAGGTTCAAACAGATCTGAAAAACATACTACATGTATCTTGCGTGCTATGAAACTGGTCCTTCATGATTGAAAATTATGAACATGAAAAGGAGAATTTACCCTTCTCTCTTCAAAGGCATCTCTTTGGCTGTTAGGCTACTTTTAGCCACTAAAATCTTGTCCGTAGCTAGTTCAAAATGCCAGGAAATGTAAACAAGATTAAGTGAAAAATTCTACTGTGTCAACCCTGGTGAGATTGCATTTGGCTGCAAAAATATTAGCGAGTGGGGAGGGGAAGAGAAGGGAATTCTACTCGGCGGTGACCATTAAATTTTGAAAGGGACAGCGATGTCTGCAAGATCCCTTCCGAAAGCTAAAATTCTGACTTCGAGAGTGTTTTTTATGCCATTCTCGCACATCAATTGACCTCAAATTTGGCCAGGATGTCCATGGATAATTGTTCTTTCATATTCCCAAAGTAGACGAGCAAGAGATTGGATTTAAGGGGAATTTTGGCAGGTAATCGAGTGGTGGTTAGCGGTTTGGCGGCGTCTAGTTACATGCCTTGTCAATATTCATCTACATGAAGGACGTACTCGACCGTAACCTGTAGCATCTTTAAAATGCATCGGACGACAAGAAGGCACACACAACTGGTAAATATAATAAGTGAAGATTATTTTGATACAAGTTTAAAGATTTCAACTTTAGAATTAAAGTTGTATTCATCCTGCAAATTTGAGGTAAACATACGGTGGCCCACAAAGGCAATACCAATATATTTCCAGTACAGGCCAAAATGAAATGAATACCAAAATATTTTCAGCACAGTACCAAATACTGAGAAATTCTGCACAGAAATATATTCAAGTACAGCAATATATTCCAGTAGGGACAGAGAAATATTTCCAGTACAGAAATATTTCCAGTGCAATAATATTCCCACTACAGAAATATTCCCACTACAGAAACACAAGAGGATTCGAGTACAAGAGCATTGTCAATTTCCTGTCCAAACTGCATAGCATCAGTATTTCTGAATGCACTTTATAAAATCGTTTGAGAGAGTACGGCCTCCGAAGAAGATCACCTTCTTTCGACATTGATCAGGTGCGCCGACGAATACAAGTGGAAGTTTTATACTTGTCCAGGTTGCATGGGAGGATATTGTTCAATATGGCACGCTCTAAGAATGGAAGGTTATCAAGTTCCAAGAAGTGTTGTTGAACAGCTTATGCGAGAAGTGGACCCTGAAGGCTGTGAAATAAGACGAACAAAACGTTTACGGAGAAGGACGTATAGAGTGCCAGGTCCCAGTTATATTGTTGGCACACCGACAGATACTTTACGTTGAGGCCATATGGCTTCCCCATTCATGGCTGCATCGATGCGTGTAATCAGTTTGTGGCAATTGTTCACATACAGGAGTAGGAAACTCATGTGGCTTCAAGTAACAAGGTCCAACAACCAACCCAAGATTCCAGCTTCGTTTTTTCTTCAATGTGTAGAAGAATATGGCTGCCCAGTGAAATTGCGAAGTGACTGTGGCACAGAGAACGGTATTATGGCTGCATGCAGTGTGAATTCAGAGACAACGTGAATGCTCATTTATATGGTACAGTTTGTGAACAATGACGGCAACAGTTTGTGAACACCGACGGCAAAAGTTTGACGACACAACACTGCAAATTCCACGGCAACAGTGTGTGAACACCGACGGCAACAGTTTGTGAACACAACACAGCAAATTCACGGCAGAAGTGGGTACTTCATGGTGAAAGTACACTTACAAGGAAATTGTTGGGTTATTGAAGAAAAGGCACAATATAGAAATTAGCGTTGCTACTTTGAAAAGGCGCTTGAAAGAATACGGCCTCAAAAGAAAGAATTTAGCTTATGATGTGAATGAGGTTCGTGATAAGATTAAGAATATGTTAGATGGTCCTGACTGTTTGGGAGGTTACAGACACGTATGGCATATTCTAAAAGATGCAGTGCTTGACAGTTTCTCAAAAGGTTGTGCAACAACTACTTAAAGAACTAGATCCACAAGCCAACAGAGGAGAGAAAGGCCCACAGACTTTAGGGTGCGTTTACCAATTGTTTTGGGCCATTGCTATGTAGAATTCAAAATGCCATAAAACTCCAACAATTTGAGTAAAATAATTAATAAGTCACTCAGGAACTTCTGGGGAGATGGACCTTTATATTTTGATGATGAAATCATATGACGTCATATGACGTCATCTAGGCAGAAAAATTCAATCATTTTGGGATTTCTTTGGGATAGTGCTTTCATATTTGCATATATCATTGGTCTGGGTTAGGCACAAAAGGTGTAGCATGCGTTTTACGATATACCGAAAATTGATTGTTTTAGATTTTTTCCCCATGAATTTTAACCGTTAGATGGTCATAACTTCCATGTTTTTATTTTTTTCGCTAAACCCATGCTTGCCTCTGTGCAATGTGACTTCAGGACAATTTTTATGTGAAAAAGGATTGACTTTTATTTGTTTCACAAACTCATTTTTTTGTGAAACCGGAAGTATAATATTGTTACCAGGGCCCACGGGGCACGGCCGTGTTTGGGTGGTTACAAAGCAATTTTCTTGATTATAATTCCGATGGAATTTGCGAGGGCAAAGTTAAAGGCATTGGACAAGAAAATGAAATCAGTGAAATTGAAACAGAGCAGCATTATCAGACATCTAATTCCAATGGTTTATTCATGCAAATAAGTCAATTTGCAACCATCTGCACCATAATCAGTTACACGTCTAACCGCCTCCGGTTGTAATAAGCGCCGGTCTGTCGAGCGGAAGATCGCAGGTTCAAACCTCAGCCGGTTCTCGCACATGTTTTGCTTGAGCGCTTGCCTTTTAGCATGTTTATGTCTTCTACCGTTTTGTTCTCGTTCTTTTGCAGCGATTTTAGTTGCTGACTTGCAATTTTGCTTGCTTTACTCGTGCTTATTGCTCTTTTAAGGGTTAATGCTTGCTCTCTCAGCAGTCTTCCTTTCAGACTCATATCATTGATGCCAATTACTTAAATCTGTCTCTTATTAGTTCATTGGTCAATGAACCAAACTCGCATGACGATGTTTGGTGTCTTAGCTTGTTTTTGTATTCGTCCACACTTTCATTTTGCAGTTGACAGTACACAGCTGTTAAAGCGATACCGTTCGTATACAACGTTTTTTTGTGGTTTGAAGTAATTCTCTAACTCATTTAGGCAGGTTTCTACGCTTCCTTATTGTGCAGGGGTCAGACTTAGATTTCTAAGTATTTGCAAACATTGCTTTCCCATGACTGACCTTAGCGTCGCTACTCTAACCTTCTGAGTTTGCTGAATTGTTCCAGCTGCGACTTCATAATCGTCCCACTGCTGTCGAAAAAACTCCCAATTCGATGTGAGGTCACCTCGACATTCCATGGGAAAATTCTGCGGGATCTTGAAGTTTTGCAGGCCATGTGCTCCTCCGTGTGCATGCGTTTTACTGGCTGTTCTGGTGTATTTGATTCCTCTGAATCTGACATTTTTTGATAGGTTTTGTTTCCAAGTTTCCTGTCAACTGCTAAATTTCGCTTGCCTTAACTGGCTTAAGTTGAAAGGAAAACCACTTCCGACACCATGTTTCACGAAGCAACCACACGACCCGCCATTATGAACCAAACAGCACTTTATTCCAAATATGGCTAGTGCCAAGACAGGAAGCGGCAGCACATACTGTAACACTATGCAGTTTGGACAGGAAATTGACAATGCTCTTGTACTCGAATCCTCTTGTGAAATAAAACTCTATCAGATTCCTTTCATCACAACACTTCCAAGCAGCCACCATTTTGTTTGGAGCACGGATTTTGGCTGGAGCACATGTAATACTGAAGTGCAAAGAACTCTGGGAAAATCTAGCTCTGGATATATTTCTGTAGTGGAAATATTTCTGCAGTGGAAATATTTCTGCAGTGGAAATAATTCTGCAGTGGAAATATTTCTGTACTGGAAATATTTCTGTACTGGAAATATTTTTGCACTGGATATATTTTTGCATTGGAAATATTTCTGTACTGGATAATGTATTTCTGTACTGTATAATGTATATCTGTACTGGATAATATATTTCTGTACTGGATAATGTATTTCTGTACTGGATAATGTATTTCTGTACTGTATAATGTATATCTGTACTGGATAATGTATTTCTGTACTGGATAATGTATTTCTGTACTGGACAATGTATATCTGTACTGGATAATGTATTTCTGTACTGGATAATGTATATCTGTACTGGATAATGTATATCTGTACTGGATAATGTATTTCTGTACTGGATAATGTATTTCTGTACTGGATAATGTATTTCTGTACTGGATAATGTATTTCTGTACTGGATAATGTATTTCTGTACTGGATAATGTATTTCTGTACTGGATAATGTATTTCTGTACTGGATAATGTATTTCTGTACTGGATAATGTATTTCTGTACTGGATAATGTATTTCTGTACTGGATAATGTATTTCTGTACTGGATAATGTATTTCTGTACTGGATAATGTATTTCTGTACTGGATAATGTATTTCTGTACTGGATAATGTATTTCTGTACTGGATAATGTATTTCTGTACTGGATAATGTATTTCTGTACTGGATAATGTATTTATGTCCCTACTGGAATATATTGCTGTACTTGAATATATTTATGTGCAGAATTTCTCAGTATTTTGTACTGTACTGAAAATATTTTGGCACTCATTTCATTTTGCCTTTACTGGAAATATATTTGTATTGCCTTTGTGGGCCACCATATAAACAAGGCAAAATCCCGGGGGAAATCCGTTTGACAACTGACAAAGCCACAGGAAGCCCAAAACCAATTTCGAGGATGGTAAGCCTGTGCTACATGTAGATGGTAAATTTATTTTAGTTGAATACTTCTTCCTTCAGTACTGCCATGTAAACCGATGAACTGACTAATAAAACAAACGTTTCAAAAGAAATTTCTCAAAACTCGGCCTAAACGAACATTTCAAAATAATTAAACTTCTAAAAATGCAAAACACTTCAAGTCAGCACGCATAAAAGGCTTCAAAATAAACTTATTGAAACATTGGCGGCTCAACGATTTAGTGGCTAGCCTACGGTTCAAGCCATCTAGTGGTTTGGTGGCACTAACGGTAAAAGCTAGTGGCACTAACGCCGCTAAAAGCCGTTAGCGCCGTCTGCCGTTTAGTGGTGGTTGCAAAGTTTTTGAGCGGGACTGTACATGTAGATTGGTACTTTAAACATAAGGGTAAACAAAGTTTAGTTGACAAGTGATAAGGACATTGCTAAACAGTAGACAGCTGTCGTGTGTTCAATGGACAGTAAAATAATGTACTACACCATATTTAGTACACACTTTTAGCTGCAGGATACTAGTACTTCACAGGAAGTGTCCTTTGCTGGGGTGGATCCAGGATTCTGTGTGATGAGGGGGTTTGGCAAATGGGTTCAATATATGCAAGCACCAAAATAGTTGGTAATTTCTTTGTTGTCTTTTGTAAGGGAACGAGAGAAAGGGGGATTCGATGTAACCCCCGAACCCCCCTCCCCTGGAACCACACCAGGTCCTTTGTGTAAAAGTAGAGAACAAAGAACATTGTTCACACACACAACAGTACTGTCCTATGCACACATTTGTTCACAGTTCACCTCTATATACATGTGTTACAATTTATTGTTTAACATTGCTGTAGACATGCACCTCCCTTTGATGTACACTGCTTTTCAGTAGACACCTCCCTTTGATGTACACTGCTTTTCAGTAGACACCTCCCTTTGATGTACACTGCTTTTCAGTAGACACCTCCCTTTGATGTACACTGCTTTTCAGTAGACACCTCCCTTTGATGTACACAGCTTTTCAGTAGACACCTCCCTTTGATGTACACAGCTTTTCAGTAGACACCTCCCTTTGATGTACACTGCTTTTCAGTAGACAGCCATCTTTGATGTACACTGCTTTTCAGTAGACACCCATCTTTCATGTCCACTGCTGTTTAGTAGACAGCCATCTTTCATGTCCACTGCTGTTCAGTAGACAGCCATCTTTGATGAACACTGCTGTTCAGTAGACCCCTACCTTTGATTTACACTAATTTAAACTCTTGGTTGCTAATAAATATTGTAATTGTGTTAATTCAACAGGTTGTAGATACAGATGATTCGGGAATCCTGTCAGGACTAGTGCACTCTGATGAAGGCACTGACCCATTATGTTATAATGTTCTTTCCACACCTTCTCCTCCTCTAAGCATTTCCCGGTCTCTAGAGAGCCCTGCACCTGGTGCTAGTAGCGATGTCGATGATGATTCGCCATACCCTCACATCGCACATGTACAGTCAGTAAAAGTTGAGCCACTGGAGGATGATCAAGATGTAGAGTCGGTAAGCACTACCATTGGTACTTTACAGGTACTGTTACTAAAGTACTCTCATAGCTACATGTACATGGGGCAGTTATGAGTTAGAGATTCTTCTCAAATGTCTGCAAATGTGAAAGGGACTAAGGAATCACTAGATCCTGTGATTGTGCTGTAGACCTGAAACGTGGACAAATATGAAACTTTAGTACCACACAAGTGAATAGTGCTTTTCACATGCTCTGATATCTGTTTTCGGTCTTGTACAATGAATACACTTTTTGAATGTTTTAAACTAATTTGAGGCTATTTCACTTGTGTGGTAAATAGTAAAACAATTATTCCCTTCAGCATCGGTGACTAGCATCACAGCTTGGTAAATATCAGGGGCATAGCCAGAGTTTGAAGTTGGGGGGTTCCTAAAGCACAGGCTGTTAGGGGATTCTGTGGTATGCCTCCTGGCAATTTTTAAAAATCTTAGGTCTCTTATTTAAATGTAATTTTCTGCATTATCAGAGTAAGAAACACACTACATGTAGCTCTTTCTTTTTCTCTTTTCTTTTCTTTATTCCATTTGTCTTCTGGCTTGGAAATGGGAAGGGAGAGGGTTTTTTCCTAAGAGATGGTGAGGTTACGGAACCCAGGAACCTGCCCCTGGCTACACCACTCAATATCCACATTGGTCATTTGGGCATTATCATCATCAGCTTTATTTAAACATGGTATCCCATCATTTACAATCAATTCTATTCCAGAGAGCCGTGTACAGTACTGACCAGAACTACCGGTAACCTCCACTGCATCTGGTTCGGGTTCGCTTCCAAGGAAACCCATTGTGTGCTCAATGTTTGCTTGCATTTGCTCTAAGTGAACCCTGTGAACAAAGCAAACCCAAACAAACCCTTGAGCGAACCCTTGAGCGAACCCTCAAGGGTTTGCTCAAGGGTTCGCTTGAGTGAACCTCGATCGAACTGTGAGTGAACCCAACCTTTGAGTTTGATGTAGCCAAAGACACGAATCACGAGAGTTAAAACTTTCATTAACCCTTTCACTACTAGAGCGGCCAAAAGCGGCCAATATGAAGCATGTACCTGGGAAAAAATATTGCATCAAACCTAGACACGCTGGAAATACGATGTTGCGATATTATTTCAAGGGATGAATGACTTCAAAGCCACAGCTATAACTGGGATCGCTTGACTCTCCCACTTTGGAGAAAAACTCATTTGTTTTGGTGATCGTTTTTCGTTTCTCCGATTTTCACCAATTTCGAGGAGCTGAAAATTGCCCTCCAAAATCCTTCCCATTCGCCCTTGAAATCAAAAGCAAACACAAAATCAGCACTCAGTCGTTACAGTACCTTCTTTAATCTTTCGAACCACCAGGTTTGTTTGCACAAAACACACATTGCGACTGTGAAGCGTGCTATTCTTAATGCTGCACTTCTCTCCACCATGTTTTCCTGCTCCCACCTCCAATTGCATGCTGGGTAATCAACAAAAAATTCACAAGGGGACCCCCCCTCTGGGACTCCTGTAGGTTTTTTTTATAAGTCTTTTACCCCTACAGCCAAGAGCGGTGATTTGGATTCAAGCCGTTGCTTTAAAGTGACAAAAACACATCCTAATAGGTTGAGCAGGGGTAAAAGAATGCCAACTGCAGGATTTCAAGGCTTTCAGTGAAGAATTTTTTCCTGTGTCTGAAATCACAAACACAACGGAAAAACCCTGTGAAATCCCCCCACAAGGCCTACTAAAAGCAAACCAAGTACTTTTCAGCCATCCTCAGACTTAATGATGTCTTCAAGCTCTCTGACAGTGGCATTTTTCTCCAAAATTAGAGCACATTTCATTGGAAACCCTACAGAAGAAACCATACTCACCGCCGCCGAGTCTGTAGAATTCTGCCAAATGGCATCATGGGGAAAGTTTGAGCCCTTGGTTTAAAAAGTCAGCAGTATTTAACTAGCCCGGGCTAGCCAAACTGGAACTGAGGGGGGAGGGTTGGGTTAGCACTCTGCATTTCACCAATTGAGCCCAAATGCGTCCAGGAGTGAAAGGGTTAATAACCACCCTACCCATGTCATGTGACCTCTTCTGTTTGCACTCAAACTTATTTTGCAGGATGTTAGCATCCATTGTAGTTGAATAATGTCAATTGCATGTGAAATGACCTTATATTTTGGACAGGAGAAATTTTTACAGGTTATCTATGGTTGGAAAGCAATATCCCAATTATGGACAAGAGGAGGGTGTGGCAAATCACATGATTGGATGCATTAGCAACATGTCTCCCAAAAATGAAGTCACAGCAACTTGAAGATGCATATGTTGTGCTTAATACAAATCTTTTCGATGAACTTGAAACTTTGAACCACCCCCTCCAACCTTAGGTGTGGTTCTGAATTAGTGTCCATTATAAGAGAAGGCAAGGGAAGTACATTTTTGCCCTTAGCTCCTGTCTGGAAAACAATTATATCACAAAACTTGGCCAACTAATTCGTTACTTAGCGAATATCCAATACACCGATTCTGAAGGAAAATAATTGACATTTATAGATTTTCATTTTTTTGTTTAACCCTTTCACTACTAGAGCGGCCAAAAGCGGCCAATATGAAGCATGTACCTGGGAAAAAATATTGCATCAAACCTAGACACGCTGGAAATACGATGTTGCGATATTATTTCAAGGGATGAATGACTTCAAAGCCACAGCTATAACTGGGATCGCTTGACTCTCCCACTTTGGAGAAAAACTCATTTGTTTTGGTGATCGTTTTTCGTTTCTCCGATTTTCACCAATTTCGAGGAGCTGAAAATTGCCCTCCAAAATCCTTCCCATTCGCCCTTGAAATCAAAAGCAAACACAAAATCAGCACTCAGTCGTTACAGTACCTTCTTTAATCTTTCGAACCACCAGGTTTGTTTGCACAAAACACACATTGCGACTGTGAAGCGTGCTATTCTTAATGCTGCACTTCTCTCCACCATGTTTTCCTGCTCCCACCTCCAATTGCATGCTGGGTAATCAACAAAAAATTCACAAGGGGACCCCCCCTCTGGGACTCCTGTAGGTTTTTTTTATAAGTCTTTTACCCCTACAGCCAAGAGCGGTGATTTGGATTCAAGCCGTTGCTTTAAAGTGACAAAAACACATCCTAATAGGTTGAGCAGGGGTAAAAGAATGCCAACTGCAGGATTTCAAGGCTTTCAGTGAAGAATTTTTTCCTGTGTCTGAAATCACAAACACAACGGAAAAACCCTGTGAAATCCCCCCACAAGGCCTACTAAAAGCAAACCAAGTACTTTTCAGCCATCCTCAGACTTAATGATGTCTTCAAGCTCTCTGACAGTGGCATTTTTCTCCAAAATTAGAGCACATTTCATTGGAAACCCTACAGAAGAAACCATACTCACCGCCGCCGAGTCTGTAGAATTCTGCCAAATGGCATCATGGGGAAAGTTTGAGCCCTTGGTTTAAAAAGTCAGCAGTATTTAACTAGCCCGGGCTAGCCAAACTGGAACTGAGGGGGGAGGGTTGGGTTAGCACTCTGCATTTCACCAATTGAGCCCAAATGCGTCCAGGAGTGAAAGGGTTAATAACCACCCTACCCATGTCATGTGACCTCTTCTGTTTGCACTCAAACTTATTTTGCAGGATGTTAGCATCCATTGTAGTTGAATAATGTCAATTGCATGTGAAATGACCTTATATTTTGGACAGGAGAAATTTTTACAGGTTATCTATGGTTGGAAAGCAATATCCCAATTATGGACAAGAGGAGGGTGTGGCAAATCACATGATTGGATGCATTAGCAACATGTCTCCCAAAAATGAAGTCACAGCAACTTGAAGATGCATATGTTGTGCTTCTTACAAATCTTTTCGATGAACTTGAAACTTTGAACCACCCCCTCCAACCTTAGGTGTGGTTCTGAATTAGTGTCCATTATAAGAGAAGGCAAGGGAAGTACATTTTTGCCCTTAGCTCCTGTCTGGAAAACAATTATATCACAAAACTTGGCCAACTAATTCGTTACTTAGCGAATATCCAATACACCGATTCTGAAGGAAAATAATTGACATTTATAGATTTTCATTTTTTTGTTTAACCCTTTCACTACTAGAGCGGCCAAAAGCGGCCAATATGAAGCATGTACCTGGGAAAAAATATTGCATCAAACCTAGACACGCTGGAAATACGATGTTGCGATATTATTTCAAGGGATGAATGACTTCAAAGCCACAGCTATAACTGGGATCGCTTGACTCTCCCACTTTGGAGAAAAACTCATTTGTTTTGGTGATCGTTTTTCGTTTCTCCGATTTTCACCAATTTCGAGGAGCTGAAAATTGCCCTCCAAAATCCTTCCCATTCGCCCTTGAAATCAAAAGCAAACACAAAATCAGCCCTCAGTCGTTACAGTACCTTCTTTAATCTTTCGAACCACCAGGTTTGTTTGCACAAAACACACATTGCGACTGTGAAGCGTGCTATTCTTAATGCTGCACTTCTCTCCACCATGTTTTCCTGCTCCCACCTCCAATTGCATGCTGGGTAATCAACAAAAAATTCACAAGGGTCCCCCCCTCTGGGACTCCTGTAGGTTTTTTTTATAAGTCTTTTACCCCTACAGCCAAGAGCGGTGATTTGGATTCAAGCCGTTGCTTTAAAGTGACAAAAACACATCCTAATAGGTTGAGCAGGGGTAAAAGAATGCCAACTGCAGGATTTCAAGGCTTTCAGTGAAGAATTTTTTCCTGTGTCTGAAATCACAAACACAACGGAAAAACCCTGTGAAATCCCCCCACAAGGCCTACTAAAAGCAAACCAAGTACTTTTCAGCCATCCTCAGACTTAATGATGTCTTCAAGCTCTCTGACAGTGGCATTTTTCTCCAAAATTAGAGCACATTTCATTGGAAACCCTACAGAAGAAACCATACTCACCGCCGCCGAGTCTGTAGAATTCTGCCAAATGGCATCATGGGGAAAGTTTGAGCCCTTGGTTTAAAAAGTCAGCAGTATTTAACTAGCCCGGGCTAGCCAAACTGGAACTGAGGGGGGAGGGTTGAGTTAGCACTCTGCATTTCATCAATTGAGCCCAAATGCGTCCAGGAGTGAAAGGGTTAAACAAGGACTAGTGGTCTAAGATATTTTCTAGGTTCTTTTTAACATTTTGCTCTAGATCAAAATGTTTAGGAAAACGCATTACTTATTGAAATTGTCTGGAGTTCTGCTTGCAAACGAAGTTATGTACTCAAGGCCAAGCACATGCTAAAAACATATTAAAATAAATGTCAAAACAAGGACTTAAGTTTGCAAATTTTCACCTCTCTTTCAACATCTTTTCCTTCCCATCTTATCTTTTGACACCTTGAAGCACCTCTTAGGTGATTTAGAGTGGTATTGTTTTATACAGTATAAACTCAAATAATTTACCAACCTTGCGAAGACTTTGAGTGTGCCAGGTTTGGCTTTGCTTTCATGCTGTGATTGCGACTTCCATTCCCAGGTCGGCTTAATTCTTCAAAGGATGTTTTCGTTTTAATCTATTAACCTTGATACCTTTATTTATTGCTTCCCCAATGTCTCTAAATTTCTTCATCATGCAGCAGTGAGCTTCAACTGTGCTCTCATCGGTGAAAATAGTGTTGGCAAACTGTTCTTGAGCAGCATTATAAGCATTTGCAGCAAAATGGCCTTTCTTCTTTTCTTCCGATCATCGCTGCGCTGTTCGATTCAAGAAACAGAATAAGGGAATTCTGTGGTGGTAATTTGTTTTGAATTTTGCAGAAGTTGGTTTAATTTTTTTTTACACTTTTATAATTGAAGGGCTGTGTGCAAAAAGGGCGTAAGTGATTCTTGATCACATTCTAAATTCTCCTTTAGAAAACAAAGAAATTGAAGGAGAATTTAGAATGTGAACAAGAGTCACTTACGCCCTTTTTGCACACAGCCCGTCAATTGAAATAAAGCCCACTTTGGCTTAATTCTCGAATGGCCACTTTGGCCTAATTCTCAAATGGCCTGAATGAAGCAAACAATATTATCGGCCGTTTCTGTGGGTAATAATTTTGCTTTCTCATCTAAACTGCCCCACATCTCTTTTCCAGTTAGCCCTTCCAAATTATTCCTAATATTAGTTGCATTTGCTACTGTAGGTTTCATGTTCACTATTAAAATATACATTCACCGTTTGCTCAGAGTTCGCTGGTTCGCACTTAGAGTTTGCAGGGTTCACTTAGAGTTTGCAGGGTTCACTGACAGAATTTGCAGGGTTCGCTCAAAGTTTGCAGGGTTCGCTCAGAGTTTCCAGGGTTTGCTTGAGTGAATGCTAGCAAACCCAGCAAACCCAAGCAAACCTATTATGGTTCGCTTTCTTGCCCTAGAGTGACTGTAGATGTCGCCAGTAAGTTCTGCACATGTTGTGTACGTTCACAGTATTTGATTATCTTATGTTGTGACAGCAAATACAACAGCTGAAGGAGGAGCAGGCTTCCAGTAGTGATACAAGTTTCAATGCAAGTGAGTACACTTACAGTGTCTTCTGAACCATCTAGACAGCTCGTAAACATGACTTTTTGTGCAGAGGTGGATCAAGGGGGTTGCACTGTAAATAGCATGTCAAAGTCTCGGTTTCAAAAACATCATTTTTTGCAACATTGGAACCCCCTATGACTCTTTCAAGCCCCCTTTCACAAAATCCTGGATCTGTCCCTGTATGTGAATATTGAAGAGGGGTTATTTCAGCTATTCTAGCATCATTTTGAGAAGTTGTAAATCATGTTTAAATATTCAGAAACTCCCAAAAATAATGGTCAAGTTTGATTAAAAGGTAATTAGATAAATGAAGCGAAACTATGTGGTAGCTTAACGCAGATGGCAAATATGAAAGTGGTTTGTGGTAAAGAATAAAATGATTTAACCTCACCCTTCAGTGTTGGATCTAGGATGGACCGTTGCAGGATTCCCACAAAAAAATTGGAAGTTGGCACATGTTTCTTAATAAGCAAGGGCCAATATGGCGCACAAAGAATTTATCCAAAGAATGTTATCCAACGAGCTCTTACATGTATGTGTATCCTGCAAAAAGTAAAAATAGAGGGAATTATGATATTTGGAAACTTTCAATCATAGACAATAAAGACGTTTCTTGGGGAGACCACAGGAAGCCCATGAAGGAATATGATAACTAATTATCAATTTCTATGTGGGCTAGCGGCCATTTTCTTTTGGGTCTATTTTTTTGCTGCAGTATACTGGCTTTCAACATCCTCTCTTGCTTTAAACTAATACTGGATTGGAAAGTGAAGTCCATAACTGCCTTCTTACCAAGTGAACGGCCTCCTAATAAGTCACAATGTCCTGAATAACGTTCCCTGAAAAAAAAGTGGATTCAGATAAAAGTTTGAGTGCTGTAACTGCAGAGATGTCAGAAGCATCTGAACAGACCACCGAAGCAGGTGAAATCAGGAATGCTGAGTCAGAATGAAAGCCCTGCTGACTTTCTAAGTGAAATGACTGAAAGAGCATCCCTCATTGCAGTATGACCAGGGATCCATGGTGATTTTCCCAATCGGATGTGGAACCTTGTTACCAATTGACCTTTGGGGGTTTAGTGCCAAACATTTGATCAAGGTCAGCTAAGAAAATAATAGACTCTCATGGAAGAGACTGGATACTCTCATGGCCATCTCAATTGAGGATCCATCACTGACTGAGTTTCATTTTAATGATAATGTTGATGCCTGGAAAGCTACCAAAAATAGAAGACTTTTCCAATTCTGAAAGCCCTAATGAGGTGAATTGCAACAGTCTGAAATAATTACCATTCACCATCCCTTAATAAATTACATGTAGTAACAAACTCGTGTTTAAAAATAAAATAAAATTGTGTTTAAATTTTATTTCGGACATTTAAACATGAGGGGGTGCAATAATTATGTAAATGCACAGATTTTATTACAGTGGCCCCATGTTTTTAAAGTTGGCCCCTTTTTCCAGAGGTCAGGGGCCAATTTAGCCCCAAGTTACTGAATCCTAGATCCAACACTGCTCTTGTTTCTTCATTTGAATTTTGCTTTTCATTGTTCCCTTATTCAAAAATTGTTCCAAGAGCATTTATTGTATAATAAGAACATACTAGATACTTTTATTAGTACTGCACTAACTCTGATATGCCCCATAGATTTAAAAATCACAATGAATTTGTTCATTCAAAATGATAACACTCAGTTGTTGAGATAAATACTGCTGAGTGACACAAAAGAATGCCAGTTGAGTGCACCAATAAAAAAGTGCCATACTGCCAAATGTTAATTTAGCCTAGCTTCTACACCTGTCGTTTCTCTTCACTCATTTCTTCAAATTTATGAGAGTGAAAACATATGATAGCAGCTACCATTAATAATGATTGTGATATTGTTATCTATGTGTTGTTGTCAGTGGATCTAATGGACAGCTCAGGTCTGTTGAGACACCTGATTGAGGCTGGTTTGCTTCAAGACGTTACCACACTGGTGGGGAAGGCTCGCGCAAGAGATGAAGGCAACTTACGGAAGGTTCAAGTCTCTGCAAAAGGTTGGTTGATGTGTTGCATTTATATTGTTTTACTTTAATAGCGGAGTTCCTGCATGGGCCACCATACACAGCAAGTGATTGAAAAAAATTGCTCTGCATTGGTCTGACCACATCTGTCACCCCTTACCTTGAACTCTAAGGCCCTGTTTATATGAAGGAAAGTTGGCTCTGGGACCCGGGTCACCCTCCCTCCCAAGCCAACTTTACCAAGCATTTATATGGAAGAAAAGTTGTCCTGGGTGCCTGAGACAACTTTGTCTTGAGTGAGTCTGGGCACTTAACATTGGATTGCGTGTCTCCCGAGTTGGCCCGGGTAGGCAAGCCAAACTGTTTATAATTATAAGAAAAAGTTGGCTCGCCCCCCTCGGGTCACCCTGGGTCACCCTAGGTCACCATAAGGTTTGAGGGATTGTGATGTATTCCACATGACAAGGTTTGATGGATTGTGACGTATTCCGTGTGACAAGGTTTGAGGGATTGTCCCAACTGGTAAGTGACGTATTGAGTTTTATGCTCTCAGGTTATTATAGAGTCAAATGAGCTCAGGCGTTCACCACCCTATAGGCAGAATTTAAGTTTCTTGGTGCTTAATTAAAACAATGAATTTTCTTTCTCACTTTTTAAAATCGAGTCAGTTTTTAATGGACCTTGATGTCACAGGCTTCGAATTACAAGAAAATAAACTGATTTATTTAACCACCCCTAATTATTAAATCAGCCTTGATTTGAAAGAGTTATTTGTCATTAAACCAGAAGTAATGCCACCTTGTGGTAATTAATATGTCAATTTGTTATTGCAGTGTTCTTAGGGGAGAGGGGCACTTCTTTGATATTTCGTATTCTATGGGGGTGCTTAATTGAGAAAATACGGTATCAGAGTAAAATCAAATCAAAGGAATCGTCTGAAGTTGTTTTCAAATTGTCTGGTTGCTGAAACCAGTCTTGTTGCTGACTGGATTAATTGTAAGAAACCATTTTAATGCTGAATTCAGCCTCGTTGCTGGTTGGTAGAATTTTAAGAAACTGTTTTAATGCTGAATTCAGCCTCGTTGCTGATTGGTAGAATTTTAAGAAACCGTTTTAATGCTGAAGCCAGTCGCGTTGCTGATTGGCTAGCTATTTGGCGCGCGTTTCTTGAGTGTGCAACTGAATCAAATTGCGCATTTCTTGAGAAGTTCCCGTGATTTTATTATAAAGTATTTATAGCTTTCTTTTTTTTCAATCACATTACCACATTAAATAGGTTAACTCCAAGGTATATCAAATTCTGAAAGCTATAAAAAACAAAACATGTCCTTCAATATATTCCTGTCTTATTTTGAAATGATTGAGCAACTGTTCTTGAATAAGAATACAAACAAACTGACTACATCAGTTGAAAGAGAATGTTAAACTTAGTAATCACCAACAAATTGAGATTGATATGTTAAATATTTACTGAGAAATTGACTTTTCAAAACTGTAACATGGGCTGGGTGGCAAGAGTTGCCGACAGCCATACATTCTTTGCAAATTTTGATTTTTAAACGCTCATTCCTCAAAATATCTTTATCGTATCACTCTCAAATGTTCGGTGATTACCAAGTGTGACTCTCTCTTTCGAATAGACCAATTTAGCTTGTACATTTGTTGTCCCAATTCAGATCATGTCACAGCTCTCCAGAGGATTCAGTGCTCTGTTTTCCAATTTAGAGAAATTGATACATTTCGTCTTGGGATACAGAAAAACAAGAAACCATGACTCAAGGGAAAAGTCAGGTGACCTGAATTGGGACAACAAATGTACAAGCTAAATCGGTCAATTATTTTCTCTGTGAAAAGAATACATTTAATTTAGCACGGGCCTCGTATTAAAACCTTTGTGCGTGACAAGTAAAGCATATCGCGGAAGTGGGCTATTATGGACTCTGTGTGTTTGTATGTATGTCGCTTGAAGTTTGATGTATGCTATTGCTGGCTTTCACTTGACGTCATAGCCGCCATGTTGGTTCCCTTAAACAATAGGTTCCTCGTTAGCTTCTTTTGTTGGGGCACCATCATGGCCGCCATGCCCTTTGAATCTCTGGTGATTGAGTGAAAACCAGCAATAGCAGGAGGCTCTTGCAGCATCTCCGGCAAGTCCAGTCCTGGCCCTGGGCATTTTCTGCGGAGGCCCCTATCGAGAATATATTACTACACCTTATCTAACGAGAGCGGGCGAGGCACGGGCAGCAAGCGAAGGGTGGTAATGGCCACATTTATGCACGTGCGCGGTGTAAATGTATTTTTTATTTCCATGGCTACCTTTTTTCCCTTTTCCTCTCCCTTATTGATTGTTTATAGAGCTCCGCTATAAATGGACATACTCCATTTAACGAATGTTTTTTTTTTGCATTTTCAGAAGTTGATGCTCAAATTAACACCAAGTTAAAAGAGATAGAACGAATGAAACTTGAAGTATCCTCGCTCAAGAACAAGCGCAAGAGATGTGATGACGAATGTGAGCGGCTTCGCAAGAGACTAACGTCGTGTGTGAATGTAATGAAGGAGATTCCAGGAGTTGTGAACGAAAACAGAGTACAGAGAAACCACGATGGCTCTAAAGATCACCTAATTATGAAGGACGCATGAAAATTCAAGAGAATTATATAAAATTCAATATTATTATTATACATAACAAATATATTGCGAAATTCTCCCTTTGCAAAGTTTCAGAATTCATTTGTTCCGTGGTCTGATGAAGGTATATTGTGGTCCGTAAAATATTTTACTAAGCTGTTTGATGTACATACGTATAGGCCTTTACAGCCAGTTTACCGCCATGCACTTGGATAACTGACAGGAACATTCTTTGCTATGCCTGTTGTGTATTCATTTTAACCAATCGCCTTCGTGGGCAGTTACTTACAGCCTTGTCAATTGTTATGTACCCGCCTTCACTCGACCAAGATTTCAGTGGTTTAAAGTTGACAAGTTAAAACGTTTCAAACTACTGTTGAAGTGATCACTGTTGTTACTCAAAGAAAACAAATTGAGTACTCGGGTTCAAATGATTTCTGTTAGTTTGACTGCTGTGGGAAGTTTTGAGATGGTTTACCTAATATCGTGTTGGTACGAATTGTTCAGCATCGGTTGGTTTAGGAAGAAAAAAGAGCAGTCAAATTACACCTTTGCATCCGGTATAGAACATTGCAAGCACGCGAAATAGTTTTACAATAGGCGGCTACCGAACGTCCGTTTCAGACGGCGAATTAAGTATATTGATGAATTAAGTACTTCAGAAGAGCAGCGTCTCAATCCTTATTTGCTATGCTCTATGTTCGATTGACCGTATTCCGGAATAAGAATACCTAGAATGATCACTACAAATCGCGTTTACTGGGATTTTTTAGCCACTGGAATACTAAATGTATCCTGAATATCATATATCAGCAATCATTTGTAGCTTACAGTGCAAAATATGCCCGAACCAGTAATTTCCAGAGACTATTCCATCTATAGATCCTTTGCATGTGACGTCATCAAAATTCTAAAATCTAAACTGAGAGATATATGAAGCTGTTCTTTTAATATGATTTAGATATCGGTATTCTCAGTATTCTTCGAAAAAATTACGTCGATACGGTGATTTGTTTTTGAGTTACAGTACTTTGAATTTTGTGACAGCCTAGGTCAGCGTGTTTCCTAAATGTCAAGGAAATCCATATATTTCGGCCAATTTCAAATTTTAGACTTTATAAACCTTTAAAAGTGATGTCTAAAGTGTTTTGAAGTGAATGCTAATCATATTGATGGAGAAAACAGCTTTATTTGTATAGTACGTTTTTGGCCGCCATCTTGGTGTACTAAAGCTGTACACCAACATGGCCGCCGCATACTAATTACACTAAATTGTTCGAATATTATTTGGCGGACAGCTCGGTTACGAAGTACTCTATTGCTCCAAAATTTCGGTCATTTCAATATTTTTACCTGCTCTATACACAGCATTAAAAATATTTTACTAATATAAGTTTTTTCTTGAGGCAATTTTTTTTGTGACGTCAATGCAAACGATCAATTCCTATTCCGGAATACGGTCAATCGAACGCACCCTTAGTTTGGCCTTTGTTAGATTAATAATTTTATCGCGGTTTTATGTCGGTAATTGCTATATATTTCCCAATTAAAGTTATACGAATGGGTGTACCGAAAATGTTTTTTGAAATATCAAAAAAACCAGCCCATAACCAGGAATTGTCATGCATAGCCCTTATGTTGGTGTCACGGCGTTTTCACAATTAGGGCTATTTTTAGATTATTTTCCCGCCAATTGGTGGGTTGCGCCAGAACAAACGATACCTCATTAGCTACTTGTTTTACCAATCAACATGGCTGATACGCTTCTGTGATTTTATTCCCTTTGGACTGATTGTAACCCAAAAATAGCGGAAAACTGTTCTAAGAATAACCATAGTTAATAGAGTGGAATGGTTATGAAACCCAGCGACCTCCTTTGTTATATGTCTTTGTTCGCTTTTTTCAACCACTAACCCTGCACAAAACACAATAGAAATTCCAATGTGTTAATCAATCAGCCAATAGAAACGTGTGAGTTCAGTCGTTCAGGGGACGCTAATGAACTATGACCCTGCACAATCTTTTGTCTTGCCCCCTTCCAACTTAAATCGCAGCGCCTTTGTTAGCCCCTTTGAAGTTTGCCGGGTTTCATAACCATTCCACTCTCTTAACTATGGAATGACCAATTTGTGAAAACGATATGCCATGTGTGGGATGTAAAGTAAAGAAAGTTCAATTCCATCTTTTTAGGCAGCTTTTCGCATAATAAGTGTCGCGGTGAATGGCAAGTTGCTTTATAAGGTAATCATCCAAAACAGACTAACATTAAGCTGACATTTACATGTATGGTAAGCTTATTCATCTCTGACGTTTGTACAAAGATAGCACGCGGGTCGTACAGGGAAGAAGCGGGAATTGACTTGGATATGTATTCAAGGCTTTAAATAAGTGGGTTTTTAAAACTTTCAATGGCGAAAGGTTAACACTAATATCAAAACGTGAGCGAAGGTTTGTAAATACAGAAGTTGGTAAACATGTAATTTATTGTTAGATTAAATCACAACACAGTATACTTACGAGTTCTGTTTATTGTCTTTCATAAACTGTTTACAATATTGATGAAGGAGTATAGTGAGTAGACGATACTACATGCCGATACCGGAGCTAATACCATTTGCACAGAAAAACCGGGTGTGATGCAACACGCCAAACGGAACGGAAAACCCAGCTATTTTGTTTTGAGTAATTAAAATAGCTCTGGAAACCTGGCTGCAGATAGAACGAGTGGATTAGCGCAAATGGTTCAAGATTTTTCGGTTGGAATGGAAAAAGAGGAATACAACCGAGGGTATTCCTTCCTTACCGAAAACTTTCCAGTGGAGTGAACCGTTACATTTGAATTCCCAACCGAAACTACCGGTATTCGGTGCAAATGGTAAGCCGTTCTGCATACAATAATTAGATAGGTATATTATGGGACAGGGCTGCCAACCATAGATACCAACACTTTTTAGAGTTTTCACTGAACCCTTAAGCCGTCATTTAATATATTGGGGGGGAGGTGGGGGTCGCCTTTGGTGACGAGATTTACATAAAATAAATGCGCACGATTTGTTTTCCAGTGTGGCTGAATAGACCAGTTCGCGGTAAATTCCGACATTTTGAAAGGGGGTGCAAACATGGCGCGAAATACAGTGTTTGTATGGGAATCCATTGCCAAATAAAATCCGTAAAATCGAATTTCTGAAATATTCTTCAGACACAATCTTAAGATACCAGGTAAAAGATTAACATCGAAATTTGAGGGATGTAGCTCTGCTGGGAAGCGTGCAATCGTGTTTTCAGTTTTCCATACATTGACCGTCATTGTCTAAATTTTCACGCGGAATTTGACTCGTTTTTACAGACAATGTATGGAAAACTGAAAACACGATTGCACGCTTCCCAGCACAGCTACATCCCTCAAATTTCGATATGTTAATCTTTACCTGGTATCTTAAGTTTGTATCTGAATAATTAATATGTCAGAAATTCGATTTTATGGATTTTATTTGGCATCGGATTCCCATCGTTTCCCATACAAACACTGTATTTCGCGCCATGTTTGCACCCCTTTCAAAATGTCGGAATTTACCGCGAACTGGTCTATTTTGTTCTTGCTTAAACATATCTTCGACTTTTTTCCTCGTTTGAAATTTTGTGAGATTTAGTTTGGTGCAAAACAACTCGACGGTGTTTTTTTCTCAAATCTTCAACACTACAACGAATAAATGAAATCCGTCTAAAATACTATTGCCTTGGACACAACTTTAAAACTTTAAAAAATAACTAATACTGTAATCGAAATAGAGCCGTTTCGTGATCTTTGCGGTCGCCTTCAACGAACCATGATCCAAACAGGTTTCTTAAGGAAACAATACCCGGCAATGCACTTCCTCCCCTTAGCCTGAGATTCGTCAGAAAACAAGTATGTCTGCGATGAATCTAGACCCTTCCACAAATTCAGCCACTTGCCCGTCCCGCCAATGAAAATCTCCGAAATAAAGCTATCGGTGTTATAGTGAAGCTTACTGATGGAATAAAACCCGCTTGAGGGAATCCTTCCGGGAGAGTTGGGACTGTATTTGTAGAAGCCGTTCACGTTCTTGATCAGGGCTGAAGTCTTTCCCATCAAGAAGCTGTCGAATAAGATCTTCTCGCTGGACGGCCCTCCGCCGCTGCGGCTGTAGATGACTCGAATGGTGTTGGTGTCGCTAAACCGGAACATCGCCTGTAGACGCCACCAAATATACGTTACTATATATCTGATATATCGGCTACAGCAAGGCACCAAATACACGTTACTATATCAGCTACAGCACTTGAAGACCAAATATACGTTACTAACTATCAGCTACAGCAACACCAAATATAGTAACGTTACTACCCGGAAAAAGGGGGAGGGGGGGGGGGGGGGGGGGGGGGGGGGTGACTCCCATATAAAAGGGGTATGGATGCTCGTCGGACATTTTCGATTTGACCCCTAATAGGTACTAAAATGGGCGTGGCTCAAGCTTATTTTCACCCCTAAAAGATTATAAAAATGTAAATTGATAACAACTTTTTTGTTCAATTGACACCCGACCCCTAAAAGGTACCGCTTTACATAGAAATGTCTGTGTTTGATGGTGGATACCCTAAGTGGTACCAAACTCCTGATTTTGACCCCTAAAAGGTACGACGAGCATCCATGTACCCCTCATATAAGGGAGCCCCCCCCCGGCGTTACTATGTCAGCTATATCAACACCAAATATGCGTTACTATATCAGCTACAACAATATTGTTCAAATATTACTCGGCAATCGTATGCACGTGCTAATAGAGCAGATGTCGTATGAGTGGGACAAACTACAGCAATCCGTAGCCTTGCCGTAACCGTGCTGTGCCGTATTTCTGTAATTTAATTCGATCAGCAGGACAACTGAAACAATGGGAAACCATTTCAACGTCACGGCATGCCGTACGGTAACTGTGCTGTAGTCAGTGCTGTAGTTTGTCCCACTCATACGAAATCCGCTCTAGTTGTGGCGTGGGTAGTTTTTTTTTTTTTTTTGCCTCTTCTAAGACAAGTTTGATTTTGGGCTACCTGTCGCACGCAGTCTTACTCTCCCTTCTCCCCCTCTACCCTCCCCCATCCCCCCCTCATCCCCCCCCCCCCTCATCCCCCCCCCCCCCCCCTCATCCCCCCCCCCCTGCGCTAGTATAACAAAGAATACGCATGCGTTAACTGTACGGTGTTAATTCTTCAAATGTACATTTTTGTTTTCAGACATGCTATTTTTGTGATTCTACACGATCACTTTTAATATTTTACGTATAAGTTTAGGGTACGATAGGCAACTAGTTCCTGTAAAAACTAGTGTTGGTCTGCGTCGGCGGGGAAGATAAACACTGGTATGTAATCAACTAAAGTCGATTGAGGTATGCTAACCGCCGTGCAAAGCGAGTAGCAGCTGACGTTTCGAGCGTCGAGTGCTTGATTACCGCTGAGGAAACATGAACTCGTATCAATTGGAATCAAAGAAAATTGCGCCAATGCATGATTACCGCTGAGGAAACATGTGCTCGGATCAATAAGTGCGCCAACAATAGAAATGCTAATAGTTGTAACAACAAGTGTTGATGAGTAAACTAAGGAAACATGCTGATCTAAGTGTGAGTGAATATACGTGAATTCTGAAATTAAATGAACGAATAGCGTCATTAATACCGTGAGGTGACAAAGTGCCTAATTTGAAAATAAAGTTCTGTTCTTTGCGTTTACAAGTGTCAGTAGTACCTTGATGCAGAGAAATGCTGCATACAGTGATGTGATTAATGCAATGACCAGGAAGGTTAAAGTGACGAGCTACAGGTTTGGCGAGATCCTTGCTGTTAGTGCTTATTGCTGCCGCAGCGAGCGAGCCTGAAGCGAGCGAGCAAGGCAGCAGTTCTAATCTGTAAGCGGGTCCATATCTCGATTTCTTTTTTTTACCACAATGCATCACTTCTATTGTCTTTTTTTACCACAATGCTTTGCACAGATCTGATCATCACGTGACATTACACGAGATGGAATCTGCATTGTTGGAGCTACTACGTTCAACCGTTTTTACAAATGCATTTCTTTGTATGCGATCCTTGTGTAATCATGAACTTGTTCAGTGACGTGTAGGCGAACACTGAACTATCAGTTTCCAAATTAAGCGCAAGATCTCTCCTGTTATCAAGATGGTGAGCAGCAAATAATTTTGTTCTATTGACCTTCGATAAAGTCAAGCCGCCGGTTCAAAACACAATTAACATTTACAATTACATTCTCAATTACAGTTGATTTCCGGTGGTTTAAGTTCCCCTGGGGAGAACAGCAGTTTTTTGTGCCGGGAATCTTATGAAAATGTCGGAAATTGGTAGGCTCAGGGGATTTACCCGGAGATCGTTGATATGTCGGGACAAAATGAAAATAAATCGAGACATCTTTTGAGATACACACCACCAGGATTCAGTTGCACGATAGCCCCAAAACTACAAAATATATTCATCTAACACCTTGGCATTTTTATCGCCCAGTTATATATTTTTCCTGCCAAAGTGCCAATGTAGATTCTGTTCTAATACACTTTCTTAACTGAGCGGAGCAGCATTCACTACCTGTTAGGTATACTAGTAAGAAGTAAAGTATTATTTTCAAATCGATGTAATTTATGCGGGAGGAGCGTAAAAATGCCAAGGAGTATAATTTCCCCCATTTTGTGAAACATAGGGAACTGGTCGTTTAGAGGGGAGGGGTCAGTTCAAAACATTTCTTCCCGGCTAATAATTGTATTCCTGGAACACCCTGCTTTTTAGTTTGCAGTGCTCAAAGTATAACCTTTTCCCCTCCCCCAATATTTTTTAAGCCATTTTTGCCGTTACAGTTCTCTTTCGATGAGCTTTAGGAAATAAATAAAATACATCTACAGGAACCCATAACTAGGAGCGTCCATATCTCGTATATAGTTGTCACAGCGTTTTTACAAGTTGGGCTATTTTTAGATTATTTCCCCCGCCAATTGGTAGATTGCACCGTGGCGCAACAAAAGATGCCTCATTAGCTACTTTTGTTATATTAAACAACATGGATGCTACGCTTTTGTCATTTGATTCCCTTAGGAAGAATTTCAACTCAACAATAGCGGGAAACCATTCTAAAAATAACCTAACTTGTAAAAACGCTGTGACCAAGGCCTTGTATGCGGGATGGACGCTCCTAGTTATGGGCTCCTGACATCTAGATGTGTGCGTGGCATGTGCCATGTACCTCTGTCCTGACTCACCTCTCTCCAGTCTGTCATGGCAGGGTGGATATGGCTGGCCGCGTCGTCATTGGTCATCTGAGCGGCTTGGGCTGAGAAAGAAGTCTTGATTGGGCTGAAAATAGGGGAGACCTTGGTCGCTACTAGTGTCCAGCCTCCACTATCTGTCGTCATGTCACAGAAAGCCTGGTACGAGTCATCGTGTGATCCACCGTTGGGATCGATCCAGTACAGTCCGCTGCCATGGTGACTACCTGAGAAGAAAGAGTGTAAATTGTGAGGGCGAATTTTAACGAGGTTCTTTTAAAATTTACAAGTTAGTAAACCGTGTTTCTTTCACACAATTATATATTTTAATAGTCCATCAGTATAAATGACACTAGATGATAGATAGATATTTGATTGATCCTTGAATATGTCAATCATTACACATACTAGATCGCAATGAAGAAATTAAAAATCGTGAATATTTCACCTGTGTTCAGTATATCTAAGCAGTGTTTGCCAGGGTTATGATGAGCCTGACCCTTTCCATGTATTCCTACGGCCAACCACGTGTTACCATTACAGAACTGCAAGGCATTGTGGGAGCTCTTATAACGGAGAGTGCCAGCAGTGTTTTGTGTGCAATCAGCAGATGAATCTCCAATGAGAATAGCACCAGAGCGATCCTGTCCCGGGGACCCAGGCTCACCTTTCTCACCCTAAAATGTATAACAAAGAATACGCATCATGTGTTTGTACTGTTGCTGCAAAAACAGGCTGAAAACGTACTTGTAAAGCAAATGGAGTTTTACCTGTTTGAAAGTAAAAAAAAGGCATTTGGTGGAAAAAAGTATGCTATTGAATATATGTTTTTTTTTCTCTTAGAGAAATTATATAAATACGCTAAAGCAACGCTTTAGTATTATCAGCGAATTTCGAACAAATGGGAAAGAAATACGGCATGGCAAGACCGTAGCTGTACCGTAACCGTACAGTAACTTTACGTACCGTAACCGAACAGTAACTTTACGTATCGAACCGTACAGTAACTTTACGTACCGTAACCGTACAGTAACTTAACCGTACTGGCCTGAGTTCCTCGAAGCCCGATTAGTGTCAATCCTGGATTACATTTTAAGCGATCGACGATTTTGGTTCTCTTGATAAAAGGTGTGTTTCTCTATTATACGGATTACAAGTAGAAAGACACTACATGTTCGTCACCAAACAATAAATATGGTTTGAATCCCAAATGAGTAGTCCTGCCATACATTATGGAGTAGTTTAATCGGGCTGAGTTTGAGGAACTGTAAATTGGATGAGAATGGTAAAAACAATGGGAACCCTTTGAGACTGTGGCCGTCAGTCCGAAAGTCGTTACCGTATTTTCCCACTCATACGATATGATATGTGAAATTTCGGATGGTCTGATTTCTGATTGGTCTGCTACTGGTTAAGGTTTTTATCATACGAAGTTCAGTAAAGTTTCAAGAAATTCCGCTAATTAAGTTGTATAAGCTCAAAATATGGCATGTTGGAATATCTGGTCAAAACCCAGGCCTTATTAAAGTTACTTGACAAGACGTTATTAAACGGAAAGTAGTACTATATAAATATATTTAGGAGTCAATTTTCCGAGGCTGACAAACGCTAATCATATTCGATGTTGAACTACTGAACAGTTAGTTACGACTGCTGATAGACTGTGTGATTAGGTGGTGCAGTTGTAACATACCATTCGTCCTGGAATTCCTACTGGTCCACTGAAACCGACCTCACCCTGCATGTGATATTGACAAAGTGATGTGAGTAATATTAAACCAAACAAGGCTTGAGTAACAAAACTTGAAACACTGTGGATGCAATAATTCATTAATTTGAAAACAATCGCAACTGTTAAAATCATTAGATACTCAATATTACTAACATCTGATATGCCGCTTTAATTAATTGATACATGCAGAATTACAAGTGAACGTGATGTGTTACATTGCCATCAGTTCCACGTGAGTAGGTGTACAGATTGTTTTAGTTAGCCTGCGTGCAGACACACTCGCTCCCTGGTGTATTGGTTGTTTTAATTTCATCAGATCGTTTGGATCAGTATCAGCCACAGTTCCCGGACATCCTCATTCTCAGGATCTAAACTCACAAATAAACAGAGGAGGGGATTTTTTTTTTTTGGGGGGGGGGGGGGAGGTGACTCCCTATATTGAACTGACACGTAACCGTCCTGTTCGCACGATTTAGTTACGCAACCCGAGTCGTACCTTTTAGGGATTTAGAATTAGAATTTTAAGGTCCTTTTACAACGTACAAATGCGTAAAAATGAAAAGTCCGCGGTACGACAGCATAGACCGAACTTGTCAGTATGGCATAGATAACAATACGGGCTTCGGTAACACTTCACTACGGACCCGCACTGAGCTAAAGAGCATGTTAATGTTGTGGCGAGCTCACAGCAAAGCTTGGTTATTGGGTCACACGTCATTACCTAAAACCAAGCAGATCTGAACTAAACTTGTCAGCGCCTTGGCGAGAAATATAGTTGTGCTGGCCAAACCAGCCTTTCAAAAGATGATCCCATTATTCCTGCTATTATTGTTAATTATTCAGAAATAGCGAGCCAATCAAATTGCATGATCTATGTAGGTTCCCCTATTGTATATACTAATTGCTTATATACTTTTTAGTACGTGTAATGAATCACTTTAGAAATTAATTTATATACATTAAGAGGAAGAAAATGAGACATGAGATGCCACAGAAGCAAAAGCTAAACATATGCTTCAAGAAAAGCTTGAACTCGATTTCTCAGTTGATATTGAACGAGCTCATCGCACTGGAAGGAAACCAAATGCAAGCTAAGAAGATGCATCCGCTCAAGCACCTGGGCCAAGAACCGTCGCATGTATAGACTGACGGATTGGAAACAGAAGGATACAATTCTGAAGAAAGCTAGGAGAATCAAGCCTCCAGGAGTATTTGTCTATGAAGACTTAGCGAGTGAAACTATTCGGAAGCAGAAAAGGAACAAATGCCCAAATTACAAGCCGCCAAGCTTACTTTGTTCTTAGACAAACTGATCATCAGAAACAGGCAGGGAACAAATAACTCTTCTCTTTAGTAAACTAGAAACTGATTTTACTGAGCACTTGCTTCCTTGCTCGTAAGTACAAATAACTACAAACTACACAATTTAGTTTGACCGTGAGCCGTGTGCATACAGAAATTGCATACAGAGCCCAATGAAGAACAGATAGACTTCAGGTAAGTTTTCATTGTTTTACCCTCCCCCCCCCCCCATTTTACCATTTATTAGAGTATATATTATATTAATATATAGTATACATTTTAATCTTTTTATACATTTATATCCTGATGGACCTACCGTGGGTAAATAAAGTTGTCTAATGTAATCTAACCCCCAACCATTCCCCCCCCAACCATAATCCCCCCTCCTAGGCCTTTCCAGATTGTGCTAGTAAAAATGGAAAAAGGTGCTCCAAAAAAGCCCAAAATTTGCTCAAAAGTTGCCAAAAAATTAAAAAGTTGCTCAAAGAAATAAAAAAAATTAAAAGGTTGCTCCAAAAATAATAATTGCTCAAAAAAATGAAAAAGTTGCTCAAAAAATCTAAATAGTTGCAACTTGAATTAGAAAAATGCTTGAAAAATGAGGCATTTAAACACAAATTAAGTAATTGAACCTCTAATTTCTTTATTTCACTTTTTAAAATAAATATTTTATTTGTTATGGCAGACTGAGTAGTACAGCTTACAGCTGGTGGGGGCCTGCTGTCACTCCTCCGGCACTCCCCACTACAATCATTAACGGTTTCATTTGGATACACTACACTCGACTCACGGTTGATTTCGACTTTGGGGGTGTTGTTCGTTGGCGGCGGTTTAGTTTTTATAACCGCTGTTATGTTCGTGGGCTTCAATATCATCAAGATTGAAGGACAGACAAAATTAGCGTTTTAATAGCCCACTTCCGCGATATGCTTTACTGAGCCTCGTATTGAACCCTTTGTGCGTGACCGGTGCTAAATATATTTTTTTCTTTTCTCTGTGCGTTACAAGTAAAGCATATCGCGGAAGTGGGCTATTGAAACGAGATTTGGTAATTGGCAGATTTTGCATCTAAATTTTAGCAATTTCATGCTCAAAATCTCCAAAAAGCTCATATGTTGCCCAAATGTTGCTCCGGAAGGCGAAAGTTGCTCGAGGTTGCTCAACACACAAAAAGTTGTTCAAAACGCCAAAAGTTGCTCAAAAGTTGCCAAGCACAATCTGGAAAGGCCTACGCCCTCCCACCGGGAGATCAACCGTACGTTAATTGTCTGACGTCTCTCCAGAATTAGAGATTCATACATCTCGATGATAGATAACACTGAAATGTTCTTCACCGTCTGGCCGTTTCTGGTCAGATCAAAGGGGGAGTGATTTTAATAGGAATGAAAAAGTTAAAAGGGCGAGTTTTTTTAA
The DNA here is from genome assembly GCA_030867875.1 of Actinernus sp. WN-2022. Taxonomy (NCBI): domain Eukaryota; kingdom Metazoa; phylum Cnidaria; class Anthozoa; order Actiniaria; family Actinernidae; genus Actinernus; species Actinernus sp. WN-2022. Next base: position 7,063,203 of record JAOWCC010000577.1, on the reverse strand, counting down.
CATTGTTTAGGGAGCTGGAATCAGTGGAGGGGGGCAGGGAAAATGAGAAATCCAGTATTATCAGGGCCGAGTTGCAAAATAAAAATGAAAATAAACTGGGAATGGGAAGTTACCCCTAGGTCTCTTCCCATCGAGGTAATAAAAGAGACATTCTCTATGACATATGTGTTCACCTTAGATCCATCTTTGCCGTCTCTTCCATCTCTTCCGTTCAGTCCATTCTGACCAGCACAGCATCCCTTCTGCGGACTAGGTGGTGGCTATAGAACAGAGAACAACCCGCGTCATTAGTAATAACCCGGTCCAATACAAGCAGTAAAATGCACTTGTCTAACACTCTTACTATAAAGTGCATATTAAAACATACCTTGATAGGTTACCGAGGTAAAATGGTGAGCTATTCAGTAATTTGCAACTAGTTTTCAGTCAGGGTTAGAGAAACCGGCTGTAAATTAATTAAACCTTACATCACTATTCAAAGTAAATCAATCTACTCAAGTTGACACAAACTGCCGCCTTTGAAACCCTCTGAACCATGTATTTCAGGAAGAAGGCAGTGTTTAAAATACTCCAAAAGAACCAAGCAACAACAGTGCTAGATATTAGTTGTAAACTATCTCTTGATCAGAGGAACGAACTGAATAAGCTGGTACTGAATAATGAAATGATTTGCTAGTAGCTCATTGAGTGCAGGAAAGAGAAGAAATAAAGACCGATTGAAAATATACTGCCTAAAACCTTTTCTTAATGTTTGTGAGGGCGTTCCCCAGCCGTTTAATGGTTTGTTTTAGAATAGATAACGCTACCTATAATAAGTTTGAGAAAACTCATTTCCTCCCGGAGTCCATTGCCAGTGGTAAACCTATATCGTTGTTACGTTTGTGTCAAATTACAGCAGGCTGATTATTGGCAGCTGATGTTAGCCTGATTTGACACCTCACACACTCCTCACTACATTAACTGGTTTGGACACACAACACTCGATTGATTTTTTTGTTGATTTTTATGGAGGGAGGAAAACAGGACAACCACTGATCCAGGAGCCGAAAAAAACTCGAATGCAGATAAGGAATCAACAACAAACCTAACAGTCACATACGGTGCCCGAGCCGGGAATCGAACCCGGGACCGCAGCGCCGTGAGAGGCGAAACAGTGCTTTACCACTGCGCTAACCTGCATTCTCATTGGATTAAAATCAGCAATACAGAACTGATAAAGCTTACTCGCCGCGGTCCAGGAGGGGAGGAAGCAGAAGCCACAGCAAGACTGAACGAGAAGAGTAAGGCTGCTACCACAACGAATTTGTTAGTCACCATCCTGCAGAGCTGAAGCCAAACTGAGAGCTGTGCACGACCTTTACACGAAACTCCCAGTTAAATACAATTAATATCTTGTTATACAATACCTGACACTCTTTCTTAATCCACTTCGAAGATCAGAATTCTTGTCGATAACCTTTATACAGGCAGACTTCTCGAACAACACGTGCGAACCACCTAGTGCCGTCTCCACAGTGTTGTTCAAAGTAAGTACTCTACAAAGGAATGTAGGTTATTTCATTATCAACCGAATATAATGTGTAATAGTTCTTTTAGCAGTTCTTTTTATACTTAAAGTGTATACTTTATGCTACTCAGATCGACTTGATGTACACGACTTTCATAAAGGACGCCTCCTAACTGATTTTCCGTTTCGATAGTTTATACACATGTATAGAAAATATGAATATTACCATATGAAAGCGCATGCCGACATTAGTGAACTTGTGAAAGTTGAGTGCTGTAGCTTATAAAGCAATGAAGTTACAGCCAGTTGAAATATGAGAAAAACAACGGAGGCTTTATAGCCTCGCTTTCATATTTTTTTTCTGCATTAGAAATGTTCATACCTCAACAGTGCAATTTTCCACATTGCTCTAAAACTCAAAAGAATTACTAAATTTTATGTGATCTTTCATGTGGTAGCATTGGTTTTCCTCTACATATTGATCTTCCAAATTATGCAAATTAGGAGGCGCCCATTAGGAAAGTCAAATGGCTGCCATCATCAAACACATCCAGTCGTATTTAGTCTCGACTCTCATTGTTGACACTCAGCAGGCTAAACCAGGCTAAACCTGTTATCCTGAAGTTGTCGATGCTTATAAGCACTTGTCTTTTTTTATCATCTCTATATTAGGGCATCAGTTCAAACACAATGCTGGCAACATTGCAACTACTGTAGGCTAAATAGGATTTCCTGCTCTGCCGTATGACCCCAAATAGTATCGTATATACCGTATTTATATCATGGTATGCCTCGAGCCTGGATATATAGTCATCTGACATTACGTGTTTTAATATGGCGTGGATTATGTCCTCTTTCTATCGTGCATTAGCAAATTAACTTGAGACTGATTACCAAGTCAGGGATCGATAATTATGGTGCTTTTGCCATCTAATTTGTCGGAGCTCGATAACTGCAGTACTGATCTTCTGATGCACTCCTGTTGCATGCAGGATTTCTTTTCTCGGCCATGCAGTAAGCAAGTGTCGCACTCACCATGCCAGGTCATGGACGCAAACTCGAATAAGTTTACAGACGTTTGTACACACTTAGCATATTATTATATAAGATTTCCAAATTCATAGAACAAAAATAAACAAATATCCCAGATTCATGCAAAGAAGTAGCTAAGAGACTTAATTGTGATTTTGCAGTAATGAGATGTTTTATCTGAAGTCGGACCCGCCTAGATTATGAGAGTTTATTTTTAAATGCAAATAAAATATGATCCAATCTGTTCCTATAACGACATGTCCCTTCAAAATACTTTTTTTAATAATGGAGTTAAAAAGAATCTTCCAGACTACTTTTCTCTTCTAAGAACTGTTAATAACTGCGTTTACTTTGACTGAATCAGTTAATGCTGTGAAGTGTCTACACAAGAAAGACCAAGGTCAAAGGTTTGCTCTGACTTGTTGGATAAGACTCTGAAATCAGTACTATCTTTGATCAAGTACTAATGGTTAACTTTATTATCGCGTTTAATAATACCCAGAAGCAAAGCCAATTATAGCTTAAAATAGCTTCATGCAAGTATTGGTACGTGCCATTTTCTTGACCTGCTGGACATTAGGCCATCCCAGTAGCCTACCATCCCAGCAGCCTACCATCCCAGCAGCCTACCATCCCAGCAGCCTACCATCCCAGCAGCCTACCATCCCAGCAGCCTACCATCCCAGCAGCCTACCATCCCAGCAGCCTACCATCCCAGCAGCCTACCATCCCAGCAGCCTACCATCCCAGCAGCCTACCATCCCAGCAGCCTACCATCCCAGCAGCCTACCATCCCAGCAGCCTACCATCCCAGTAGCCTACCATCCCAGTAGAATGGTTCGTTTACCATCGCCCTCTGGCTCGTGATAGCCGGTGGGTCGGTCGGTCGGTTAAAAAAAACGTTAGGGGGTCTGGAACGAAGTCGACTTGAAGACTCGCCTAGAAATGTTCATGTATATATTCCTCAACTACTTTTTCCTCTGCTAGTTGTGGATAACTTAGCACTACAGCTTACCACTTTATATATTACATTCTGTACACTTACTAGTGCTACGCGGCAAACATGATTCAATATCATAACTACATATACGTATATATAATCGCCGTGACCCCATATAACGCACCAATACCCACGATTGCTCTCATCTGACTTGATAGCTCAGTTGGTAGAGCGCCAGACATAACCTGGAGGTCGTTGGGTTCGAGTCCCACTTGGGTCAGAGATTTGTTCTCTTTCCCTCGTAGGGCGTGCACACTTAGCACTACAGCTTACCACTTTATATATTACATTCTTTATTTGTGGATAAGTTTTCATGAGAAAGGCAAGAAACTAATACGTACAGAGCACGGACAAGAGGTGTAGTTAAAAAAGTATTCGACTTCAAACTTTTTTCTTTTTTTCCAAAAAAACAACAACACACACACAAATGGTCGGGCGATGGTAACGAAACATTTTATTGGGATGGCCTAAAGGTTACAGAAGAGTACATAAACCGTGGAGCTGAAGTTTAACCACTGAAAGGCGACTTCTGGCATTTCTGCATTGTTCTGAAAAGAAAGCTTTCTATTTAATTAACAAATACAAGACAACAAAAGGTGCTTTGCTTATGGAAACCGTAGCCAGGTGCAAGAGAACGGTATTTAGCTAGAATTCTGAATGTTTCTTAGTGTGAAGTTGGTGTCTGTTCTTTATATTGTCAGTGACATATTTGAGATCAAGGTGTCTGGTTTCAAACAACGTATTTGAATAAGTACTTCATGTAGGCGCAGTCATAAGGTTGTCGGCTGATTCAACGTGGTTGTCGATAGGTTGTCGGCGGATACTTTAGCGTAGTTTTTGGCCGGATAAACTTGTCTACATAGCCTCAAGGACGTTCGTACAGAGTGCCGTGCATGATGGTTTTGCTGTACACGCCAGCGAATGAGCGAAAGTTCTACGAAAGTCCTCTGAAGGATGGCGGTATACTAGCGAGCATGCAGCCATCTTGACGGTACACCACGCCTCAGTTGTGGACTGATATCGAGTGTTGGTTGTAAGCACATGGTTTGCCAAAACAAAAAAAATGGCATCCAAATTAATTCCAACTAACTTTTTCCATAGTTTTCTTAATTTAATTGAACATAAGGGGCGGTTGAATAATACTGCTAAATACACCTGGACCAAACGATAACACGATGCAAGTATGAGGTCATTAACTTTATTTAATTTGGTGGCTCTTAAAAGAGCCGTTTTTTGTTTGCTTGGCATTTCAGTAGCCAGCTGCGATGTCTTCGAGGATGGAAGTGAAGCAATCGTCTCTTTGTTGCTCCTGTCTTTTCCAAATGAACTCTTCTAAGTAGCCTGGAACAGGTCCCGTTAGAAATTCAGCATTCAGTGCCGTTCATGCGCCGTTTCGCTTGATGCAGCCCCATGTTCCCTCGATAGTGTTCAGTGCTATGCAGTGAATGGGTCTACAAAGGTGGAAGTCCAAAACGAAGCACGACCTTGAAGGCATACAATAATTTTACGAACACTTACGATGTAGACGTCTTGTGTGGTGCTGTAAAAATAGATGATACAGAATCTAGTTTTAGGCCTATAGTATGTGGTATTCCTCAAGGATCTACGTTAGGTCCCCTGCTATTCCTGCTATATATAAATGATCTTCCAAACTCGTCTAAGAAACTGCTATTTAGAATATTTGCAGATGATACTAATATTTTTTATTCTTCAAAAAACCTGAACGAATTAGAAAGGGTTATAAATGATGAACTTGTTAATGTTCTAAAATACTGTGCTGCTAACAAACTTTCAATCAACTTTAAGAAGACAAATTATATGCTAATTACATCCCCTAGAAAAAAGCCTAATATATTCATAACAACATGTAATATAGAATAAAAAACGCAGATAAAATACTTTGGTGTTTTTATTGACAACCATTTACAATGGAATGCACAAATAAAACATGTTAATAATAAACTTGCAAAGAATATAGGTATTTTAAATAAACTTAGATACTATGTACCTATTAGCACACTTAAACAACTTTACTATACCCTGATATATCCATATATTAATTACGGCCTGATGAGCTGGGGCACTGCTTGTCAATCTCGGTTACACGTGATTAAAACAAAACAAAATAAATGTATCCGCACTATATTTTTTGCTAAAAAAAGAGAGTGTGCTGCTCCATATTATAAGCTCCTTGATATACTTAATATTGAGAATGCCTTTAACCTTAAAATCTCTACTCTTATTCATAAAATTAAATGTTAAAACAGATATTCCTCTAGCCTTTGCTGAATTAATCCCATCTGTTTCAGAAATCCATAACTATAATACTAGATATGCTTTAAATAAGAATCTATACAGACCAGCTTCTAGGACAAACTATGGCTTATCAAGATTCAAGACCCTTGCATCAAGAATATGGGAAAAAATCACTCTGAAAATCAAAAACTTATCACATAGTGGCTTTAAAAAAGAATACAAACTGTTCCTACTTGACAGCCAGCTATAATATTAATATTATTTTCATAAAGTTGGCATATATGACTACTACATTCTTGAGAAACTTATTTACAGCGTTAGTATTGTTATAGTACTTAGTAATAGTACTAGAATTAGTATTAGTATTAGAATTAACATAAGTATCAACATTAGCATTAGATTATTATATTCATGAAATTATGAAACTTGAGAAACATTAACATTAGATTATTATTATAGTTATGAAATTATTTATATGTAAACTAATTATAGCAATATTTCCTTTCGTATTATTAGCACCCTTTTCCTCCGCTCGTATTATTTACAGTATTAGTATTATTACAGTACTTAGTATTAGAATTAGTATTAGCATTAGAATAATTAACATAAGTATCAACATTAGTATTAGGATTATTATATTCAAGATATTATGAAACTTGAGAAACATTAGCATTAGGATTATTATATTCATGAAATTATTTATATGTAAACTAATTATAGCAATATCTCCTTTTGTATTACCAACACCCTTTTCCTCTGCTCTTTTTCTTATTTCTTTTGTATAATTCCTCTGCAATCTTTTTCCTCAATTTCTCCTCTGCACTTTTTCCTATTTATATAATTCTTCTTTTTTTTCTCTCGACTATTATACCTATGGTAGTGATCAACTCGAAAGCCTAGCGGCTACTTTGACCACTACGCACATCTAACCTAGCTCATTAAATTTAATAGCTTATATTATCATTCCTTTTTCCTACATATTTGTACATTTTATTTAAAAAAAAGGAAAAATAATGCAAAATAAATGAATCTGAATTTGAATCTGTTCCCTCCCACACCAAGGGAACGGAACCACAAGACGTCTGCATCGGAGGCTAAACAAATGAAATCAAAACGAAGTCCATGGTTCATACAAAATTCAGAACTTTTTCTTTAAGGACTTTTCAAGGACTTATCAGGGACAATCCACACTTATATCATACTCGACACGGTCTTCTTTGTTCGTCATAGGGGTGAAACTCTGGTATAAACCCGTTCAACAATAGACTAATTAAATCATCAATCTGAGGTTTATAACGGTTACAGGGAGGTTTATAGCTCAGTTTTAAACCTCCTTTCTATTTGAGAAAACCTCGCCAAATGCGATATAAGTCAGTTTCATACCTCGTACCTTCGGTGTTTTCTGTTGAATACAATACAATACAATACAATACAAAAACCTTTATTTAAACACGATTTGTTTAAACGCAGCACAATTGCTGATGTGGTCGTGTATGAAATAATACAATTAAAAATTATATATATACATATACAACAGGGTATAAACACACACATGCAGTTAACACATGGTATTTGTACGCATATGTACAAATTTCAGAATTAAGAAACGTTTTAGAAAGAATGTATATAATATAACTTTCGCCAATAGAGACAGAGTCGCTGCTCTTGTCCGTATCAGACACTATAACCAAGTCAGAAATTTTGGACGTAATCTAGGATGTAAGATAATATAAAATGTTACGGATCAAGTGCAGCGTCTCTCTCACTAATGCTTAATTGCTGGAAAAGCGTAAATTTTAATTTATTTATTAGGTTGTTCTTCTTGAGTTGACGCGCAAAAGGATTTTATGAGAAACTTCTATGATGCTTGCAGGTAACTTATTCCAGACGGAGGATCGCTCCCCTGTAAGCTATGGACATTACATCCGTTTTTGGTGCTGGTAATTCTAATTTATGGCGACCCCTGAGAGCATATGCGCTGATATTGCGCTTTTTAAACATACTACTGATTTGCTCTGGTACATTGTTATGGTAACTACTGTGGACGAGACATGCTATCTTATATTTGTATGTCCACATAATTGGATGCCATCCTGCATTAGCTAATGCGTCACTGCTGTTCATTGACCAGTCCAGGCCATATAGATTTTCGCAGCTCTTGCATGTATTTTTTCAAGGCTATCAAAAAGGGAAATGTTACAATTACCCCAAACTGTGATTCCGTACGTTACAGAGGGTATGATGATCTTTTGATAAAAATCAGTTAGCATCGGCTTGGGTAAGAAACGCATAGACTTTAAAATAAATATTCATCATAATAATCGCTGGTTTGATCGAATGATTTCCAGTAGAAGTATCAGTAGAAAGTTACAATCATTTATCAGGAGAAACTTTTGGCCAATAGATTTATAATAATGACAATGACAATGTTACAGAGGGTATGATGATCTTTTGATAAAAATCAGTTCGCATCGGCTTGGGTAAGAAACGCATAGACTTTAAAAGAAATATTCATCATAATAATCGCTGGTTTGATCGAATGATTTCCAGTAGAAGTATCAGTAGAAAGTTACAATCATTTATCAGGAGAAACTTTTGGCCAATAGATTTATAATAATGACAATGACGCGCGGAATTCTGCACGATGAACGTTTGAAACAAATGGCAGGAATTTACATGAAGTTTTCGGAAACATGCAAAGCCATCCTGGTTGTTTTTTTAACCGTGGGCCGATCCAAAATCCCAAGCAAATTACCTCGGTAACTGTCATGGCTTTTCTTTTGTTCTGTTTCATGTTTCCATGGAGATATATCACGGTAAATCCAAGTAACACGTGCACATAAGATTTTACCACAGTAAAACGGCTCAATGTAATCCATGACTTTCTTTTCTTTGTGGAAGAACTAAACTGTTTGGGACCCTTTAATAGCCTTTGATACATTTTTAGGTCGCATGTTTGTGTAATGAAATCGACACACGCGGGTCACGGTAGATTAAATTTATTAAATGCTCCCACTAAGCTTACTGAACTACTGACTTACACCACGAACGCTTTCGCTTGTGTAGCGTCGTCTGCATCTGAAGTTCATAGTCATAACACTAGATATGCTTCTAAACGAAAACTACAGAACAAATTATGGCTTAACTAGATTCAAAGTAATAGAATCAAAGATATGGGAAGTAGTACCAACAATGATTAAATCCTTATCTCACAATAGTTTTAAAAAAACAGTATAAGCTCTTTCGTCTTCACAATCGTTATATATTTCTGTTACTGAACATTATAAATAACACATTATGTAAATTTAATTAAGCTTTTGTAATTACGAAATACCAATATTACATAAACATATAAAATATATCAATTATGTAATGTAAATATTATCCCACACTTCCTCTACTTCTCTCCCTCCACTTTCCTAATTTCTGTACTCACACTCGCACTATAAGGCTCTAAACTATTACTTATCTTCCTCCCTCATTAACTCCATAATGGTAGTGGCCAACTCGAAAGCTTTTGCCCCTTTGGCCACTACGCACTCTTCAACTAAAAAATGTACTCTTACACCTAACTCCATCCTTTCTATTTTATATTATGTGCTAGTGATATTTCTTTTATAAAATAGAAATGTGTGAATAAAATGAACTTGACCTAAACACACTTTGGTTGAATTAAGCGGAATAAACAGTATTAACAACAATGACTTCGCGGTCTTTTCTCTGACAGGGCATGTAAGACCTTGCGCATCAGTACACGGGGAAGGACTAGCTGAAGATGGTTTGACCCTCCGCCCTCACTCTCCTCCCACTTGCGATCAGTAGACAACATCCTCTTGAACAGTCAATCTGTCCCACTGAGCCCACAATGTCAGCTTCTCATACTTGTACTTGAGGACCCTCTCCTGCAACTAGGGATTTCCAGATCAGACCCAGATCAGGATCATCAGTTGCTTGAAGCCGAGAAACATCCCGCCTACAGACCATACAGGCTGAAAATCCGGACAGATTGAGTTAACTTCATATTGCATTTTTGCTACAGAATGGCGCTGCTCGACACGTACCGAACTGTCTGCAAGGAATTCAGGACATGCCATCAGCATTGCTGTGTTTGCTACCAGCTCTATGCACTGCCACAAAATCAAATTCCTGAAGCAGTTCCAACTACCGAGCAACTTTACCTTCCGACTCTTTGAACTTCTGTAATCACTGAAGAGTTGCATGGTCATGTTCTAGCTATGAAACGGACTAATGAGGTAACAACGAAAATGACGAGTAAAGTATACAAGTACAAGCTTCTCTTTCCTCGTCACGCAGTAGTTTTGTTCAGCCTTATTTGGACATCGACTATATACCGTACACAATAACACGCTCCTTTCTGTCTTGTACTTGTTATAGCACGGCACCGATTCCACAATCACTGGCATCAGTATCAAGAATAAATGGCTAGTAGTTAATCGTGCTTTCAGCACTCTAAAGGCTGCTTCAGCTTCGTCCGTCCATGTGGCTTCTCTCTCTGTTGGACGGTTGAGAGGCGCAGCAATCGTCCCAAAATCCTTCTTCAAATCGCCTGTACAAGAGGCTAACCCTGGCAATGGCCATTTCTTGATTTTGTCTGTCTTCTCGGGGTCAGCAATGACTCCATTCCCGGACACCACATGGCCTAGGAACTGCACTTACGCCCAAACACAACAATGTCATCAACAGAGGCTAAACAAGTCTCCCATCGAAGGCCTGCCAGTACCAGTTCCATCAACCGTTGGAACGTACTCGATGCGTTACAGAGCCCAAATGGCATGACGCGAAATTTGTGGAACGACAAACGCTGTTTTCTCTCTATCCTTGGGGTCCACAACCACTGGCCTAGAGTAGCGAACCAGCTCGCACCTCCAAGGAATTTAGAATGTCATTCACACGTGGCAGAGGGTAACAGTCCTTCCGGGTAACTTCGTTTAACCTTCGATAGTCCATACAGAAACGTGTACTTCCGTCAGTTTCTTCTGAACTAAGACGATGGGCAAGGCCCATGGATGCTGGGATGGCTGTACGACTCGTTGCTCTTGCATATTCTGAACCAACCTTCCGACCTCCTCCCGACGACTAGGTGCCAATCTTCTCGTTCACTGGCGTATAGAGTGATTTCACTTGACCCGTGAAACAGAAACTATTAGTTAGTGTGTAATACCAAGATAAACACAAAAGAGAACAAAATAATTAGAGTGTAATACGCTACTATCTATTTCACGGGTTAAGTAAAATCACTCTAGGTGTGGAGTCCCCTGTATCAATTGTATGGTACACCTTATTGGTTCTTCCAAGGGGTCTGCCGTCGACTGCAAAGATATCAGAACATTCCTCCACTACCTTTTCGAGCTCTTGCTTCTGTTCCCTGGATAACGGACGCTGATCGATCCCCAGTTTGTGCTTCAGCTTCTCCTTACATTCCTCCTCGAATGTTGAACAGTTCTCTTCTCGGGGTTCCTTTAATTTGACAGGTGTTTGACTCTATCTGGTACGCGCCATCAGCTGTAATACAGATATCTCCGCTTCCTGCAAGTGGATGGAAAGTACCTAGATGTTGGCCACCGTACAATTTTAAGGACCCGGCTGACAAGTTAGCCAAGCGTATCGGTACCTTCCCGGTTAGAGTGTGCTTTGCTACAACTAACTTGGTGCTGTGCCTCAAAACCCTTTTGTGCTTCGAACACTCCGGTTATTCGGTCGGCTTCAGGTGACTGCACGCGTGCTGTAAGAACCACACCTTCGTTAGGTCTAACGACTACATTTTCTGCTAAAACTACACTACAGACACTGAGGAGTTGATTCCGGCAGCGTAGAGCCATCGATCCGCCACCGCCATGCAACATACCATGCATCAGCCAAGGCAATGACACAACCACTTTCTTTCAGAAAGTCAGCCTTGGGTGACGTCATCAGTTCCCAACACTTCGTAATCTCTGTCTAGATTAGCCAAGCGAATTCGCTCTGCTTGCTCCCAGAACTTTAATTAAGTGGTTGCCCATTGGCTGCAACCACTCTTTCTGTAAGGAGTTTTAGGTCGCTGTCCCAGCAATTTCCGCTTCTTCGCCAACAACTACTGTGTAACTAGGTCCGGCTGACCCCATGTCCACCAGCTTCGTGGTTTGGGTTTGGTCTATGAAACCGGTAATGAACGCCGCTGATTGTACGGCGGCACTCAGCCGTACCAACAGGCTCTGTGCTGGATACCGTTGTATCCCACCGCTTCCCACCAATGTAGCGTCGACATAACACACAGTATTAACAACAATAACTTGGCGGTCTTTTCTCTGACTGAACTTCTCTCCAAATCACAACGAATGCTCGACACGTGTTCTAAATGTCCCTATTCTATCAAGGGCCCAAATCAGTCCTTCTAAACGGGGCCCTAGTCCCAGTTTGCCACATTGAAATCTGGGGAAATGCCGGAGGAAATGACTTTCAAACGGCAAAATTTGTATTTTATACTTAGCTGTCAAAGCAACAAATAAAACGTGATATATGAAGGAAACGGATCATAATATATAATTAAATCCATATTAAAATGTTATCCGGTCCGTGATCCGATCCAGGTTAGTACCGCTCTTCCTAGTCCCAGTTTGCCACATTGAAATCTGGGGAAATGCCGGAGGAAATGACTTTCAAACGGCAAAATTTGTATTTTATACTTAGCTGTCAAAGCAACAAATAAAACGTGATATATGAAGGAAACGGATCATAATATATAATTAAATCCATATTAAAATGTTATCCGGTCCGTGATCCGATCCAGGTTAGTACCGCTCTTCCTAGTCCCAGTTTGCCACATTGAAATCTGGGGAAATGCCGGAGGAAATGACTTTCAAACGGCAAAATTTGTATTTTATACTTAGCTGTCAAAGCAACAAATAAAACGTGATATATGAAGGAAACGGATCATAATATATAATTAAATCCATATTAAAATGTTATCCGGTCCGTGATCCGATCCAGGTTAGTACCGCTCTTCTTCCCTGAAGTCTGCTATCGCACGTGTGGGATGAATGCGGGCTCACTTCCCTCCCCCTCCTCTTTTCCCCTTATTCCTTTTTTGTCCTCGCCCCATTCTTCTCTCGTCCAAATATAACGCGGTTTCCCAAATAGAACGACTGCACTGCAGGCTAGGCTAATCGAACTTCGAGCAACTCGTATGGATTAAGCTATTTAATTAGTTTATTTCATACCAAACACTTCAGGGTTTGACCCGGCTTATTTGATTCCTTCATCTTTATATCCTCAGAGTAGTAGTATCTCTGCTTTATAAATATTGTTATACCACACAAGTGAATAGTCACGGTTCCCACACATATGCAGGGCAAAAATTCTTGACATTTCACTGACTTTTCACTGCTCAGAAGTATTTTTTCCAAAAATATTCAGTCGCTATTTTGGCTCTATCCACCACTAATCACCCCCACTTCGGGGTTTAAATACATTATTTCCAAGTTTTTTTAATTTTATTTAACATAATTTACTCACTGCATTTGCTCCAAAAGCTAAAGGCTTATCGAGGGAGCTCATACAGAAAAAATACATACAAGTCAGACTGTAGCGATGGAAAATCGATTGGTATTTAAGATATAATTTTGAACTAACTCGAAGCATTTAGAATTGAAATTGTAGTTGTTGTCCTTTAAATACCATTCAAAATTTAGAAAATTTTCTTTTTGTCGCTACTGTTTGACCAGATATTGCCTAAGAGTTGTGCAGCAGAGGTAAAAAAGATATCGTGCTGAGCAGGGTTTAATCGTTTCATTTGGATAACCACAGTCACATTTTGGAGTCGGATTACATTTTATTTTAAATAAATAATCATTAAGAGCAGAAGGCAAGAGAAGGACCAAGTCTTAAACGTGTATGAAAAATCGAGGCCATTCTAGATATAGAGTAATCATAAAGTTTATTATAGGTAAAATGATAATACTGTTTCTTTACAGCAGCTTTATAAGAAGGTAATGATAACGATTTACGTATTTCTATGCTTAATGAATTCCAGTATGTTATTACAGAGGGGAAAAAAGACTTGAAATCTTGCAGTTCTTGCAGTTCTTGCGGCTTTGTTCTTTAACAGTTTTTGGTAGTAGTTCAGTTAAATAAGATGGTGTCAAACTATTAGTAATCTTATAAAAACAAAATAACTTATGCATTTTCCGTCGCATACACATATCTTCCCAAGCAAGCTCATCAAGTTTTTTTTTTTCTACTTGTACCTTTAATTGCTCCAGTAATAACTTTTGCAGATTCATATTGAACATTTTCTAATAACTGGCTTTCTGTTTCAGTACAATTATCCCAAATTACACCAGCATATTCCATAAGTGGTCTAACCAAACTTTTGTACAGGCACATAAGGGTTGACCTATCAACTTTATATTTAATAGACTTTTGTAAACGCTTTCTGGTGAACATTTAGTACATGATTTCTCCAAGACATATTGCTTTGGAGTGTAAGACCAAGATGTGTATGAGTTGTCACCTCCTTTATAGTTTGACCATCAAAAAATAAATTTGTAGGATTGGTATACACATGGGACATAGCTGACCAAGCACGTTCAGTTCTGTCTCAAGCACGTGTAAAACCGGTAGCCCATCCAGCGAGGCGGCGCGCAGCACAAGCACAACAATTGTATTGTTTATCCACGATAGCTATACATTCAGTAAAAAAGATTATAAATAAACTAGTTTTCAAGTAGGTCGTGCGTTATATAAACAACAACAAATTCTTTATTTACACTCACTTTACAAAAAAATAGTATTACAGTAATTAGGATTTAAAATAAAAAGAGTGTTAGTACAATTATAGAATACCCCGCATGTCGAAAGATCACTTCAAAACTGTGCCAAATTCTCCATTATAGCGCAGGTGTATGTAGAGTCGTTCTATGAATGACTTTTGATCGAAAATGGTTAGGTTTTTTTATTTATTTCAGGGTTAGGTTTTTAGAAGGTTTGTATGAAAATTTGAGAAAATGAATTATTAATGACCAACTTGCGGGGTATTCTATAATTATTCCAATGAAGTATTTGATGAGGAGAAAACGACAATAACAAACAAACAGACAAGTAAAATGTTAATTTAGCAAAGATAACAGGCAGTGATAAGCACTGCAAATAGATATCAATAATTGAGTGAAGTAGGTAATTATAAGTAAGAGATAAGATACTACTGATAATCTAAGTAGAAGTAAGCTAATATTTAGGTAATATAAGTAGAGTTAAAAACAACGAGATAAATAATGATAATATAGATGATTGATCAAAGCGAGGAAAACTAATAGTTATCTAGATGTTTACATTTCAGTTTCGATTTAAAGGCTTTTTTAGAGTTCTGATTTTTAAAATGATCAGGGATAGAATTCCAAAAATTAGGACCACAATAACGTATATTAAATTTGCCAATAGTTAGTACGAATTTGTGGAGCATAAAACGAGGAAATAATACATTACTCCAAAATACTTTACCTATCTGATCTAAACCGCTAATCTAAGCCTCCTTAATAAACTAATCGACTAATAATCTAATATATTTATTAACTCTACTCGTCTAATCTATTCCATTATGACATCGTATTCAAGCCTCTTTTAAATACAGTAATCGAGGAAGACCCCCTTACACCGTCCGGAAGGGAGTTCCACAAAACAGCTCTGCTGTATGATATACTGCGTTTTATGTTTTCCGTTCTTGCCTTAGGTAGCACCTGATTATGAGCTGAACCTCTTGTTGCATAATTATGTCTGTCCGATGTTTGACTAAACAAATTTGATAGATAATCCGGTGTCATCCCGTTGGTGATTTTATACACAAGGATAGATTTACAACGTAACCTTCTTTCCTTCCTCTTTATTTTTTTAGTATTTCATCTGAGGGAATGTCATAGCACTGAGTTGGCTATGAGCAGCGAGTGGAATAAATAAACTTCATCTACTAGTAGAATACAAGCTGATAGCCACTTAGTGATACAGAAAAACAAAAAAGCATTACTCAAGGGACAAGAAACACAGGATAAATTAGAATGCACAAAAACTCAAAGTGCTGCTGAAATAATATCTCAGCAGACATATTTTCACTCCTGTCGTAGCTTTGTATAGAGTATTGAAGCTCTTTTTGACCATGGAAACTAAACCCATTTCAAAATCCTGGCACTTTTATATAGCTGCCTGGGCGCTTGAAGTGCAAGTGCAATAGCCCACTTCCGCGATATGCTTTACTTGTCACGCACAAAGGTTTTAATACGAGGCTCCGTGCTAAGTACTGTTTAAAACACGAACAGCAGTGTTTTATCAAGTTTCAAAATTCGAGGGCGAAGCCCGAGAATTTTTAGACTTGATAAAACACGTGCTGTGAGTGTTTTAAACGGCTTCAAAAACGCTTTAAGAATGCAATGAAAGAAAGACGCACATCTCAAGGGATTGGTTACTTAATGAACCATTGAACCTTTGTATTCACAACGCCATGCAAAATATTCGAGTAATCACCGCCTGCAATTACGAACATCTCAAGGGGATGATATGAAAAAATTACCATACTATGTTGTTTGAAGCGGCATTTCGCAATGCAAGAAGAATCTGCACTTGAAGGATTTGGTGTCGTGGTTTACCTCGATAAAGTTCAAGACTTGGAAAGCGACGTGACTGACATGACGGCAGACACTAAATTTTTGACTCCGGCACAAAATATGTAAGTTTAATGCACGTTTTTATAATTTTACGGCTTTGAGTTTGGTTTAATAATTGGAACTAAACAGTGCTCGGTAAACAAGTAATGGTAGTTGGATAATTTCATTTTAAAAATATTATCTGTGTATCTCGGTAGTCTGCTGATATTAGTAAATTTAGTGCAAAATTTATTATCTAGGTACATTATGTTCCGTGTACTTTTTGCTATCTTTGGGTCTTTATCAGTGAATTCTTAATTAGGATGAAACTTTATATAAAATTTCATGTTCATTAATATTCTTTATATAAAACGTTCATCCTAATTAGCAATTCAGTGAGAAAGCTGAAACATCAATATAAATTCCATTGTCTCAATCATTAACCCCGTTTCCCTCCGGGACAGAATTCAAATCCCTCCGCGGGCCTTTTAGAATGATGAGATTTTATCAGGTATAAAGGAGCATACACGTGACTGATTTCCTTCATCGGATTGGACAAAATGCTCATTAATTATTCATGAGTTTTTAAAATTAAATTAATTCTTTTCTCTGTGAAAAGAATTAATTTAATTTAGCACGGAGCCTCGTATTAAAACCTTTATGCGTGACAAGTAAAGCATATCGCGGAAGTGGGCTATTGTATCGAAAAACAAAGCCTGTACCAGTCTGAGATCTGAGAGCACATTAGTACACAAGCTCCTGTCCATGTAACCAAAGTGAGCTTTTACCCCTCACGGGACAGGCAACAAACATCTGACAAACGCCCCTGAGGGAAGGCACAGATCATGCAATATTTACCCACCTACATTGTATTTACAGTGCTCAACAAAATATTTTAAGGCAGCAGTCATGATTATATTTTATGTAGTATGTATACTGCCATCTACTAGATTTAGCCTGCATATTAATATAATATATATATAGCAGCACCAAGGGAGGAGAGGAAAAGAAAGACTACCACTTAATGAACTCTCTCTATGTAAGACTATATCCACTCCGTTTGAGGGTGGTCACTGCCAGAGATTTGTTTGCATTCTGTGTCGGCCTACGATCTAACAAGGTCTATTGTCAGCGCTAGAGCATTTAGGCATTACCTACTCCCAGCTCTCTTAAGGTCCCACCGGGGTTTGAACACACTATACCACAATGCAGTCAGCATGTACCCGAATGTTTTGTAAAACTAAAAGCATACTCCTGTTACCCGGAGAATTTAAGTACCGGCCTCCTGTAAAGTGTAAGATCCAAGAACTGAGAAATCGGGCCAGTTTCTACTCTATTTGAAGCCATTATCCTAATAAATGAAAACACTGCAAGCTTGTATTAAAAATGTTTGCTTCCTTACATGTCATGCAGACTGGTTTGTTTGTGGTTAGCTTGTACACAGGTAGTCTGCCGTGCTCCCTTGGTTTCGTATGATTGCTGTACATGTGCGTTTGGGACGCCACATCGCCTTTCGTAAGTGTGAGAATTTTCCATCGAAAGCCCTAAAAGTCCTGTCAGCCCTAGAATAACTGAACATCTTGGTATTTCAGTCGAAGAAACCTTTGGTTTCAGAAAAATAATGGCAAAGAAAGACTCGCGGGTGTCGAATCTGATTGGTTGATCCTGTCACGTGTTGAGTTGTTCATCGAACAATGGGCTTCTGTGTAATCTGGCTGGTTCACGGCGACTTCCGGGTCGACACAAAAAGTGATATTCACTCATGTGGTATATACTAATGAGAAATATAGCTATTTCAGAAAATGTTGTCGGATGTAATGCCTTAAGCGTGAGTCTACTCAACAAGACCGAAACGGAGCACGGACATAGCGATCTCTAAATAACTAAAACACCCATGTCTTGACCGTACAGCACAAGCCACATGGAGCACAGACAGCAATCATTAAATATCTAAACCAGCCATGCCTTGACCGTACAACACAAGCCACATGGAGCACAGATAGCAATCACTAAACATCTAAACCAGCCATGCCTTGACCGTACAGCACAAGCCACATGGAGCACAGATAGCGATCACTAAATATCTAAACCAGCCATGCCTTGGCCGTACAACACAAGCCACATGGAGCACAGATAGCGATCACTAAATATCTAAACTAGCCATGCCTTGACCATACAGCACAAGCCACATGGAGCACATATAGCGATCACTAAATATCTAAACCAGCCATGCCTTGGCCGTACAACACAAGCCACATGGAGCACAGATAGCGATCACTAAATATCTAAACCAGCCATGCCTTGGCCGTACAACACAAGCCACATGGAGCACAGATAGCGATCACTAAATATCTAAACCCGCCATGCCTTGGCCGTACAACACAAGCCAAATGGAGCACAGATAGCGATCACTAAATATCTAAACCAGCCATGCCTTGGCCGTACAACACAAGCCACATGGAGCACAGATAGCGATCACTAAACATCTAAACTAGCCATGCCTTGACCATACAGCACAAGCCAAATGGAGCACAGATAGCGATCACTAAATATCTAAACCAGCCATGCCTTGACTGTACAGAACAAACCATATGAAGGTCGAAGCATAACTGTTTTAAACATTTAGTAATCGATACCCATATTCCCTTTTCGCGTAGGCTTAAGACCTTTTATCAACAACATTTTCTGAAACAGCTGTATAATATAGCGGTTAGAAAGGCATTGTAGCGTTCTCCCCTCCTCTCTCCTCCCCGGCGGTCACATGACCAGTGTACGTATAGCAATTTTATCCACAAGAAACGACCTTTATAATAGGACCTTATGACGTAGGGTATGTCCTCTGGAGGATAGGAAGGTTTAATACGATACTGGTAATGCAATAGCAACGGAAGGACGTTCGATGTTATTATCAAAATCCTTTCGATGAATTGCACTATGACACGTGCTGTCAGCTGGCGGTTTGAGTGGCTGAGTATCGATTCACCAACACCTGTAAGGCCTGCGACTCGTCGTTTGTCCATAGACAGTCTATCATGTTCTCTAACATGGCACCTCCCTCGAGGAATCCCTCAATACCATGAACACTAACACCTATACGATGGTCTGTCACACGGTCCTGCACACAAAAGGAAAGCCAAGAGCTATGGTAATGATTTTACACCAATACGCAATGCATTACAACTATATTAAATTTTGTCTGGCGTAAAAGGTTGTCAGTCTCTACTCGCTCGCGAAGCGATTACAAACGCATGGGAGGAACAAGAGGCTTTGCAGGAAATCTATTCCATGGGCCTTTTGTATGAATGCAATTGGATGACAATAAAAATGACTTCATTTATTTAAAGCACTTGTACGAGATCGGTAGTGTTATTAGCAAAACGTGTTTGTAAATGCTATTTTCTACCTCCAATCGATTGTCGATCTGTTTAAAACAGCGTTTTGAAGTTTGTTTGCCATCCAGTAAATCCCTTTCCATAATAATATTAATAATAATAAACATGTTGGTTTTTGCGGAGGGAGGAAAACCGGAGAACCCGGAGAAAAACCATCATGGGTGAGAATCAACAAACTCAACTCACATATGACGTCACGTCCGTGAGTGCTGTGCCACCAGCAAAAACGCAATTCAATAAGGAAAAATAATCCATCAAATTTTCGAGCAATTACACTTTTTCGTGTAGCTTGTCTCGTAAAAAAACCTGTTGCGAATTGCACGCGAGCATGTTACATGTAATATTCAAAACATGACCCATGTTACACGGCATTCCTTTCGTGCAACTAATAGGATTTTTTTTATAACTGCCCATTTTCTCGTTCTCTGGTTGGCTATTTTTATCATCAATAAGAAGACAGACAATAATGCCGACGCAAGGCGTGACCGCATAAAGTTTGTTTTGCCGAAGTCGCCTACATTTTCCCATTGTCTGTTGTTGTAGAAAACAAACTGAAGTTAGTGTTTATGTGTCTGTCTTATTATTGATTATGATATTCGTCATTACATGGCCAAAATAGCTGTGGATCAGAGACGCCTCGTGGATCCATCATCATCAGTAATAGGACAGACTACTTGCCTGCGGGTCACACACAAAATACAAAACAAACTTCAATTCGTTAAGTAGAAACCAAATCACATTTTCGTGCAATTTTGAAGAAAAGTTGTGCGAGGAATGTTTGTTTTGGTTACCTGAGGGAAATTGTAAGTTCTTATTTTCTCAGACCTTTCTGCTGTTCCTATCTGAAAACGCAAGAACAGAGTGAGACGCAGGTTTTACTAAATATATATAAATTACATCAACAACATCAGAATGTACGCCCAGCAGCCTGCAATATCCCACTCTCTGATTCACTTGTCGCGCATGAAGGTTTCAATTGAGGCCACGGATTAAATCAAATTAATTATATTCTTCGAGAAAAGAATAACTTTAATTTACCCTGAAGCCTCGTATTGAAACCTTTGTGCGTGACAAGTGAAGCATATATCAATAATGCGTGACAAGTGAAGCATATATCAATAATGCGTGACAAGTGAAGCATATATCAATAATGCGTGACAAGTGAAGCATATATCAATAATGCGTGACATGTGAAGCATATATCAATAATGCGTGACAAGTGAAGCATATATCAATAATGCCGTGACAAGTGAAGCATATATCCAGGACTCTTGTGACGAGTCGGTAAGCAGTATTATTTACCATCTACTCGCCAAAAATGTTACCGCCTATTATAATTTAAGAAAATGTCCAGAAATTGTTAAGAAGTCACCAAATGCTACCTCTTAAAAAAACCATCTTGTGAAGAAATCGTGCTTCATCAAGTGAATAGTAGAATGGTACAATATTTCTGGTTCAGGAATGCCGTGCCGATCAGTTAGAGGTTTTAAATTCCAAAATGCTAATTTCATGAGGGCAGGGTAGGCATTTGCCATTATTTCTTAATGCTCCGTGATTGGACGTATTTGCCGATATTGGAAAACACATTTGTAAAATCGTTTATGTAAACTACAACTAAATCACTGATATTTAATAAAGATCGGTTTATCTGTAATGATGGCTATACCCTGACGTCAGGTAATTAGCATTTGGAAATTAAAACCTCTTGGCACGGCATTCAAACCCAGAAATATTGTACCATTCTACTATTCACTTGACCTAGACTCTTCCACAGACCCAGCTCAACCGCTGCCCTTTCTCTATGCAAAGTAGAGTACAATCCTGCAAGGCATACTGGGTCCAGAAAATCGTGGACCCCAGCAGGCATTGCGAGGAGAACACAGGCAAACCGATCAGTTAATAGGACATGAAAGGATTCGACATAATTCGAATGAGAAAATACAATCATTCATCTTGTAATCACGTCCCAGTCGGGGTGCCTCAGAAAGTGTACTCGGCCCTTTGATGTTTCTTATTTACATCAATAGTTTGCCAAACTGTCTCAAGTCGTGTGAAGTTTCCATGTACGCCGACGACACTGTTATATATTACTCCTCGTCATCTCCCAAGGATATCGAAAAGAAGCTAAATAGTGATTTAGCCAATGTTGCAAAATTGGTTTAATGACAACCTTTTGACTCTGAACATCAAAAAGTCGAACTTTATGTTCATTGGAAGTGCTCACAAGTTAAAGTCTTGTGGTAGTGCCTCGCTATTATAGATAGTCGTCTCAAAGTACACTCTTTTGGTGTGCTGTAATGGCACCACCGCTGCCATAAGTGCAGATATATATCATATCCAATTCTTTGATATATATACACAGTTGGAGAAGTCAGACTGTTCTATTTTAGAAAACTATGCCGGCAGCCAATTCATCCTCTGCATGTACGATCTGGTACGATCGCTTTCAGCTCGAGTTTACAAATCCCATAAAGCACGGCCACTCATTTTGTATCTAGTACTTAAAGGGTTTATGATGAGTGGTGATGTCTTCTCGGGTGAATGGTTAGGATCGCTAAAGGATCAGTTTAAAATCGAATAGCAATAACCTGTTGTATGATCTGATCTGACACCTTGCTGGTATAAGTTAAATCAAAAACAAACAGTGAATTCAATAAGATCGAGTAGATTTATTATTTGACCCATTAACTTACGGTATAAATTTATTTAAGCTCGCTAAAAAAGTTTATACCGTTACATAATAAATTTGACTCGAAAATTTAACTTTTATACAAACCTAAACATGATTAAGCTCACATACGACTTGGCCATCTTGCTAACCCACAGTCGCACTGCTATTGACTTGTATTGACTGCTTTGGACTGTACCGTTCTTTGTTTGATTTATTTAAAAAGCGATAGCTAAATAAATACCGTATTTTTCGATGTTTCTTTAGTCAGCAGAATATAAATAAACCAATAGCATCATCGGATTCAAGGCAGATGGGCTAGCCAATCAAAATCGGGATACCATTGTACTGTAATAGACCCTTTGCGTGGGAAAGTACAGAGGCCGAGCGGGGTCTGTGGAAGAGTCTAAGCTCCGCCATGTTTGTTTTCCATTCTTCCCGTGGCCACAGCTCACCCATCATGCTTCGAGAGCGGACAAGTCAATAACATGACACCTTTTCGAATTTCAGAGACTTCAGATTTCACAAATTTCCAGCAAGCCCCCCCCCCCCCCCCCCCCCCCCCCCCCCCCCCCCCCCCGAAGCTCGAGCTTGCAGCGTAGGGGCTTTGTTATCTCCTATTCAAAACTTGTTATCTTCTATTCAAAATCTTAAGTGCCCCTAACCCCATTTTAGTTCTATTTATTTTCAAAGTCTACATCAGTGAACATTGAGGACGAAAGAAAAAGAAAATAGTTAAATCGGTATACTTCCTTATTTTTAAATTGTGATTAAAGTCCCACACATTATGTTTCACGACCGCACAGTTTGAGGTCTGGGTCGAGTGACGTAACACCAGGAAAAGCCATTGTTCACCAGCTCTTGTTGTATTGTTATGGATTCTTGATCTTACGTCACACACAGCGCACGGTCGTGAAAAGAGCGGGGTCGCTTTCGAAAATCAAGGATTCAAGCAAACATGAAAACTTTGCTTGCAGAATTACTCTAAATATTATACGAATTTACATGAAGAAAAAAAATGGGGTTCGGGGCACTTTAACAAGAACCCTGCCGATACATCGAAAGTGAACGACTTCAGTGATCCATCGTAATTTCTTATTTCACCACAGGCAGACCAGTGAGAGTATAGTTTACCTGTTTTCGGCGGCATGGTCTCGCTCAGATGTTGCCTGCCGTCTCTGGATCTCGTAGAGTCGAGCGCGCAGCACCTGCATAGCCTTAGCCTTGTTCTGTTACAAATATAATATAAATCTACCGTTAAAGGGGCTGTGTCACGGTGAGCAAGGCAGGCTGGGAAGGACAGTTTTTTTCCAGTGATTTACTGCTGAAATTTATGGGCACAGATAACGCGCGCTCCTAAACAAAGTGAAGGTAAGCCGTCGATGTGCGAAAATATCGCAAAATCGCGACCTAGAATAAACACTGGTGGCTAAGTCACATCGCAGAACAACCGTTAGGCGCATACGCTTTTGGTGAGCTCTGCACGCGCGTCACGCCAGATTTCCCGCGCAAACTGAAATAAAACAAGAGCAATCACCCCTGGTTTTAGGTCTGTGGAAAGTTTCACCAAAAACTAATTCGTAATTCACTGCGAGGTTACTACGTTAGATAATAATTTACTAAAAGATAAAGCCCTCGAAAATTTACCAAACTTGTATTTGAACAATCTCCTCCCCAGAGCCGCCGGTGAATGGGCGCGAAACATGCGGCGGAAGCAAATTTTGCTCACCGAAACAACACTAAAATTCACAAATATTATAAGCGAAGTCTAAATCCTAGGCCCCGTCCGTTCATTTGAACGCGCAAACATCTGGAAACGTATTCCTAATTCGTGTGGACGGGACATGGTTTTTAGATCGATTCGAGCGTGTCCGTGCCTCCTAAGTGGACTGGGACTGAGCGTTTTCTTCACACGAACACGATAGTGTTGCATTCTCAAATATTTCCACTCTGGAGAACGTATCAAAAGTTTGCGTTTTCATATCGTTTTCGTGTGGACGGGAGAGGAAACGCAAAAGAGAGAGCTTAAACACCAGACGTTCAGTCCCGGATGGCAACCGGAAGTGCCATCTTTTTTGGTGCATTTTCACGTCGTCACGTCCATAACGTCACAACGTGAAAACAAGGGTGTGATGACTTCCGAACTCACGAACGTCTGGCTCTCTAACGTCTTCATGTGCACGGGTCCCTAGACGTCGTCTTTCTATTTATTTTGAATAACTTAAAACAGTAGATAAACTATGTCTAAGGTTTAAACTTCGATTCAAAAAAGAGGCCCATTGAGTTGCGAGGAATGAGAGAACGTTTTCTGTAATACGTGATGCAATGTTATGTTGCTATTCGACACCAGGGACAGGAGTTATGAAAGCAGTTTAAGTTAGAAGAGTATCCTAAGATACATCTCAGGAAATAGATGGGATTCATAAAGACCTCTGATATCAAGACATATCTGAACTTTTCTCTTTAACTTAGGAGATTAAAATCGACCTTTTAACTCTGTAAGAGGTGTCGTAACTTCAAAGTAATGGCAGCCATTTTGTTGCATGGGGTTGAACGTCGAAGAGACTTCATGAATAGTATCAGACTTTGTCTTCTCTTTCTATTATAAGCAGTTCTCAAATGTATACCTTTTTCACTTTTTTCTTCTCTTACACTTTGTATTCCTTATTGTCCAGTTCTGCACTTGCACTTTACCGTCCTTCGTTTTAGTTTTTCCTTTCCTCTCTATGTCAAAATTTATAATAACGGTTGATATTGTAATCAAGAGCCCAAATAATAACCTGAATTACAGCCGCCTCCTCATCTCGTTCCAGGGTCCACTCTCCGAGCTAGCTGAGGCGGCGGCTGTATTTCGGGCTACCCAAATGATGAAGGGGGACCGTGACGAATAAAATAATTATGCCATTATTCATGAGCACGCTGAATAAACCAAACTTTTGCTAATCGATAACTGAGTGAGAACCGTCTTCTTATAGCAGACTCCTAAGTTACGCTTATCTTAGAAGAGCTCTAAGACATCGTTCATGAATAGCACTTAAGACTTATTTTAGGATGGTCAGTGCACATTTTCTCTCAAGTATTATCTTAGTAGATATCTTATAAAATATGTCATGAATCCTACTCACTTTGAATTGCGATCGTCCCTCCTGGGAACTAACGACCATACCAGTAGGAAGATGAGTGATGCGAACAGCACTATCTGTCGTGTTCACGTGCTGCCCACCTGCCCTGTAAACACAGTACGTACAGCTTAGTCGATGAACTACCGTCCATAGGAACGCTCAGTCGCCTCTTAGATACGCATGACGGGCACTTGTATAATAAATCGTAGCTATGTGGTTTTACAGAAATTGGTAGTTCAAAAACACGATGTCCAGGTTGCTTTGACCAGAATGAAATGGTGTAAGTCATACGAAGAACTAAAAACCTAGCATAAAAATGGTCCTGGCTATGACCAGTAATTGTATACAGCTATGTAAAAAAGGTTGTCGATAAAAAGGGGTATATACTTCATGGTAGTGTTTCGTTCAATATAGTCTCCCTGCATAATCATTTTCTCTACTGTTTTACAGTATTATGCAGGGAGACTATATATGGAACACTACCATGAAGTATATACCTAAAAAGGCATTTAGCCTACGCGACAAGATCGAAAGGGAGTATGGATATTTATCACTAAATATTTAAAACTGCTACCTTATTATAGAAAATTAACGCTCCGTGGAATTAACGCGAAACTTTAAATTTCGCGTTAATTTAAGTCGCGTTAATTTTTGTGAGCGTTAATTTCCGAGACATTAATTTCCATTATTATAACCCCAATTCTGGATCCTGTCCAGACACATTTGACTCACAGGAAACAATGGCTTTCTGTTTTCTGCACCTGACACTGTATTTCAATCTTTTACAATGTAAAAGCCTAAAAGTATATCGGTTACAATATGTCTAGTTCATTCTCGCTTCCAGAAGAGCAGTTCTCGACATGTGTTGAAATACAATTTGTTCCTGTTGTCACCACAAACTGTGTTTCTTTGTGTCAATCGCGTTAATTTCCATCATTTTGAAATTTTACCTCCTCTTTCGCGTTAATTTCCTTTATTCGGAAGTAATTTCCCCTCCTATAGGCCCTTTGCACGTGACGTCATAGCCGCTATGTTGGTGTACAGTTAACAATAGATTCTTCGTTAGCTTCTTTTGTTCTGTACACTAACATGGCCGCCATGCCCTTTGTCATTTGAATCTCTGGGGATTGAGTGCAAACCCTCTATAGACCCTGTGCACGTGACGTCATAGCCGCCATGTTGGTGTACAGTTAACAATAGATTCTTCGTTAGCTTCTTTTGTTCTGTACACTAACATGGCCGCCATGCCCTTTGTCATTTGAATCTCTGGGGATTGAGTGCAAACCCATCTATAGACCCTGTGCACGTGACGTCATAGCCGCCATGTTAGTGTACAGGTAATAATAGATTCTTCGTTAGCTTCTTTTGTTCTGTACACTAACATGGCCGCCATGCCCTTTGTCATTTGAATCTCTGGGGATTGAGTGCAACCCTCTATAGACCCTTTGCACGTGACGTCATAGCCGCCATGTTGGTGTACAGTTAACAATAGATTCTTCGTTAGCTTCTTTTGTTCTGTACACTAACATGGCCGCCATGCCCTTTGTCATTTGAATCTCTGGGGATTGAGTGCAACCCTCTATAGACCCTTTGCACGTGACGTCATAGCCGCCATGTTGGTGTACAGTTAACAATAGATTCTTCGTTAGCTTCTTTTGTTCTGTACACTAACATGGCCGCCATGCCTTTGTCATTTGAATCTCTGGGGATTGAGTGCAACCCATCTATAGACCCTTTGCACGTGACGTCATAGCCGCTATGTTGGTGTACAGTTAACAATAGATTCTTCGTTAGCTTCTTTTGTTCTGTACACTAACATGGCCGCCATGCCTTTGTCATTTGAATCTCTGGGGATTGAGTGCAACCCATCTATAGACCCTTTGCACGTGACGTCATAGCCGCCATGTTGGTGTACAGTTAACAATAGATTCTTCGTTAGCTTCTTTTGTTCTGTACACTAACATGGCCGCCATGCCCTTTGTCATTTGAATCTCTGGGGATTGAGTGCAACCCTCTATAGACCCTTTGCACGTGACGTCATAGCCGCCATGTTGGTGTACAGTTAACAATAGATTCTTCGTTAGCTTCTTTTGTTCTGTACACTAACATGGCCGCCATGCCCTTTGTCATTTGAATCTCTGGGGATTGAGTGCAAACCATCTATTCGCGTTAATTTAAGTCGCGTTAATTTCAAATACCTTAATTAACACAAGCGTTAATTTCCTATAATAATAATAATAAAAATAATAATAATACATTTATATAGCGCCAATTCCCTACAGCCCATTAGCGCTTTACATATAATATAAAAATAAAAATCTTAAGAAAAATTAATTTAAAAACATATTTAAAATTTAAAAATATGCCTGTCTAAAAAGATAAGTCTTAACATGTATTTTAAAGCTCTCAACTGTTTGGTGATCTCTTATAAAGTCCGGTAGTGAGTTCCAGAGCCTAGGCGCGGACACAGAGAAGGCTCTATAGCCATACCCTTTCAAGTTATATGGTGCAAATTCTAACAGGTTCTTAGAGGCAGATCTTAGTTGCCGTTTCGGTACATAAGGACGGACTAGATCTTTCAGATAAATAGGAGCTGTGTCATTCAGGCACTTATATGTAAGTAATAATATCTTAAAACTGATCCTATATTCTATTGGCAACCAATGTAGCTCCTTTAAAACGGGTGTAATATTGTCGTACTTGTTTGTCATACATATTAATCTGGCTGCTGAATTTTGGACACTCTGAAGTTTCTGGATCAAATGTGTTGGCAGTCCACAAAGTAATGAATTGCAGAAATCCAGCCGTGATGTGATAAAGGCATGCACTAGTATCTCAGCCGAGTGCACTGATATATATTTTCGTATTCGCCATATGTTTCGTAGATGAAAAAATGCCGATTTACAGATTTCATTGACCTGGCACTCCATGGACATGGCTGAGTCGAAGTTTGCACCAATATTCTTAGCGGTGGCAGAGGGTTCAATAACCTCGCCACAGATAGAAACGGAAGTTATAGGGGGTAGGGGACGATGTCGCGCATTTAGAATCATAAGTTCAGTTTTGCCCCTATTCATTTTAAGCATATTCCGTGACATCCACTGGTCAATATCCTGGGTGCACGCTTCTACTTTGGCCCTAGCCAAGTCTGCCTCTGAGGACCTGAACGAAATATAAATTTGGGTGTCGTCTGCATAAAGATGAAAACCCATTCCATGATTGCGGATTATGTCTGCGAGGGGTGCTGTATATAATAAAAAGAGCATGGGTCCGAGCACGGAGCTCTGGGGAAGTCCAAATAGTAAGTCGTGTTGCGTTGAAACGCCACCAGACACACTGACGAACTGCTTTCTCTCTGACAAGTATGATGCAAACCAAGCAAGCACATCATCAATCAGACCGAATCGGTTAGCCATTCTTTTTAACAAAATTTGGTGATCCACCGTATCGAACGCAGCCGATAAGTCCAATAAGAGAAGTATAACAGATTGCTGACCATCTAGTGCTCGGAGAACATCATTGTGTACTCTAGTAAGTGCAGTTTCAGTACTATGTTGCTTCTTATATGCAGATTGAAGGATCTCATGCAAGTTGTTTTCATCAATATGTTCATTAACTTGACTCGCAACAGATTTTTCGATGGCTTTCGATATGACCTTTAAGTTAGATATAGGGCGAAAATTACCAAACTCTTCAGTGTCTAATGATGTTTTTTTCAGACGAGGATCTAAGACAGCAACCTTTAAGCTGCGAGGCATAACACAAGTAGCCAATGACAGATTAACGATTTTGGTGATAACAGGAAGCAACAAATCAAAACAGTTCTTGAGAACTCGACCGGGGACTGGGTCTAAGCAGCAGGATTTGGACACATTAGAACTTATTAATGTCGCCATTTGGTCATCAGTAACTAAGGTAAACTTAGCAAACTTTTTCACTGGCAAGTAACTGTTCAGTTCTTGGAAATCAGGTAAGGCACATGATAATAAGTCGCTCCTGATCTTCATAATTTTATCAGCAAAAAAGTTGGCAAAATCATTTGCTAGTTGGTTGGCAGAGTCACATGTAGGGTACAGTTTTTCCGTGGTTCTATGTAGCATATTAGTCACAGTGTTAAATAACACTTTCTGATCTTTTTTTGTGTTCATCTATAACACTGGAATAAAAGGACATTTTTGATTCAAATATTGCGATGTTATAGTTTGAACAATGCTTCACATAGTAATAAGGTATGCTTTGACCTCCGTGTCGATGTAGAGTTCCTCAGAACCAGTGCTTGTGCTGTACGTTTTTTTATAAAGGCATGTCTGGATTTTTGTTTCTTTCTCTCAGTCAAGGATCAGTCAGGCCAAATCGAAAATATCTATATTTCCTGCGGTAACCGTCAGGAGTATTAAGGAAGTAATGTTTTAGATAGAAGCCGAGTCAGTATCGTGCAAAGCTTTTAGATTCCTTTTTAATATTTCCAAAGCTTTGAAACAGTAAAAGGGAGATCAACAACACTGCGCCAGTGAGCTGGCGCCGTAAAGTCTGCATGTATGAAGAAAATACCAAAGGAATCGAACTAAAATTATCGTCATCACCTTTGGGATTCCGCTTATACTGAAATCCCTGGTGCACGAAAAACTGGATTATTCTCAAATACGCAGTTATAAAAAGAAATGAAGCTATGACTATTGAGAAGAGACGTAAGTAGTTTACCGACTGAGCAGCTAACAGGTTCAAATCTCAAGGGTCAAAGCTATAAGATTGAATTTTCAATATTACACCTTTTGCCCATCCTTACCAGAAAATAAATTTTCATTAGCGTCTGAGTAAGTGAATTCATTTTAGCGAATGAAGAATCATTTTAATTGCTGACATATTCATTAAGGATTTTTGCATCAAGACCAACATTTATTTACGCCAATAACGTTTCATTCCAGTGGGAATAACATTCTCTAATGTCGTTAAGCATTATTACCACAGCTATTATAATCGTTAACAACGATACAATTTCAATTGCGTAATGTTTTTTTCAGTAAAACAACATGTAACTTGTTGAACAAAATAGATTTTTATAAAAGTCGCAAGACACCATTGTTTGCGTGTTTCATAGTTTTTAGGAAGGCTTATGATAGTGTGTGGAGAGAGGGTTTGTTTTTCAAGTTGTTCAATATGTATTCGTCTGTCAGGTCGGCAGTTAAATTATGCAAAGGTGTAACTCCTTTCTTTCAATCAGATATTGGAGTTAAACAGGGGTGTAATTTTAGTCCCACTTAATTTGTTCAATGTTTTTTTATAAACGACATTCCTGTGTTGCTGGGGAATACTAAGTTGAATTGTTTGCTTTACGCTGACGATCTGGTGCTTTTATCCCAGTCTGAGTCAGCACTGCAAGGTTGTCTTCGTAGGCTTGGGAGCTATGCTAAAAAGTGGAGGCTGAGTGTTTACTTGACAAAAAATCTAAGGTTTTAATTTTTGGTACCAAGTGTCAACGGCGTTTGTATATTAGTTATTACCTCTAACTGGTATTTTGGTAGAGATTTGTTAGAATGCGTTGATGAGTATTCATATTTGGGAATAACGTTTCATTATGGTGCATGGGGGTTTTAAGCTTGCTTGAAAGGCTTTGTATAACAAAGCGTTGCGTGCATATCATAGTATATTTAGAAGTTTTTCTAACTTGGATAATGTTCCGATCAAGGTGCTGTTGAAATTGTTTTCAACGCTTGAATCTCCGGTACTACTATATGGGTGTGAGATCTGAGGAGTCTATGTTTTAGGAAGGATAACTAGTTTTGATATGTTCACGAATTGTTTTTTCAGTGCGGTTTCCGACAATGAGAAACTGCATTTGAAATTTTGCAAGCGTATCTTAGGGGTTCATTCCAAGTCTACTAATTTAGCGGTGTAAGCAGAATTGGGCAGATTACCAATGATTGTACAAATTTCTATTTTGGTTACGGGTGAAAGATTCTTTATATGACGGTGAATTAGTTGGGAAAGCAGCACGTTTATTTTCAGGGTGTTAAATTTAGTCTTTAAAGGATCTTGCTCTTACATCTACTAGTAACATTAGACTTCTAGCCAAATATCTTAAATCTGAATTGTACAAGCATTACAATATTACGTGGAGGGATCAGATTCACCAGTGTAGTAAATTACGTACTTTAAATCTTGTAAAATCAAGAATAGGTTTTGAGAACTACTTATCTCGAATCCCAAATGTTAAGTATCGTCAAGCGGTGACAAGGTTTATGATCTCCGCGCATAAATTTCCCGTTGAAATTGGGCGATATGCGAATATCGTCTATGGTTCGCGTGTTTGTACAACAACAACAACAACTTTATTCGTACTCTTATAGCAATGATTTACATGTAAATATATAGAAAAATTAAATAGCAAGAGTACTGGGACACCTGACAATTTGTACAATTTGTAATTCGAATGAAGTTGGCGATGAGTTACACTATTTCTCCAGTTGCAACAATAGTAGATTAGCACATCGCGTACAATTGCCCCTAAAATTAGGTCATGACCGTGTGGAAGACTGAGAACAAGCACACAACAACTCTATTGCTTTTCTCCGTTTTAGTAAACTGGTTTTGTCAACAAACTCAAATAAAATTTGTATATTTACTATTGAAACAGGGAAGGAACATTTTTCACGAGCGAGAGAAAACTATTTTATTTCCCGCAAAAAATATTGGACTCAGGTCCCACGCGTCCAAGTCGCCAGTCCTCGGAAGCGCTCTTTGGCTGAGTTTTACCGTGTTTTAACTTGAAACTAGGTACGAATCAGCTCGGTTTCTGTAGTAACGGAGGCCTGGCTACTATATTTTCCAATATGGCTGACGAAGAAAGCCTTCTGGCAAGAGAAACACGCTCGCGAACTTGGGCAATTTGGGGTGCTTATACAGTTCTGTCTCACACACGGCCCCTACAGCGACCCCCAAAAACCTTGAAAAATCGCATGATACGTTTAATTTATTGGCAAGCAAATACAAGTCTCTTGAATGGCATTAGAAGTACATCAGATTTCCGATGTTAAGTATTTTATTGTGGACCTTCGTAAAACACAACAAGCTGGTTTTCTTCGCGACGGACTCATTTCCATACAAGACGCGGCCATTGCGGGGCCGTATTCATGGGAAGAAAATCGCTAGATAGACATACATTACAGAGGTAAGGATTAAATTAAGTTGTGTTATTGTCGTAATGATTTTATTTTCCGATGTTAAGTTTTCTTCGATACGTGCTGTTATCTTGCCATACGTTTATGAAAGTACGGCTGCACGCGTGTTTACTGTAAAATTTCGGAGTTAATGAGCTTGAAACTTGAAATTTGACGCCAAGATATTATGCAAATTAGAAAATACACCGGAAATGACCTCCAATTTTACGCGATGAGCTCTCAAAGATAATTTCCTAGCTAATTTCTTAGAGATTAACAGCGTCTTCAGTTATTTTGACCATAGAGACTTGTTTATGTATTGTGTATCCATGACAGATGATTCTATTGTGAAGCTTACAGCAAAATACTTATATGATATAACTATTATCTTTAATGATTGTACGCTGTAATTAGATTTCCTATGTACCAATGCTGGTGTCTTGGAATAAAGTTATTATTATTATTATATTATTACTGCTTTGAGACGGTGAAAATTGTACTTTTAGCGGATAAGAAAACTACAATGCCAACCTTACCTTTAGGATTGAAGAATTCTTATCTTGTGATTTACAACGATTAGAAGGTGAAATTGTAGAAATCTTGCCAAGACGCACTCAATAAATGTTGTTGAACAAACGACTTTTGAACTTGACCGGGAACCCATGTGACTGCAAGGGCTCGCGCAAGAGCCAATCAGAGGCTGGTATTCTAAGACGTCAATACCATGTAATATGGGCGTCTCAAAAGTAAACAAAATCATCAGTGGATCGTGATAGTTTAATTTATTGAAGCGTATACTGAAATAAATGTATCACATTTTCTGTATCCTAAACGACCGTACCGTAAAATAGAACATTTTGAGACTCTCGACCTGGCAGTCTCGACTCGACTGGCTGTGTCCCTGATTACCTTGCTTCTCAATTTATTAAGCGTCAAGAAATAAGTAATCGCAATACCAGGAGTTCCCAAAAACTGAATATCCCTCTATTTAAACTGCTAGCGGTCAGCGAACCTTCTACTACAGAACTGTCAGTATCTGGAACTCACTAGATCCGTCCTCGAAACTTTGCCGAACTAGTAGTATTTTTAAGCGTTCTCTAAGACATAAATTACTACAGAATTTTATTGATTAATATTTTCCATATACATTAGTCCCTTTATTATGCGTACATAATCATTGTATATACTTTATATAGATATATAAGATTAGTTAATTAGATATTTAATTGTAATTATCTCTGAAAAGCCCACGGGGAAGTGGATAATAAAAGTATGTACGTATGTATGTATGTATGTATGCATGGTACTGCGCATGTCTGGAGTCATCGCTCAACGTTGGCTATAAACAGTTACACCCCCTCCCTCAATGCTTGATTGAGACTATTTTCAATATTTTCCTTGGAGACTACCGTATATCTTTATACAGGTTGTTAGTAATGTTTGGATATGTTTTGACTTTCATCATCCCACATGGGTTAGCATCTTAGTTGTACCTACCCTGAGGCACGGAAAGTGTCTAATTTCAGCTCGCTTGGGTTGATTACAACATCGACCTAGAGGTAAGGGAAA
Source organism: Actinernus sp. WN-2022 (assembly GCA_030867875.1). Lineage (NCBI taxonomy): Eukaryota > Metazoa > Cnidaria > Anthozoa > Actiniaria > Actinernidae > Actinernus > Actinernus sp. WN-2022. Next base: position 7,028,872 of record JAOWCC010000577.1, on the reverse strand, counting down.
ACATTACAGTGTTAATGAGTTCCAGCTCGAAAACTCTTAAAGTGCCACTACGATCGAATTTTGACATATAAATGTTTTTGCATATTCATAAAGTAGAGTTGATATATTATTACCAGTTCAAATTGTTTTTCGATACAACGACAGGAAGTCTTATTTTTTGAGCTCCGAATATTGATTCTAAACGTCCGCCATTACTGGAGGCCGTTCCCTTTGTTCAGCTTTAAACAAAGGTTTATTCAGCGGAAGTGATGCCATACACTTAACGTTCGCCTGCACAACACAACACCTGGAGGCATATTTCTACTAAAAACGTTTTTACAACAACATCCAATTTTCTCGCTTTCTGATTGGCTCTCCGCTATATGCAAAATAGTACATACAATGAAAGTGACGTCACTCGCAAGCCGTGGTATCTTTGCAAAGTGCTTTTCACAATCACGGCGACGTTTGTGAATTCAAATGGATGTTAACTTCGCTCCCAAAAACAAGAAAGTGAGGATTTCACAAGCATTTTATTACTAGGAGAAGTTAATCGGTGAATCAAACTTCTTTGTAGTGTGCCATTTGGCAAAATGAGAGTTTTCTCTTGAGTGGAGAAAGTTTCGGCGAATTGTGACTAGACTAGTTCTCTCAGAGCTCACAAGTTTTGAATTATATAACAATAACTTTTCTGATCCAGAAAAAAAACAAGAAAGGATTTCACATGCATTCCATCAATTACAGAAGTTAATCGGTGAACCAAATTGCCATTTGTCTAAGAAAGCTTTCTCTCGGCAACAGTAATTAGAAGTGTTTACGTTTTGACTTTCAATGGCCTTTTTCGACTCGAAAGCAGTTTATTACGCACTAATTTGAAGCTATAAGTGCTTCGTCGTTGTAAAAAACAAATCGCACACATTTTGCCATTGTCTGTACTCGTATTGATCATAGAAATGACGCCATAAAATGTCCAAAACTACGCTCGTTGTTCCACTTGAGTTTTCAACATTTTATGGCGTCATTTCTATGATCAATACGAGTACAGACAATGGCAAAATGTGTGCGATTTGTTAACTTCACATACATGAGAAGAAAGTTATATTTATCTTTGCGAGTTTGGCTACTTTTTTATGTACACTATTTCGCGCCACGAGGTTGTCGTGTAAAGTGTATGATATCACTTCCGCTGAATAACGAGAACGCGCGGCTTCCAGTAATGGCGGACAGGATTGGATTTTACCGGTAAACTCTCCTAAACTTTTGTGGTTTAACATGCCCATTTGGGAATATTTTTTACTATTTCGGATATTTCTAATGGCTTGGTAATATAACGTGTTACAAGATACAATGATACGGAGATACCAAGATACAGTGATACGGTGATACAGTGATACGAACATCTCAAATTTCCTTTTTTTAAGCGGACGCGAAATAGCCCCGTTAAATACAGGTTTCAGTATGAAACGGACTGTTGTATGGGTCACTTGAGCTCTTGCAGCAGTGGCGTGACGCTAATTTAACGGTATTATCTTTCAGCATGACTGCTTTGTCTGACTATTTTGTTATTTAATTTTAACTTTTGAACGTTACGCATTTAACATTGAACCACTTTATTGCCCTTGTTGAAGAAAGGTTTTTGCAACACAAATACGAAATTAACGTTGATGAAAGCTGTATTCTCATTGGCAACTAGATTTAGGGACGGATCATTTGAAAATTGATGGAGGGGGAGGGGCGGCGGTTTTTTTTGCTCGAATTTTTTTTTTACGACTTCTCAGTTGCTGCAAGAAATGTTTTCTGGCATCAGAACCTTGCACGATTTTTTCACCCTTCCTTGACTTTTTTTTCTGGGTGATATTGGCTCGCTCGATTATGTTTCTGTGCAAATTCGGCTTGCTCGTTTTTTTGTTTTTGTTTTTTTTTGGGGGGGGGGGGGGGGAGAAGGGATTTTGAAAATTTTTCGCGATCCCATTTCTCCGACCTAGTGAGATGGCTTTCAGAAGCTCCAACTCCAAAAAATATTTTATGGTTGCTTTGTCGCATTTCGGAGGAATCGTATTACAAAACCGTGTAGGGGAATATCAAAATTCGATTTAGTTCAAAAGTTATCATGCTTTCGATGAAAAGGCGAAAACATAATCCGAGTAGATCTGCGGGAAACACCGTCAAGAGCTCTCTTTTTAGAATTTCCCAATTCCCCAATACATTTTTGCAGCAGAGCTATCAATTGACATTTTGTAAAAAATTCAGACAAATCGAATAAATTCTTCTTGATTTAGAGCTTTTTAAAAATGGAAAAGACGAAAAGTCCTCGAGGGACAAAGCCAAAGCGAACACCTATAAATGACAAAGAAAGGGCACAAAAATCAAAGGCATTAAATGCCAGTGACAGCGATTTGCAGGAGTCTGAAAGGTCCTGAAACAGCACGGCAAATAGCGAGATCGTGGTGTTGGTTTCAAGCGATTCAGAGTTTTAATATGTTTCCATCTAAGCTTTCTTGGAAACAAATCTTCTCTCGGCTGGTTCCTATCAATTCTTCTTTATGTTCAGATGTGGACCACTCGGCACTCTGTCTGAACTGTCGGGTTTTGCGAGGCTCGTAGTCGTTGTTTGGCCTTGTTTTGCTTCTTTCCAAGCTAAGGGCATCCTGCTGGAGCATTTAGCCCTGCTTGCTTTTTGGAATACATAAGGCCAACAACCCATGGATCGGGGGTGGAAAAACGTTTCTCAATAAACATTAAAATGAATAGCTTATGCTAGCTTCCCCCACACTTTCGTTACGGGCGAGTGAGCACATGTCATGTGTTAACTGATCTGCTGTCAATCAAACAGAACCTTTTACTTCCGGTAAAAAACTTCCTTTAATATCACGTTACATGTACATTCTGGAATTTTTTAACAGTTTTGGTAAGTGAAAAATTGCTGCCAAAACTTAGCCTGAATAACGAACCGGAGAGACGGCTGAAATTCAGGCTAGCCAAAACTACATTTCTGTGGGAAAATATTTTTTGCCCATTTTTAAAATGTTAATTTTTTTTTAGATTTTCGTATCACTGTATCACCGTATCACTGTATCTTGGTATCTCCGTATCATTGTATCTTGTAACACGTTATATACCAAGCCTATTTCTAATATTGATTGACCTATTGGCACTGAAAAAGTGGCAAATCGAAATGGTAACTTTTCGCCGTAGTGGCACTTTAACCACGCTGCTCACATAAAACTACTGAAAACAGCCAAAGGGGAAAAGGGGTCTTGTGTTTCATTTCTTTTTAACTCATAGATGGTTTCTATTTCCAATATGCTAATTATGTGACGTCACAGTAGACCAACAAAAGGTCATTTCGTTCTCCTTGTGAATGAAACTATTTATACAAAATATTTTATAAAATCACTGATATAAGGCCCACATATAACATGGATGTGTACTATTATTTATCTCTGCCAGCACGTTTTCGTATAATAAATGATGCCTCCTGTGACGTCACATCATTAGCATATTGCAAATATAAACCTATTTACTTGGTGTATTATTTAAGAAATGAAACAGATCTTCCCTGTTTGCACAGGCTCGTGCAAACTGAGGTAAGTTGGGGAGAATTCGAGAGCAGAACAAACACGAGACCGCAGGTCGACTGTTCGTACCTGCTCCCCAACTTACTGAGGTTTGCATGAGCCAATGCAAAAAGTGGCAAATCGAAACATATCTTTCATTTCTTTTATGAAATAATTATTTTGATAAAAGAAGCACTTACGGTGTGACATCATTTCCATGTTTGCACAGGCTAATGAAAACATGGCTATCAGCCAATCACGGCTTTAATAGGGCTGTCATAGCTCTGGCCATTTCGTATCCTACACCCTAACGATGCGCTAGTAGTCAAACTACACGTCGCGACTTTGATCTTGCGTCATTGCATAGCCGTGAAAACGGTGGGAAAGGGATTTTTATTACGACGAATTCAACCTCGCCATTTTAGTAAGCCACATACTTTTCGTCTGGGACTTGACTGCAAGCTGAATTTCTCCACAGGGAGCGCCTGGCTAAATGCTTCAACAGGAAGTGGCCATGGCCAGACCGCTGACACCTTCAGTTGTCACTCAGCCTTCATCGAGCGAACATCTCTGTAATGCTCCGCCCGAGTGTTCACTACTGATTGGTTATCGCGCGAAATACAAATCAAACAGACAGAGAAGGGCTGCAAAGTTCGTAAACAGTCATGATCTTCCCTATGTTTACTTTTCGCATTTTCAAATTTCGAGTTCGCCATGCGTGAAAAGAGGAGGGGCTTAGCCTTTGATACTTTCTGTTTAACGCATAACGCCACAATGCCACTCGTTGTTAATGACCAATACATTGTACATTACACTTAGCAGCAATCTGACTCGATTGGCAGCCGACTGAATTGAATGAAGATAAAAAAACTATAGCGAAGCTGAAATGGCCGTGACTTCAAAAACACAAAGAAAAGTTCGGCTACCTCAAAACGCTACTACAATCGTGGTACAAAGAAATAAAATTATTACGGAAACGAGTAACCTTCGCACACTGCAGTTTCATCAAAGAAAACAGGTTTTATATTGTATGAGCTAAGAAATTCAGCATTCACATTTGGTAATTGGCTTACAAATTAAGAGTATTTATTAATTAATACTTACAAGTTTGTTTGTATTCTTCTACAGCTCTATTTGTCAAGTTTTGCAGTGTCCTTATCTGAGTTATCGCCACTCGAGTGATTTCAATGCCGGTTTTCAACTTTCAAATCTTCCACAAATATGCACATTTTTGTCTCTAGATAATGCATTCGGCCTTCCTGATGAAGTTGTCTTTGAAACTCAGTACATCTGATGTAAAGTACAGGTCAGTTTTCATCCATAAAAACGCATTTTTTACGTTGGAAAACAAACTGTTTTGAAAGCCACAAGTGAAAGTCGTCGACTCTCAGTCTAATTTTAGATTGATTTCTATTCGTTCTTCAGTTTACCTGGCGCGTGTGTCAAAGTGTGATTTGATTCATTTTTGCCATATAATAAAAACCTTATTGACCAAGCTTGTTCGGTCAAGGTGGGGGAATATTGGCCTCGTTCATTTTTTGCGTTTTTATGGACCTCGACTCGGTCCATAACACGCAAAAAATGAACTTGGCCAATATCCCCCCATCTTGACCTCACGCTTGGTCAATAACCTCTATATATCAATTCATCAACCTCATATTTCCCTGCTGTCTATTCAATCCCTCCCCGTGCTTGAGGACACTTGATTTTGTATTAGGTTTACAGTGGTGTTCATGTGATGCAATTCTGCAGCCGGATTGACTCAGAACTTCATAAATTATTAATAAGTTGTACACAAGTCTATTACAATATTCGCGTCCGAATTATATGGGATATACATGTACAACGGCTCGCCACATATTGTACATATATAATGTGCGTAATTTAACCTAAGACAATGACTGCTTGTAAAGACTACCTCTTCAGGTTGTGGTAACACAGCTACAGTCATAGTACTCGTATGTACTCTACCCATCGCCTCCGTCACCGGCACACGCTGAACTCGATGTACACCAACCTCAAACTGCATGGTACAAACAGTGAGTCAGTGTTAACCAACTAAAACATATAGAAAATGAGGGGGAATAGAAACACGTACTCAGTCATAGCCAGATAATGTGTCACATTATAATCGGCTGTAATCGCAATGCATTGTGGTATGAAAAATATGGAAAAGAAAAAATGTAATTTTAAAATATCACAAAGGACTCTAGTCTTGTCTGCATACACTGTAAATACAATGACCGTGTGCGTACTAGAACAGCTTCCCTAAAAGTCGACTAAGGTATGCTAACCACCGTGCGTTCTGTTGGGACTCGTCTTGAATAAGAATAGCTGGAATACAATGTAGATGGCACATGTATTTGTGTTCTTTTAGGACATATCCCATTTCTGGACGATGGGTGGCTAGTTCCTGTAAAAACTAGCGTTGATCTGCGTCGGTAGGGAAGATAAACACTGGTGCGATCAACTAAAAGTCGACTAAGGTATGCTAACCGCCGTGGGGGAGTGAGTAGCACCTCCTTGCTGCATTTCTTGCGGCTCAGCATCTTGGGATCCTGGTAGTCGCAGTATGTTGAAGATACGATGGGTGACTAGTTCTTGTAAAAACTAGTGTTGATCTGTGTCAGTGGGGAAGATAAACACTGGAGCTGCTACTCGCTCCCCCAGCCTTGGTAAGTAGCAGATTACAGTTGTAGCATTCTATTTTATTCTGCTCCCGATAGCAGACTGAACAGAATTAACAAATGAACTTCTCATTACTTGCGGTTTACTCGGAAAAGACAATATGCCGGCGTTCTTTATGGACATTTTTGGCACGAAACCTGTGGTATGCATACATCCGTCAGGAAAAAATGACTGGCTTCTAATTTGTTAGTTCTCAGGTCACCAAAGTCCATCAAGATCATGCCATTTTCGGAATATCTGTTCTACTGGAATATAAAGAGTTGGAATAGTCCCAAAAGAATGCACCCCAAATTACTGATTGTTATTGGTTATAGAGGGATTGTTTGTTTGTTAGTCGAGTAGTTTCAAAGGTCAATGTTATTCAATCATTTAAATTTCTGTTCCCAAGTTTCCAGGTGTTTCAAGCAACCTCAAGATCAGTTTCTAATAACTTTTAATAATAAATGCTGAGGAGAAAACTGCACTCAAGGCCGTAGCCAAATTTATACAAGGCAAGAGTTGTGAGTGCCGCTGAGTTATCCCCCCCCCCCCCCCCCAGAAATATTTGAACATCTACATGTAGGTTCTCGCAAAGGGCATTTCCTGCACTTTTGGGCAGTTCCAAAATTTTAGACCAGGCATACACACTATGCATAACTCACACGGTCACAACACGAAAAAGAGGTCGGTAGGTCCTCTGGAATGTTGAAGTTGAAATGCTAGCAGGAGGTGTGAAACGTGTTGAACATGATTGTTTAGTTGAAAAATGTTGCTAATCTGTCCTCATTTATCCTTTATTTTTCTTTATAGTACAAGTCCAGCCAGGCGCATAGCAAATTAACAGCATTGTTTCACTTTACATTCATTCCCCGGGCGCTTCAATTTCAACATTCCAGTGGACCTACCAGCCTCGTTGACAAGCTAGCTACCAGGACTTATGCATATGGTCTATTACCTAGCCTGCCTGTACATGTATGCTCGCTGCGTCACTGGCACTTTACCTTCATTTTTCCAAACACACCATTTCCTGACATACTGGCTGATGCTTCCTGTAAAAAGTACACAAAAGTAAAAAGGTTATGGTATTATGAATACCAATATTTATTTAATAATCTAACAGGTCCTTAAATGATGTGGATTTCTGAAAGAGTTTGATTGGATGTCAAGAGAGCCAATAATACATGCCATTTAATTGACATATTAATACAACACAGTGCAACTGGGATGCTGCAGTAAATGTTAGGGTTCAAAATTAATGTTTGTGTCTAGTTGTCCTAAGGGAAACTACAAAGAACACTGTAAGTTGCCCAATAATATTTAAATTACCCTTTCCCCTGTTTTTCACAAAACAAACAAACAGACAGGCAAAGTTTGTTCATGAAAATATCTGCATGATGCTTCTCTTTAAAAATATTTTTTTGGATAAAGGGGCAAGCCACTCAGTAGGATTTGGTTACATGTAATAGTATACAGTAATTTTGGTTGTCCGGGCCAACTGGTATTTCGACCCCTGAATGTTACCTAGTACTTGCCTTATAACCACCACTCTCACTTCTGGCAATTTCCATGACCTCAAACTTCCACTTTTTAAAAGCTGAAAACCTGTTGAGTGAAGTGTGTATATCTGTTGTCATTAGGCTGTTAAACACACTCGTGTAAAAACTATTAATTTTAATCAACTTGAACAAAGTACTAGACTTGACTTACATATCAATTGGTTTCATCACTCACCTTTGGTACATGCTAAAGATTTCATAAGCAAACAAAGAGGCTTCTTGTCCTCCTGGTCCTTTAAAAATAAAATTACACATTGAGGGTGCATTCGATATTTCAGAATAATAAGAATAGATGGAACAGAGTTTACCACAATCTAGGAATTGGATTTTTAATAGCCTGTAATTCAGTATATGTATACACTGCAAGAGGTGTACATAAACTAATTATTATTATATTAATTATTATTATTATAGCACAAGACCGTATTCTAACTACTGGTAATTCTAGATTAAAGACAGATTGAATGAAAAGAAACATAAGCATGGGATACTGAGAATGTCTACTTTTTCCGTTAAAGCAACATGCCAAATTGTGTCTAGAGACATCACTGATCAACCATTGCAACCAACACAAAATTTGACACCATTAAACACTCAACATTAAATAAATGTACTTGCTCGTTCAGCAGAACAATTATCTCTTATCACTACTAACAGAACTACAACACCTCATACAGTACCTGCTCTGACCTCTAAGATAGCATTATTTTCATCTGCTTCATCTCTAGGAATTAATGCTTTCATAATCTGATCCTGAAATTATGAAACAATTCCAAGTTTACTCAAGATTAAGATTCCTGTGTCAAAAGAAATAGTCCAACAAGTGCATTTGTACTTTTCAAAGTTTAATGTAAAAAAAAACTAGTTCCCAATGAAGTTGTAAATAAGTAAAATTATATGGTTAGATGACAGGTTGCTGTTAACTTAATTTTAAACTTAAGTTCAAAAACTCATGAATAATTAATGAGCATTTTGTCCAATCAGATGAAGCAAATCAGTCACGTGCATGCTCCTTTATACCTGATAAAATCTCATCATTCTAAAAGGCCCGCGGAGGGATTTGAATTTTGTCCCAGCGGGGAAACGGGGTTAATGATTGAGACAATGGAATTTCTATTGATGTTTAAGTTTTCTCATTGAATTGCTAATTAGGATGAACGTTTTATATAAAGAATACTAATGAACATGAAATTTTATATAAAGTTTCATCCTAATTAAGAATTCACTGATAAAGACCCAAAGATAGAAAAAAGTACACGGAACATAAGGTACCTAGATAAAAATTTTTGCACTAAATTTACTAATATCAGCAGACTACCGAGATACACAGATAATATTTTAAAAATGAAGTTATCCAACTACCATTACTTGTTTACCGAGCCACTGTTTAGTTCCAATTATGAAACCAAACTCAAAGCCGTAAAATAATAAAAACGTACAATAAACTTACATATTTTGTGCCGGAGTCAAAAATTTAGAGTCTGCCGTCATGTCAGTCACATCGCCTTTTAGTTCCAAGTCTTGAACTTTATCGAGGTAAGCCACGACACCAAATCCTTCAAGTGCATTGCGAAACGCCGCTTCAAACAACATAGTATGGTAATTTCTTCATGTCATTCCCTTGAGATGTTCGTCAGTAATTGCAGGCGGTGATTACTCGAATATTTTGCATGGCGTTGTGAATACAAAGGTCCAATGGTTCATTAAGTAACTATTCCCTTGAGATGTGCGTCTTTCTTTCATTGCATTCTTAAAGCGTTTTTGAAGCCGTTTAAAACACTCACAGCACGTGTTTTATCAAGTCTAAAAATTCTCTGGCTTCGCCCTCGAATTTTTAAACTTGATAAAACACTGCTGTTCGTGTTTTAAACAGTACTTAAATAATAATATAATATAAATAATCATTTATAATTAAGTTACAGGAGCATCTTAATTGAAGTGCTACTATGACGAAAAGTTTGGATTTTCTTTTCGCTGTTTCTTATCATAACTCGAAAATATAGGTCTTCAATTATGCTTAGAACTGGCCAAAAATTTGATCGCAATACATTAATGCAACATAAATATAGACCTCTGTATAAACATGTAAAATTTACGTCCACCATTACTCGGACTGGAATGGAGTAGATGACGTCATAGTAGCAAAAAATGTGGCTGCTCTAGTCTAGTATACAGAAGGAAAGGGTATTATTTTACATAGAAATGCCTAGAGGAGCTTGTACACAAAGTTTGAACCTGATAAAATGCCTTCTAGTTGTTGTGTCGCGAAGCTGTTGAGTAGATGATGTCACGAAAAGACCGCTAAACAAAGGATCGCTCATTTCTAGTCTGAGTAATGGTGGCCAGTCTGAGCTCAAACTTATGGCTAAAATAATCAGACTTTTCGTTCAAATTTCGACTTAAGATTTCCCATGAACGTTATTTAGTAGTAATTATCTTTCATAATCTGTAAAAAAAAGATTCATTTAAATTTTCTTCATCGTGCCACTTTAAGAACGTTTAATTTCATTGGGTGCTCAGTGTGCTTGGTTTTCTTATAATGCACGCCGAGCATTTCTTTCCATGTAGATCAAATTTTATATTACAAAACAAATAGAAGATGGTTCCAAATGTCCGAAAACAAAATAATGCACTTTCCAGGTGATCTTGAAAAGCTGCTAAATGCAGTCACATTCCACTTATGCATCCACAATTTTTCAAGACCTCAAGCATGTACTACATTGTCAGGTAACGAGCCAGGCTGCGCCATTGCACCATTCCTGCTTTAAAAATAAATTTGTCCCTTGAGAAAAAAATACAATAATGGTCAAATTGATCCACTTTGGCCGCTTCCAAATGCAATTAAAATAATGCCAGTTCACTCACAAAAGGGACAAATTGTCCCTTCTGGCTCAATTTCTGGCTCAATTTCTGGCTCAATCCCTGCATTGTATTTTGTTAATATAGAACATGGAGATCCATCTTTTATTTGGGAAATATAAACTATACATTAGTGTTCAGTTATGTACCTCTAATTTCTTTATTTCTTGTAACTGATTCCTTATTTCCTCATCTGCCATCTTCCCAAGTTCTCCACTTTCTTTAGAAATATCAGAAAGCTCTTCTATGTCCTAATTAAAAATAAATGGAATCTAACTTGCATCTTAGGTCATTACTAGTACTTCTGGCTTAATTAATAATTCCTTGAGACAAATGAGCATGGAGATGCATTATCTTCATTTACGATTGCCCATAATGGACCCAGGTAAAGCTGGCTGAATGAGCAAACACATATCCCACCTGGATAACACAGCTGCTTGCTAACATAAATACGTTTGCATTCACTTTACAGCTAGTACCAGTAGCAAGAGGGGAACTGACAATGAGGACTTGAGCAACATCAATTCTAACTTACAGCAATTAATGTTCCACTTTGATCTTCAATTATTAATTAAATGAAATATCAATATTACTATTATCTTAACAATTTGCATTCCAAGCATCCGTTCTGCTAACATCATAGCGAGTGAGTGACATGATTCCCCTAACCATCCCGATAACTTGTTTCTGTGCATGCATGTATCCAAAAGTTAAAAATTGATGATCACTTAATATTTGTTACTCAGGAACAAGCAACTGCTTTCACTGGTGACCTGCTATTTTCTCTGTCTACTTTGAAAATATTGTTGCCTACTTTTGCAATTTGAACCACCTAGAGGCTCAGGTGCTTAAGGCACCCTCATACCATCAGCTGCATACATTTTTTTTAGTGCCTCCTACAGTTATTGAAACCACTGGTCAAGTAAAAAGCATCAACAACATTCAGTGTTCTCAAGAAGTGCTGGTGTTAAATTAACCGACTACTACTTCAATAAATTGATAACAATGGTATATTAAGTTACTTGTACTTGTCAGTTCAGATAATGTGTTGGTACATGTACATTGGCTACTTCAATCTACCATTGAACTGTCTGCTGAAAAATGTCTGGAGATAATCAACACAGAACACTTTCCAATGAAAACTGATTTGTTTAAAAGTACAGGACATAGTATAGGAATTAAGAGTTACAGTGCAACTACTGAAACCGGGCCACGTAGACAACGAGAACTAAACATTCATTTCCAATATGAAAATCAAGCATTCCAAAATACAAATCCTAGCATATCCACACAATTTTTTTCATTCCAAAGACTTCAACTTCAGAACAATTCCACAAAATTTGCCTTTTACCGGAAAAGCTCAAGCAAGTTGAAATGCTACTGTCTTGTATTTGACACTGATTGGCTTAAGTAACCATACTGTATTGTTGGAATGCTTTGTTTTCGTTCTGCAATGTGATTGGTTCTTACATCTACAATGTAAGTGGGACCGGTTTCAGTAGTCACACTGCAGTAATTAAATCCATACAACATACTTTACAACATGCAACATGTCAACAATGCAGAATGCAGGACATGACATCAAAGACAAAGAAAATATTCTTTCACTATTTTTATTTTATAACCAGAAAAAGGTTGTGACAATTAGGGAAATAATCAGAAACGAAAATGTGGAACATTTGGATGGCCATGCAGGATGTGGGACAAAATAATAAGAAACATTTAGAGATTTCCTGCACAATGCTGCCAGACATGTACAGTTGGCAAGTACATGTATATGCATTAACACTACAGCATGTTATATATGTTGTAGGTTAATAATAATAATAATAATAAAATATTTATATAGCGCTATTTCCAAAATGTCCAAGAGCGCTTTACAATGTTTGGCTAAATAAATGAATATATAGAACTATAATCTAAAACCACACTAACTAATGTTAAAAATTGATGCTAAAATTTGTAAGTTAAGAAATGGTGATGGATAAAAATTTGATAAATATAATTAATATAATTAATATAAATTAAAAACATTTGGCTATAAAAAAAGAAAATTCAGCAATAAGCTTTCTTAAAAAGAAATGTCTTCAGATTGTTCTTAAAACTAGAAACTGAGGGGCTACGTTTCAATTCTAACGGCAACGCATTCCATAGACGCGGCGCACACACTGAAAAAGCACGGTGACCGTATGTCTGTAAATTATAAGACGGTTCCCTTAAAAGCATCTTATAGATAGATAGATAGATAGATAGATAGATCGTTTATTACAAATATTTCTCACTTACAGCAAAAACTGAATTACGGAGGTTTACATTAATATGGTTCTAGATAAGTTAACTAAGTTTTAAGAAGGATATACTATATACTGCTCTAATTAAACTAATGCTATATTACAATTAAAAATTTCTAAATACATCGATTGTAGTTACTTACGATTGTTATTGTAATCATTTGCGCCCGATATTATAAAGGTGTTTCTATATCTATTAGTTCTACATGATGGTATACACATAGGATTTCTACTCCTTAAGGTAACAGTTGGGCGCGTTGTATTAAACGGTAGGAGGCCATATAGATTTCCCTCTGGATGCGACAGTATCCTCCGAAATAAACTCTGGCAGAGTTGTGACCTACGGTCCGCAAGGCTACATAGACCAGAAAAGTTAAGCTGGTCAGAGTACGAAAGATCGTATCCATATATAATGCGTTAGGGCTCGTTTTTGTATTCGTTCAAGTGAACAGCTAGGATAATCTGGGAGACTATAATGAAATACCGGGCTGGCATATAACAACACAGATTGAATACAGGCAGTATAAAATTGGACAAGTTCGTCTGCAGAAACATTAGCGCGCTTAAGCTGAACTAGGAAGTATAGTCTCTTGACGCTTTTTTGATGGTGTCCGAAATATGAGAGTTCCATTTAAGATTATTCTGTAATGTTACACCTAGAATTTTTATTTCGTCCACTTCACCAAGAGTTGCCTCCCCTACCGTAACGGTGTCATAAATTCTCGGTGTTCTAGAGAACGAGATTTGAGTTCTTTACATTTCTTTGGATGCAATTCAAATCTGTTCTGTTTAGACCACTGATCTACACGATTAATTATCTCCTGTGCGTGGCTGCATTCGTTCTTTTTTATTACTTCGTGAATCGTGGTATCGTCTACATATTTGAAAATACCATTTGCGGATGGGGCATTCAGATCATTGATCATAACTATGAATAGCCAGGGGCCTAATTTGGTACCCTGAGGTACCCCTGCCGACACTGACTCCCACTCTGAGAAGCAATCACTTGCAAGCTTAACACGTTGGCGCCTATTCGATAGAAAATCGCAAATCCAGTTCAGAATATGCGGGTTTATACCGTAGTTGGCGAGCTTATTAATTAATAGGGTGTGGTCGATCAGGTCAAAAGCTTTCCGATAATCTAAGGCAAAAACTCTGACATCATTCCTGACCCATCGGTTGCTTTGGACCAATGGTGTATCATGCTTATCAAGGCGTGACTGGTTGACAGGTTAGGGATACACCCAAACTGGTCAGGACCAATGTGCTTGAGCCACCGCCGGTTTTACGTGAGCCTGCACTACAAAATCTTCAGCCACTTTAGATAGAGTTGGTGTTAACGAAATAGCCTTAGGTCTTTTGTGATATCTTTAACATGTGTTACTTTCGGGAGCGGAGTGAAATTCGCACTTTTCCATAAAAGGGGCAGTTTTTCCTCTCTAAGGGTGGAATTAATAATTGATGTCACCGGTACGGTCAATATATATGAATACTCCTTTAAGATCCAGTTCGGGATATCATCTGGGCCATTCGCTTTGCCAGCACAGATTCTATTTAACTGGGCTGTTACTGACTCAAGGGATACTAAAGGCTGGACAGCATCGCTTGAGTCGAACCGTGTGTCTGCGACTAAAGGTTGATAAGACTGTTGGGGCTCTAGGAAAGCATTGTTTATTGATTCGCCAAGTCGGATATTTCCTGTGAACTGGGGAATCTCTTGAGAGCATGGTCGCTATAAGGTTATTAGCTTTCTTCGTCATGCCACATAGGCGCTTGCATTCTTTCCACCATTGTTTGGGGTTAGAGTTATTTAGCTCTTTATCTTCGATTGGTAAAATTTCGATTTGCATAATTTGCGTTCTTTGTTTACTCGGTTTCTGTAAAATCGAAAAAGCGTGGAATTTGATTGATTAAGAGCTTCTTGGCGCTTTCTGATTAACCATTTCAGTTGACCAGTCATCCAAGGTGCATCATTGGTATGTAGCTTCACAGCCTTTGTTGGCATAATAGTGTTCAAACCTATGCCGATCATAGAATTAAACAATTCTAGTTTATCTTGTGCATTATTCAAAGTATCTATGGCGGACCAGTCAATTGTACTAAAATATCTCCCCGAGGGCATCTTTTGAACTTGGCCGCATATCTCTAATCAACACTGTCTTCTTTGTTTGTAGTGCCTTTTGTTCGTGACTGAGGGAAAAGAGAAACCGTACAATGTCAGACAGGCCGAAAGGTGCTAACTTGGTTGGCTCGCTGTAGTAGTCCTTGAGATTGTTAAAACAAGGTCTAAAGTTCGCTCCTCCTCTGGTCGCAAATTTTACCAGCTGTTTAAGGCGGTAATGATTCGTTATTTGAGAAATATCTAGACGATTAAAGTCGCCAGTTTATTATGATGCCCGCATTTGGATAAGAGCTTTCGATTTTTCCAAAAGTGTCTAGTAAATAGTTGATCATATAGTTATATCAACTATTTGCAGAGCGAAGACAGCGCTGCGGTATGTATGGCTCGAAAAGTTCCTTAAGATAACTAGGCGCAATATTATTAACTGCCTTGTAAGTAAAGAGCAGGATCTTAAACTCAATGCGCTGCCTCAATAGGCAGCCAATGCAGCTCAACTAAAAGTGGTGTTACATGATCGGACTTACGAGAAAGTGTGACAAGCCTAGCTGCAGCGTTCAGAACATGTTGCAGGCGCTGGAATTAAATGCATAGGTAGGCCATATAACAACGAATTGCACTGATCAAGCTTAGATGTGACAAAAGCGTGCACAAGAATCTTAGTGGTGTTCAAACCTAGGAACTTCCTAATTCTAGAAATGTTCCTAATAGAATAAACAGGCCTTCTGATATTTCGCGCGGGTGCGGGCCCGCGAAATTTAGGTAAATCCGCGAAATCCCGCGAAATTCACTAAAGTCCGCGAAATCCGCGTAATTTGCCAGAATTTTGCAAAAAAGTCCGTGAAATCGCGCGGAATTTGCCATGATTTTTGCAAAATACATACCATTGAACTACAATAAACGCTTGTCACAGTTATTGAGGTCATTTTTTGCCATAAAGTCCAAATGTGTCGGGAAATTGCCTTCAAAACCGATTCAAAATCAATCGAGTACGTATGCCGCGACAAAAAACTGCAAGGCGTTCCAAGTGTAATACCGCGGAGAACTGGGCGCTAAAAGCGATACTGCAAGGCGTTCCAAGATTGGATTACCGCGGAGAACTGATTTAAAACTCAGCAATGTAGTATTTCTCAAGTATGTAGTCTTTACCGCATGCGGCGGCTTTAAAGTTTCAAAAGTATGGAGAAGTTTTCTGACCAAAAGAAGGACCGAGCCACACTGCCCTGAAGACCAAAGCATATGATCGGTTACGAAGCTATCCCAAAGGAACTCTTCACGTCGACGATGGCCTCCTATTCTGCTCAACGTGCAACGCTGTGTTGGACCACACGAGGAAGTCGACTATTGACAAACACTTCGAATCAGTGACACACGTTCAAAGATCGAGAAGCGATAAAAGCAAAGCCGCTGGCAAGCAGCAAACCCTGAAAACCCTTGTCAGCGATTTTTTATTGCTATGTTTCTACTTACACATTTAGTACGACGCATGTTGTACAGGTTGGGTATTTTTTAAACGTGAGAACGTAATGTTATTTGACGTTTTCAGACGGTATAGTAGAAGAACGTGAAAGTATGCTGCTTTTCTATTTGCAACCTGTTGATGTAAATTATCAATAGAAGGAATCAATAAATACATGATGTTTTTGAAAACTGCGTGTAGTCATTTTCGGCTGAAGCGGCAATTTTTACATTTGTAGAGCAACGACTGTTTCTGCTGAATATAGATTGCATTTGTTTCCCGTAAAATTAACTTTTTACACGCAAAATGTGTATCACAAAAGCGCCAATATTCTATACTATAGATACGTTCGCAAAAATAGCAAAAGAACGGCGAGAAAAGTTTATTTTCGCAAAATTAAGCACCGAAATTTTCCGCGAAATTCCCGCAAAATCGTCGTTTTTTTCGCGAAATTCCCGCGAAATACACCTTAAAATCCCGCGAAATTCGGATTTTTTTCCCCGCGAATATCAGAAGGCCAGAATAAAAGGCAGATTTACACATTTGAGTAATCTGCTTGTCTAATGTTAGTGTATTGTCCATCACAACTCCAATATTCCTAGCAAATAAGGCAGGAGGGTTGTTTCTCAATTCAGGTTGTTTTTTAAAACAACCTAGGTTGTTTCTCATTTCTGATCATTTTTAAAACAACCTAGGTTGTTTCTCATTTCTGATCATTTTTAAAAACAACCTAGGTTGTTTCTCATTTTTGGTCATTAATTTTTTTAAACAACCTAGGTTATTTTGAAACAACCTAGGTCATTTTTATTTTTAAAAATTAGCTAGGTCATTTCGACATTTTTAGTCTTTTAAATGTTGGAATTAAGCATTACATTTGTCTGTTATTTAGTGACTTAAACCTAAACACCCAAAATTATTGATTGTAGCTCTTAAAATACCCAAACTGAGCAGCCCTGTTGACGGTTAGGTTTTTTTTAATGCAGGGTTAGGTTTTGGATTAATTAGTTCAGTAATAGCGTTAGGAATGAGTTTGCTTGGAGTGGGGGGTGTTAACTGCTTTAATAAATCTGCTTGTTATTGGCACGTTCTGCATGGAAACTGGAAAGTGAAAACATAACTGTTAATAACGTTTTGAGTTATTTCTGTGTAAGTTCTCGATCATTTATCCATTTTTACGTCTTTTCACATTCTCTGAGGAATTCTTTGATTAGAGAACAAGACAATAAAATACAGTGTTTCTTTGATCCACTTCAATTTTTTTCTAGACACAGTGGTTAGTGTTTTATTCCATTGGAAAAGCTGAGTCTAACGAGTAGGAGCCAGCTTAACTCCAAGATCCTCTGCACTCGTTACTTTAATACTGAGATACTACAATGTATTTAGCTCTTGAATCGTAAAAATCTTCTTCTAGATACAATGTTAGAGGTGATGCGCTTTCTTTTGTCTTTATTTTAGGTCAGTGATTACTCTAAGTCGGTTCGGTTGACACAGTTTTGTTTCGAAAGTACGAGTGGAGCCGTAATAAAGTCAATAAACAAAGTATTTTTTTCTGGATTTAGTTGCTGCAGCTTTCATAAAACAACGCAGAGTCAACACAAACTTCATCTGTGTTACAGTTTAGTCCCGGTTTAATGTCGTCCATACAATGTTTTCGGAAAGATGTTTCCAAGTCGATTTTGTTAGTAGTACGGATGCGCACTATAACGAGAGGGACTGGGTTCGACGATTAGTCACTTGGAGAAATAAACGATGTGTTCAAAATCAACAAGCGCTTTCGTGGGCGCAGTGCGATAATCCACTGGATTAATACCTACCAGGCGTTCCTCGTGATTCGGCCAAGTTAAGCCCGACCGGGGCAAGGTTAGTAAGTGGATGGGCGACCGTCAAGGTAAGTGGTACAGTACAGTAAGGTGTGTCAGGGGGGACAGAAAATTGAGAGGCAGTGGGAAGGGAGGGGAAGGAAGTAGAGGGGTGGGGTGGGTTGTCAAAAAATATTTTGTAGGGGAGGGGTGGGTGATTTTTTTTTTCTTTTTAAGTTCCCCCCCAAAAAACTAAACCCCCTTTTTTTATGAATCCCAAAAAATTAAAAAAATCCCTTTTTAGAATCATTGAGAAACAACCTAGGTTGTTTTAAAATGACCTAGGTTGTTTTAAAAACAACCTGAAATGAAAAACAACCTACAACATATACATGTACTAGGTTATGTAAATATGTCAAATTAAGCAACATTTATTAATTAATACATTAAAAGTAATTTTAAGTTACCTTTCTCTTGTCCTCTAAAGCCTTTATCAGCTTCACCAAAGGAGTGAGAGCTGCCAGAGTCTTTGACATCCTCTTGTGTTCATCTGGGGTTAAACCCTTCAAAAATAGATTTAATTTATTGGATATTTTGTAATAAGCATTGTATATTACTATTTAATATTCCATCTTTGTACACAGTACAAAATCCAAGCAGGTTATTGCTAATGACAATACTTTATTGCTCCTTAAAGTGTATATGAATTTAAAATTATTAATTTATTTTATTACATTTTAGTCTTCCCTGATTCATTTTGTGCAGTTAAAAATAAATTTGGAAGTGCACGAAATATAATGCAACAATTTTTATGCTGTTAAAGATATATTAATCACATGTGTGACATTAGTTGATTTGTACATTTATATTTCATAAAAGTAAAAAAATGGCAGATGGAAAGATTTCCTTTAGAAAAAATATGACAGTTGGCAAGGTCCCTCTAGTAAGACATACATGTACAGGGTTCTCAGTAGAAGCTGGCATT
Organism: Actinernus sp. WN-2022; assembly: GCA_030867875.1. Lineage (NCBI taxonomy): Eukaryota > Metazoa > Cnidaria > Anthozoa > Actiniaria > Actinernidae > Actinernus > Actinernus sp. WN-2022. Next base: position 7,009,601 of record JAOWCC010000577.1, on the reverse strand, counting down.
ACCAGCGAATTCTGCGGCCTGACAAGACGGAATTAGCCTGACCTGTTTTGGCTATGAATTTTGCCTGCTAACTTTTACAGAAATATTTTATAAAATATAAATGATAAATGATGCATGCAGTTCGTTTTATGCACACCTGTACAAGTCATTTTTGGTATCTAAATCCAATGGCTTATACATGTACATACAAAAGTTGGTGCAGGAAAACCTATCTCAGCTAGCTAGAATTTAAAAAAATTAGAGGCTCAGCCCTCCAGGCCTCGGAACAGCCCTTTGGGCTGACGTTGTGCCGCCTGTATAAAGTTTATGGCCTCCTGTATGAAAATCTACTGAGAACCCTGTAGTTAGAATGAAAATTAGACAAAAATGCACTGTATGTTATAATTGTAGTATTTCTGAGATGAATATAGATGTGAAATCAACTGACGTCACACAGTGGGACGGCATGTTATTATTTGCTTATGGCACCAATCATAGTCGTGGAACTGCGATATTATTTTAAAAATCACTTGATTTTACACTTAAGTCTTATCACGCCGATGTGGATGGGCGGTTCGTGTTAGCAGAGGCTGACATTCAAGGTACTCCCTTTCTTTTAGTTCATTTATATGCACCTGCACCGAACAGGATTTTGGAACAAAAAGAGTTTTTTCAAAAGATGGCAAAGCTTTTAGTGGAGATTGATCCGCTAGGTGAGTATAAAATTCAACTTGGCGGCGATCTAAATGTGGCCTTAAATCCATCTTTAGATAATTGTAGGGGCAGTAATAAATTGAAAGATTCAGTTAAGGATGTAGATTTTGATTTACTGATATTTGGAGAATAAGGAACCCAGATAAAAAGCAGTTTTCTTGGCAGCAAAAATCTCCCTTAATTCAAAGACGCCTTGATTATTGGTTAATTAGTGATATTCTCCAGGATGACATCGATAAGGTTGATATCAGGACAGCAATTAAAACGGATCACTCAGCAGTGATCTTAGAGTTAAAAAGCTTAGATCTAAAAAATCATGGTCCTTCGTTTTGGAAAATGAATAATTCATTATCAAATGAAGACAAGTTTATTGATTATTTGAAAAACAAATTTCCCGATTGTGCGCAAGAAACAGTACTATTTACTGATTTACGAGTTAAATGGGATTGGTGGAAGTATCATATTCGCCAAGATATTATTGCTTTTAGTAAAAAAAAAGAGCCAGAGAGAAAAGAGACAAATTGAATTCAATTGAGGAAAAAAAAAATTATGAGGAAGAGTTTGCAAAATACTCGGATGATAAAGTGTTTGATGTCCTTGAAGAGGTAAAAGTACTTTTTCTGGGTTAAACATTAACCACGAGAAGACAGAAATCCTTCTGCTAGGGCCAATGTTAGTTTCAAAAGAGGAGTTGCAAGTGAAAGAAATTAAATCAGCGGTTAAAATTCTGGGGCTTTATTTTACAACAAACCTATTTTTATCCAGGAAATTGAATTTAGACTCACTAGTAAAATCTCTTAAAGAGTCATTAACTATTTGGAAATGGAGGGGCTTGACGTTGCTGGGAAAAATTCAGATCATTAAATATTTTGCCTTGCCAAAAATTATTTATCGTATTGTACATATGTCTTGCAACAAAGAGATAGTAAACGATATTAACTCATTACTCTTTTCGTTTTTGTGGAATGGAAAAGATAAAATCAAAAGGAGTACTATTATTAATGACTTTGAAAAGGGGGGACTCGCTATGGTGGACATTTATAGCACGATAGAAACGCAAAGACTAATGTGTTTGAAAAAATATTTACAGGACGAGCCCTCATTGTGGAAACATGTGTTTAGCTATTATTTGCGAAATGTTGGAGAAAACAATATTTTTTATTGTAATTTTGATTATTCAACACTTCCTATATCTTTACCGAAATTTTACAGAGAATGTCTTAATACATGGTCAAGATTTGGGGGAACTAGCCCATCTACATTGAACGAGATAGCTGAAAAAATTATTTGGAATAATAAGTACACTTGCATTGGAAAAAAGTCGATATACAAAGGCAACCTGTTAAAATTAACCTGTTAATCTAAGCGCTTCGTTCTCCATCTTCTGTGTGTCTGCTTATATGACTGTTTTGTGTCAGTGTCTGTGTGTGCGAGGTGGGGGGGGGGGGGGGGGGGGGGGGGGGGGGCACAATGTTCATATACTACCAGTAAATTATTTTTTGTGAAATCGAGTATTAGATTGATGTGAATAAAATACAACAACAAAAAATGACATCACACATGTGATTAGCATAATATTATCTTTAATGGTATAAAAATTGTTGCACAATGTTACTGACTTTGACACAAAATAGAATCATCTTTGCAGTCTCCAATTTTATTTTTAATTGCACAAAATGACTTTGGGAAGACTAAAATTCATAAAATAAAAAATATACATTTTTAATTCATATACACTTTAAATCAAATGTAACTTTGGTTAATGAACACATCATACCCCTGGAGACGACAGCCTGTCATTGATAGTAGTGTGTTGCTGGATAATGTTACACAGGTGATGACTGAGAGCTATGCCAACCTGACTTGAGGAGTACCTCCTTATCACCATGACAACTAAGCAAAAACGTAGAATTACATATAATTATAATACATTATAGGTCAAATATATTTTCAGGTCAAATTCATTTTTAAACAAATTTATTTTTTCAACCTGATTCGGAAACAACCATCTGCCAGTGCTTCCCAGAACATATTTTGTTCACTTGTAATTTATGTTCACTGGGGTAATGGGTTTGTGTCATCAATTTCTGCACAGTTTTAGTGAAATTCCAAGCTATATATTGTAAGGTTTTTACTGTACAATTGTATATGCAAATTAGGACTATCTAGACCGTGGGGGACTGGGTACTAGTAGCACCATCATAATTATTTAGTAAATGGGTATGGTGCTTTACATTGATGACAACATAGTAGTTAAGGCTCTGACCAACAGATCTGATGGTTGCCAGTTCAAGTACCAGCAAGTACAGTGAAGGTAAAGAAATTGGGCTATTAGTATAAGTGGTTATATGGGTACAATGTAGCACTGTAAGGAGAGGGTAGGAGAAGGAAGTGATAAGGGGGGATGTAGGAAAACAGAGGGGCAGGGTGAATTAATTTAATTATAGTACACAACAATTACCTAGGTTAAAAAAAATAACCTACCGTAGTTTGAAAAACAATTGCCTAGGTTGAAAAAATGACCTGAAAATAAATTTGACCTGTAACATGACCTGTAACATGACCTGTAACATGACCTGTAACATGACCTGTAACATGACCTGTAACATGACCTGTAACATGACCTGTAACATGACCTGTAACATGACCTGTAACATGACCTGTAACATGACCTGTAACATGACCTGTAACATGACCTGTAACATGACCTGTAACATGACCTGTAACATGACCTGTAACATGACCTGTAACATGACCTGTAACATGACCTGTAACATGACCTGTAACATGACCTGTAACATGATATGTTGCAGTTAAATTTGTTCAGTTTTTTTTTTTAACTAAGCATTTTTTTACATATATACTAGGTAATTTTTATTTGCTAAAAATTAATTTACCCTCCCCTGTTTTCCTACATCCCCCTTATCGCTTCCTTCCCCTACCCCTCTCCCTGTTTCCTTACAGTGCTACATGTACATTGTACCCATATTTGTAATCAATTATACTAATTACCATTTTTTTATCTTCGCTGTCCTTGCAAATGATGCCAGGACAGGACATGGTCATGTGACCTTTTTGCTGAATGTGAATCAAAAACAATTTGGTGGTAGAACATGGATGCCAGAAATGGAAAAAGTGAGCCAAAAATAATTAGTATTTGACAGCACAAAAAATTAGGAATGCATCGCAAATCTCAAAATTTAACAGACTTTATATTGCTGGCTACATGTAGCATGGCTTGCTTGCTTAAATTCTCTTAAATTTTGAGTTTTCACAAATTTGCCATGCCTTCAGTTTTAAAGATATGAACCTAAATTGTGCATGGTATCCATGTTTCTCTAACACCAAATTGTTTTTGATTGACAACCTAAAAATATCATATGACCACGTCCTGCGAAGGGGCTATTGCATTATCTAATCCAATGATATTTCTTGCAGTAGTTTGTCCTCAAAATCATACCCTATTCCAGACTAACAAGGCAACATTTATAACATTACCCAATTTCAGACTAAAACAGTTTGAAATCCATACCCTGTCTGTCTGTCTATCCACTTCAGTCATGATAGCAGTGGATCTCTGGGTGCCTGTGCAGGCGTTTCAATAACTTTTTAGGCAACTGGCAGTCCTGACATTAGAGGCCGTGGTTTACCTACATGTAGTAAACTTTACTAAACACTTAACAAAAAAACACAATGATTGTGTGAAGTAGCCAGCAGTAAGAAGCAAAGTAACTGGGAGTTTATCGCCGGTGCCTTCTATTGAAACCTCTGCCTGTGGGGTTAACATCTCAGGGGTGACCATCAATGTTTGCACTTATCGTCTATTTTTCTAATTTCTATTATTGTATTAGTAGTGTTTCTTGTGTGTGTGGATAACACCACTGCCCACCATTGCCAGGATAAGCTATGCTATTATGGCAATTTATATGTCTGATTAAAGACTTATACTTCTTTGGAGAAGATTATAACTACAGTGGAACCTCGATTTAACGAACCTCTATATAACGAAGTCCTCGGTATAATGAACGATATTATTCAGCCGGGCAAAATTACAAGTAAAATGTATGTAACAGAACCTCGATATAACGAACCTCGATATAACGAAATCCTCGTTATAATGAACACAATCCGGCAGCCCAAACGTAAAATCTATCCCGATATAACAAATAAATGTCAACACGCAACAAAATATGAATGCGGAACAGACCAACAGCGATAAAAATCCTTTAATCCTGTAACAAGAGAACAACCTCTCAGTCAACAGCTCATTAGATGTGTTTATACAGTACAGACACTGGCACTATCGAGACATCTACAGATCCGCTTTATCCTCTTTGTCTCTTAATATTAGTTCTATTAACTTCGTTACATGTACTTCGTTACAAAACAATTATTAACTATACCTCGATATAACAGTTTGGTTGTTTTTCCGCAAATTCGTTATAACAAGGTTTTCGATTTAACGAACCCTCGATATAACGAACCAATTTCTCCAGTCCCTTGGCACTTCTTTAAATCGAGGTTCCACTGTATAAGCTAATAAAGTTATGGCTTCTCAGACTGGGCCAGGGAGGAAGTATCATATAAATAATAAGAATATATTAAATTCTTATTCTTATTTTAAGAAAATTGTCTTTCTAAAGAAATATGATTCTTCGCCCCCAGAGAAGCCATATAATTATTCTTCTCATAAGAAACTAAAAGTAAAATAATCTTATTTTTGAGTGCTAACTCAGTAACTGCTACATTCATAATTTCCCGTACATTAAACCAACCTGCACAGTGTCTTGGAGCAATCATGCAGTGTTTAAAATTGCTCAGAAACTTGCGTAACATTACGATACAGTTCAGCAGGGAACTTCTTAACGCATCCTGGATCGATCATCGCTTCGAATTCGAAGGATTTTCAACTTTCGTGAGTCGTCCATCCACCATTTTTAATTTGAGCCTAGTTGGGGAAACCCGCTGGGTACGGGTGCTTTGGCTCAAACCACAGGAACCCCGGTAGACTAATGGCACAATAGTTCTATTGCCTGTGCAATGTGCTCGCTTTTCTTCTCAATCTTGTGAAATTATTTAACTGCCATCCTCTCAAGCATGTTAAGGCCTGGTTCAATACCCGAGTGAAAAACACATTGGGGCTCAAAAGAATCTTCAACATGTTCTTTGTTCAGAAAATGTATTAAAATGTGATCAAACGTTTTTAGTATTAAGAACGAGCACCTCAAAGTTGGCCCCGCGAAGACATGGGCGCCGCCATCTTTGTTTGCATTTACGGAAGTGACGTCACTTCGTCCCACCAGCGTATCGCGGCTACTTGTCTTTGTATGATTTTCACACGCTCGGAATTAAAGTGGATATATTTTCATCGAGATTGCAGAGGAATTCTTACAGAAACCGGAATTATGATGAAGACGACATTATGAGAAAAGTTCAGAAGACTGCGAGGAGGAAGAAAAGCATTGGGAAGGCGAGAAATTATCAGACGAACAACAAGGTCTCGTAACTGCCATTTAATAACAGCAAAACAACATGGCTTAAAAGACTCGAGTGACTTCTGAATAAGTATAAGAACTACAATGTATGTGAGGTACAGTTAAGGCGTTTATCATCCTAAAAACACCTAATAAGTGTGAGAGTGAGAACGCTGGTGGGACGAAGTGACGTCACTTCCGTAAATGCAAACAAAGATGGCGGCGCCCATGTCTTCGCGGGGCCAACTTTGAGGTGCTCGTTCTTAATACTAAAAACCTTTGATCAAATTTTAATACATTTTCTGAACAAAGAACATGTTGAAGATTCTTTTGAGCCCCAATGTGTTTTTCACTCGGGTATCCCTTTAAACAAAATCTAATTACACCATAATACTAATATCAACTTCCTTAAAAAAAATTAATGAGTGGTTGTCGTATCACGTGATCGATGACGTCATAATTATATAAAATCGTTTAAGTGAAATGCGGTTGCGACGATAACATATGAATATAAAGTAACCCTGCTAAAACATTACTCCTCCTGTAGTGTTTCAGACCACGCTTAGACAACATGACTATCATGTAAAGATAAGGAGATATTTAGGGTACAAAAAGTCACGTGACCTATTTTGCATATTTTCGCCTTAATTACTCGTTAACGAAACATTGTAGTCATTGTAATATATGTCAATCATGTTATAATTATGGCTCATGTATCATGTATCAAATGGGTTTTCTTATGGAATCGGCTGAGAGAGTGGAGGACAATAAATGTGGTTGCTACGTCCATACATATGCTTAAAGTTATCCAAAACATACGACACAACATGGTGTCAGAATAGTGAATTGGAAACCTTTTGCGCCTGAAGATCGATCGGTTTAATGGCCGCAACAAATCTACAATGGGCAGCGCCCAGTGCGTTGAGTTTCGAAGGAAACTTGAGTGAAAACTATCGACGATTCGAAGAACATTGGATACTGTTCGAAAAAAACAGAACTGAAAACAGAGACGGAAGAAGAAAAGTGCTCCTACTTCCTTCTATGTACCGGTGAAAGGGGTAGAGAGATATACAAAACCCTCACACCACCGCCAGAAGTGGAGCTGGTTGAAGGTGTCGAAGCCTGGCGAAGAACAACGTACTTATCATACTCGGCTGTGCTGAAATAAGGCAGTTACTCAGAGAGAAGCATCTTGTTTCGTATTGCAAAACAGGTGATTTAACATGCTTGAGCTATTCCGATTTCTCTTCCTTCCTAAACATTTTTTTATGCCTAGCTGTAGACACCTGGCTCAAAACTTTACACCCCCCCCCCCCCCCCCCCCTCAAATTATTTTATTAGCAAATTTATTGGTATATACTATATCGAACGAAACACTACCATGAAGTATATACCCTTTTACAAATTTTACCCCACCCTAAAACAGTTGAAGATGAAGTAAAGCGAAATAAAATAAAATGCTGTTATATGAAGTATTTCTCGAACTCCGCAACACGTGCAGACTTGTCGTTGGAAACGGGATCGGATGAATCAGAGAAAAAGTATTGGACGCCAAACTCCCTAGAGACACTTTTAAACATTTCAAAATATGCTGTAATTGTGAAATGGCTGGCAGTTTCGAGAAAACGTAAAATAGACAAGACGTGTCTGGAATCCATACACAGCAACGGACGTATACAGTTGAGTCTGTTCAACGCAGGGTCGTTATCCCTTTTCCACCCGTGTTAACGCTGAATAATGCTCCTACTGCAAGGTCTCACAGCAGTCTTTGCAGCAATTCACAGCAGTGTTGCGGGATGAATTGGTGTATATTGTAATGATCCACTGTACTTATTTATTTATCTCTTCTTTTTTCATTGTTTATATTTATTATTATTTATGTAAATATTAGCTGTCCACCATTGCCTAGATTAGCCACGCTATATTGGCAATTATATATGATTAGTGACGTCCCCAGTTCTCAGTATCAGCCAGAAGCTATCAGCGTTCCACCACTGCACTGAGGCTACTGGGTCCCCTTCTAGTCTCTTCACTTGCCGCTCTTGGAATTCCGTACAGTGTATTTCAAGTTATCGGGTTTGCCGCTTCCACAACGTGTGTAGCACCGAGGGCTGCTTAGCTATCCACAGAGCCTTGACTGTCCCTTCAGAGTTTTTCAGTCTCAGGCCCCGGTAGCGTTGTCTCCGCATCCCGTAATAGGCAGTCAGCCCTATCTCAGCCAATAGTTATAGACGAAGCTGATCCCTGACCTCTCCTTAGCGTTAATGATGGAATCTCCAAAGAGGACTTCCCGTCCATTTTACGAGCATAGATGAAGCCATTACCCTTATCCTTTCTTGTGGTCGTGGTTCCCTGATGGGCAAATTGGATATCGAAAGTACCTATCGCATTGTTCCTATTCAGATGGTCGTTTCCTCCTGGGCATGGTTTTGAAAGACCAGCTGTACATCGATCTAGCTCTACCTTTTGGCCTTCGATCTTCCCCTTCTATCTTCAATCACGTTGCAGAAGGCTTGTAGTCATCACTTCAAGGTCTCGCCGATGATACGTCACTACTTCACGCTTGGTCCTCCAAACTCCCCTGTCAGTATAGTCCAGCAGAACATGGACTCCTTTTCCCGTGCTTGCACTGATTGATCTAGGAGTTCCTCTTGCTACTTACAAGTCCATAGGCCCAGCCCCTCAGCTTTGCTTCTTGCATGGGAATCCTCCTAGATTCTAACCGTTTAGAGGCCCGCCTGCCAGATGATAAATTGCTGAAGGTTCGCGCAGTCGTCAAGTCTTGGCTCTCCCGCCGCTCGTGCACCCTCAAAGAACTGCAATCACTGATCGATTTACTACATCACTGCTGCAAGGTTATCTTCTTTCTGAGACTCATAAATCTGACATGCAAAGTCTCCTCTCTAGCCCATCATATTCACCTCTCCACTACAATAATTATAAGGCTGATCTTTCGTGGTGGGATCAGTTTCTCTCGGATTGGAATTCGAATGGCTGTAGTTTCTTTCTAATGCCAAACTGGCTTCCTCCTCCCGATTTCCAGGTTGCCAGTGATGCTCCTGGTACGTACCAAAGGTTTTGGTGCCATATACCAAGGACATTGGTTCCAGGGCCATTGGCCTCCTCGATGCCTGCCCCTCCCTATCGCATGCAAGGAGCTGTTCCCTGTGGTAGTGGCCGCCCACATCTGGGGCTCCCAGTGGTCGTCCAAACTGGGTCGCTCTCTAAGAGTTGCTTATTAAAGTGTGGTATTCCTCAAAGAACCATCTTAGGTCCATTGTTATTCTTACTATATATACATAAATGATTTGCCAAATTGCTTATCAAATTGTCAGCCGAGGATGTATGTAGATGATACTCATCTAACATACTCGGGTGACAATGTAAACGATATTCAATCTTGTCTAAATTCGGACTTAGAAAACGTCATGCAGCAATTGGCTAATAGCAAATAGACTAACCCCAGATATGACTAAAACTGAATTCATGCTGGTAGGGTCAAGACAAAGGCTGGATACTCTCACAGAGCCCCCGACACTTTCAATCAATGATGCCCCATGCAATTAGTCATGAGGTCACCACAACCAAATCACTTGGGGGGAAAAATGAATTTCTAACGAGACCTGAAACAACCATGGGGGCTGATCAAAGCCAGGTCCCAGCTAATCCACAGATCGAATTGGAATTTGGGATGTTGGTTTTTGCGGAGGGAGGAAAACCGGAGAACCCGGAGAAAAACCCTCGGAGCAAGGGTGAAGTACCAACAAACTCGACTCACATATGGCGCCGCGAACGGGAATCGAACCTGGGCCACAGAGGCGGAGAGGCGAAGCGCTTGACCACTACGAGTGCCTCTTGATGACAAACTCAGTTGGAGTAGTCACATTGACAAATTGGCGAAGAAGATCGCTTCTGCATGGGATTGGAGCCATAAAGCCAATAAGGCACCTTGTCCCACAGGCGACTTTGCACTTTATTTATCGGGCCCTAGTACAACCGCACTTTGATTATTGCAATGCTGTCTGGGGAAACTGTGGTAAAACCTTAAAAGACAAACTACAAAAATTACAAAACCGTGCAGCCCGGGTACTGACCTATTCAAATTATGACGCTGATGCTGATATAATACTTGAATATCTTGGGTGGAAACAATTAATTAGTCAGATACAAATTCAAAAAGCTGTCATGGTTTACAATTCTCTGCATGGCCTGGCGCCTGAGTATCTGTGTTCGAGATTTGTAAACCGTAACGTATAAGCTATAGTGGCGTAGTTCTTTGGAACAGTCTGCCCTGTAATGTAGGCAAACAGAGTCCCTCAACCAATTTAGAATTATATTAAGAATTATATAGAATTATTTAGAATTATATTTAGAATTATGATTATTGCAATGTTGTCTGGGGAAACTGTGGTATTTTTATAGTCAGTAGTAGTAATAGTAGCTAAAGAGGTCTTTCACTTATTTATTTTTTTAAACTTTAGATTTATAAGTGCGTTGGCATGTACTGCCTCTATTTTCTGAGGCGGGGCGATTTCAATAAGAATTACGACTACAATTCACTAGCGATTTCGCCCCGGGGCGAATTCACTGGGGGGGGGCGAAATCGCTGTGACACCGGCATCTACGAAAAAAACAAGTGAAACAAAATCACGTTTTAAGATTAATATTCTTTGACATTACGCACGGGAAATACACAGAAAGTGCTCTGCCCCTGCTTAACCTCTTAGATATTCTAACTGTGAATAATGTATACCGTCTCATGCCCTAACATTCGCTCATCGCTGCATAACAAACAGTTGCCAAAGGTCTTTGCTCCTTTGATTCTTCCAACTCGCCAGTAATGTAAATAATAATTATAATAAAATTAAGATACGCCTCAAACCTGATTTTTTATAAACCACGCATCAGAACAAATACAGGTCTGCAGATGATTTCCTCTCAAGCAACTGATCTTTGGCAAAAGCTCCGAAACGAACATAAAGACTCAGTACATTCTCCTTTTCAAAAAACCTTACTTGTTGGCGGAACAACATTAATCCAACTATCCCCAGTATGGTCAACAAATTAACTAGTACCTGTCAGTTGTAGTGCAAATAAGTATTAATTTAGTCTAAATTGTAGCTAGAATATCGACTTAATTTTATTTGGCTAGAGGCTAGCTCGATAACCTAACGGTTTACCTAGCCTCTATTCTCTAAAACTTCAATTAACCGTTTTCCCGAACGTAACAACAACAAAAAAACTTAGTAATAATAATAATAATAATAATAATAAGGGCCATTTATATCTTTGCATAGACCCATTCGAAAAATGGCGTCCAATTTAAAAAGCTATTGTCCTGGTAACGTGAACACGAGGCTAGTCAGTCCACACAAAAGCTTTTGAACGTGTAAGCGAGGCTAGTCAGTCCTAAACAATAGTTAATTAAATTGGACGCCATTTTTCGAATGGGTCTATATGACTGACATATCCCGTCAATGAATGTTTTCGGACTGCTGTTATGGCGCTCAGTAATGGCAGCCAGGCAGTTTACAATGTGGAGTATGTGGTTAGTACAATGGCCAGGCTACTGTACAGGGTGACAATCTCTTCTCTTTTTCGAGTAGTACAACAGGATCTTTTACGTCCCCTTCGGAAACTACTTAATCATTCATGAGGTAATTGGCCAACCAGAGGCCTCAATTTGTACCACGTGACGTACTTTGAAAGCCCGTCAAAGTAATATTTTTCAAAGTCCAAAAACTGTTTGAAGGTACAATACCTGTCTTGATGCATACAGACCGTCTCTCCAATGTGGGACCTGTTTTTTGGACACTGCCCCGACACTGCGCATGTACGTCACGCATACTAGAACACCAAACTATAATCTTTTCATTAAACTTCACGCCAGGTTGTAAACACGTACTCCCACGAGAACAAGCGCATAATTGTTAACATTCCGTTTTTTCATTAACAATGCATGGACAGATAAGATGTGAGCATGCGTATTAGACGCTAGCTACGTCATAGCGTGTGTTGGGTAGTGCCATGCAACGTGTTTGGTTTACAACCTACAAGCCTGAAACATCGAAACTCTAAACGCATGAAGTTTTAAAATCGTTGTGTTGTTTATCCCACAACCACCAAACAAGCATGAAATTATTAATGAAAGAAAAAATGAAGAACATATTTTAATGATGTAATGATTTTTAACCATTGGCTCCGGCAGGAAACCCCTTTTACAGTTAATTTCACAAAACTTTGGCCGCGTGGATTGCCAAGTTCGTTTGGAACTTGGGAAGTACGTTCCGAAGTACGCAAATTACTTTTGTATCTGTCAATCAAATTGTGATCTTCCAACTGAACTTTGGAACTTCGGTCTGAACTTCACAACAAAGTTGCTCGCGAAGTTGGGAAGTTGGAGGTGAAGTTCGATCCCATTTTATTATGGAATATTCTTTGTAACCCGGCTCACAAGCACTACTGTAGTACTGAGTGAGACAGACGAACTAAAAGGCTGGATGGGAAATTAGACGATGATACATTTTTGCTTAAAATAATAATAATAATAATAATAATAGTCTTTATTGTGTCAAAAGATAAAAATACATATCTTATGTTACATTCATAGATAAGAAAAAACATTATACAAGATAAGAAAATACAATATAAAAAACTATAAAGCTAAGTTGTATTTAAAAATTAAGCGATTTATAAAAGAGTTCTTGAAACGGTTGGTGTTGATGTTAGGCATATGGCTGGACTTTTTTCTTAGATTATATTTGGTAAAATATAAAATGGGATCGAACTTCACCGCCAACTTCTCAACTTCGCGAGCAACTTTGTTGTGAAGTTCTGACCGAAGTTCCAAAGTTCAGTTGGAAGATCACAATTTGATTGACAGGTACAAAAGTAATTTGCGTATTTCGGAACATAGTTCCCAAGTTCCAAACGAACTTGGCAATCCGCGCGGCCAAAGTTTTGTGAAATTAACTGTAAACATGTCCATCAAAATCTCCATTACGTCACACTATCGACCAATCAGAGGGCGAACTCTTTGCTATAATTCCCGGATCACACATGTCCGGCATAAAAATCGTATGTCGTCAAACTACGGGTTATTTATTCCTAACTTTTAATTTCTTTAATTTTAACTTGCTTTGAGTGAGTATACGTAAAAACTCGGGATTATTAAAATAAAAAAATAAATAAAAATTGAATTATTAAACCCAGGATTTGAAAAATAAAAGAAATTGGTCCTTACGAGCCACCGTAGAAGGTATTATACCGTTTGTATGAAATAGAAAACTAACTTCATGGCTTTATGGGAATATTTTGATTTCTAAAACTGATTTAATCCAACGACCAGATTCCATCCCAATGGGCCATGGGGATCATTTGCGGCAATTGCGGGCCGGGACATTACCGATGCGCGGAAGACCCTGGGAACGAGATTGGGTAGTTGCACCGCCCCACTACTACCCTATAAAGGTCGTGTTGCGCAGTGACGTCACTGCAACATGGCTTCCAACGACAACGTAGAACTACTACAGCTATACAGCTGATTAGCAAAGGAAAAATCTCGGCGAAAATACCTCGAAAACCATATATATAACCGATTTTGTGTTAGCCAGAGTAGAAAGTAATGACCAAAGACTATACTTACACAATTATAGCCATCTAGCAAGCTTCGGAAAGAAGGAAACGGACGAAATACTTTGGTACCACGAGGGAATATTTCGTACCACGCGACACCGGCAGAGGCTTCTGGCCACGTTATGTTCTATGGACACCGCTCCAGTAAACAGGAGTTGGATGGCTGTTCAGAATAACCAGGCTAAGGTATTGAAGTGGCACATTTTATGTTGTTTTTAGCTATAACAATTGGTCATTCCTTTTAGTTTTACGACAAGCTCAAGACTGACAAGAGTCAAGTTGTCTCGATCGAAAGTCGTGTGGACAGAGAACATTCATGTCTTCGTACCCTTTTAACACGTGCATGTCAGGTCACTTCCATTCTTTTGGGTAGTGACCTGATTCAAGGATTAGGTTAAAAAGTGTTCTAAGTGGAGATTTCAGCTGTTCTTTGCCTTTCTTTAAAAGACTTTAGTAGTCCATTGAGGATGTTACATGTGTATCTCTACCCGGTGATTTAGAATTTTTCAGTTGGGTCAAGTTCAAGGCCTCGATGATTTCATTTTCAGTAATTTCAAAATCTAATGGACCGAACTCGTCCTTATTTATTGGAGTAGATTCGGCATCTATTTCTATGTAATTTGTCTGGCTTATCATTTAATTTTCTAAAGTGATTGTAGAATTCCTTGCTTTCTATGTGATTTGTTCTAATTGGGAATCAAAATGTTATTAAATGTATACATGTAGTTCAACACAAGTTCATGTCATTGCAACTAGTACACTATTGTTGTCAATTTGTGTAGCTGGCACTTCAGACTTGCTGTTCTCAAGTGATTTGATTTCTTGACTTTTAAATATTTTTTCCTACAGGTCATTAGACTGAAATAAAATGATATTTTTGCTGTTCCATGCTGATTACTTTATGATTACAAATATGCATATATAAATATATTAGCATAAATATCTGCATATTTTCCACACCTCAAACTTGGACGGCTTGTTCAAGTCAATCTTTATTTATTATATATAATATATATGTTTACACACAAAATAAAATGAAATATATAATACAGTATATTTATTTGCTTGTTTGTTTGTATCTTTTGTCTATATCAATTTGTAGATCTATGTGGAATATGTTGTATTATCTATATAGTATGTATATATGGAAGGTGTTCAGTGAGAAACTCCAAGGAGCTTGTACAGGCACTGACAACCATTCTGGAAGAAAAAGTTGAAAGGTTCATAAATGCTTGTACTTCAAACACAACTTCTTCAGAAGAAATAATTTCTTCTTGGAATTACAACAATTATTGTTGTCATTCCAAGTTATGTCAACTGCTATCACAGCTTTGAATATGGTTACTGACTATCCTCGTCATTTGTTGTCTATATTTTAATCTTTCCATCTTTAAATTACTCCAGAATTATTATTCTTTTAATCCCCCATTAACTGGCAAGATTTTCAAGCAACCCTGTTCCTTTAATTAGCGCTAGAGAAAGTAAGGTTTTCTGGTGAAACAATTTGCATGAGTCAGAGGTCTGCAGAGCAGGGGCGAGTATTTGTAATAAAATATGAGATACTGTATGCTTGTATCCACATGAAGCCACACCCCCATCTTTGCCCCTTATTTTTCTCCAACAATATGTGGGTATATTTACAGTACTTTCCACTTTCATTTCAGGAGACTGAAGGTAAAATAGGGCAGTTAAAAAATGCAGTGAAGGACAAAACAATGGAACTAACTGGTTAGTGACATACATGTAGATGTATACATGTACATGTATATAATTACAAGAACAGTTTTAAAATAATACATTATATTGTATGTGATGTTACATGATTATAACAATTTGCAGATAAATTATTGAATACTGAAATCCACTACATGTCTTGTCTGGCATGTAATGTCATTACCTACAGTATATGTTTCATAATGGAGCTCTATACACATCAATAACATGAAAGGGGGAAAACAAAAATAAGGTAAAAAAGAAAGCAAAAGAAAAAAAGAACCCATGCAAGTCAAACTAATTGCACACATGTATGCGTACCCTGCTCTCTCGCTGCCCATGCCTCGCTGCCCGTGCCTGATGTGCTTGCACTACATGTACAAAAGGTATAATTAGTACATTATTTGGGTAGTGACTTCAACTGTGCACATGATGGGCAGTTGGTCTATAAATAGCCTGCGCTCAAAATCCATGGATGGGGGTTCGATTGACAGGTGGGATACAATGTTTTTTTCATCTCTCGTGTTTTGCTACAGTTAACATATTTCTTTCTCTTCCACATTCTTTTTCAATAACACTTGCTCAATCATTTCAATAATAATATAGATTGAAATGATATATTTTTTTATTCTGTTTTACCACTTGAAGGTGGACGGAGAACCTCAACAGGCTTAAAGCCCCTCTATGGAGGTCTCCGAGGGCCTACAATTTATCGTCCTTATCCGAGAAAACGTGAAGGGCTAACCATTTGCAGTTTGATCACAAAGGCAGCACCTTCTACTCAGTTATTTTTATTGAATTTTTGAATCAATAAATGAGTTTCATCATCTCATTTCCAATGCAACACATTTTCCTTGGGCCTCATTGTCTTAAATTTGAAAATGTTTTTCTTTATTGAATAACCTTTTTAAGAGTTTAAAGGAAAGAGAATACATCTTTGTCTTCCTATACAAAGTTGACCACAAAACAACCCTGAATGACAGTTAGAACAGTATGAATTAAATAAACGAGCATGTGACCTGTAGTGTAATTTGATCGCGTAAGCCTACGAGACGGTTCAATGAACAACGCAAAAGCATATTATCTGTATTTTGGAAGGGATAAATGTGATTGATGTATATTTTTGCCTGAAATTGTCAAGTAACCCCAGGAATGTGGATAATATAGGATAAGTACTTTAATTTTATGATTTTTTTTTCTAGTATTATGCAGAAATTGTGAAATTACGTGATCGGATCCGATTTTCGGGCAATTACATGAAATCACATCCTGTCAGATGCCTTGCTATATATAGTCTTGGGCAAGGGTGAGGATTTGGTTAGGATTTTAAAATATGCTGCCTACCCCAGTGTGGGGTTACTTATAGCAGGGCTTATGGAATTATGCACGGATGCGGACCCGCATAATTTGGCTTGCTCCGCATAATCCGCATAATCTGCCAATTCCCGCATAATCCCGCATAATTTGGAGAAATTTATAGAAAATCATAAAACGGGTATCTATTTTCGCTATTTCTCAAAGACTCTTACCCAATCTATCCGAAGTTAACAGTAGATTTCCTTCCCAAATCGTCGAACATTGAGCAATCGAAATGACGATTCACAACGGGAATAACAAGGCGTTGTACGTTGAAAACCGTGGGGGCCTGTTGTCTAAATTTCGATAGAACGTGTCTCATTATTGGTGGAAAATCTAGAGACAAGGTTTCCTAAGTGGCGAATCACAATTTGGAATAGAAAAAAACTCTGTTTTTACGTTTTCAGCAGGAAAACATGAATTCTTTTCAGATCAAGTTCCTCCATAGCGTTTTGCGAGTTTAATTATGGTTTAAAAACATGGATAATTTGTTGTAAGAGAATCAACAGAGGAAATTAAACGGAAACGTCACGAAGCGATAAATGTTTCAGCTCTAAAACTGTTAGTGCAGACAGCTGTCTGTGTGGACATGATTGTCGAAGACTATAGCTAGGCCTAGACAGAATAAATGTAAAGGAAATATCAACTTGCGTTTATTAGTCTATGCTCATACGGTACGTCGAACGGCGTTTTCGCGTATGCTGCGTAAGCTCTAGTAACGACCGCTACTATTAATTCTTGTTTTGGGTCAGTTAAATTCTGTACAGTATTTAAAAATTTATTCAAAAAGCGACGGCACCCCCATCAGTTAAACCTTATTTCCCTTAGAACCTTACCGCTAAATTGGTTAGCGGTCTGTCAAAGTAACGTGTCGATTTCCGCATCTGCAATAAGGCGACAACTACAACAGCATTTCAAAAACCTGCTTGGTTTTTGTTTCCTGGTTTTCTTACTGAAATGATAATTACGTCTTTTGAAGACATTTCTACAAAGTAGATAACATTTTCATACTAACCTGAAATAAAACCTATGACCATAACGCTAGTAAACTAGGCTTGATAATCTTGCTGCATCAAGAATTTTACGAATACTTAGGATCAGTTGACGTTTAACATAGACTTTCTAGTACATAGATTTGAACACAAAGGGATACTAGTTAAAATGGATTTGAGACAATTAACCATCTCTCTTATTCAACTTGCGGCTTTTTTGAAGTGAAACACGATAAAATAAATTTGTGCTAAAAAAAAATGTATGCCGTCATCCCGCATAATTTCCCGCATAATTTGCGATGTTTCCCGCATAACTCGCCAAAAAATCCCGCATAATTTTGATTTTTTTTTTCGCATCCTACCATAAGCACTGTTATAGGAACCATAAGGAAGGTAGCCTGGGCAGTGGGGTGTGGAATTTTGATGTTATGGACCAAAGGTGTTGTCCCAAGGGTTGGGACATTGATTTTTTTGGGGGAGAAAATGTCAAATTCATACCCCTTGGGCTTAATATTGATATGTGCATAAACATTGCTAGATGGTGTGCATGTAAATGGTATCTAGCTAATGTGATATTTTTGTTGATGTACCATGCATGTGTCATTGATTTTTAGTTGGTATCGCAGCCTGCGATGTTGGGAGTCTACTTGAGCAGTTCCTAGAGTATGAAGAGAAACATGGTGAGGAAAAATGTACCATCACTGTTTCTTGTGCGTTTGAGTCAATCATTTGACCTTACAGAAATAAAGATATGTGTAGATGTATAAAGTACATTTGTATGGGCACCTTAGTTTGTAGAGGCTAACATACACAATAGTTAGTTCAAAACTAAACTGATGTGCAAGTATCTGTTGCAGTTAATTTTATTATTGATAATTAACATTAAAAGACTTAGTGTTCCAAATGTACATGGAGCCTAACTCTGGATGAATTTGGTGATGGCCAAGTCACTTGTTTCTTTTTTTAAAGGTTTCATCAAATGCCAAATTGTGTTTTTGTACTTAGTGTACATTGAAGTACCATTAAGGTTACCGGATACCTTCGCGGGTCTCTCTCGTTAATAATTTTGTACGCGCGTTGTTTTAAAGAAAACTATAGAAACCTATATACCTCTGCAAAGCTTATGAAGTGCAGAATATGCTGAATGGATTTGTTAAAAAATATATTTTATTGTAAAGCAATGCTAAGCCAACAAACGCAAAACTGACAAGATTTATAAAAGTGAATTAGCAGTCTTCGGGTTAACGCATAAGAACAATTCAACTGCATAATGTTAATCAGCATATGACAGCCTAAAAAAGGGTGTGAGCATTTGTTAATATTTTACTTCATTCAAATGCAATTCATTCCTAAAGTTTTAGTCTTCAATAATGTCCGAGTCACACCACGCGGGATACTCTACGAGGAAAAATACTTTGAATATTGCTAAACGCTCACACCCTTTTCTTTGTCAGTAACTTATCTGTCTTTTGGCCAAGTTTTATCAAAATCTGGCAAGTCTGCATACCCTATTAATTCGTTCAAAGAGAGGGGAGACGAAGAAAAACCTAGTCTGAGATTTGGCTTGTAAAGTTTTGTGAACATTTCACACCTCATCAAAGCAAATGTCAACACTTCGAACCAACTAGCCAATGACTACGCAAGGGCCCCTGGAGCTTCAAAGCAGTAGTGAAATTCGCGAGAAATTATAGACTCCGATGTGAACTCATCGCTGCTCGCGTCCTCAGTCTCTTCAAATGACTTGCTGGTTCCTGGTAAGCCAAACGACAGTTTAAGCCTGCTAGCGCTGCTTATATTTGGAGTTGACCCTGAAGTTGAAGGTTGTTATTCGCTGCCTTTCGCACATTCTTCGAACCACGAGCCTTTGTCGCTGTCCGCGAGCTCAATCCGGCTCGTTTGACCGAATTCCTCCTTGTCGCCGATTTCCTTTCTTTTTCGGTCCAGGGTTCGCTTTTTGTTTTACCCAAGGACTTTGCTTTTCTCTTTTGGATTTCCCCATACAAACGATTGATAAAAGACTCTAAATGCACGTTTGTTATTTCGAAGAAGGAAGCTACAACAACAGTATGCAAATTACTCGGATAACTGCTCCCGGTAATAGTCCACAGGGTGCCCGTAGCACGTAAAGGGATTACAACGCCTCGGTGATTTATTTAGTTTCCTTCTAAATACGTTTTTTCTAAATATCTCGCAAGCTTTTATATCTTTTGAAATAATGTTTTTTTCTGAATTGTAGAACAATCCATAAACTTTCCAAATAATCAATAATATTTTTTTACAAAAAAACATGCCTTGAAGGTATCCGGTAACCTTAAATGGAACCTCTGCTGAAAAATAATTTTTGCTCTCACATATTAGTTACCGTATTCACTCACAGATAGGCTCCACCTTTTTACCCAAAATCTTCGTTTAGAATTGGGGATGTGGCTTATATCTGCAAGAACATCTACACAAGGTTACATTAATTTCCATAAATTAACATTTTAAAAGCAATATTAACGTGCACCTAACGTTTATTTTGTTATCATAAATATCGATACTACTTCAAGCTTTGAGTACTTCCGTGAAGAAAGTTTTGGTTTAAAGTGAATACTTTATGTTCTACGCTTGTTTGAAATCGTGTAAATGTGACCTTTCCTGACCCACGACCGCGTAAGTAAAAGCCTGGGTCGATCCCTGGGTAGACGTCATATAATTAATTTGACTTTGCAATAATTTGAATAAATACTTAACATGTTGACTAAAATGACTTTTTTCTTAACTAACAACTCGCAAACAGTGTATATTCTCTATAAATCGATGTTGTTGTGATAGAAAGACGCCATGGAGAATAATGCATTAATGAGATGACGTCAACCCAGGGATCGACCCAGGCTTTTGCTTACGCGGTCATGGGTCAGGAAAGGTCACATTTTCGCGATTTCAAACAAACGTAGAGCATAGAGTATTCTCTGTAAACCAAAACTTTCTTCACAGAAGTACTCAAAGCTTGATGTAGAATCGATATTTATGATAACAAAATAAACGTTAGGTGCACTTTAAGCTATAACTAATAAATATTACACAAAACCAAAAGAAAGTAAGCACTGGCCATTGCTTTAGCAAGTTTGTTGGCTCCTAACAGATCCATTTATGTTATGTTGTGAATGTTTGTTCCTACGCAAGCGAGAAAATACCACGTTAAATGGCCTAATGTTTCTTCACTATTTAGCACTTTAACAGCAAATTTATCGAACTGATCTTCCACCTCTCTTTGAGTAACTAGTTAACTACTCCATGCTGCCTTGACTTTGTTCAGCAAAAACAAAACTTGTGTCCAGTTCTCTCTCTTCCAACAAGTGCCTGGTTACTAAGCTATGGACGAACGTGAGCACATTGTTGGTTTGGTTGACATGTAAAATTCAATCTAAAAAGTGACCTGAATGAATAGATCCCGGTAAACAAATACTATGGAAAGATAAATCATGTATCTATTAAGTACATTTTATCATATGACCCATATGGCCCCACATGCTTTCTTTTCAAAACCATTTACAAAAGTCACATGACGAGGGCCAGACGTGTATGGCGTGAGCAGGCAGTTTTTTCAACCGTGTGACATGATACATGTAAAAGTTGTATGCTTTGGTACAGCTCTTGGAGTTCTATAATTGGGCCATATCACAGTGAATTCTTAATTACTGAAAACTTTAAAGATCATTGCATTTTTCCATTATTTGATAACTAAAGTATAAAAAAATATGATTTTGAAATGTTGGTACACTCTTATCTTGTCATAAATTATCATTAATTAGCTGAAATACAAAATTGCCTGTCACGGAGGGGAAAACCACAAAAAACCTATGAGCTACTGTATTTGACTGCGTATAAGCCGCGGGGTATTTTCGTTTTCATTTTGGAAAAAAAGTAAAAAATTCCTCCCTGAAGTCCGGATGCGGCTTATAAGCGGGCTTTTTCAGATTTAAGTTCGAGTAAAATAAAATAATCAGCCAAAATTTCCCATCAAATGAATCATGTTATTACACTTTGTCTTTAAGTTTTGATCTGAACGCTTCACTGCCTTCTAAAGACCTGTTCCCTAAGACGGAAAACCGTGTTAATCCGTAAGCTTTTGTCTAAGGACATTGTTCCATAAGACAGAATGCTTATTTCTTTGAGTTTGTTTGATTTGACTAGTTCCGATACTCTGACATTTTGATGTTCCAGAGAAATTTTCCCACGAGACTACGCAGCCGGGAGACAGAAACCGACATGCCTCGCAAGAATGGTGCAATCTCGTCTACCTCGGGTGTTTTAATTGCTTTACAGTAGAATAGTTTTAAGATCCTAACTATCTAAAAAACATAACTTTTAAAACATTTTATAAAACTTGTTCAACAGAGACATGTTTTGAATATTCTACCAAGCTTAACCGAGCAGTTCTGAATCTACGTCAATTCACGACCTCAACAAATGCACAATACTTGCTTTTTGTCAAAAACAAACAAAAAATATCAGGACACAGTTCTTCACATGCACTAATAGAGAAACAAAAAATAATTTCAGTTGCCGTTAAGGGGGTGTTGCTATAGCTCGTCTAAGAGGGAACTTTCCCCTCTGTGACAAAATTTGGTATGTACATGTTTTGATATTTCCAAAACAGTGAAAACAAAATTAATAATATTTTATAAACTTCTGAGTACAAGTCAATACGATTATATAAATCAAAACAAATTTGAACTGCAAGTTTTCTTTGTTCTATTTCAATAATAACAAGTGTCACGGAGGGGAAAATTATGTCACAGAGGGGATTTAAAACTTTAAAAGCTGTTTAAATTACTTAGAAATTGCATAATGTATCATTTTCATACATTGTACCCAAATCAGATAATTGTAACCTCCGAGCATGCTCATAGCAGCAATGTATTGTGGGCAACCTTTGCCATGTGCTTCATGTAAATGTAACTACATGTAGTACATAGATTGACATTTACAGCCTTGTTTATGTTCCCAGGATAATTACATAATGTTATAAGTTAAATTAATATTCTAGTGGGATTAATTAAGACAAAATTGGTATGGCAGTGTTATATGACAACTTTCCCCACCATGACTTCCCCTCCGTGACGCTGATCCTTTTGACTTACCTCCTAGCTGAAGAAGTTAATGAAATTAAACATTTGATTATTTGATGTCATTTGTTAGTTGATAAACTAAATGTTTAATAAAACTTGTGTTTAAAGTTGTAGCTTTTATATATTCACAGGAATTTGGGATCAGCTTTGGAATTGTAGTTTTTGTGACTTCTCTGTTCCCCTCCGTGACAGCTAACATTAAAAATAATATCTCCCTGGGTATTTTACAAAACATTATGAAATTCATCACACCTAAAGGGCTATTGAAAATGGTATATATGATGGTTCAAAAGTTTGTTTAAATTCAAGTATCTAATTGTTAGGCAGCTTTCAATCTTGTGATTTTCCCCTCCATGTCATGCAAAATACTGTGGAATTGCCCAATTATGTACTCAATAAATTTCCTTTTTTATGTAGCTGTGATCCAAGGACACCTTACTCCTGCCACATCTCCAAGGTATATTTTTATATACATTGTGTATAAGTTTTTAATCTGTTGCTTGGACTCTAGCTGTCATACTTTGTACTTAAAATCCAGGACTCAGTCGCTGAAAGAAAGGGTAAGTGCTACCCTGGCAGGGCTCAACACTAACTTTTCAAGTACATTAAGTACATAAAGATGGCTGTCATTTCAACAAAACATTTTATAAAGGCTTAACTCATGGTTGAATGAAGAACTTTTTGGCTAAAAGTCTATTTGTTATCACTGGAGATTTACACGGAGTTGCATCTTCAGGCGAGCCGAACTGGTAATTTTGTCGAGCTAATAAGTTTATTTTGGTAGGTTTCATGGTCTGAGCTTTCCAAAGATAGTCGTGTCGGGCCTTGTTTGTGTTTTGCTTAAAGACTTATAAAAGGTTCTTGAGAGAACTCCATGGATGCTCGCTGTCAAAGTTTGTTCTGTACCCATAACTATTTTTGGGCTTTGTTGAGTGTGAAAGTAATCCGAGGCAAATCGTGTTGTATCCGTATTAGCTATGGCAAGAGCTCGAGACATGCAAGGATTTTGGAAAGGCAGTGAGTGACTAAAATTCAGTTGTCCATGTGATACAGGTAACTCTGTTTTGCGATCAAGCTAATAAGCAAAGGTGTGAGAACTTAAGTACTTAAACAATGTTCCTTTGTGAAGTGCAGTAGCTTGCTGGGTAATCGGTAAATATTTTGCTATGAAGGTTATTTATGATTATTTTTGTTGTTGTTTTCTAAGAATATTGGTGTGAAATAGTACTTGCTGACTGTACGATGAACTCAATTTTTTTTTATACGTACTGCATTCAGTCCTTGGCCTTGTACAGTATTCATTATTTTACTGTATTTGTCACATGCACACCAGTCTCTAGCCCTTAATTAGAACACATTAAAACAATAATTTCTTCGGTTTCAGATTTCACTTTAATGCAGGGTCTGAAATTGCGCCTTATTTGAGTGTTGGTGACCAACATTTCAGAGTTAAGTCACCAGCTGGCAACTTACCTAAAGTCTTCACAATGTTCTAAGTAAATTTAGCCAATAAAACATGCAAGTAAATGTTGTTTGTCACATGTCACTTGAAATGTGGCGACCACAATAATTGGTCTTTTGATGACAAACAAAATTTGGCTAGTCGCCAGTTGCCGCATATGTGAAAAAGTTAATTTCGGACCCTGTTTAATGTATGTTTGTTACAATGGATGTGTATATTTGCAGTAAATTCACTGGTTGGGGACAAAAATATGTTCATTATAAGAATTTAATTATATTAGGGTTTCTTATGTGTATCTTTAATTCCAGTCGACCAGGAGGTACATTACATGTACATTATATGGGGGTAATAGTGAACAATCACGTACCAAATTTTGGGTCGGCAGGCTGTCGGCAGGTTGTCGGCAGGTTGTTGGTAGATTGTTAAGTTTTAAGTGTTGGTAAATTCGTCAATATCTTGTCTTAGAAGATACACATAAGCTTATTACTTGTCGGTAGATTGTCGGCCGATTTCTTGCAGTTGTCGGTAGATTGTCGGTGGAATTTATGTAGTTGTCGGCAGGTTGTTGCCGTGTTGTCAGCCAACAATCTACCAACAACAACTTTGGTACATGATTGTTCGCTATTACCTTATATGGGGTTGTAATGTTCAGGTAGGTTACACTGTTTTATTGCTTGAATCCACAGCAGCAAGAGCTTCAGCAGTTTCATCATGCCCAAAATTAAAAAGGAAAAAGTAGGAATTCCTCCAGAGATTGGTAAGAAATAATCCAAGTGGGTCAGATTTCACCGAACATACACAGTCCCTCTCAAAAACTTTACAACCATCGGTGGCACCAGAGCTCCCAAAATTTGATGGCTAAGTGCCACTGACGTCAACGGTTAATGCCACCTGGTGGCTAGCCATGTGGTGTTTGGCGGTGGTTGCAAAGTTTTTGAGCAGGATTGTAACTTGTACAATTCA
Source organism: Actinernus sp. WN-2022 (assembly GCA_030867875.1). Classification (NCBI taxonomy): domain Eukaryota; kingdom Metazoa; phylum Cnidaria; class Anthozoa; order Actiniaria; family Actinernidae; genus Actinernus; species Actinernus sp. WN-2022. Next base: position 6,984,199 of record JAOWCC010000577.1, on the reverse strand, counting down.
CCTCCTATGACACACTAATGGTTGTTAATAATGATGGAAGCATCCTAAGAACATTTCATTGGCTGCTCAGTGTGCTGGATTTTCTCAATGCGAGAATTTATGTACATGTACATGTATATCAAGTTTTATAGTATAAAACAAATAGACTTGATGGTTCCCCTATGTATCACAAATTATTATATGAGCTACTTCCGGTAAAAGTGTGCATTCTAATTGGCTGTTTCCTTGTAGTGCCCACAGGGATTGTGAGATATGTTAATGCGCGGCAAACTTTGATAACCCTAAAAACAGCTGAACTACATTGTAAAGTGCAAAATGAGCAAGGAAGAATATTCCGAAAGTGAAATTTATTGCCCTACTGAAATAGAAAGCAATGTGTCAGTGAACAAAAACAACATTGCAAACGGCAATGGCCGGTGGAAGCTGAAGTGGAAGTGAAACAAAACACAAATAAAAGGGTGCAAAAACTACAATCAAGACGCACGTGTGCCAACCGGTCTCTAAAATATTAACTTCCGGCTTTATATTTTTGTTTTCAAACTAAAAAAGTGCCATACAATAAACATCTTATTAACCTCATCCGGTCAGTCTTTACGGGAAATACCAAACCTCAGTGTTTTATGTACGTACCTCGCTATTGCTCAGGCCGTACTATCAAGACATCGGTCTGATATTTTCCCATAAAGACATCTTTCGGTTAATAAGAAGTTAATAAAAATAAATGCACCTTTTGAGGTCTTGAAAAACTGCTAAATGCAAGTTCGCATTCTGCTCAAGCATCCACAGTTTTTCAAGATCTCCAGCTTGCATTACATGTATTTACTGGTTAGAGAACATGGAGAACCATCTTTTATTTGTTAAAATGATGTAGTTTACTTATAATAGTTATTGCAGTCCCACACTTTGCTACCTTCCATATTCTTTACATTCGTGTGATGTCATCACTGCTATCTTGGTTGACATGAAGATGCTTCTTTACTCATTAGATTATAAGCCAATATGGCTGCCATGTCTTCGTCAGTTGAATATTTGGGGATTGATTGAAACCAGTGATAAAGATCTATATATTGTACAGCAGACATTGTACATATAATTATATACACACAAGTCCAGTTCAAATACACAGCCGTTTTTTTGTTTTTAAAGTGAGGCATGTTAAATTTGTTACTAGGTTTGACTCCGCCCGTCAGTCCGCCCTCCAGTTGTGCCAGCGTAACTTCAGTTCCTGTAAAGCCAATGAAGACTCTAATTAAGACAGAAAGCAAGCTAAAAGGTCTTTCAACCACAATGAAATCTCCAGAAATCACCAAAGAATGCAAAGAAAATGGGATACAGCAGAAAGACATAGCTGCGTGTTGTGATACACGTACTGAGTCAGCACAAGACAATTGTAGTGTATCTGTTAATGATGGTAATGAACCATCTTCAATGGAAATAGACTATACAATGGCTGATAAAATTAATGGTATGGCTGATGAAGCAGATTGTTCATCTACGACAGATGGTAGTAGTTTGAAATGTCCAAATTCAGATTTACACAGTGATGTAAAAGCTGCTTGTGAATGTTCAAGTAAAGTGTTACATTTAAAGCAAAGAGATACATTGCCAGAAAAGGAACTTGTTGACCAGCAGCCATGTATTAGAACAACAAGAGAGTTTACTGATAATGGACATTCAAAGCCAAGGGAAAGCTCCTATCCCTTGATTGACAAAAGCCAGGAAAGAAAATACGATAGCCAGCGTGATTCAAAAAGAAAGTCAAGGTATCCAGAGGAACAGTCTTACAGGACGTTTATGGATAAGTGGAATGGGTTTGGTGATGATTTACAGAATGATGTAAATGCTGCTAGTGAATGTTCAAGTAAAGTGTTACATTTAAAGCAAAGAGATACATTGCCAGAAAAGGAACTTGTTGACCAGAAGCCATGTATTAGAACAACAAGAGAGTTTACTGATAATGGACATTCAAAGCCAAGGGAAAGCTCCTATCCCTTGATTGACAAAAGCCAGGAAAGAAAATGCGATAGCCAGCGTGATTCAAAAAGAAAGTCGAGGTATCCTGAGGAACAGTCTTACAGGACGGATAAGTGGAATGAGTTTGGTGATGATTTTGAAAAGAGGCAGAACAAGAGGTCCAGAAACAGTTGGTCAACCTCAGACGAAGAGAATGATGAGGAAGGGAAGAGGTTCAACCCAAGGAAAGGTGAAAAGGAGTCTGCAAGAGTTGCTTGGCATTCTGATTACAGGCCTTACAGAAGACATGCTTCCCCTGATCCATATGCTTCTAGTGACTCAGATGGTGAAAGATATAATGATAGATGGCGAGAGCGAAGTCATGAGAGAGAGTATCACCATGAGCGACATCGAAGCCCGAGTCGGGAAAGGAGAAAGATTGAATCCAGGCAAAAGAAAGAAAATGAATTTTACGACATCGAGCAGGAACGTAAAAGGAATTTTAAGTTTGACAGGAGCATCAGGGAAACTTCAAAGGTAAAGTGTGCACAATGTTGCCTCCTTTCACAGCACGAAGTGCAAAGGTATGACCATTTTTAATCATCGCGATCATCCAATCAAGTACGAGATCGGCCTTTCAAATGCAGGAAGTACAGTGTACACCGGAAAATCGGCAAAGCGATATTTTATAGAAGAAGGAAACTAAGTAAAATACGATATTGCCTTATTTGAACTACTGCTAAAGAGAAAAAGCTACAATTGAGTCCCAAACTTTCAAACATTAGCGATGATCTAAAACAATAATGACCTAACAATCTCAAGATAGGTTCATAGTATGAAAGGATTCGGCTGAAGCAAGAATTTCAGAAAACAAATGAAAGAGTTCAAAAATGGACAATTTTTGCAAAGAATCATAGATTTTGGACAAAATCTAAAAGCCACTGAATGTGTTTGGAAAATTATTACTAGTGACTGCTGTGAACTTGTCAATTTCATTACACTGAACTGTTGTCTACAAGACATCCAAAGGATCCATACTCTTCTGAAACGAAAAGAAAATGATGGAAAAAAAAACGTCTTTCTTGGACTGGTTTTCTTTTTGTTCGCCCATTTTCTAGACAGGAAGTTGTTAACTTGCAAAATATTCAAACTGTATCCAAACGAGTCTGTGTCGCATTTTGTTAACTGTCTCGACCAGCCAATTATCAACAATGTTCCATGATATCAGCCAATTATCAACAATGTTCCGTGATGTCAGCTCTCTTTTGTAGAAAGCTTACAGAAACCAGGGACCTCTAGAAAATTGTCAAACTGTAGCTGGAATCTTTCGATTGTAGACGAAAGTGCCTGTTTAATAGTACTCGTTTGTAGTTTTATTTGATTATTCAACAGGCCGTTCTCGTAATTGATTGGCTGTCGCGATGTAAGTATAAAATACGTAAAAAATGGTCACACTTTTGTGGGCAATCCCTTCATGTAGTAACCCATAAGTTCCAATGAAATCCAAATCCACGTATCATGTTAGGACCCGTAACTCCTGCAACTCCTCTATTTGCCTGCACTACGACGACTTGATACTAACTACGATGATTTGATACTTCGCTAACTTTGTAACGACCACGTAACTTTGTAACTACGATAATATAATAATAATAACAATCTACATTTTTATAGCGCCATTTCCTTCTAGTAAAAAAATAGCGCTTTACAATAATATATATATACTAAGAAGCTTAGAGAAGCTTAAAAAAGATAAAACTAGGTTGTACATATAGGCTTGTTTAAAAAGTAAAGTTTTCATCTGGGTTTTAAAATCCCCTTTAGATGAACATTGTCTAATTGTTGCTGAAAGAGCATTCCACAGCCTTGGAGCTGCCGCTTGAAAGGCTCTGTCCCCGTATGTATTAAGCTTTGTAGTATGAGGAAGATCTTATAAGTGTCTCAGGGGCATAACGTTGGACAAGTTCTGTTATATACAATATCATATAGGGGCCATTCCATTTAGAGCTTTAAATGTTAACAGTAATACCTTATATGTAATATGTTCCCTAACCGGCAGCCAGTGTAACTGTTTAAGGATAGATGCTATATGGTCAAATTTCCTCGATAACTTATGACTTCGATAACCTTGTAACATTGTAACTTACCGCAACTTTGTAACTAAGACGACTTGTTACTTCGATAACTTTTGTAACTTCGTAACCCTTCTAACTTCGTAACCCCGAAAATTCCATAACTTTGCAACTACCGTAACGAGGGAGCGAGAGGAAGGAACTGATGCTCCCTCTCTTCTTTTCGTCGTGACAAGGAGAAATAATCTCTGTCTAGCAGAGCAAGTCCCTAGCGGTCAGGCCGTAAAACGAAAAGTCTGTAGAATTAAATGTCTACAGAATGAAAAGTTTATACACCCCATTCCAATATGGCGGATACACGGCCGGAGCGTTGGGGCAGGACACGAAAACGAGGGTAGTTAGGCGGAAGTCAATGTCAAAAAGGTCATGAGGCGAGAATTTCGCGCAAGTTTTGAAGCGAGTTTGTTTTTTCGAGAGGGTTGAAATAAGTAGATTTTATCCCCAGAGAGTTAGAAAATATGGCGGATATTCAGACTATCATTTTCACTGAGGGATATATTCTTCAGTGAAAACGATAGCCTGAATATCCACCATATTTTCTAACTCTCTGGGGATAAAATCTACTTACTCCAACCCTCTCGAAAAAAACAAACTCGCTTCAAAACTTGCGCGAAATTCCCGCCTCATGACCTTCTTGACATCTACTTCCTCCTAACTACCCTCGTTTTCGTGTCCCGCCCCAACGCTCCGGCCGTGTATCCGCCATATTGGAATGGGGTGTATATCCAATTGAAATATCTGTAGAATGAGAAGTCACTTTGCAAATATAATATACATGTATGTAGAATGAAATGTCTGTATCCAAATGTCTTTCAAGTTATAATTTTGGGACTAATGGTGCTCCATAGTTACGTGGGTCACAAAGTTACAGTTACCGTAGTAGCGAAGTTACAAATTTAAGGAGGTTACAAAGTTACGGAAGTTACAAAGTTATCAAAGTTACAGAGTTACGGAAGTCATCGAAGTATCAAAGTTACGGAAGTCATTGAAGTTACAAAATTACGGTGGTTACGAAGTTATCGAGGTTTCAAGTCATCGCACTTACAAAGTTACAGTATTAGGATTCCAAAGTTATTGAGGGTAAGGGAAAGTTGCTCGGTATTGAGAATAAAGGCTATAAATAGGAAATAAGGGTGATTAAGGGGAAGTTGCTGGGTTTTGAAAAGATTGAAGGACAGTAAGTGAGAGGCAAATACAGGAAAATAGAGGAGTTACGGGTTCCGACATGATACATGGACTTCAGGATTTCGTTATAACTCACAGGTTCCTACATCTTGCCGCTGGTATTTATGAATATTTACCATCATAATGAGACTAACGTTGAGTCAATGCATCTGTAGTCATCGCATCCAGCGGTAATTCTTGAATGCGAAACTGAACTATTACATGATGGGTCCCTACATTAATGTCCTTGTTGAGACCTTGGAAGGACCTTGTCCGAGTTTTAATGGCAAAACTTGCTGTGTTTTTCAGGAGGAAAGAAGGGTTGTTTATGTTGGTAAAATTTGTTTGGACACAACAAGAGATGATATATGGAGAAGATTCAGAGAGTTTGGTCCTATTGAAAAGGTTACAGTTCACTACAGGGATGAAGGGTGAGCACAATTACTGAAATCAATTATTTAATAATTACAACATTTAAAACAAAATTATTGTCATTTATAAACTACAGTGTATTACGGTATTTCAACATTTAAATGTCCAGAGAACCATAAACGAAACGGATTACATACAATTTAATTAATGAAAAAGAAAGTACTTGGGCAACAATTATTTTTAAGACAATACAGTCATGTGAATTCAACATAGGTCAAAATGAATTAAAGAACATATTACAATTTGTATTCATTTGCAGCAAACCATTTTTTTAAAGCATTTATCACAGAAAGTAATCTTTCCCATTTCTCCAAATGTACAAAACAAAAGTTTCTTGTTTAGGCAATATGGTGTTGTATTATTATTTTTATTATAATTTTAAAATATTACAATGAGGTGCTGCATGTATTTCTTTGTAGCTTAAGAAAAAATGTTCATGTACTCATTCCAAGGGTTTGTACTATCATTTCAGGGACAACTATTCCTTTGTCACTTTTGTTGAGTCTCCATCTGCAAAGGAAGCAGTTGAGAGTAAGTTTGGTTTACATATTCATACATCTTAATCTTATTTACGTACTCATACATCTTATTCTTATTTACGTACACTAGATTTCGGCAGCTTTTATAGAAGGACCATTTAAAGAATTGTAGCCCTTCTCCAGGGGTTCCTGTACAATGGCAGCAGAATGGTTTTAAACTTTGGGGGGAGGGGGGGTGGGTGGCGTGTGGGAGGGGGGGGGGGGGTGGGGTGTGGGAGGGGGGGGGGGTGGGTGGGGTGAGTGAGGTGGCATGGGTACAATAGGCGCGAACTCCATGCGGGGTCTGTGCGCATGCTTCCTGGGGAAATTTTGAAAATGGAAGGTCTCTGGAGTGGTATTTCCTACATTTTGAGACTACCTTGGAGTATGTTATTGGCCAGTTAGCCTGCGAACAGGCTCATGGGAAGAGAGGGATGAGGGTTAAGAAGAGTCTGTATGTACGCTATACAAATGTGAATTACGCCCCTACATTGATCTATCATTAGACTTGGTCCAGGGAGAAGTAGAGTCTGTACGTACGCTATACAAATGTGAATTACGCCCCTACATTGATCTATCATTAGACTCGGTCCAGGGAGAAGTAGAGTCTGTATGTACGCTATACAAATGTGAATTACGCCCCTACATTTATCTATCATTAGACTCGGTTCAGGGGGAAGAAGAGTCTGTACGTACGCTATACAAATGTGAATTACGCCCCTACATTTATCTATCATTAGACTCGGTTCAGGGGGAAGAAGAGTCTGTACGTACGCTATACAAATGTGAATTACGCCCCTACATTTATCTATCATTAGACTCGGTTCAGGGGTAAGAAGAGTCTGTACGTACGCTATACAAATGTGAATTACGTCCCTACATTTATCTATCATTAGACTCGGTTCAGGGGTAAGAAGAGTCTGTACGTTCGCTATACAAATGTGATTTACGCCCTTCATTGATCTATCATTAGATTTGGTCCAGGGGGAAGAAGAGCCTGCATATACGCTATACAAATGTGAATTATCAATGTAGATACATTGATCCATCATTAGACACGGTTCAGATGCTGCTTCATGTCCACTCGTGCCGAACGCAATTGAAACAAAGGATAATAGTTGGGTGGCTTGGTTTATCTAATTAGGTTCAGCACATGAGTACAGCGGCATCTGAAACGGGCTTGAGATATTAAATCTAAACTACATGTGAAAAGATTTCATTGTGGAATAGACCAATAGGAGTTGCATCGAAAGTAAATTCACATATTCACATTTGTATTGTCTGTGCAGTCTCCCCTTCTCTCTCTCACAGGCTGCAGCCCAATGTGTCCTTGCATGTTCAATTTTAATAGCGAATACATGTCCCTTGTGGCACCACGAAAACAGAGATGATCATGGTATTGTTAATACTAAGTATATGTAATAGCATAGCATTAGGGAAATTACTGGTAGTGATTACATTTCCCGAGGGCCGAGGAAGGATTTATGAAAGTCCTGATGCTGTAGCCAGAAGGACTTTTACAAATCCCTCCCAAGGCTCAAGTTTGCAACCCCAGAGAAGTTTGTTTCCCTCTGCATAAATTACAAGATGTTGCAGTTGGATTGCTTTTTATAACTTTTTGTTATGTTTGATTGAGCACTCGCCATTGAGTGAATAACCCTGGCTTCCCCTGGGGACAAGAATGTTGTTTTTGAGAAGATTAACACTAAAATACAATGTAATTATGTGGTTCACTAAATATTCAAGCAGCATGCATGGAGTCTAAATACCTCACATGTATGGTTTTATTATCACACGTGGAGTAAGTGGGTTTTGAAAAAATGAAGAGAAGAGCTAAAAACTGGTTGGGTACAGGGTTGACAGGCATTGTGCCCTGCTAGGGACTAATGACCTGCCAATAACCCTGTGGGATAGACCGATGTTCCCTCATCAGCATGCATGCACTTCTAATTTTCGCTCTTATATGTTCAATGAGAGATAATTCGAATTTCTATAAACCAGCTAGTGGACTATTACGAATCCTGCATTCTGATTGCCTACCCTACTATAGGTCTATTTGTGATAGCCCATGGTAGAGAAAAACTGCGCGCATTTTCACGAAACAATTTATTTTTTTCAACTTCAATTTGTTTCTTTCTAATATTTTCTACTGTCCGGCTAGTTAGTTTATACTAAAATAATTAGACCTCTCGCCCTCATGGGCTACGGGTCTAATTGTTAACTAGTATTGCATGCTGATGAGAGAATTTAGAGATTAAATGAACAAACAAAGAAATCCGAGGTGATTATGGTGATTATAAAATATAAATTATATCAGTGTGCCATGGTACTCAGTGTTCCTTACTGTAATCCTAGAGGTAAATAGTGATCCCAAGCTGCCTGAGCTAGATGTCTGCTTTGGAGGAAGACGGAAATTCTGTGGTGGAAGTTACGTTGATTTTGGTAAAAACTTTGTTTTACTCGTACAGTGTACTATTATACAATATTTTGAATAAATCGCTGTTCTACGTGTAGCTTGCCCCAAAAAGTGAAAGTGAGGGAAATCTGCATATATAGCATTCATATAATAAGCCATTTGATTGGTTCTCAAAAAAAAGCATTTCCCATGACAACACAGTGCGTTACCATAGGCTCTTTTGTCAGATTTTCATAGTTATTTTCTCTTTATTCCACATCTCTTCTTGGATTTGAAAGGCACTTGGAAAAATGAAACGGCAGAGCATCCTTTCGTTTACTAAGCTATAGCACTGTGTTTGCCTTCTTGAGAGTGATTACACATTGAGTAGCCCAAGTCGTAGTTTGTGACCACCATTTTGAAAGGTAACGAAGCCTTTAGTGACACCGAGGCTGGAGTTGAGACAGCTTAGAGGCTTGTATCCAGTTAGTGTGATAATCAAAATCTATCCATATTCGTAGAAAGAG